>CM064327.1:37432500-38682500 GCA_032595735.1 Pelochelys cantorii | reverse complement strand
AGCGGTGCTTATAGACGAATGGTATAGTCAACACAAATTGTATTGACTATACAATTAGCTAAATAGTCACATTTTAACATCCTTACTTATTACTGTGCTAAGAATGATCAGGAGCGCCCCCTGAATTCTGAGTGCCATTAACAGGTGAGAGCAGCGCTAGTTTGGATGCAGCAGCTTATGGGTTGTTTCATAGTGTGGCTGCTCTGATTCAAGCTAGGCTAACTCACGAGGAATAACTTGAGTATAGATAACTTGTGTTTACTCCGCAGCAAAGACATAACCCGTACCTCTACAAGGATCTCTTATGGCACGTGTATGCTATGAGATAAGATTGAATCTAATGTGGTTGATTTCCTACCACCAGATTTTGCCAAGTTGAAGGTCAGTGTCCTCACTGCAGGGAAAAATCGAATGTAGCATGTTACCATTAGGGAGGACACCATTGACTTAGAGAGCGAGTCACCATGGGCTTCTCTGCAATTTGGGATATGCTCATGGTGTCTGCTGAGTCAAAAACTCTGCGGGGGATCACGTTGCCAGTGTTCCAGAATGCCCTTGTCTATTGCCTTCCCCCTTTCATGACATCAGCAGGAGGCAGTCTGTTCATGCTTTTTTGTGCCCTGATTGCCTGTGCGGATGCTTTAACAGCGCGAGCATGGAGTCCGCTGTCTGGGAAACCATAGTCATGGTGTGTCGTGATGCACCTTGTGATACTGTGCTTCGAGAACATATTCATGTTTCTCCACCAGAAAGAAGATGAGGATGAAGCTCAGCATGGCAGGGAAGCAATGCCCAAGAAAGGCCTGGCACTTACACTAGCATACCCACCAATCAATCCTCTGGCCATAGAGCGCCGATTCTGGTGCCATGAGATGAGCTCAGACTGGTGGGACTGCACTGTGATGGAGATGTGGGACGATCAGAAAGTGGCTGCAGAACTTTCAAATGCAGAAGGCCACATTCCTGGAACTATGCGAATGGCTTTCCCCTACCCAGACGTGCCAGGATACCCGAATGAGACCCACTCTGACTGGGGAGAGGCACATGGCAGTAACCCTATAAAAGCTTGCCCTATAAAAGCGAGCCAAACAGCTATTGCTCAGTCATGAACCGGTTCGGGGTATGGAAATCTATGGTCGGGGCTGTTGTCATACAAGTAGCCACAGTCATCAATAACATTCTGCTATGGAGGATTGTGACTCTGGGAAACATGGGCACTATAGTGGATGGCTTTGCCGCAATGGGCTTCCCTAACTGCGATGGTGCCAAAGATGGAATTCACATCTCCACGTTGTCCCCTGAACACCTTTTCATGGAGTATATCAATTGTAAGGGGTACTTCACCTTTTTGCTGCATACGCTAGTGGATCACAAGGGACGTTTCACTGACATCTACTCCTGCCTCTTTCAAAAGATGCATGCCGAATTTTTTCCCCCAGCTAGACAATCTGAGTCAGAGAGGTGGACATGCCAATAGTGATCCTGGGTGATCTAGCCTACCCCTTGCTCCTGTGGCTCATGAAGCCCTACGCAGGAAGCCTAGACCCCAGTTAGGAGGAGTTTAATGACAGGCAGTAGAGGTGCAGAGTGGTGGTGGAATGTACATATGGACATTTAAAGGGGAGATTTAGGAGTCTCCCCACTTGGTTAGACCTCAGTGAATGCAACATTCCCTTTGTGGTGGCGTGTTGTGTGCTCCATAACCTGTGCGAGAGCAAGGGGGAAACTTATCTGGCAGGGTGGGTGGCTGAGGCAGAGTACCTAGCAAGAGAGTTTGCACAGCGCGACCAGGAGAGCACAATAAGGGGCAGTATGAATCAGAGAGGCCTTGAAGGACAGTTTTATGCAAGGCCTCTCTTGAAAGTCTGCCATGTGGCTTTCCCCAAGTTGCCCCTGCATTCCCTATGTTTGCTTTTAAACCCCCATCTCAGCTCACCCCTGCAGTTCAAGCAATAGAGACAGTTGTTCAATGAACATGAATGTTTATTAGGGGAAAACAACAGGCAAGTGGAAGAACTGGGAACTGGAAGAAGGGAGGAAGGCTCAGGAATGAGAGTGGAACTGTCTTCTGCCTCCTGACGTCCTAGAGCAGTGTTTCTTAAACTTTTTAAGACTGAGGAACACCAAACAATTTTTTTTTTGAGTAACACCAAGGATTTTTTGTTGAGCCAAAAAAAAGTGGGGGCGGTCGGGGGAAAGTTATTGAGGGGAAAAAACCCCCAAGGCCGCCTGCCCCTTTAAGGGCGGCCATTTTGAACTCCGTTCTCCGTGGCACACCAGTGTGCCATGGACCACAGTTTAAGAAACACTGTCCTAGAGGTATCAGCTCGCCTTGAATTCTGCCTCCATCCCGCCGTGTCCTGGGGCCCCAGCAGCCCCTGGGGATGGAAACTACGGGGCTGATAGAGGAGGACTGGGGGTGTCATTGGGGCGGGTGGGGTTCTTGGTGGTGACTTTTTCAGGGCAGGATGCCACACACTCCATAATATCACTCAAGAAGGAAAACATTGTCTCATGCTGCCATGCCAGCATGTCCTCCTCTCCTGCCACTCTGCGATCTGGTCCTGCCAGTCTGCCTGGGTGAGGACAAAGTCACAGAGCTCTGTCACCAGGTGTGCAGTGGTATCATTAGGGGTGGTGTTCCTGATAGGGAAGGGTTGGAACTTAACTTATAAATAAAGTTTGATTCTTATTGGGGAGGAATGAATAAAGATATTGGCTGGCTCGCACACTACCTTCCACATCCTAATGACTTAACCAGCCAACCAATGAGTACTTATAGAGATGCAAATTGTTCTTATCAGCCTCTTGTAACTTGAACAATCCAATTCACTATTTTTTTCTCTTTTCTTTTTTCTTTCTGTCCCCTCCTCCTTCGACTTCCTTTATTTATTCTTGGATCTGGACTTTTAATACTCCAATCATTTGAAGCAGTGGGTTGTACCCACAAAAGCCCATGATACCATCTGCATGTTTTGTTGGTCTTTAAGGTGCTGCTAGACTGTTCATTGTTTTTTAAGTTTTTCCAGTTACAGACTAACTCGGATACCGCTCTGAAACTTTATCAATACACGTTACTCTCCTTCAGATTATCCAGAGTGCCAAGGGTGTTATCCAAGGTTCTAACTGTGGCTGCTTTTCACCTCCACAGGATTGGGGTGGTGATGTTCCCATACTTGGACAACTGCCTCATAAGAGCTCCAATGCAGCAGTAGAAGCCACATAAACTGTTATAACCCTTTTAACCAACCTCAGATTTCAGATAAATGTCTAAAAGTCCACTCTGGTTCCTGTTCAACAAATAGAGTTTATAGTGGCCTATCTCCACTGTCTAGCAGTACAAGCAAAATTGCCTCAAAAATGCTTTACCAATCTAACCAGGTTAATAACAAAAATCATAGACAGTCCTCAAATATCTAGAAGGACCTGCATATAACTTTGTGAGCACATGACTGCTACAACTTATGTGGTCAAACATGCCAGACAGCGTGTGCAATGCCTCTAGGGATGTCTAAGCACTTGCTATCCACCTTCACAAACTCCTCACTGTGCTTCTCAGGGTGAAACATTCTTCAGTGGTGGCTCTAACCACAAAACATCTGCTTGAGGATTCCATTTCAACAAAAGCTTCCACGATACTGCTCACCACAGATACCTACGTTGAAGTCTGGGGAGCTCACCTGGAGAACAACATTCTCCAGGGCTGCTGGTTCTCAGCAGAAATTACTCTTTATATAAATGTATTAGAGCTTCAAGCAGTCAGAAATGCATGCGAGCATTTTCTTCCACTTGTCTGCAGCGATACCATCAAAGTCCTCATGGACAACACAGCCTATAGCTACGGTGTACTCCTTCAGATAGAAATTTCTGCAGCTTACCGGCCTGGACGACAACATACCATGGTAGACTAGCTCTTCAGACACTTCTTCAAAAATCACAAGTGGTAGATGGATAACCACACATTTATAACCATATTTTCCCAATGGGACCTCCAACTATAGATTTGTTTGCGACAGCACTCAATACAAAGTATCCTTATCACTGTTCCCGAGTGGGATTAGGACACCACACACTGGGAGATGCTCTTCTTAGAAAATGGGAGATACTTTTCATGTAAAATTTCTCCTCCAGTCCTGCTACTGAATCATATGTTACAAAAATTCTGAGGAGAGAGGGCCAGGATCATACACATCGAACTCACATGGTCTAAACAGATGTGGTTTCCCTACCTATCACAGATGGTGGTGAAACCTCTTTGACTTCTTCCATGACTTTCTCACCACCTGATGCAGGATGATGGGCACATTCTTCATCCTGATACAGTGATTCTCCATCTCAAGGCCTGGCTACTCCATGGCTAGCAGGCCTTGATCAGGAATACTCTGAGGAAGTGAAGAATATTCTCATGAATAGTTGCAAACTTAGAACAAATAAAACATATACTCTTAAAAGGATGCGCTTCTGCACCTGGTGTGAGACTCACCATATGTCTCCCCACCCTGCATCCCTACCCAGAGTACTGGATTACATATTAAATCATAAAAAGGCTGTCCTCGCCAACAGCTCTATAAGGGTGTATTGATCAGTGATTTCCTCACTGTGCATTAAAGTGGATGGAACGACTCTCTTTGCCCACCCAACAACTAAACTATTTTTAGTGGGTGTGACCAATATTTACCCTTCTTTAAAACATTCCACTTCCATATGTGACCTTAACCTCCTGCTATGCACACTCATGCAGAGTCCCTTTGAACTCCTTGCAATCTGTTCTTGCTGCACCTTTTGATGAAGTTCTCTTTTCTTATTGTGATCACCTCTGTAAGAAGGGTACATGATATAGAGGCTCTAGCACACCTGCTGTGTCTTTATTTCAAAAATACGAAACCATCTTAAGACATCATCCTAAATTTCTGTCATTGGTCATATCTGCATTTCATTTAAACCAGTCAATCTACTTGCCGGTTTTCTTTCTGAAATCTTACACCAGTGCCAGGTACCCATGTCTCCAAACTCTCAACATCCGTAGGGCCTTTGTGTTCTACCTAGAAAAAAGAAATTCATTTAAACAATCACCACACCTTCTATCCATTACAGAGCAGTCTAAGTGTTAAGTAATCTCCAACCAAAGATACTTATACTTAGATTTCCAGAAAGCCTTTGACAAGGTCCCTCACCAAAGGCTCTTGTGTAAATTACATGGCCATGGGATAAGAGGGAAGGTCCTTTCTTGGATTGAGAACTGGTTAAAAGACAGGAAACAAAGGGTAGGAATAAATGGTAAATTTTCAGAGTGGAGAGGGGTAACTAGTGGTGTCCCCCAAGGGTCAGTCCTAGGACCAATCCTGTTCAACTTATTCATAAATGATCTGGAGAAAGGGGTAAGCAGTGAGGTGGTAAAGTTTGCGGATGATACCAAACTGTTTAGGATAGTCAAGACAGAAGCAGACTGTAAGGGACTCCAAGAAGATCTCACCAAACTGAGTGATTGGGCAACAAAATGGCAAATGAAATTTAATGTGGATAAGTGTAAAGTAATGCACATTGGGAAAAATAACCCCAACTATACGTACAGTATGATGGGGGCTAATTTGGCTACGACAAATCAGGAAAGAGATCTTGGAGTTATCGTGGACAGTTCTCTGAAAACTTCCACACAGTGTGCAGCGGCGGTCAAAAAGGCAAATAGGATGCTAGGTATTATTAAGAAAGGGATAGAAAATAAGACCCGGAATATCTTACTGCCCCTGTATAAAACTATGGTACGCCCACATCTTGAATACTGTGTACAGATGTGGTCTCCTCACCTCAAAAAAGATATTTTGGCCTTGGAAAGGGTTCAGAAAAGGGCAACTAAATTGATTAGGGGTTTGGAACGGGTCCCATATGAGGAGAGGTTAAAGCGACTGGGACTTTTCAGTTTAGAAAAGAGGAGACTGAGGGGGGATATGATAGAGGTGTATAAAATCATGAGTGGTATGGAGAGGGCCGATAAAGAAAAGTTATTTATTAGTTCCCTAAATAGAAGAACTAGAGGACACCAAATGAAATTAATGGGTAGCAGGTTTAAAACTAATAAAAGAAAGTTCTTCTTCACACAGCGTGTAGTCAGCATGTGGAACTCCTTGCCAGAGGAGGCTGTGAAGGCTAGGACTATAACAGAGTTTAAAGAGAAGCTAGATAATTTCATGGAGGTTAGGTCCATAAAAGGCTATTAGCCAGGGGATAAAATGGTGTCCTTGGCCTCTGTTTGACAGAGGCTGGAGAGGGATGGCAGGAGACAAAGCGCTTAATCATTGTCTTCGGTCCACCCCCTCTGGGGCACCTGGTGCTGGCCACTGTCGGCAGACAGGATACTGGGCTAGATGGACCTTTGGTCTGACCCGGTACGGCCGTTCTTATGTTCTTATGTTCTTATGTTCTAAGATAGTCTAAGTGGATTGTGGAATGTATTTGACTATCAGCAGGACAATGATCTAGCTCCAGCTATAATTTATATGCACATTACCATAATGTGCCAATTATAGACATTTGCAAGTCAGCTACCTGGATTTCCGCTCACATGTTAACCTACCACTGTGCCCGGGAACAATATTCCTCTGCAGACATACAGTTTGGACTTTCAGTATTTTCTGCTCTTGCCAGTCATTCTCCGAAATGCCTCCTTCCATCGTGAAGTACTGCTCCATAATCAACTAAAGTGGAGCACCCATAGGGATGCTCCTTGAAGAAAAAGAAGAAGAGAAGTTTACTCAGCTTGTGCAGTAAGTGAGGCTCTTTGAGATGGCTGTCCCTGTGGGCACTCCACTACCCTTCGTTCTTCCCTCTGTTTTGGAGTTTCACTCTTACTCTCCAAGATAGAGAAGGAAATTGGGGAATGGTTGTCAGCACTTGCAAGGTAACCATTTGGAGTGGTGTGAGATGGTTGCTGCATATGACTGTACACATAGGATGCCAAGACACCGAAGTGGAGAACTCAGCGGGACAACAAACTTGAAGAACCTCAGTTACTGCATAAGCTAAGTCAGTTTTTCTCAACCTTTTTTAATAAAGTACCCCTTAAAAAAATTATAAGTACCCCTATTATCTACAGTTTTCAGACACACAACATTTTTTTTCTACCGTCGCAACACATTTGTTTAAACAACTTAATTGTAGCTGGGTGGGCGATGAATTTTTGGGTGTAAAAATAATAAAACACTGTAAAACTTAAAACAAAAATTCAGTTTTCTCCAAATTTCAGTTGTGCTGATGTACTCCCCCCCCAGACTTCTCTTGAGTATCCCTAATGGTACTCGTACCACTGGTTGTGAAACACTGAGCTAAATAACCATCTCTTTGCATTGTAAGAATGATAAACAAAAGATATAGTATTTTTCAGTTCACTTAATACAAGTACTGTAGTGTAATCTCTTTGGTGATGTGCACTTTCACAACAATACAGTTTTTTATTACATAAGTGCACTTAAGAATAAATCAGCATAAACTTTGGAGCCTATAAGTCCACTCAGTCCCACTTATTGTTCAGGCAATTGCTCTGATAAACATGTTTGTTTCATTTACAGGTGATAGTGCTGCCCACTTCTTGTTTACAATGTCACCTGAAAGTGAGGGCAGGCGTTCTCATGATGCTGTTGTAGCCAATGTCACAAGGTATTTACATGCCAGATGTACGAAAGATTCATATGTCCCTTCATGCTTCAACCACCATTCCAGAGTATATGCATCCATGCTTATGACGGGTTTTATCAATAATGATCCAATGCAGTGTGGCCATCTCATGTTCATTTTTATCATTTGAGTCAGATGCCACCAGCAGAAGGTTGATTTTCTTGTTCGGGGGTTTGGATTCTGTGGCTTTCACATCAAAGTATTCTTCTTTTATTATTTCTGACTATATGCTCCACGCGTCATCCCTCTTAAATTTTGGAAGGCATTTCAGATTCTTAAACCTTGGGTTGATTTCTGTAGCTATTTTTAGAAATCTTACATTTGGACCCTCTTTGTGTTTTGTCACATCTTCAGTGAAAGTGTTCTTAAAACAAATAACATGCTGAATCATCATCCAAGACTATTATAATATGAAATATATAGGGAGGACTATAGATAAAACAGAGCAGGAGACATACATTTCTCCTCCCCAGTGAGTTCAGTCACAAATTTAATTAATACATTATTTTTTTAACAGGTATCATTAGCATGGAAGCATGTGCTCTGAAATGGTGGCTTAAGCATGAAGTAGCATATGAATGTTTAGCATATTTGGCACATAAGTACCTTGCAGTGCAGGCTAGAAAAGTGCCATGTAAACACCTGTTCTCATTAGCTTGTGCAATTGTAAAGGGTGCAGGATCTTTTGCAAATGTAAACTAAACTTGTTTGAGTGGTTGGCTGACTAAGTAGAACTGAATGGACTTACAGGTTATAACATTTTATGTTTTAATTGTGAATGCAGTTTTTTGGACTTTGTTCTATATTTGTAAGTTCATCTTTCATGAAAAAGAGATTTCATGACAGTACTTGTATTTTGAAAAATACTATTTTTGGTGTTTTTACAGTGCAAATATTTGTAATAAAAGTATAGTTAGAACTGTATACTTGGTATTCTGTATTTTAATTGAAATCAATATATTTGAAAATATCCAAAATTTTCAGTGAATGGCATTCTGTTATTGTTTAGGAGCATAATAAATTACAGGTTTTTCTAATTGCGTGACAGCCCTAATTTTAACTTATCAATTAATAGTGGTAAATTCCCAGAAAATTCATACTATTCAGAGAAATTTCGTGCTGTAAATATGGATATAGGCTTGAACTCTTGTTTGATTCAGCACAGGCTAGCACGCCAACTACTATATAGTGAGAAGGCAGGCTAAGGGAAGCCTAAGTGCTGTTTGTCTTCTGCTTCTATCTCATAGTTCCCCTTGGGCTGTAATTTTCTTGTCTAACTCCTCCCTTCTACGAAGCAGTTTAACCCCATGGTTTTTTCTTCCTTTTCTGTTGCATGTGCACAACATTTTAACAAAGATGTCACCTAAGAAATCCTCTTTGCCATACTGCCAGCATGTTATATTATTATACAAGTATTCTAGTAAAGCATGATATTAGTAAGATCCATAATTTGGGGAAATGTATCCAAAAAGATATTTCTGTGTTTAGTGGACTGAAAAGAAATGGAGAGGAAGAAGTCAGTCAGGAACTCTACAAATTACTTTGTAGTTAGTAAAATAAATTCCTAAATGTCATTCTCATTAAAACTTCTTGTTGTAAAATGTGGTTTGCTTTCACCTCCCTGAATCTCTGCATTAGTAGTGAATAATTCTACTTGGAACTTACGTACATGAAATATTGTTCTGACATGAGCACCACAAACTTCAATTCCATATTACATGGGAGAGAGAGAGAAAGATAACAACAAATAAATGTATAGAACAACTCAGTGTAATGCATCACTGAGAACTGTGGAATATCCCACCAGTAATCCATTACAGGATATTGGCTTGTACAGCACCATTGTGGATGCAAATGGGGCTGGCTGAGGTTGCTGTTTGGAACATGGGCACTCCCCTTATGCTAAGGGTGTATGTACACATAAACTGCAACACTGGTGCTCACTGATGAGAATTCTCCCATCAACCTAGCACTGTACATGGAGGTTAAATCAGTTTAACTGAGTTGCTCATGGGCGTGAATTTGACACACCCGAACAATGTGTGAAAGTGACCTAATTTCCTAGTGTAAGATTAGGGTTAAGTGAGCCTGAGCTAATTCTGCAGTGAAAATGAACCTAAAGAGTTTTAATCCCTATTTTAAGGGAAAGTACTGACAGTGGCCTTAATCATGGAATCATGGTAGAGAAAGGGAAGAAATGACCTCCAGTGGTCTGGCAAAATCCCTCATTCAGGACCAGTTAGGTCCTGAGGGTACTGGACCAGGAAGTGCAAACTTTATTATGTTAACCCTATATTGCATGAACATGTAATGAAAAGAAACTATTTATCAATGGACATATTATGCCCAGCAGTTAATATGCAAATATTTGATCCCAGTTTCTCCACTATGATCTTTTCACCATATGTCTGAACAAGGAATGAAGTGAAATTATAACTGTTACCATAAAAAAAAACCTATTTATTGAGATGCTTTGCCTTAAAATAATAAAATAGAAAACAGTGATTTACTGATCTGTCTGACGGTCTGTTGAGAGAAAGATTTGTGTGTCTCTAGGAGTCCATCTGTCTGTCTGTCTGAGTCCATTTGTTCAAGAACTCCTCCTAAGAGTAAGAGTAAGAGAGAGGCCCACCAAATTTGGTATGCAGCTTCCCCTTATCTTAACTTAAGGCAAGGTCAGGGGTTCTTTGTGCCTGGAAAACGAGATGTACCTGGAATTCAGTTGTTTTTCATGCTATGGAAGCAGGGAGGGGCTGAGTGGAGGGATGCTGTATTCACAGTCACCACTCAGTGTAGCAACTGGTGGGGACAGCTATACTGCAGAGTTACCACTGGAGACAGCTGCACCACCAAAGGAGTGGCCAGCTGGGCATGTAGCTTGCCATCCTGCCTTCCAATGGCTCAGATAAGTGGGCCCTCTACCCCAAACCCCTGTTCTCCGGCCTTTGGTCCCAGTGCCAGACGGGGGTGGAGAGAGGAGGGAAAGCCCTGCCAGGCCCCCTGTCCCCTTTTCCAGGATCACCACTGGGGCAAAGAAGCACTACCCTGTCTCCCACCACAGGAGCCACAGCCTGCCTCTCCTCCTGCCAGTACCACTGGGCCTCCCAGCATAGCCGCAGACCGCTAGACTGCATGCCCCCCTAACTTCCTCCCCCCCCCCCGTTGCCCCAGGCCTGGGGGCTTCGGGGAGAGAGAGGGGCTGCACGCTCCTTGCCCTTAGGCTGTGAGCCTGTGGAGCGCAGAGCAGGAGGCTTGTGCACCCTCCCCTTCCCCCGTGCTGGACCCAGGCAATGCCAAATAAATCATCTAGTTACAAATAGATGCAAGAGGTAGTATTTACTTTAAAAAAATTAAAATCCCAAGTATCACACAATTGTGTAGATTCCAAAGAAGTAATACGGTACACATTTCAATAGCATAAGAAATGGTTTTATTTAATTAACTGTGGTCTGATATGATGTGCATCCCACTCTTGGTAAACCACAGTGGCATTTATTGGCTATTGCTTCAAAGTACTACTGTTTTTCATGCATTTTCATTAGCCAAATGTGTCGTAAGAGCATTAACTAAAATCTGGAAAACAGTTCTCATGTATTTTGCTTTAATGATAAATCTAACATATTGTGTACTTGCTGCTATAATCAAGTAAATGGAATTTCCAAAATTTTGACTTAATGTCTTTTAAGTATGAAGCAATAATGTTTTTATGAAGTAGCTTTTAAATGGCATTTGTTAAAGTGGAGAGCAGATGGATTAGAAGGGTCTGTTTTTAACTGCAATCAGCAATGATCATGGTATCCTATTACAATCACTCAATAAAATAACCTTTATTTAAAAAATAGTGGAAAAAAATGTATGGTGATATGTTTTGCTCATAGGGTTCTGGAGTCAGTTACAGTTTGATAACATTTTTTCTGCTTTTTTGTCTAACTATGCAGATTTTAATCTCTGTCAATTAGGTTTTTATCAAGTTTTCTGTTCAATATTGCGTACACTTATTAGGTTTGGGATGAATATGGAAAGATGTTTCTCTCTCTCTCTCCCTCCTCCATTCTTCCCCCACCCTGTTCCCAAGTATTTTTCATATGTTATACAGGTGTTCAGTTGTAATGTTTGCCAGGCTGCTACTTAGTTAGAATTAAGGCTACAACCATGGTATGTTATCCATTTCTTTCCCTTCCCCCACACGTGAGAAAGTGGTAAATGCATATTCAATCTCACCATCTCTGCTATTGCTGTTCTTGCTGATAGTCTAAAACAGAATATTCCTCTGGGTCTCCTAGTATATTTTTGTGTTGTCAACTTGTTCAGATTGTAAATTCTTTTTGGGGCAGTATTTTATTCTGTGTCTTGTGCTATGCTAAATAAAAAATGAATAATAATAATAATAGTTTGTAATTTAAGGCTCAAAGTTACTTTTAAGACTTTTAACTCCAACATCCGTATCTACCACTTCCATTTCCTCCTTTCCAGCAAAGGTATAGGGTTCCTCTTCTTAGTTACTTAGCAATTCTTTTTGCATCAATGGGGAATTTGCCCCCAGTTCCTTTTTGTCTGTTTTAGGTTTGTATTTCAAGGATTGCCAGGTTTCCAATATAAGTCATCAGGTTGCATATGCCTTACTACATTTTTGAGATGGTATATATGAAAATATTAAAGTTTGTTGATTTAAGAATTATTACGAAGGCCTCAGCATTTGGCATCAGTGATACAGCATGCTGCAAACAAGAACTGGCTCCCATTGAGCTGTGATTGTGTTAGACTGTTCTTCCCAAAAGGGATTTACTTGCCAGACAAATCTGATCGCCTTTTTTGGTTCATTTATCAAATTAGTCATGGCCTTTGACCTTCTCAAAAATCCTCTTTATGCTTTTAATGCATCGAAGTATTATATTGAAGCAGTGCAGTGAGTTGGGGAGATGTCCAGTGGGAGCTCACAGAAATAGTAATTTAGCAATTTAGCAATTTTTAACATTTAACATTTAACATTTCTTTTATTATTAGGGAGAAAAAGTAAATGGGACATTAATTCACAGATGGCACTGAGGTTATGTCTACATTGCAATTAAACACTTGTGGACATCTGATTCAGGCTTGTGGGGCTTGGTCAACCAAGCTATTGAATTGCTTTGTAGACCTTCAATTCAGGCTTGGGCTGGAGTATCTGCTCTGCAAGTTTCATTCTTCTCAGTCTGGCTTGGAAATAAGGAATAAGCACAATAGTCATGGACCTAATTTACCCATTTTCTGGATTCAAGTGATAGTGTTAAATTCTGTGCTTTCATAGAAATTAATGATTTCTAGAACCCATTGTTGGAAAAACCTTGAAATCCTGAACTAAGTGTAACTGATGTGTTTAGCAGTCATTTAAGGTATGGGCATTAAAAGTTAATGTATAGCATGCCAGCTCAATGGACTTCATTGAATTCAGAATCTACTTTTCATGTATTTTTTAACAAGTTAATAGCACTCATGATTGTGAAGAAAAGTTTAAGACCAGACCCACATATAACCAATATAATGATGTCTGAGTCTGCAGACAGCTTAGAACAGTAGCTCTGTGAGGTGTGAAGTACTCCATGCATCTCAATGGAGTGTTAATGTCATTACCTACTACCTGATGTCATTACCCATTATCCCTTACCAACAGTATCCCAGCAGAGAGCCCTGTATGTGGCACTTGGTTCTGCCCATCAACTTATTCAGAATTGGGATTGGTCCTGCCGTGGACAGGGGGCTGGACTTGATGACCTCCTGAGGTCTCTTCTAGCTCTATGATTCTATGATTCTAGCCCCTTTTGCTGGAATAAGTACTGCCTTTCCCTTCTGTCACCCTGAGTTGGAGTGTTCCTGCTGTTTTGAAGGGAGCCCCGCTTCACTGCGTTTGACATTGCCAATTCTAGTTATGGGACAGCCACAGCACAGGAATGGGGGCCAAGGGAGGCTCTGGGTCCCGATGTGCCTAGGGTCCTGGATTGCCCTAATCTGTTTTAGGATGCACTGATAGCTGAAGATATTGACCACCAGGCCAGATGCCTAATGGATCTGGTCAGGGAGATAGGTCTTGATTGCGTCACTGGATTCTGTAGGATTGACTGCTTGATGCAGCACATTTGCTTCCAGGACTTTGCCCCTTCCCAATGGCTTTCTATCCGCTGGCCTATATGAACCGTAAAGAAAATAAGGTATGTTGCATCTCTTTCTGTACTACTCACTTGTTGGCAACAAAGCGATATCATGTTCAGACTAGATTGTACAGATCTGTATAATGTGATCATATTTCTTAACTAATTTGAATGGTTTTGAAATAGCTAGCCTTTTATAAAGGTTGGATCTGAACAACCCTGTACTTTGTGGAAGATCAAATCTGAATTTGATGGCATGGGTCCACCTCTCTGATTAATAGATGGATATGGATTGATTTGAGAGATTTAAAGAGGTTAATCTTTATTAGGGTTAACATTTTCAAACCTGGGTATCTAAAGTACGGCAACTAAATAGGTAGCCTGATTTTTACAAAGGTGCTGGGATCCTCTGAACTCTCATTGACTTCACTAAGAGTTACTGATTCTTAGCACACCTGGAAATCTTTCAGAAGTAGGTTTTAACGAAGGTGGAATTGAATTGCACTCAGTACCTTTAGGGATAATTTATATCATTTTCTTAATATTGGAGCCTTATAAGGATACTCTCTTTTCTTTGTACAAATTCAGAATTTCCGTGTAATACTACAAGCACTATTGTGGGTCTACAGTTAAGATGTTCAGGGATTTATTTATATAGTACATTACAAAGCACTATCAAAATGTAAATTCTTCCCTGTGTTATAACCACCATTTTTCCATTGTGAAAACAGGGACACAGTGAGACTATTTGACTTGCCTAAAATCTCAAAGCAAATCAGTTTTGGAACAAAGATTAGAATTCAGTTCTCTTGGCATTTAGGGCCTATGCATAGTCTTCTACACTGTAGTGCCTCCTAGGAAAAAGTCAGTTAAATGATTTTTTTTTTTTTTTTACCATAACATCCATACCTTGGACACACCGCATTAGCCTCATGGTTTGAGGCCACAGACTCAGGTGAAAGAGAACAAGTCACGCATCTGGGTGTATCTGAAGTTCTTCAAAGTTTTCTCTAATCTTAACTATATAATTTTGTATCCCCTGACAATATTGCTGTCTTACATGTTCTCCCACGTTCCCAGATTAATAATATACTAAGCTCCAATATTGAAATTTGTAGTGCACAACTGCTAACAGTTTGAAAATTAACCAAATATTTCTACTCTTTTATGCCACATAGCCAGTTTTCGATCTGTGATATTATTTACCATGTCATCTGATAGCTTACTATCTTCAGTAGCCTATTGTGAAGTACTTTTTCAGAGGCATTTTGAAAGATCAAATACATTCAATAAATTTCAATCATAGAATTTCTAGTAGACCAGAGAACCACAATTTTCATTTATGGAAGTCATATTGTATTGGCCTGATGGTATCCTGGACATTTTGATGTTTGCAGTTCTGTTTAGTATTATGATTTCAGCTAATTTGTGTGTCCCACAAGTAGTAATTACTTGTCTCTAATTACTAAGAAAATCAAAGTGCTATTTTAAAAACTTAGAACATTTTAATGAAAGAATGTGTGTTTTTCTTAGCAGCTCAGTTACATCATTCTTAAGTTCCTTCAGAAATGCTGGTTGTTTATGATCTGATCTGGGAGATTTTGCCTTTTAATTGTCAGTTTGTTACTCTCAAAAACAAGAGATATGATTTTGTATCTCAATTTATGTGAAAAGATTAGGGGCATGAATAGTATTTTGCCTTTATTGTACAGGGGTGAAGATTTATCCAAAGAATCAGTCAGCTTCTCTGCAATGTCTTTGTGCCCCTTAAATTGCTTACTTGTTATAGATCACACACATGGATTTTCTTCTAGACTTCCTGCTTGACGTAGTGTTGATTTAAAAATAACAGAGGAAATTATTTTCTCCACAAAAATTCCTCTAAATCCTTTTAATTCAGCTTCACTAGGTTAATTTCATTATTTTGAAGACTCTTTGCCTAAAATGTCTTGAACCTTGCTGCTTATCTGTATTGGTTTTTCCATGCCTTCCTGCTTCCTTTGTTGTCTTGAAGCATATATGCCTTCTGTGATATTTAATAAGTAACTTTTATACTGAGTATTCTACACCTCCGTGTGTGTCATTCATTGGTGCTAGTATATACCATGACCAAGGGCTCCCCCTTTTCCCTACTAGTAGTATATAGATCTTGTGAGAGCTGCCATCTTTGAAGCAAGTAGGCCAGGTCAGTGAATGGTCACTGTATACCCAGGTATCAATATTTCTAGTAATCAAATTCTCTGTCACCCCAGCCTTTCTGTGTTGCATAATGGTAACTGGAGCTCTCTAGGATAGGTTTTCGATCACACAAGACATTTGAAAAGCCTGTAGGAAGGCTAATGTTGTGCAGTATTTAAAAAGGGTAAACAGGATGACCTGGGTAATTATAGGTTTGTCTGGCTGACATTGATCTTAGGCAAGATAACTGAGCAGCTGATGTGGGACTTGATTAATAAAGAATTAAAGGAGGATAATACAATGAATGCCAAACAACATGGGTATATGGAAAATAGATCCTGTGAAACGTAATAGCTCTTTATTGATAAAGGAAGTAATATTGATGTAATATATTAATAATTTTGAAATCCATTTGTTTTGGTAATACCCAACATTTTGATTTAAAAAAGCTAGAATGAGACAAAATTAACATGATATAAATTAAATGGATTAAAATCAAGTCTAGGTCTCAAATTGTAACATTGCCATTAAGTGGGGAATTGCTCAGGGGTCTATTTCTGCATTTTGTCAGTGACCTTTAGGAAAAGAAAATAATCACTGATAAAATTTACAGGCAATACAAAGTTTGGGGGAGAGGTAAAAAATGGAAGAGGTTAAGTTGCTGATAGAGAAGAATCTGGATCACTTAGTAAGATGTGTGCAAACACAAATGTGTTCTAAGAACAACAATGGTAGGTCATACATAAAAGAATGGGACCGCTATCCTTGGATTCAGTGACTCTAAAAAGGATTTGGGGATCACAGTAGATAATCAACTGAACATGAGCTCTTAGTATAAGGCTGTGGATGAAAAAATTAATGTGTTTCTTGTTGCTTAAATGGGACTCTCTGGTAAGAGCAAAGAGGTTATTTTACCTATACAGCCGGTCCCCGAGTTGCGAACGGTCGACTTACAACAGTTCACATTTATGACCGAAGCTGCCGCGGACCCCAAGTTACGAACGCGATCTGCGCTTACAAACAGCACGGTCGCGTATAGCTCTGTGGGGTCCAACTTACAAACAAACGGAGTTATGACCAATTGTTTGGTCCATAACCGGTTCGTAAGTTGGGGGGAGGCCGTATATTTGGCATTTGAATACTTTGTCCAATTTTGTTGTCTGCAATTCAGTAAGGATGTTGATAAATTGGAGAGAGTTCAGAGAAGAATTGTTCTAATGATTAAAGGATTAGAAAACATACCTTACAGTGATCAGAGTTCAGTGTCTTATAATGATAAGAGCTCAATCTGTGCATATTAATAAAGAGAAGGTTAAGGGGTGATGTGATGATAGTGTCTTAAGTAGGTGCGTGGGGAATAAATATTTTTAATAGGATAGATGATCAGCCACTTCTTTCTCATTTGAGTCTGTGACCCCAGACAATGGGACTAATGTGATGTATCCAGGGGAGGGATATTATGGTTTAAAAAAAGATAGTTAAATGACTTTAACATAGGAGGCACAGGCATGTAGCAGAGTAGCCATGGACCTAAATGCCAAGAGACTTGAGTTCTAATCTTGGTTTGGGAACTGATTGGTTGTGTGATTTTAGGCAAATTGCAATGTCTCTGTTTCCCCAAAGGAAAAATGGAGGCTATCGCATAGGAGAGAAATTATGTTTTGATAGTGCTTTGTCAGTTTAGCAGATAAAGATGTAATATGATCCAATAGCTGGAAGTTGAAGCTAGACCAATTCAGATTGGAAATAAAGCATACATTTTTAGCAGTGAATGTAATGCATGATTGGAACATTTTACCTAGGGTTGTGGTGGATTCTCCATCACTGGTATTTATTAAATAAACTTTAGCGTTTTTTAAAGATATGCTCTAGTTCAGAAGGAATTATTTTGAGGAAGTTTTGTGGTCTGTGTTATACAGTGATCTCTTTCAGGATTTGAATCTGTAAGGCATAAGGAATGGTCAGCCTTTTCTCTCTTGAAACATGTGTGGGTCACATTTAAGAATGTTTGGCCCTCCCTTTTTCCTTGTTTCACTCTAGACATGAAATTGGTTCCCTTAGCTGGAGTACTGGGACAGAGTTTTGAAGTGGGTCTATGTTACATTATCTACTTATTCTGTCAAAATTGGTCTCTAGTGGAAGAAAATGGGGGAACCTATTCCTCCAAATAGGTTACTGTCCTAATGACTGTCTCATGGTAAAAGTCTTATGTACTGAATTGTGAATACTGCACCCACCCCCAAGAATTGGCAGATATTGTTACTAAGATTAGTATGACTATGTTACCTTTAGAAAATTCTGCTTTTTGTGAATGGTATTTTATATTTTGCAATTCCTCTACTATTTCAAAGTAAACATGCCTGGCAAATAATGCTAAAGAATATATTTTTCAATTATTAGTGGAAACTAAGATTTAGTATCTGTTCAGTTTTGTAAACAGCTTTCATATTTTGACATCCTTACCAGTCAGTGATTAGATGCACAAGAGATAGTGTAGTTTGAACATTGTGGAGACGTAAGCTGGAAGTTTACATTGAGGCACAAGCTGTTTAGTTTGTTTTTCCTTTGCTGTTGCCTTATCTTATTAAAATAGAGCCAGGTGTTTAGTGAAAACTTGCACAAAATAATTCTTTAAGCGCGTAGTCAACCTGTGGAACTCCTTGCCAGAGGAGGCTGTGAAGGCTAGGACTATAACAGAGTTTAAAGAGAAGCTAGATAATTTCATGGAGGGTAGGTCCATAAAAGGCTGTTAGCCAGGGGATAGAAATGGTGTCCCTGGCCTCTGTTTGTCAGAGGCTGGAGATGGATGGCACGAGACAAATCGCTTGATCATTGTCTTCGGTCCACCCCCTCTGGGGCACCTGGTGTTGGCCACTGTCGGCAGACAGGCTACTGGGCTAGATGGACCTTTGGTCTGACCCAGTACGACCATTCTTATGTTCTTATGTTCTAACATTGTTCTCTTTGTCTCAATTCATTTATTTTAACACTTACATGACTGAGAAGAACTAATCATGTGTATTCCAAATGTGGTTTTGACAGGAGAAATCGCTCCTATTACATTTTAACACTGATATGAAACTATTCAAATAAACAAGGTTATCAGAATTATACACGATAACAGGTTTACTTTATATTGCCCTTTTAATCAGGTATACCTATAATAGAGAATTCACCTGAGTTAAGCAGTTCATCTTGAAGCTAAACAAATACAGATAGAAAATGTTATGTAATTACAATAAAATATAACACTGTATATAACTAGCAAGAAGTTTTACGATATACTAACTGCAGTTGATTCCAGTGATTTGTGTCCATTACTGCCAATGCAAATAATTGTAACATCTGTCAAAAACCAACCACTACTATGAAAACCTTTTAACATTTTGCACATAATAAACTATTTTATACATAAACTACCTTATTGTTTATATTAAAAACTGAAAAATATTCAGTCTGTTCCAGCCATTCTAACAAAAACTTTAATAAGTAGACATTGCATAAAAATGACACAATCCAGCAGTTATTTGGTAAGGCCAGCACAATCATAAATTTACCATCCATGCTTTTCCAAAAATACTAACCCATATTGTTCTCTCTGGACCTGTTGCAGGGATGACTAATCCAGCTGCTGAGGTCTCCCTTTATGTGTTTGATGGAACACTTGGCTTGCTAGAGTACAGCTGTGTGTTTATGTGCAGTGCACACCTGCAGGGGCCTGACAAATAGCTGTAGTATGCAGAGTATACAAAATTACCCTGGCAGTGCTGCAAATAAGGAAGTTTCTGTTTTGAAGTCCATATGTGTGTGAGCTTGAGATGCCAGCTGGGGTATTTATGTTGCATTGCACAGATGTAAAACTGCCAACTGATTTTATACCAAATAAAGGCTAATCTTTTTATACATACTTGGTGTCAGAGTTATGAAGTGGTACATAAGAATGTTCTCACGACTTAGCTCTTTTAAAATAAAAGCTGACATTCACAATATGAATAGAAAGTATTTTTAGTTCAAGCAAACTGACTGCATTAGTTCACGTATGTGATGTACTATGGTATCTTAAGGGTTTTCTTATTAGACGTGTACACTTAAGTATAAAGAATGATAAGGACATGATTTATTGTGTGCGTGTACAGTATGCTACATATCTTTTTTTCTTGTAGATCAGTTTAGCTCTGTGTTGAATCCAGTTTATGGGTTCTGAAATGTTAAAGCCAAATTTATATAGCTACTTAACTTGAAAGCTTTGCCTTCCTATTTTCAAGTGTGTTTAATTTATAGTGGTCTGAAATTTTTATCAAATAAAACAGAAATTGAACTTCTCTAGCGTTAGATTCGAAAGTCCTGTTTATAAAGAAATCCTTTTCTTAATGTAAGAATATTTCCAAATTTGTGGCATCACACAATATTTATTTTAACTAAAAATGTTTATAGAAGGCAAGCTGGCCAGCATATTTCCTGCCTAAATAAATAATATTTTCTTTTCGTAAAACATGGCCTAGAATATGATTCTTTCACCATTTGTTTTGTGAAAACGGATATTTAACAAAATATAGTTAAATTTATAGACATCAAATGACAAACATTATTCTGATTCAGAAATCTAGCATTTTGTGTTACAAATGCTGATTGAGAGAGTTATGGAGCAAATTAACATCAGTGTCTTAGACCTTAGGGCTGATTGTAGCTGAAGAGATGATGATATACTTACTGTAGAAGGAAAAGAGAGATGGTGTGTAACCCACACTGCTTCAAAGCATCATTTCTAACTAGCTAACCAATAGTGTAATATTGGAATAAACATGGTCTTGTGATCCTCCAGTTCAAAGAAAACTTTCAACTAGATATAACAACTGCTGAGAGCAGATCTATACACTAGAGAAAACTAAGAAACAATTGAGAAACACAAGTCAAACTGGAAGAGAAAAACACTTCAGAAGAGATTACTTCTGCTATATGGAATTCAAGAAATCTTAATGATTGTTATATGTCTATGCTACAAAGAAAAGTCAGAAAAAGATACGCAAATTGAGAACTCTATTTTGCATATCTTTTCCCACTTTTCTTTCGAAAGAGGCTTCTCCGAAATTTGGTGCACCTACAGGGCGCCAAATTTCAGAAAAACCTTCTCTTTCGAGCCATCCCTTCATCCTCGTGAAACGAGGTTTACAGGGATGGTGAAAGAACAAATCCACTTTTTCGGAAATTTTTCTGAAAAAGTGGATGTGTTCCTTAGACACGGCATAGCTTTTCTGGGATACCTCTGGTATCCCGGAAAAGAGCTGCAACCTAGACATAGCCTTTATTTACCAAGTAGTTGTCAAAGACATGACTAACCTAAATTAAAAGACCAGAAGGACCGAACTCTTTATTACTTATGTGAGAGATTATGTTGCAAAGATGGCCTGGTTATTTAGTGTCAGGGCCAGCTCTCTTATAGAAGGATATCACTTCAAACAGTGCTGCCGCCACTGCAGGTTGCAAACACACAATTGAAAGCTTCTAGTTCTCAGTTCATGCACAGATGTCTTTCAATAACTTTAGCCAGTAATTTCTCCAAATTGCTCAGTTTATCATCAGCACATGTCATCAATCCTGGAGTGGTTGCTCAAGTCAAGCTACAGAATCCTTAGCTTACAGGCGCAGCTGCAAACAGGTGAGCGGGCAGAAAGTAATTTGTGCAGCTTGGTGGCTGTCAGACGAAAGACAGACAATCTGTGTTTAAAACAGATTGCAGGCCTTGCATAAGCCAGACAAAAGGGATTTCTGCAACTGCAAGTAATTCCAAGGTTAGCATATTTTCTGCCATTAGGTGATTTGTTAAAATTGGAAACAATGAACATTATAAATCTACAGAGAAACTAGAGATAAGTTGAAAGAGAAAACCGGATCACAAATAAGTTTACATCCTTCTGTAGAAAGATACAACTGGCATTCATATAGGCTGCCTTCTTACAAATTAAGCCAAGTTATAAAATAATGCTTTGTAAGTTATAAAGACATGTCAGTACACATTTTATGTTACAGTAAAGACTTTTAATTACAAAAAGAAATGTTGGAATAAGAAACTAATAGTATTAAGCATTTACATTAATTTTTTTGATTTATTCTTTCAGTGGTAAAAAGAAAACAAGGCGTATGTTTCCCAGCTTAGTGATTATTAGAATTTTCATTTGATGAGTGGGAAGTTCTACCAAAATATGCATGTAGAATTTTTGCTGACATGCTGCAAAGATACGTAAGGATTTCATTTGAACTCTTGTCGTTCCAATGCTCAAATGTTACATGTTAGTACTTGCTAGATTTATAAAGTTTTACATAACTAAAAAACTAAGAACATCAAAAGAATTTGGAAGTATTATAAAAAGATTAACTATAACACTAATATATTTTAAAATTTGCCAAAGATACCAATTTATGCTTAGTTTCCTGATCACGAGTATTAGGTATATTATGTAGTAACACAGAAGGCCTAATCTTTCCACTTCTCATGAGCCATATAAACTTCTATTGACCTCACAACTTTTAGCTTTCATCCACGAGGTACTCATCAGGCTAATGTAATATAGACTTTCTTCCTGTTTAGTTTAGTGAGTAATTAAGTAGTTATGTAGACTAATATTGACAGGTAAGACTATGCTTGGTTCAAGTTGTTCTGGCAAAGTTTATCAATTTAGAGATTTGTAGATGGTAAAAGGTCTACAACCTAACTTTCTACCAAGAGGAAGACAAATTGCACAGAATTCCATATCAGTGACTCTATTCATAATGACAGTGGTATTTTTTTAAAATACCTGCGGCCAAGATATTTTTCCTGCTTTATAAAAAGTATTAAATACTTGTTGAAATTGGGTTTATTATACAAAAGTTGTATATGTGTATTACTGATTTTGGATTCTTCCTCTCTAAATTCATAACTTTTTCAAATGCTATAAAAGTACTTTGTAGTAAAATGTAATATGTTCATCCTTCCAAAAAATTAGGCATATAGTATCTACTGCATTCCACTGATAATATTCTTAAAGTGGAATAAAGGCTTCTGTATATGTTAATGAATAACCCTATAGGGAGAGGTGTGCTGAGATTGAAATGAAGAACATGATGTTTCCTGATAGCCGAGTATTCTAAGGCACTATAGAGCCTTGCGTTTTACTAAACATAATGTTTTTGTTTATTAAATGCAGGTTCCAAAACTATATTGTGTCCCTGAAATCCATCATATTTTGAACTTTTTAACAGAATTATTTGAAATGAAGGATGATATTTAACTTGATTTTATGTCATATTAAAAGAATATATATGATTTTTATTTGTACTTTAATTGCATTTTTCAAGTATACATGGAGATTTTTCTTTTAATCCAAATCAAATCAGAGATATTTTTAAAATCTTGTGAATTAACAAAAAATCATAATTAAAGAGAATTGACATTACGTGGACAATGAAGCCTAAATCCTTTTTTATCATGCTGATAGTATATCTCTTTTATTTAGTTGTGCAGTGTAAATTGTTTTTGTATTCTGTAGCGTACTGTCCACATATACATAATGTACACATATATGTGCTGTATATATATTCCCTGTGAAGGTGAGATCACCGTCTTATAAAGGATGGTTTTAATTTGTCTTGGTAAATCAAGTGGATACTGTATTTAGGGGGAAAAAAATGCACTCATGCAGGTTGCTGTCTGCAGTCCAAATTGCTGATCAGAGAGTCTTTATACACGTTGGTAATGTGCTGTGCAATATAAGCTGAAATACATTCCACAAGGGAGGAAAACGGAATAGGTTACATACGCTGTTCCTAAGTGCAATGAATATAAAACTCCATTACTCACTTTAAGCAGGTGCTTTTTATATGAGGCTTTAAAGAAATATAAAACTGCTGGTGAAATGATTGGTTTGTATGGACACAACTCAACTTCCAGTGCCTTGACCAGATAAAGAGCCTAAAAATATTCCTACCACATTTCATTAATGATTTCAGGGATTAAAGGTTAGTATCTTTCTGAGAAAGATAAGAAAATGCCACTCCAGAAGCTAAAGGTACATTTTTTTTTAACTACTCACTAATGATACAGAATATTTTTGGGATAAATAAAAACATTTCTTATTCTTTTTCCAATAAAAGAATAACACAGTTTTTTTAAGTTTAACGTAAAACATTCGTATTTAAATTATTAGTGAAAATTCTGTGATTTTTAACTGAAAATAAATTGGTAGATGTACAGAAGATGATTTAAATGGATTAGAATGCTAATGAAATTAGAAATAAAATACAATTTTGATGTGGTGAAATTTGGCCTGCATAGCTGCTGATGATTCTGATTCGAGTATTTTGGGTTTTTGTTTTGTTTTCCTGTTTAAACAATAGAGAATAATGGAATGGCTGCTTTTAAATAATATTGTTAAAGAGCTTCTCAGTCTTTCATGTGTAATCCATACCAGTTCTTACCTTTTCATTTCTTCAGGCTCCTCCCCCACCCTCTGTTGTGCCACCAGTTCCATTTCACATCCAGTGACTATTTCAACAGCAACCTGCATTGCCACAACACAGCTGTAGTGAATATCCCTATTGATGCTTCCCATTGTGACCCACCATTTCCATTTATTCTGCCATTATACCTGCTGATTTTAATGTCCAGTCTATTTTTACACAGACACTCTTATGACTAATTGGTGTCTGAGACTCAGAATTCATGCTCTGACCTCTTCATTCTAGTTGAAGTATCTTTTACCATGTCATTCATTTTGAACAGTTCTCTTTCTGGACTTCTAAAGGGCAAGCCTGTTACTGTCAAATTTGGATTTATTTTCATCCCAATGTACACTAACAATTCAAATACCTCACTGCCTTTCTCATCTTATTCAGCATGGAAGTTCTTGACTTAACAGCTCTACTTCCATAGTTTATCTGGTTTCATATGACAATAGGCCTTTTCTACTGTAATCATCATTTGTGTCAGTATCTCTGGTGACACACTCTGATCACCTTGCTTCTAGCTTCCTTTACTTGTAAAGATTAGATACTAATGATCCTGTATTTGTATTTCTTCTCTCCTGATCCGTATCCTTTCTATCTCCTGTACCACTCAGTTTTCGTCCTGAGTTTTCTTTCTTTTATCTTGTTCTTTGTTTTTATGGATGACCATGTTTCAAGAATCTGTTGACAGGTCATACAGTTTCTTGATTCTGGATCACACAGCTCTCATTTGAGTTTGTTCCAATTCTCCTTCTCCCGTATAATGTGGTACTGAAATAACTTCAAGAAACTCAATTTTACCTGCTGGCATGTGGAGAGAAGAAAGTGCTTCTTGGACTTTTGTTTAAAAAACCCCCCAAAAAGTAGGAAGTCCAGTGTCTGTCCATTTTCTTCTTAGAATACAGAGACGCAGTTCACTGTCAGCATCACTGAGGAAACTAGGGACTCATTGTGCTTGTTCCAGATTATTATTTTAAATAGTAAAATTAGCTTTGTCCTTCCCTTAGAAGATTGAAAATATACCTGACCCTCTTGTTATCTTAAGAGCAGTTGTCTGTTTCTATTCTTATATGTTTGCACCCCAAAATTCACTCTTCCCTCTCCCTCCCTCCCCCCCCAAAAAAGGATAAAAGTGGAAGATCTGCTGTAATCTCTCTGGTTCTTTCCATGTCACATTCAAAGTGGTTGCTACTATCCATTTCATTGCAAATGTGCTTACCTTAATTTTGGTCTTAGTCATTAGTTAACTATTGCTCTCCGGTAGTCTTATTCTACTCTATTCAGGTTCTTTTATCTGAGCAAATTCCATAAGTGCTTTAGGCCAGCGGTTCCCAACTGCCGGTCCATGGACCGGCAGTGGTCTGTGAACCCCTGCCTGCCGGGCCGCGGCACACTGCCAGGCTGTGTCCTTAGATGATAATGAGCCTACCTGCTGGGGTTCCCCATGTAGCTGTAGCAGCAGCAGCAGCAGGTTGAGTGGGCTGGTGGACAACTGGGCGTGCTGCAGCTGGAGCCGGGGCCACAATGAGGCTGTCCCTACTGAGGCAGCCTCACCGTGGCCCTAGTTCCAGCTCCGGTGTCTGCTATGTGGCCTAGCTGGTGGGAATGCATGATGGGCAGTTTGAGCCCAGCTGCTGGGGCAGCTGGGCTCCATATGGCGTTTGGCCCCAGGTGAGCGCTGTGATAGTCAGGCCTGCCTGAGCACCATAGTAGCAGTGCTTGGCCCTGGCCGAGCACTGCAGCTGTACTCATCAGGGGCCCAGCTGCTACAGCGTTCAACTGGGGCTGAGCGCTATATGGAGCCCGGCTGTGGGTGCACTCAGCAAGGTCTGGCATGCTGCAGGCTCCGTGCAGCTCTCCTGCCACCCAGGGAAGTGATCTATGCTCAGCTGGTGGCTGGGAGGCAGTGGCAGGGCTAGGTGAAGGGGGGGGGGGGCGGAGCAGTCACAGCAGGCTGTGGGAGTGCGGGGGGGGTCTAAGATGTGGGGTGCTGGCGCTGAGGGGCACTGTGACGTCTAGAATAGGGAGCTAGCACTGGGGAGCTCTGGGGGTGGGGCTGACAGTGAGGGGACTAGGGGGGCAGGGGTGGCACTGGGTACAGGGCTAATATTGGGGACTGGGGCTGGCATGGGGGAGACCTGGGGTGATTGGGTGCAGTGGGGCTCTGGAAATAGGAGGCTGCAACTGAGGTGTTTGTGGCAGGGGTGTTGGCTGCAGTGAACTCTGGGTCCAGTGGCTGGTGCTGGGGGGTAGTGGAGGTGTGAGGGGCTCTGGGGGTTAGGTCGGGCTCTGGGGTGGCTTTTTATACCGGAGACCCACAAACTCATTCACAAACTTTTGGCAGACGGGTAACATTTTATTTGTATATTTGAATATTTACAGTTTGCATAATGGATATGCAAATCAAAATGTTGCTGGTCCGCCCAAAGTTTGTGAATGAGTTTGCTGATACCCGGTATAAAAAAGGTTGGGAACCACTGCTTAAGGCTCTTTGGCCAAGTGTTTTTTTCTTCACTTCCCCACTATGTTTGTGGTGGTGTATATCTGGTGAGCACAAGTCGTTGACTACACAAGCTGTGTCAATGGGAGAGCACTCTCTTGATGATGTAATAATTACTCCACCATGATGAGAGGCAGAAGCTATGTTGGTTGGAGAGCATTTCCTACTGGTATACCATGGTGAAGACACTGCTTAAAGCCAATGCAAGTTATATTTCTCAGGATTTTTTTTTCATACCCTAAGTGATGTAGCTTACATCAGCTTAAGCAGTAATTTAGACAAGCTCCAACATCTGTCACATGTGGTTCATTCTCTTTCATCCTCTCCCCAGAGGGAGAATTGTGCATGCTGATTAGTGTTTTGGTTTTAAATTTACAAGCTGGTAGATGTGTGTGAGCGAAGGCAAGATTGAAAAAAGTGTGCCATACACTTAGAATGGGAGATGGTGAAGTTTGTAAGGAGCTCCTGTGGGAGTTCATTCAGCTGTCTCTGACCATTCCCCTAGAAATATTGCTTCCTGCGCAGAGTAGCATTCTCTTTATGGTAGTCAAACAAAATCTTCATCCCAGAATTTAAGGTTATCTTTTAGATATTCTGAGGCCAGGTGTGAGCCAGTAGGGCTCGGGGAAGGGTGCCTCCCTCTTGAGATCAATGGGTGGCCACTCCACCTCACTACCCCCAGTTTAGTCTTTTGGGGAATCAACGATGGCTTTCCACTCTTCAGGGATGGTAACAGGTCAATAAATGGTCCAGAGCCCAGGCCCTTGCTCAAAGTGGGTGACAAAAAACAGTTTGGCGCCCAGGCCCTTAGTTCAGGACAGGGCAGTAAACAAACAGTTCAGAGCACCAAGCCTCAGTTCAGGGCGGGGCAGCAAAACAAGCAGTTCAGAGCCCCAAACCCTTGCTTTAGGGCCAGGCGGCAGGCAAACAGTTCAACGACCCAAGCCCTTGCTCAGGGTGGGTCAGCAAAATAAACAGTTCAGAGGCCCAAGCCCTTGCTTAGGGCCGGGTGGCTGGCAAACAGTTTAAATATGAGCACCCAGCTGGGTCCCCTTGCTGAGGCAGGGGTCTGGTAGATGCAGGCTGTGGTTCTGGAATAGCCGAAGGGGGAAACTGCCACCCAAGAATGGGGTGACAGGGAGGACACAGGCCAACCCACTCCACTGTGTCCCATCCCAGGGCCCTGGTAGAAGCAGAGCAGTCTGCTGCTGGGTCAGTGGGAATATGCTCCACAGCACGCTGACCTAGCTCTGGCCCAGCCAAATTGTGGTCGGCTATCCCTGGGCTCTTTCCACACTCCCCCTTGTGCTGTACCTGGTTGCAATGCAAGTCCCCTGGGCTCCATCACTCCGGAACCTCTGGCCAGGTAAGCAGTCCTACTAAGCAGTCACTCAGTTGTGGGCCTGGCTGCCCAGGCCACACCTCAGTTTCCCCTGGGTCCAGCTCCTCCTCTGGGTGCACATGGGAGGCTTCTGGCTCCTTCAGTTGCTGGGGCCTCACTGGCCTCTCTGGCAGACCTTTTATATCCCTGGCCCTGCCTCCGGGTTTCTGGTCAGGTGGGTCATTAGGGCAAGGTGCTGCCCACTAAGGCTCGGGGAGGGGTGCCTCCCCCTCGGGGTCAGTGGGAGGCCACTCCTCCCCACTACATCAGGCCATGGAGTACTATGAAGCTAAGGACTAAGGTCTTGAACTTAACTCTGTATTCTACGGGAAGCTATAAAGAGTGGAGGTTAGGTTTTATGTGCAGATATGCTGTAGTGTTTTGTACCGTTTGGAGTTTTTTAAGGGCAAGTGTCTTCATACTCATGTATTTAGGATTGCTGTAGTCCAGGTGAGAGGTGATGAAGGAGTATATAATTGAGGCCAGGTGGTAATCTTACAGGATTGGATGGAGTCTCCTAGCCAGTGAGGTGGTGGAGTTTGCTACCCTGTGAGAGCTTGGTTTCAGCAAGGAACTTAAGAGCAATCCTAAGTTACATAAAAAATTGATCAGTAGTGGTTATGTACTGTTAGCCAAAGGAGATGCCACCTGGGCTGCACACTTTTCAAAGGGCTCCCTCTTTCCCCAGTAACACTTCTTCCAGGTACTGGACTATCTTGATGGTAATGATATGGTCATTTTTGATAGGGAGAGCTGTTTGTCATCTGTATGTTGCCGGGACTCAGTTATTGTCATCCTATCAATTCACCTATTGGCTGAAGGTAGACGTTGAGAGGTCCAGAGAAAGAATTGATCTTTCTGGGACTCCACAAGTGAGGTGTTTGGTAGCAGAGGTTCAGTTTCCCATCACTACTCATTCAGTGTGCTCCTTTAGGAGGGACTGAAGCCATTTTCACCACAGTTTCCTTAGCCCCTCTTGCTTCTTTTAAATCGGACATGAGGATATGAATGAATATCTTCCTTCTCTCCATTTATAGCAAGAGAGCATCCATCAGTGCTACAAATACTGTTTCCAATGTTCTTGCTTGACTCCAGATGGTCAGATCTAGTATATTAGTGTTTATTAGATGAACTTGTTGCTAGCATCTGTTCTTGCTTATGAATAGAAAGTTTAATACAGAGCAGTAATGGATATCATAGATATGTCCATGGTTGGTTTCTTCATTGTTGGTTACAATATTGCATATTTGAAGAAGGAAGGGAATATTCTTTTCCTGAATAAAGAGTTAGTATTTGTCACAAGTAGTTCAAGTTGCTTATGACTCTTTTCCACCATCCAGGAAAGGCAGTGATTGTATTCGCATATTTTGGGTTAAGACTCCTTTTAGGGTGTCCAATAATTCTTGATGAGTGAATGTACTGACATCTAGGAATGCAGGTAAGCTGTCCATTGCCAGGGTTGATAGAGTGGATCCATGTTGTTTGAGAAGCCTTCCCACAATGATCTTTTCAGTGAAGTAATTCTTTCCAGTGCTTTGTGCTGGTTTCTGTTATGAGCTATAGACACTCAGGACTGATGAAGTGGTTTGCTCCCTCCCATAGCTACTTAGGGTGTGATTTTTGACATCTTCATTGGAGATTGATGGAACATTTTTCTTGGCCTGGAATATGACCTCAACGTAATCTTTGATATTCTCCAAGCTGTTTGTTTCAGCTTTATTTTTTTGCCATAAGTACTTGAGTTTCTTTCTGTGTCTCATCTGGTATAGAGTATCAGAAAATGAGGGAGAGATGTGTGGGTGAAGGGGAAGGGATGAGCTGTGTGGTAAAACTAAAGTATGACAATGGAATGTTGATCTGCTGTGGTGGAATTTTGACCTGCTTCAGCATGCTTTGAAATTTGATTAAATTTGAGTTTTAGTGTGTGATTTTTCTTGATGGCTGGGAGCTGGGAAACCTTTAATTTCATAATAGTCTGTCAAAAACAGTGGCTGGCTTGTGATGTTCTTGATATTAACATTTAATCTGAAGACAAGGTCCAGGATGTGACTGACTATGTGGGGCTGAACCACAAGAGGCATGCACAAGTGTAGAATCTGTTAGAATTTGCTGTGGTTTCTTTTGTTAAATGCTTTTGAATGAACTTGTCTTACCTGAACCACTTCTTTTCAATCTGATATTTGGTGCTACCTCTTTTCTTGTTTTCTCTAGAGCTGTGATGGATTGAGTAGCCTGGAGGCAAGATATGAGCTAGCATGAAGATTACTGTGTCACTGAAGCAGGTCTTTGTGATAAAGTTTTATTAGGTCCATGGTGTCCAACATGCTAGCCACTAGCCACATGTGGCTATTTGACCAGTTGAGTGTGGCTATTTGGGTATAGCAGTAGCCACTTCTGAACTGGTTGAACACCACTGTATTAGATACTTTGGCGCTAATGAGGCTACCTATTTTTCTGTTCGTTGGTGGTAGATCTTAAGTTAATTAGCATCAGTTTTAGTTCAGGTAGCTTTGTGATACCTTTTTCAGGAGTGTACCTATATGATAGTTCCATGCAGTGCATAGATAGCCAGTATCTCATTGTCTCATCTCAATATCTCATCCCGTTTCTCATGTCTGCTCTAGTCTTTTCTTGGACACTTCTTCCAGTTTGGTCTGTAATGGATGCAATAGATTCTTCAAAGTGCGGGAAAGGTTTTCTGGTTTGCCAAATGTTATGGGTAAGACCCATTTATTGGATACTTTGGGTGTGATATACCTTGCGAATGAAAGAAACTGAATCAATCTGTTTCTTTGGTAATGATGGATGTGTTGGAAGCATGGTTGCACTGCAACAGAAATAATAATAAATTGCAAGAGCAGTACTAAGTAGGTTGAGTCCAAAGAAAAGGTGATATAAATAGCATCAGATGTCTCCTTGAAATAAGCTGTCTGTGATCATGGTGCCTCTTCTGCCTTTGTCTACTTTGGAGGAGAGAGTTAAGAGGAAGTTTGATGGTTCTTACTATTGAACAATGTGTGAATTATAGCTGTGAAATGTCCTCCTGACTAGAAGTAGTTAGCAAAGACTGAAGGGTAAGGGATTAGGCTCATGGCTTTTTTCCTATAAAAGAGCCTTTTGGGAGCCTAGTTCTTGGTGGTGGTTTTTGATCTAGGGGAAGTGACTGAGTCATCACAGCCGCACTTTCAAATTTTAGAAAATCTCATGAATTTTTTCTCTTTGGAAATGAAAAAAGGCGAAACATGCTCATCATACTAGTTTTTCCCATCACAGCTGACAAATTCCTTTAGCTAATTTCTTTCTTCAGCAGCATGGTTACCATAAATTATAAGGAGATAGTACGCATGACTACTGTGATATAGTGTGACTCAAGCAGATTTTACATTTGTTTCACATAAGAATGCAGAGGTAGATTATTCTTTTCTGGTTGTATTGCTTTTTTAGAAGACACCTACTTTTCTGTGCAGCAGATTGCAGAAAAATAAGACTTTTACCTCACTATGTGACATGGTTTCTAAGAGGAAATCACATGTAGCTTTTCTGTTTTAGATGGAATATTTCATATAGCGTAAAACATACCCAAGATGAAAAAAATTAAACTAGCTGAAAGATTTCCCAATGTTCTGCTTTTACATTCTCAGTCCCTACACCTGGGGTGGGGAACCTTTTATTCTAACAGGGATCACTGAGTCCCAGAAAAAAAATCAGTCATGAGCCACATACAGCCCCACAGGGAGGACACAGAGGCTTGGGAAAAAAATGACGGGTTCAGGGCGCAGGAGGGGGCTCCAGACTGGGGCAGAGGATTGGGGTGTGAGAGTGGGTGAGGGCTCTGATCCCATGGCTCTGGGATGGGAATGAGGAGTTTAGGGTGCAGGTACCCCAGGCAGGAGATTGGAGTGTCGGTGCAGGGTTCAGGTGAGAGTTAGGGTGCTAGAGCAGGCTGGGGCAGTGAGTGGGGTTATATGTTGGGAGGCAGTTTGAGTGCGGAAAGGGGCTCAGGGCTGGGTCAAGAGGTACAGTGTGTGAGCTCAGGTTTTGGAAGGAACCTTGGGTGCAGTAGGGGACTCAGTGATAGAGCAGTGGGTTAGGGTGCATGTGGAGGTGTGGGGTGCTATCCTCGGGCAATTTCTATTCTGTTCTCCTAGCTTGCCCTGTCCCCATACTGCTGCCACATGTCCCTGCAGCCCCGGGGTGCCATGCGCTGCTCTTGCCTGCAGGCACTGGCCCACAGCTTCCATTGGCCATGGTTCCTGGCCAATGAGAGCTGTGGAGGTGGTACCTCCTTCATGCAGAGTGTGGTGCTTCCCTCATTGCCACAAGCCAGCAGTGGCACTCACAGCTCGTGCCCAGAGGTAGGGGCAAGGACTGGGACTGAGGCTCAAGGCTTACAGCCTTGGGCTCAGAGACTTGTCGTCGGCCAGATTACAATAAGCAGGGGATGATGGTCAAAACTTCCAAACTATGCCCTACACTGTACAATCGCTCCATTTAATGTTCATTATATTAGAACTTTTCTGGGGGTATATAAAGGAAGGCATCAAGGAAGCATACAACTTCAGCCTCCCAGGGAACATAGCAAGTGAGTTACCCTTAGAAGGGTGTAGCAAGGTTGCCACAGGTAAACCAGCATTATTCATTGGAGCTACAGGCCTGGCCTACTCCCATTCCTTTTTGGTAGTCCTTAAAACTTGAAGAATTACAAAGGTTGCAACCTCCTCGCTCCAGATGTCATCTGCAGGACAAGTCATAATCAGAAATCGTTAATTTAGCTATACAGTGCTTCAAGCTGATCCTTTTTGTGAGCTCTAACTTAACCTATGAACCTTTTCTTTTTTAAATTAGCTATATCTTAATTGGTGATCTTAGCAACCCTTATATGCATTACCATTACACTGGTAAAGTAATGAGTTTCCAATGGTCAGTGGATAAATCAGGAGGGTGCTTTTGAACTGGATTGTATGATATATATATAAAAATAAATAAAATCAATGAACAGGTTGAAAGATAAAGATGATAGGTTACTACTTCTTAGGGCAAAACATTCTAAACTAAGTATCTCCACAGCAAGAACTTTAAAGAGTAATGATTTAGAAAGGTCATAAAAGATGGAAATGCAAAGTATGTGATGGAAAATGAATAAAACACAGTGGGACTGACAGATTTGGTGGGGCCTCAAGTGGAAGGGGTGGGTTTGGGGCTAGCTTCCCCCAGGTAGCCTCCTCACTGCACTGTGCCAACCAAAAGTTTGCCTGGAGTACACCGTGCAGGGCTCATGTGGCAATTTACAGGGCTCGGCGCTCCAGCCATTGCCAGAGCTACAGTAGTGGTGGTGGTGGCTGGAGGCCATAGGCCATTTTGATTCTCTAGGCCCTGGGCTGTTGTTCTTTCCTCCTCCCCTCTCTACTCCCCCATCAGCTGGCCTGGTAGGACATGACTAAATTTCACAGGTGGTCCTAAATGGATTCTAGCAATGTTTCTGAGGTGGCTTCAAAGAGAGGACTTGAGAACTTAAAAGCATTCAATAGCAGGAAATTATGGTAAGGTTCGTAAACAAAATAAAGACTGGCACACAAACATCAGAGTGTTTAAGAGCTGGATGTGAAGAGAGAGGTCTTTCAATGGAAGCAAGTGGTTTTTACCCAAATGAGGGAAAGTTTAGAGACTAGCAATGTCCACTGAAGTCAGCAGAAATATTCCCACTGTCTTCAAGAACATTAGATCAGTCCCTTATATCTCAGTCCAGTAATGCATATACCACATGGGTAACTACCCACAAGACTTCAGTGAGACTATTCATGTGCTTCAAACTTAGTATATTCTTATCTGTTTTGTTGAATTGTGGTTTTAACAAAGTTGTTTTTGCTCTACTGAACATAAGAATGGCTAGACTGGGTCAGACCAAAGGTCCGTCTAGCCTAATATGTTCTCTTCCAACAGTGGCCAGTGTCAGATGCCCCAGAGGGAGTGAACAGAAAGAGGTAATCATCAAGTGATCCCTCTCCTGTCATCCATTTTCAGCCCCTGACAAACAGAGGCTAGGGACACCATTCCTATCCATTCTGGCTAGTAAATATTTATGGTATAAATATCATAAATATCCATGAAATTATTTAGTTGTTTTTTTGAATCCTGTTAAAGTTCTGGTCTTCACAAAATCCTCTGGCAAGAAGTTCTGGATGTTGCCTGCTACGTGAAGAAAAGCTTCACCTGCTATCTGTTAGTTTCATTTGATGACCCCCTGTTTCTTATGTTATGGGAACAAGTAAATAACTTTTCCTTACTCACTTTCTCCATACTTGTCTTGATTTTATAGACCTCTATCATATCTCCCCTTTAGTCTCCTCTTTTCTAAGCTGAAAAGTCCCAATCTCTTTTTTTTTTGGTTAGAGAGAGAGGAAAGCTTTGTGTGTTGGACACAGAGCATCTTTCTCTCCTTCCCATAGAGGTGACACAGTAGCACTGGGAACTAAATTCAGTCAACCCCACATGTCACCAGCCTCCTTGGAGGTAGATGTCTTGAAAAACAAGACAATGACAAAGATAAGTCTCACAGAGGAAAAAAATGTGGGAAGCTTCTGATTTCAAGATAACTTGTATTCTTCCCAGACTAAAACCTAAGATCAACTCTGAAAGATGCTGGCCTCAGGAACAAGATTGAGGGGAGTGGGTTGTTATCACTCCTGCTGATACCCAAACTGACAAAGGCTAGCCTACATTTACAGTAGTATGTAGAGTACAGACATGACCTGTGAAACTGGAATGGGTATAAACTGTAGTGTAAATAGTAAGACACAACTAAGGTGAGTAGAGTACGCAAGAGTGCCCCACATGCCTGAACCCCTAGGCTCTCTCTATACCCAAGCAGTGCCTCCCATGTCAATGTTCATATTTAAAAAAACAAGGAATAATCTGGTAGCACTTTAAAGACTAACAAAACATGTAGATGGTATCATGGGCTTTCCTGGGTGTTGGTTATCTTCCTTTCCAAGTGCTAACTAATGGTTCTTATCAGCCTCTTATAACTACTCAGTCTTTAAGATGCTACTAGACTAGGGTTGCCAGGTGTCCGGGATTCACCTAGACAGTCTGGTATTTTCGCCTCCTGTCCAGTAAAAAAATTCAGAAAATACCAGACACCTAAGATGTCCGGTATTTTCTGAATTTTTCCCCAGCCGGGAGGTGAAAATGCCGGGCACCTGGCAACCCTACAAACACTCAGCGCCCGGCCTTTACCCCCCTCCTCCCCCCCCCGAAACCCCCCAACTCCCAACACCCCCAGCCCCCCTGCTTACCTGGTTCCCCAAGGCTGCCCACACAAACTGGCTGCCAGCCAAAAGACCTAGGGGAAGCAATGCTTCCCCTGGGTCTTAGTGCTCAACCACTCCTCTGATCCTGTCCCTGCACTCACTCTTAAAGGGGACATGCTGTTTTATTTTAAATTTTTTTTGGCTTAATAAGTCCTTGGAGTCCCCCCCCTTTTTTTTTTTTTGGTCTCCCCTCCCTTTTTTCCCCCCTTCAACAGAATTGTTCCCGGTGTTTTTCTTTTTCTGGGGGGGGGTTCGGTATTTTTGTTTCAACCATTTGGCAACCCTATACTAGACTGTTTTTTTAAAAGTTTTTTCTGTTACAGATTCACTCCCTCTGAAGCTTATCTACTCACTGTCTTTTTTTTCTTCCTCCCCTTCAATTTTTTTCCTTTCCCCCCCTCCCTCCTTCCCTTATTTATCCTTGGATCCGGACTTCCAACACTGTGGTCATCTGAAGAAGTGGCTATACCCACGAAAGCTCATGATACCATCTGCATGTTTTGTTTGTCTTTAAAGTACTACCAAACTATTTGTTGTTTCTTTAAGTTTTTCTTGTTACAGACTAACTCGGCTACCTCTCTGAAAATATTGATATTGTTAGCAGTGTAGCATCTCATAGACTCATAGACTTTAAGGTCAGAAGGGACCATTATGATCATCTAGTCTGACGCCCTGCACAATGCAGGCCACAGAATCTCACCCACCCACTCCTAGAATAATCCGCTCACCTATATCTCAGATATCGAAGCCTTCAAATAGTTTGAAGACCCCAAGATGCACAGAATCCTCCAGCTGTGATCTGTACCCCATGCTACAGAGGAAGGTGAAAAACCTCCAGGGCCTCTGCCAATCTACCCTGGAGGAAAATTCCTTCCCGACCCCAAATATGGCGATCAGCTAAACCCTGAGCATGTGGGCAAGACTCACCAGCCAGACACCCAGAAAATTCTCTATAGTAACTCGTATCATCCCTCCATTGACCTATTTACCACTGATAATGAATGGTCAATTAGTTACCAAGATCATGTTATCTCATCAAACCATCCCCTTCATAAACCCATCTAGTTTAATCTTGAAGCCAGATAGATCTTTTGCCCCCACTACTTCCCTTGGAAGGCCATTCCAGAACCTCACTCCTCTAATGGTTAGAAACCTTCGTCTAATCTCAAGTCTAAACTTCCTACTAGCCAGCTTATATCCATTTGTTCTTGTGTGCACATTGGTATTAAGCTTAAATAATTCCTCTCCCTCCCTGGTATTTATCCCTCTAATATATTTAAAGAGTGCAATCATGTCCCCCCCTCGGCCTTCTTTTGGTTAAGGTAAACAAGCCAAGCTCCTTGAGTCTCCTTTCATAAGACAGGTTTTCCATTCCTCGGATCATCCTAGTGGCCCTTCTTTGTACCTGTTCTAGTTTGAATTCATCCTTCTTAAACATGGGAGACCAGAACTGCACACAGTATTCCAAATGGGGTCTCACCAATGCCTTGTATAATGGCACTAACACCTCCTTATCCCTACTGGAAATACCTCGCCTAATACATTCCCAAGACCGTATTAGCCTTTTTCACAGCCATGTCACAATGGCGGCTCATAGTCATCCTATAATCAACCAGGACTCCGAGGTCCTTCTCCTCCTCCGTTACTTCCAACTGATGTGTCCCCAGCTTATAACTAAAATTCTTGTTATTAATCCCTAAATGCATAACCTTTACACTTCTCACTATTAAATTTCATCCTATTGCTATCACTCCAATTTACAAGGTCATCCAGATCTTCCTGTATGATATCCCGATCCTTTTCTGAATTGGCAATACCTCCCAACTTTGTGTCATCCGCAAATTTTATCAGAACACTTCCACTTTTGGTGCCAAGGTCAGCAATAAAAAGATTAAATAAAATTGGCCCCAAAACTGATCCCTGAGGAACTCCGCTAGTAACCTTCCTCCAACCTGACAGTTCACCTTTCAATATGACCTGCTGTAGTCTCCCCTTTGACCAGTTGCTTATCCACCTCTCATCTTTCATATTAATCCCTATTTTTTCCAATGTAACCAATAATACCCCATGTGGTACTGTATCAAATGCCTTACTAAAGTCGAGGTAGATTAGATCCACTGCATTTCCTTTATCTAAAAAATCTGTTACTTTCTCAAAGAAGGAGATCAGGTTGGTTTGGCACGATCTACCTTTTGTAAAACCATGTTGTAATTTGTCCCAATTGCCATTAGCCTCAGTGTCTCTAACTACTTTCACTGTCTCCTCCCCAGCAGAGCTTTTTTTCACCTTAGTTAAAGGCTCTGGCAGTGGGGAGCCATAAGTGTAGACTTAGCCTGATGCTCACAGACAAAGAAAGAGACAGGGGTATAATAAGCCTGCTGGGGCTCCCAACCCAAAGGTTAAATTTAAGTAAGGAAATGGACACATAGAACTTTGTTGTATTAACTCATTTTTCTTCAGTGCTATGTTGCCTTTGGGAGTTGTTTTTGAATCATTGTAATCAGCAGCTGCCACCAGTGCCTGGAGAAGGAATGTTTACATGTGCCAGACCCCGTCAGACCTGTCGGATTAACATAATTGGTAAATGGGGGGAGGGCTACAGCCCAAAGATCTGAGATCAAATGTATAAGTGGTTAGAGCATATGGTTCAGTTCAAACACCAGGCTTCAGGGACTAAAAGGGGTGAAAAGTATGGATCACCCAGTAACTGTGGCACTAAGAAACCATAGCAAGGTGGACTTCTGGAAGTTTGATGTGAGAGAATACATCAAAGCATCTGGGCACTTGGGATGCCTGTGGTACTGGTTTGGGGGTCTTGATGGCTAGATTGTGGGGTCCCTCTGCACAAAAAGGATGTCAGACACAAGATCTGCTTGTGGGCAAGACTCAGCACGAGCGAGACCCAGAGCTGGGAACAGTGATTAGTCATTTATCCATACCCAAAGGGATTTAGAAGCACATGCATTTCAGTGGTTGGATTCAGCCACAACAGGCTGGAGTCTGGTTAGGCAAAAGAATGGGGCCAGATTGTGATAGAGGTGCTTGCACTGTTGTCTGCTATCAATTTTCTTGAACTTTTCTCTGAAGCGTTTGGTACTGGACCAGATGGACCACTAGTTTGATCTAATATTACAAAACAAGGATGGTCCAGTGGCTAGTTGGGACTTTGGGGGCTAGGCTAATTTATTGGCTGTGGCCCAGGCTTCCTATATGATCTTGGATGCGTCCTTCTGTCCCAATTCACCATCTGTAAATTGGAAATCTGAGTACTTCCCTACCTCACAGAGGTCTTGTGAGATAGATAAGAACATAAGAACGGCCATACTGGGTCAGACCAACAGTCCATCCAGCCCAGTATCCTGTCTGCTGACAGTGGCCAATACCAGATGCTATACAGTTGTGAAGCACTTAAATACTACAAAGAGTGCCACATAAATACTTAAGATAGATAACAGTATCTATATTCTTATCATTTATTGGTTCATTTGGAATTTGTGTTACTATTCACGTAATTGTGATTGACTTAGAGGGATTACTTGTGTAATTTAATTTTTAGTTTTTTCTATGGTGCAGGTATTTTGCAGAGAACTCTGGACTGCAAGTGATTATAACTACTACTGAATATGCTCTAGAATCTAACCACAGTGAAATGTACGAAGTACAGAATTTTAGATATAATTCTGAATTTTCTGCCTATTACCATTTTGTAAATTAAGTGGTGTTTGTATTCCTGGTTAAGTAAAATAATCAAAATAATATTATTTAATGTCTTTGAGAGCCACTGAGAGAAAATAATAATTGGTTAAGTATTTAGGGGACTTAAAATATGTATTTGTCCAGTTGCTTTGTAATGAAACTATATATCAGTGCTTTTATTTTTGCCTGATTGATCATAATAGGTTTGTTATATAAATACGGATTTTGGCAGGGATACTGTGTTAGCTGTGCATAGAAATGATCCCCCAAATTAGACCAATCTTTACATAATGAACAAAATGCTTGCCATATTTGAATTCAGTGTCAGTTCTGTGTAGGGGGAAAAATCATTATAAAATGCTAACTTCAACTTCTCCTCCACCTCATGCAAATTAAAAATATCAAACTAATTTTAAAAAATTAATACATGTTGTTTTTCTGTTAGTGAATATCAATGGAGTAATAGAGTTGACTTGAACCGTCCATAGTTTGTGTGGGTGGTGTTATGTACACAGAACTCTGCCAATGTACCTAAGTTTTGACTGCAGCATCTCCTGCTGTTATAGTTCTAGGCATCTCTTCAGAAGAGACCGCCAACAGCACTGATATGTTCCAAACTGTCTCGTAACTTTCTGTGTGCACAAATGGGGAGTAAGAAGAGACCACCAAACATATTTAACTTGTGACCTAAAGCAAGGCTTGAACTCTGATTTCCGTAGTGAAATGGCAATTGCACTAACCTGCTGTGCTACTCAGCTGCATATACTTATGTTTTGATTTTGCTACTGAATGAAACCCTGTTTTCTAAGTGTCAGTTGAGAATATTTTTAGTCATTTAAGATCCTCAAATTAAAGAATTATAATGAAAATGTTGATAGAGAGCAGTTGAAGTGTCATAGCTCAGTTATAAAATGAAATAAAAGTGTATGGATTTGTGTATATACATATTCTAAAAATGGTAAATTGCCATGTGTAGAAAATAAACTATATATATATACACACACGATATTCTCTCACTTCAGAAAGCCTGCTATGAATAGCAACAAATATGGTATAAGAACATCTAACATAGATAATTAAAGTGTAATTAAGTTTAAATACTTTGGTGAAGAAATATAAAAATATTTAAATTCAACATGCTAGTACACTTGCAGTTTTTTTTTATTAGGTGTGAAATCTAAGAATCCCCTGCCAACTCTTGAGGGCTCAGTCCAGAATGTTGAATTGAAGTACTGCAGCACATCATTGGTCAAATGTGCCTCTGGGACCGTGGGATCAATAAAAATTTGTGCCAAAGCCCCAGGTATGTGCAGCTGGACCATGTAAAACTTTATTGCCTGTATAGGAGAATTGGCCTTGCTTTTTACAAGGAGAGTTACTGAAACAAGAATTTACTCATTGTTCCTATGAATCAGAGAGGGATTTTTTTATTCAATTTTTTTTATTGTGCCAGGTTGATACATCATGTGCATAGTACATTCAATTTTGATGATAAATGAATAAAATTAAAAAAAAAAACTTGTTGGATTTTGAATTAAAAGAACAGTCTAATAACATTGAAAAATGTATAGGAAAAGTGGATTTTATAAATAATATAGTACATTTATGTTTTGCCCCACTTTCTAAATAATTATGATTTTTTTAAAATTCTGCCTCATTTTCAAATAAGACACAAGTAGAATTTTCAGTTAGGGAGTTTTTACAAGGTTTTGTGGTGTAACGACTCTTTACTGCTTTTAGTGGAGAGATGTGTATACAGTAATTCAATCCATACAAATATCTTATGTAATCAGTGTTTAGAGCTTTTTAAACATAGTAATTATAATTAAATGTGATTTTGGAATTCCCAAGTGATTGTTGAGATAAGTGACTATTTTATTAGTCAGGAGACAGTAATTTACAGATTATTTAATAAGACTTGTTTGGTTCATCTGGCAACATTATTTTAAATTCTACTGCATATAAAAAATTTGCAAAATAAGTTTATAAGGAAGTTGTTTACTATTAACAAGTATAAGTTAGTACTCCTTTGTATTTTGTCTATACTTGTGCATTTAATAACTGTCCTGATCAGGCTACTGAAAGCTAATGTTGAATTAGCTTGTAATAATATGTGTAAAAAGTTCAACCTTTATTTAGGTGATGGTGGAAAAGAGAAGCTGATTCCTTTAGTTCAAGGCCCTTCTGACACCAGAGACCTACACAGCAGCAAATGGCTCAATGAAAGTAGAAAGCCAGAATCTCTCTTAGCTCCAGATTTGGTAGCTTTTACAATCCAGAGTCCACAGTATATGGACTACTGCCATAATTCTGGTAAGTGCAAAACTCTTGTTAAGATGGTATCACATTACATTTTCATATCCAATGTAATTTTTAAAGAGGGTTTTGATATAAAATGTGCCAAATGCCAGAGTATCTGTTTCAGATACTGCACAAATTATAGTGTCCGTCTAGTTCACACTGAAACATAAAAACAAAACATACCACTGTAATATATATTCTTTAAGACTTCGTCTACACTGCTGGTTTTGCCAGCAGTGAGTATGCAAATGAGGTGTGGATTAGCATATCACCTCACCTCATTTGCATAATTTATGCACACAGTTTTTGTGCAAAGGGTTTTTGCGGAACAAAAAGTAGCGTGGATGGGGTTTTTTTGTTCAAAACCCCTGTTTTCTGCAAGATCCTTATGCCTCAAGTAGCCTTAGATAGGGCATGCTTAATTGACTTTGCTTTGAAAAAATTATATACTGTCTTCTGCCTACGTTTTTTTAGTTTGACAAAATCCATGTTGTAGATGTTAATTTTATCACAGTTTCATATTTAACTAAGGTTTCATATACAGAAGCACAAGTTAGTTCTGAATTTATATAAGATTCAAAATGGTTCAGATAAATCTGTAGCATAAACAATTTCTATTAAAAATGCGTTAATCCAGATAGCGAAGGAGTGTCAATGTTGGAAACAGTTTGGAAACCAGACCTTTAGGCTTATCTGTCTTGCTACACTGCTATAAATTTAGAGGGTAAGCAAATTTAGGGTTTCTGAAAAGCTTGTGTAGGACTTAAATTTGCTGTTTTTAAAGGTTTGGTAATGCCTGTCTAGGTATGAGCACTCATGTGACATGTTCATGAATTCTGTGGTATTTAAACAAAATATTGCCAACTGGTGGCCTGTCTAAATGGATATTGTCAGTGTGAAATCCAATTAGTTAAAAACAATTATATAAAAGCAGTTTTTGGTACTGTATCTGGCCTTACATCTCCTTGCTAATATGTGTTGATGTAGTAATCACATTTTCCTATGTTTAAAATGTTGTTCTCACCCTTGGTATAGTTTTAAAGATCAAAACTAATGATATGGTTAGCTGACAAATGTACTAATTGTACCAGGGAAATAAAATTAAATGCGCACACAGAACTGAAAAACAAAAATACGTTTCTGTAAGCACAAAGTACACATGGAGGCTATGCCAAGACCCAGTCTTGTGTGCTGTTTTTTTCTTCTTTGCTAAATTGTCTGTTTAATAGCACCGTAGTCATATTTTAAATATTTATAGTAAGATTTTTATAATGATTATGTTAGGTATTTCAAGTTCTGCAATGAGCAATTGCTTGGAGCAGTCAACTTTCAGACATGCCCTTTTCCTCCCTTTAAAAAAGCTGAACATCTACCTACTCCTCAGCAGTTTTCTCACTTTAACTACTGCATACCCCTCTACATCTTCATGGTTCTTATCCCTGACATTTATACTGTTTTATACCTTTTCTTTGCCAGTTTCTCAGTTTAAGGAGCTGATGTTTGACTAACACATATAACTCATTTTAAAGGACTGTATATACCTACTATCATTATATAAATTATAATGATTATTTATAGTGTTCAAGTATACTTTAGATCACCATGAAAGAAGTTCCGATTAATATTTGAGGTTTTATAAACATTTTTAATTGATTATTGGGAGAGAATGTTTGATAGAATGGAAAATAAAAAAAAGAGCCAGATTTATGGACATGGACATGGAGAGGCTCGTTATAGTGAGGCAGGAGCAAAAGAAGTCCTAATAAGGAGTTATGGTAAGTGTTTCATAACTGAAATTGACAAGAATAATTAACTGATCTGTAAGTTTATAATGCTGCTACAAATCAAGTAGCCAGTTTCATGCTTAGCAAATTGAAGGTGTTTCAGAGAAGAGCCACCACAATGATTGAAGAATTGCAAAACATGCTTCATAGCAATAAACTCAAGGAGTTCAATCTGTTCAGATGATGAAAGAGAAGGTTAAGAGATGGCTTGATCAGTTTTTAAGTATTTACATAGAGAACAAATATTTGATAATGGGCTATTCAATCTAGCAGAGAATAGTATAACACAATCCAATAGCTCAAAGTTGAAGCTAGACAAATTTGGATGGCAGTAAGAACATTTTAGCAATGAAGATATTTCACTATTGGAACATTTTACCAAGCGTTGATGGATACTCCATCACTGATATTTTAAAATCAGGATTGGTTGTGTTTTTCGAAGATATATTCTAGAAAATAGTTTGGAGAAGTTCTTATGGCTTGTGTTATACAGTAGGTCAGAATAGATTATCACAGTAGTCCATTATTCTGTCTTCAGAATCCAGAAAACATTGAATGGCAGCTAAAGAGTGTGCAGTGCTGAAAATGGACAATTTTTCCTCTTTCTTTTCCTTTTGGAATGAAAGCCATGACAGCTACATATGGACAAAGTATTTGTTTTCCATTTATGAGTGTATAAAGGGTGTTATGAACATCATCTGAAGTTGCTGACAAGAAACCATTAAAGCTAATTTGGGTAGTTTGAGAGCTATAATAGGTTTAAACTAAGTTTGGAGGAGAAAGGGGTATTGAAAGTTTATGATACAATCAATTTAGAAGAAGAATGGTGGCTGAGCTCTGTGTGTTCACCAATGGCCAAGTCCTCCTCATCTGACTCTGATGAGGTGGTTGTGGGACCTTCCAAGGCCAGCCCATTAGGGAGCATCAAGCCCTTCTCTGGCAGGTGGCTGAAAACTCAGAGTTTGAGAGCGGAGCAGGAGAACACACTTTTCAATGTCCTGTTGGCCTCCATGCCCATCCAGGTTGCTCTGTTCACGATGGGGTCCTCAAGATTGCTAAGGCACTGTGGCAGGTGCCGTCCTCTCTCCCACCCACCTTAAAATGGATTGAGAAAAAATACTTTGTGCCAGCCAAAGGTTTTGAGTATCCTTGGGCTCACAGGTTGTGATGCGGCCAATGAAAAACACAAGCAGATCCCTACCACCACCTCTGCTCCTAAAAATAAAGAAATGTGAATGGGAAATGTGATTTATTTGGCAGAAAAAAATATTAAACAGCCAGCATACAATTCTGGCTGGCAAACCAACAAGCCCTTCTGGGCCAATATAATTTTAATCCTTGGGACAGTCTTAGAAAGTTCCAAGGTTCCCTTCCTCAGGATCAGGCTCCAGAGGTTGGCACCTTAGTGGAGTAAGGTACTGTGGCAGACAGATGACCTCTGCAAATGGCATTGGACTCAATGGACTTGATGGGGGTGATGCAGTTCCTGGCTCCAAATGGCAGGCCTCTCCCAGGAAGGAGATGCAGACCTTTAGTCAGAACCTCTAGTCAGAACAGTGGGGCTGTTCTCTGACCAGATGGATACCTGTCTACATGGGTTGAAGGACACTCATTTGCGTGCATTCCCCTCAGGGAACTAGAAAGCCTTTCTGTCCTCCACCGCTGTAGAGACCTTGGCAGGCCCATCAGTAATCTGCAAGATGAAGAGACGCTGGGTTTAGCCATCACCTTTCTTCCTCACGTTCACCAGCTCAGTCCTGAGCACCCGGAGGCCAAAAGTCACCCCACCAGATCTTTCTCATCTTTTCCTCAACCATCTATTGCCCTAGCAGCTGGACTGGGTCCTGGACATAGTAGCTCAGGCTACACCCTTCAATTTGTGGATAGCCTTCTTTCCCATGCCCCTGCTTCCACGTCCTGGTTCAGAGATCTCTCACCCGAACAATTCCTGGTTCAGGAGGTCATGATCCTGCAGTTGGGGGCTGTGGAAGCGATTCCTTTGGAAATGGAAGGAAGAAGGTTCTACTCTCAATGCTTCCTAATTCCTGTAGGGGTTAATTGCGGAAGAACTTTGTACGTGCAAGTTTAGGGGTGGTGAGGCCTGCATTCTTTCCCCCCTTTCCCTTTTCCCTACATCTGATGAGCCAGAAGCAAGTCTTTGGGAACATACGCCATTTAAGATGAGCATTGTTGCCAGTATAGCAAGAACAAGTATAAGATAAGGGTAAAGGGCAAGAATGCATAAACAATTCTGTTTACCCTAACATACTGATCACGTAAACAAGGCCAAAGAACAAGTAGAACTAGATCAGAACCAGATGAATAACTAACAGCTAAGCCCTACATCAGCACGTAATGAGTAACCCCTGGAAATTTCCAAACTGCCACAAACAAGGCAAGAGAACTGTATTTAAGGCTGCACCAAAGCACAACAATTTGGACCTCACCGATGGGCTTTGGGTCCCGGCGCCTTGGAAACTGAGACAACCTCCCACGTCGTCTGCAGGATCCCCGGCTAGCAGGAAGGGATGTAAGATATGCCGCTTCTTTGTTATGTTGCCCTTCTAGTTAAGGGGTGCAGCTGTGAGCTGTCAGGAAATAAACTACTTGTGTTTGACAGATACCTGTGTAGCATCCTTTGTACTTTGAGAACCCAGTGTTGGACCTGAGACTTACTCTTGCTGGCAACAATTCCCAAGGCCAAGAGAGGCCTGAGACCCATCCTGGACCTGCGTGGCCTCAAAAAAAATCTTTCAGAAAGTTGAAGTTCGTCATGATCTCTCTGGCCCTCCATTATCTCTTTCCATTTCATGGCGCTACCCTTTGGTCTGTCCTCAGCCCCCAGAGTGTTCATGAAATGTGTGGCACTGGTAGCAGCATACCTCAGGCATCAAGTCCAAGTCCATTTCTTTCTGTATCTTGATCACTGTCTCATCAAGGGAGGTTTTCGGAAAAGGTTCAAGAGAAGCCTCCATTTGATGTGTTCCACCTGCAGTGGGCTGAGCCTGTTAATAAATATAGAAAAATCAATATGGATGCCGGTCCAGCACATAGAGTTTATTAAAGTAGTTCTCAATGCCATGCAAACAAGGGCCTTCCTTCTGGAAGCATGCCTTCAGGCCATGGCAGCTCTACAGATACTGTTAAGGCAAAAATCTCCAATGGCTGTGCATAGGAGCAAGCATAAACCTAGAATGGAATGGACATGAGCAACAGTTATCAAAGTTAGGTAATTGGATGTTTCTGCCTAGATTGGGAATCAAATTCTGAGATACACAACTAGTGGAGTAGATGGACTGTTTCTGAAATGGATGTACATTGCTAAGCAGAAACACTGCACAGTTTAAAAAAGAATTATTATTCATTTGGGAGTACGTACCAAAATTATTATAAGGATGAATAATAATAATTAATAAATACTACAATAACATTTCTTTCTACTTGCAACTTAATGAGTTGCTGGTGGGAGAATCAAGAACTTATAGAATTATTATTAAATTACAGTGATTGTAACCTAGTAGACAAACCTGTGTACCTAGTAGACTTGGTAAAGTGATTTTTACAAAAATATTAAGCGGGAAAGGGAGATCTATCTGTCTGTCTGTCTTGTCATCTGTTTTAACCATTTCTTAACAAAGACTGATTCTTTCTGTGTGTATTTGTGTGTCCACAAAAAAGTGTGACAGGGCAGTATCAGTTTGCCTTGTGCAGATATCAAATTACTTTCTAATATAAAAATACCAGTTAATTTTGATTTTACTAATAACAGTTCTGGCCCGTAAATGTAACTTTATATGTTAACACTTTTAATTCTGTTTCTAAGATCTATTACTAGATCGCTGAGTGTTTTTTTTTTTTAAATATTCTTTAGCCCCTCAAATGTCTCTGTAGTGTTAGTACTTCCTCGCCTTTGTTTGGATTGCAGCATACAATAATATGATAATATAGAAAGGGGGTGACTGGCAGGATTTTCTCATTTAAGGAACTAGGGTTTGATAATGCCTTCTGACCTCTGTTTGAAATAACTTGGATATACTGACCTCCAGAACAAGGTGTGGACTCTATTAATTTCATCTGGCGTTTGAAGACAGATGGGGGACTTGGAAAATGAATGGCAGTGTTAGGCCATGTGTACCCTACCAGCTAAATCAGCACTACTGCAATTAATACTAAAAAGTCAATTTACTGGGTCTGGTGAAGATATGCTGAATCAATGAAAAAGTGCTTTCCTGTTGATGTCTGTACTCCACCTCCCTAAGAGGTGGAAGCTATGATGATGGTAGATTGTGTCCTGTCAAAATAGCATGGTGTAGACACCACTCTAAGTCAACTTTGGCTACATAATCTACATAACTAAGTAGAGTAACTTAGATCAAATTAAAGTATTACTGTAGACCAGTGCTTTCTGTTGAGTGAGCATCTACTGGAAAGATAGTGTGAGCTGAATAAACTGTTTTGTTATGTGCTATTAAATAAATTGGCAAGGCACTCAGAGTCTATGTATGGATACTCTTTATTACTCAAATCAGAAGAAAATACACTTATAAATATATTTAGCAAATGTTCTTCTTTGAACTGAATTTATTTATTTTTTTAATACTATAGAGGTGAAGCAAGAAGTAAATCATGTTATTTTTGGGATCATTTGAGATAAATTAGTCTATCCAGTGGACAAAAAACAAATTGATAATGAAAGATTTTTCTAGTTTTATGTGGAAATAAGTAACAGTAGAGAATAAAAATTTTCAAATAATTTTAGATGTTAATTGGGAATTCGTAGTGCCTCATTATCTTAAAAGTGACTTTTTTTCTTACATTTTCAAGCATTTTGAGATACTTCTATTTAAAAGTATTTGAAATAACTGTATAATTTCACAAATCACTGAAAGCAAATTACTCTGAAATGGAATATTAATATGTGTATATGTCTCAGCTTCCAAAAATCCTATGAAAAAGAATGCACTGAAATGAACAAAAAGTGTAATAAATTATAACTCTGCAGTAATGTTATTCAATACTTTTCCTACTATGCAAAGGTTAATTTTGTTCAGTAGGGTCAATTGGAAAGGAAAGGGTGGGCTTAAAATCCAATTTTGTGCTTTTTTTTTTTTTTTTTTTAAAGCCCAAGGGTTTAAATGAAGTTATCAATAGCATTTGTTTTTCTGTTTCACCACTCTGGTCTGGAATACTGTAAATTCTATCAGAAGTCAGTTTTTAAAGTTAGAACAATGATGTTTTACACATTTTCAATATAAATATAGATGCATGTCTTCGTGTGTGAGGAAAAACTCAATGAACTGCTTGAAGATAAAAATATTTTTGGTATCACAAGTTGACAAGTAAAAAAAAAAAAGCTTATATATTGTAGTAAATAAAGACAATTCACATTTGTGGTTTGGGCATAAATGCGTAAAAATTATGCCCATCTATCTTATTACATTTCCTTTCCAATCCCTGAGGACTTCACTATGTACTTTATCTATAATTGTTGCCAGTTTTCTATCCTGTTCCCACTGGGTTTTGGTGCAAAAAACCTTATCCTCTCGATGACAGAGCTTGCCTGAATGATTTCATGCTCTTAGCATTTTTGTTCACAGGAATTAGGGGCAAAATGTAACTACAGCTGAACATAGCGTCTATTTTTGTAATTCTGAAGTTTAGACTTTGTTATTGGAACTAAATGAAGAGATGCAGGTGTTCTCCAGTTCAAGTCCATTGGGATTTTTTGATGGTAGATGCTTGAAAAGAAAATGCATGTGTTTCCAGAGTCAAACAGCAGCTGTGGACAAGGATTTATGCTTTTCTCAGAACTAAGGGATTTCAAAATGTTACATTTAATCACATGCACAGAAAAGAGAGCAAATGTTAAAGATGTTACATATAAAACTATGGTCTAATCTTTTTACCATACCAACTAGTTGTGGGAATATAGGAACAAAGATCTTCAATCTTAATATCAACAATTTCAAAAGGATTATTATGGTTGCTGGGGCTCAGACTTTTGAGAACTGGGATTGTAGCACCACAACATTTTAATCCTCTTAATTACATTTAAAATATAATTCTCATTATTTTACCTTTAAAAAAAATCTTGGTACAGGTAATACATGTTCCAGAAAACACAATGTTTGTATTATACATTTGTAAATTAGATTTCAGACAATTATATATTCCAAGATGAATTCCATTAACTATGTCCTGAAGTTTTCAAAATTGGGGTGACAACAATAGTTAAAATACATGGAGTGCGAGGCTAAAATTAGAAAAGTTTCCAAGTTACAGACCTTGTCAAATGTTTTACTGGTAGCAAGTGTGCTGTCAGTTCTGTACTTCTAATAATTTAAGATTTGTTAGTGATACTAAATGAAAAGTGCTGTCTACTTGCATATTATCCATGATGAGTAATCTTATTACATGTCACGTATATACTTTTAGAAAGTGGTGACTTTCTGTATGTTAATTGTTCCTTTCTTGTTAAAAAGCGACTTTCAAAGTGTGAATAAAGTTCATTACAAAATCTTTAAACACAGAGTGGGTTACCATTTTAGCAATTATATGTGACCCTGATTCACCATCTTCTCTATCATTTTTTATTAAGGTCTGGAGTTAGCCTGCTTCCCTGCTAGCTGAAACACCAGGCAATCTAATGAGCACAGCTGGGCCCATATTGAACCTTCTGATTGGCTTAAAAGCCTGATTGACTGAGGGGATCCAGAGTAAGGGTATTAAAGAGCAGTTATTTTGCTCATCGTGTAGTCGATACAATTTGTATTGACTACACAATTAGTTGATAAGGGGAGGCTTGCTCTGGGACCACTGCGCCTCTACATTTTAAATGTAGTAAGATCCCAGTGGATCTGCGCAAGCTGGGTTTGCTCAGTCCTACCTTGCACCAGTTCCATCAGCCCCTGTTCATGGCAGCCTGGTTGGCTGTAAGCAGGGTCTGCTCCAGCAGCAGCCCCTGTCTGTGGCCAGCCCCAGCTACCGTGAACAGGGTCTGCTTCAGCACATTCTGTACGCTCTGAAGGCGCAAGTTGCAGCTCCAACTCCCTAAAAACTGAAGATTTCTCTTGCAGTACAGTGGTGATGTCAGCAAATTTCACAGATTCCTTTATCCGTGTCATCTTCTATTGCCACAATAAGCACTTCCCACCAAGCAAGCATGAGTGGGACCTATCATCCACTTAGTAACAGGGGAGGTTCTGGCCTGGACTTTCCCACTTCTAGAGAAATCTTATCTGACCTGGGCTAGTTTGAAAACCTTATGCAAGCCATGGTGCCACTTTTTGATGACCAAAGCCATGTAGCACAGCAGAGTGAGTTTCAAGCATTGTGACAGAGGTGCTGATCGATTGTCAAATTCACGATTGAATTTCAGAGCATGGTAGAAGATACCAAATGGAATGAATCTAACAGTGTTATCACTTTCAACTGTAGCAAGGTCCTTACCCAGGCCCCTCGCCCTGGGACCCCTTCTTTATCCACAGATCACCCATAGACCCTCTCTTGAGCAATCACCCATATCTTTCTATTGTTTGTGCCAACTTCCCACCACCTTCTATTTACAGAGCTTTATTTTTCCAGCAGCTAACTCAGCTACCCTCTGTAGCTGGCTAGGGAGCACACTGCCACTTCCCCTCTGCCTATCTTATCTAACACTCTGGCTAATGAGGTCCTTAGCCATTTCCCATTAGCCTCTCAGGCATGGGCCTGCTCAGCTGGCCTCAGTTGCCATTTTCAGCCAGGGTATAGTGGCAGAGTCTGTCATACAATCTACTCTCAAGAAAGAATCAAGGATGAGCTGGTGTGGATGGAGTCCCCACCTGACTTAGACAATCTAAGTGTTTCTTTGCATAAGGATTAATAGCTGTCTGACAGCACTGTAAAGAGCAAAGCTTAGCCTCCTGTGCCCACTCATTTCTCTGGCACCAGTTCACCAGTCACCAGCTTTGTCTCTCCAGGTTGAACTGAGTGACCATGCAAATCGACTAAGCCCAGCCCAGCCCAACCCAACCTTGCCTTTCGCACGTACCAAATGATGGGCTTATGCCTGTACTGTGCAAAGCCTGGATACATCGCATCAGGCTAGCCTGCAAAGGTCTGACTTGTGTCCCAGCTGGGAAATGCCAAGTCCCAGTCCCAACAGCGAAGTTTGGGCTGGGCTGGTATTTGTCCCTTCCTTCCAGTACACAACATCAATATATGTCTGCTGGTACTGTGGCAATGGATAACCAGAACCTGACACATCTAAGATTCCACTTCCAACTTCAGCAGCCCATCATGACTGAAGTTCATGGGAAGCACTGGTGTATTTGTCTGTCTCCAGTGATTTTATGGACTTGGACATTGTGTGAGCGTGTGCAGTCCCCATTAGGGATGTTAGCTATCAGTTAATTAAATAGTTGACTAACGGCATGAATTCTTAACAGTTAGTCAACTATTCTATATTCCCCATGGGTGCAGCTGGCAGCAGCATAGAGGGCCAGGTGGGAGCTGGTACATGAAGGGAGCCAGTTTAAAAAACAGCTCCCCTTGTGGACTGGCTGCTGCCACCCTGCACTGCTGCCTTGGATACAAAGGCAGCAGTGTGGGGTGGCAGCAGTTCCTGTCCGTGTCAGTGCAAACTTTCCTGGAGAGAGGCTACTGGGATGCGGGGGGGAGGCTGCTCCGGCAGCAGCCCCTATTTGTGAAGGGTCCAGCACCCCGTGGACAGGGGCTGCTGCTGCGAAGCAGCCTCTGCCTCTGGGAGGCCTGGGCTCACCGCAGGCAGAGAATGGTTCGTGGCAGCCTCACCTGCTCCCCTCCCAGTGCCTCTCATAGTGGCAGCAGCATGCAGGGGTGGGAGGCAGGTGGCATCATGGAACCAGTACACCAGCACCATATCCTTCTTCCCCCCTCCTTGCTGTGTCTAATTCAGAGGCAGAAAAGGGTGGGAGGGAATGTGAGTAGTCGACCAGATTAACCAGTAAACCTAGGCTTATCGGTTAGTCAATTACTTGTTCACATGCCTAGTCCCCACCCACTGTAAAAGCTCCAGACTTGAAGTCTCTTGACAAATCACTTCTTTCATCATGCCTGGTTATTGAATAGACTGTTCCGTTGGATCATTAGCTTCCAGAATCAAGACACGCTCCCATTCAGACTCATCTGAGTCCTTGTATTCTCTGGTTATCCTTGGCATTCCCTGTCTCACTGCCCAATATCCTCATCTCTGTTGGCAGGGGGGGACAGTACATTTTAGCTCCCTGCACTATGGTCAGTCCCAAAACCCAAATGTGGGCCAGAAGCCCTCTGCAATTTGACTTGTTTTCTCTAAGAACCTGGGTCTGAGACTGCTAGTTCACAGGGAATTTCAGCATCTTCTCTGCTGCTTCCTACAATTGCAGCAAAATCTGTTAAATACCAAGAATTTGTATTTGTTTCAGCTGAAGAAGTGGGTTGTGCCCCTGAAAGCTTATGCCATCTATATGTTCTGTTAGTCTTTAAGGTGCTGCAAGACTATTTGCTGTTTTTTAAGTTTTTCCAGTTACAGACTAACTCAGCTACCCCTCTGAAGCTTAAGAATTAGTATGTTCATTAAGAAGAATATGGACAACTTACTGCCCCATTAACCTGTATCTAGAAGCAGAGCTCTTTCAGTCGTCTCTTGTGTCATTGAGCCTGTGCTGCAGGTACTGTGCAAATACTTTGAGTTCGTTCAAAATGCCTTTATCCATCCATCTATTCATATCTCTAGCTGGGGCACTGATTTTCATTGTAAAGAAGGTAGATGAATTTCAGCAGTACTGTGTGGATAACTGGGCATTAAACAAGATCACCCTCCATCAGTGAGCTTTATGAATTATTCTGCTCCACCAAGGTCTTGATGAAGTTGGATCTCCATGCAGCTTACAGCTTGGTGCAGACTAGGAAGGGAGATGAGTGGAAGACTGCCTTTTGCCTTCCTTGACTCTAAATAACCTGGTTCTGACCTTCAGCTCTACTCTGGCACCTGGCTTCTGACCCTCAGTGTATCCTGAGTCCTGCTCGGACTACTGGATCAAACCACCAGTCACTCATAGTTACTTGCTCTACCTTGCAAAAATAAAGATGCTGTTTTAGTACTATAGCATGTGGAAAAGAGGTTATTTGCTTTATTAGGTAGTTTCTCCATCTGCCAGCCCTCATGATGAAGTTGCTATCTTTGCGATGTAATGCTCTGTACACATGGTACTTGTGGCGTAATAAGTTGAACATTTAAGTTCTATTGTAGGATCACATGGGAACAAATGAGGATGACAAAGGGGTGGAAAAGTTTAATAATAAATATCTTTGCAAATTGGTAACAGTGGTAGATTTATGTTTGAAATAATAGCTAAATTGATTTAAAAGGCTGTTGCTGGCCATGTTCTGGTGTGAACCCTCACAGAAATCTGATCCGGGGGGTATCGGGGGGTTTGTGATCCTGCATATCCCTTACATATTGCCTCAAAAGCCACAGCACTAAATACCAGGAGGAGCAAGGTCTGTCCCTGGGGTCCAGACAGGTGGGGAGGGTTGGATTGTGTGAGAGAGTTGGTTGGTTCCACATGCTTAGTGAGTGTCCTAAGTATTCAATTCAGAGTAGAGTGATTTTTCCTTATTCAGAATGGAGATCAGAAATAGAAAGTAGTGACTGGAGAGCAGGGCTACTCAACTTTGGAAGCCCTGGAGGCCACAATGATACTCTCAGCACATGTCAAGGGCCGCAACTTAAGTGTGGTTGCATATACATGAAAATAGCTTCTTTCACACAATGCCCCAGCGTTCCCGACACCTTCCCCCGGGGGGCGAGAAATACCAACACCCTGTACCCATCTGTTCCAGCCAGCCCGTTCGATTGCATCTTTCAGTGCTCACCCCGCCTGGGTGATGACGCTTCGCCATTGTGGAGCATGTTCCCAGTGGAGGCCATGTTCAAAGGATCCCACCCGCGGGCTGCATGTTGAGCCCCACGTAAACCCAAACCGCACCGCGGGCTGCAAACAAATGGGCCGCAGGCCGCATGTGACCTGCGGGCTGTGTGTTGAGTAACCCTGCCGGAGAGTTTTCTTTGGTAATAGATGAGGTTTCTGTTTAGCATGACTGTACCTCCCTGGATTTTTTATACATTGGTGTTTGCAGCATTAGTGATGAACCATCTCTGGTCATAACTAATGTAGAATGTAAAATCCATGTAGTTGTAGTATGCCAACTAAATTATGAGCGCCAAACAAATGTTGTAGCTGTGCAGCAAGGCCAATGTGCAATGCAGTGTGATCATTTTGGAACCCCTAAATACTATGCACACCACAATTGAGCGACACCTTGTTTGAACATTTACTGAGTAAGAATGATGCTTACTGCTGGCTGAATTATATGCCTCTCTATCTGTAAACCAAAGGACAAACTCTTGTACCAGTCGGAGCACAAAAGTATCTGTAAACTTCTATCACCAGCTTTGGACAATATTCTGAGACTTTCCTTTTTGGCTATTTCAGATGAAAGGATTGGAGCACTATTTATTCCAAACCACTTGTTAATCTGAAAGTTTTTCATCAGGCTCTCTTACCAGCAAAAGAGTCACAAAACATACTTAAATTAGTGCTTCACGTTACTGGACGCTTGGATAACATTAACTACCTGTTATTGCACTATATTGAAAAATAGAGACTTCCCTCATCTATGCTGATGAGTCTCAGAAGGATAGCTGCCTTAGTCTGTGTCCGCAAAAACAATGAGGAGTGCAATAGCACCTTAAAGACTGATAGATTTATTTGGACATAAACTTTCATGGACAAAAATCTACTTTGCCTTCCTCATTTTTCTTGTCCATGGAATGAAATTGGAGAACCATAGTGTTTTTCTTATCTTGCATGTAATTTGCCACTGGAAAGCTTTCTTTTTCTACATCTGAGGGAAGGAAAGATCTTATATCTTCTCCAATTTACACAGGAGACAAGCCTTCTTGTGCACAAGGTCAGTGTCTGTCTCTTCTCTCAGCTGATAAAATGCAAAGTCATAAGGTAACTTTATGGTTGTTGTGTGACTGTATGGTTTTGCTTTAAGATTTGTTCTGCTCAAGTTGGAAGAAAGGCATGTTGAGTGATTAACTGCATCCTTAACAATCAAGTGTTTCACAGATATTCTGTGAATGTCGTCATCTCCTCCCTTAGCTTGCGCGCTCACACATTTCTGTTTAATCGTTTTGTCTTTTATGTTTTACATTATTTGTTTAAGGAAAAAGGAACAATCATTGGAGGACACGCTTGCTCTGTTGAGTAGAGAAGCAGGTGAACATGATGCTCTATGGTCAGGTTCAGAGTCTGTTTTATTAACTGGATTCTATATAATTCTGACAAATTTGATTTGCTTGTGTATTTTTAAAGGCAACTCCTATGATAAAGTATGGGTGGCACATCATCTAAACAAGGAAATTCATCCAATAACTGTCAGTACAATTAATCTCTCTGAGATTCTACTTTCAGCATCACAGAATTGTGTCCAGCACTGGTGATTTTTGTATTTTTCATTTCTCTTGAAAAATAACATTTTTTTTGAAAGGCTGGGAAGTGTCTTTTTTCTTTTTGATGTGCTCTGTAAGGGGCTTATATCCTCCATGTTTTCATATTTTGAAACATCCCTGTAGCTGTAAAATTTTGAAAGTATATTACTAACATTACCACTATCACCATTTTTCATTTTGTAAAAATATACAAACATATGCAAACTTGTATACAAGTTAGATTTATAGATTAATATACAAATGGCTATTTTTGCTTAGTGATCACTTTACTGAAGCCCATATGAAGGTGAGTATTGTCATCTCTAACACACATACTGCTTAAGTATCACTGAATTATAGACTTGTCGACAAGTGGGTGGAGGAAGAGAAAGGGGACAACTGCCACAGGGCTCGGTGATTCAAAAGGAGCTGGGGCTCCAGGCCCTTTAAATTGTGATCCATTTAGATAAGAACTGATGGGGGAGGCAGTGTGGTCAGGTGCACCCCTTCTGGCAGTGTGGAGCTGAGCCCATCACAACCTTGTCCAGGGGCATGGGTGTTCTATCGGTCCCCCTGCTGAGTTAATAAGTCATTTTCTAGATTAGAATGTTTAAAAGGCAAGTACTATATGCATAGGCAATTACAAATTACAACCTTTTACCAGGCAGACTAGTTGATACATTGTATGTAAAAAAATCTTAGAAATAGAGAAGCATAACATTAAGAATTAATGTACATTTTTAACTACCTACTATGCTATACAAACTGCGGGCATGCAATCTACTGCTACTGGGAAATACGCTTTATTATGAGACTGTTCTGATCAGCAAATTTTAATGGAAAATACAGAAAACTATTATCATTTATGAGATACTTTTGATGATTAAGAATGTGAAAATATTTCATGTGAGTATATTGAAAAATGTTGATTATAGGCCATTTTTGTCACATGCTAAAGAGTTTAATCATTTCTGCAGAAAAATTATTTGCCCATGCAAAACAAATCAAAATCTTTTAACACATTATTTGGTAGGTTTGACCCATAAAATACCACATTAAGGTGTAGAAATGAACCTCACCTACATGCTTAAAGCACCATTTGAGAGCTATGCATCATAATTCAACTAAATGCACATACCCATATATAATATTTAAAGTATTTTATGTGTAGTATAGTATATTAAACTACAAAAATACTGCTATTTTTGAAGAAATGCCATATGCCTATATGTAGTAGGAGGCTTAGAAAGATGGTGTCGTGCTGGGTTCCTCCCTCACTCCTCCAGATAACAGCTTTCAATTGACAATTAGTGTAGTTAGTTCTACAGCTGAAATTATATAGATCTGTGCTGCTACAGTGTTGGAGGCTTAGGGTTCAAATCCTATTGATGATGTGTAATTGGGGAGGGCTGTTGGTTGTACGTAATAGAATTTATTTTCTTTTAAAAAGAGAAAAGTCTAGAAAATTTTGTACGAAAATGTACAGAGTGTTTTTAGGAGGTTTTAGAATTAAATATTTGAAATACAGGAAATGTGAGATTTAAGGTTATATGTGCAATCTTAACTCTCCCCCCGTCCCCTTGTATACTACTATTATAATACAGACCTTAGTTATTCAGTTTGCTGGTTGGCAGAATTAAAGTTCACAAGCACCCTTAAATCTTGCATCATCTAATTGCAAGTGCTTAATTTAGCAACTTAAATAGCATCATTTGGGGGGCTGGTTGTATGTTATAAATTATATATGACTGGCCAAATACAAGATTTTATTTCAATAGCAATATGGTCTAATACATTTTCTATAATATGTATAAAGCAGCTTTCTCACTCAAAGCACCTCTCAGAGCATTTTCATAACTAAGGTGACTAGATGCTAATTGTACAGAAGTATTTTTGAAATCTGATAGCCATCACACTTTCTGGAAATACAGACATACAGCTTTGGACATAAAAACAGATTTTAAATATGTTGGCCAAGATATTAGGATAGCTCTTACTCATTTTGAAAACTTGCCTTGGGATCTGTAACTTCCATCTGGATGCTCACCAGAGATATTTAGAAAGGACCATGGCTATTTACTGTCATGTAATGTTTAAATTTCTTCTAACTTTAATAGCATGATAAAATTGCCATTACTGAGCTTTTCTGTAACAGAACTAATGCATGTAATCTTAAATTTGTTGGGGGGAAGTCAACATGGTTTCTGTAAAGGGAAATCATGCCATACTAATCTACTAGAGTTCTTTGAGTGCATCAACAAGCATGTGGACAAGAGGAATCCAGTGCATATAGTATACTTGAATTTCCAGAAAGCCTTTGACAAGGTTCCTCTCCAAAGTAAGTTGTCACGGGATAAGAGGGAAGGTCCTCTCATGATTGATAAGTTGTTAAAAGCTAGGAAACAAAAGGTAGGAATAAATGGTCAGTTCTCAGAATGGAGAGAGGTATTAAATGTGTCCCTCAGGGCTCCATACTGGAGTAAGCCTGTTCAACACATATGTATAAATGATCTGGAAAAAAGGGTAAGCAGTGAGGTGGCAAAATTTGCAGATGATACTGAACTGCTCAAGATCATTAAGACCAAAGCAGACTGTGAAGAACTTTAAAAGATCTCATAAAACGAGGGGACTGGGCAACAAAATGTCACATGAATTTTGTTGTTGATAAATGCAAAGTAATGCATGTTGGAAAACATAGTCCCAACTCTATGTACAAAATGAGTGGGACTAAATTAGCTATTATGACTCGAGAGAGAGATCTGGAGTCATTGTGGATAGTTCTCTAAAAACATCCACCCAATGTACAGCAGCAGTCAAAAAAGCCAACAGAATGTTAGGAATCATTACAAAAGGGATAGAGAATATCTTATTGCCTCTGTATGAATCCATAGTATGCCCACACTGCTTACAGATGTGGTTACCTCATCTCAAAAGAGATATCTTAACATTGGGAAAAGCTCAGAAAAAGGCAACAAAAATGATTAGGGGTTGGGAGCGGCTGCCATATGAGGAGAGCTTAATAGAACAGGAACTTTTCAGCTGAGAAAAGAGGAGACTAAAGGGGGATATGATAGAGGTCTGTAAAATCATGATTGGTGTGGAATAAGTGAATAAGGAAAAGTCATTTACTTGTTCCCATAACACTAGAACTAGGGGTCACCGAATGAAATTAATAGGTTAGCAGGTTTAAAACAAACAAAAGGGAGCTTTTCTTCTTCTTCGAGTGATGTCCCCGTGGGTGCTCCACTGTAGGTGCTGGGCTTGCCCCGGCGCCGCAGATCGGAGATTTTTCCTTAGCAGTATTCAGCCGGACTGTGCTGGACGCGTCTTGCAGCGTTCACGCTCTTTTGTATACTCGCGTGGTCCAGCTCCTGCCAGTTCCTTTCAACTGCTTCAGGCTGCTGAGGGAGTGAACTGGTTTCCTCAACTTTTCATCTCTTCTCCATTCATGAGAGAGTTTAGTCTTGTTTATACTTTTTACCCTTGTAATAGTTCTTTTCCTTATACTCCGTAGTTCTCATGTAAAAAAAAAAAAATCTGTTCTCCACAGCGAATGTTTGGTGTCCTCAGACCAGCCGCCAAAGCGTAGAGCTTCGTCCCCTTCAGCCCAAAAGACCCAGGGCGTTGCTCCCTAGGTCTCTACCTGTTACTTTGCAGAGTAGAGTGAGTTTGAGGGACAAGTGAGGCACTTCAGGCACCACCACACCGCAATCCAGGACTTCCATGGCTCCTAAGACAAAGAGGCCAGTGACTACGGCACCAACCGCGGAATTGAGAGCTACTTCGGTACCGACAGTGGCCACGTCAAGACCCTCGGCGCCGATGGAGCTGACAGTGCTGCATTCGTCATCAGCACTGACCTCATCTACGGCAGGCACCACAGCACCGAAATTAGCGCCATCGGCATCACCTGCACACACAGAAGGTGCGTGCCAAGGAAGTCCACATCAAAGACTCCTCGGTGCCGAAATCCTACTCCTCACTCACCATCACCTGATTTCTCGCTGGCACTGTTGCCTTCTCGGCCGTCACCAACATCATCAAAATCTCACGGTGTGGACTGATGCAGATCTTCTTGCTTTCCACACCAGAGGCTGCCCTTCCCATTTCTAGCGGCGCAAAGAGACCATCCCCACTACTCACACCGCAGTTTCTCTTTGTCTCCAACATCTTTCTCCAGGATCTCGTATGCCCGTTTCTGTTCACCACGCTCACCACGGAGGGCACATTTCAGACATTCTCACTCTGACAGACGGTCACCACTGGATAGACTGTATTATCATGATGATTACCATCGGCATTACTCTCCTCACAGGGATTCATATCATTAGAGACCTCATTCTCGAGGAAGATCCTACTGCGACTGCACATCATTGAGGCATTCACCGACCCCAACCCCTCCTACCCCACTGAGGCAACCCGCATCACCACAACCCCAACCCTCAGAACCAGACGAGGCAGAGCCTTCTGTTACAGAGGAACACCCAACAGAAATATCCCCCACTGATCAATCCTCCTCTTCTCTGGACAAGGCCGTCATTCTTGGGGACATCTCTCCCTCAGACGACCTCAGGCAATTCCAAGAACTTTTTAAAAGGGTAGCGGTCAGCCAGGAGATACAACTGGCTGAGATAAAAGAGAAGCAACACAGTCTCCTCAAGAATCTCCAGCCTCAGCATAGTTCCAAAATAGCCATACCCCTGGATGAGGCTATACTTGAGGTGGCGGAAGAAATCTGGCAAACGCTTGCATCTGCACCACTTACCAGTAAGAAAGCAGATAAAAAGTATTTTGTGCCACCTAAGGGGACGGAGTTTCTGTTCACCCAGCCCCAGCCTAACTCTTTGGTGGTAGACGCGACACAGCAGAGATCTAAGACACCACAATACAAGAATCCCTCCATTGATAGGGAGACAAAGAGACTTGATTTATTGGGCAGGAAGGTATATACATCCACAACATTGCTACTTAGGATAGCTAATTACACCGCACACTTATCCAACCATATCTTTGACAATTTCACCAAGCTTACGCCACTACTGGACCACCTTCCAGAGTCAAAGAGGCCTATATTAAAAGCAGTTGTGCAGGAAGGCTACACTTCAGTGAGGGCAGGACTCCAAATAGTGATGGACATTGCAGACACAGCGGCTTGTTCGACGTTTACGGCAGTAGTCATGAGACGAGCTTCCTACCTTGAGTCAGCAGGAGTATCCAGGGATCTGGAAAACAAGGTAGAGGACTTGCCGTTTGACAGGAATAAATCATTCGCTGAAAAGACAACGTATTGCACTCGTCAAAAGATTCGTGCACGACCCTCCGTATGTTGGGGATGTATACCCTGCCATATAGAAGGCATTGCTATACTCCTTACCAGCGACGATATGATTACTCTTACAACAGACAACATTGGCAACATCAACAACGTGCCTTTGATCAGCAATGTACGTGCCAAAGACCCCAGAGGCGACGAAATCGGGAAATAGCACGCAGGCTCCACCTAACAAATAGCAGGTTTGACTCCTCAGTCGAGGGTATGCAAACAGTCTCCCACACTGGCAACGGACATCGCAACCATTTATTCCACCATCGTCTGAGGCCCTTTTACCATCAATGGGCCTCCATCACCACAGACAAGTGGGTATTGGAAATAATTCAATCCGGCTACTCAATCCCCCCCCTTGCCAATCCCTCCACTGTCCTCCCTACCCTATCCTTCTTCAGGGACCCTTCTTACGAGGACTTGTTACATACCAAGATCAACCATCTACTCTCCATAGGTGCAGTGGAAATAGTTCCAGACGACTTCAAGGGGAAAGGGTTTTACTCCCATGATTTCCTTACACGAAAGAAGTCGGGTGGTTGGCGACAATATTGGATCTCTGGAAATTGAACAAATTTCTTTGAAAACAACGATTCAAAATGGTGACCCTTGCCTCTATAATATCTGCACTAGATTATGACGACTGGTTTGCTGCCCTCGACCTTCAGGACGCATATTCATATTACGGTTCGTCCTGCGCAAATGAGATTACTCCGATTCAGTTGGCATGGACTGTTTTCAATACAGGGTCTTACTATTTTCAAAAACCCTTGCAGTGGTTGCCACATGCCTCCGTTGAAAAGGAGTGATCATCTTTCCTTACCTCGGCGACTGCCTACTGAAGGGGTGGTCATTAACCAAAACCTCAGACATCGTCCAGAGCACCATGCAAACCTTCAATGCCCTCAGACTACTAATCAACGAACACAAGTCCACTTTCCACCCTATTCAGGAGCTAGAATTCATTGGTGCCCAGTTAGATGCAAGGGCAACCACTGCAAGGGCATACTTACTCCTCCAAGGATTTCAATCTATCCAGAGCTTGATAGAGGTCGTCTGGGGCAGCCCCACTGTACACATAATCATTTGTTTAAAACTCATGGGCCATGTGGCTGCCACAACATATGTGGTCCTTCACGCCAGACTACACTTTCGCAGCCTACAACACTGGCTAGTGTCCGTATTCAACCACATGAAGCACGACGTATACAAGTCAGTAACACCCCCACAATCTGTCCTACATTCCCTCAACTGGTGGATGGACTGCAAAAATCTCCTTGACAGTGTTCCCTTTCACCAGCAGCAGCCCTCATTTCATATCACCTCCAATGTCTTCCTCCTTGGTTGGGGAGTGCACGTGGGTACCATGTCCATCCAAGGCCGATGGTTACCTCACGAGACCCGGCTACACATAAATCTCTTGGAACTCTGGGCAGTTTTCAATGCCTGCAGGTATTTCCAGGCTCACATTCGCAATACGACAATCAAAATGCTCACAGACAACGTCACAGCAATGTATTACATCAACCGCCCAGGCAGGGCAGGTTCCTGATGTGTGGAAGCAATCCATCTTTGGAACTGGTGCATTTGACACATCACCACACCTGTGGCATCACAAATGTCATGAACATCGCGGCGGATTTTCTGAGCAGGCAATTCGCGCCGGATCACAAATGGGAACTCCAGGATGGAGTCTTCCACCTTCTCTTCCAATGTTGGGGCATTCCCCTCATAGATCTTTTTGCCATCTGTTACAGCAGGAAATGCTGCAGGTATTGCTCCAGAGCAGACTTGGCCGCGGATCTCTGGGCGACGCGTTCCTCCTCGATTGGAACGGGCCTCTCCTGTATGCCTTTCCACCCACAGTTCTCATTCCCAAGGTACTGCAAAAAGTCAAGGCGGACAAGGTCACTGTCATACTGATAGCACCAGTATGGGTGTGTCAGCACTGGTTTCCCTTCCTCTGACACATGTTGCCATGCAGACCTTACCCGCTTCCAGTTCTCCCGGACCTCTTCACCCAGAACTGGAAGTCCTGCTCCACCCCCAGATACACACCGTACAGCTCACAGCATGGCTCCTAGTTGGCTCGATGCGTCCGAAGCCCTCTGCTCTGCACAGGTCAGAAAGATGCTGATCCACAGCAGAAGAAAAACTACCAGAATCACTTACCTCTCAACATGGTGCAGGTTCACTTTGTGGTGTGCTGGACAACATCTGCTCCTGCACGCAGCTCCTCTTCACATCATCCTTGACTACATCCTGCACCTAAAATGGACAGGTTTGACTTTAGCATCTCTGAGAGTGAACCTCGCAACAGTCTCCGTCTTCAGACAACCTATTGAGGGCTCCTCACTCTTTGCCCATCCAACCACCAAGAGGTTCATGAAAGGGCTTATAAATCCAAGTCCTCCTCGCAAACCCATTCCTCCCCCATGGAACCTAGATATAGTACCTGGGGCTCTAACTGTACCATCATTTGAACCGTTGGCTACCATTCCCCTACAAATAATGACCATGAAGGTAGTCTTCATCCTTGCCATTACATCAGCACGCAGAGTCAGCGAGTTATCGGCTCTCATGGCGGTACCAGCATATACCATTTTCAATAAGGATGGAATAGTTTTAAAGCTTCACCCAGCGTTCATCCCCAAGGTCTGTTCTGAATTTCATGTCAATGAACCAGTTATCCTACCATCCTTCTACCCTAAACCACACGCTTCGCTACATGAAGCATCGCTCCACACCCTCGATGTCCTCAAGGCACTTGCTTTTTATATAGAACGGACTAAATCATTCCAAAACTCTGACCGACTCATTGTTTCCCTCGCTGAATGATCTAAGGGAGAGCAAATATTATCCCAGCGCATATAAAAAATCATAACTTCATGTATAGCTGAGTGTTACGCTGCGTGATGTATATCTCTTCCAGTGCAACCTAAGGCCCACTCCACTAGAGTGATGGCAGCGTCAACAGCCTTCCTCAGAGGTGTTTCCTTCAAAGACATCTGCAAAGCGGTCACCTAGTCATCGCATGACATTTGTAAAACATTACGCAATTCAACAGTGAGGGCTTCCAGACACCTCAATGGCATCCACAGTACTCTTAGCAGCAAACAAATAGGGACTACTTAGTCACCTACAGTGGAGCACCCATGGGGACATCACTTGAAGAAGAAAGCGAAGTTACTCACCTTGGTGCTCCACTATCTGCCCTCCTCCCTGCTTTGGAGTCTCTCTCTATATCTTCCCAATTCTGAGGTGGATTCGAGGAACTGGTGGGAACTGGACCGCGCGAGTATACAAAAGAGCATGAGCGCCGCAAGACACCTTCGCTTATGCGCGGTCCGGCCGAATACTGCTGAGGAAAAATCTCCGACCTGTGGCATCGGGGCAAGCCCAGCACCTACAGTGGAGCACCCATGGGGACACACATCTTGAAGAACGACAGTTACTGCACCAAGGTGAATAACTTTGCTTTTATGCATTGCACAGTCAACCTATGGAACTCCTTGCCAAATGATGTTGTGAAGACTAGGACAGCAGGTTTAAAACAAACACAAATTATTTCACATAACACATTCTCAGCATGTAGACCTCCTTGCTAGAATATATTGTGAAGGCCAGGACTTGAACAGGGTTCAAAAAAGAGCTAGAGAAATTCACGGAAGATAGTTCCATTAATGGCTATTAACCAGGATGGGTAGAAATGTTGTCCCTACTCTCTGTTGGTCAAAAGCTGGGAATGGGCAATGAGTGATGATTACCTGTTCTGTTCATTCCCTCTGCGGGCACCCTAGCATTGGCCACTGTCAGAAGACAGCATACTGGGCTAGATGGACCTTTGGTCTGACCCAATATGGCCATTCTCATGAATGAGAAAAAATATTGCATTGCAAATAAATGCAGTATACACAAAACAAATATGTATTTTACATATTACTTATTTTATGCTTTAAATTAATTATACAGTTTTTAGATGACACTATTTTCTTCAAAAATGTAGTAATAAATTAAATATCAATATTTTAACAGTTTTTTCCTTTAAGGGCACTGTATTTTAGTTCAGTGTAACCTTTATTAAGTATTTCATATAAGCAATTGTAAGTGGCTTGATTGTTTGTGATTGTACTGTAAGTTTTAGTTATTGTTCTGAAACTTAGGTTACTATTTAACACGCATATTATTATTTTATAGCAATCATTTCAACTTTTTTTCATTTGTGGACTCCTAAAATTTTTCAAATGGAGGTGCAGGCCACTTTTGAAATGTTGGACATAATCTGTGGATGTTCAGTGGGCTACAGACCACAGGTTTAAAACCAATATTCTGCGGTAACAACAAGCTTTCACAAATCCTTTATACATGGTGTACCAGGTTGAATACTACTGTTTTATATGATTGAAGTATTATTTTTAATTAGATGGTTTGTTTTCAACTCTTATGTATTTTCATCATTCTACTGCTCCTTTACTCCATTGCTCACCAATGCCTAGCTCTAGTTGTAGATGAAGAAGACATATATATATTGAGCCACAAACTTTTTCAGTAAATGGTCACAGATTCAAAAGCTTTGATTGCACAGATGTAATAGCTTACTGAAAATATTTAATATGCATGGTTTTTTAATTAAAACCCAGACTACTTGTTGTGGGACATAATCTCAGAGGCACAAAGCAATGAATATATTCAGAACATTAACAATATCAGTGAAAAATATCAGTGCCTCATTGATTTGTGGTTTATAGGAATCGCTGTATCAGATTATAAAACTTTACAATTAGCATGTGGCTAAAGAAATGTGGTGCATTGTGGGAAATGGAACAGATCAGAACTAGGATTAGACAGTGACAATACATCTTGGGATTTAATCAATAAGTTAATTGTAACCCACAAAGTGAATGCCAGCAAAAACGTTTGATTTAAAACAATATTTTTCAATTCCTAGAAAAGTTGACCAAGATTTTCAGAAGTGATTCGTGATTGTGGATACCTTTGTTTTCACTCCAGAAATTCAAAAGAAGCTGTTTTCATAAAATGCTGAATACTCACCCTCTGAAGATCATTCCCCCTTAAATTGGGCATCCAAAAATTGAGACTCATAAAATCATTACTCATTTTTGAAGATCGTGGCCATTAATCTTTTATATTCTGACTAATAACAATGATGTATTTAACAGCTAGGGACTGTGGATGATTTAGAAGTACCTAAGATAGTTATATTATTAATATTATTATGCAGAATAATAGTGAATATGTTAAATGTATATTACCTGCTCATGGCTGTATATAGCTAGAGAAACAGTTTTTAAAATGTAACTTCAAACGTAAGCACTGTAAACACAGTAGAATATTTAATTTACATGTAATGTAGTAATTTTAAGTCTTACTTGAAATTCACTTTTGAAACCCTTCCAACATTTTTATTACTTCCTGACTACATTGTATTTGAAAATTCCAATGATAAGATTATATAGTTTAGTGCAATAACTACATTTTAAAAATTTTTACTTGAATTTGATTTGCAATGAACTTATTTTGAGAAGTATAGAAGCAACATAGTAGGGAGGGACGATGTGTACTACTGAAACAATAGCTGAGTTACAGATATCTGTATGTTTAAACCCAATCCTGAAACTGGCTGTATTCGGGCTCTGGCATCTGCCTGAGAAGAACCAGCTGAAGATTGAGCCTTTTTTCACACTCAAACAGATATTACGCTGCTAAAAAATGACCGACACACAATAAAAGCAGATTTTAAATTAAATTTCCAAGATTATGCAAAAAGATCTAAAACCTCTTAGATTGTCATTTTTACCAGGAAAGTTGAAAAATTATTTCTATGTATTTATAATGAGAATAGTGAATAAATTAAAGCTATACCGTATGAAATTAATGGGACAGTGCCAGGGCACATACCACCATTATAGGTATTGCTGGTGAATTGGACAGCATAGTAATGACAATTAAAATTGTGTCAACTCAGGACCAGCATGGATGCCAACACAACAGCATTGCAAACATAGCAAATATTTATGCCACCTTCAAGGACGCAAGAGGAGGAAACTGAATATGTTTTCTAAAATTATTGTGGACACTAAAAGATGATAAATGATACAACTGAAAGTTCTGAAAATCAGTTATTGCTCTCAAAATGATATTCTGGATTAGGTGATGTCTATTTTTAGGGCCCTACCAAATTCATGGTCCATTATCGCCAATTTCACAGCCATAGGATTTTAAAATTAATAACTTTTACAATTTTCAGTTGTTTAAACCTGAAATTTCATGGTGGTGTAACTGTAGGCTCCCAACCCAAAAGGGGATGGGAGTGTTCACAAACGTATTTTGGGGGAAAGGGATCATGGGATTGCCACCCTTAGTTCTGTACTGCCTTCAGAGCTGGCCTCTGAAGGCAGCAACTGCAGAGCGTCCTCAGGAGATTTCAAGTTGGAGAGTGGTAATGATGTCCCGTGTGCTGCTGGGAGTACCCCAGCTTAAAGGCTCTGTAGCTTGTGAACTGCAGAGCCCTATGTGGATACAAAGGTTTACCTGCAGATCTGGATATCCATGAATAGATGTTAGTATCCAAAGATTCACAGGGCTCTTCTCCCTGGATATGCTGCAGTAAAAAAGAGGAGCATGATGCTGCCTCTTCCAGGAACCAGTGCTTTATGCCAACAGATCTCCTAGCAGTGTGACTGTACTGCTCCAAGCCCTGCTGCCAGCAGGGCTGTACAATGCCGGACAGGAGATGCAGCTGGTGGTTGGGCTGCGGAAGGTACAGCCCGTGCAGCTGGGAGCGGCTGCTTGTGTGGGGCACCGGCTCCTGGGAGTAGCAATGCCACACTCCTCTTCTTAGGCTGCAAAGTGTCCTGGGATACTGATGTCTGTCCACTGGTAGATGTCTGTATCCACAGCATGTCTGTGGATAGACATTTGTATCCACGCAGTACTCTAGTGAGCTGAAAATTAATAAACACAGTCAGAGAAACTAACCAGTACATCATTTGCAAAACATTTTAAATTGTTAAATTAGGCTTTAAATGTATGTTCCAAAATGGTTAACTTATACATGTTTCCTAAAATAAATTTTAATGTTAAAATTATATTGAAAAATAGTTAATAGCTACTTTGTGAATGTTTGATTATAGAGTAATTAAATTATAGTCTTAAGATGCATTATAGTCTATCAATTCTATTAAAAACTTTATATAAATTGGATTTCTGAAGAGTCATCTGTGGACAATGAAAAGATAGAACTTTTGATTCGTGTGCCAATGTGATACACAAATTTAAATACAGTTGACTATTCTAAAAACAAATTTATAGTTTAAATGGATGGTTAATATACTATAATGCTACTTTTTAAAATAATGTGAATTATGACATGCAAGCAGTAACTGAAGTTATTTTTCATTCATTAGCCAAGAGTTAAATTCTTGTGAAAATAAATGTCAGAGTTAATAATGCTTCTTTATTTTTCAACGGTAACAAAACATGGCATAAGTAATCCTAATCAGCCTGTGAAAGGGATGACTTAACACAACTGTTGATGCACTTGAAGTGAAACATCTTTATCAAGTTAATACAAGAAGCAGTCATGCCCTACTTGAATTACTCATTTATAATAGCTGAGCAGCAGCCTGCATGTGGACTTTGAAATCCTGGGAAAATAAGATGCATGCATGCATTCAAATGTCTAAAGGCTTTACTCTAGAGCAGCTGGAAAATGTTGAAATTATTTGTCAGCTACTAGGTATTGTCTTCGTTTTTGGTCTTCAGGGAGATGTGATCAGTTTAATTACTGATCAACTTCACTATTACTTTAATGGTGCTGGATTAATGAAACTTCCAGACTTTATAGCTTCAAGTGGCAGTTGATCATTTAGGGTGCATCTGCACAGCAGGGCTTAACTCGAAATAAGCTACGCAAATTGAGCTATGTCAATTGCGTAGCATTTCAAAATAGCTTATTTCAAAATTGGGAGTGTCTACACAGCACTTATTTTGAAATAGAGCAATCGTCCTCCAACTTCCCTTACTCCTCATACAATAAGGGTTACAGGAGTCCGAGTAAGAAGTCCTCCAGCTTGACAGTATTTTCACATTATTTTGAAATAAGTGCCTGCTGTATAGACATATACTACATTATTCTGAAATAACGCTAGTTATTTCGAAATAATTTTGCTGTGTGGACGTACCCTTAGGTTCCAAGTTGCAAATGCTCTTCTACTTTTTGCACATTTTAATATATAAATTTAGCGGATGAAAAATGACATACTTTTAAATATGTATATGTAATAAAAGTTTTTTTTCTATATTTATAATACCATAAATGTTCACCACAGTGTAAAAAAATTGAACACAATTATTTAGTTTTGCAGGTGAAAAGAGGAGAGCAGAATAAAGCATAAATGTTGCAAAGGTGATTTCAAAGACCATTATCTGCTTACTAAGGTCTTTATTCTACTCTCTTTGATAAAATGCTGGTCAATTAAAAGTAGATACGTTTATTTACATGGAAGACAATACAGTATATTATTCTGTGTTGATAGATCACTTTGTTAGATCTGCCTATGGGCAAGATTTTCATGTCCACACTCCTTGCCAACATGGTTGTTTAACTAATACCATGCTTAAGCCACCCCATGTGTTGATTAGGCCAAATTGTGGGGGGAGTCTCCCTAGCACAGATCAAAATGAGGCCTCACAACCTTCTCCATCAGATGTTTGCTTAACCAAAGCTTGTGCGCTTTGTGTCTGTGGTGGAAATGAGCAACAAATACTGCACATTGCAACAACATGCATCCAGCGGAGGCCCTAGACTAGCTGCCAGCAACTGGCGCCCTAGGCAAACCATGTAACTGGTGCACGCCCCCGCCCCCCCAACCCCAAGGGCAGATATAGGCTGAGGTTTTTGGTAAACTGGGAAACATTTTGCCCCTATTTTCCATTTAATGTTTTTTAAGCATATTTATTTAAACAGGCATAATTTTTCGGTTTGTCCGTCCATCCAATGTTTCTGAGATCAGATTAAAATAGACACACAAAATTTTCAGAATAGATTTGTACACGACAGTTAGACGATATTTCAGTACGATTTCAAATAAAAATGCATTACAAATGTTAATTATAATTTTTATTATTACAAATCCAAAATAGTCCATTGCACTGTCCTGCTTTAACTGCCATTACCACCACATTGCTGGGGAGAGGGGGGCTGGGGATAGAGTTCTGTGGCTGGGGACAGGGGGGCTGGGGATGGAGTTCTGTGGCTGCGGGGAAGGGAGGGGAGTAGGGAGAGGGAACAGGGTGCCAGTGGGGGGAGAGAGTCCCCTGCACCCACCTCCTCCCAGGATCCACCCCCCAGAGGGAAGCTGGTGTGTGCCTCTCCCAAGGCTGACCCCCCCCCCCCCCCCGGCGGCATGGGGAAACCCCCGTACACCTCCTCTCCTGGGGCTGACCTCCCCTCCCGCGGTGCAGGGGAAGCCGGTGCATGCCTCTCCCATGGCCGACCTCCCCCTCCTGCAGCTCAGGGGAAGCCGGTGCGTGCCTCCCCTGGGGCCAACTCCCCATGCTCCTCCTCCAGGGCCAACTCACCCCTCCTGCGGTGCAGGGAAGCTGCCATGCTCCTCCTCCGGGGCCGACACCAGGCGTTACAGGAAGGGGAAGTGGCAGGGAATTTGGCACCCCATTTAACTTGGCGCCCTAGGCGGCTACCGAGTTTGCCTATAGGCACGGGCCGCCCCTGCATGCATCTCACCCGGTCAGTAGAGACAGCATTGGTAATCATCACTCAGAGAAGGAGCGAGGTCACGAGGCACAGTTCTTCAAACCCAGGATTCTGGGCATATTCCCAGTTTGCAGGTGTAACACATCTCCTATGAAAACTCAGTGGGTCCTGCGCTTCCTGGCAGATATTGCTTGCCTGGCAGAGGCTCACAGTAGCCCACAGTTTTAGGCATTACACCTAGGGCTTTAGTTTGCTGTTGAGCTCTTTTCATCATTTGCCAGCATACAGTAAAATTGCAAATAAACTCCACAGTCCTTTTCCCCGAGTGGAAAAGAGGAGGTGGGTGTTGGGGTGGGGAGGGAGAACCCAGACCCACCCTCTACTCTGGTTTCCAGCCCCTCACTCGCTTGCCTCCCCCCACCAAGACCCTTCATTCCCAGCTTGCTCTGACACCCTGCCCCAACTCCCCTCCTGTATCCTCCCTCCAGGCCAGGACATTGCAGATCATCTTTGTGATTTATACACAAACATCATGAAGTATTTTCCAACCATAAACGACAACAATAACTGGATTCAAAATCCAGTAAGTATAACAGAAAGCCAGTCGGTTTTTCTAAGCAAGATTATGAAAACCTAATCAAAATTGCTTCAGACAGCCAATTAATACAAAAATTTAAAGAAGTTTCTCTGATTACATTTTGGGCGGCTTATGTCAAGAATATTCAGCTTTATCAAGACGTGCAATTCGTCAGTTGTTGCCCTTCACCAGCACATACTTGTGCGAAACTGGGTTCTCGAATTACACAGCAACAAAAACGAAATACAGAAATCGACTGAATGCCATGCCAGATATGTGAATCCAACTTTCCAGTATTAAACCAAATATAAAAAAAGAATTTGCCAACAAAAGAAGAAAAACCACTGTTTGCATTGAAACTGCCAATATAATGCATATTAGTTTTTTAGCTTTATTTTTTGTACACATTAAATGTGATTTTTCTTTTTAAATATGTGCAATTAAACTAAATGTTGATCTCATGACCTTGTTTACCATTTGTTTATTATTATCCTTACTTATTTGTGGTCTACTTTTTCAGACCCACATATAAGACTGTTGTTAGGGATTCTGCAAAATTCTTTCGAGTTTAAAAGGGTTCTGTGGCCAAATAAAATTGGGAAACACTGCTCTAATCCATGACAACTTACTTTATGTAAGAGCCTTTGGTGAGGGACCTTGTTTGTTGACTCCCACAAAGAATTCTAGTAGATTAGTAAGGCATGATTTCCTTTATTGAAACGATGTTGACTTTTCCTCAACAATTATGTTCATCTATGTGTCTGACAACTTTATCCTTTACTACAGTTTCAACTAATTTTCCTGGTACTGACGTTAGACTTACTAGTCTGTAATTGCCAGGATCACTTCTAGAGTCCTTTTAAAATATTGGCATCACATTGACTATCTTCCAATCATTACGTATAGAAGCTGATTTAAAGGATAGATTACAAGCCACAGTTAATAGTTCTGCAATTTCACATTTGAGTTCTTTCAGAACCATTTCGGTGAATGCCATCTGGTCCCTGTGACTTGTTTCTGTTAAGTTTATGAATTTGTTCCAAAACCTCCTCTAATGACACTTCAATTTGAGACAATTCCTCTGATTTGTCACCTAAAAAGAATGCTCAAGTTTGGGAGTCTCCTTAACATCCTCATTTTTGAAGACTTAAGCAAAGAATTCATGTAGTTTCTCTGCAATCATTTTATTGTCCTTGAGTGCTCTTTTAGCATCTTGATCGTCCAAGGGCCTCACTGGTCCTTTAGCAGCCTTCCTGCTTCTGATGTACTTAAAAAAACTTTTTGATATTACTTTTTGAGTTTTTGGCTAGATGTTCTTCAAACTCCTTTTTGTCTTTTCTCATATTTTTCACTTAATTTGACAGATTTTATGCTCCTTTCTATTTTCCTCACTAGGATTTGACTTCCACTTTTTAAGGGATGTCTTTTTATCTCTCACTGCTTCTTTTACTTGGTTGTTAAGCCACAGTGGCACTTTTTGGTTCTCTTACTGTGTTTTTTACTGTGGGGTATACTGTTAAGTTGGGCCTCTATTATGGTGTTTTTGAAAAGTTTCCATGCAGCTTGCAGGGATTTTACTTTTGTCACTGTACCTTTTAATTTCTGTTTAGCTAACCTCATTTTTGTGTAGTTTCCCTTTCTGAAATTAAATGCCACAGTGTTGGGCTGCTGAGGTGTTTTTCCTACCACAAGGATGTTAAATTTTATTAAATTGTTGTCACTACTTCCTAGTGGTTCAGTTATATTTATCTCTTGGACCAGATCCTGCACTCCACTTAGGACTAAATAAGTATTGCCTCTCCTCTGGTGGGTTCCAGAACCAGCTGTTCCAAAAAGCAGTCATATAAGGTATCAAGAAATTTTATCTCTGCATCTCATCCTGAGGTGACATGTACCCAGTTAATATGGGGATAGTTGAAATCCCCCACTATTGTTGAGTTTTTTATTTTGATATCCTCTCTAATCTCCCTTAGCATTTCATATTCACTATCATTGTCCTGATCAGGTGGTCGATAATATATCCCTAGTGCTACATTCTTATTATTGGAGCATGGAATTACTATCCATAGAAATTCTATAGAACATTTTGGCTCATTTTAAGATTTTTACTTCATTTGATTCTGCATTTTCTTTCACATATAGTACCATTCCCGCACTGGAACAACCTGCTCTGTCCTTCCAATATATTTTGTACTGTGGTGTAACTCTGTCCTATTGATTGTCCTCATTCCACAAAGTTTCTGTGATGCCTATTATATCAATATCCTCCTTTAATATGAGGCATACTAGTTTACCCATCTTATTATTTAGACTACTAGCATTTGTGTATAAGCACTCAAAAATGTGTCACTATTTATCTGTCTGCTATTTCCTGATGTTAGATTTTCTCATTTGATTGTGTCTCATCTGACATCACCTATATTTTTTCATCTTCCATCCTCTCCTCCTGACTAAAACATAGAGAATCTCTATTAATAGACCCTCCCCTCAGAGATGTGTCTGTCCGATACATGTGCTTCTCCAGACCCGTCATCTTTCCCTCATCCCTTAGTTTAAAAACTGCTCCACAACCTCTTTAATGTTAAGTGCTAGCAGTCTGGTTCCATGTTGGTTTAGGTGGAGCCCATCCTTCCTATATAGGCTCCCCCTATCCCAAAAGGTTCCCTAGTTCCTAATAAATCCAACCCCTTCCTCTCTACACCGTCGTCTCATCCATACATCGAGACTCTGAAGCGCTGCCTGACTATCTGGCCCTGCATATGGAACTGGAAGCATTTCAGAGAATGCTACCATATAGGTCCCTTTCCTAGCAGTCTAAATTTGGCCTTTAGAATCTCTCTCCTACTTTTCCCTATGTCATTGGTACTTACATGTGCCACAGCCACTGGATCCTCCCCGGTACTACACATAAGCCTGTCTAGATATCTCCAGAGATCCGCAACCTTCACACCAGGCAGGCAAGTCACCCTATGATTCTTCCGGTCATCAAAAGTCCAGCTGTTTATATTTCTAATGATCAAATCCCCCATTACTAACACCTACTATTTCTTAATGACTAGAGTTCCCTCCCCCAGTGCAAGAGGATACCACAACATCTTTTGGTCCAATTGACTGTTCCCCTTCCTGGAGCCTTTCATCCTCTTTAACAGCACAGGGGTGTCTGACAGGAGGTGGGATAGTTTTACAGTGTCCCAGAAAGCCTCATCTGTGTACCTCTCTACCTTCCTTAGGTGCTCCAATTCAGCCACCGTGGTCTCCAAAGCCTGTACGTGGTCTCTGAGGCCAGGAGATTGTTGCACAGAATGCACACTTACGCCACTTGTCCATAGGGCAGGTAATCATACATGCTACATTGGGTGCAATAAAAAGGATAGCCCCCACTTTGCTAGGTTTCTGCCTGCATTCTCTCCTATAGATAATTTAGATTATTGATAGGGTTTTTATTTAAATCAGGTAGCTTTGGTTTTAGTTTAGTTTGAAAGTTTTAAAGAACGTCAACTGTACCTAGTCCCCTTTAACTCCCCATGTAAACTCCCTCACAAAACTCCCTGTTACCTGCCCCGGTCAGTTACTAGCAGACTTTATAAAGCCTTGGCCTTCCTGATAGTCCCTCTCCCTGGCTAAGGCTTGGCCAATGAACAGAGGGTTCTAGATATCAAATCCTCATTAAGAAGCTCACAACTTCCAACTGCTGGCCTCAGCATACAGTCCTTCAAAGAAACAGCTTAGCACATGAAACAAACAAGCACGAGCTCAGCACATATTATCTTTCAAGTAACGGGCAAGTAACTCCCAAACACCAACATTCACACACACTACAGACAGCCACTTACCCCAAGGGTCCCGTGATCACTCCTTCTTCACCTGAGGAACTCCTTCACGAAAATTCCTTTTTAGCTGCCTGTTTGCAAAGCAGTAATGAGAGAACTGTTCTAAATCCTTATTCAGTCCTAATTTTATTGTTAAATTTGTGCATGAATTGCAGCTCTGCTGTTTCTCTTTGTAGTCTGGTTTTGAAGTTTTTTTTTGTAGGAGGATGGCTACTTTTAAATCCATTATTGAGTGTTCAGGGAGGTTAAAGTATTCTCCTACTGGTTTTTGTATGTTACCTTTCTTGATGTGATTTCTGTCAATTATCCTTTGATGCAGAGACTGTCTGGCTTGGATGAGTTTCAGGATTACCACCACTTTGTGAACTAAAAGTCTAGTCATTTTTTGATGTTGTGGTCCGTCAGCCATTGAGACAAAGGCAAGGCTGGCACCGTGGATTCTGTGCTGAATCCTGATGTCTATGTCTACCCTCTTTGAGAGATGATGCTAAGGTAGTGAAGTGCTCTACATTATCCAGTTCTTCTCTGTCAGTGGAACTGGATCTGATGATTTATCAGGAGCTGGTTGCATTTGAACGTATGTTTTGCTAATGCTCAATGTTAGCCCGAGGCTTTTGTTAATTTCAGAGAAATAGTTAAGAACTGTCTGTAGATCCTCCTTTGAGTGTGCAACCACAGCACAATCATCTGCATATTGGTGTTCGGTCATTGTTGCTGATATTACTTGCATCGTGGCACAGAAGCGAGAGAAGTTGAAAAGATTGCTCTAATTATGATATTGGATGCCAATGCCCTGTCACTGACAGTCTTGGATTAGTGTCTGCTCAGAGCAGGTTTTTATTAGAAACTCAGGAATTTCAAAGGTTATATTGAAAAGTATGTCCAGTATGGAAATATAGGTAAAACACTCAAATAACTCTAATTCTGCCCCGTAGTGACATTGTGAAGGGAAAAAATGCACCTTTAAATATCTGTGTAAAGCCCTATTGAGGGAGCAAGAATGCACAGTGTGATGATTTGTTCCAGTTCCCTCAAAAAGGCTTCTTCCAAATACAACCAGGTCTCCTGGACCTTTTTCTCCCTTATATTAGCTTCCCAGGCGATCCTGCCTTTCAAGCCCCTGAAGAGTCAAAGTCTGCTTTTCTGCTTAAGCATACTTTTATTGAATGCCATCACTAGACATGTCTAGTATCTCTATGAGTGCATTCCATAAGGCTCTGCCCTTGAGCCCTTCCTGTTCTGCCACTATACTTTGTGTCAATCTTTGGGCAATCTCATTGGAAACAAGTCAATGATCATTCCTCCTTCTCAATGCCAGATCTCTCACATTCTATTAAAACTAAAATTATACTGTGTCTCTGACATATCCTAATGGATATCACTCTGTCAACATGGCCGAAACTGACCTATTCATCTTTCATTCCAACCTCTTCCTCCTCTGTCCTTTTAGTCACTGCAGGTAACACTACCATCCTCCCTGCCATTCAGGCATGCAGAGTGAATGTTACCTTAGTTTTAGTATTCTCTTTTGTTCCTCCCATTTAGGTTCTCATTGTGATCTATGGCAGGAGCAGGTTGTGACCTGGGGCAGAGGTTTGGGGTGCAGGGTACGGAAGGGGGTATGGATGCAGGAGTGGGGGTGCAGAGGGTTTGGATTATGTTTGACAGGAGTCCAGAAAGGGGTCTAGAGGCTTGGAGGAAGGGGATCTGGTGCCAGAGGCGGCCTCTAGCAAGGAGGCACTAACCTGGGTGACTCCCGGCCAGCACCCCAGAAGGTTCTTCAGCCAGGCTCCCTGCCTTCCATGCCACCACTCAGAAAAGCTGGCTATCATGGCTATGTGTGTTTTTCTGAAGGCTGAGCCTCCTGCTGGGCCGTGGACTGGATCCACTGGCTTGCCGAGCTAGATTTGGCCCATGGGCCGTGTTTTGCCTGCCCCGGTCTAGATTATACTAGTCTGCCTTATGTTCACGGGCCTGAACTGGAAGACATCTCAAGATCCCTTCCAGTCCTACGGTTGTATGATTTTGCAGCAGCCAGATGTTCCGTATTTTGTTTTGCCTCACCAGTCTGCTGGGATTTACCTGTAGTTGCAGCTTGTGGTGCAGTTTTCTCTACAATGGGAAGTTAATTGAATTACAGTATTTGTTCCCTGGAGCTGTGCAGTAAGGAGTCAAGGAGCCAGAGATGAAATTCAGATTCTAGATAGGGAGGAAGGGTGGGTTTAGCTTGTTCAGAATTGTTATGTTTCATAAAAACTTTGAGTCCACTGGCTGGGATATGTCCATTCATTAGTAAAAGAATACTTTATCTTTATCTAAATTGCAGTGAAAATGACAATTAAGAAACTTTGTTACAAAGCATGAATACACAATGTATGTGTAACTTGGGAGCATATGTTTATTTTAAAATCTATTTTATTAAAATAGTTGGAAGCACAGAGATGGTCAGTTAAAACAGATATGTTGTTCTTCTTCAAGTGGTTGCTCATGTCCATTTGAATAAGGTGTGCGTGCCGCGTGCACGGTTTCTTCCGGAGCGTTTTCCTTAGCGGTACCCATAGTGCCGGCAGGTCGCCCCCTGGAGTGGCGCCGCTATAGCGGAGCATAAGTATCCCTGCCGGCGCTCCCCCACCTCAGTTCCTTCTTACCGCCCGTGACGGTTGTAGGAGCGTTACTATCTTAGTCCGTTGATTGTTCTTACCATGTTCTATAGTTAGTTTTATTGCCTGTAAATAGTTTGTGTTAGGTAGTTAGTGTTAATAGTCGCCCTTTGTTCTTCCCTCCCCTACGGGGGAGAGGAATGCCAGGACCACAAGGCTTCAAGACTTGTGCGGACTGCACGAAGTTTATGCCTAAAGGGGACCCCCACAATAGCTGTTTAAAGTGCCTGGGAGAGGTCCACTTGGCAGACGCCTGCAAAATCTGCAGAGCTTTCAAGCCGCGCACCAAAAGGGAGTGGGACTCCCGCTTAAAACTCCTTCTTATGGAAGCGGCTCTTCAACCGGCACCGGTGGGACATTCTACAGTGCGCAGTGCACCGGTGTCGACGCGAGACGCTCCGGTGCCCCCTAGGACGTTGGCACCGAAGGCGTCAAGGCACCGTTCCCACTCCCTGGCCCCGAAGAAGCCGCGGACATTGAGGGGCAGATCCCCGAGACGAAAGTCCTGTACGGGCCTGCACCGTCAGCACGGGTCACCCACAAGAGGCTCCCTGGGTACTACTGCACCAGCGGTGGAGGAGAGGGCCGACGCACCACCAGCCAGCCCGGGGCAGTTGCCGACGCACCGGCCATCGACGATGAGGTGGCACAGGACCTCATCAACTTGACTACCTTCCCCATGTGTAGAGGGGTCAAGACCGCCCACGCCGGGGGCCACATCAGCACCGGTTACCTCCCCGGACCAGGTGGCCTGGTCGGCACCTGTATCATCTGCAGCGGTGCCGCAAACGACAGATCAGCCGCCGCTTGCAGTACCCTCAGAGCAACCCGTGCCGCCCGACAGCAGGCACGCACATAGGGGCCGCCTGACGCCAGGGCCACTGGTGGGTGCAGGTTGGACTCGGCCCCCCACTGCGACTATGTCGCTGGTACTGATACCGGGACCGATTCCGGCTACCTCCATGGTGCCGTACTACCCCCACCGGCACCGTATACTGAGCCGGCACCGCTGGGACAACCACCAGCGTACCAGGTGGCACCATCGGCAGCACCGCCAACGCTGGGAGAAGTGCTACCGGCACCGGGCCTCGTGGGCGCTCTGTCAGCGGCACCGGGCCTGATGGCACCACCGGAACCGGCACTGCTGGCACCAGCTGCACGGGCACCGGCTTCCGCACCTACCGTCTCGACACCGCTGTCACAACCGTCGGTACCGGCTGCTTCCTTGGACATTGCAGTAGGTTCCCGGCACCGGTTTCTCTGCGCTGGCGCCGGTGCGGCCCCCTCGCCAAACATGCTGGGAAGCCAGAGTCCATGGGCAGATTTAGGCCCACAACGGCTCCGGAACACTCAGCGGCGGCTCCGTCCTGGTCCGCCAGGGATTCAGATGTGGAGTCACTTTGGTCAGCATCTTCGAGAGCTTTGACAGTATATTGGTCTCGCTCTCGGCACCAACGAGAGCCACCTCAGCCTCAACCTCAGTAGCCCTTCTGGATGCCCTGGGCATACCACCAGTGGCAGGGTCCCATGCCGCCCTCCAGGGTGTCCAGCACCTCCAGGCACCGCACCGCTCCGTCGGCATCTCTCTCCAGACCTCCTCCAACTCCCGAGGAGGGTAGTACTCACATTGAGGTCGCTGGCTCCCCGGCCCCAGTGGCGGCACTACCCCCAGCCCCCTCGGGAGTCACCCAGCCGGCCGCACAACCCGGGGCGCTACCAGAGCCAGTACCGGTTTGAGAGTCATCTTCGTCTTCATCCCCAGATGAGGCCCTGGCAGACCCAGCCCCGTCTATGCTGACAGTGGATGCCAGGTCTCATCAAGAACTTCTCCGCTGCCTGGCATCCAATCTAGGGGTCGCAGTGGAGCCAGTGGTTGAGGAGCGGGATCCTATGATGGACATCCTCTCTGAGGATGCCCCTGCCAGGTTGGCTTTGCCCCTTAACAAGACGGTGGCTAAAATTACAAACACCCAATGGCAAATGCCGGCATCTTTAACCCCACCCTCAAAGGGGTGGAAAGACGTTATTATGTCCCGCAGTTGGGACATGAACACTTGTACTCCCAGCCTATCCCTGGATCTCTGGTTGTCCAGGCTGCGGCACAAACGAGAGGCTTCCGCAGCCAGGCCCGACTCCAAAAGCCAGGGAACCTAAGCGCCTAGATCTGCTGGGGCGTAAGGTATATGCAACGGGGGGGGGGGGGGTGTGCAACTCCGCATTGCGAACCAACAGGCGATGCTTAGCCATTATGCCTATAGTACCTGGCAGGCTATGGACAAGTTCAGGGACAAACTCCCCCCGGATGCGAGACAGAAGTTCGCGGCTATGGCCTCTGAGGGCCGAACCATTGCCCGTGCAGCTTTGCAGGCCTCCTTAAATGCGGTGGACTCAGCGGCGAGAACCATGGCATCGGGGGTGGTCGTGCGCTGCAGTGCATGGCTGCAAGTCTCTGGCATACCACCTGATGTTCAGGCCACAATAGAAGACCTGCCCTTTGAAGGGAAGTCCCTGTTCTCGGAGCTTACAGACTCCAGGATCCACATGCTGAAAGACTCATAGACTTTAAGGTCAGAAGGGACCTTTTTGATCATCTAGTCTGACCCCCTGCACAATGCAGGCCATAGAATCTCACCCACCCACTGCTAGAATAATCCTCTCACCTATATCTCAGATATTGAAGTCCTTGAAACAATGGTTCAAAGACCCCAAGATGCAGAGAATCCTCCCGCTAGTGACCCGTGTCCCATGCTACAGAGGAAGGCGAAAAACCTCCAGGGCCTCTGCCAATCTACCCTGGAGGAAAATTCCTTCCCAACCCCAAATATGGCGATCAGCTGAACCCTGAGCATGTGGGCAAGACTCACGAGCCAGACACCCAGAAAAAAGTTCTCTATATCAACTCCTATCTTTCCACCATTGGCCTATATACCACTGATAGTGAAAGGTTAATTAATTGCCAAGATCATGTTACCTCATCAAACCATCCCCTTCATAAACCCATCTAGATTTATCTTGAAGCCAGATAGGTCTTTTGCCCCCACTACTTCCCTTGGAAGGCTGTTCCAGAACTTCACTCCTCTGATGGTTAGAAACCTTCTCCTAATTTCGAGTCTAAACTTCCTAATAGCCAGCTTATATCCATTTGTTCTTGTGTCCACATTTGTACTGAGCTTAAATAATTCTTCTCCCTCCTTGGCATTTATCCCTCTAATATATTTAAAGAGAGCAATCATATCTCCCCTCGGCCTTCTTTTGGTTAAGGTAAACAAGCCAAGTTCCTTAGTCTCCCTTCATAAGACAGGTTTTCCATTCCTCGGATCATCCTAGTGGCCCTTCTTTGTACCTGTTCCAGTTTGAATTCATCCTCCTTAAACGTGGGAGAACTGCACACAGTATTCCAAATGAGGTCTCACCAATGCCTTGTATAACGGCACTAACACCTCCTTATCCCTACTGGAAATACCTCGCCAAATGCACCCCAAGACCGTATTAGCCTTTTTCACAGCCATGTCACAATGGCGGCTCATAGTCATCCTGTGATCAACCAGGACTCCGAGGTCCTTCTCCTCTTCCGTTACTTCCAACTGATGTGTCCCCAGCTTATAACTAAAATTCTTGTTATTAATCCCGAAATGCATAACCTTACACTTCTCACTATTAAATTTCATCCTATTACTATTACTCCAATTTACAAGATCATTCAGATCTTCCTGTGTGATATCCCGATCTTTTTCTGAATTGGCAATACCTCCCAACTTTGTGTCATCTGCAAACTTTATTAGCACACTCCCACTTTTAGTGCCGAGGTCAGTAATAAAAAGATTAAATAATAATGGTCCCAGAACTGATCCCTGACGAACTCCGCTAGTAACCTTCCTCCAGCCTGACAGTTCACCTTTCAGTATGATTCCCTGTAGTCTCCCCTTTAACCAGTTCCTTATCCACCTCTCAATTTTCATATCGATCCCCATCTTTTCCAATTTAATCAATAATTCCCCATGTGGTACTGTATCAAATGCCTTACTGAAATCGAGGTAGATTAGATCCACTGCATTTCCTTTATCTAAAAAATCTGTTACTTTCTCAAAGAAGGAGATCAGGTTGGTTTGGCACGATCTACCTTTTGTAAAACCATGTTGTAATTTGTCCCAATTGCCATTAACCTCAATGTCCCTAACTACTTTCTCCTTCAAAATTTTTTCCAAGACCTTGCATACTACAGATGTCAAACTAACAGGCCTGTAGTTACCCGGGTCGCTTTTTTTCCCTTTCTTAAAAATAGGAACTATATGAGCAATTCTCCAGTCAAATGGTACAACCCCTGAGTTGAGAGATTCATTAAAAATTTTTGCTAATGGACTTGCAATTTCATGTGCCAGTTCCTTTATTATTCTTGGATGAAGATTATCTGGGCCCCCCGATTTACTCCCATTAAGATGTTCGAGTTTGGCTTCTATCTCGGATTCGGTAATATCTACCTCCATGTCCTTATTTCCATTTGTTATGTTGCCATTATCCCTAAGCTCTTCATTGGCCTCATTAAATACTGAAGCAAAGTATTTGTTTAGATATTGGGCCATGCCTAGATTATCCTCAACCTCCACTCCATCCTCAGTGATTAGCGGTCCCACTTCCTCTTTTTTTGTTTTCTTCCTATTTATATGGCTATAAAACCTTTTACTGTTGGTTTTAATTCCCTTTGCAAGGTCCAACTCAACATGACTTTTAGCCTGTCTCACTTCGTCCCTACATGCTCGAATCTCAATAAGGTAGCTTTCTTTACTGATCCCTCCCATCTTCCACTCCTTATATGCTTTCTGCTTTTTCTTAATCACCTCCCTGAGATTCTTGCTCATCCAACTTGGTCTAAAACACCTACCTATACATTTTTTCCTCTTTCTTGGGATACAGGCTTCTGATAGCTTCTGCAACTTTAACTTAAAATAATCCCAGGCCCCCTCCACTTTTAGATCCATAAATTCTTTAGTCCAATCCACTTCCCTAACTAATTTCCTTAATTTATTAAAATTAGCCCCTTTTGAAATAAAAAACCCTAGTCTCAGATTTATTTTTGTTTATCCTTCCATTTAGTTTGAACTGAATTAGCTCATGATCGCTCGAGCCAAGGTTGTCCCCTACAACCATTTCTTCTATGAGGTCCTCGCTACTCACCAAAACCAAATCTAAAATGGCTTCCCCCTTTGTCGGTTCAACAACTACTTGATGAAGGAATTCATCAGCTATCACATCTAGGAAAATCTGAGCCCTATTATTATTACCAGTATTTGTTCTCCAGTCTATATCTGGAAAGTTGAAGTCTCCCATGATTATACAGTTTCCGTTAGTATTTACTTCTTTAAAACATTCAAGAGGTCTCTATCCATATCCAGATTAGATTCTGGTGGTCTATAGCACACCCCAAGCACTATCCCAGGGGAGGATCTAATAGTTTTCTTCCCCAATGTAATTTTTGCCCAGACAGACTCTGTCTTCTCCATTCCTTCATTTTTTAATTCTTTGCAATCTACCTCATCATTGATATACAATGCTACTCCACCACCTTTGCCTTTATTTCTGTCTTTCCTAAACAGCACATATCCTTCAATACCTGTACTCCAGTCATGCCTAGTATTCCACCATGTTTCTGTTATTCCTATAATATCTGGTTTCACTTCCTGGACCAGTAGCTCTAGTTCCTCCATTTTGTTACCTAGGCTCCTCGCATTGGTGTACAAACATCTTAATTTTTGCTCTTTCACCTCACTCACATTCTTTACCCAATTTGGCACGGACATTGTACCTCCAACATGACTTATTAGACTAGTATCCACTCTGCCCTTCCTCCTTATGTACATTCTCCTACTCCCGGCTATATCCTTTCTTACTTTGTTTTCCTCCCTCTCAATGCTAAAATCCGGTGTAGAGATTACCTGGACATCTCCCAACCGTCTCCCCCAAATTCCTAGTTTAAAGCTCTCTTAATCAGTTGTGCCAGCCTCCATCCTAGAAGTCTGTTTCCTTCCCTACTTAGGTGAAGTCCATCCCGAGAGAACAGTCCTCTGTCCGTGAATGCCTCCCAGTGGCCATACATCCCAAAGCCCTCCTTATAGCACCACTGCCTGAGCCACCTATTGAGCATCATAATTCTATCACACCTTTGTTGCCCTTCTCTAGGAACAGGCAGAATCCCACTGAAAATCACCTGAGCCTCGATTTCCTTAAGCGTCCTCCCCAACCTAGCATAGTCTCCCTTGATTCGTTCCAGCGAGAATCTAGCTGTATCATTTGTTCCTACATGAAGGATGATCAATGGATTCTTTCCTGTTCCCTTTAGGATCCTCTTCAACCTTAGTTCCACATCCCGTATCTTAGCACCTGGCAGACAGCACACCCTTCTGTTCTCTGGATCAGCTCTGGTTACAGGCCTGTCTATTCTTCTCAATAAGGAGTCCCCAATCACATAGACCTGCCTTTTCCTGGTGACAGTGCGATTCTCTGGTCTATCCCTTGTTTCCTCTGGCTGCAAGTCCTTTCCATTCCTATCTTCTCTTGTAATCTTCTTCAACCCATCCTGTATCCTCCTGGTGCTCATTATTGGTGTTGTCTCCATCGACTCTTCTTCCTTGCCTTTCCACCTTCAGTGGCCACCTGCTGTATCCCTTCTCCATTCGTCAACTCTGCATACCTGTTCTTGAGCTCTATTTCTCCTTCACTGGCCCATCTTTTCCTCTGCCTGGTTCTCCTAGTCACATGCTTCCACTGTCCATTTTCTTCGCCCAGCAGTCCCCCCGCAGAGGCCTTTGATCCTGCTTCAGTCTGCATGTCTAAGCTTTCCCCTTCAGCCACCTCATGCCTTTGCTCCATCATCTGCTCAAACCCCCTTCTAAACTCGACCAGAGTTTCCACCTGCATCTCCAATCCTCGGATCTTTTCTTCCATCCGTTCTATTAGGCGGCATTTCATACAAACAAAACTCCTTTCAGGTACCCCCTCCAGAATCACATGCATAGCACAGCTGCCACATCCACTCAGTCTCATTGTGTCCTCTACTGCTTGGGTTATGGCCACTGCTATCTCTGTGTTAAAAGACACTATGTCAACTCTCCGCTCTTTGGGGGTTCATACACCGGCCCCCCAGTGGCGTCAGCTCCCCTACAGACAGCCGGAGAGAACGCAGTCCCAACCCCTCCGTGGGCACTACTGGAGGCGTCGTCCTCGGGCCCCCAGTGGGGGCGCGGGGGCACCTTCAGTCGCTACCTCCGGTCTTACAAGGTGTCACCATCCTCGAGGGGACAACCTCAGAGGAGTAGGGCAGCCATCCTCTCAACAGGCCAAACACCCGTTTTGGTGGGACCCTCAAGGGTCGAGTAGCAGCCGCCTCCCCCTTCCCCCCGTTTGGGGACAGGTTATCCCACTTTGCCGACGCTTGGGTGCTCGTGCTGGTGAGGAGAGGATATTCTATCCCTTTCCTGCGTTCCCTCTCCTTCTTCCCCACCTTCTCCGTCCCTTTTGAGGGACCCCTCTCATGAAGGGATCCTTCAGCAGGAGGTCCTCGTACTCCTCGAAAAGGGAGCAGTGGAAAGGGTCCCTTCACATCTACAGTGCAAGGGGTTTTATTCCCGATATTTCATCATCCCCAAACTCAAGGGAGGACTCCGCCCCATTCTGGACCTCAGGAACCTCAACAAAACGGTGGTGAAATCAAAGTTCAGAATGGTAACCCTAGCCTCCATCATCCCAATCCCAGAGTTAGGAGATTGGTACGCGACCCTCGACCTCAAAGATGCCTATTTTCACATGGCGATAAGATCAAGCCACAGAAGATTTCTCAGCTTCATTGTTTCCCACTGCCATTTTCAGTTTACTGTGCTCCCCTTTGGGATCTCAGCAGCACCCAGGGTCTTCACAAAGTGCATGTCCATGGTGGCGGCATTCCTCCGAAGGCATGGGGTACAAGTCTTCCCATATCTGGACGATTGGTTGATTCGCGGCCGCTCCCGTGACCGAGTAACAGTGCACGTGGCCTTCACAAGGGCACTTTTCCAGAAATTAGGACTCATGCTAAACGAGCAGAAATCGTCCCTGATGCCCCATCAGCACCTAGAGTTTGTGGGAGCCCTTCAGGACGCAAGGGTGGCAAGGGCTTTCTTCCCCAGAGACAGATTTACGGCCATAGTGGGCATGGTTGCCGACCTAACGCACTTTCCCCTCACCACAGCCCGCGCGTGCCTGAAACTGCTAGGACACATGGCGGCGTGAACTTATGTCGTTAGCCATGCCAGGCTGAGGCTCCGGCCCCTGTAGGCCTGGCTAGCAAAAGTTTTCGACCAGTCCAGAGCCCAGTGGGACACAATGTTGACAGTGCCCCGCGATGTACTCACTTCCCTCCAATGGTGGACACAGGAGGGTATGGCATGCAGTGGGGTACCATTTTGGACGGAGATCCCTTCAGTGATGTTAGTCATGGATGCTTCCGACCTCGGCTGGGGAGCGCACCTAGGGCGCCGCAGAACTCAGGGAGTGTGGACCCCCTTGGAACAGGCGCTGCACATAAACGTTCGAGAACTGAGGGCAGTCAGGAGGGCATGCGAAGTGTTCCTGGCGGCGGTCTTATGTTAATCAGTCCTCCTACGCCTGGACAACACAGCGGCCATGTTCTACATAAACAAACAGGGTGGGGCCCGGTCCTCTCCTCTGTGTCGGGAGGCGTTACTGCTATGGGACTTGTGCATAAAGCACGAGATTCATATCCAGGCGGAATACCTGCCGGGGTGCAAGAACTTGTTGGCAGATGCCTTGAGCAGGTCCTTCAGAGCCCACGAGTGGGCACTGGAGGACAAGGTCCTAGCTCAGGTTTTCCGCAGATGAGGCTATCCCCTAGTGGACCTCTTTGCCATGGCAGAGAACAGGAAGTGTCCTCGCTACTTCTCATTCCTGGGACTGGGCACTCACTCCAGAGGAGATGCCATGACTGGGTCTTGGCCACAAGGTCTCCTGTATGCATTTCCCCTGTTCCCTCTGATCCCCAAGGTTCTGACCAGGGTCAAAATGTTCAGGTCCACAGTCATTCTGATAGCCCCAAGTTGGCCCAGACAGTTCTGGTTCCCCATTCTGGCGGAAATGGCGTGTGCGGAACCGATGGGTCTCCCAATGGACCCAGATCTCCTGACCCAACCCTGGGATGGCGGGAAGCTAGTTCACCCGAATCTCAGGTCTCTCCACCTGACAGCATGGCTTATCCGTGGCTAACACAGCCAGAAAGGGAGTGTTCACGGGGGGGGGGGGGGGTGCAAATGGTTCTCCTGGGCAGTAGGAAGCCATCCACCAGGAGGTCCTATGTGGCTAAGTGGAAGCGGTTCACGCTCTGGGCAACCAAGAAGGGGCTGGACCCGTCCCAAGCCTCTGTCCTGGTCATACTGGACTACCTGTTTGACCTGTGGTCTAACGGTCTATCAACCTCCTCCATCAAAGTGCACTTAGCTTCCCTCTCCGCTTTCCATGCGGGTTCTGCAGGCACTTCTCTGTTCACGGACCCTGTGATCAAGAGGTTTCTGAAAGGTCTAGACAAGTTGTGTCCCTCTGTCAGGCCACCCATTCCTCAGTGGGACCTTAATCTGGTACTCACGAGGCTGATGTCACCTCCCTTTGAGCCGCTGGCCACCTGCTCTTTGACGTATCTATCCCTCAAGGTGGCTTTTATTGTGGCCATTACCTCGGCGCGCAGAGTCTCTGAACTGCAAGCTCTGATGATTGACCCTTCATATCTCGTGTTCTCAGTGAATAATGTCAGGCTCTGCCCTCACCCGGCCTTCCTCCCTAAAGTGGTATTGCCCTTCCACATGTCCCAGGAGATGTACTTACCTGTGTTCTTCCCGAAGCCTCACAGCTCCCCTAAGGAGCAAGTACTGCATTCCCTGGATGCTAAACGTGCGTTAGCATTTTACATTGACAGAACAAAGCTCTTTCGCAAATCCCCACAATTGTTTATTGCATTTGCTGAAAGGATGAAGGGGCTTCCTATCTCGACCCAGAGATTATCCAGCTGGGTCTCTGTGTGTATTAGGGAGTGTTACAGCTTAGCTCTCAGGGACCCGCCTCAGGTTACAGCGCATTCTACCAGGGCGCACGCATCCTCAGTGGCGTTTGGGGTACAGGTTCATATTCTTGAGATCTGCAGGGCGGCCACGTGGTCCTCTGTCCACACATTCACAACGCATTATTCGCTTGCCCAGCAGGCTAGGGAGGATGCTGAACTGGGTACTGCAGTCCTCAGGTTCGTGTTGTAACTGTAACACATAGGTTCATCTGTTATTTGCCTGTTGCACGTTAGTTGAATAAATTCTTCTATTGTTTGTTTCAATGCTTGACTATTTATCTTTATGCATGTGCTCCGACCCTTCCTCCATGGGGGTCCAGCTTGGGAGTCACCTTATTCAAATGGACATGAGCAACCACTCGAAGAAAAGAACGGTTACTTACCTGTAACTGTTGTTCTTCGAGATGTGTTGCTCATGTCTATTCGATTCCTCCCCCACCTCTCCTTCGTCGGAGCATCCGGCAAGAAGGAACTGAGGTGGGGGAGCGCCGGCAGGAATACTTATGCTCCGCTATAGCGTCGCCACTCTAGGGGGCTACCTGCTGGCGCTACAGGTACCGCTAAGGAAGACGCTCCGGAAGAAACCGTTCATGCGGCGCGCACACCTTATTTGAATGGACATGAGCAACACATCTCAAAGAACAACAGTTACAGGTAAGTAACCATTCTTTTCCTCTGCATAAACACCCCCTAATCGCAAAATACGTCTGTTTCATAAATAGGCAAGTCTGTATGTTATACCACAACTACTGTACAATATTTGCTACTGTAAAATGCCTTTCTATAAAAAGTCCATTAATAGTTCTGTGCAGAACAAACATCAGGAAAGTTTTCTCGAAATTAGCCTTTTCTAGTTGAGATGATAATTAGAAACACCTCTTTTTTTTTTCAAGTAATATGTGAACTTTAGAAATGTGCAATTCTGAGACATTAATTTTCATGTCTATATAATGGGCTGTTTCCAAATATAACTTATATTTGATGTAGATTAATATCCAAGGGACTGCTTTACTGCAGTACACAGTGCAGAGCATAGCAGCAGTTCTTACTTGTTGCCATCTAATTAATTAGTTCTGTAGCTCTAGTGGTAGGAGTCTGAGCAGAAAAACTAAATGTTTAGGGTTCAAATTGCTGAACTTGCATGATGGTGGGTCAGGGATTCCATAGTTGTACATAATGAATATTATGTTTACCTTTTCCCTTAAAAAAACCTAGGAAAATAACCTTACATTCTTAATTCTGCTCACTTGTGTGTCTGCTTTTTTTTTTCAGTCTTTAATTCCTTGTTTGCAAACAGTTTGCTCCAAAAGACCTTATAAGTGGAGGAATATAAAATATAGTATCAATAATAATTTTTTGAAGTAAAGATATTCAGTAATAACTTTTGTATAAGAATATGGTATAATGCACAGGATATATCATGTTGCATAATTTTTCGACATTTACTAGCAATGATTTGTATCACTGTTCCTGTCTCTGACAAATAGTGTGATCATCCCAAAACTTTGCAAATTAAATTTTTATGTTCCTCAAACTATCATGTACATAGGAATAACAAAACACATAAGAAAAATGCGTAGTCCTATGGCACCTTACAGTCTAACATTATATATATATATATGGCTACCCTTCTGAGACTTTTAAATGTGCAAAGCACATTAGGTGAATAATGTGTTTTGGAAGATAATACATCTGAAAGTTTTGTTTAAATTTTTGTTTTATATATGCTTAAGAATATATATGTGTTACAGATTATTGGTTATACTGTATAGCAAAATATCAAATGGGTATTTAAAAATTGTGCTGAGTCTCACTACATTATTTTCTATTTGTAAGCTAAATTACCTTTTCAAGTAAATCTATAATAAAACTACATAATGTTAACTGTCTGGAAATTCTAAATGATAAAAGACAACAAGCATAGTAGGTGAAATGTGTAGAGAAGAACTAGTTTTTAAGTATATTAATTAAATGATTATGCTCTGATACTGACTCATTTAGACATAATGGTTACATTTGTCTTCTACGATAACATACAGATTCAAATAGCTGTCTAGCATTTTCTAAGGTTTTTTTTTTATCATATTTACTTAGTTGCTTATAGTGTTAATTATTAATGTTATGCTTTAGATCAAAAGAAAGATAACATAGTTTGTTACAAAGCATTGACTACTTTGATTTGTGTACCTGGATGTTAAATAAAAGTAGTGAAATGAAGCTCAGATTTATACAGTGAATGAGTCTGAGTAGTTTTCTGTGCCATTAGCGGAACAAATTAAACTTTCACTGGTTGAGTGCATATTTCTAAACAGAGTAGTGTGGGAGGATTATCAGCCAGTTAGTCTTATTAGTTTATTGGCAGCAGAGCAGATTTAAACCAAATTTTCCCATGTCAGAGGTACTGTACTAAAAATCCCAGAAGTTCTGCTAAGAAATTTATGAAGTGGTATGAAAGTAAATTACTGAAGAGCCATCAAAGCAAGTATGTTATTAATTGACAATTTATTGACTTCATCCTCAATGCTAGTTTAAAAGGAAAAAAAGGATTAGGCTTCAGATTACACTTTGAAAGCTGCGTGAGGTCTTTTGTAAGATATTTCAGTTAAGCTGTAATTAATTAACTTAATTAAACAAATATTACTACAAGAGTAAAAGCACACTTATTCTTGCAGATCTATAAAATAGTAGTCATGGCATTGATATAAATAACTAATGGAAAGTGTGAATCTGGGTCTGTTTAGGAGAGAATGCAACACTAGTTATCTTTGATCTTCCGAGAAATGTAGACTTTGCTCAAGTAAATCTACCATTGATGACATTGATTTATTGACTGAGAACTGCAGGGTCCTTACCCTCTAGGTTAAGATTAATAATATACTACTGTTCATCACACTGAACTATTGCATTGTGTCTAAGTGAGTTTAATTCAAACAGCATAGCCATTTATTTTCTCTATTACTTTATCTTTGATTGTGTGGGCTATGTGTTGGAGCAGAAAGATTCCATTCAGTGATTCTCTTCCACTGACTTACTGACCTTGTCTGTATCAGCTAATTTCTCTATGTATTAGCTTATTTATAAAATGTGCTGTAATATAATCTGCCTCAAAGGAGTTTTATAAAATCTACTTTCAGAATGTGATTTGGAAGGTACTACATGAAGTGCAGAATATTATAACTTCTATCTTTATGAATTAGTAAAACTTTTATATAAAATATTTTTAAACAATCCAGATGAGATTTTCAATAGTGGCTAAGTGAACGCAATATCTTATGCCTCCCACTGACTTTCAGTAGAAGTGGAGAACTTATCTCCCTTAGTCATTTTGAAAAAATCCTATCCCCAGTCTTTTTGATTCATCTGTAATTCAAATATAAGGTCCCTTGAATATGTGTGTGCGTGTGAAGATGCATTATAAATGTGTGTTCTGAAAATATACTTTCCTATTAGTAGCAGTCCCAAAAGCCTACTTCACAGAAGACCTGACTAAGTACCTATTGAAGTCATTAAGACTCTTTCCCTTGACTTGAATAGATGCTAGATTGGGAAGGATGGGGGAGGCTCCCAACAGCTTACAAGATGAGGCTGAGAGAACTCATGAGTATGGTTCAAAGTGCAATTTGTGAACAAAATATTGTGATAGATTTAAAAAAAGATTTTAATACATTACAACAGTAACAATTCTGGAATAAAATCACTTTTATTCTGGAATGGTATCTTCATATGGGGAGTGACTCCAGAATAGCTATACAATGATAGCTTACTCTGCTGTGGTTATATTGGTCAATTTCCCTATGTAGAAAAGCCCTAGAAGTTTACCCAATCAGAAATATTGTTATTCGCATAGACAGTACCTAATCATGTCCTCCTTTTATAGTTGTGGGTTTGGAGCAACTTAATGTTGTTGCCTTAGTATTTTTTGTGTCAGCAGCAATTTAAATATTTTCTTTGCTAATGCCAATTTTCTCTACTGTTCATGTTGTTTTAACTTTGATCTCAACTAATCGCCATTAAATTCACATCATTTACTGACTTGGCAAGAGAGAACAGGTTAATTCTATTTATGATAATGAACTCAGTAACTTTATTATTTTCCCCTCTAGGCTTGTATTTGTTTATTTATCAGGTGGAATACTTGTGCAATTTTACATATGCTGTTCAAGTACTTTTCCATGTGAAAAACAACGTTTGAAATATGATTCTGACTTCTACAGTTGAAAGATTTCCTAAATTAATGAATTGCATAATATATAACTATGTGAAGATAGTTCTTCCACAGTGTTTGCGCAGTTAGCATTATTGGTGGACATAGAGTACAAACATGTAGAAAGCTCTAGTCAATCTATTTTACTATGACAAAATTCCACTTTTTAAACCAAAGGAACATTACACAATTTATTAATAACAGTTTGTTGTAGTTTGAAGGACCATTCTTCATCTTTTGTGCAAAAAATTTGTTCAGTAAAAGCTCAACTTGGTTGCGTATACTGTGGTCTTCAATCATCAATATGTTGGCACACTTACCCTGGATTACTTTATTAAAATAAATTACATTACACTACAAGAAAATTGTAACAAGATTGAACAATGAATCAAGCCCTATAAATCTGTAATAGTAAATTTTATTTGTATATGTAAACAATTTAAAAAAGACACAAATGTTGTGAGAGCTCTGCTAGGCACAAGTGAGGAGAAGGATACTTCTTCATGTCCAGTCTCTTGGCTCTCAGCACTGAAGATGTCACATGAGGAAAACATTTGAGACACCCTTATGCAATAAAATCTCTTACCCATCAGTCTCTCTTAGTTTTGGGAAAGTGGTGAGAGGGCTTGCTTCCATTTGCATCCTTCTTGAGCCTTATTATTGATGGGTTGGAGGCCTTAGATGTATACTCTTGTCCTCTAACCTGTGATGCAGTACAGCCCTACTGTATGTAATATATTAGATCATACACTAGGACAGCTTAATTCTGATTTCACTTGAATTTGTTTTCTGAGTCAGAGTGATTTTTTTTTTAAATGTTGCACACATTGAACTTTAGGGAAAATAGTATCAGTTTCTGATCACTTAATTTTATGATTTCCTCTCCAGAAGTTAAGGAAGCCAGTGGAAATGCTGGATGTATGGACATAAAATCTCAGTGGTTTGTGTAAGCTTTTTGGAGAGAGGATTTTTTTTTTTTTTGGTTAAGTGTTTGTACAGTGCATACCAGAGTGGAGTTCTAGTCCTTCACTGGGCTCCTCGGCATGAAAGCAATTCAAATAATAATTATTTATTTTCTGTTAAAATCTCTAATCTCAAATTGTATAATTTCGTCAATCTGCTGCTGTTGACTTGACTTTTTGGGTGATTTGTTCTTTCTTTGGGTATGTCTCCATAGCAAGTAGACACCTGTGGTTTGCATGTGCTAGCTAACTCTTGCTTGGCCTGTGTGGCTGTTTCAGTGCTGTGTAGACTTCTAACTTGGTCTGAGGCCCAGGCTCTAGGATTCTGGGGAGTGGGAGAATCCTGGTGCTCAGGCTCCAGCCCTAGCTTAAAATTTTACGCAGCAGCGAAACACCCCTTCAGCCCATTTCCCGCAACTTAAAGTTGGCTAGCACAAGCCAGCTATGGGTGTCTAGTTGCTGTTGAACATACTCTTCAGATCTTCATACGAAAGGGAGAAGACTCATCCAAGAAAGATCTGTGTTGAAAATTAAACAGGATTTGGTGAAACTAAATATATTTGTTAATATATATTAACTAAAGCTGTGGGCTTGAGAGATAAAAGAATGGACTATCACTCTATAGTAGTAGGACTCTGTGTAGGATTGTTATTGCCCTTAAAAGAAAAAAAATTAATTGCATGAGCTAGTTTTCTAACATTAATAACCACCTACATCTGGGAGCAGTATGAAGTCACAATGCATGAAATGTAAGAGCTCCTTTACACTGGTAAATGGAACTTCCATTGAAAGCAATAGAGATGCTGGTGCTAAATGACAGCAGAATCTAGTCTGCATAAAAGTTCCTGTAGAACTGTTGTCAGTGGTTCATAAATGAATGGTTCAATATGTTACCTGTCAGTAAATGCTACTATTGAAACTGTCATGATCCTTAGCTATTAATTTCATGCCCTCTGTTTGCCACCAAAGATCATCTGTGAGTTGATGGACAGTTGCACAGATTTTGGTTAGTGGGAGTTTTTCTAATGATCTTTAAGTGGCAGTGCAGGTGATAAGAAGGACATGTTGGAAATGCACATCTGAAAAGTGACATACCCACTCATATACGAATATAGAAACAAAATGTTACTTTTTGTCTTTAAAATTGTTTTGTCGCCTTGAAAAAATAACTCCATTCTTTTTATTTGTAAAAGTGCAGAGCAGAATTCTTTCTCTTCTCTGTTGTATCTCGTCAACTGCTCTTGGTGCAGTCTCTCTAGGGAACTCAGCTTTCTTGTAACTGGTCCCTTTTAATTTGCTTACCATTAGACCAGTCTATAAATTCCTACCCTAATTGAGCCTCAAACTCCCAGGATTTGCAGTCTTCTTTTGTCTCTGTGTCAGTTTTTGAGAGGAAGCCTGGTGTGGGGCTAGTTACCTTTCTGGTATCCCCAGGCCCTTTCCTCTTTGTCCTGTCTACTTTATAAGTTGGGGTTATTTTCTTTATTGGACACGGGTGTGGGTGCATGCCTCCACGATTTGCAGCTCTGTCAGCTGCCTGGGGCTAGTGTCAGCCTTATGGTCTGTAAGCAGGGAAGACTCTCCTTTCCCTTCTGCATATGCTTAATATGGGGTTTGTAAACCTAATTACGTTCCTCTGTGTTCATCCTTTCCATGATCCTTTCTACCGTAAGCTTTCTGTCCTACTCTGTTTTACTGCTGAGATGTCTTTGGTTTCCCAGGCCGCCTCTCTCTCTGGGTTCTTTGCCACAGTTTTTTCTTCTTATTTTGTTGGATTTCTTTCCATAACCCTCTAGTTTTTTTGTGCTATATATGTTGGGAACCTTCAATATGAAACATAATTCTTTGGTAAATTTGCTCTGCATATTGTTTGTGCATATTATAAATGCATGGAACAGAATAGATAGGCAATCAGCTGCTAATTCTACTCTGTTACTTTGCCCTATGTGGATGACAGGTTAATAAATGAAACTTAAGAAAGAAGTAATTTCATTTCACTTTGTACTCAGTGTGCTATGCAAAATGAATGGAGACACAGGCTGTGACAAAAAAGAAGCAATGCTAATAGAATATTAAAGTAAAGACACGGACTTGCAGGCAGGGTACAGTGTTTCTTGCAAGAGAGCCAGATAAATCTCTGAACAGTTGTATGTATATTCAAAGAAGCACTGAAAAATCTCTTTAAATTCCATCTACAATATGGTAGAATTGCCTCATGTTAGAAGAAAGTACATTTTTGTAACCACTAGTTTCATAGTGTATATACAATAAAAAAATTAAAGAAAATACAAACTAATGTCCAGTCAACTAGAATGGACAGAGTTAATATTATCAGTAGATTGATAGCTTTCAGGGAGTTAAAGAATTTACACTACAGCACAGATTCGTTAAATGTTTAGGTTTCTTTAGGTATTGTATATCTATTATTAGATTGATTTTTGAAACAAACTCAGCTGGCAAATAAAACTAAATAACCATGTGTGATGTGGGTTATTCATAAAATGGACAATCACATTTATAAATCAAGATTGGGGCAAAAATGTGTATCTTCTTTTACTGTATTTCAGGTTTTGTAGCCAGAAAAGTAAAATGTGATATAAAATGGTTAAATGAAGTATAAACCAAATTAAACCACCCAAGCTGGAGTCTTTGGACCACCCGAGTCTTGGACCACCCAAGGGACCAACACAAGTCAGTCTTAGAAAAGATGGCCTTTCAGAAAATATTGAACAAATTGTGCTACAAACCTTGGAGTTATTTTAAAGTGTTTTTTTCAGCTAGTGGGTCATCTGGTGGAGGTGGTTCTTACTGCAGTTGACTCTGTGAACATGTCCTCTTTGCTGTGCCAGTGACCTTAACTCTACTACTGTTTCCTTTGAGAGAGAAAAATTTGGTAATTTAACAAAGAGCTTTCCCCAAACAGAGGTCTAATCATGAAAAATTTGTATAGTGCCCTTTGTGTGAGAGATTTTAAATTGGAAACTTTGTCTTTAGTTACCCAACTCTTTTCCCAGTTGTGAAAAATATTAAACATGAAATCTAGAGGAACATTGGACTGTTAAGATACAGGTACAACAGGCCAGAAGTCATGGAAAGTATACAGAGAGAAGCTAGATGATTCCTTTTTTGCTTTGGTTTTCACGAGGTGATGACTTATTTAAATGAGGCACTATCAGATGCATGAATTAGAAAAGATAATGGAAGAAATCAAGAAGTTAGAGTTAAAGAAAGAAATCAAGGGTTCTATTTTCCACTTGCAGGCTATAAATAACTCCAACCTCATAGATTTTTAGATAACATATCAGATTTTAACAGTAAAACACATCTATCAGCAAGATCTTAATCTTTGACATCAGAGTTAAGGTGATTTGGAGGTAAGTGTGTTTTTCAGAAATGGGATGTGTACATTTTAGGTGGTTGAATATTGAAATCGAAAGGAAGTTTCTTGAGTAATCTGAGGGCATGTTTGGATATTATGATATTTGGATAATAAGCTATGTGAATTGAGGTTAATCTGCATGTTCATGTTGGTGCTTAACTGTTACATTACTACAATTTTAATGATAGTAAACGCACGTGATTAATTTAACTATCAATGAATACTTTTTTATGTTTTGTTTTTAGCATTTTTTGTGGTAAAATATTAATGTAACTTCCAAAGCTTTCCTTGTATAGTTCATTATTCTTACGTCAGATTTATGTTTTCTGTTCTTACTTGCCTGATGAGTTACCTGAAGATAGGTATATACTGAGGTTAGTGTCCCAAAACCTATCCATATTTTGAACATATCATATACTTACTATTTGATTTAGGAGAGGTCAGGAATTCATTTACAGGCTTGAAGGTCAGAAGATCTTCAGGACAGCTGAGAGATTTTTTTTTTCTTATTATTTTACTTCCTTTTTCTCTTTCTGTATTTCACACTTCTTAATATTGTGGCAGTGATCCTAATGCTGATGAGGCAAAGCTTGGAACAACCTAGACAATCAATTTTTTTCTGTTATTTAGCTCTTAAGTATACCAGTCAAGTCATTTATGTTTCTTCTAAACCAACAATATAGGATTACCAAATAAGCTACTAGTGTTTTAGGAGTATCAGTGTGTGGCATATTTTGAGTATACCCCCACCTCCTTGAATTTTCACCTACTTTCATATTGATAGTAATTCACTGAGAATCTATGTAAACAGATTCTTGACAGGCCGTATATAAAGGGAAATTCTGGTTGAGGGTTTTGTTAACCTGACATTTTGTGGTTTCGCCTCATAAAACTGGCAAAGGACTCACTGCACGGAATGTTAATGGGGTGAAGTAATGAATGCAGGATGGGATGTAATACATGAATAAGCATAAACCCCATACTTCAAGGTTCTTGGGGGAGGTCCTTGCAGACAGTAGCTTTCTAATAGATAAAAGCAGTGGGAAGACTTTTAAAGCCAGCGTTTGGAATCCCCCCATCCCCTCCCAAACTTGGGCTTTGAAGCTAAGTGGTGTTGGAGTTATGAATGTAAAGTCAAGCAACAGACATTTCATAATTTGGGCTTGTTGAAAGGAGCATAGTTGAAATAAACAGTTTAAACACAATGGAATAGCTTCACCTCTTTCCTCAGTGTGATAGTACCTGAAGGTTTCTTTTCCCCAGTGGCATGTGTATGTTGGGATGAGTATTAATTATTTTTAGGGAAAAATGTCTCTCTTTAAAAATAAGACTGTTAGCTCCTTTACTTCCACTTTAAAAATATTATTTCAGAGACCATCAGGAACAGCTAATTTAAAACATGAGTTTGTATCTCTATTTGGAGAGTATTTATTGAATAGTTTTCCTTATCATTCCTATATAACATATAACAGAGAAAATTTAGCACGGGTGCTTTTTGCACAAAAACACATATGCTTTATTGATAATAATATCAAGATCTCAGTGCTTTTTTTGCAAATCTCACAATGCTCCTCTGAATTAGAGATGACATACCATTTAACAAGTATACTCAGTTGCAGAAAAATTGAATTGTCAAGATGATACAGCTAGCCATTATCAGAGACAAGGTTAGATGTCAAGAGTACTGATTTTCAAGAGAGTTTGGCAGCCAGGTTGCTAGTAAGGGACCGTATTGTCATGCACGTGTTCATGGTTCAGTATCAGATGCTTGATGGCTAGGACACCATTATCAGAGTACAAGAAGAATGTTAGCAGGAGAGATGCAGTAAATGTTCATTCCTTAGCCTAAGAAACAGAAAAAAGAACTTTATGCAAGTCTGAAGTTGTTGTTCACGTAGTCTCTGATGGCTAAGAGATGGATGGAATACGAAAAGGAATACGTGAAGTTGCTGATACTACTAAAATGAGTTATAATTGGCATGACACACATTTCTTTTTGGATGTAATGATTGATATCTACTATATATTTAAGAGAGTTTATGTGTCTATCTGCTTGTCAGTCTGTTTGTTCAAGAAGTCCTCCTAAATGATAAAAGTTAGGATCACCAAATTCTGTATGTAGCTTCCTGTTTTCATTAACTTTTCATTATGAACATTTGGTTGAGCTGGGAAAATGGGATGTGCCTGGAATGGAATTGATTCTCAGAAAACCACACAGAAAAGAGACAGAATAAAAGGTAGGTGAAAGGGGTTAGCTGGAAGTGCAGTCCCTCTGTCTAAGGACTGTCCCAGCATCAAGCCTCTCACCCATCAGGCACCCTTTAAGGAGGGTGGGAAGGTGCTGAAGGTGCTCCTCAATTCCTATGGGAACATGGCCAGCTGTTCCCTTTCTTCAGGAGGCGAGAAGAAAGTGCAGTTTGCTGCATTACTCATTTTGGCTGGGAAGTGCAGGAGGCAGATGAACTTGCCTCAGCTAGGGGACATGCACTCCTTCTCTGGCTTGCCTTCTGGAGCTGCTTCTTACCTGGCCTCAAGCTGCTGTGGTGAAAGAGGGCTGGGGTTGTCCTCTCTCAATGGGCCTGCATATTGAGCCCCTCATCCCCAGCCCTACCCTAGAAGAATGATTCAAATGAAGCACGTACATTTTCATTTTATTTTCCAAAAAATGTAAATTAATTGATTTAAGGAACTGAGCAGCACCGGGTAAATCTTCTATTATTAGATAAAGAGGAATGCAATATGGTGGATAATACCTGATATTTTAGTAGGCTCTCAATTCTTCTAGGCGTAATTCTGTGCTCTCACAATTTAAAAACACACATTTTCACAATTTTGTGCTCTGACGTAACTTACACTTTTTTCTTGGCAATGCACACTGATTTGGAAACAGTATAGTATTAAGAATATTAAGACTTTCAGAATTTTGAGCAACATCTTCTTCGAGTGGTCCCCCCTGGGTGCTCCACTTTAGACGTCGGGCTCGTCCCGGCGCCACTGGTCGTAGATTTTCAATAGCTGTAGTCAGTCGGACCGCACATGCGCGGTCAGTGTCTCGCACCCTTTGATCGTCGCATGCAGTCTGGCTCCCGCCAGTTTCTCTCAGCCGTCCTTGGTTGCTAGCAGAGCTTCCCTCTTCTCCTCCGTGAATCAGAGTTTCTGTGAAAAGTTCATCACATTTTAGTTATAGTTCAGTAGTTGTTGTTGTTACAATAGTTGTTAGTTCGTTAGTTAGTAGTTATTAGCTTAAAAAAAAGAGAGAGAGAGAGAGAGAGTTTCGTTCACCAGTTACTGTTACCTCAGATCTTACTGCGGGTTCGCGGCAGTCTCTCGGCTGGATCCCTTGATGCCTGGTTCACCAGGCTTTAAAAAGTGTTCCGTTTGCCGGGAGGCTATGCTGGCATCGGACGGCCATGCAGCCTGTATTCGTTGCCTGGGGGAAGCACATATTCCCCAGAAGTGTGGGCATTGCTCAAAACTGACGGCCAGGGCACGCAGGGATAGGGAAATGCACCTGAAGATGATTTTATTTGATAAGGCCCTGCAGCCTTCAAGTGGCTCTCCACCACCGACTTCAGAGGCAGCTGTGGCGCAGAAGCAGAGAACTTCGTCCCCTGGGGCAACCGCAACTAAAAAAGAGAGATCATCCCCCACATGCTCTTTGCCTGCTGGATCCACCATAAGGGTCAGCAGAGGAGATAAGCTGGGCACATCGGGAACAACTCCCGTGGCCTCAAAAACATCCTCGGCTGCCACATCTATAAAATCCGCCACCCCGGGACCGAGTGCCAGCGCACTACCGGCACCAAAGACAGTTCCAACACCGAGAACCGCTCATAAGGAACCCTTGGCATCGCCGACAACATGACCTCCGGCACTGCCGGCACCAGCGGAGGTATTGGCACCGGACCGTGCTACAACGTCTGTGCCGTATTCTCTGGCACCGCAAAGCGCGGCACCGCAACAGACATCGGCACCGATGCTGGCTGATAATGGGGAAGAACAGACAGGGTCAGACAGTGGCACCGTAATGGCACCGAGGAAAGCCGCTCACAAAACAAGCACTCGCCTGAGTTCAACTTCCCCCTCGCTGCCTATGCACCATTCCCCCATACACGGGGATCAGCGGTACCTCACCAACCGTGCTTCATACTCGCCTCGGCGCAGCCCTAGATCACTGCACCGAGAGCCACTGCAAGACCATGCGACGCACTTTCATAGGCACACCTCGCTTTCTCCTCCACCATCTGGCAGGTGTTCACCTCGCTCACCGACGTGCTTTCCCCAGCATCTTCCAGGTGATCTTCACCAACTTACTCTGACCGTTACTACGATCGCCACGACAGACCGCGCCATTATTATAGGTCTTGTTCCTATGGCCGATCTACTTGCTGCTGCCATTCTCCAGACTATCGTCACATCCCAGTTGCAACACACTTGCAACGGAAGGAGTACCTTACAAACAGTCTTCCCCACCTTCAAACAGTCCTCCGACAGAACCACAACAGTCTGAACTGGAGGAAAGTCAGTTATCTGAAGGCAAGGATCAGCCTCCGGAGACTTCACTCACAGACCAGTCTTCATCCTCTTCCGATGAGGCGGTCTTCCCTGGGGATATGTCCCCTCCGGACGATCTGATACAATTTCAGGAACTTTTTAAGCAAGTTGCTGAATCTCAGGACGTACAGCTAATGGAGGTACAGACCAAACAATATCATCTGCTGAAAAATCTCCATCTGCAACAACGCTCGAAAATCGCTCTTCCGATCGATGAAGCAATCATGGAGGCTGCAGAAGAAATTTGGTAGACCCCAGCCTCTACAACACCAATGAACAAACAGGCCAACAAGAAATATTTTGTTCTGTCTAAGGGTCTGGAGTTTTTATTTAATCACCTACAACGTAATTCTTTGGTTGTGGATGCGGCCCAACAAAGGTCCAAGACGTCACAATTCAGAAGCCCTGGGGCAGACAAAGATGCAAAAAAACTGGACATCTTTGGCAGGAAGATAAATTTATCGGCCACCCTGCTCCTGTGCATCGTGAACTATGCCGCCCTACTTTTGAATAATAATTTTGACAATTATTTGAAATTGACAGAACTTGGCCAATACCTCCCTGACTCTAAAAAGCCAATCTTGAAGTCAGTTGTACAGAAGGGCTACGCTTTGTCTAGGTCAGGGCTTCAAATCGCCATGGATGTCGTGGATACAGCAGCACGCTCCATGGTCACAGCTGTTTCCATGAGAAGAGCGTCTTGGCTGGCCACAGCTGAAGTCCCCAAAGAATTGCAGGGCAAAGTGGAGGACCTTCTGTTTGACAAACAGAAACTGTTCGCGGATAAAATGGATGAAGTCCTCCACTCCGGAAAAGATTCCTGCACAACTGTACTCACTCTGGGGATGTACACCCCTCCCTTTAGATGCAAATGATATTATCCATACCAGAGAAGATACGACTACCAATATCAAAGGCAACAGCAGCATCCATATAATCAGTCTCACCCAAAGCAGCGACCTCAGCGCAGACATCCTCAATCATTACGTGCGACCAATCAGCCATTCACGAAGCAGCAGGTTTAGAACATAAGAACATAAGAACGGCCGTACCGGGTCAGACCAAAGGTCCATCTAGCCCAGTATCCTGTCTGCCGACAGTGGCCAGCACCAGGTGCCCCAGAGGGGGTGGACCGAAGACAATGATCAAGCGCTTTGTCTCCTGCCATCCCTCTCCAGCCTCTGTCAAACAGAGGCCAAGGACACCATTTTATCCCCTGGCTAATAGCCTTTTATGGACCTAACCTCCATGAAATTATCTAGCTTCTCTTTAAACTCTGTTATAGTCCTAGCCTTCACAGCCTCCTGTGAAGGAGGTTTGACTCCTCGGTTGGGGGCGTGCAAACAACTCACGTTGTTGGGAACCAGCACCACAATCCTCCCTTGTTCCACCATTGTTTACAGCCGTTTTACCATCAGTGGGCCAATATAACCTCCGACTGATGGGTTCTGGAACTTGTGGCATCCGAATTCACGATTCCATTCACCTCCGTCCCTCACACCAACCCCTCTTCAGGGACCCATCTCACGAAGATCTCTTAAGACAAGAGGTTCATCGCCTTCTCTCCAGCGGGGCGATAGAGAGGGTTCCAAATCAGTTCAGAGGAAGGGGCTTCTACTCCCACTATTTCCTTACTCAAAAGAAGACAGGAGGGTGGAGGCCCATTCTCGATCTGTGGAAGTTGAATCGTTACCTCCAGAAGCAGCGGTTCAAGATGGTGACTCTCACCACCATAATACCATCACTCGACAACAGAAATTGTTTTCCAGCCCTCGACCTGCAAGACTCTTATTTCCACATCGCCATCCACCCAGAACACAGGCGATTCCTTCGTTTTGTAATAGGAGATGACCACTTCCAATATCGTGTACTACCATTTGGTCTGGCATCCACTCCCAGGATTTTTTCGAAAACGCTTTCCGTCGTGGCAGCACATCTGTGCTGCACGGGCATTATTATATTCCCTTATCTAGACAACTGCTTTGTAAAGGGCAGAACACGACATGAGACGTTCCACAGGGTTATGCTAGCCAAACAGACTTTCGACTCCATGGGCCTCATAATCAATGAACAGAAGTCCACACTGGAGCCGACTCAGAACATAAATTTCATAGGCGCCAGGCTCGATTCTGTCGCTGCGAGGGCGTATTTACAAATAGAGAGATTTCACACAATACAAGATCTAGTAAAGGTTCTCATACACGTCCCTACAGTATCGACTCATTCTTGCCTACAGCTGATGGGTCACATGGCCGCTACCACCTTCGTAGTGCTGCATGAGCGACTGCATTTCTGATGCCTCCAGCATTTGCTAGCTTTGGTATATGTTCCCACAAAACAAAGCATTCAAAAGCCAGTAGCACCCCGAATATACGTCCACAGATCCCTTGCATGGTGGACAAAATTGCAGGTGTTCCATTCCATTGTCCACAACCTACCGCTCAGATAACTACAGATGCCTCCCTCACCAGTTGGGGCGCGCACATGAGCAGAATGAAGGTGCAAGGCAGATGGTCAGATTCTGAGTAAGCTCTGAACATAAACCTTCTGGAGCTGAGGGCCGTTTCTCACGCATGCAAATACTTCCGTGCTCGCATAATCGGCACTATAATCAGAGTATTGACCGACAATATCTCCACGATGTATTACATCAATCGGCAAGGGGGAGCATGATCACATTCTCTATGTGCGGAAGCAGTCCATTTGTGGAACTGGTGCATTCAAAACAATATCACTGTGACAGCATCCTACTTACCTGGCACCAACAATGCTATTGCAGACTCTCTCAGCAGACATTTTCCACATGACCGTGAGTGGGAAATACAGACAGATATCCTTCAACACATTTTTCACATGTGGGGAACGCCTCCGATAGATCTGTTTGCCACCAAACATAACAGGAAGTGCCAGCTTTTTTGCTCCAGGGCAGGTATCGGGAAAGGATCACTGGGAGACGCATTCCTAATCAGCTGGAAGAGTTCGCTACTCTACGCATTTCCCCCAACTGTATTCATACCCAGAATACTAGAAAAAATCAACGCCGATTTGGCACAGATAATCCTCGTGGCTCCGGCTTAGGCAAGACAACCATGGTACCCATTCGTCCACTTAGTGTTGGAACAGCCACCGTACCCTCTTCCTCTCCTGCTGGACCTTCTTCCTTGGAATCATGGTTCTCTCCTCCATCCCAGGCCAGAGACTTTGCATCTAACGGCCTGGCTCCTGATTGGTTCAAGGCGACTGAACACCTCTGTTCAAAACAAGTAAAAATGGTCTTAATGCGTAATAGAAGAAAGTCTACTCGAACAACTTACCTTGCAAAGTGGCACAGATTTGCACTCTGGTGTTCCAACAATCGCATTAACCCTGAGGGGTCGCTACTCCATCAGATACTTGATTACGTCCTCCATCTGCAATGCACGGGACTTTCCATCTTGTCTCTGAAAGTACATTTGGCAGCTGTTAGTGCTTTTCATCATCGCATAGAAGGGGTATCGATATTTGCCCAACCAACCACCAAAAGGTTCATAAAAGGTCTGATGAACCTTCACCCTCCATGTAGACCACCACCTCCCTCTTGGAATCTAGATCTAGTATTGGATACCATAATGTATCCACCATTTGAGCCCTTAGCCGCCCCAAATGCTCATCATGAAGTTGGTATTTCTATTAGCAATTACATCTGCATGCAGAGTCAGTGAGTTGGCTACTCTGATGGCAACCCCACCATTCACTTCATTTACCAAGGATTCAATCATATTACGTTTACATCCTGCTTTTATTCCCAAAGTTTGTTCTTCATTTCATGTCAACGAACCTATAGTGTTGCCCTCCTTTTACCCGAAACCTCACTCTTCATCGTGAGAAGCTTTGCTGCATACTCTCGATGTACGTCGAGCACTTTCCTTTTATATTGACAGAACTCAAGATTGACGCAAAACAGATCGATCAATAGGATCGATTGCAGAACGATCCAAAGGCAACGCTCTATCCAGCCAACATATTGCAAGGCTCGTAGGGGCATGCATTACCACCTGCCATGCCATCCGAAATAAACCTCTTCACTCGTAACCAAAAGCCCATTCCATGTGAGCGGTAGCTACTTCTACAGCCTTCATGCATAGAGTACCATTGAATGATATTTGTCGAGTGGCTACCTGGTCATCGAATGCTACATTCATGCATCATTATGCAATTGTACAATGCTTAGCTGATGACTCCACCATCGCGTCAGCAGTACTTTCGATTGCAGACAAATATTAATTCTGGAGCGCATTCCGGGTACTGGTGCGTAGTCACCTAAAGTGGAGCACCCATGGGAATCACTCGAAGAAGAAGTTACCTTCATGCAGTAACGATGGTTCTTCGAGATGTGTCCCCGTGGGTGCTCCACATCCCTCCCTTCTTCCCGCTCCGGAGCTTTGTTTCGTTTCTCGTTGCAGATAACCGAGCGGTGAGAGGAACTGGCAGGAGCCGGACCGCGCACGACGATCAAAGGGCGCGAACGGCGCGAGACACTGAGTGTGCATGCGCGGTCCGGTTGACTACAGCTATTGTAAATCTCCGACCAGCGGCGCCGGGACGAGCCCAACACCTAAAGTGGAGCACCCACGGGGACACATCTCGAAGAACCATCGTTACTGAACGAAGGCGAGTAACTTCTTTTTATAGTCAATATGCATTGCCAGTTAATGTGGTACTGTTATTTTCTATGTTGCTTCAGGAAAATGCAGTCACTAGGAAAATGAAGCTTTATCTGAAGAGAGAGATATTGTACTTCTGGACATTATTATAAAAATACAGTTTCATCCTTGTTTTAAAAAGTGTGTCTATCCCCTATAAAGATATCAAATATGCAGTTAACAATGTAGGTTCTTCAAATACTTGCTGTTGTGCATTCCACGGTAGATGTATGTGGTCACCATATGCATTGGTGCTCGAAGATTTCCTCTCAGCAGTATCTGTAGAGGAGCAACTCCGACACCCTCTGAAGTGGCACCCATATGGCACAGTATACGGGATGCCACCAGTTTTCCCCAGGATCAGTTTCCTAATTAGTAGTTGAGTTTGTTACCCTTAGCAGTAGTTAGAGTTTTGAGAGTCCCAACTGGGACTTAGCCAGGCATCAAGACCTGCAGTTGTTGTAAATGACGTATGCCCATGAGCAGTCCTGATAGTAGTTGTGTCTGGTGCGCACATAAGCGACAAGTGTTGCATCTGCAAGTTCTTCAAACCTAGGGTACCAGGACTCTGCTCGTGCTCCAGCCCCATGAGGTGGGGCAGAAGAGGGGGGATGTCAAGGCTCGGGGTTTCTCCCAGCAACAGGGTAAGCTGTAGTGCTCTCATTTCTGAGGTTCAGAGACTTGCCACAGGGCTATAGCATGAGTGCTGGCTCACCCTGCTGCACGTGGAAATCCCAAGACTAATCACAGGCCTTATCAAAGCAGTCCGGGTGCTGGATCTAGATTGTGGGCCATAGGTTCCCTACCCTTGCCCTATCATATGATATTTGTATTAGAACAGTACAATTATTATTGTGTCATTTATTATTTAAAATTTTAAACTTTCAAAATCAAAATTTAATTTAAAATTTCTCTCTGTGCAATGGAAGTCTAGTAAAGTAAATTTCCATTGCTTTCTTTCAATTTCTTTTTAAATTGCATATGACAAAGGGAAAAGTCAAGTTCTAATAAACATTTATTTTTAGGATATCAGAGGAACCCATTATCTAATATATTTCAAATTAGGCAGAAAATTCCAACTCAACTGCAGTCCTAATTTACTAATTTTGAGGTGTTTTTTCTCTCAGTTTTTTAGGGGCAGCCAAAATGGGTTTAATATGGAAACTCCTTAGGTGCTGCTATTGCATAATTTAAAGTATAATTAAATAGTAATTAATTGGTATCTTTACTTCCTTCATCTTTCTCAGGAAAAGTGGTTAATATCTTTATCCTTATAAAGATAAACTGCTGTTTAGTTCCTACTGACTTTCTGGCTTTGTGATTTGATAAACCAAATCAGTAATAATTCTACTTCATTAAAATGTCAAAGGTCTAGGTTTGTCTTTTGCTTGATAGAGAGCAGACTTAAAGGCTTTAGAGCTGTCACTACTGTCTGATTGAATTATACTGCTAATTTATGGGCTTATCTGAAGAAGAACGCTCTGGTGATAGCAAATTCTATTGTTAACACCTTTCTTATCACAATCTTTTTCTCAACTACTTATTTAATTCTGTTTCCTCTCCTGTGGGGTTTATTGAGGAGGAAGTAATGTTAGACTTTCAGGTGTTGTGATAAACAATTTAACGCATAGCTACTGTGATGGCACTAAGAAACTTTGAGCAGTATATTAAAATAGTACCAAATTAGTTTTGATTCTATTTTTAGTGAAGTATAAAGTGAGTAGTTTATCAATCTTTGTTACGCTATATGGAAAATTATCTTAGCCCTCCAGGTGGTGTACTGGCTTCTGTTTACATTGCTGCCTTCCTCAAGAGTTTTTAATTGGGTTATTTTGTGACATTTGCTATGTTTAAAATGTTTGTGCATATTCTTGGCAAGGTTGTGATGGAGTGAAAGCTATACTTGTGTTGATGACTTAACTGGTATGCATCTGTGCAGGTAGTTAAACAAAAGTTAAAGGGCATTCTTGTTAACTTCAGTGAGAGATGAAAATCCTCAGCTCCTAGTGAAATGAGATTTGAAGGCACTCAACACCATGGGCATCTGGTGTGTAAGATGTGGGAAGGCATTGCCTTCTCAAATCGCCAGCCTGGCCCTGCACACACAGCGCCTGGCGTTCTGGTGGTGGAGTGTTGCTGCCCCCAGCACCCACCCTCCTGGTGCTGGAGAGGCTGAGCCAGGCCACATGGCGTGCCCTCATCCTTCCCCAGTGCTATGGGGCTGGAGTGGCTGGGCCAAGCCAGGCGGCACACCCTCCTCACTCCCACAGTACTTTGGGGCTGCAGACACTGGGCTGGGCCAGGTCACCTGGTGCGGCCTCCTCCCTCCCTCAGGGCTGGAGAGACTCTGCCGGGCTGTGTGGTGTGCTGTCCTCTGGGGCTGGAGAGGCTGGGCTGCACCGCATGCTGCTCCCTCCTTTCTTTCCTCCCCTTCCTCCGGGGCTGGAGAGTCCAGCGGCACTTCCTCCATTGGGGCTGGGGAGGCTGGGGTGAGTGTGTGCCCACCTGCTCCCCTCCCCATGATTGGAAGGGGGGAGCACACATGTGGCACGTCACCCTGCCTCCCTGTGGGAGGGGGTAGAAAAGGGGTGGGGCCTCAACAGAAGAGACGGGAATGGAGGTGGAGCCTTCACCAACCGCCCATGCTCAACACTTTACAGCTGCAGCACCTTCTTTCTTTGCTTTCTGTTATTACTTTTACCATGATTTTACAGTGATTTGCTGTGAACATATTAAGAAAATATTGTTTTTGCCCTCCAATAAGTCCCATATATCAGGGGTGAAGTGTGTTAATTTTTTCCCCATTTAAGCAAAATGTTTTCTGAGAGAGAAGAAACCAATGACACTCAGTTGGAAAACTTATATTGAGCACCATATTTTGTAAACATTAATGTATTTTGTTCCTGAAAATTATACTAAGCATATTTATAGTTCAGTAGTTTTCACTTGAAGTAGAATCTCAGAGTTATGAACACCTTGGGAATGTAGGTTGTATTAACTGAACAGAACATTTAAGATGTTCTTTCAAAAGTTTACAAATGAACATTGACTTATTACAACATTGAAACTCTACCATGCAGAAGAAAGTGCTGCTTTTAACAAACTTAATTTAAATGAAACTAGTAGAGAAACAGTTTCCTTACTTGGGCAGATCTCTTTTTTTTTTAAGTCCCTCTAGTAGTGTTCATTTAACACAACGCTATTTTTTTTTAAATTTTTGTCTCTGCTGCTGCATGATTGAATACTTCCAGTTCCAAGTGAGGTATATGGTTGTCTGGTCAGTTCATAACTCTGAGATTCTACTGTAGTGTCATTTGAAGGGGACAAGGAAGAGGGGCAAAGATGAGATTAGCCATCTCTGGTAGAGATGAGTTGCAGCAGTCCCCAAAACAGGGAATCAACTCAATTTCAGCTTGGTAGGGAAATTTTAATAAAGGTCTAAAAATCTCCCCATAGAGCCTGCTTCAGTACATCACTGAATTTTTTTTTTTAATTTGTATTTTTTATTGAAATATGCTTGGACTTATTTTAAAACAATGGCTTTCTAATTAGAAAAAAAAATCCACCCTTATTTCTGTGTATAAAAACCCATTCTTTCCAATCCAAAGGGTTAAATTCCACTGTTAGGAAGTGCTCACCAATTTGAAATATTGCCACATACAGAGACATCATATTTCTTTCTTTGGTTAAAAAAAATTAATTCTTTGCCTTTGAGATTTGAAGATGGCTTTTAGAGACATTGTGTATTTTTAGGATGGTTTCCTTCCAAAGAACACAATGGTAGAGTAGACTCAAACTCACTCTGAGAGTGTAGAACCAGGAATGATTTAAAACTGCTTTCCTGGAGCAATTTCATTCCAGGCTTCTTCCCTTCAGTACAGTGTGTCAGAAAAAGACACATACTTTGTCTGTGCTCTAGATTGGAGCAGTATCTGAGAAATTCCAACTGAGTGAAGATTCCTATCTGATGTATTAGCACTTCAAGTCTAGTTGACTTTTGGGTATCCTGATGAGATTTTCAGTTAAGTTCTCGAGTATGTATTCTCTCTCTCTCTCTGCCTCCTCCCCCTTTTTAAGTTATGCAGGTACTTACTGTTAACAATCAAGCTCCTTCTCAGTGGACTGAGTTTCCATCTGCCTTCAGAGGAAACTCCCTATTAGTTCCAAATTATGAAGAAAGCTGATCTCTCTTCAATTTAAAAGCTAACTTCATCTGTAATACACCCTAAAATTCCCTCTGGCTGTTGGCTGGGGTGATGGCTATCAGCATAATCACCAGACATACTCTGTGGCTTTGACCCTTTTCTGCCCTTTATATAGGGCAGTGTCTGTTCTGTGAGCTAATGACCAGACATAGATAATAAGGATTTCCTTTCTTTGCCCCAGAAATCCACATCAGGTTTGTCATTTTCTGCCCAGTAAGATTGCTGTGTTGTCAACATACTTCCCTCCATGCTCAAAAGTAATCGTTCTCCTCCTAGTGGGTTATGCCCATGAAAGCTCATGATACCATCTACATGTTTTGTTAGTCTCTAAGGTGCTGCAAGATTATTTGTTTTTTAATTTTTTCCAGTTACAGACTAACTTGGCTACCCCTCTGATGTTCTCTTCCCATCACTCCTTTGAAATGTGCAAGCCAGGCCTGTTGAGACACCAGCTTCTTTCAAACTTTCTAGGGGTGATTCCTATTTGTCTGCCTCCCTTTCAGAATTACAGATATGGTTCTCATTAATATAAAATCATATTAGATAGTGGGTTCTTTCAGTTCAAGGGAGGTTACAGATTCAAATTCCTCCTTCCATCTGAATATCTGGTTTCTTTACTCATTTCTTCAAATGCATAAAATGATAGGCATAATTGTCCTGGGACTTCTTTCCAAATATTTATTTGCCTAGTGTAATAAGAAGAGATATGAACATTTGTATTGCCTCTGTTTCATATTTCTATATAAGACACAGAAATCTCTTGATCCAACAACGACAACAACAAATGGCTGAACCAATATATGTTTATTAGCAACTGCTACTGGGTACTGAAAGATAGGCCTCTAATTCCTTATGTAGGGACCTAAATAAGTGGCCTGGGTTTAAAAAATTTTGAACATCCAGCAATTCCTGTTAAAGTGAAAAGTCAGCGTAAACTGTTAGGTGTTTTTTCCAGTTACAGACTAACTTGGAACTCTCTGAAGTTCTCCTCCGATCAAAATCTGACCACTTATCTACATCTCCAAAATACATACATAAGTCTATTTGAAAATCTTGGACTTCATGCTTATTTTTGACACAGTATTGCCAATCATGATTTTACCGTGTTGCTTCGATGCAAGAATTCTCTCTTTTTCTGTGTTTTGTATAGTGCCCAGCCCAATGGGACTGAACTCTTGATTGGGATCTTTTGTCACTAACTTAAATATTTAAGCTTCAGGGTTAGTCTGTTACAGAAAAAAACAACAAATGGTCTGGTAGCACTTTATAGACTAACAAAACATGTAGATGGTATAATGAGCTTTTGCGGGCACAGTCCACTTCTTCAGATGATACCATGTACATGTTTTGTTAGTCTATAAAATGCTACCAGAGCATTTGTTATAAATATTTAATATTGTCATGACTATAAGATTTTTTTTTTCAGATTTCACATGACTTCAGCTTTGTAGCTTCAAAATGTGCAGTTTTCCACTATTCAAAATATCCCCATATCTCCCATTACTTTCAACAGGATTAAAGTCAAACTACTGTCAGGAGAATAATATTGTAAAGGGAAAAAGAGACAATTGAAAATAGGTGGTCAGCTGAGGACACTTTTGCAAATGGGTGAGCTGTGGTGGTGGAGTATGGAAGGGAAATATGAGAAGGTCAGAAGACTGGATGGGATAAGGAAGGGGGTAAAGAGGGAAAAGAGACAGGATAATGATAAGGCAGGGGGATAGAATGGTAGCTAACATACTCCAAGGTAATGAGAGTCCCCCTCAAGCAGCCAGTGGGGATGCCTACATTATAAAATAAGCATTTCATGAAGAATTTTTACCCTGAAGTATTTATATACAGTCTGTCAATTATTTTTAAATTGTCATGATTAAGACAATTTAAAGATTTTTTGGGAGCTGACGCAAGATTTTTGAAAACATGGATTTGATGATATTGTTAACAAGATTACAGAGAAAATGTAAAAAAAATCATATATATGGTTAGGATTAACAGAATGACACTTTCCAGCCACAAATTGCGCAATTATAATAGTGGCATATGATTTTATTGATTCACATGACTTTTTTAAAAAAAAAGTTGGACTCTGCCATTATATTATGTAGAAAAAGAAAAGCTCGTTTGATCGAGACTTTTTTTTCCTGAAGTCTGTGGTGTTTTAAGATGGGGATGCATTTTTAAACAATGTTCTATTTTTAAGTCAAAGAATCATCAATATTTAGAATGTATGTTAGAGTAGCATGCACATTGTCCTAAGTGCTTTTTAAATAGTCTACTTAAAAGACAAACAAAGGTTGGAGGGAAAGGATACAACAGTCAAAGGAAGTGATCAGAATGAAGGTGTCTTTATAACTCATAACTCCGGTTATCTGAAGAAGTGGGCTGTGCCCACAAAAGCTCATGATACCATCTACATGTTTTGTTAGTCTATAAAGTGCCACCAGACCATTTGTTGTTTTTTTCTGTAACAGACTACCTCGGCTACCCCGTGAAGCTTATCAGTTACATGTTAGTTTGCTTTTGTTAACCACTAAATTCCCTTCCTTCTATAATTCAAGCTTCTTATCTTTCACTTTTGTCAATTCCTAGCTTCAGTTCCTGTGTCCTTACAACCTTCCCTCTCACTAAATCACTCTCCTACCTATAGATTAGAATAGAATTCAGGAAGTAGGAGATAAATTAAATAGATGAGCTATGTGACTTAATCAGCTAGCCTGGTGTAGATGGCATGGAAGAATGAGAAGGATTAGTGCCTTGCATACTAGCTCTTGCAGGTGTTAAACCCACAGCATGTGTGTGAAAGAAGGCACAGTGATAGTTATGAGAGAAGCATTCTGTTTCAGAGCTGCTTTAAACCTGAGGAAGAAGAAACTGTAAAATGTAGAAAACACAATGCAACTTATTGAGAGAGAGAGAGAGAGAGAGAGAGCATTGCATACAGTGAAGACAGAGAACTAGACACTGGATAGCCTTAAATATGGTTTTCTAATGGTAGTATTTTAAAGGAGTTGTAATGTTTTGTGTTTTTTCCTTCATGCTGATGTGTTTAAAATTTCACTTTGTTCAAGAAAGGTCTCTGTGAACATATTAATTAGGTAATGGAGTACTTATTTTCTTAAACATTACTGCCCCCACATGGACATAATAAGAACATGCAGTGACTATAGGGGAAAGCATTTTGTATATTAAGTAGTTTTAATGGCCAAATCAAAGTCGATTCTGCAGTTGTCTGTTAAATTTCATGTGGCATTGTATTGTTTGGTAGTTAAGCGAGGTTATAAAAGTGTGTGTAAAAAAGTATATGGTACTGTGTCATGATGCTGTGAAAAGGGCAAGAAGACATGCTTTAGTAATATTTTTTGTTTGTATTTGCGTATGTATCTGCGATCAAGAAGATTTTTATAAAAGCATCCTATTTAGAATTTAAAATATTTACTTTCTCTTCTCTATAGATTAATTTTACCTTAGCATAGAGAATGTCTTGTATTAAAAACCTCTAAAATGTATTAGTAAGTATATTTTATATGACTTGGTAAGTATCCTCAGCAGCTTTTTTACTGAGTGACATCCATGTCTCTTGGCTTTTAGCTAAAACTGAATTAGAGGTCTCTTTCTGCAATCCCTAAACAAAGAATTCAAATGGAAGAAATGTGACTTATCATTGGAAATATCTGTGGCAACATCAGTTAAGATAAACTTGCTGACAGAATTCACTGGCTCACATGAATTAAGAACAACACGTGACTTATCTTTTTCCAATATATGCCTGTGGTCCATTGGATCAGTACTAAATTTCTAAGCCTGAACTGGTTGGATTCAAAAGATTATTTTAATAAGCCCCATGTATGTTCAGGGAAATCCAAAAATAAGGACTTGATAAAGTTACAATTTACTGTTGCCACAGCAGATTTTTTTTAAATGGCCATTTCCTTGCAAGTAGGGGAACAGTTAAAACTTTTTAAAATCAGTTAAAGTGTTACAGGCCAAGTCAAGTGTTCTTTATTTATTCCGAGTAGCTCATTCAGTAAATTCTTTGAATGTCCCAAAGGGCTCACTGTGGAAAGGATGTTTACGAGTACCAAGTCAGTGTTATACTAACACTATATGCCTGTTTAACTCCATTTGCTTTTATACACATAACGTAAGTTACCGTTTGCAACAACATTAAATGTATGTTGCATGAAAGAACAAAGGCTTTATTTAGTCTGAAGCATACAAAAATATAAAATTTAAAACACAAATTCCTGTCAAAAGTTTTCTTTAGTTTCTCCCTCATATTTTCACACTAATATATTTGTAAACAAAAAGTCCAGGAATAAAATTACAAAAAATTACAAAGTGATGATGTCAATTCAGTTTTGGGGAACAACATCCTCCTTCTTCAGTTGTATTCAGAATACAGCAGTCCTGCATTGTTTTATACCTCCATTGAAAAGAATGTGGTAACATTTACTCTTGTTTTTATTCATTGTGGTGACCTAGTGGTACTGTTTAATTCCTTGCATAGCAGAAGGAATAAAAGATTTAGTGAGATTGATTTAGAATATTTCGCAAAGTAAGCAAACATTTTACTGCTTTTTGCTTGAAAAGAGAACATTTTCAATTTTTGTGGTGTACACACTTGGAACTGAAACTTCTGTGCCCTCAAAGAAATCTTAGTAAATACCAATGATGCATCTATTTCATAATTCATATCTTTACTCTTCAAGTCTACACTTAGGGTATGTCTAGATTACATGTGTCCGTTGACGGAGCCATGTAAACTAGTTTACTCGACACAGTCAATGAAACAGGGATTTAAATAATCCCTGCTTCATTAAAATAAAAATGGCCGCTGCGCTGTGCCGACAATCAGCTGATCCGGCACAGCGTGGCAGTCTAGACGTGGATTGGTCGACAAGGGAAGCCTTTGTTGACCGCTCCCTTATGCCTCGTGAAACGAGGTTTACAGGAGCGGTCGACAAAGGCTTCCCTTGTCGACCGATCCGCGTCTAGACTGCCACGCTGTGCCGGATCAGCTGATGGTCGGCACAGCGTGGCGTCCATTTTTATTTTAATGAAGCGGGGATTATTTAAATCCTCGCTTCATTGACTATGTCGGGTAAACTAGTTTACATGGGTCCGTTGATGGAGCCATGTAGTCTAGACATACCCTTAGATATTAGTAATTTGCTTATGACAAAAAATCAAACCAAGACCAAGACCAAAATTGGATTAGGATCAAAAAAAGAATTAACAAATATGTATTCTTAATTGTTTGGGTGCTGAAATATTGTATCACCTTATCTGCACTAGAAATTGTTTGTTGGGATAGCTAGATCAAACTCTGCTAATAGAGATGCAGCTTATACTGGCAAAAGAGTTCATTTTCAAATATGGTTTATACTAATTCCATGGGTATGAAAATTTTATCACATTTTTAACCAACATAGTTATGGCAGCAAAACTTTTAAATGTAGACCAGGCATATGTTGAGCCTTCTCCTTTTACAGTAGACCATAAAGAATCTGAAACCATTGTTGAAGTGCAGAAGGGGAAAAGGTGGCTCCAGAACATGTAAACCATTTCACTATTTCCTGTCTTCAAGTTAGAGATACCATGTATTGGCAGAAGTCTCCTGGGATAGGTGTTCCCAGAGTGCAACCTGAAAGTGAAGAACCACTGAGCCCTCTGTCTCGCCTGCTTGAGTTCCCTCTCAGACTCTGGTGGTGTGACACACTGCAGACCACTCTAGGTTTTGCGCTCACAGAAACACTAACAGGCAGGGACAAACGCAGGTGAGTTACATGAATGTTTTTGCCAGCCACTCATGAACCAGCAATAAAGAGTCTTCGACCATTTCTTGGCTAGGCCCTCAGAATTCTGCTGTCTTACTCTAGTCAAAAGTCTGAGCAGTGTAAGTTTACTATCCAGTCTGCCCCTCTCTTAGTGTGGAAGAAACATGCACCGTATTTTAGTTAACTGAGCTCACATACTTCATTCAAACGACACTGTTTTTGGGTAAAATATAAAAGAGACTTATTAACTACAGAAAGATAGATTTTAAGTGATTGTAAGTAATAAATGTACAGATCAAAGTAGATTAAGAAACAATACAGAATCAGAATCTAAGTTCTGTTAACTAGAGAGGATTTGAACCAAGTAGTATCTAACCCTAATGGTACAAACAGTTCACCACGAGTAGTCCTGTGGCACCTTAGAGACTAACAAAAATATATATAGTATCATGAGCTGTAATGGGCTAAACATACTTCTTCAGATAAGCTTGAGTGGAGAAAAAAGGGGGACTATCAGAATTATAAGAGAAAAAGAAGGGAGAGGAAATTTTTTTACCTGTAAATAGTAGTGCAGGTGTTAATGAGGTTAACTGAGTGGTCTGGAAGTGTCCCATACTTCGTTTTTATGTCAATGACATGTTAAATTCAAGGAAGACTGGTTTTATAATGGGGGCATCCAGTTAATGTCTTTGTTAAACCCGAAGGAAACAGTGTCAAGTTTGCATATGAAGGTCAATTCCACACTCTCTATAGTAGGCTTGGGAAATTAATTTGTAGAATGGCTATTTTAAAATTAATAAATGAGTGCCCAGGTAGGTTAAAATGAACATTTTAGATGTAGATTATCTTTTGGGTGTCACTTCAGGAGCAAACACATTTGAAATACTTGTACATAGTCTTCGTAATTTCAGATACAGTAATTGTACATACAGTCTTACAGAATATTAATGTTTGACAGATCAAGGCTTTTAGAATGATAATTTACAAGGCATAATTTGCACAAAATATATCGTATCACCATGGTAAATATGAGGGTGCCACGGTGTTGTTTTGTAATACAGAGTTTTACATTGACATAGGTGTATTCAGGAATAAAGCTGTACTGCAGCATTACCGCATGCTGCCCTCTAAGCCTGACACATACTCAAGCAAGAATAAATATCATGTTAACCAGCACTAATCTCCATTGCACACTTATGACCCCTTAGAGGGGGTATAGAAGCTAATTGCATAGGAGCTAATGGCAAAATACATCCAGAAGAAACAGATGTCGTAAGTTGGGGGAAGGGAACAGTCATCTAAGTGGAAATGATTGGCATTCAAAATTCATCTCATTTCCCGAGAGAAAGCTGAGCTCCAAACAATTTGTAGGTTGTGTCCTCTACTGTTTCTACTGTCCTATATCCTTCTGCCTTAATGGCCAGCATTACCAGGAGATGTGCATTCATGAGGTGTATGTTGTAGAGGATTTTAGGCCTTTCGTCACATTCCCACAAGTTCATTGATGGAAAGGTACAGGATGATTGTGACGTAGTGTATAAATCTTGCTTCAGTGACAAAAGGATTAAAGAACTGCTGTGCCTCCAGCATTGTCAGCCATGCAATGGTTGGAATAAGATTTCAAAAGAAAGAAGACCCAGATAGTTGCTGGTCATATCTGGGAGAAAGAAGATAGCAGCTCTGCAACTCCCAAGAAAGACTCCTGGAAACTGCCTTCAAGCTGGTGTCACTCCAGTTGTAGAAGAGGACAGTAGACTCTGGTATTCCAGCCAGCAGGATAGCCAGCAGTCCCAAGGCAAGCTGTTAAGTGATCAGTACTGTGCTATCCTCAAACTCCTCATGGAGTTAGGGAATTGGAGTCTATAATGAAAGGTCTTGAGGAATGGGTGCATGAGTCTCATCCCCATCAAACATAACTGAACTAATTGGCTCAACTGAGTTTCACTGAGACTCCTGTTTATGTAGATGGGGATACCCTATGGGTTTTTGCAGCACCTAGATGACAGGAGCTGCCTGTTCGTAACCTCAAAATTGTGACAAATGGTGGAGAACATGGGCATCAGATGACCCCTGTGATAAAGAAAGGCATTGAAAATGTTACTTAAAGGTAGCCTAAGCAAGATGGACTTGGATAGCCTACTGAAATGGCTTACAGAAAGCCAACAGCATCAGGCTGTGAAGCAGCAGCAACAATTGCTACAATAATTAGCTACAAAGAAGCAGTAACACCAACAGCTGCTTCTAAGGGAAATAACACCAAGGCAGCAGAACCAACAACAATTGGCTCAACAATGTTATTTTTTCAAGCCAGCTGGGGCAGCTGGCTCCATTGAACCTAGCAAGTCTAGTGATGGAAACCTGGTGAAAATGGGTCCAGATGAGTGGCTCAATCAGCTCAGTGGCCTTAGGAACACTGAACTATTCTTTTACTAGATCACCCATGCTTTTCATGTGGCCATTTGGAGCACTTGTTCTAAGACTACACCTATCTTCAATGTAATAATGGGCAAGTGTGGACAGCCAAGGCCCAAACTTTGAAGAGGGGGAAAGCCAAGCTACTGGTGCCCATATGAGCCAGTGGCTTAATAGACCATGGGTATGTACACCCTAGTATGGGAACAGTTACATGGATAAAAAGTTGAGGCCTGGGAAGATGGTCAGTCTTGGATATGTAGGTGGAGATATGAAGTATGCAACTAATGGTTGGGCCTATACAGTAAATCATGTTGGGTTAGCTCCTGCCTTGGCACAGCCAGTTATGCTAGGAACAGATTGGAACTATTTTCAAGAAACCATAGCAGTGTGTGGGAGAGAGCCCAGTAAAAAGGCCAGACCCTTTTGAAAGTTGTGAGATAATAGCCAGATAAAGTGATATGGTTGAAGTAGGTGAATCCAGGGTAAGGTTCCTTAGGGTGCAGGAATTCACCATCCAAATGCCTGGCTCTCAATGACTTTATAGGAAATAATGACAGCAATATTAATAATCACTGCCTTTTCCCAAAATACTGACTTTGTAAACAAGCAGTGGGCCAACCACAAGCTTAGCTGGCCTGCTTATCAGCTTGCTGCTTTAAATGGTGAATTGCTTAAACCTGAACTACTGAATCAATGCCCTCATTTCAAACTCTGACATGAGCAGGTCTACCTCTTTGAGAGACAAATATGCGAGAGGACTCTTGCTCTCCCACGTTGTCTCCACCTTACAGAGGAAGAAGGAAGTCCATTAAATACCATAGCACAGGACAGTTGGAGAGGGAGAAAACCCTCAACAAAATTGCAGCCCATTTTCTCTGGCCCAACATCCATAAAGATATGTGTGACTACTGTAGGTCCTGGCCAATATGTCACTTGACAGGCTCCAAGAGCACCCCCAAAATACACCTCATCCCATTTTACCTTGTGGATACCCTTTGAACATATTTAAACAGTCTTGGTTGGACCCTGTGTGATGGACCGGGCCGGGTCTGGGCACCGCTGAGGGCATCAGCTCAGGGCAAATTGCTCAAAACCAGGGCTACTTACAGCCCTCAACTGGAGACCTTTCCCAAATAGGCCACAAACCAGTCACACGGAGCGCTTCAGCTGCCAATCTGGCCAGCAGGAAGCCTCACGAGCAAAACCCTTCAGAAACTCCAGCTCTCTCTGTGTGCCACAGTCACCCCTGGGCCTTTCACACCGGTAAGACGTTATAAAACCCGATCTCACCAACTCCGAACAGCTCCTCCTGGTCCCAAAGAACTAGCCACAGTCCCCGGTCAATTTACACTTTAGATCTTACCCACAAAAGCACGCTGAGCCAGTCGTTTAGAATCTAAAATCTAAAGGTTTATTAATAAAAGAAAGAAAAGGTTGAGAGTAAGATTAAGGAGAATACATTACATACATCAGTCGCCAAGTTCTGGATGCAGACTTTCAGCAGAGACGTTACAAACTGGTAGCTTAGAAATCTCTGGTGTACATCCTGTGTTAGGAGTGGTCAGCAATCGTTCCCAGCTTTCTGTCCCTAGCAAGGCTGCATCTGGAAGCAGGAACAAGATTGAAGGCAAGATGGAGACAGCCTCATGGCACTTTTATATTCCTGGTTTCTCCCAGACTGGAGTTGGTCACATGATCAAGTGACCTATCTCTGTTTCACAAGCAAGTAGCCATTATGCAATGGCTAGTCTGCAGGTTTCCAGACACATTCCTCAGGTGTATATTGGCCACTGAGAGCCGTTGTCCATGAAGCAGTGCTAGTTAGCATTGCCATTCACTGAACCAATCCTTCCTCACAATAGGCAGTCCAGGCCCATTGCTCTCTCCAAGACAGAGAACATTTACAATACAGGTGACCCCCACACTTATGACTTAATTGGTTCATGGAAAACTGTTGTAAGTTGGGCCATCGTAACTTGAACGCTTATTGCCCATACGGGCAATGTTATCAGTGGGGGTTCCATTTCTGGCCCACTTTGCCTCCTGAGAGTTGTAATCTCCTGGAGCCAGGGGGCTCTGCTGTTCAGTAGACAGCCCTGCGGTGCGGCATGAACAGCTCCCTGAGATAGTCGGGAGGTGCGCCGGCCGATAGGCACCCCGTGGAGCGGCACAAATGGCGCTATGAGCCTGCTGGCCGGGGGCTAGGCCCAGCAGTTGGCAGCCCGGCAGCATGGCGTAAATGGTGCCTTGACCCAGCCGGGGGCTGGGTCCGGCAGTTGGCAGCAGCGAGGCATGACGCAAACGGTGCCTTCATCCGGCCGGGGGCTGGGCGGCCTTGCTGCGCAGCATGGCAAAAACAGCGCCTTGATCTGGCCCAGGGCTGGGCCCCGCAGTTGGCGGCCCCGCAGCACAAACGGCACCTTAAGCAGGCCGGCTGGGGGCTGGGGCCCGGCAGTTGGCGGCCCCGCAGCGCGGCGCAAATGGCACAATGAGCTGGCCAGCCGGGGGCTGAGTCGGGTGATAGGCGGCTCCCGGAGCACGGTGGCCGTAAATGCTGGGGGTCATAGGTTGGGCGGTCGGAAGTTGGGGGTCTTCTGTATAAGAACAGGGCCCATATTCATAACTCCACATACAAACATTATACAAGTATGTGAGTAGCATACATAGAAGCAGCAGAGCATAAGCTTCCATTTGACACCTCACATGACCCACTTTGTACAGAATTTGTGGCAAATGCCACTCGTGGGTCAACAGTGATCTGTGCACTCACTTTATAATCTAATAACATGACACCCTGATAAAGTATGCTGCCAGCTTTTAGCACATCATTATCCTAGATGTCACTTGGCATTGTGAGGACAGAAACAAGTCGTGAAACTGTTTTCTTCCATCGGACTTCTTTAAAAAAATCCTGATGGATCAAGACTCTATTTTCACATTCTGGTTGATGAAAGAACTGTTCCGTAGTGATCATAACATAATAAAATTTAATGTCCCTGTAAGGGGAGGGAGGAAAACACCAATGCAGCCTGCCACAGGAGCATTTAATTTCAGAAAGAGGAACTCCAAAAAAATGAGGAAATTAATTAAACAGAAATTAAAAAGAACAATGCCAAATGTGAAATCCTTTCAAGCTGCATGGAAAGTTTTTGAAGACACCATATTAGCGGCTCAGTTTAAAAACACACCCCAAACTGAAAAACCCAGAGGACCAAAAATTTCCACCATGACAAGTACATCAGAAGCCAGAAGCATGCTAAACAATCAATGGGACCATTGCAGAATCGAGATGCCAGAGGAGCACCTGAGGAAGATAACGCCATTACAAAGAAACTAAATGAATGTTTTGCATCAGTATTGGTGCCAAATCTGAAAAACTATCCCAGATTGCATTATTAAAGGAAATTTTGGAACAAATTGATAAATTAGAAAGTAATAAGTCACTAGGACCAGATGGTATACACACGAGTTCTGAAGGAACTCAAATGTGGAATTGCATAACTACTAATTGTGATATGTAGCCTGTGATTTTAAAATGGCTTAGCCAGTTGTAATTTCTGGTATTCTGTCTGATGCAAGGCATATTGGTTGAAGTAGTAAAGAACAGAATTATCAGACATATCGATGAACACAATTTGTTAGAGATGAGTCAACGTGGTTTTTGAAAAGCAAAATTGTGTCTCATGAATCTACTAGACTTCTTCAAGGGGGTCAAGAAGCATATGAAAAGGGTGATTCAGTGGATATAGTGCACTTAAAAAGACTTTGAAAGTGTCCCTTACAAAAATAGTTGCAGAGTAAGCTGCCATGGGATCCTGGGATAAGGTGGAAGAAGATCCATGCATCCTCTCATTGATCAGTAACTGGGTAAAAGACACAAAACAAAGGCTAAGAAAAGTGTCAGTTTTCAGAGGTCTGTACTGGGACTTGTTCTGTTCAACATATTTGTAAATGATCTAGAAAAAGGGGTAAAGAGTGAGGTAGCAAAATTTGCCAGTGATGCAAAATTACTTGAGTTAATTAAGTCGAAAGCAGATTGTTACAAGGGAATCTTACAAAACTGGATGATTAGGCAACAGAATGGCTCATGAAATTAAGAACGTAAGAATATAAGAATGGCCATACAAGGTCAGACCAAAAATCCATCTAGTCCAGTATGCTGTCTTTTGACAGTGATCAATGCAAGGTGCCCCCGAGGGAATGAACAGAACAGGTAAACATCAAGTGATCCTTCCCGTCAACCATTCCCAGCTTCTGACAGACCAACGCTAGGGACACCATTACTGCTCATCCTGGCTAATAGCCATTGATGGACCTATCGTTCTTGAATGTATCTAGGTCTTTTTTGAACCCTGTTAAAGTCCTGGTCTTCACAATATCCTCTCAGTTCCCAATGGCTGCTGTTTGCTGTTCCCAGCCAATGGGAGCTGCAGGAAGCAGTGCGGGCCAAGGACATGCTGGCTGCCACTTCCTGACACTCCTGTTGACCTGGAACGGTGAGCAACAGTAACTGAGAGCTGAGGGGCTCCATGCCTACAGACACTCCAGGTACAGAAAATGTCCCAGCTCACTAGCGGTTTCCCCTGCTGGGCTGGAAACTGAAGTTTGTTCCCCCTTTTCCCCCCCTTTGGAAAAAAATGTGAAATGCAATGACATGATCATAAGCCAACCTCCACTCTTTACTGTGTAATTTTTTAACAAAAAAAATTTGGTTTATGATTGAGTACATATGGTAAGCATTCACTTTTGTGTTCTCCTCATGACCTGTAAAGACATACTTTCATTATTATCTCTTCATTAATGATTAAATAATAAGCATTAAACTGCTGGCAAAATATTCTAAATCTGATTTTGAATTTTGTTCAGTATGCTTTAGCTCTTTAAACACATTAATGCAGATGAACCTCCCAAAGTTCAAAAATATATATTCAGTGTTAAATTTCGACAGAAAAATGGAACAGTCTCCTCCAAAGTAATTCTCATTGGTGGTTTGTATTTCCCAGCGCCAGTTGGGAAACATGTATAGGAGAAATGAACATCATCTTTAGCAATTAAAAACTGGATTTTGAGTTTGCTTTTATGCGGGGCGCCTTCACAAAAAGATGAAGTGTTATCATATTACTTATCAAATCCCTTTAAAACATATTATCAGAAAATATCAGAGACAAATTCTGCCAATTTTTTACCTTAAAAAGAAGTCAGTTATTGTTAGAAAAGGAGATAAAAGTAAGCTGTTCATTGACTTTGATAGGGCCAGGATGTTCACCCACATGCAGAGTCTGATCTCAGGCATGTGTAAACTATAGAATAACTTCATTGTACTTCAGCAACTTAACTGGAGATACTCTGCATTTGCCCTAATGCAAATGAGATCAGAATTTGATCCAGTATCTGTTGTAAGCATCTGTGTTTGCTCAGTTTCATATTAATGTTATTACAGTATACTCATAAACCATATGAAGAATTAAATGCATTTGAAACAAATCAGTTGAAAAACATGATGTATAATCCATGTAGTTTTAAAATAATTCAATTTTCACTCTTTCACAAGCTTCCTTATTCAGTATAAAATCAGTGGTATTTATATGGCACTGTGTTGGGAGGTCTGCCAAACACTGGTCTGTCAGCGGTTATTAGAGCCATAGGGAGACTACACAGGAGGGAGCCAATCAGAGAAGTTCTTATAGGGGCAGCCTTGAGCGTTTGGCAGGCCCATTTAAGATGATCTATGGTACAGAGCAGCTGCAGTCACTCCATAGAGCTTGAGGAAGGAGGAGGACTGGCTGCCTTGCTGGTGGAGGGCAGCAAGCACCCTGGACATAGCACTGCAGCAGGTAGAGATTCAGGGAGCTAAAGGCTGCTCCTGGCAGGTTGCAGGGATCTTCAGGCTGAGGTCCCAAGACAAAGGCAAAATGGATTCTGGTGTCATTGGAAGTGGCCAAGGGAGGAGATTTATAGAGGAGTTGGAGGGAATGCAACAAGTGGCAGTTATTTGCAGGAACCCTGGGCCTGGACCTGAATTAGTGGGTAGGCCTGCCCTCCTCCAGCCCACTCACCACTGAGGATGTGGCTGGATTGAGGGACCACAAAAATGTCCCCCAGAAGGAGGTAATCTTGGAGTGTGGCACAACGAGAGGGCTATGTGATGAAGCGGGTACCTGGTTCTGAGAATGATGAGGGTCCCTGGAGCTGAATTGTTGGTTGTAAGGCATCACCAGTAAGGATGTTAAGTATGACTAATTGAATAGTTGATGATTTTGCATTGACTGTTCAATTAGTCGATAGGGTGCATCTGCCTTTGAAGTGTAGCAACAGCCCTAGGGCTGTTGCTATACTTCAAAGGCAAAACCACCGCGTGGCGCCTGGGTCAGCTGATCCTGGGCTCCACATGGTGCTTCCACTTTGAAATGCCATGAGGAGCCCAATGTCAGACTGCATGCAGTGTGTCAAAGCGGCAGCGCCGCGTGGAGCCCGCCGATCCGGGCTCCACACAGTGCTGCTGCTTTGAAACACCACAAGAAGCCTAACACTGGTCTCCCCACAACATTTCAAAGCAGCAGCACCACATGGAGCCTGGGGTGGGCAGAGGAGTCCCCAGTTGATCCCAGGTTCCATGCGGCATTGCTGATTTAAAACTATATAACTGCCATGAAGGTGCAACTCCCGGAGGTTCCACAACCATCCCAAGAACCTTCTGGTGACTGTGCACATGGCACACACACACCTACTTGAAATGGACATGCACCACATCTCAAGGAACAGTTATGAGAAGTAACAGTATTTTCAACTAGCAGGTTTTTGTTTCCTTCTTTGTTCACTGATTTTAACTGTATGCCTAATGTAATCCTTTTCTGCAATGGGACCCTAAGCAGTGAAGAAGACAATATCGTATAACTGCAGGCTTAATTATCCTCTTTTTTTTTTATGTTATATGAATGTGTCACAGTTTGCAGGTATGCCGTATTTACTCTGTGAATTCAGGAATTCCTTCCTTGCAATTCTGTTCATCCCTTGAAAAGTCAACATATTCCCATTACTTTATAATACTTGTTCATAGTTTTTCACGTCCAGTATATGGAGGTTCCCAAATTAGCTCTGGCTGTCCATTTCTGTGAATATCTTATCTCTCGGTGCAAATATTTCAAAAGTTGTATAGGAGCTGGAATAATGAGCATTTAAGAATTCTTACCCTCCTTCCTCTGATATGTGTGCAATGTCTTGGTTAAGGGCTTTTTATGCTATATCCTCCATATAAAATTAAGAATGATCAAAATGGTATTGCAAAATATCTGTGCTTGAGTTACGGTGATAAGAATTAAAATACATTTTAAAAATGTGCATTGGCAGGTAATTAAAATAAAGCTAATTCTCAATTAATGGAATCTCATTATTAAATTTTACTTAATTTATAACTTGCAAACCTATTTGTATGCATAAACTAAGTGTGAGTTTGGTACAAATGGGCTTCATATCCATTTGTCATACGGTTCCCTCACCATTAGGGGCATCTGCTCCTGGCTACTCTGGGAATCAGTTCTTTCTGGGTTCAGTGCTCTGTTATGCCTTGTTGATTGCCCCATCTTTATTTTCTGCAACTCAGGGTGCTCTGTCTTTGTGGCTTGGCCCTTTGGCCATGTCACTATAGTCCCCCCCTTCCAGGGTATCAAAGTCTTTCCCATGCCATTTCCCCCATGGCTGGGGAACCTAGCCCTGCCCTCTTCTCTTGGTTCCAGCCCAGGGATCCTCTAATCCAGTGTTTCTCAACCAGTGGTACGAGTACCTTTAAGGGTACTTGAAAGAAGTCTGGGGGGTACATCAACACAACTGAAATTTGGAGAAAACTGAATTTTTGTTTTAAGTTTTACAGTGCTTTATTATTTTTGTATTTTTTAGGCCCAAAAATTTCATTGCGTGCCCACTACGATTAAGTTGTTTAAACAAATGTGTTGCAATGGTAGAAAAAAATTGTGTGTGTCTGAAAACTGTAGGTACTGGGGGTACTGATAATTTTTTTTAAAAAAGGGGGTACGTGTGTGTGTGTGTGTGTGTGTGTGTGTATATATATGTATATATTTTAAAGGGTACTTTATGAAAAAAGGTTGAGAAACACTGCTCTAATCAGCAGCCAAGATTTGCATCATCCTAAACCTTGCTTTCTTTCCCCTGAGCCTTTCCTACGTCTTTTGGCTTCACTGCCTGTGGACTTGTAAGCCCAAACTCCCTCCTCCCAGAGAATAATTCAAGACTAAAATTCCATTGCTCCAAATACATCTCATTTCTTCCAGGGAGTGAATGCAGACTACTTCCTTGAAGCCCCTTTCTGTAGGTAGCTTCCTGGCTTTATCCTAGCCCAGCCTATTGCTTTTCAGCTGAGCTCCATCCTCATTCAAGGGCTAATTTAGACCCTCTAATTCCCCTCAGCTGTGTCTCTAACTGATTTAATTGGCCCTTTCTCAGCCTTATTAACCCCATTTCATTCTAAAATTCACATCTACAAATGTTAGTACACTTCACATGCCAGAGATTGTGTGAAGTTTCACAGTGAAAAGAAAATTGTGCTCCTTAGATAACGTCCCCTTTATGTATATGCTGACAGCATTAGACTTCTATTTCTTTTGTATCTTGTTACTCAAAAACTATCAGTATTTTTGAGAGTTTATCAGAAAACATTTGCTCTCAAGCTGAGATGTCATTTGCCAAGTTTCAGTTGGAGTGTGATTGTGTAAAAAAAAAAAAAGTGTTATGGGGGTATTGTATTGCCTGCACAATCTTAACTACAGTGTAGTGTCACATATGTGATTCTGTGATGAATTACAGATGGGTTGTTTTTCTGCCACCCTGTTAGAATAATAATGCTAGCTCAGAAGCTGGTTGATTGTCAAATACATTTATTTGTTATTTATTGCCATTTTGAATTTCTGGAATATTGCGTGAAGGGCTATATGAATTAAGATTTTCCATTTAGAAAAAATTTTATATTCAGGTTACCTTTCCTTTTCTTCTGTTAATGTTTTTCTATCTCCCCTGTAAAAAAGGACAGTATGAAATCCAGTCTGTTCTATAAGAACTGTTTGCCCTTAAAATTATTTTCTTATGGCTCAACAGCTCTGGTAATATATATTTTTATTGAGCACCTAAGAAAGTGCATGAAATCTTCAGTATGTTTCCTGTTGCCTTTTGGGAAGTATAATGCTTAAGAATAAAAAGAAATATAAGAATTATAGCTACATATTGTTCAAATTACTTTTAAGGGAAGGTTCATGAAGCATCTACTGGTAAAGGGATTTTAGGTTTACACTAAAAGTGCAGGACCTATTGGTATTCATAGTCAGTATGCTACAAACACTCTATTGCTAGAGAAAGAGGAAAAGTAGTTCCGTTGATATACTGTTGCCGTAGGGGAAGAGAGATCTCTGGCAATTCACAGAGGAATACTACAGTAAGAAATTCCAAAATAACACTTCAGTAGGTGATATGAAGGTATTTACAGATCCAGAAGCTACACTGTACTAGGCAACTTCAAGACATTCGTTTATCAAAAGTGCTGACTGCTCCCATTTTAAGATAGATGAAAAAATAGTGCATAGTTATACAAAATCCTCAATAAATTAATGAAAAAACACCACCATAGAGCACACTGGATCATGTCAATTCTTGCTTCTACAAGTAGTACACTAGATTAGCAAAACTTATATAATTAATGAAGCTGTGATTGTATTGCAGTTTACACAAAATGGACCAAAATTAATTTTTTCTAGGTCATTGGTTCCCAAATCTTTTCACACTGTGATTCTATGTAAACAACAGAAATAAGTTTTGGGTTATCCTTACTGTCTAGCCATGAATAAAAGAAGGTGGGTTGCAATACCTAGGATAGGAATCTGACATGTAGATAATTGAGCACAGTTAACTGTCTTGTAAATTTTGGACTTTTGACAATGAACCAAATGTCATAATCCTACATAGTTCTTAGAGATGACCTATGTTGAGGTGCTCACATATTACAGCTACAGACATGGTATACTCAGGGGCGGATGAGAGTTTTGCGCGGCCCAGGGCGCGGGGCCTATTGAAGCACGGGGCCCGGGGCAGCCACCCTGCTCGCCCTGCCCTATATCCGCCACTAGGTATACTAATCTAGATATAATCATGATGTAAAAACTAAAAAGTCAAGAGGTTGTATTGCCACACAACCTTACCATATAATAGTCTATGGTTAACATAAATAATATATTCCTCTTTCCTGTAGTGAAATTAAATACATATCCCATTCTCCTTCTTCTGACTTTTTAGTTTTATCCTCTTATTTATTATACACACATCCCCCTCATCTCATCTCTCGGAATAATCATCATTTATGAGAGATTAATCCATTCTCTTCAGTTCAAGCTTTCATTAGATTAATGTGACAGGCTGCAGGAACCCCACACTATTGGGGCAGAGAAGAGACCCCCAGTGGGTGGAGGTGGTGCGGGGCTGGGCTTCCCCTGGGAAAGCGGGGCAGGAGTGCCCTGCTTGGGGCATACTGGGAGTGGAGACTCCGGGCGGGACGGGCCGACGCACAGCAGGGAGCGAGGGGAACGGCGGCGGGTGCTCGGTGGGCGGGGCCTAAGGGAGAATGCCGGCGCAGGCACATGGGCAAGGGCCAGCCATACAAGGCCACGGGGGTCCTCCCAAGGGGATGGGAGACATCCTGAGGGGGCGGAGCCAGGAGGGGGCAGGCCAGCAGGTAAAAAGGGCACAGCTGGGACAGGGAGGGGCGGCGTGCATGGGAGAGGGAGCCACCATGACCGAGGAGGGGGCAGGAGTTGCGGCCTGAGAATAAGGAGGCTGAGAGATGAGGACCCTTGGGGGGAGGTGGGGCAGTGAGGAAGAAACCCAGGGCAGGCAGAAGGACTGCTGCTTGCAGGCTGGTGAGTTTCGGCGGGTAGCCCTGCCAGCCTAACGGAGAGGGAGTCTCTCCATTCTTAGGGTCCTGGGTTGGGACCTAGAGAGAGGGCGGGCCCAGGTCCCTCTCATGACCCCACCCCGAGTGTGGGGAACAGAGCCTGGATTTGGGCATCTAGGAGTGCCCTTGCGGGGCCAATAAAGGAGGAATGTGAGAGTGGAGGACTCTTTCGGGTGAAAAGGAGGGATGAACCCCTGTACCGACGGCGGTCAATCTCCTACAATCAGCTTTGATTCATGGCTCATGCCCCAACATCCCCCTGGTTGGGGCTTTTATTACCAAAACAGTATTAATTCCTTACCTCTGTGCCTTCATTCAGTAGGTATTCTCAGCACTGTACTTAATTCCTGATTGGGTACTAGGTTTTTTATTTTTTTAATAATCTTAAAGATCCAGTGAACTGGCTCCTTTCTGGGCTAGAATGCATGGTTTTATTGATATTAGTATTGAGAATAATTGTGACTATCTTTTGTATGTGTTGGTGAGTATATAGTCTTGGACCATTTGGAAAGGTCAAGCATATTTGGCCTGCGAGGGTACAAGAAAAGCTGAAAACCCATTATGAGTAAACTGAATTCCATCCCCATTAAAGCTACCAGAATTTCCATTCATGGGATCAGAATTTCTTCATTTGCTTTGTTTTAATGTAGAATGTTATCCAAGAATGATTAAGTTCTCTTAGGTTCAAATTTTCTTGGATCTTTATTAGTCAGAGGTTGATAGGGTGTGATGGGGTTTCCATTTGCAGTTGCTGAGTAATGAGAAAAGATGAGAACTCCAGTTTGTCATGCTCCTTTAGTAAAAGAGTTGTGTATGTTGTCTTCCTAAACTTTCTGTTCCCTGATAAATATTATGGTCTCTTTTCAAATGAGAAGACCCCATCTTTCAGTAATTTGGGACAGCCGTAATCCCTGGACCCTTTCCCTTTATAAGTGACAGTAAAAGTCTTTAGGACTAGAAGAGAGTCACAGCCTTTGGATCCTCTTAAAGAAGAGGGTTTGAAAGGCTTGAGCCTGGTTAAAAAAAAATGAAAATACAACTCCTGACCTCATGAGCACAATTTTTATTATTATTATTTTAATATGTACATTCCGTGCTAGACCCTGAAAGAATTGAACAACTGGAATTTTTCCTTGCTTTGCAAGAGAAATTAAATAAAACAATCACTCTTTTAAAACAGGTTTTATAATTCTCTTCTTGCCTCAGAAATAAACAAACTACTGTAGGTTACCTTTTTGTCATGCAAGGGAAAGTAGACCAAACTACAGGTTTTTTTTAAACCATCTCAAAACTCAGGCACTGTCTGGCAGTTTGGCTGTTGATCCATTCACAGCAGCACTAGTATCTTCCTTTTAACTGCTCCATATTGAGTTTCAGACTCTAATGAGCCCAAGTTACTTCTGAACTCCCCATCCTTGTGCTCCCCAGCTGGCTAGGTCCCTGGCACTCCTGAACACCTGAGGGGTTAACAGACTTCATCACAAGTGCCCGTTCCAACAACTTAAGACTCTTAGATCACTTGTTGAATCATATGAATACAAGGATAAATGGTTATGCTGATAGAAGCTATTCAGATCTATTTATGAGATACTTTGGCAATGGATCCACAGTTCTGAGGTTCTTTTTTATTCAGATGGTACCCATAAGATCAGCATTGTTAGTAAAGAGATCTGTCATTTATTTCTTTGTTTGGACAAAGCCTACTAAGAAATTCTCAAGACTGTTTTTAGCTTTTGGTGAAAAGCCTAAAGTCTGTCTATTGAACTCCAGAAATGATTTAAATTGATAGCCTGTCTGAATCCTTAATTCTGTGTTCCCACTGACACTCCCGCACCAGAAGTACTTAATACCTTTCTGATGGAGAAAAGAGGAGTTAACAGTTTATGCAGCATTTATTTTTCATATATCAGTTGTGCAAATCTTCAAGGCTCCCACCCAGGACTTGATTAATATCTTTGTGTAATATTATTCTCTTGCTACTTAGTCCAGATTAGATTGTATTATCCATTTAAGAAGAGTAGTGTTTTAGTCGTTTTTGGGTTAGTTGTTCTCATCAGTCTTTTTCAGAGGGTTCTCACTATATTTAGTCTGTGGGCTGTGCCCACGAAAGCTCATGATACCATCTACATGTTTTGTTAGTCTTTACAGTGCTATCAGACTATTTGTTGTTTTTTAAGTTTTTCATGTTACGGACTAAGTCGGCTGTCCCTCTGAAACTTATATTTAAGTTGCCTATCATTTTCCGTTATGAAAAAAAGGTATTTTAAGAGCTCTGAGATTTCTCTGGTTATCAGCAAGACATTGAAATTTGGCATGGTTATTATAACAGCTCAGGGAAGTGCTTTTTGCTGACACCCTGAACATTCATTCAGATTCGGCCAAGTTATAAACTGTTGAAAATCTGCTAAATATGAGGTTGCATATCGTATACCTTCACTTTAGCAACATCATATCATAAATAGTAAAAAGGTTATAATAGCTAAACAGATGTATCTAAATCATGAATATGGGCATAAGAAAGGTTCATAATAATTTATAAAGAAATTATCCTTATTTTAAGAGCTACAGTTTAGGAGAGAGAGGATTGTTCGGCTCTTTTCACCAAGACAAATCAGAAATAACCCAAAAGAGAGCGTCATGAATGCTGCAGCTGCCCATACATTTGCTCATTTTCCCAAATAAGTGTTGTTTCTTCTTTAACCAACTTCCCAATCCCATATCCCTGTACCCTTGGAAGTCAATATGCATAGTTTTGTTCAAAGGAAATAAAACAACTAGGAAACAGTTACCATGGGAAAAGTATTTCAAAACTTTACATTTTAATATTTGTATAATATTTTTACTTTTATGTACAGTAGATACTTAGGTACAGTGCATAACATATAAGCATTGACCATTAAACTATTAAATGTTTCCTATGACCAAAAGCTGTTACTTGGAAGGTACATTGCACTAAAACATAATTAAATATTTAGGAATCTTCATATGTGTTTGGGCAAATATATGTTTGAGTGATCAGTGGAAAAACTGTATTTTAAAATGCCAGAGTTGATGGGGGAATGTGGTTTTAATATTTTAGTGGGGAAGATACTGTGGTAGTTACAAAAGGTTTTGAATATTGGGCTAAACAACTGGCCTTTTCAATTGTACTTGAGAATTTTAAAGAAAATTTAAAAGTTTACCAAAGTAACTGTGGAACTCTACAAATGTGTATTCATTTTCTTCAAGTTTCTGTGCATTGTTTATAACATAGCTTTCCCTAGTGAATATTTTTGCCTTTAGGTATCCTGTGTAATGTTAAATAAAGATATATGGGTTTTGTTTATTATTCTATAGCATTTTCAAACAATAGGAGAGAATTGAGATGAAATATATTTGACATTTTACTAACATTTCAGAATTACATAAAAATGAATTTCGTAGCAGTCACATTGAATCTAATCCTACTTATATTGAAGTCAATTAGGGTTGTGATGGGATCATGACTGGGCTCATATTGGTCTTTTCACTCACCGTAGAAACTAAATATTCTTTCTGCCAAAATCCAGTCCATTTGCTTGTATTTTTTTCTCTGAGGTAAGTAATGTGTAAATATTGTATGTGTAAAAAAATTAGTGTGTGTAATTAGAATTTTTTTAAAAGCCACTCAAATAAGCCTTTTCTAGTTAGACTTGCACACAGATATCACAATGTATAATTGATAAAAATTTGGTGACTTACTATAGCCACCGTAATGCAAAATCTAAGTGTTCAATAGTCACTTAAATTTTAATGTAGATTGCGATGTCTGTTCTCCCTGTCTGCCTCAGTGATTCCAGATAAAACAACAAATGGTCTGGTAGCACTTTATAGACTAACAAAACATGTAGATGGTATCATGAGCTTTTGTGGGCACAGCCCACTTCTTCAGATGACCGGAGTTTTGAGTTTAGGATGTGCAGACCCAAAATAAATAGGAGAGAAGGGCAAGGGGGGGAAGGGAGGAGGGAAGACGGAGCTAGAGGGAATCAGTAAGTATCTGAAGATTGGATAGTTAAAACGAAGCAGATAAGAATCAAAGTCAATTGATAGTATCCCTCCTGACATAGGAGTCTATACAAACAGCTGTTTGCACCTTCAATGACTGTTAAGTTGATAGTGCCCCAACCATCCTTCATCATGATTGAGTCCTTTAGCATGTGAAATAATTTGCGGGCGAACTCTAATTCCAATGTTTCTCTGTGTATCTGGCTAGTAGAACTGGTTTGTGACAGGACAGCTACTTGAAGATCTTTTAAACAGTGATTAGGAAGATTAAAGTGTTCCCCAATAGGTTTCTGTATGTTTCCTTTACGTATATCTGATTTGTGTCCATTGATTCTTTCCCGCAGAGACTGTCCAGTTTGTCCAATATATATAGCAGTGGTGCATTGCTGGCATTTGATGACGTAGATCAAATTACTGGATGTGCGGTCAATGACCTTCAATTCACATGCTAATGGACTCAGTCGTGATGAAGGATGGTTGGGGCACTATCAACTTAACAGTTGTTGAAGGTGCAAACAGCTCTTTGTATAGACTCCTATGTCAGGAGGGATACTATCAATTGACTTTGATTCTTATCTGCTTTGTTTAAACTACCCAATCTTCAGATACTTACTGATTCCCTCTAGCTCCTTGTCTCCCCTCCTCCTTTTTTTTCCGTCGCCCCTCCCCCCTTCTCTCCTATTTATTTTGGGTCTGCACATCCTAAACTCAAAATTCCGGTCATCTGAAGAAGTGGGCTATGTCCGCGAAAGCTCATGATACCATCTACATGTTTTGTTAGTCTATAAAGTGCTACCAGACTATTTGTTGTTTTTTGTGTACAGACTAACTTGGCTACCCCCTGAAGCTCCAGATAAAATGCATGCCACTTTGTCCCTCAGGTTGATATTTTACAAGGCAGTCTTACTGGGTTGTCGTATATGTTATAAAACTGATAAAAATGTGCATGCTTAATGTTTATGCTGTGTAACGTCAGTCTCTAACCTCTGCTTCAGCTTTCGTTCTTCAGTTTGGGATGTAACTGAAAATGATTGTGGTGCCCTGGGATAGCTAATTGGTAAAGCCTGTTTGGAATGTGGCTAAGTGAGCCATTTTGGCAGTAAGCAGAGAAGCAAAGCACACTTCTCCCCTTAGTTGTCTCCCAGGCTAAAATTAAACAGAGTTAGATATTTTCACTTTTAGTGATTTACTGTGGATCTGTTCTGAGTCAAGCCATCATAAAGAGCTAATTGCCAGCACACTCTTGTACAAAAGAACTTTTTTTGTGTGTTATATGTAGGTCTGTGTGTAGTACAGTGAAATTATCTGATGATGATAAAAGAAAGACAAAACTGTTTTCATTCCCCTTCCCCTTCGAAATAATTGGATATTAAATTTATGATGCTAAGTTAACCTGTATCAACACCTTAGTATTCATGAACTGTAAGACACTTCAAAGTCATGAGGTCATTGCAGGAATAATTCATGATGTGGTTCATATAGCATGTTGGTGTAATGTTTTCTTAAGCTCCTTAGTTACTAAAAATAAACAAAACTTGTCAGAATTAATTTTCATTAAAGCATTTTCATTTGTTTTATTTGTCTTCTCTCCCTCAACAAAATCCCAAATTTATTACTAGAACGATGTTGCTGGTTTTTTTTAAATATATTACTATTTTTTCCCCAGAGAAATATTTAAAATCTTGAGATGAAGTGTTTCTGTTCTCAGGTGTGGAATTGGAAACAATTTAAATATATATATATTTAATTTGGAGATTTCGGGAAGTGTTCTGACAGTAGAGTATTCTTGCTTTTCTTCCAGAGATTAAATATGCTGAGCACAATCTCTATCATTCCTGTTTACAAAATCTCAAGACTACTTATCCTAGGTCATCCCCAAAATTAGCTATATTACTGCTGTCATATGCTTGCTGTTGAGTTAGAATAATTTCACTTACCATTGGAATATTTTAAACAATGGACTCACTTTGACAAAAAAATGTCAGAGGCACTCAGAGTCCCAGGAACCCTTTCCCTTCAAGAAGAACCCTGCCACAAAAGTCCACTCTTACCTCTTCTCCCCAAACAATTCTCTTTCCTCCCAAAGTGTTCCTTCTCCTCCACCCATCCCTCTTTCACTCTCCACTGATCAAATCCCTTCCTTAGCCTATATTTTTTTCTCTCATCAAAGGCCTCCTCTTTCCCACCAAACAACTCCTTTTCTCCTCCAGCTGCTCTCAACTCCCCACAAATCTGTTCTCTCAAGTCTCCCTCACGCCTGTCTTCCTTCCTGCCATTATCTTTGCTCTTCAAAGATTCCTCCCATAATCCTCATCACTCTCTTCTGAGATTGTGCCTTCCCACAAACTCTTCTCAGACACCAGTGCCGTCCCCCAGAAATGTGAACAACCTTTACTCCCATACCTGATCCTGCCTCTTAGTAGTTCAGGGGTGAAAAAACAAGGAAGACGGGCTAGAGCTGCTTGGAAAAGGGGCTGATGGCAGAGTCCCACTGCCCAAGCTTGGGCGCTCTCTGGTCTATCCTTAGATCTGGAGATGATGATATCAGGAGGGGAGCTGGGTTGGAAGGGAACAGAGAGAGCTGCCGGCCTGCTTATCAGGGAGACAGAATGGGTTTCCAAAGACAGGAAATAGCAACTTCAGGTGCCTCCTCCTTGCCGAGCTCATCAACTATCTTATCCATTGAGAGAGAGAATGCTGAGTGCACCTGTACCAGGTAACCTTAGAGTATGGTAGAACCTCAGAGTTATGAACACCACAGGAATGGAGGATGTTTAAAACTCTGAACAAAAACATTATCATTCTTTCAAGAGTTTACAACTGAACATTGAGTTAACACAGCTTTGAAACTTTACTATGGAGAAGAAATATGCTGTTTTCTCTTTATTTTTAATTCTTTATATTTAACATGGACCTGTACTGTATTGTGGTGTGGTGTTTTTTTTTGTTTTTGTTTTTGTTTTTTTGGTCTCTGGTGCTGCCTGATTGCATACTTCCAGTTCCTAATGTGTGTGTTCCCCATGTCAGTTCTTAACTCTGGTGTTCATAATTGTGAGGTTCTACTGTACTTTCTTCTTTCCTCTTTTTGCCTGACTCTCTCCCTCCCCCGCCATCATCTTCTGTCGGGGGAGGGGGGATTGTTGAAAGCTGAGCGAAGAAACAAAATTTTTCAATCAAGCTGAATTATTTGTTGGGATGGGGGGGAGGGGAGGAGAGGAGAGATGTACCCATATATCTTCCTAAAGTGTACACCATGACCCTAAGGGTGTTCCTTCATATTATCAAAGACTTAATAACAATTGTTGTCAATATTTATATTTTGTACTTCTTAGCTAGAAAGGGATATGAGATAAATGTGTGAATTGGACTTTGAAAGTGAGCCACAGTATATGAATAAGACCAGTTCATTGAAACCTGAATTTAATTTGCAGATGACGTGAAAAAAGTACAAACCACTTCTAATAAAATTTAGGACACTTTAGTGCTTTCTCCTGAAAAAAATAAAATAGTCATTAAAGAATCTTTAATTAAATATAAAACCTTCCTGTTTATGGCCCAATCTTGATGCCAGGGGACTTAATGAGAGACTTCTGTGACTGTTGGGTCAACCCTTAATTTTTGGCATGATAGCTAAATTTAAATTTAGCTGATTAACTAGAATCCTCTTATGCTTGGAGCTCTTCAGAAAGTTCCCATAAAAAGTATCTGTCTATGTTACATGTACATATATTTACCCATCAACATAGAATCTAAGCAGCAAATGCTGAAGTAAAATTTATTAAGTGGTTAGTAGGAAGCCAAATTTAGCTGGCACTGAAAAACTAAAAGGCAAAATATTTTAATTATTTATCTGTCTACTTGAGCTTTTTTTTAATGAGACTTAAGGGATGAACAACTAAAGAGGTTTGAGAAACTCAACAAGAGTGTCCTCCTCCACCTGACCTTTGAGCCCTATGGAGTTAAGGCTGACGGATAATCAAAATCATGCTTTAACTTGAAATGATGTCCGATCTCCTAACAGTTTGAACTGAATTCATTTTTTGCAGCACTGAATCATGTTACCAGCTAAACCTATTTTTGGTGCTTTGGGCGAATTTATTATATACATTTTTTCCACTAATTTTTGTCCATAGGTGGAATCCTCTCTAATTCCCTCCTCTGGGGAAGTCTGTCCAATTCATATTTTTTATTTGGCACATAAAATGAATCTATAATTAAGGCTAGCTGACATCCAACTATCTTTTAAAGATGCAGGACTCCCTCATAATTTTGTCTGCTAAAACTTTTGATAAATGCTAATTATTGTAATCTACTCCATACCAACCTTCCAGCATTTTCTGTTTCCAGTCTCCAGATCATGCTTCAAGGCTTATTTATAGTTCGTACTGTACACATGTTACTCTTTTATTTTATGTCCTTCTACTGGTTTCTCCTTAAATTGAAGATTTATTTTTAAGGTTTATTACTGACATTTAAAACGATCAGATCACAAAGCCTCTTCTAGCTACAGGAGTTCCTCTGTGTGTGTTCCAACTCAGAGCCTGTTCTATACTCATGATTTATCTTTGTGTATTTTTTGACTGCCTCTTGCACATTGTACTCCTCAAGCCTTCCTCACTTAACTGCAGTTTGATGCTATTTCCTGCCTTATAAAATTCAACAGGTTTGATCACTTTTTATATAAAATGAAATTTAAATTTAACATTTTAGATTTATTAAATTTTGTGAAGTGTCTTACATTGTTGAATACTGTATCTTTGCTGTCTGTGTCTAAAGTTTGTTGATATAAATAAAAGGACTGTATAAATTAAATTTAAAATTCTGTTCTTGAGGTTCTCTAGATACAGAATAATTGCAATATGCATGCGACAGCAGTTCACGTTCCTCCATCTATAGTGCTAATGCACCTTCTCTGGGACTTGGAAGTTCCATTTCGAAGGCAAAGAACAAAGTATGCTCAATATGCCCATTTGATCCTTAGCTCTCTACCTAGACTGAAGTACTGCCAACCCCACAGATATAAGTATCATGACTCAATCCCCAAATAACCATTAAATTGATTTGAAAATAATAAATATTATAAAAAAACATTTTGGGATCTTTTTATTTACCTTATGGTCTTTTGAGCTTTGAGCGTCACTTTCGAAGCTTTTCTCCATAACTGTGAGGGCTAGAAAGTTCTAATAAAAATGAAAACTGAAATTATCGTATAACTCAAACTGGTGTGTTAAGAAAAAAATCCTATATTGGGAGGCTAATGATAAAATCACGAGGATTGGAAACAACTGTGACTGCTGACAATGGTAGTGTTTAAAATGCACCCAAAATTTGATTATAAAGAAAACAAGCACTTGACATATTGTAAGGATAAAGAACGTCATATTATATAAACAGATGTTAACTGCAATTGATACAAGAGACAGGGATGCTGCTTTTGCAGTTGGACAACTTGCATGTGAAGTTTGATTTTAGTGGTATTTAGACAGCCACCTCTCAGGTTCCTTTAAAAATCCCATCTTAAGCATTACTAATCATTCATTCAGACACCACACTGGTAATCATAGTTGCTAAATGACATTTGTGGGAATTAAAATAAATTGGTACTATATTGCTTATACTGAAGAAAATAAATGAAATACATGAAACTTTTTCAAGAACCTATTAAAATGTTAAACATAAACTACTTAATGATGAGGAATTTTGTGCTAATTTGAACTAATAGCTTTAGAAGTTGTTTGTATTACAATTACTTAGCTTTGTTTCTGTGCATACCTAGAGCATTCTTTACACTTCATGCTATTTTATGTTTAGGTGTCAGTAGTTAATTTCCTTATGTGTGATAAAAGAATGTTTTCCATGGGAGATAATCTAAACTTTTTGTTCACTGGGTCTAAGGATTTCATAAATTGAAGAGAACCCAAACAGAAATATTTCACAGCACTTCCTATCTGCATGATCTAAAACACTGGTTATAAAAGAAGTGGGGATGCAAATGCATATTCATGTTTAGGAAGCCTTGGGCTGTCTCATAGCATTTTGAATACAAACTTTTCAAAATCAAAATGCGGTATGATTGTTTCCTTTTCATAGTTCAGTTTCCTTTTTTCTCTTTTCTATCTTTTTTTTTTTTTTTTAAATATTCTGGTTAGTCTTGTAGGAAAGCTTTTTCTAGTGTGTATAATGTCTCCCTCTCTCGTGTTTTGCCTTACCCTACTCACCAGTAGAGAGTATATCTGACAACATCCACCCAAACAATGTTCTGCCCAGGACAGAGGGATAATTGAAGTCTGCTTTGGGCAAGGCACCAGCTGTAAGAATGCTCCAAAGCATCCCCCTGCTCAATACAGAAAATGTTGACCCCACTGTCCAATTGCAAGTGTTTGGGGTTTTTTTTGGGGGGGGGGGAGGGAGGATGAGAGAAGAATGGGTTACATTGTTTTCTTTGGGCCTGGGGCTACAAAGCTCAGTTCTTGCATAGTGTTTCTGTTGGCTGAGAAGAGTCTAGGGAGAGAAGTAAGCTTTGGGTTACATTCATGATTTTTTTGTGAAAACAGCTGTGTTTGCAGAAAAAAAGTAAAAAGGAAAACTAAGAATTTTTGTGTATTTTCTCCATTTTGTTTGCTGCTTCCTTTTCCCCCACAGCATTTGCAAAGCTGCCAAGTTTCTCACTTTTGTGATATGATGAATAGGGGTTTATATGATATACTCAGTTCTGCTGTCTTGTGATTTCCGCAATCCACTAATCTTCCCAAAAGGTCTCGGCTGGACATTTGGGTTTGTTCTTTCTCCAACTGTTTCACTGCTCTGACTCTGAGAGAAACACAGAAGCCTCAGCAGGTGCTGGAAACAAAGGAGTGGTTATGAATTGTCAGACTGACCGCTTGTCAGAAGCCAAAGGGGTGTGACCACAATTGAGGGGCCCCCCTAAGTTGGAGGTGCTGTGTGCAGTAAAAATGGTGATCAGTAGCGTTGGCCTTTGTGATGCACTTCATTTTCCATGAGAACTTTGCAGTCTATACTGTAAATGAAGTGAGCTGTAACTTTGTGTCTGGAATCTGTCCAACTTTTTAGGTTCACTGTTTAGATTCATTTTAAATTTTTATGTAGTCTGTTGCAATAGTGAGGGAGTAAGGCCTGTCCTTCTCAATAAGGGTAATTAGCAGAAATACAGATGATCCTAGCCAGAACTGGGAATTCTGCAGTGAACAAGTAGATGTATTTGTTCAGGTCCACCCCCCTCCCCCGAAGTTAGGGCAAGCCTTGTGAAATGTAGGTGTTTAGAGTAGTTGATTGGAAGATTTTAGGAATCATGAAAGCCAAAGACAGTTGTGAAAGACTTCACCCAAAGGCAGCAGGGCCCACAGTCTGTGCTGGCCTTGAGGCAAGATGTGGGAGGCACCTGGTTCCATTCCCCTGAAGGGGCAAGGCCAGGGACAGTCAGTCCTTAGCACCATGCAGACTGCAATTCCCCTCTCCCCAAGCCCTCAGAACAGCATGTAAGGGTGCCTCAGCAGCAATTCAAAGGGGCCTAAGTCTCTGGTTGCTGCCGTCGTGGCGGTGGCTGGGAGCACTGTTCCCCTATGAATCTCCAGGTCCCAGGGCAATCCCCCCTTATGCTCCAACCTGTCATTGGGCTTGCCCAAAGACTGTGAATAATTTATGGAATCATTGATGGTCAGGAATTAACAGCAATCTTATGTGATGTGGAAGGGGTTTTTGTATGCAGAGGTTAACATTATGCAGAATTATTTTCTTCTGCAAGAATCTGTTGTTCTTTCCTCCTTTCCAATTTACTGTATATACTCATTCATAAACTGACTTCTTTTGGGAAAAAAATCCTGCTGTGAAGAGGAGGGGGCGGGGGGCGGGCTTGTGATCGGGTTTTTTCCAAGCTGCACAAAGCAACATATGCTGAAGGACTTGCTAGCTGCTAGCATGGAGTCTCTCAGCTGAGGGACACTTAACTGATAACACTCTTAACTGATAAAATTGATAACACTTAATGCTTTAACAATGAGTTTTAACACTTCCCAGCAGCCCGCAAATCTTTCAGCCTGGAAGTGTTAAAAGCTCAGTGTTAAACTGTGAAGTTCTAAAAGCTCAGCTGAGAGCCTCCATGCTGATGCTGACCCTGAGGAGCTGGGACTGGATGTCTGTACTCTAGATTTGACTTATAAACGGGTCAGTGACTTTTTACCATTTTTCTCCCTAATTTGGGGGGGGTCATCTTATAAAGGAATGGGCTTATGTTCAAGTATATACGATACTTTTTCTGATTCTCTTTGTAAAGATTTAGGGTCATATGTTGTGCTTAGAAATCTTTATCACTTTCAAAATTGCCATTTTGCAAAAGCATTCATATTGTATTATCATGCTATCAATAACATTTAAAAAAATCCCAAAGTAATCAAAAGAGGCATCTGGTAAATTTACAGTACATTCTGTGTTCACAATTAAAAAGTTAATTCCATTTTATCATACTTGAGTGGTTTATGTGGTACCTAGTCTTGAAATGGTTACATCTCTAAAACTGGAGTGAATCTTTAAAGTGTAATCACTGCACAGTGGTAAGTTTTTTTCCAAAGAGAGCTTTTATGATACTGAAGAAAACATATGTGTGTGTTTATCTTTTTTATCTTTTTAATTTCATTTTCTGTTTATGATATCTAGGTGCTGTACTTTTGGCCAGTGTGCAGGGATTAGCAGTCAGTATTGATCCAGTCTTGTATACCTGGCTTATGTACCAACCTCAGAAACGAAGTAGTAGACACATCCAACAGGTAGGAATTCTTGAGAAATCAGTTGTATGTGTATATAGAAATAATCTTTTTTTGCAATGCTACATTCTTTCATTTAATGTGAAATGCTTATGTTTTGTTACTTCAGACTATATTTATTATAAAGGATACCATCACAACATGTCCTTGTCCCACACTCTGTTTTGATTGGATTTAATCTCTAGATCCCATATGCTTCAAGTCCCTGGGTCTAGATAGTAACTGATCACTACCTTCAGGGCCATGTATACTCAGCAGCTGGGAGGTAAAATTTCTAATATTAGTCGACATACAAGAGCTAGCTCTGCTTGAGCTACTGCGATTAAAATAGCACTGCAGGTCTAGTGGCACAGGTGACAGCTCAGATTAGCTACCTGAATGTAGTCCTTCCTAACCCCTTGGTATCCTAACCCAGCCCAAAGCTGCAGCCAGTGCCACTGGGCCACACTGCTATTTTCTGAGTGCTAGCTCTCCCAACTGCTATGTAGACATATCTGGTGCACTCCCCGGTGCAAGCCCCCATCAGATACTCTTCTTAGGAAGTATCCTGCAATCCAGTCACCAAGATCTCAGTACCAGTGCCACAGCCCTCCCAAACCCACAGTTGCTTAGATACATTCCCCACAGAGTTCACCTGGCTGTTGGAACTTGGGTTTCTTAGTTATACCCTTCAGGGGCAATGTGACAGTAAAACAAGGCTTGTCACAGGAATATCTTGCCTCACACACTTTACTCTTAAAGAAGCACAAGGGAGTTGCACATTTGTGGAAAACAACCTTCTGAACACAATTTCCTTCATTCTGACCTCACTACCCAGTGATTCATGGTCTGAAAACTTAAGCGCCATGTAGGCCTTCTGGCCTTCTGAACATGGCCATCTTCACTTCTCTGACTTAATAGCTTTTAAAACTGACTGTGTCTCAGTGAATTGGGGACAAGGCTAGGTCCAAGCTCTAGGGCTCCTCATTTGTTGGCTTTCATGTCAAAAGGCATTCAAAGTCAGAGGACCTGCTCATAGAAAACACATTAAATTAGTAAGGAACAATCATTCACTGTTGATGACCCTTGAATGTTCTGTCACAGCTACTCAGATTTGTCTACTAGGTGTCAAGACTCTGCCACAAAATCTACAGTGAAGGTTCTACTTTAAGAGATTGCACATCTGCATTTTTAAGGCAGGATAAGGGACAAGCTCAAGGTAGGCAGGTGGGGTGGGTTCTGGAGTGGCCTATGGCATTACGGTCTTGGTGTGTGCATGTGTCCCACTTACAGTCATCAGAAATATCTTCCATAGTCGTATCCATCACGTAGCTTGAGCATGGTCTACCATTGCCCACAATTGTATGCTGATACAAAGGATGAGGAATCCTGTGGCACCTTAAAGACTGACAGATTTATTTGGGCATAAACTTTTGTGCGTCAAAACCACTTTGTCAGATGCATGAAGTGGAATTATATATCTCCTTTCCTCTGTGATTTCCACTCCATGCATCTGATGGTTTTGACCCACCAAAGCTTATGCCCAAATAAATCTGTTAGTTTTTAAGGTGTCACAGGACTCCTTGTTGTTTTTACAGCAGCAGACTAACAGCTACCCCTCTGAGACCAATATAAAGGGTTCAGCTGCCCCAGAGTCCTTTCAGTTCCTTCGTACCATCCATGATGGCCATTGGACTTGCTTGGCTTGCCTTAGTAGATTCTTTTAGAGTGCTTATTGCAAATTTATTGTAAATAGTTTTCTAGTTCATCAGTACTTAGTAGTGTAGCTTCAAACTGTATCAGCCTCCTAGAATATGTAGTGTCATGCATATATCAGACTGTATCTTGGGGTTCCTCAGAATTGACTACCCTCCTTTTATTCACCAAGTTGTCATCAACTGAACTCTCTGTTGAATGTCCTGACTTGCATACAAACATCTCAAGATTTGTGGACAGACTTGGACAAAGTATGTATAGATATTCCCTTTGCCTTCCTCAGTCTTTGCTAATATTAGTGACAGATGTGTCTGCCTGGTGGTGAGGCTCATCTTGGTCCCCTTACAAATTCAGGGTTTTTAGTCCTCACAGGCTTCTCATGTCTTTATATATCAATCTCAGGAAGCTAAGGGCTGTCTGCTAGCCACTCAAGGTTTTCTATCTTGGGCCAGATCCTATTTGTCCTTACAAGCAACACAGTGGCATTGCCAATTCAATCTTACCTTCCAAGATTGCAAAATGAGCTTGCAGACCACTTAAGCAGATTGTTTGAGTCACTCTAAGTGGACTCTCTACATGGATATAGCCAGGTGTATTTTTCAGCAGCATTTACAACCGAGGCCAACAGGAAATGCCGTCAGTTTTGTTCAGTACAAGGTCACAGTCCTGGTTCTGCTTGGACACTTGCCTACTATCTTGGTTGAACAAGCTCTGCCGCACTTTTCCTCCAATTCCAGTTGTATACAGTGTGTTGCAAAAGATCAAACAAGACTATGCCCGGCTTCTGCTAATTGTCCCAGGCTGGTCGCAGCAGCACTGGTGCTCTACTCTCCTGCATTTGTAGGGGGAGCCTCCAATTTCACTTTTTTTTAAAATCCAGGCATAGTTTTGCAGGATCTTGGTCAGATGCTCCTCTGGAGCTTGTGGGCACTTCAGTTAGCAGCCTAAGGGCTACATGGATAAGCACAGACAGGAGTCTTATTTTGGAGCAATTTTGCCACGTCTTGTTAAATAGTCTTTAGGGGGCATTCTGCTATTGATATTTTGATGTGGAGGCATTTCTCCATGTGGTCTTGTCAATTTGGAGTTTCACCAATGCACTCTTCGGTTCTGCATATCTTGGACTTTCTGTTGTACCTAAAACATTCATGATTGGTGATTGTTTCTGTCAAGGTCTACCTAGCAGTATTATCAACTTTGCATCCTTAATAGTGCTGCTATTCTAATTTTGCTAATGATATGACAATCAGATTATTTAAAGGTCTGGAAAGATTGTACCTACAGAGAAGGGAACCTATTCCTTCTTGAGGTTTGAATTTAGTTTGAGCTGTTAACTATTAGCAATGTGCCCCTTGCTACAGTTATAACTGAACCTGACTTTAATAGAAGCCATCACTTTGCCAGGAGTATGGCTGAACTACGTGCTCGGATGTCTGAATCTCTTTATATGGTTTTCTTTAAGGATGAAATATATTTGCTCCCATTTCCAAGATTTCTCTCTAAAGCGGCATCTAACTTTCCTGTTTACGAGTCAATTACTTAGTATGTTTTACCTCAAACTACATACCAATAGAGAGAAGCAACCTTGTACACTCTGTTAGAAATGCTTCTTTCCTGTTCATTTTAAAGCTATCTGGAAACAGAGGGTCAGGGAAGCACTGCCCTGACTCCAGCACTGGCCAAAGTGGCAGGGGGTCAGGTGTGGACACACAGCCTTGGCTCTGGCTGAAGCTGTGGGATGGGGGCAGTGTGTAGCTTTGTCTCTGGACCCACATAGTCCTGGGGCAGGAACTCACAGCTCCAGCTCTGTCCCCATGCTGACAACTGAAGCCAAAGTCACAGAGGTCCAATAAAATCATAGAATCCATGACTATCATGACCTCAGTGTTTAAATCATACCTTAATTATACCCCTTTCTCTATGATGTTTGTGTTGTATATTTAGATTGTAAGCTCTCTGGGGCAAGAACTGTCTCATTGCTCTGTGTTTGTGCTTGTGGACCCATTCTTGGTTGGCCCTGGACCCCACTATAATAAACATGCTTAATAATAAAAGTAGACTAAAACACAGCAATGTATGCCATAGCAAATTCCACTTTGCATTGGTAATTAATATCAAATTAACAAATTATTTAACTGTGAATTACATAAAGTGATAACCTATACCAACAAGTTAGGATTTTGAGAAGTCATTTATTTCTGAACTGCACACATGTCAACTTTGCTGTCCAGCTCACATCCAGTTTACATACATCATTCTTTCTCTGACTTTCTTAAACTAGAAATGGAATAGTGGAAGGAAAGTTAGGAGCAGCATGTCTCTGACTGTAAGCATCCTGCCTCATTTTGGAGGAAGAATAGAATTTTGGGAGTCTGATCGTGTCAATGTATAGTTTAACAATGTATTAATATTATGTGTTTTTTCCTTGGGATGTGAATGTACATGCCAAAATGTGGCTGCTGTTACATATTTGAATAAGGATCCATATAGTTCCTGTTGTGACTATGTGGTCAGTACTCTGGGGTAAAGGAGGATGTTTTCCTATAATCATATTTGGTTTCCACATGCATCTATTCATTTTTCATTTTAAATAAAATGAACAATGTGAACTTTGATTTAATATGTAAAAAATCTTTGACAATTTTGTGAATGCCTGCATAAATCTGCATAATGCCTCCAGATTTCTATATTGAATAGTAGTGAAATATGGTATTGATTTTAAGCTTCTTTTGATGAACTGCAAATTCTCAGGAGAGGAAGACCAGTCTCTATCTCTAACCTTGTTATATAGTTGTTAGTGATTGGTCTGTAGTGTGATATAATCCCATAGTAATGAAAGACTCTGGGATTTTGATTTTTAATAGTAATGCCCCATAATTTTAAAAGCCGCATCTATCTGAAATGAAAAACTGAACTATTTTTGTTTATAATTGTAAATTAGATGTTTTAAAAGTTTTTAGTCTCAAGAGGTAGCTGTGTTAGTCTGTACCTGAAAAAAAATGAGGAGTCCTGTATAGGGATGGAATTTCCATTGACTACTCAATTAGTCGATAAAGGGGCGGGGGCGCTTGCTACTCCTGTTGTGGCGCTGCAGTTTAAATGTAGTAGGAGCTGGGCATGCAGGCAGCTCACAAGGCTCTTACTACATTTAAAATGCAGAGCTGCAATGGAGTAACTCCCCGGGGCAGCGTGAGCCAGAATAAAGCAGTCCCAACTTGCACTGGCTCCAGGATGTCTGCAGCTCTGCCTCTCCTGCACCATGGAGACAGTGCTGGGAGGAACTGGCTTTTAAGGGAACGGGGAAAGCGATTAGTCGAGTAGTGACTCAACTACCCAATAAGCCTAAGTTTATCACGTAGTCCACTACTCGGGTAGTCACTTACATCCATAGTCCTGTGGCATCTAAAAGACTAACAGATTTATTTGGACATAAGCTTTCGTAGGTAAAACATACTTCATCAGATATATGGGGTGATAAAGTTTTTCCCCACAGAAGCTTATGCCCAAATACATCTGTTTAAGGTGCCAAAGGACTCCTCGTTGTTAATGTTTTAAATTATTATTGTAAATTTTCTTAGCACTATTTCTGGTGCAGTAGCTATAAAGCATATTTATTAAGTTATTTAGTATTATGAAGTATAAATAAGTAATAAAGCATTCTATGATATGAATTTGTCAAAAAGTTATGCACATTCACACACTAGTGTGTTTTACATTTATAAGATAGCTGTTTACATTTTAAAAAATGAATGGCTATTTCCACCAAAGAAATCAGTATTAACTGTAGCAATATATAATACATATGTACATGTACACATACATTATATACAAAATGAAAATTATTTACAATTTACTCATTAGCTGGGTTTGAAACACAAAGGATGGCTACGTTTAAATCTGCTATTGTGTGTCCAGGGACATTGAAGTGTTCTCCTACAGGTTTTTGTATATTACCATTCCTGATATCTGATTTATGTCGGTTTATTCTTTTATGTAAGGACTGTCCAGTCTGGCCGATGTATATAGCAGAGGGGCATTGCTGGCACATGATGGTGTATATTACATTGGTAGATGTGCGGGTGAATAAACCCATGATGGTGTGGCTGATGTGGTTAGGTCCTGTGATGGTGTCGCTGGTATAGATATGTGGGCAGAGTTGGCACCGAGGTTTGTTGCAGGGATTGGTTCCTGAATTAGAGTTACTCTGGTGTGGTGTATAGTTGCTGGTGAGAATTTGCTTCAGGTTGTCAGGTTGTCTGTGGACGAGAACTGGCCTACCTCCCAAGGCCTGTGAAAGTGAGGGATCATTGTCCAGGATGGGTTGTAGATCACCGATGATGCGTTGGAGATGTTTTAGCTGAGGACTGTAGGTGTTCTGTTGGTTTCTTTGTTGGGCTTGTCTTGTAGTAGGAGGCTTCTAGGTACACATCTGGCTTTGTTAATCTGTTTCCTCACTTCCTTGGGTGGGTATTTTAGTTTCAAGAATGCTTGGTGAAGATCTTGTAGATGTTTGTCTCTGTCTGAGGGGTTGGAGCAGATGCGGTTGTACCTTAGTGCTTGGCTGTAGACAGTGGATTGTGTGGTGTGTCCGGGATGGAAGCTGGAGGCATGAAGGTAGGCATAGTGGTCAGTAGGTTTTCGGTATACGGTGGTGTTTATGTGACCGTCACTTATTTGCACCGTAGTGTCCAGGAAGTGGATCTCTTGAGTGGACTGGTCCAGGCTGAGGTTGATGGTGGGGTGGAAATAGTTGAAATTGTGGTGGAATTCTTCCAGAGCCTCCTTCCCATGTAATCAGTAGTCACTGTTAGAAAACTGTGCAGGTCATGCAGTAAAGTCCTTAGATGTATTACTGTACCCAGAAAGGTTAGAAATTACATGACACAAGAATGTGTAATAGTCAGGGCTTGACAAACCCTGGCGAGAGCCACTTGCCAGCCCTGCACTGCGCATGTGCCAGACCGGCACTGCGCATGCGCAAAGCACCGATGAATGGGGCACATGGAGAGACTGGCTGAAATCTACTCGCCACGGGCGAGTAGATTCAGTGGTTTGTCGAGCCCTGGTAATAGTTATTTTCAGATGCCTTGCGGGGTATCCAACGTGAGCTGTTGTAAATAAAAACTGATTTTCAGAGGGTGAATGTTTCAGCATTTTCCAAAAATTAAGCCTCTTGGCATCACTAGAGATACATCCCAAACCCACTAGTCTCTTTAAAAGGTTTTGGCCTAAATATTTCACCTTTTTAAAAAAGTGTACATTTATCATGAACCCTTGTTACAGATCAACCGCACATTGTCTGGATCCTCTCAGGTTATTACTCAGCTGGTGAAAGTTTTCAACTTTTATTTTGTAATAAATAGTCATACCGGGGTACAAAATATATCAGAAGGACAGAACAGGTTGTGCTGGTTGGGGAGTGGCACTATCCATGAAAGAAAATGAATCACATGAAGTAAAACTCTTAAATGAGCCAAAATGTTCCATAGAATCTCAATGGATAGTAATTCAATGTGAAAATAATAAGAATATAGCAGTAGGGATATATTATTGATCACCTGATCAGGATAGTGATAGTGACTATGAAATGCCAAGGGAGATTAGAGAGGCTAGCAAATTAAAAAACTCCATAATAGTGGGGGATTTCAATTATCCCCATATTGACTGGGTACACGTCAGCTCAGGACGGGATGCGGAGAGAAAATTTCTTGATACCTTAAATGACTGCTTCTTGGAGCAGCTGGTTCTGGAACCCACAAAGGGAGAGGCTGTTCTTGATTTAATCCTAAGTGGAGTGCAGGATCTGGTTCAAGGTAAATATAACTGCATCGCTTGGAAATAGTGACCATAATGTGATAAAATTTAACGTCCCTGTGGTGGGGAAAATACCTCAGCAGCCCAACACTGTGGCATTTAATTTCAGAAAGGGGAAGTACACAAAAATGAGGAAGTTAGTTAAACAGAAATGAAAAGGTACAGTGACAAAAGTAAAATCTCTGAAAGCTGCATGGAAACTTTTCAAAGACACCATAATAGAGGCCCAATTTAAATATATACCCCAAATTAAAAAACATAGTAAGATAACCAAATAAGTGCCACTGAGCTTAACAACCAGGTAAAAGAAGCAGACACAGATTAAAAAGGTATAGATTAAAAAGATATATTTTAAAAAGTGGAAGTTAAATCCTAGTCAGGAAAATAGAAAGGACCATAAACTTTGTCAAATTAGGTGTAAAAATATAATAAGAAAAGCCAAAAAGGATTTTGAAGAACAGCTAACCAAAAACTCAAAAAGTAATAGTAAAATGTTTAAGTACATCAGAAAAGCCTGCTCAACAACCAATAGGGCCCCTGGACAATCGCGATGCTAAAGGAGCACTCAGAAATGATCAAGTCATAGCAGAGAAGCTAAATGAACTCTTTGCTTTGGTCTTCATGGCTGAGGATATTGGGGAGATTCCCAAACCTGAGCCATTCTTTTTGGGTGACAAATCTGAGGAATTATCCCAGATTGAGGTGTCATTCGAGGAGGTTTTGGAACAAATTGATAGACTTGACAGTAACAAGTCACTGGCACCAGGTGGCATTCACCCAAGAGTTCTGAAAGAACTCAAATAGGAAATTGTGGAACTATTAGCTATGGTTTGTAACCTATCCTTTAAATCAGCTTCTGTACCTAATGATTGGAAGATAGCTAATGTGATGCCAATATTTAAAAAGGGTTCTAGAGGTGATCCTGGCAATTACAGATCAGTAAGTCTAACATCAGTACTGGGCAAATTAAGTGAAACTAAAGTAAAGAATAAAATTGTCAGACACCTGGATGAATATAATTTGTTGGGGGAAAGTCAGCATGGTTTCTGAAAAGGGAAATCATGCCTTACTAATCTACAAGATTTCTTGAGGGGGTCAACAAGCATGTGGACAAGGGGGATCCAGTGGATATAGTGTGCTGAGATTTCAAGAACACCTTTGACAAGGTCCCTCATCAAAGGCTCTTAAATAAAGTAAGTTGTCATGGGATAAGAGGGAAGGTCTTTTCATGGATTGATAACTGGGTAAAAGACAGGAAACAAAGGGTAGGAATTAATGGTAAATTTTTGGAGAGGAGAGAGGTAACTAGTGTGGTACTCCAATGGTCTGTCCTGGGACCAATCCTATTCAACGTATTTATAAATGATCTAGAGAAAGGGGTAAACAGTGAGGTGGTAAAATTTGCAGATGATACCAGACTGCTCAGGATAGTTAAGATCAAGGCAGACTGTGAAGAGATTAAAAAAGATCTCACCAAACTAAGGGTATGTCTACACTACAAAGTTAATTCGAACTAACAGCTGTTAGTTCGAATTAACTTTCATAGGCGCTACACATGCAAGCCACTAGTTCGAACTTAATTCGAACTAGCGGAGTGCTTAATTCGAACTAGGTAAACCTCATTCTATGAGGACTAATGCCTAGTTCGAATTAAGTAGTTCGAATTAAGGGCTGTGTAGCCACTTAATTCGAACTAGTTGGAGGCTAGCTCTTCCCAGCTTGCCCTGGTGGCCACTCTGGGCCAAGCCAGGGAAATTCTTCTGCCCCCCTCCCGGCCCCGGAGCCCTTAAAGGGGCACGGTCTGGCTACAGTGCCCATGCCAGGTGCAAGCCTGCCAGCACCCAGCCAGCAGACCCTGCACCTGGCACGGCATGAGCCAGCCACCTGCTGCCATCCAGCCCTCCGCCTCTTCCCAGGACCAGGCTGGCGGCTCTCAGGAGCCTGCCCGGGGCCACAAGACGCAGGTGCCCGCCTGGTCTAGTGTGGAGATCGTGGACCTCATCGAGGTTTGGGGGGAGACCTCCAACGTCCACAACCTCCGCACTAGGCACAGGAATGAGGCCGTCTTGGGCAGGATAGCTGCCAGCCTGGCCACCAAAGGCCACATGCGAACCCAGGAGCACGTTTGCATGAAAATCAAGTTGGTCCAGTGAGACCCCCGACCCTAAGCCCTGAGCTTAGAACATAAGAACGGCCGTACTGGGTCAGACCAAAGGTCCATCTAGCCCAGTAGCCTGTCTGCCGACAGCGGCCAACACCAGGTACCCCGGAGGGGATGGACCGAAGACAATGGCCAAGCCATTTGTCTCGTGCCATCCATCTCCAGCCTTCCACAAACAGAGGCCAGGGACACCATTCCTACCCCCTGGCTAATAGCACTCCATGGACCCAACCTCCATGACTTTATCTAACTTCTCTTTAAACTCTGTTATAGTTCTAGCCTTCACAGCCTCCTGTGGCAAGGAGTTCCACAGGTTGACTATTTGCTTTGTGAAGAAGAACTTTCTTTTATTAGTTTGAAGCCTGCTACCCATTCATTTCATTTGGTGTCCTCTAGTCCTTATATTATGGGAACTAATGAAGAACTTTTCTTTATGCACCCTCTCCACACCACTCATGATTTTATGTACCTCTATCATATCCCCCCTCAGTCTCCTCTTTTCTAAGCTGAAAAGTCCCAGTCTCTTTAGCCTCTCTTCATATGGGACCTGTTCCAAACCCCTAATCATTGTAGTTGCCCTTTTCTGAACCCTTTCCAAGGCCAAAATATCTTTTTTGAGGTGAGGAGACCACATCTCTACACAATACTGAAGATATGGCGTACCATAGTTTTATACTTCCCCTCCTTCTTCTTCCCCTGGCTTCCCCCTTCTAGCTCCCTCCTCCCAGGCTTCCACCTCCCCTCTCCCACCCTTTCTCTTCCCCTCTCCCACCTCCTTTTCCCGGTCTCCCCAGAGGTTAATCCCCCCACTCCCAGTTTTGTTAAATAAAGAGAGTTTCTATTTTTGAACACGTGTTCTTTATTTTTTACATCAGGAAAGGGGGCTAGGGAGGGGTAAGTGGAAGGAGGTGAGGGAGGAATGGGGCACGAGCCCCTGATGGGGAGGACTGGGGTGGCTCTGCGGGCTCCTCAGGGTGGAAGCTCTCCTTCAGGGCCTCCTGGATCCTGACAGCCCCCCAATTGACACCCCCAGATGGCAGCCTGCAGCAAGTGCAGCCGGGCTGATGGCTGAGTGCTGTGATGTGCTGAGTTTGGGCACTCAGGGCACTCCAAGACAGGACTGCTTTGCTGTCCCTCATCGAGGTAGACAAGCAAGTGGGGAACCCTGAGAACTGTCTGTCCGGGGTGGGGGCTCGGGTCCCTTTAAGCACAGTCCTCGGCTAGCCTGAGGCAGCAGTTCCACACTCTAAGTCCTGGTTCCGGCCAGCCTTAACTTCGGTTCAGGGTCCACTCAATGTGGACATGCTAGTTCGAATTAGCAAAACGCTAATTCGAATTAGTTTTTAGGTCTAGATGCACTAGTTCGAATTAGTTTAGTTCGAATTAACTAATTCGAATTAAGTTAGTTCGAATTAGTGCTGTAGTGTAGACATACCCTACGTGATTGGGCAACAAAATGGCAAATTAATTTTAATGTTGATAAATGTAAAGTAATGCACATTGGAAAAAATAATCCGAACTGTATCTACAATATGATGGGGACTAATTTGGCTACAGCTACTCAAGAGAAAGATCTTGGAGTCATTGTGGATAGTTCTCTGAAAACATCCACTCAGTGTGCAGCAGTAGTGAAAAAGGCAAATAAAATGTTAGGAGTTGTTAAAAAAGGGATAGAGAATAAGACAGAAAATATCTCAACGCCTCTATATGGTATGCCCACATCTTGAATACTGCGTACAGACGTGGTTGCCGCATCTCAAAAAAGATATAGTGGCATTGGAAAAGGTTCAGAAAAGCGCAACAAAAATGATTAGGGGTTTGGAACGGGTCCCATATGAAAAGAGATTAAAAAGACTTGGACTTTTCATCTTAGAAAAGAGGAGACTAAGGGGAGATATGATAGAGTCCCATGGCTATTTACTGTCATGCAATGTTTAAATTTCTTCTAACTTTAATAGCATGATAAAATTGCCATCACTGTGCTTTTCTGTAACAGAACTAATGCATGTAATCTTAAATTTGTTGGGGAAAAGTCAACATGGTTTCTGTAAAGGGAAATCATGCCTTACTAATCTACTAGAGTTCTTTGAGTGCATCAACAAGCATGTGAACAAGGGGAATCCAGTGCATATAGTATACTTGAATTTCCAGAAAGCCTTTGACAAGGTTCCTCACCAAAGTAAAGTAAGCTGTCACGGGATAAGAGGGAAGGTCCTCTCATGATTGATAAGTTGTTAAAAGCTAGGAAACAAAAGGTAGGAATAAATGGTCAGTTCTCAGAATGGAGAGAGGTATTAAATGTGTCCCTCAGGGCTCCATACTGGAGGAAGCCTGTTCAACACGTGTATATAAATGATCTGGAAAAAAGGGTAAGCGGTGAGGTGGCAAAATTTGCAGATGATACTGAACTGCTCAAGATCATTAAGACCAAAGCAGACTGTGAAGAACTTTAAAAGATCTCATAAAACGAGGGGACTGGGCAACAAAATGTCACATGAATTTTGTTGTTGATAAATGCAAAGTAATGCATGTTGGAAAACATAGTCCCAACTCTATGTACAAAATGAATGGGACTAAATTAGCTATTATGACTCGAGAGAGAGATCTGGAGTCATTGTGGATAGTTCTCTAAAAACATCCACTCAATGTACAGCAGCAGTCAAAAAAGCCAACAGAATGTTAGGAATCATTACAAAAGGGATAGAGAATATCTTATTGCCTCTGTATGAATCCATGGTATGCCCACATCTTGAACACTGCTTACAGATGTGGTTACCTCATTTCAAAAAAGATATCTTAACATTGGGAAAAGTTCAGAAAAAGGCAACAAAAATGATTAGGGGTTGGAAGCGGCTGCCATATGAGGAGACCTTAATAGAACAGGGACTTTTCAGCTTAGAAAAGAGGAGATTAAGGGGGGGAGGAGGATATGAAAGAGGTTTATAAAATCATGACTGGTTTGGGAAAAGTGAATAAGGAAAAGTTATCTACTTATTCACACAATATAAGAACTAGAGGTCACCAAATGAAATTAATAGGTTAGCAGGTTTAAAACGAACAAAAGGAAGTTTTTCTTCGCTCAGTGCTCTGTCAACCCTTGGAACTCCTTGCCAGAGGATGTGGTGAAGGCTAGAACTTTAACGGGGTTCAAAAAAGACCTAAATAAATTCATGGGAGATTAGGTCCATCAATGGCTGTTAGCCAGGATGGGTACAAATGGTATCCCTAGCCTCTGTTTCTCTGGAGGTGGGTGACAGGGGAGAGATCACATGAGAATTACCTATTGTGATCCCTCCCTCTGGGGCATCAGGTATTGGCCATTGTCGGTAGACAGAATACTCGTCTAGATGGACCTCTGGTCTGACCCAGTATGACCGTTCTTATGTTCTTATGTAATGTAGCTTCCTTTGTTTTTTAAAAACCATTTGTAGTTTCTATTCCACATTTGATTAAGTAAGTGAAACATTCTTTGAATTTTCAACATTTTATTGACTGTTAAATATTTTCAAAATATTCATTGCAAAATATCAAGTAATGATGTGTTCAAAACATTAGGAAAGATTTAGCAAGAACATTTATCTATGAGGGAAAAAGAGTTTTTCTAGGTTTCCAGATCAGATGTAGTAGGTATATTGTTGATCCAGGTAGCAGTATTGCATCAACAGTAACTGAGTAGTAACCTCTCCATTTAATCAGAGCAGTTTATTGATTGGCTGGTGTCAAAAGTTTTATGCAGTCTTCCTTCACTTGTAGAGTGTAGTCATAACTCAGCTTTTAACATGGTGGGTGGAGAAAATATTGTTCAGATTTTCATAAGAAAGGCAGGAAAAAATAATCATTTGCAGGGGAAGTAGTGGAATTCCCTTTCAATTTATACAGCATGATAAAATATAGCTAAGTAGTCATACCATTTTTGTTGTGATCCCCTGTATTGTAAAAGCATTAGAACAGGTTTAAAACAAAATCATGGGGAGAGACCTTCAATTCCAAATTTCAGTTTCGAGCAAGTTACATACACTTAATACTGTAATTTACAATAACTAGAGGATTTATCCAGTGTTGCTCAGGTCCTTAGCTGCAATTTTTTTCTTCATTTAAATCATTGCTCTTGGGTGAGGCTGCAATGAAAGGGTCAGCATTCAGGCTTCTCTGGGGAAAGAGGATAACCCCCAGCCCCCTCTCTCCACGGAAGCTTGTGGCCAAGCACCTTTCAAAGGCTGCTGCAGATGCAGCTGGGAGAGGGGAGGGGGCATGTTGCCCAGAAGGGGGAGAGATGGACACACAGAGAGACAAACTCTCTAGGCATATCTACACTAGGAAATTGTTTCAAAATAACTAAAGTAGAAATAATAGCTCCAGAAATAACAACATCAAAATAGCATGACCCCATTACATGGGAGTCTCAAAATTAGTTTGAGACAGGCTCCATTATTGTGGACACACTATCTTGACTTAGAGCCCCAGGAAGCACTGGGGAGTAATTACTTCAAATTACTATGGGGAATAGTTACTTCTTCTTCGGGTGATGTCCCCGTGGGTGCTCCACTGATGGTGATGGGTCATCCCCGGAGCCTCAGTTTGGAGTTTTTTTCTAGCAGTCTATGAGGTTACGCGCCAACCAAGGGCAGTTGAAGAAGAACTCAAGGGGTGTCCAACTGTCACCAGTGCGAGACGTCTGCTGCGCGTGTGCAGTCCAACCGTAGACTGCTAGAAAAAACGCTGAACTGCGGCTCTGGGGATAACCCATCACCATCAGTGGAGCACTGGTAGGGGGACACACCTTGAAGAACAGTCGTTACTGCACAAGATGAGTAACTTCCTTTTTGAAATAGCAGCACCAGAGTGTCCATGCTATTGATATTTCGAAATAACTTTTTAGAAATAAGTGTTTTTCCCTGAAGAAAGCAGGAATACAGATTTCAAAATAACTAACCCATTATTTCAAAATAACAGGCTTGGTAGTGTGGACACTCGGCTTATTTCGAAATAAGGGGGTTTATTTTAAAATTATTCCCTATTGTAAACCAGGGTTCTGATAGCTGTCCATTTCCTCTTGCTACCTCAGAGGGATTGAGCTGTCCCGGTCTCATTTCTGCCCCCTTGCTGCCCTCTGTGGTCATTATAAGTTCCCTTCCTTTACATTTTATGAGAAATAGTCATATTCCAGGTACATCTCATTGTCTTGGCACGACCAAACCCTGACTTAGCTTTAAGTTATGATAAGAGGAAGCTGCATACCAAATTTGGTGGTCTTAGCTCTTACCATTTAGGAGGCATTATTGAACAGACAGACAGACAGATGGACAGACAAACTCTCTCAAATATATAGTAGATAATACGTGGCTCTTATACAATGAAAATACCAACACAGCCTTACAGGTAGCTGTACTTGTAAGCATTACTCTAATATTTGACACATTTGGGTTAATGTTCAAAGAATTGCATTCATGTAACTCCTATAGAATTTTAGTGGATATAAACCCCATCCACAGCTTTGAAAATATATCCCTTAATGTTTCCTCTATAGTTCTGTGTTCTGAAATGTAATGGATTAGGAGGAAAGCTAGTAACAGCAAATACTTATTTTGCATTGTATGTAACTCTTATGATGGCTAAAAAGAAAAAAAATTAGCATACACCAGAATACACTGTAGTCTAACCATCTGTTCTACATAAAAATCACATATTTTATGTTATTTGGGTATTAAAAATAATTACATATTTAGTTCTTTAGATTTGTTATACTTCTCTAAAGTAGACTTATGTTACCATCACATTTTGTAGTGGCTGGCAATAAGCTACAGATCAAGAACAGGAAATTCAAAGGCTATTTTTCCTGTAATCTTTTTGATCATTGATGAAACAGTGTTAGAAAATAATGTAGAAGATTATTTTTCTATATAATATTAGAGTGTATTAAACTAGGTCACAAATGCTACCAGTTTTTACATTCTATTTATATTAAATATTTAGTTAAACTCAATAAGATTTTAAGCAGGGTTAGTTACTTAAGATTGAAGTTAGATCCCCATTTTCATAATAAGCCTGATTTTCAAAACCTCTTTTGAGAAGTTGAGAAGAAATTGGGCAGTGTTTTAAAGTTATGGTGTTTTGAAAAACTAGCCGTAGTTTGCTATTTTTATTATCTTGTTCTTTGTTTTGTTCAGTTGATTTTTGTGAGTAGAAGTACCGATTGATATTTTGGGCAATTAGTTCAGGACACAGATTAAAAGATATAAGGAGATTTTAATTGCATAAATAGAATGTAATATTATTCTTGTTCCATCACTATTACCTCATCTTAACATCTACCATCTACAGACTATTAACATTACCTTATTATAAAAAAGATTAGAAAGTCCCACTATGTTTTCAGAGATCCATTTCCTGTTATCATGTCATTTTGATCTCTGTTTCTCTCTCACATGTAAGCAAATTTTATAAGGGCTGTACTTTTGTGTTTCCTTTCATATTCACAGTTATCTACATATTTAGATTTACACACTAGTGTTTGTTTCACATCATGTTTAATCTTTAGTTAATATTCCTAATTTAGCTTTTGATGGGGTTACTGATGATAACATAGATATTCAAGTAATCTTCATATAATAGAAGTCGACCACTGGTTATGTATTTTCATAATCTGAAGAGGAAAGTTGTATTTTTATTATTGGAATGGCTGGTAGTGACTGGTATATTTAAGTTTTCTGTTACTTTTCATTATAAAAGATTCTTATGACCTAAGTTTTCCATTGATTTGGAAGAAAAAGACCCGGGGATTACAGTGGATGAGAAGCTGGATATGAGTCAACATGGTGCCCTTATGGCCAAGAAGGCTAATGGCATATTAGGGTGCATTAGGAGGAGCATTGCCAGCAGATGTAGAGAAGTGATTATTTCTGTTTATTTGATACTGGTGATGCTGCATCTGGAGTACTGTATCCAATTCTGGGCACCCCATTACAGAAAGGATGTGGACACATTGGAGAAAGTCCAGTGGAGGGCAACAAAAATGATTAGGGGGCTGGAGCACATGACTTACAAGGAGAGCCTATGGGATTTGGGCTCATTTAGTCTACAGAAGAGAAGAGTGAGGGGGGGATTTGATAGTAGCCTTTAACTACTTGAAGGGGGGTTCCAAAGGGGATTGAGAGAGGCTGTTCTCACAAGATAACAGAACAAGATAACAGAACAAGGAGCAATGGTCTCAAGTTGCAACGGAGATGGTCTAGATTGGATATTAGGAAAAACTATTTTACTAGGAGGGTTGTGAAGCACTGGAATGGGTTACCTAGGGAGGTGATGAATATACATCCCTAGAGGTTTTTAAGTCCTGGCTTAGCAAAGCTATGGTTGGGATGATTTAGTTGGCGTTGGTTCTGCTTTGGGCAGGGGGTTGGACTTGATGACCTCCGAAGGCAGGGGTGGCCAACCCATGGCTCGCAAGCTGCATGCGGCTCATCAAAGAAAAAATTGCGGCACTTGCAGCTCTGAAAAGGGCAGTGTATTTCTGTCTGAAAGAGACAGAGCTGGAGTCGCTGCGTCCCGTGCAGAGTTCAAAATGGCTGCCTTCAAAATGGCCACCTTAAAAGGGCAATGCCTGCTCTGCTCTTAAAAGGGCGGCGGCCAGCCTTTTTTTTTTTTTTTGGCCCTCAACAACTTTTTTCCCTCGGCTCTTTGCGTCGTATCCACCACTATTTTGCCTGTTCGGGTTGGCCACCCCTGTCCTAAGGTCTCTTTCAACCCTATGATTCTATGATTAAATTATGCCTTTAGAATTACCAGGGAGAAAGCCTAGGGTCAGAGATGTGCCTTATTTTTGTCCCATAAAATTGTATGGAGTTTAACGTACGTAAAACCTGTTGAAAATTGACTTTTCTCTTTTATCATTTGCATTGTCCACAGAATGTTATCAGCCCACCAATATAATTGCTTAAACTTTAACCTTTTAATCTAAATCCAGGCCCATATTGTTGTCAAATCACCATTATCAGCAATACACAATGAACTTGGGAACCTTGGGAGCAGATAGCATCTCAGGTATAGAGAAGGGGATCCAGGCTCAGCTCCCCTCATTAGCCCACCCTACACCCCAGTGGCCCACCTTCCCATTTGAGGGCATTATATAGGGCAGTAATTTCCCCTATCTCCTGGGAGGTGGAAGAAATAGCTAAACAAAGCTTTACTGGGCCTTGCTCTGATTTGAGCACATTTCCCCATTGTCCAATGGTACTAGCTCAAGCAAGAGCTTCCCCTGCAGCCTTATGAGAGTGAAAGAGCTGAGTCAGGCTTCCACCAGCCATCTCCTGAACCCCGCACACATGGCCTCAATTTTTCATTATCTTCTGGGATAATAACCTTCTGCTAGCTAATATAATTAATCCTCTAGCCCAAATAATAGAAATCTGTGTTGCAGTGCTCAAGCTTAGTGGTTCAAACAGGAGGATGACACACAGCAAGGAGGGGGTGTCACTTGCTTCTTATAGAATTTACTTTTATCGTTTTCCTTAAAAATAAACAAAATATAACCTCTAGAATATTTCACTAACAAAAAACATTATTAAGGTTGCAGAGTTGAGCACTCAAAATTTAGGAAATAAAATTTCCTAAATGACAAAATTAAGTTTGCCTGTTCAGTCTTTATTTACCTGAGCATGTTTTTTTCCACGGGACCTCAGCTACATTCAGTGCACAGGATGGCAGGTGTTCTGTACTATCCCCCCTTACTTATTCTAAAAACTTGGCAAGTGTATAGAGAGTGATCCAGGAAGAGAGAGGCAATCAATGTCTGCATCATCATTACACGCAGGAGCCAAATTAAGAGTGCTCAGTCAACCTAATTTGTCACGTTTCCTGACTACTGGATGCTTGACTTTGCAACACAAACAATATTCTTTTAACATGGTGTATGGGTTGTTTTTGTTTTTAATTTAGTAAAATATTTTGAAGGGAAGGCATCATGGAGTAGTAGATCACCTGAGTGCTGCGTGGAGAGTTGGAGATCTGGTTTTCATTCCCATATCTGCCACAGACATGCTGTATGACTTAGGAAAAATCATTTTACCTCTGTGCCTCTCTCACTTATATACATGTATGCAATTCTAATTACTGTGGGGCTGATCCACTCACTACATATATGCATGGTATTGCCAATCCCAAAGGTTAAAAAATCATTAGTCAGACCCCCAAAATAATGAGATTGGCAAAAGGAGAGAGAACAAAAAGAGGGTTTTTTAGTTGTTTCTGGTCTTTCCTGTGATTTTTTTTTTTTTGAGCTCCCCTTTCTATTCTCAACGTCTACATGACATAGCTGTCACTAGCTCTCGTAAACTTATAGCAAGTAAGGTAGTTTTGGACAGTGAAGCAAGGTCTCTCAATAGAGAACTCAACTGTGATTGGGTCACCATTTTGCTGGGCACTGTTTAAAAAACACAGTGCAGTATAAGTGTCTGCCATGAATAGCTGACAGCCTACTGCAAAATTTTAGATGTGGACTCTGGAACTGGGACTCACCAAATTTGATTTATTTTAGGGCTAACAAACATCCATTAGATGAGAACATCATCTCTTACCTCCAGAGCCGGGTAGGATTCAAACTGGGGTTTTATAATCTGTGAGGATTATATAGTAAAATCTCATTTAGTGGGCAGGTTAGTGATGTAAAGGTAAGGGAGGTGTCATTTCTTTAGTAAAACTCTACAAAATCATTATTTAATTGATATCACCCTATTCAGCATGGTAGTTGAAGATTTTTCTTTTTCCCAACCCTCATGTAGACTCCATATTCCAGGTCCTCTGGTTCATAGCAATTTTGGTAATAGAGTGATTGTCAGAAAACAAATGATTTGGATATAATTTGAAAGACCTGTCTCCTATGAACACATTGGTACCAAACATAATAGGCCTAGATAAATATTCAAGATATTGATAAATAATAGGCCTAGATAAATATTCAAGATATGTTTAAAATCAGTATTCTAAGTTATATTTTAACACAGGGATGCATTAATCTCTATATATATTATACATGGGGCTGCACCTCCTACTTGCTGCCCTTGCCCACCCCCTTGTTATGGTAGGTAAGCAACCCCGTCTCTCCCCCGGCCACCTGGGAGGGCGAGGCTATGGTGACAGCATCCAGGGCCCCTTCCCAGGCCACTCCCCCTGCCCAGGCCCCTTTACCCAGCCTGGACCCCTTCTCCCTCCCCCACTTCCTCCAGACAGGGCCCCTTCTCCGTCCACCCCTTTGCCAGCCTGGTCCTTTCTCTGCCTCCCCACCTCCTACCGCGCAGATCCCACTGCCCCGGAGCAGCTGTTCTTAAAACACCGGCAATCACCCACCACGTGGTGACTGCCGGAGCTTCAACCAGCCATCGTGCAGCAGCTCAGAGAGGTTGTGGATGGAGGTCTGGGCATGAGGGGTAGGGGCACTTAATTGTCTTCAGGCCTTTGACGGCTCCCATTAGGCAGAATGTGGACAGTGGGAATAGGGAAAGGCTCCAGACAGCGTATTCGCATGCTGCTGTTACCTTAGTCCGGGATGGGGAGTGATTATTCCCTGCAGAGCAAGACTCGGGGCTTTCTCTCCCTCCTCCCTGACCTCCTGCAGTGGTTTGTCAGGGCTCCGGTGCATGGAGCTGGCAGCGGCCAGTTGCCGGAGGAGGGCTGGGGCTGAGTCAGGGGGCAGCAGGGGCAGTGGCAGTGGCTCTTTGCTGCGCTTGTGGCCCTGATGCTCTAGGACCCAGCGAGGAGCTGCCGTCTCCAGCTGCTCAAGCCAGGATCACTTGGGCTGCTGCCTGCCAGTGCTTCAGCTTTGAACCCTGCTCCTGCCCATAAGAGTAGCGTACAAGGGGAGAGAGGAACAAACCCTGAGGATCCGTGGCGGCCATGCCTTTGCAGCTGCCTAGGTTGTGTGCCGCCTCCGGTGGGAACAAGTGGGAAGAGGGGGTAAGGGGCGACGAGCCCCACGCTGTCTTGGTGCTGTAGTGCACTGCCTCAGCCTGGTCCCAGAACAGCCACTTGCTGGCCCGAGCCCCCTCCCCCAGCAGCCGAGGAGGTGGGAGTGGGAAGGTGGCTGAGGGCATAGGGGCAGCAGGACGAAAACCTTTTCCTTCAGGACACAGCGTGACGCATGATGTCACTTCCATTGCCCTGCAGGAAAAAATATTCTTTAATATATAGTAAGGATATGCATATGATTATGCATATGTATTTGTATGTTTGTTAGCCTTCAAGGTGCCACAGGACTACTCATAGTATATAAACATGACGATCTTTGGTAATCCAAAGGAAGCAAGCCTTAACATGTAGGACTTAAAACTTTTGTTCATCTAAGCTAAAATCAGCTTCACTTCCATTTAGGGCACCACTGCTAAACACGTCACATTGATCCTCATCTTTACCATAATTGCACATATCAATATGAGACAGGCTGCTGGGCAGACATTTACAGGGTAGTGAGGATGAGGTCTTTTCATACAAGCAACTGATTAGCTAGCTGGAGGCTTAATTCAGAAGTGCATGGTATTTCACATCAGTCCATCCTGTAATACCCATACATGTCTGATAGGGAGGGTAGTTTTGAATGCATTCAGTAATCCTAGTCATTCCATTGCTTGATGATCCTCATACTGATAGCAGCTGTAAATGCACCCCTGTATGTTGGCAAGTTTTATTAGTGATCTGAGTGTTCATTGGAGCTAGTAGGTATTATTGGCAGGATGTATACATGGGTCATTTGTTCTGGCTGCTGACCATGTTGGAGTGTATTTTTTCCTGAAATTATGTGGTATGATGCATCCTAGGTATCAAGATAATAGAGAGGCATCTGTCTCTTCAACTGAAGTCATACTCAACTTTTTGCCTTCAGAGTGCATCACACTTTTTCAAAATAATGAAGTGGGGTAAGTGAATACAGAAAGCTCTTCTCCAGTCAATTTAACCGATACTTTATTGAAAATTGGGCTTTTTAGCTTCAAAGTTTTTGGACTTGGTAGGAAAGTAAGTGAATCATGAACTCAGGAAGCACCTTTAAGGAATAGTTCTTTGCTGGTCCAGAAAGCACCTGAGGCTGGGACTAGTCCCCATATGCTCCTAATAGCAGACCATAACAGTAGCATGAAGAGTACCTTGGTCATCTGCTGTATTTTCAAGAAAGTCTGTATTATTGGCAGCACAAAATATAGACCTACCCTTGAAGAATGCAACTCTTCATTCAGCTCCATGCACATAAGAACTTTGTTTGCTATTGCAGTATCCAAGTGGAATACTTTGTTGCAGTCAGTGGAGAAGCCAGTGCTGTGCATAAGCTGCACCAGAGTTGAACTGATAAACCAATAGCCATTTATAATGGTAGATTGTGTATATGCCTCACGGTTATCATGCATATGTTGAAAACCTGTCTTTTACTCCACCGCTTCACATGAGGCTTTGCAATAAAATCGCAGCCTTTTGCTCCACTTGCTTACTGTCATGCTTCCTGGTGCTGAACTGAGTGTGATCACAGATGCTCCATTAAAAAAAACAACAGATCACTCAGTATTATTTTTTTAGACTTGACATCAACTATGGATCCCTGAAGCTCCCACATACTGCGGGACAATATTATTTTCCATAAACATTTAGCATCTGGAAACAGGCTTCATATTACTATTGACATCAGTGCTTTCTTCTGCTTTGGATAGTGCCACATCTTTTGCAGCTTGTAAGTGTATGTGCTGTGATTCATTTCTGTGGATAGGATTGCTGAAAACTACATCCACATCCCACAGTTCTTCAGTAAGTGCTTTCAGAGCTTTCCTGCTAAGCATTTTTTCCTCTTCAATCTGGTTCAAAGCACGCATTTCTCCGTACTTAGCCTTTGCGTCACTTTTCCATCCATTAGAGCCTTTGTGAGATGAGTTATGAACTCCAGCTGAGTAACAGTTTACAGTGGTAACGTCAGCATTGGTTTCTATTGCTTTTACCTTTTGACACAATAGATTAAATATGTTATTAATGTAGCACTTACTGTGATATGCAGTCTCATATGCATGTGCATCTTTTGGGTCAATGCACTCACATACCTTTATTTTCAATGCAACATTGCTGCTAAGGGTGGCTGCTTCATACAGTTTTATACTGTCTTATGTATCAAAACTGCTTCATACAGTTTTCATACTGTCTTATGTATCAAAACTGCTTAGATTCAGCTATTTTTTGCCCTTCCATTGATTCCTAAAATAATCAAGATGAGAGTAAAAACAAGGAGATTGAAATAAATTACTTTGGGATTATAATTGTTATGTAATGTATGTTATGTAACTTTGTACCGTTTGTGGAGGAATTCCAGTAATTTCTGGCAGGATCCGGGTGTCTTCATAGGTGCCCCAGTACAACTCTTTTAGCATAGTAAACAAAGGTAGTAATCAATACTGCTGAAAACACTTTTTTTACCAGTGATATTAAGTCAACTCGAGGCATTCCTTTCTTTTATAGTAATCTGTAATATTAAATAAATTAAGCAGGTTTCATGTTCTGAGAATAAACTGACAACACAGTACTGTCAATTGAAGGCCACAGTTAAACTTTGTGCAGGTTGCATGCTTGACATGCCTTTCTTAAAGAATAATTTTAAAAAGTTTATTTTAAAGCATTTTCTTGAATATATAGCAACGAGAATATTTGCCTGGCATTGCTTGGGTCCTTACTTTTTGCTTGTTTGGAAAATAAAATGAAAATGTACATGCTTCATTTAAATTATTGCTCTGGGGTAGGGTTGGGGATTAGTGGTTAGGTATGCAGGCTGTCCCATGTAGAGGGCACTACTCGGCCCACTCTCAATGTAGTAGCTTGGGGCCAGGTGAGAAGTATCTCTCCATCACTGCTGCAGCTCCAGCATGCACAGCCAGGAAGCGGTGTATGTCCCTGGCTGGGGAAGGTCTTGGTTTGTCTACCCTTTGCACAGCCAGGGTGAGGAATGCAGCAAACTGTGCATTTTCCTCTTGCTCCTTGACAAAGGGGAACAGTCAGCAATGTTCACATACAAATCTGGAGGGGGTGGAGAGAGGAAGAACTTCAGCCCACTGCCTTTCCTAAAGAGCTCCTGGGTGGTGGCAGACTCCAGGCTGCCCCATTCCAGCAATTCTATTCCAGGCACATCCCATTCTCCTGGCATAACCAAACCCTTACTTCAGACTTCATGGCTGAGGACGTCAGGGTGATTCCCAAATCTGCACCGTCCTTTGTGGGTGATGAATCTGAGGAACTGTCCCGGATTGAAATGTCAGTAGAGGAGGTTTTGGAACAAATAGAAAAACTTAATGTCAACAAATCTCCGGGACCGGATGGCATTCATCCAAGGGTTCTAAAAGAACTCAAATGGGAAATTGCTGAACTATTATCTGTGGTTTGTAACCTATCCTTTAAATCGGCTTTCGTACCTAATGACTGGAAGGTAGCTAACGTGACACCAATATTTAAAAAGGGCTCTGGAGGCGATCCTGGCAATTACACACCGGTAAGTCTAACTTCAGTACTGGGCAAATTAGTCGAAACAATAGTGAAGAATAAAATTGTGAGGCACGTAGAAGAACATAATTTGTTGGGCAAAAGTCAGCATGGTTTCTGTAAAGGGAAATCATGTCTTACCAATCTATTAGAGTTCTTTGAAGCGGTTAACAAACATGCAGACAAGGGGGATCCAGTAGATATAGTATACTTAGATTTTCAGAAAGCCTTTGACAAGGTCCCTCACCAAAGGCTGTTGTGTAAATTACATTGTCATGGGATAAGAGGGAAGGTCCTTTCATGGATTGACAACTGGTTAAAAGACAGGAAACAAAGGGTAGGAATAAATGGTAAATTTTCAGAATGGAGAGGGGTAACTAGTGGTGTCCCCCAAGGGTCAGTCCTGGGACCAATCCTGTGAAACTTATTCATAAATGGTCTGGAGAAAGGGTAAGCAGCGAGGTGGTAAAGTTTGCGGATGATACCAAACTGTTAAGGATAGTCAAGACAGAAGCAGACTGCGAGGGACTCCAAAAAGTTCTCGCCAAACTGAGTGATTGGGCAACAAAATGGCAAATGAAATTTAATGTGGATAAGTATAAAGTAATGCACATTGGGAAAAATAACCCCAACTATATGTACAGTATGATGGGGGCTAATTTGGCTACGACAAATCAGGAAAGAGATCTTGGAGTTATCGTGGATAGTTCCCTGAAAACTTCCACACAGTGTGCAGCGGTGGTCAAAAAGGCAAATAGGATGCTAGGAATTATTAAGAAAGGGATAGAAAATAAGACACAGAATATCTTACTACCCCTGTATAAAACTATGGTACGCCCACATCTTGAATACTGTATACAGATGTGGTCTCCTCACCTCAAAAAAGATATTTTGGCCTTAGCAAGGGTTCAGAAAAGGGCAACTAAAATGATTAGGAGTTTGGAATGGGTCCCATATGAAGAGAGGTTAAAGCGACTGGGACTTTTCAGCTTAGAAAAGAGGAGACTGAGGGGGGATATGATAGAGGTATATAAAATCATGAGTGGTGTGGAGAGGGCAAATAAAGAGAAGTTATTTATTAGTTCCCTAAATAGAAGAACTAGAGGACACCAAATGAAGTTAATGGGTAGCAGGTTTAAAACTAATAAAAGAAAGTTCTTCTTCACACAGCGTGTAGTCAACCTGTGGAACTCCTTGCCAGAGGAGGCTGTGAAGGCTAGGACTATAACAGAGTTTAAAGAGAAGCTAGATAATGTCATGGAGGTTAGGTCCATAAAAGGCTATTAGCCAGGGGATAGAAATGGTGTCCCTGACCTCTGTTTGTCAGAGGCTGGAGAAGAATGGCAGGAGACAAATCGCTTGATCATTGTCTTCGGTCCACCCTCTCTGGGGCACCTGGTGCTGGCCACTGTCGACAGACAGGCTACTGGGCTAGATGGACCTTTGGTCTGACCCAGTACGGCCGTTCTTATGTTCTTATCTTGTTTGTTATAATAAGAAGAAGCTATATACTGAATTTGGTGGTCCTAGCTCTTAATGTTTAGGAGGAGTTCTTGAAGACACAGACAGATATATTTGTTCTAGGTTTGTCATATTTGGTGCTATTATGTTTGTGGGAGAGGGACTTTTGAATGATATCCAACTTGGCCTGTTTCTGACAATATTATTTCAGTTTCCAGCAGCGGGAGAATATGGAGCAGGAATCCAAGGGAGGGCAGGGGTTCCCAGAGTACTACAGGCAAAAAGGTCTATAATACCATAGCAATATTCTGAGACATCCAATTCCCAATAAGCATTACTGTTATGATTTTGTTAATTACCATAGAATCATAAGTCTATAAGGGACCTTGAGCTGTCCCCTTCACTCATGGCAGGACCAAGCACAATCTAGACTATGACGACAAGTATTTGTCTAACCTGCTCTTAAAAATCTCCAATAATGGAAATTTCACAACCCCCCTAGGCTATTTGTTCCAGTATTTAACCACTCTGACAGTTAGGAATTCTTTCCTTATGGCCAACCTAAATCTCCCTTGCTCCAGTTTAAGCCAATTTCTACTGTCCTCTCATCAGAGGTTACAGAGAATAATTTTTCTCCCTCCTTGTAACAACTTTTTAGGTACATGAAATTTGTTATCAATTCTGCTCTTAGTCTTCTCTTTTGTAGACTAAACAAACCCAATTCTTCTTTGAGGAGTATTCCTGGGGGTTTGCCACCTTAGGTGTTTGGGGTGCCTCTGTGCACCTACTCAGAGATTTATGGTAGCAGTGCCCTCCAGCAGGCTGCGCACATGAAGGCATGCGCGGTGCTGCTACTACACAGGCGCAACCAACTGTCCCCTCAGTTCTTTCTCTGCTGCCACCAGCGTTGGTCAGAACCACAGTTGCTCTCCAGCTGTACAGCAGTTTTTCAAATTTTATCTGGTTCTTACCTGTTAGCATAGCATTAGTAAGGTCATAGTTACATTTAATTGTTACCCCAAAAAAGATTTTTTTCCCCCGTTCCTATTAAGGCTATCTTCTGTCTTACATTTTTTTTTCTACCTGGAATGCCTGGTTCCCCAGGATTTAAACACTGTCTGTCCTGCAGGTTCTCAATTCCCATCTTCAGCGGGCACTCCCAGTGTGTATTGTGTCTGGGGCAGGCACATGCCGCCACCCATTGCCAATACTGTAAGCAGCTAATGGCTCGCACATGCAAGGCAAGAGAGCTCCAGCTCAAACTCCTCTCACTTGAGAACACAGTGAGGACTGCCTCAAACCCGGAGCACACTACCCCACCTCAGCAGCCCTCTCGCCTCGCTATGTCAGACAAGGCAACCCTGGCGAGTTCTAGCACAAGAGACTCTTCCTCAGAGCAATCCAGGAAGAGATTTTACTCTTCAGGTAGGAGTGACTCTCCCTCGAAGAAATGGGGACAAGCACCCAAAAAGCCCCTGCACCGACCTCTACCAGGGCACCGGACAGGGAGGTACTGAGACCATCTGGCACTGACGGTTCCCAAGGGTTCAAGGACCTCACTAAGACAGGCAGTTAGGCACCGGAGAAGCTTGCATCAAATCGGCACTCCCGGCACCATCTGCTCCCATCCCCATGCTGACAAAAGCAAAGGCCAAATCAGTTTTGGCTGAGGCACCGTCAGCAGCAAAGAAAGCTAAGCCTCACACGGCACCGCTAGCACCTATGCTGCCTCTGGCACCAAAGAGGCACAAGCAGGCAGTACTGATGGTCTCCCACATGGTAACGCCAGCGCTGCAGATTGTGGCAGTAATACTATCCACGCTGCTGTCAGCACTGGAGACCCTGGCACTGCTCCCTTTCATACCTTAGATGAGCTCAGAGTAATGTCAGTGCCCACAACCCCGTTACTGAGTACCGACGGTATGCCTACGTCCAGCAGGTTCCCGCTCTCAACTCCATCAGGCACGGCACCGCCATTATTGAGTGACGAGGATGACAAGCCCTTAGTCAGTACCCACACCCCAAGGCACTCCTCCCCAAAGGTAATCGCAGCAGCAGCAAATAGTGCTGCAATGGCAACCACCTCAATGGTTGCCCCCTCTTGTGCCAGTCCTGCCCAACTGGCCTTATTGGGACCCCTGGACTTCATACCAAGCCCAGCAACCACAGCAGATGTTACCTCAGTCAACTCCTGCAGTACTGTCAAGAGCAACATCCCTGTCCTCTCTTGACAGGTTTGGCTACCAAGAGCAGGATGATCCAGCCTCGAGTGATGAGGGCTCTTTTGTATCTTCTCACCCTCCAACTCACATATCCTTGTCCTCCCTGGATGACACCTTAATGCTCCCGTTCTCTATGGCAGGAGATGACTTCCACCGATTCCAAGAACTATAAAAGAGGGTTACAGACATTCTGGAAGTCTCCCTGGGGAGTCTCCCTGAAACGCAATACAAATTGTCTCGCATACTACATGCCTCCCAGGCTGCTAAAATGGCCTTATTAAAGTACCCAGCACTCATGGATCCTGCCAAGGTCATCTGGCAGATGCCAGCCACAATTCCACCAGTGTGCAAAAGATCTGACCGTAAATACTACGTTGCACCGCAGGGTACTGACTTCCTGTTTTCCCACCCGTCCCCTAATTCCCTAGTTGTGGACGTTGTCAAACACAGGAGATGACAGAGTGCAGCTAGGACCATGCTGTATAATGAGGAGTGGAAGTGCCTAGACCTTATGGGTAGAAAGGCATCCTCCTCATCTTTAACCTGCGTATATCCAACTATACAGCAATGCTCGCAAAATATACGCATCTGTGACGGGGCGAGGCAGCCCTGCACTGAGCCTGCAGGGCCCAGCCAGGTTACCTGGCTGCAGAGGCCCCTCCCCCACCGCCCTACCGAGCATGCCCGGGCTGTAGCTCCACTATAAAATCCTGGGGAAGGACTCAGTCAGGGGTGGCAGCGGGAGGAGAAGGACCTGTGAAGGGAGCTCCCGCACAGCCACCACCAGAGACTCCAGAAGAGGCCAGTGGGGACGCGGAGGCGAGCTGGTGCATCCCAGAGGCTGCCCGCCGAGGAGACGCCAGCTCAGAGGGTGCAGCAAGCTGGACGAGTACGTGGGAAGGAACCCCAGTGAACCAGGTAGGAAGTGGCCCAGGGCAGGAGCGGGAACCACCTTTCCCGCCCCGAGAACCTCGGCACGTTTCGGCTGGATTGCCCCGCCGAGGGAGTGACACGCCATCTGGTCACTCACAGGGCCCTGGGCCAGGACCCGGTGGAGTAGGGTGAGCCCGGGTCCCCCTACCTGGGGTGTGTCCCCGTTACAACCCTGAACTGTATTTTGGACTCAGGCTGGAGGGCCTTGGCCTTGCCTTAAAGGGCCAGACTTGAACGGTGTTTTGGACTCAGGCCAGCGGGCCTAGCCTTAAGAGGTCCTGCAGGAGGGCCAGGTGGGAGTAGCCTGCCACAGCATCACATTTTCAAGCAACTCTCACACTTGGACAGCCTGCCTGACAACAAAAGAGAACAGTTCAGAGCTAATATAAATGAGGGCATGCTGATCTCCTGCATGGCCTTACAAGCGGCCCTGGAAGCATCCAACACAGCATCACGAGCAATTGCCACCGGTGTCATGATGAGAAGATTCTTATGGCTCCAGCTTTCCCCGTGAGGTACAGGCCATGGTAGAGGACCTTCCTTTCTAGGGCTCACAATTGTTCGCAGACACTACCAATGTATTCGAGGGCGATGTTAAAAACCCTTGGCATCCACGTCCTTGCAACAGAGCGCAATCAGAGCAGATATTTTACACAGCACTATAAGCCTTTGCCATTTATTCAAGCTCAAAGACGCTTCATAAGAACATAAGAATGGCTGTACTGGGTCAGACCAAAGGTCCATCTAGCCCAGTATCCTGTCTGCCAACAGTGGCCAGCACCAGGTGCCCCAGAGGGGGTGGACCGAAGACAATGATCAAGCGATTTGTCTCTTGCCATCCTTCTCCAGCCTCTGACAAGCAGAGGCCAGGGACACCATTTCTATCCCCTGGCTAATAGCCTTTTATGGACCTAACCTCCATGACATTATCTAGCTTCTGTTTAAACGCTGTTATAGTCCTAGCCTTCACAGCCTCCTCAGGCAAGGAGTTCCACAGTTTGACTACACGCTGTGTGAAGAAGAACTTTCTTTTATTAGTTTTAAACCTGCTACCCATTAACTTCATTTGGTGTCCTCTAGTTCTTCTATTATGGGAACTAATAAATAACTTTTCTTTATTCGCCCTCTCCACACCACTCATGATTTTATATACCTCTATCATATCCCCCCTCAGTCTCCTCTTTTCTAAACTGAAAAGTCCCAGTGAGGGACTGAGTCCCAGTGAGGGACCCCACTGAGCTGAGGTCGCTTTAACCTCTCTTCATATGGGACCCATTCCAAACCCCTAATCATTTTAGTTGCCCTTTTCTGAATCCTTGCTAAGGCCAAAATATCTTTTTTGAGGTGAGGAGACCACATCTGTATACAGTATTCAAGATGTGGGCGTACCATAGTTTTATACAGGGGTAGTAAGATATTCTGTGTCTTATTTTCTATCCCTTTCTTAATAATTCCTAGCATCCTATTTGCCTTTTTGACCACCGCTGCACACTGTGTGGAAGTTTTCAGGGAACTATCCCCGATAACTCCAAGATCTCTTTCCTGATTTGTCGTAGCCAAATTAGCCCCCATCATACTGTACGTATAATTGGGGTTATTTTTTCCAACGTGCATTATTTTACACTTATCCACATTAAATTTCATTTGCCATTTTGTTGCCCAATCACTCAGTTTGGCGAGATCTTTTTGAAGTTCTTCTCAGTCCGCTTCTGTCTTGACTATCTTAAACAGTTTAGTATCATCCGCAAACTTTACCACCTCGCTGCTTACCCCTTTCTCCAGACCATTTATGAATAAGTTTCACAGGATTGGTCCCAGGACTGACCCTTGGGGGACACCACTAGTTACCCCTCTCCATTCTGAAAATTTACCATTTATTCCTACCCTTTGTTTCCTGTCTTTTAACCAGTTGTCAATCCATGAAAGGACCTTCCCTCTTATCCCATGACAATGTAATTTACACAACAGCCTTTGGTGAGGGACCTTGTCAAAGGCTTTCTGAAAATCTAAGTATACTATATCTACTGGATCCCCCTTGTCTGCATGTTTGTTAACCGCTTCAAAGAACTCTAATAGATTGGTAAGACATGATTTCCCTTTACAGAAACCATGCTGACTTTTGCCCAACAAATTATGTTCTTCTACGTGCCTCACAATTTTATTCTTTACTATTGTTTCGACTAATTTGCCCAGTACTGAAGTTAGACTTACCGGTGTGTAATTGCCAGGATCGCCTCCAGAGCCCTTTTTAAATATTGGTGTCACGTTAGCTACCTTCCAGTCATTAGGTACGAAAGCCGATTTAAAGGATAGGTTACAAACCACAGATAATAGTTCAGCAATTTCCCTTTTGAGTTCTTTTAGAATCCTTGGATGAATGCCATCTGGTCCCGGTGATTTGTTAACATTAAGTTTTTCTATTTGTTCCAAAACCTCCTCTAATGACACTTCAATCCAGGACAGCTCCTCAGATTCATCACCCACAAAGGACGGTGCAGATTTGGGAATCTCCCTAACATCCTCAGCCGTGAAGACTGAAGCAAAGAAATCATTTAGTTTCTCCACAATGGCTTTATCGTGCTTGATTGCTCCTTTTGTATCTCGATCGTCTAGGGGACCCACAGGTTTTTTAGCAGCCTTCCTGCTTCTAATGTAGTTAAAAAACATTTTGCTATTTCTTTTTGAGTTTTTGGCTAGCTGTTCCTCAAAATCTTTTTTTGCTTTTCTTATTTCATGTTTACACTTGATTTGACAGTGTTTATGTTCCTTTCTATTTATCTCACTAGAATTGGACTTCCACTTCTTGAAAGATGCCTTTTTGTCCCTCACTGCTTCTCTTACATGGTGGTTAAGCCATGGTGACTCTTTTTTAGGTCTCTTGCTATGTTTTTTAATTTGGGGTATACATTTAAGTTGGGCCTCTAGTATGGTGTCTTTAAAAAGTTTCCATGCAGCTTGCAGGGATTTGGCTCTAGTCACTGTGCATTTTAATTTCTGTTTAACTAACCTCCTCATTTTTGTGTAATTCCCCTTTTTGAAATTAAATGCCAGAGTGCTGGACTGCTGAGGTGTTCTTCCCACCACAGGAATGTTAAATGTTGTTATATTATGGTCACTATTCCCAAGCAGTCCTGTAATGGTTATCTCCTGGATCTGATCCTGCGCTCCACTCAGGACTTCGACAATAGGAGGAAGCAACACCAGACTATATGGAGGCAGACCTCTGACCAGTATTTACCTCCCAACCCTCAACCTCAAGACAAACCTTTTGACGATCAGGTTGAGAGGCAACTTTAGTCACACCACCTATTCCACCATCACCTACTACCTTTCTACCATCAATGGTCCTCCATTTCGACCAACAAGTGGGTGTTGGACATCATGAAAGGTGGATACTCCATCCCTTTCTCTTCTATCCCCCTTTCCCTCCCATCTTTCCTGCCCCTCTTCAGGGACCCATCTCATGAAACCATTCTACTCCAAGAGATTGAACATCTCCTTTATCTAGGAGCCATAGAACCCGTACCCTAGCAGTACAGGAGTAAGGGTTTTTACTCCTACTCCTTCCTCACAGCAAAGAAGTTGGGAGGATGGAGACCAATTCTCAGTCTCAAAAGGCTCAACTACCACATATGGCCTCGACAGTTCAAGATAATCACTCTAGCCATTACAATACCAGCCTTAAACAAGGAGGACTGGTTATCGACACTTGATCTCCAAAATGCATACTTCCACATATGCATCCACCCAGCATAGTGAAAATACCTAAATTTTGCCTTGGGCGATGCCCACTTCCAATACACAGTTATACTGTTCACTCTCCATGGCCCCGAGGGCCTTTTCAATGGTGTTTGCAGTGGTCACCACGCATCTTCACAAACAAGGTGTGTCTATATTCCCCCATCTCGACGACTTCCTGGTAAGGGCAATCACAAGTCAAGAAGCCCAGGCCGTGGTCTGAGTAACCAGGGCTGTCTTCCAGACCCTTGGATTACAGAGAAATCTACCCAAGTGCAAACTACAACCAGCCCAGACCATGGACTTTATCGGGACTCAGTTCAGCTGTGGTTGGGTGATAGCCTTTCTCCTACAGCAGGGATTCCAGTCCATCTGGGACCTTATTGCACTGCTTCAAACCAGCCCACAAGTTCCAGCCATGGTCTTTCTTCAGTTATTAGGCCATGTGGCAGCAGCCACAGCAGTGGTTTCTCATGCCAGGCTACGCGAGGCCTGTGCAGCAATGGTTAAAGACTGTATATAGACCTCATTACAACAGCATCAGCAAATTAGTCTCAATTCCAAACAGAGTCAAATGATCACTAGACTGGTGGGAAGACCCACAAAAATGTGTGTGGTACCTTTCCACAGACATACCCCGAGGGTGACCATCATGACGGACACCTCTCTCCTCGTATGGGGAGTGCACTTCGATCCTCTCAGAACTCAAGGACAATGCTTTCCCCAGGAGCGCACCCTGCACATAAGCATACTGGAACTCAGACTGGTATTTTACGCATGCCAACATCTCCTTATCTTATACACAACAACACTGCAGATTTTTACATATAACCAAACCACAATGTATTTCATCAATAGGCGGGGGGGGGAGCCAAATCTCATAGACTATGCAAGGAATCTGTCTGTCTGTGGACATGGTGCATTGCTCACAATGTTTGCATATGAGCCTTACCTTCGGGGGAAGGACAATCTTACTGCAGATAGTCTCAGCAGACATTTCAACTCCAGTCATGAATGGGAAATGGACCCCAACATTCTACGACACATCTTCAGTCAGTGGAGGTTTCCTGACAGTGGACTGGTTTGCAACTGATGCAAACGGGAAGTGTCCACAATATTGTTCACATGTGGGCATTGGCTTGCACTCCCTGGAGTACATCCTTTCTATATGCATTCCCTCCCATTCCACTTCTTCATCAAGTAATCAACAAAATAAGAGTGGATGCAGCCTCAGTATTTCTTATCACCTCAACTGACCACGACAGACCTGGTGCACCTACCTGCTACAGATGTCCAGAAGGTCGCCATGGAGTCTCCTGATGCTTCCCCATCTTCTTATGCAGTAGGGTGGACAGATTTACCACCCATCCCTCCAGGTCCTTCATCTCCAGGCATGGTTTCTCAGTTGTTCTCCTCAATAGAAACAGCATTCATTGATCAAGTTAAGCAAATTCTACTAACAGCTGTAAACTAACAACCAGAAAATCTTATCTGTTTAAGTGGCATAGATTCTCATTCTGGGCAGAAAAAGGTCTGTTAACCCATCGACAATACCACTCTGAAATCTTGGAGTATCTTTTAAACCTGAAAAACTGAAGACTTTCATTTAGTTCATTAAAGGTTCACCTTGCAGCTATAACAGCTTATCACCAACCCATGGAAAACAAATCAGTCTTCACCCATCCAACAGCTAAACACTTCCTTCAGGGCATTCAGAATACCTTTCCACTTGTCAAACCTCCAGTCCCAGTTTCACACCCTCACCCATACACCATTTGAACCCATGGCTACATGCTCCATCTCTCAATGAAGGCGGCTCTATTGATAGCCATCACATCAGCCAGGAGGGTGTGAAATTGGTGCATTAATGGCCAATCGACCCTTCACAGTATTTCATAAAGATAAAGTGATTGTGACCACACCCAAAGTTCTTGCCAAAGGTATCCACCTTTTTTCACTGCAGTTAACCCGTGATACTACCCGTCTTCTTTTCAAAGCCTCATGCCAACCTCAAAGAGGCTACGTGGCGCACAGTCAGTGTGCACAGAGCAATTGCCTTTTATTTGGACAGGACAAGAGGAATCTGCTAGACATCTAGACCCTCTGTGTCCACTACAGAGAGATCCTGAGGCACGCCAATCTCCACCTAGAGTTTATCTATTGATAGTGGACTAAATTCAGTTAGCCTACTCCATGTTCAATCAAGAACCTTCACAGCAGCGTCTACAGCCTACCCTCAAGAGCATCCCTCTTGCATACATTTGCAGAGCTGCAATGTGGTCTTCCACCCATACTTTTGCCAAACATTATGCCCTTGATATTTACCTATCCCAGGGTACCAAATTTGGGCACGCTGTCCTGACCACAGTCTAGCATACTAACTAGCAGAAGCACCCGCCTTCAGCCACGGGTACCTAAGGTGGAGCACACACAGGGACACTCCTCAAAGAAGAAGAGAGGGTTACTCACCTTGTGCAGTAACGGAGGTTCTTCAAGATTGTTGCCTTTTTGGGTGCTCCACCCCCTGCCCTTCCTCCCTTCTGATTCGGACATACTTTATTTCATCTGGGGCAGAGAAGAATGGAGGGGATGTTTGGTTGTGCATGCATAGTAGTGGCACCCGTGCGTGCCGTCTGCTTTGCATGCACAGTCTACCTGAGGTCACTGCTACCATAAATATCTGACTAGACACGCAGTGGCACCCCAGAGACCTAAGGTGGAACACCCACAGGGACAAGCATTTCGAAGAACCTCTGTTACTGCACAAGGTAAGTAACCCTCTCTTCTTTCAAACTTCCCTTATAGGTCATGTTTTATAGGCCTTTAATTATTTTTGTTGCTCTTTCCTGTACTTTTTCCAATTTGTCCACATCTTTTGTGAAATGTGGTACCCAGAACTGGACACAGTACTCAAGCTGAGGCCTAATCAGTCTGGAGTAGAGTGGAATTACTTATTCTTGCTTATAATTTTCCTGCTAATACATCTCCAAATTGTTTGCTTTTTTTGCAACAGGGTCACACTGTTTACTCCTATTTAGCTCACTATGTCCCCCAAATCCATTTCCACAGCACTCTTTCCTAGGCTGTCATTTCCCATTTTGAATATGTGCAAATGATAGTTCCTTCCTAAGTGAAGTGCTTTGCATTTGTCCTTACTGAATTTTATCCTATTTACCTGAGATCATTTCTCCTGTTTGTCTGGATAGTTTTGAATTATAATCCTATCCTCCAGAAAACTTGTAACTGTTCCCATCTTTGTATCATCCACAAGCTTTGTTTACTTCCTGAAAAGATATTATTTGTAAATCAAGTTCTGGCCTTTTTGGTCCATATGTAGATAAGGCTTCTGTTCCATGGACACACTGGTAAAATTGTCCATACACTCCTATTAATCTGAAACATGCTCTATGTCATCCACACTGTCTTCTTAAAAGGACAGTTCCTATTAAACTGATACAGATAATGCAAATGCAACAATAACATTGTTAAACCAAGATGCACATTCACTTTAGTAAATAGACATTTTGCAATATAAAGTTGTTCTAACAGTCACTCTTGAATCTTCAGTCTTTTACTTACACACACACACACACACACACACACACACACACACACACACACACACACACACACACACAATTTGTCACATTCACATGGCTCATCAGGAGGTTTTACACCCATTGTACAGATCCCTTACGCTACAGCTTATACACAGAGTAGTGTGGAAGATCTATGTTGTTCCCTTTGTGGATCAGCTCATATAGGGTGCTACAGTGCTCTCATTGCTAGTGGGTTACACGTGTAATTGTGTGACAACAGTGTAATGCTGGGCACCAGTATTCTTGATTTCTATTTGTGGCTATGGGAGTGGATTGTGATTGAGTGGTTACAGATAGCATTGCTAAATGTAAAAATGCCCCTTTTTGAGTCATCTGTGTGTACTGAATTCAGGACCTCTGGACGCAAAAGTGACTTCTTGAGACAAAGAGACAGATCTCTTAGTACAGAAATATTCTTATTCAGAAACCTCTCTATGTGTAGTTGCTAGTTGTGATGCAGTGTCAGAAAGTTGAAGAGTCTTGGATTTATTATAACTCTATTTCTGGTATCTATTCAGTTATCTGTAAAATGGTGACTGATAGTTATCTCCACCAAGGTATGAAACCCTGGCTCAATATGTGGGTTGTGAAGGGCAAAGGCATATTAACAATCAATTCAAGAGTAAGGAGTAGAACTCATAAGCTCTTGACTTGCTGTTAAGTGTGTCTAATACTAGACCACAGAGTTTTGCATTCTATCTCTTTATATTCCCAATTCATGCCCCCTCCTCCAAAATAATGTGAAGGATGGAATGAAGGCCAAAATCATATTATTTGCAAGAATTAATACTGCATACATAGAAAATTATCTCATAGACATTCTTAGTGAGTTTAGTGTGACTTCCTGAGGAATCATGTGAACCTGCGTGACTATATTAGAGAAGGCAGGTTTTTTCTTTGCCTTGAAGTTTAAGATTGAGTGATTTAAGTGGCATGTCATATCAGTGAGAAAAGCCATGTTTAGCAGGAATGTCTCTTTGTCTAAACACGAAAGTAAATCCTGACGATTCTTTGCCTCCAAAAAACACTCGTACAGCAGGCAGTAGATCCATAAACCGATCTAACACTTTGTCTTGACTCAGACATCTAACTTCTGCAAGCATTGCCCAAGTCACCATCCTGTGTTTCATACTCCTCAACTAAAGCTCAAAATTGTGTGTCAAGGCATTCGCAACAATGAAGTTGATGGTTTTTGTGATACTTTCCATTGTGCTCTTCAGTTTGCTGCATAACTGTTCTTGGTGCAGAATGCAATGATATGAAAAGAAATCTAGAAACCGTGGATTTTTCTTCAGCAAATAAATTAGCCCCTTCTCTTTTCTAACCATGGAGGGAGCGCTATCAGTTGTTACCAAAGTAAGCTTCTTCAAATCAATGCATTTTCCTGGTACTTCAAAAAATGCCATCAGCACAGAATAAACGTTCTCTCCCCTAGTATGACCCATCAAAGGAAGCAGAGTAAGCATTTCTTCAACATACTTTTTGCCATTTAAAAAACACACCCAGAGAGATATGTCTGAACGATCAGTAGATTCATCCAATGCCAGACTGAAATACTCAGTGCTTTCAATGTCTTTTAGCAATTTAGAAAATTTGCCTGAAAAGTTTTCAATTTATCTTACTACAGTTGAATCAGACACTTGCAGTTTTGATATTTAACGATGTCCTCTTAGTTTTTAAATTTTGCAAAAAGTGATTTGCTGCAGTCCAAGAAGCACTGCTTCATCAATTCACCTTCAGTAAAAGATCTTTTTTGCTTTAGCTATGCGCCAAGCCATTTTGAAGGAGGCTTCTGTAACAACATCACTGTCTTTAACTTGCAAATGGAACATATCTTGTTGAGTACGGTAACCTTTCATTCCTGAACATATCTTAGTTTTTCCTCAGTTGCTGTCAGGTGTATATAAGTCTTTGAACTGAGAGTGACAAGATTCATGGTGCCGTTGCAGGTTTGTTTTCTTTAACACTGTGATAGTCTTTTGACAAAGACGACACATTGGTTTTCCATTTATCTGCAAAAGCGATTCCATTTCCACAACAGGGTTGAAAACTCTGTATTCATCCAACAAACGTCTCTTCTTTGTTGCCATTTTTAATGCTTCTTATTAAAAAGGAAATTGTATACCAGTGTTTTGGGTGTTTCTTCAGGTTGTGCATTTCTTCGAGTGATTTTACTGTAAAACGAAAAGTTTCCAAGCCAGGGTGCTCCAGCCTGCGGCAGGCTGGGGAGCTGGGCGAGTCAGGCTGGACATGAGAGGCAAAAATGGACAATTGCCCGGGAGCCCCGTCCTCGATTCCCAGCAGGGCTGACTCCCTATGTGGAGTCTTTCGCTCCATGTGGGACAGAGGCAGGGCTAACATGGCCAGTGTGAGCCAGTCAGTGCTTCTCTGGCTCTGCCCACAATGCTAAGCAGCCAGCACTTCCCACAATATCCTGGCACTCCCGGCACCTCCTCCCTGGGGGCTAGAAATGCCAACACCCTGTACCCGTCTGTTCCAGGCAGCCCGTCCACTTGCATCTTTGAATGCTCACCCTTCCTGGGAGATGCCTCGCCATTGTGGAGCGTGTTCCCAGTGGAGGCTATGTTCAAAGGATCCCACCTGTAGGCTGCATGTTGAGTAGCCCTGGATTAAAAGAGTTACACTATGCCAAAGAGAGAGTCAGTGCTAAGATTAGAAAACAGAGTGCCTGGTGGCAAGGTATCTCTTCAAACCATCAAGACATGTTTTCTTTTTAATGTACATTATTCAGAAAATCAAAATGAGAGGATTGTGGGCAATTGCTACACAATTGACCATTAGATTACTTAAATAGCCCCTCAAATTGTCTTAGGCCTGGTTTACACTAGGAACTTAGATCGAAGTTATTCACATAAGGTCAATTTTCTAAACAATGAGTCCACGTTACTAAGCCTGTCCCGTCGACCATAAGGGCCGCTGAAGTCAATATTGGTACTCCTGCTTTTATGAGTAATGCTAAATTTGACATAGGCTTGGTCCTGAAGACTCTAAAGAGACCTCCTTTTGAACCTCTCACCTCCTGTTCCCTCCTTCATCTGTCAGTGAAAGTGTCCTTCCTAGTCATGATAACCTCAGCAAGGATACTGGGGGAAACAGTGGTGCTTATGGCAAATTCACCCCTTCGCAGTATTTATGAAGGATAAAGTCATTCTATGACCTCATCCGAAATTCGTGCCAAAAGTAGTTTCTACCGTTCATATCAATGAGCCAATATATCTGCCTATCTTCTTTCCTAAATCGCATAATTACTACTTAGAGGCCTAATGTCACACTTTGGATGCCAGGAGAGCACTTTCTTTTTATTTGGACAGAACCTGATCATTCCGTAAATCTCCCAGGCTATTCCTGTCCATCACAGAGTGATCCAGGGGTCAACCAGTAATCTCACAGCTCATTGCCAGGTGGATATATCGTGCATACAACGTTACTCCTTACGGAATAAGCAGCCTCCACTCCACATCATAGCAATTCCACAAGAGCCATAGTGATGTTCACGATGTTTCTAGCTAATATACCCATGTTAGAAATTTGCATGGCTGCCATGTCATCAGACCATACCTTTGCTAACCATTATGCTATAGCATCAGATCCGATCCCTACCACTACCATAGGTTGAACAGTTCTTTATTCTCTGGTGCAACCACCTCGCCAAAGTCCCCTCCATCAGGGCACTGCTTTACAGTCACCTGATGTGGCACACCCCCGGGTAAGTTACTTACTTTACGGTAATGATGGTTCTTCGAGATGTGTGTCCTGTGGTTGCTCCATTACCCACCGTCCTCCCCTCTACCTGGGAGTCGGTAATCAAGATTCCATGGTAGAGAAGGAACGGGGTGGGGGGGGGCAGGTGAGGAACGCGCCGCATGCAACTAATGGATAAATGGCACGAGACACAGCTACTGCACATGTGAGGCGTGTCCAGATCCTGCTAAGAAAATTCTCTGATCGGCTGGTTTTGAGGACGTGCCAACACTAGATGTGGAGCACCCACAGGAACACACATCTCAAAGAACTATCATTACTGTACAGTAACTAACTTTTTCATACATACCAAAGGAGTTCAGTGTGCAAATTTTTCACATTATATATGCTTACATTATAATTTCAAGTTATTTTTCTGGGATTTTTTTGCGGGGGCAGGGGAAGAGTACATTAGAACGGCCATACTGGGTCAGACAAAATGTTCATCTAGTCCAGTATCCTGTCTGCCAATGCCAGATGCCCCAGAGGGAGTGAACAGAAACAGGTAGTCATCAAGTGATCCCTCTCCTGTCATCCATTTCCAGCTCCTGACAAACAGAGACTAGGGACACCATTCCTACCCATTCTGGCTAACATTGTGGAGAATCAGCTTTATGATGTACTTTTTATAATAGTGTCCTGTTCTATCGTTTATGTTCATTGTCTCTGAATTAGTCACCATGTAGCACTTTTTTTCACTTTCTAGCAGCCTGTAGGAGCTGTTTCTCTTGGCATTCCAGTAACAAGAAAAAAAGAGGATGAGGTATCAGTTGGAAGCACGCCTTTGGCAAAGCAGCAGTCAAATCAAGCTTCTGAGTATGCCAGCAGCCCTGTTAAAACAAAAACTGTAACAGGTACGTTCTCTTTTTAATTGACTCGAACCATTTTGTCTTCCCACCCCATATAATACACAAATATTTTTAGTGGAATTACAATTTGCAGTTCATTTTAAAATGGTCATTTAATTTTACAATTTATGTAATCAATATCATATTTTTCAGTTCTAAAATACATTTTATTTACCTATTTTTGCTAATGGCATTGAGTGTTCTTGCTAAGCTAAATGGAGTGCACTTACAGTAGAATTTTAATTATTATCTTGATACATAATGTCTTATGCACCAATCCTGTGCATGTGGTTAATTTTCTTCACTGTGTGTAGTCATGTTGATGTCGATGGGACTACTCACATAATCTCATTCTAACATGTTCAGAAGTCTTTGCAGGATCAAGATCTTATGTTTAAACATAGTACAATGCAGTGTTAGTAAGACCACCTATCTTTTGAAAATGTATTAGCCATTGTAGTAAGATGAGGGTCTGAAACATAAGCCCAGATATTACAGGCCAGGTATGAGGCCTGAGGCCTAGACAGCAGTGGTCAAGACTTTGCTAATATAAAGCAGAGTTAAGCTGTGAGCAAGAGGCACAGAGAAGTTAGCAAGAACAGGGCTAATCTTACAGAAACACTTATAACTAAGAGGTACTAAGCACAGTCTATAAGCACATTCCAGAAGGGTTGTAACAGAATACCTTGTTAAGAAACATCTTGGTACCAACACACATCCCACAAATAACATACATGCCAATGCAGGTTCAGGACCGGGTCTAAATTGACAGCATGATGGATAGTAATTGAACTTCCCTTGTGTGTAGTAAGGACCAGTAACTAGGCAATAGAGGGTGGCAACCTGATAGGTTTGGAATAATGTGTAACTTGTTTGTACCTGTGAATAAAAGTGCATCTAAAGGGTGGTCATCGGCTGACCATAGGGGCAGTGTTGAATCCATAGTATTAATTGGGTATTAGTCCATTGTCATGGTGTACATATGTATAGTGTTTCAGTGGCAAGTCTGTTTGCTGGCAAATATTATTGTACTTCACTTGGCAATAAAGCTAGCCGGGTGCTTTCAATTCTTATTTCATTTGTGGCTTCTGGGGGCTCTCTAAAGTCTGTCATGTTGACTAATTGCACATGGTTAATGCGTTAGCCAGGGGAGCGCACGCATGCAGCTGAAAGTTTATTATTATTGACGGAGCAAAGAACCTGTCAGGAACCCATCGGGACACCTAACTGACGACAGCCAGAAGTTATTTTTCTGTCTATAACAAAAATTTAAATGCTGAAGTAGTTTGTGGTCCTTTAAAAATTTTTATGCTTATGTTGTAGTGTGCTCTTACTGATTGTTAATTAACATGACAGTCTGTAAATTTTTGTAACGTTCTTCAGTTATTATTATAAGGCATGACCAACTATTGATTCCACCTATTTGAAAAGTGTAGTAATCCTTATAAAATACATGGGGTCAAATTCTGAATTCATTTAGGGTACGTCTAGACTACAGGCTTTTGTCGACAGAGGCTTTGTCGACAGATACTGTTGACAAAGCTTCTGTCAACAAAGAGCGTCTAGACTACATCCAGTTCTGTCGACAAACCAAGCCACTTTGTTGACATGAGAGTGTAGACACAAAGGACAGTGTAGATGCAATAACGCCTTCTGTTGACAGAACTCTGTCGACAAAAGGCGTTATTCCTCGTAGAATGAGGTTTACCGCCATCGACAAAACTGCCGAGTTCTGTCGACATTATGTTGACAGAACCCGGCGATAGTGTAGACACAGGTATAGTTTTGTCGACAAAAGGCCACTTTTGTCGACAAAACCCTGTAGTCTAGACACACCCGTTACACTAGTATACATTCCCATATAGAACTTATCATTTTCCTTATTGCTGTGTTCTTCTGTCAGCACTATATGATTGGCATCTTTAGGAACCTGATTTGGAACCTGGCAAAAGTGGTGCATAAGCTAATAGATTCCCAGATGATGCATGATTTTTCTGTAGAATCTGTTATAATGAGCTCTGCTCTCTCTAGGGTTAGTTGTCACTATGACATGAGTAAATAAGATGTTTCTTCTTTTGCTTGAAGTGCTTGTTGTCTGCACCTTACCAGTCTGCTCTCATTAATGCCCAGAATTTCATGTTGATAGTTGTCCATCTCCCTCATGATATCCAAGATATTTGATATTAAAAACATTGATCTCATGTCCAAGTAACCAACTCTGAAATGTTTTCTTGCTGCTAGCATCAAAGTTTTGGGCTCCTAACATACAGAGACTGGCTTTCACCGGGAGCTGTTATGCACCATTAAGAGTCTGCAGAGTATATTTTTAACAGAGCGGTAGCTTGGTTCCATTTTTATAATCAGTAAGATGTTTCTACAAAGCAAGATGGTTAGCCTTGTGCTCAGCCTCACCGCTTTACTCTGGCTTGGGACCAGCAGCTACATCAGTGTGTGGCAGATAGGCTCAAGTTATAGAGCTAGCAGCTGAAGCTGCTGCTATCATGGGAAACCACAGAGCTGTTTACCAAATAATTAAAACTCTGTGAAAATTTCAAATCAGATATAAGCCAATAAGCAGCAAAGATGGAAAAATGCTTATGTCTGAAGCAGAACAGAAAAACAGGCAGAGCATTTCAAAGAAGTATTCAGTAGACCCATCCTTGCCAGAGCATCAGATCTGATGAAACCTGAATCTGATCAACTTGACATTAACATTTTGATCCAAAAGAAAAATCCAAAGTACAGGCTGGAATTATAGGAAATTGAACTATTGTAATGCCAACTAAGAGCGCGTGTCACCAGAATCAGAAGGGGCATATACTTTGGGGCAGATAGTTTGGATGACAACACATTGACTTTCACATGAAGCTCTTCAAGTAAATATCAGCTGATGAAAGAAAATGAGAATGCCTTAGATCAGGCCCCCAAACTATAGGATGTGCCTTTCCATGAAGGAATAATTGTGGGGCAGGGAGTGCAGTAGGGCCTTGGTCAGTCCCACTGCCTTGTTCCAGTCTAAGTTGTGGCTCTGCTTCCAGCTGTACCTCTTGCCCCACTGTGGTCCCTGCTCCCGCTTTCACCCCAGACGTAGACCCTGGGGGTGCAAACTAGAAAAGGTGGAGGCACAACTAAAAATGTTTGGGGACCCCACCTTAGTGAAACCTTAAAAAGAGACCTTTGTACATTTCAAAGGAGGAATGTGGAAGTGCCTATTGACTAGTCGAGTAGTCGATGGAAATACCATCGACTACTCGACTAGTAAATTACTCAATATTTAACATCCTTACCGTTGTACACGTCACCTCAGGATGGGATGCAGAGATAAAATTTCTTGATAACTTAAATGACAATTCTTGATTTAGTCCTAAGTGGAGGACGGAATCTGGTCCAAGAGGTAAACATAACTGTACCTCTTGGAAAAAGTGACTATAGTGTGATAAAATTTAACATCCCTGTGGTGGGAAAAGCACCTCAGCAGCCCAATACTGTGGCATTTAATTTCAGAAAGGGGAACTACACAAAAATATTAAACAGAAATGAAAAGCTATAGTACCAAAAGTAAAATCCCTGCAAGCTACATGGAAACTTTTCAAAGACACCATAATAGAGGTCCACCTTAACTGTATACCCGAAATTAAAAAGAACATGGTAAGAGAACCAAAAAAGTGCAACCATAGCTTAACAACCAAGTAAAAGAAGCAATGAGAGATAAAAAGGCATCGTTTAAAAAGTGGAAGTTAAATCCTAGTGAGGAAGATAGAATCATAGAATACTAGGACTGGAAGGGACCTCAAGAGGTCATCGAGTCCAGTCCCCCGCCCTCATGGCAGGACCAAGTACTGACTAGACCATCCCTGATAGACATTTATCTAACCTACTCTTAAATATCTCCAGAGATGGAGATTCCACAACCTCCCTGGGCAATTTATTCTAGTGTTTGACCACCCTGACAGTTAGGAACTTTTTCCTAATGTCCAACCTAAACCTCCCTCGCTGCAGTTTAAGCCCATTGCTTCTTGTTCTATCCTCAGAGGCCAAGATGAACACGTTTTCTCCCTCTTCCTCATGACACCCTTTTAGAGACCTGAAAACTGCTATCATGTCCCTCCCTCAATCTTCTCTTTTCTAAACTAAACAAACCCAATTCTTTCAGCATTCCTTCATAGGTCATGTTCTCTAGACCTTTAATCATTCCTGTTGCTCTTCTCTGGACCCTCTCCAATTTCTCCACATCTTTCTTGAAATGCGGTGCCCAGAACTGGGACACAATACGCCAACTGAGGTCTAACCAGCGCAGAGTAGAGTGAAAGAATGACTTCTCATGTCTTGCTCACAACACACCTGTTAATGCATCCCAGAATCATGTTGGCTTTTTTTGCAACAGCATCACACTGTTGACTCATATTTAGCTGGTGGTCCACTATAACCCCTAGATCCCTTTCTGCCGTACTCCTACCTAGACAGTCGCTTCCCCATTCTGTATGTGTGAAACTGATTGTTCCTTCCTAAGTGGAGCACTTTGCATTTGTCTTTATTAAACTTCATCCTGTTTACCTCAGACCATTTCTCCAATTTGTCCAGATCATTTTGTATTATGACCCTGTCCTCCAGAGCAGTTGCAACCTCTTCCAGCTCTGCAAACTTAATAAGCGTACTTTCTATGCCAATATCTAAATCGTTGATGAAGATATTGAACAGAGCCGGTCCCAAAACAGACCCCTGCGGAACCCCACTTGTTATACCTTTCCAGCAGGACTGAGAACCATTAACAACTATTCTCTGAGTACGGTTATCCAGCCAGTTATGCACCCACCTTATAGTAGCCCCATCTAAGTTGTATTTGCCTAGTTTATTGATAAGAATATCATGTGAGACCGTATCAAACGCCTTACTAAAGTCTAAGTATACCACATCCACTGCTTCTCCCTTATCCACAAGACTCATTATCCTATCAAAGAAAGCTATCAGATTGGTTTGACATGATTTGTTTTTTACAAATCCATGCTGGCTGTTCCCTATCATCTTACTACCTTCCAAGTGTTTGCAGATGATTTCCTTAATTACTTGCTCCATTATGTTCCCTGGCACAGAAGTTAAACTAACTGGTCTGTAGTTTCCTGGGTTGCTCTTGTTTCCCTTTTTATAAATGGGCACTATATTTGCCCTTTTCCAGTCTTCTGGAATCTCTCCTGTCTTCCATGATTTTCCAAAGATGATAGCTAGAGGCTCAGATACCTCCTCTATCAGCTCCTTGAGTATTCTAGGATGCATTTCATCAGGCCCTGGTGACTTGCAGGCATCTAACTTTCCTAGGTGATGTTTAACTTGTTTTTTTTTTAATTTTATCTACTAAACCTACCCCCTTCCCACAAGCATTCACTATGTTAGGCATTCCTTCAGACTTCTCAGTGAAGACCGAAACAAAGAAGTCATTTATTTCCTCATTTATAAGAAAGGAGCACAAATTCTATCAAATTAAGTGAAAAAATATAATAAGGAAAGCAAAAAAGGAGTTTGAAGAACAGCTAGCCAAAAACTCAGAAAATAATAGCAAAATGTTTTTTAAGTACATTAGAAGCAGGAAGCCGGCTAAACAGCCAGTGGAGCCACTGGGTGATCGAGATGCTAAGGGAGCACTCAAAGGCAATAAGGACAGTGTGGAGGAAATAAATGAATTCTTTGCTTGGTCTTCACAGCTGAGGTTATAAGAGAGAGTCCCAAACCTGAGCCATTCTTTTTAGGTGACAAATCTGAGGAATTGTCCCAGATTGAGGTGTCATTAGAGGAGGTTTTGGAACAAATTGATGGACTTCACAGTAACAAGTCACAGGGACCAGATGGCATTCACCCAAGTGTTGTGAAAGAACTCAAATGTGAAATTGCAGAACTATGTACTGTGGTTTGTAACCTATCCTTCAAATTAGCTTCTGTACCTAATGACTGGAAGATAGCTAATGTGACACCAATATATAAAAAGGCCTCTAACCGTGGTTCTGGCAATTATAGAATGGTAAGTCTAACATCAGTACCGGGCAAATTAGTTGAAACTATAGTAAAGAATAAAATTGTCAGACACCTAGATGAATATAATTTGTTGGGGAAAAGTCAGCATGGTTTCTGTCAAGGGAAATCATGCCTTACTAATCTACAAGAGTTCTTTGAGGGGGTCAACAAGCATGTGGACAAGAGTGATCCAGTGGATATAGTGTGCTGAGATTTCAAGAAAGCCTTTGACAAGGCCCCTCACCAATGGCTCTTAAGTAAATTTAGTTATCTTGGGATAGGAGGGAAGTTCCTCTCATGGATTGATAACTGGTTAAAAGACAGGAAACAAAGGGTAGGAATAAGTGGTCAGTTTTCCGAATGGAGAGAGGTAACTAGTGATGTCCCCTAAGGGTCGAAACTGGGATCAGTCCTATTTAACTTATTTATAAATGATCTGGAGAAAGGGGTAAACAGTGAAGTGGCAAAATTTGCATATGATACCAAACTGCTCAAGATAGTTAAGACTAAAGCAGACTGTGAAGAGCTTCAAAAGGATCTCACCAAACTAAGTGACTGGCCATCAAAATGGCAAATTAATTTTAATGTTGATAAATGTAAAGCAATGCAAATTAAAATAATAATCCCAGTTATACATAAAAATGATGGAGACTAATCTAGCTATAATCACTAAAGAGAGAGATCTTGGAGTCATTGTGGATAGTTCTCTGAAAACATCCACTGAATGTGCAGTGACAGTCAAAAAAGCAAACACAATCTTAGGAATCATTAAAAAAGGGATAGAGAATAAGACAGAGAATATCTTATTGCCTCTATATAAATCCATGGTACGCCCACATCTTGACTACTGCATACAGATGTGGTCGCCTCATCTAAAAAAACCACATATTGGCATTTGAAAAGGTTGAGAAAAGGGCAACAATCATGATTAGGGCTTTGGAACAGGTCTCAGATGAAGAAAGATTAAAAAGACTGGTACGTTTCACTTTCAAAAAGAGGATACTAAGTGGGGAATATGATAGAGTCTATAAAATCATGACTGGTGTGGAAAAAGCGAATAAGGAGAAGTTATTTACTTGTTCCCATAACATAAGAACTAGGGGTCACCAAATGAAATTAATAAGTAGCAGGTTTAAAAGAAACAAAAGGAAATTTTTCTTCAGAGAGCACACAGTGAACCTGTGGAACTCCTTGCCAGAGGATGTTATGAAGACCAGGACTTGAACAAGGTTCAAAAAATAATTAGATAAATTCATGGAGGTTAGGTCCATCAATGGCTAATGTCATCCATTTCTAGCCTCTGTTTGTCAGAGGCTAGAAATGGATGACAGGAGAGGGATCACTTGATGATTACCTGTTCTGTTCACTTGCTCTGGGGCATCTGGAATGGCCACTCTTGGATGACGGGATACTGGGCTCGATGGACTTTTGGTCTGACTCAGCGTTGCTGTTCTTCTGCTCTTATGTAAATTGATAAGGGAAGCTGGTTTGTTTAGCTGTCTGATATTTCAAAGAATTTAAAAAATTATTTAAAATGGCAAATTATTAATTCAGTAGGCTTTCTTTAAAGAAATCTGCATTTGATGTTTACTTCAATAATTTAATTTATTGCCATTTTTGTTTGCATAAGATTCTACTCTAATAAGATGTATGCTTTCAATGGTTAATATTCATATGAGAGATTGTTCTGTAACTAATTATAAAGCCACAGTCTATGTTCTGAAATTGATTATAATGTTGTCATATGTGACTGAAATTACTTTAGGTGCTGAATATTTGTGAATATATAATTTCAGTAGTGAACCATTGATCAAAAACCAAATGGAGTAGAATGGCGACAGGAACCTAAGCTGAGTACATCTATTTTTTTCATAAACAGGAAAGGAAATGTTGTGAAAACATAGTCTTTATTAACACCATATTCATATTAGATCAGAAGGGGGGATTACAAATTGGGATTTACAAAGGGAAATTGAAAAGAAGCAGTTAGTTGAGTGACAAAATAACACAAAATCTCAAACCTTTGCTCCTTTCAAATATTTCCTTAGTGCCATCCTGTAGTGAGGCCTGTAAGAAATTAATCAGTTAAAGGTGGTTTGATGAGCCTATAGGATATTTGTTGGCACTTTATCGGTTTCTAAGTTTAAAATATTATAAATGTGTATTGTGAGAAAAAAGAGGTAGGTAGAGCTGCATGCAAGAAACTAAAAACCTGGAGCAGGTTTGCTAAATGAGCCAACCAGAGACATCTGATTCAGGGAAGGAACCTCAAACAGCTGGTTCCTTATAAGAGAGCTAATGCTACTCTAGAAAGAGGGAACTGACTCTGAGAAGCTGTGCCCTCCATTCCTCCTTACTTGCAGTGACAGTAAGTCAATGGAACTGCTCTTGCATTCACAAGTTCTCTCAGTGGACTGTCTTCTGTATGTTGTAAATATTTAGTTGGTTTTAGTAAAGTTATTAGTTATGTAGCTAGATTTCACTGTTTATCAGTTTTTTGGCCAATTCCCAGTGTCGAGGGAGGCCTCAGTCACTGAGCTTAAAACCCTGCATTTTCTGTAACAAGGCTATCCCTGAGCAGTCCACACTCACGTTGCTTGAAATCCCTCCGGGGAAACTCATACTGAAGACAATTGCCAAATCTGCAAGAAATTTGAGCCTTGCATGAAAATGGATCAGGAGGCCAAGCTGAAGTTTCTGCTCATGGAAGCAGCACTGAGACTTCCATCTGAGTCAGGCTAGTCAGACTCAGCACCAGCTGTCTTGGCATCAATTAAGGAGTGCTGCTCCTACTGTACCAGAATTCACATCACCATTTACAGTGCTTCCATTTGGCCTGCCTGCAGCTGCTCGCTTGTTCACAAAATGTGTGACCATATTGGCAGCTTTCCTGTGGAGATTAAGTGTTCAAGTTTACCTTATCTGGATCACTGGCTAAACAAAGGACTAATCCAGGGTCCAGGTTGTGTTCAGAGTTCAACTTATCCAGTTGATGATTATGACCATAAGCCTTCTGATTAATGCAAACAAATCTACCCTTTGGTAAAGAGGATAGAGTTTATTGGGGTGATGTTGGACTCTACCTAGGCCAGCTGACCCCAGGCTCCATGCAGTGCTGCCGCTTTGAAACGCCATGTGGAGTCCAGTCTCCAGCTGGCCTAGGGCTGCATGTGGCATTTCAAAGTGGCAGCTCCTTGTGGAGCATGGGCACTGCTGCTTTGAAGCACCCCTTTCTCTCCCTCCACCTTACTTCCTGTTTCTGATAGATACAGCAAGTGTGGGGGGGAAGCAACTAGTCGACTAGCATGTCAACTATCGGATAAGCATTTGTTTATTAGATAGTTGATTAGTTGACTAGTCGTTCACATCCCTAGTGCTGATTAGGCCTCAGTGGAATATTGTTCTAGGTACCACATATCAGGAAAGATGCGGACAAATTGGAGAAGGTCCAGAGAAGAGCAACAAAAATGATTAAATGTCTAGAAAACATGACTTATGAAGGGAGATTGGGTTTGTTTCATCTATAAGGGAAATTGAGAGGAGACACAAAAGCTTTCAAGTATCTAAAAATCTGTTACAAGGAAGAGGGAGAAAAAATATTCTTCTTAACTCTTGATGATAGGACAAGAAGCAATGGACTTAAATTGCAGCAAGGGAGTTTTAGGTTTGACATTAGAAAAAACTTCCTGTCAGGGTGATTAAACACAGGAATAATTTGCTTAGGGAGATTGTGGAACCTCTATTAATGGAGATTTTTTAAGAGTAGGTTAGACAAACACCTGTCAGGGATGATCAGGATAGTGCTTGGTCCTGCCATGATTGCAGGGGACTGGACTTAATGACCTCTTGAGGTTCCTTCTAGTTCTAGTATTCTATGATTTTGTGATCTCAAACCTGTCTAGATATGGCTGGCCTCAGTATACTCATCAGGCCATCTCCGTCTACATATAGCTCACAGGTTCTTCTTTCATTGAACTGGCAATTGTATCTTCTCAATATTTGTACAAGCCTTCCCCGTCTTTCACCCTCAACCATCAATAACGTTGATTTCAGATGCATCTGTGATAAGATGGGGAACTCACCTGGCACCAGTCAGAACTCCTCATCTTTGGTCTCTGGTGAAGCTCTCTCCTCACATCAGTGTCAGAGATCTCATTGTGGTTTGTCTTGCCTGTCAGATGTTCCTACTTAATTTTCAGCAGAAGTTTATTTATTCTTAAAGGCAACGCTGCAGCCATATTTTTCTTGACTAGGCAAGAACAGAGCTCACTCTTCCCTCCTTTGTCAGGAAGCAGATGACCTGTGGGAATTTTCTATAAACTGTTCAATTAACCTTGAGGTTTCTTACCTTCCGGGGGTGTGGAATGAGCTGGTAGATCATCTGAGTAGGTCTTGCTCCAGTCATGAGTGGTCTCTCTAACAGAATGCAGCTGGTGATATTTCTGAGGTTTGGGAAGCTCCCCAGACAGATATGTTTGAGAACAAGGACAATGATATAGCCAGTTCTGCTCCCTTCAAGGCTGTAGTCCAGGTTCCATTATGAATGCCTTCCTCGTACCCAGGATGGAACGATTTTATTATGCCTTTCCCCCCAATCCCACTTTTAAACAGAGTGCTACTAAAATCAAATGGGTTATATTAATAGCCCCACCAACATTGGATCTCTGCTTAAACCTTTCATTGGTGACTCCAGTCTCAGTCTCATTGTATCTTGATCTGATCTCTCAAGACCACAGTTGGCTGCTCCACCCTGAGTTCCTTTCCTTTAGAGGTCTGGAAGCTCCATGCCTAAATCCCAGAGAGCAGGCTTGCTCAGGGCAAGTTCACCAGATTTTTTTAAGTAATAGAAGGCCATCCACCGGTACTTCCTACCTGTGAAAATGGAAGTGGTTCTTGTTCTGGGCTTCCCAAACCAAAGTATCACCAATGCATTTATGCATCCAAAATATATGCAACTATCTATTGCACCTGAAACAGCCAGTCTTGACAGTTCTGTCTATCAGAGTTCACCTGACAGCAGTATGCACTTTCTACCTTTGGGTGGACAGGTGCTCTGGTTTTTGGTTTTTGTTTCAAATACCATGACAGTCAGATTCCTCAAAGTCCTACAAAGGTTGTACCCTCAAGTAAGGGAGCCTATTCTTGATCTGGTCTTGACAAAATTTATGGGACCATCATCTAAGCCTTTCACAACATGCTCCTTATGGTACTTCTCCAGGAAAGTGATTTTCTTAATTAGAAACATATCTGCCAGAATAGTTTTTGAACTGTGTGCTCTCACTTTGGAGTTACCATACACAATCTGCTTAAAAATAAGGTGCATTTATGTCTTCATCTTAATTTACTCCCAAAAGTAGTTCAGCAATTTCAAAGTAATCAAGCAATTTACCTACATGTCTTTACCCAAAGCCTTGTGCAAATAAGAATGAATGACTGCTGTAACTGGATGTTAGTAATACCCTAGAATTCTACATAGAATAGACTAAGCTGTTTCAGTGGCTCACCTAACTGTTCATGGCTGTAACAGAGAAAATCAGAGGTCTCCCAATGTTTTCACAGAATTTTGTCCTGGATAACTTCATGTATCTGCACTTGTTATGATTAGGCAAGAGTTTAACTGCAAAGTAATCTGACTTGCTCATTCCACGAGGCTGTAAACATCCTCAGTGGTGTTCCTAGTACAGCTCCTTATCCAAGGCTTTTTAAAAATAGCAACTTGGTCATCGGTACACACTTTTTCCTCCTATTATGTCATCACCCATTACTTTAGGGATGATGCCACATTTGTTGAGCTGTGTTCTGCTCTGTGTGTTTGTTAATGCCATTATGAATGCCTTCCTGGAACCCAGGATGGAACAATTTTATTATGCTTTTCCCTCAAATCCACTCCTATACCGAATGCCACTAAAATCACATGGGTTTTATTAATGGCCCAAGCATAGCCCCACCAACATTGGTTCTGTGCTTAAACCTCTCAGTAACAACTTCATTTTGTGAACTCTGATCCCGTTTCCTATATTACTGCTTGGAAATCACTAAGGCTGCGTCTAGACTGCAGGGTTTAGGGGTTTGTTTTTTTCAGAAAAAGTTAAGTGCATTGCACTCTGCAATTTGCATACCTTTTTCCGATTGTTTTTTTGGAAGAGGCTTTTCCCAAATTTGGCCCATCTACACTGGGCCAAATTTTGGAAAAGTCTCCTCTTTCGGAAGAGCTCTTTTTTGTGAAACAAAGAAGACAGGGCTTCCGAAAGAGCATGTCTGCTCTTCTGCAAAAAATATCGGAAGAGCAGACATGTTCCGTGGACGCAGCAGAGTTTTTCCAGGATACTGGAGGTATCCCAGAAAAACTCTGTAGTCTAGACATAGCCTGAGAATGGAATGCACATGTGCAGTCACTCAACGTGAAGCTAGTAGTTGGAAGAAAACAAGTGGGAAGTATGATGCTTGAGCCAGAGAGAATATCTGATGGAAGGCCAGGGAGCTTATGGAATGAAGAAGGATGTACACAAGAATGGGAAGTGTGGCTACATAGAAGAGGAAAAGGAAGAGGGAAAGAAGATGATTGCATTTTTGGCATTGAGGACTGGTTAATTTCCAGTTATAGAATTTTAATGGCTCTTGAAAGTAATTATGGGCAGAAGGAGCAAGGGAAGGGACAAATGTGCATTTGTATTAAGTGAGCTGTTCAAAACTTGGATTCTGAATTGCATCTCCAAAAACTGTCCACAAATTCATTTTGCTTAGGTAATTGCTTATGCAAATGTTTACATGTATGCCCAAAATCAACATTGGTATGTGGCAGTTGTCAGTTTATGCAAGCATCTGCATTTTATCTGGACATATAACTTTGGACCCGAGTTTTGAGAATTCATCTTTATGGTTGGCTCATTCTCTGTATCAGTTCTCTAGCTCAGTGTTTCTGAAAGTGTTCCACGGAATCACTCTCAGAAACACAGTAACTGGCCACCCTGGTTTGTTTATTTACCAGCGCCGTGGCCACGGAGCCTTGCGGCTCCCATTGGCACCATTTCGTCCTTTGCAGCCAACAGGAGCCGCGGGAAGCAGAGTGGGCTGGGCCATCACTTCCCACGGCTCCCCTTGGCTGCAAAGGATGAAACAGAGCCAATGGGAGCCGCGAGGCTTTGTGGCCGCAGCACCAGTAAATAAACAAACTGGGGCAGCCAATTAATATGTCTCTGAGAGTGATTCTGCAGAACAATTTCAGAAACACTGCTCTAGCTGATTCTGACCTTTCAGCTTTGCTAATATCTTCTTCATAAGGGAATCAGATTTTCCATTACTGGTAATGGTGAAACCAAAAAAGTCTGTCGTTCAAAATCTGGAGGTGTCAAGAATGGTGATTGTATGGAGTTTACAGACCACCTCTTTTTTTTGTAGCAAAAATTTTGTAGCAAACAATTAATAAATAATGGTAATAATAAAGACACACAACTATTTTCTTGTGTCAAAGTACTTCTTAATTTTCTAATGCACAACTGCTTAATTTAAATTAGAAGTGAATGTTGAGAAGTCATGTTTTTAATTATTTAGCAAAATCAACATTACTGAAGGAAAAAAGAAAATATTGTTAGATTTCATTTATAGTAGGAATTGCTCACTTTAATCATGTACTTTATCTTACTAGTTTAGACTAAATCCCATTCTTTTTGTGATTCATTGAGCATTTAGTTTCATTGTAAAATAATTTCATGACACAGAGTTTGACAGTAATGAATAAAATATGATAACTTTGTTTCTCTGAGGAGATAGAGTGGTTTGACTAAGTATTCTATTTTCCTTTTTGAATTAAACATAGTTACTCTTTTGAAGAATGCATTATGGAATTTGGCATTGATAATTCCTGCTTTGTTAAAGATTTTCATATTATGTGAAAGTGGGAAAATACTATTTACGTACGACAAGCAAAGCTACAGCACAGCATTGTTGTGAAAAGGATCTTTTCAAAATTAGTTCTTTTATCTTTTTTAAAGATTGTAGTGAACATGACAAAATGTTTGGTTACAATCCTAGACCTTAGTTTTTAAATACGTGCACATTTTTGCATGCACTGGAGTTGTATGTGTAAAATGTGTGTTGTACAGATGTAGATAGTTGCATCTGCATATGGATTTGCCAATGACTTACTCATGTACAGCTTGCGCACATAGGGTTTTATGTACACCTTTAAATATAAGCCTCAGTGTATAAAGGTAAAGGCTAAAGCATTTCTGTTTAATAAAGTGACTTAAAGGGATATCATGTCTACCTCAAATGGATCCCGGTCCGCAAGGCTTCAAGCCCTGCAAAAAGTGTCACAAGCCTATGCCCTGTGGCAACCCTCATTCATTGTGCTTAAAGTGTCTGGGAGAGGCTCATCTCGCAGAAGTCTGCAAAATCTATAAGGCGTTTAAACCGTGCACCAAACACAGGAGAGAATCGCGCCTCAGGATCCTCCTCATGGAGACAGCTCTCAGGCCGGTACCGGCATCAGACCCAGCACTGGGGCGCTGAAGCGCACCGGCGTCAGTGCGGGATACCGCGGTGTACCGTGCCTCGCCGGCACTGCAGAGACCCCGGCACCGGTCTCAGTCTCCGGCACCTCAGAAAAAGAGGAGGCCCAACAGGGGACGGTCCCCTTCTAGACACGTGCCCTCTGTGCGCCCTCCAGCGGGGTACGTGGCGCCGACGAGCCCGGGCCTTCCAGGTCGGGTGGACCTTCCTCCCGGCATAGGGAGCCTAGCCCATTGGAGGACTTCCCTGAACCCTCCACACTGGAGGCTTTAGAGGCAGCGAGAGTGCTGATCAAATCTTCTCCCTCACCTCCCCCTACTCCAACCCCCTCCAGGGGGCATGGGACGGCATGGCACCAGCCTCCTTCCAGGCTATCTGGGGCTCCAGCACCAGAGGTCAGAGACCACGGCCCACCCCTCCCGGCACAGCCGGCACCGCATGCGGCACCAACCAGTGATGCGCCTCCGCCCATGGTGCCGCCCCAGGATGCGGCACCGGATGCACCGCGGTATCGTAGACTGGCATCGCCACCGGGACAGACTGCCTCGGCACCTACCTCCACACTGGATATCCGTACCGCCATGCCACCGCCTCTGCCTCGGCACCAGGGAAAGCTGGAATCTATGGCTCCTCCTTGTTCTGCCTTGGAGTATTTGTCGGACTCCGAGGCGGAGTCCACTTGGTGTTCTAGGGTTCCGCTCACAGTGCCGCTCCCAGCACCGTAGTCCACCTCGTCCATACCAGCAGCAGTGGGCACAGCCAGTCCCGGTGCCGGTGCTCCAACAATCGTGGCTCCCACAGCCTCTGGGCCAGTGGTCTTTCTGGACACCCTGGGAGTACCACCAGGCCCAGAGAGACGTTCCATCCAGGTTGGCCTCTGTCTCCTCCGGACCACGGGCTCCTCCTTCGGCGACCCCCTTTGTCAGATCTCCAACCTCTGGCCAGTCGTTGGCCCCGGCCAACCCTCTGCTGCTCCTTCAGGGAGCGCGGCTCTGGTGAGCCAACCTCCCCTGTTCTTGTCTACTGGCACCTCGTAATATCTTGTACATATGGGAGCCACTGTAGGAGAAGCCCAGAAGGGGTCATCATCGTCCTCGTCCCCTGACTCATGGACTTTCAGGTCAGAAGGGACCATTATGATCATCTAGTCTGACCCCCTGCACAATGCAGGCCACAGAATCTCACCCACCCACTCCTGGAATAATCCTCTCACCTGTATCTCAGATATTAAAGTCCTCAAATGATGGTTTGAAGCCCCCAAGATGCAGAGAATCCTCTAGCAAGTGATCCATGCCCCATGCTACAGACGAGACTTTAGGAGACCCTGGTCCATCCATGGCCTCTATGGATGCCAGGGCTCACCAGGACCTCCTCTGCCGTCTAGTCCAAAGTTTGGAAGTTCAGGCGGAAAAGGTGTCCGATGACACAGATCCCACAGTTGATATCCTCCATGTGGACACCCCCTCTAGAGTGGCCCTTCTGATCAATAAGACCGTGGCCAAGATTTCTAAAGCCTTGTGGCAGACCCCCGCATCCATCCCCCCAACTGATAAGCGGGCCGAAAGGAGGTACTTTGTCTCCCAAGAGGGCAATGAGCACCTTTTTTCCCACCCTCCCCTGGGCTCCCTGGTGGTACAAGCTGTGAACCAGAAGGAGAGGCAAGATCAGCCCACTGCCACTCCTAGGAACAGGGAAGCCAAGAAGACTGACCTGTTAGGCAGAAAGGTCTATGCGTCTGGTGGTATCCAGTACCGCATTGCCAATCAACAGGTCCTCTTGTCACGGTATGCTTTCAACACCTAGGCCTCGATGGACAAGTTTACTGACCTGCTCCCAAGGGACTCTCGTGCAGAGTTCAAGGCTCTCCATGAGGAGGGGAGAGCGATTTCCAGGGCAGCTCCAGGAGGCTCTCGACGTGGCGGACGCTGCTGCACGAGTGGTGGCCTCTGGAGTGGTCTTACATCGCAGTTCCTGGCTCCAGGGCTCTGGGGTCCCGCGAGAGCTCCAGAATACTATACAAGACCTTCCTTTTGAGGGTCCCTCGCTCTTCTCAGAGCAAACCGACCAAAGGCTCCATGGCCTCAAAGACACCCGAGCCACCTTAAAATCATTGGGCATGCACAACCCTGTTACCCAGAGGCGCACCTTCACGGTTAGGAATGTTCCTATAGTGCCTCCCCAGGGCCCGCGCCCCGACTTCTCCCGCTGTAGGAGCAGGAGTGGTAACGGCAGGAACAACAGGCGATGACCCTGCCCGGCCTCAGACCACAACCAGGGGCCCCCTAACAAACCCTCCGGCCCACGTCAGGGCTTTTGACGGGACCTCTGAGGGCACCGTACCAGTCTCCCCACTACTCTTCCAGGACCGTTTATCCCACTACATCCAAGCCTTATGGTCTGTTACTTTGGACCGATGGGTTCTGGAGATAGTGGAAAAGGGTTATGTAATCCCTTTCCACTTGTCCCCTCCTTCCCAACCTCCTACCCCATCCCTTTTCAGGGACCCCTCTCACAAGCCTCTGCTTCAAGAGGAGGCCCAACATCTCCTTACGATAGGGGCGATAGAGCATGTTCCCCCTGAGTTTCGGGGGAGGGGGTTCTATTCCCGTTACTTTCTAGTCCCAAAGGGGGCCTGCTTCCCATCCTGGACCTCAGAGCCCTCAATTCCTTTATCACCAAAGCAAAATTCAAAATGGTGACTCTGGCATCTATAATTCCCTCGTTAGCCCCCAGAGACTGGTACGCTGACCTCGACTTGAAAGATGCTTGCTTACTTCCACATTTCAATCGCCCCCCACCACCGCAGGTTCCTCTGATTTTCTGTGGGCCCAGACCACTACCAATTTACAACCCTCCCCTTTGGTATTTCCACGGGTCTTCACCAAATTCACGGCGGTGGTGGCCACTGCACTCAGGAAAAGGGGCGTCCTGGTGTTCCCTTACCTAGACGACTGGCTCCTGAGGGGGAACTCAGAGTCTCAGGTGAAAGACTACATCACCATAGTCCGCATACTCTTTGACGACTTAGGCCTCCTGCTAAATTGGGACAAATCTACCCTAACTCCTACCCCGATAATAGAGTTTGGGGGTGCCACCCTGGACTTTGTCAGCAAAGGCCTCTCTACCCAACTCTCGGTTCCTCACTTTAGAGATGCAGTCAGGGCGCTCCAGAATTTTCCAGTGACCACCGCACGGACCTGCATGCGTCTCCTGGGCCTCATGGCCTCCTGCACTTATGTAGTGCAGCACACCAGACTGCGCATGCGCCCGTTACAGATGTGGTTGTCGCGAGTCCACAACCCGTCCACTCACTCATGGGACAGAGTGCTGACGGTTCCCGCCCCCATCCTCCTTGTGCTGGATTGGTGGACCCACCAAGCAGAGGTCTGTGCAGGAGTCCTGTTCTCCAGACCAGTGCCATCCATCCACCTGGTCACAGACGCTTCAGACACGGGCTGGGGAGCCCACTTAGGAGACCTACACATGCAAGGTATGTGGTCTGCAGGCGAGATCTCCCTGCATATCAACATTAGGGAGCTCCGGGCAGTCTGACTGGCTTGTGCAGCTTTCCTTCCCCACCTCAGGGACAACACGACAGCAGCGGCGTATATAAACAGGCAGGGCGGGGCTCATTCTCCTTGCCTGTGCGTGGAAGTGATTTGCCTGTGGGACGTCTGCATCGGGGCGGATATCCACCCAATGGCCTCATACCTCCCAGGTTCCCAAAACATCCTGGCGGACAGGCTGAGCAGATCCTTTGCGGGACACGAATGCTCCCTGAGGTGGGATGTAGCTCAATCTGTCTTCCATGCGTGGGGGTCTCCCCATCTAGACCTATTCGCCACAGGACAGAACAAGAAGTGCCCACGGTTCTGCTTCCTCATGGGGCAGGGTTCCCTGGGAAACGCTTTCCTCCTCCCCTGGCTGCAGGGCCTGCTGTATGCCTTCCCTCCATTCCCGCTAATTCACAGGGTCCTCCTTAGAGTGCGGGAATTCAGGGCGTCCCTGATTCTAATCGCCCCAGCATGGCCTAGGCAACACTGGTTTTCAACCCTCCTCAACCTGTCATATGAGAGACCCATGACTCTCCCGCTGCTCCCGGACCTGATATCTCAGGACTTGGGCAGGCTCTGCCACCCGGACCTGCATTCACTGCACTTGACAGCGTGGAAGCTCCGTGGTTGACGTTGGAGGAGCTTCAATGCTCAGAATGGGTTCTGGAAGTCCTGCTGGGTAGCAGGAAACCCTCCACTAGGATCACGTACCTTGCTAAGTGTAGGCGGTTCTGCATCTGGGCTTCCCAGAAGGGGGTGCACCCAAGGCGGGCTACGATCCCCCTGATCCTGGATTACCCGTTGGATCTGAGGCTCCAGGACCTCTCTTCCTCCTCCATCAAGGTTCACTTGGTGGCTGTTTCGGCCTTCCACCCAGGGAAAGGGGGGAAAACTCTGTTTGCTAACCCAATGGTCAACAGGTTTCTGAAAGGGTTGGACAGGCTCTACCCACATGTCCGCCAGCCTGTCCCCCAGTGGGACCTAAACCTGGTCCTTTCCAAACTTATGGGACCCCCGCTCGAACCGTTAGCGACGTGTTCTCTCCTATACCTATCTTATAAGGTGTCTCTCCTGGTGGCACTCACATCTGCCAGGCGAGTATTCAAACTCAGGACACTTACCTCGGATCCCTCCTACACGGTGTTTTTCAAAGACAAGGTTAGGCTCCGCCCCCACCCAGCCTTTCTGCCCAAGGTGGTGTCCTCTTTCCACACCTCCCATGATATTTTCCTGCCGGTCTTTTACCCTAAGCCGCATGCGTCTGGGAAAGAACAGGCTTTACGCACTTCGGATGTGTGTAGAGCATTAGCCTTTTATTTAGACAGGACAAAACCATTCAGGAACTCACCTCAACTCTTTGTGACCATCGCGGAACGGGTGAGGGGCCAACCCATGTTCTCCCAGTGGATCTCCTCCTGGATATCAAGGAGTGCTATGCTCTGGCGGGGGCACTCCACAAGAGCCGTGGCAGCCTCCACCGCTTTCATGGCGCAGGTTCCCACCTTGGACATCTGCAGAGCCACTACATGGTTCTCTGTCCATACCTTTGCCAGTCACTATGTGCTAATGCATCAAGCCAGGGAAGATGCTGCCGTGGGCAAGGCAGTCCTCCACTCCTCTGTAGCTTCAACATCCGGCCCTCCTCCATAGGTTCTGCTTTGAGTCCCCTAATTGGAATGCACATGAGCAATCACTCGAAGAAGAAAGAACAGTTATTACCTTGTAACTGTGATTCTTCGAGATGTGTTGCTCATGTCCATTCTGCCGCCCACCTGCCGCCCTCTCTCTGGAGTATTCCGGTAAGAAGGAACTAAGTGGGTGAGGGGGCCAGGAGGGATATATATGGGCCGGTATACCGGTGCCACTCCAGGGGGCTCCCCTGCTGGCCCTAAGGGTACTGCTGAGGGAAAAACTTCCGACAGCACGTGCATGCTGCACGTACACACCCAATTGGAATGGACATGAGCAACACATCTTGAAGAATCACAGTTACGAGGTAAGTAACCGTTCTTAAGTCTCAGTATTTGTGAGGACTTTCAGCAACTGTACATGGAGCATGAAGGAAGGGAAGAGATGCAGGGACATGAAGCAAGGGAAGAGATGCAGGGCAAAGTTGTTCTAGTGCAGCTGGGGGAAGAGAGTGGCAGCTATGCAGGGTGGTGAGTAGCTGTTTTTTGCAGCCTGGTGAGAGAGGGATGAGCGGTGGTTTGGCAAGTTGCTCTTGCAACCGGGAGGGGGAGGAGCAGCATAGGGCGAATGGAGGCTGTATTTCTGTGAGCTGCCTAAGCCCTGCTTAGGTCTGCATTATGTCATAGAATCATAGAGCTGGAAGAGACCTCAGGAGGTCATCAAGTCCAGCCCACTGCCCAAAGCAGGACCAATCCCAACTAAATCAACCCAGCCAGGGCTTTGTCAAGCCGAGACTTAAAAACCTCTAGGGATGGAGATTCCGCCATCTCCCTAGGTAACCCGTTCCAGTGCTTCACCAACCTCCTAGTGAATAGTTTTTCCTAATATCCAACCTTGACCTCCCCCACTGTAACTTGAGACCATTGCTCCTTCTTCTGTCATCCGTCACTACTGAGAACAGTCTTTCTCCATCCTATTTGGAACCTCCCTTCAGCAAGTTGAAGGCTGCTATCAAATCCCCCCTCACTCTTCTCTTCTGCAGACTAAACAAACCCAAATCCCTCAGCCTCTCCTCATAGGTCATGTGCTCCAGCCCCGTAATAATTTTGGTCACCCTCCGCTGGACCCTCTCCAATGTGTCCACATCCTTTCTGTAATGGGGGGCCCAGAACTGGACACAATACTCCAGATGTCTAAAATACTCCACAATACTCCAGATATCTAAAAGGGTGTCACAAGGAGGAGGGAGAAAAAATTTTCTTCCTGGCCTCTGAGGATAGAAGAAGCAGCAATAGGCTTAAACTGCAGCAAAGGAGGTTTAGGTTGGATATTAGGAAAAATTTCCTAACTGTTAGGGTTGTTAAACACTGGAATAAATTGCCTAGGGAGGTTGTGGAATCTCCATCTCTGGAGATATTTAAGAGTAGGTTAGATAAATGTCTATTAGGGATGGTCTAGACAGTACTGGGTCCTGCCATGAGGGCAGGGGACTGAACTCGATGACCTCTCGAGGTCCTTTCCAGTCCTGGTATTCTATGTGGCCTCCCCAGAGCCTAATAAAGGTGAATAATCACTTCTCTAGATCTGCTGGCAATGCTCCTCCTAATACAACCTAATATGCCATTAGCCTTCTTGGCTACAAGGGCACACTGTTGACTCATATCCAGCTTCTCATCCACTGTAATCCCCAGGTTCTTTTCTGAAGAACTGCTACTTAGCCAGTCGGTCCCCAGGTGTAACAATGCTTGGGATTCTTCCGTCCCAAGTTCAGGACTCTACACTTATCCTTGTTGAACCTCATCAGATTTCTTTTGGCCCAATCTTCTAATCTGTCTAGGTCACTCTGGACCCTATCACTGCCCTCCAGCATATCTACCTCTCCCCCTAGCTGAGTGTCATCCACAAACTTGCTGAGGGTGCAATCCATCCCCTCATCCAGGTCATTAATAAAGATGTTGAACAAAACCGACCCTAGAACCGATCCTTGGGGCACTGTGCTAGAAACCAACCACCAACTTGACATTGAGCCATTAATCACTACTCGTTGGGCCCAACAATCTAGCCAGCTTTCTATCCATCTTACAGTCCATTTATCCAATCCATACTTCCTTTATTTGCTGGGAAGAATATTGTGGGAGACTGTATGAAAAGCTTTGCTAAAGTCAATGTATATCACATCCACTGACTTTCCAGTTACCTCATCCTCATCCAAACAGATGCATACAGAAATATCAATAGAATTTTCCTGGGAGATGATGTATACAGCTGATGTATTTTTCAATTTTCTCTCAGAGATTGCATGGCAGGGCTGCCGTTTTCCCACTGCCATGATACTTACAACACTCTCTGAAACCATTCCTCATATTGTGTTTCCTGGAACTGAGGTGGCACAGAGTTTGGCTGCATAAGAAATGGGAGGCCCGCCTTGCAGAAGCTGAACCTGGGTTTGCCTGTTGCAGGCTGTTCAAACTGCATTCAGGCACTATCTCTCATTGTTCCCCCCACAGCCAAACTCTTCATCCTTACTCTCACACAGATTATGTAAGCAACAGCATGTGGTCACCACCTTGGGGATATGATCCTCTGAAAGGTCCAGCCTGCCATAGAGACACCTCCATCTAGCTTTCAATCTGACGAAGGCACATTCAACAACCATGCAGCATCAGCTTAGCCTGTTGTTGAACCACTCCTTTCTGCTGTCCAGGTGCCCCATGTAAGATTTCATGAGCCAGGGGTGTAAGTGGTAAGCCCTGTCACCTAGGAACACTATAGGCAGTTCAACATCCCCCATTGTAGTTTTCTGGTCTGTAAAGAAAGTCTCACATGCAGCTTTCTAAACAGGCCACTGTTCCTGAAGATGCGCATCATGCACCTTTCCTCACCACCCCGAGTTTGTCTGTGAAACACCCACAGTGATCCACAAGTGCCTGAAGCACCATAGAGAAGTATCTCTTATAATTGATGTACTCCTGAGATAACATGATGTGGTGCTACAATGAGAATATGAGTGCTGTTGATTGCGCCACCACACTTGGGAAAGCCCATGTCAGCAAAGACAGCCATGATGTCATCCACATTCCCAGAGTCACAGTTCTATGCAGTAAAGTGCAATTTATTGCCTGGCACTCTTCTATAAGTGCTACCCCGATGGTAGGCTTCCTACTCCAAACTGATTTGCAACTGAATGGTAGGAATTGGGAGTTGCCAGCTTCCACAAAGCAATGGCAACATGGTTTTCTAGCAAGAGAGCATCTCTCATTTGGGTGTCCTTGTGCTACAGTTCAGGGGCCAGCTCAGCGCAGCTTCAGGGTGGTTGCTTTACACATCTGAATGCTCTGTACCCACTGGTCTTCATCCCACCACTCAGTGCTGGTTATCCTAACCCAAAAGCAATGGTCTGCTGTGCACAGCTGATCTGTGGCAGCCTGATACAATGCCAGTTTGGTGCTGTCCCTGTCATTCACATTGTTGTCCACATCTGAGTCTTTGTCCTCTGCTATCAGTTGCATAAGTAGTTCTGCTGCAATGTACGATGTCCTAAGGACATTGAACACAACATGGGAAAGAATTGTGGGATCCATGATTTCTCACAGTAGATGCGCGAGATGTTCTCAGCAAGGACTGTCATTGAAGTAGCATGAAAGTAAGCTGGAAGCCCAGGGAGTGCTGAGAAGCAAAGAGGTGGCTGACTAGTCATTTTTCACATTCCCAGAATGTGTAGTGTTTTGTTGTGGATTCCTACAGTGCTTAGCAACTGAAGGTGATGCCAGGGACTATGAGATGCTTATCCACATTGCTTTGCTCCTTCTGTTGACAGGGAAGCTAACAATGTGGCCATGAAATGTCAAGAATGGGTGGTAGAAAAACTGGTTTTGTGAGTTTTTGATGACTTTTGCATGTTGACAACACTTTCATTTCCAAACCTTTCCAGCGTAGACATAGCCTTAGTGTTAAATGTGTGTGTGGTTCTTGAAGGTTGAGACAGATAGTATCTTAAAATTACACAGTTCCAATAATTGTCTTGATATCACCTGTTTCCAGTCCAGGTTAGAAGCTATTCTCTTGAGAATAACTAGAAATCAAATCTAAATTATTTGGAATTGCTGTGAAATTATTTAAAGCATTGATCTCTAATTTTACCAGCTTGTCAGATAAAGGTTGCTGAAACGTCAAAAATGAAATTCGAGAAAAGAGCAAAATTGTTACTTACATGGCATCTGTGTATTCCACAAATAAATGAGACAAGGCATCTGTTCCAATATCAAAGTATTGTTATTTATCAAGGATCCAACAATATCCTAGACACCTCACAAAATAAGAAAAATATAATAGAATGTACAATATAACATTAATTTGATGTGACCATAATGATAATTAACAGGAGAGGAACAATTGAGAACAGGAGAGAAAAAGGACCAAAGAGACAGTAAGTTCACACAGTAAGGATATAGATGTTTGCCTCTCAGAGGTGAGCTAATACAGTGTTGAGGGTGCAAAAATGATATTCATCATTTGTGATTTTTCATAGATTGTTGGGGGTTTTTTTTCTCCTTTTCTCCTCTTCTGTCTTTCATCATCTCTACATGGAAAGGCTGGGATTGGGTTTAATAGACCTTGTGGGGAAAAAAGTTAATGTTAAAGCAGTGAATGTGTTTTTGTTCACCTCTATTATTTAATTTTTCAGTTATTTTCATTTTTTCTCTGACACGTGAATTACTTTAAAAATTAATGAAAATTGTTCAAATGTATAAGCCTGTGGCTGACATCTCAAATGCATTGTAAATAACACAGTAAAAAATAATTCAGAGCATTTCATATGGAAACATCCAAAGATTCTGAAGGAAAATTAATTAGAAATTGTTCATGCAGCGAGTGACTGTGTAAGGAAACCCAACAAGTTTTATACACTTTTCAGTAGCTCACATACAGGCACTGGTATTAGAAAATGTTATAATAAGAGATACAAATATATCAGGTTGTCAGGGTTATTTCACTATTTTTGTTATTAAATGTCTAAAAATCTTTAATTTCTGTATGGACATCCAGCAGTTAGAGAAATGTGCTTTTGATTTAATACCTCCTCCAAAGGATGAATGCAATGTTGTAGCCCTATTGGTCCCAAGACATAAGATACAAGGTTGTTTAGCATAGATAACTAGCACATATTCTCTTCAGTGTTATTAACTGGCCACTCCACTTTGAATGGTCCCTTGCAATATGTCCTAACTACCTATAATAAATATATCTTCCACCTTGTAATTTGCTGTCCCAAAACTGAAGAAGAGCTCTGTGTAGCTTAATAGCTTGTCTCTCTCACCAAAGAAGGTTGGTCAAATAAAAGATTCTTCTTCCCCACTTTGTTTGTTCAAAGGATGACACCACTAGCTGTATTCTCCTAGTACTACACTGTAAATTCAGCAGTGAGCATTACATTCGGTCCAAAGTTGAGATATGAACCTCAGACTTTCTGGTTCAGCATTAAAAGCTCATGCCATTATAAATGTACATACTGTACAGTAAACAATTCCAGTTTTAGAATCTCTAGTACACATTCAGGGAATTTTAGTATATTGGACTGAGAAGATAGAACAAAGTTCAGATTTTTTTTATTTTGAATGAAATGTTTTAAGGGTCCCAAGTTTGATTGACTGAAATGTTTTATATGAAGTTTATTCTTATCTCTGTAAAAAATCAACATTCATCAGTAAAGTTGGTAACCAACTGGCTGCATCTGTGATACTGCAGTTAATTTTTTTTATAATTGGTGCCTCTTGTGTATTATAACTCTTGATAAACATTCAGGTTTAATGGTATGTTCCACTGCTGCACAAGTAATTTTCTCTTATTGCTTCACATTATACGTGTGGGATTTTTCTTACCAAGAAATGTAAGGTAAAAGGGGAAACATTTTCATTCATTAGGTATGGAACTTGTCAGGTTTTTTTGATGTATTTGAATCTTTTCCACTTTTGTAAATTGTGAAGTCATGTTACATTTTGCAAATTAGTAGTGGAATTTTCTCAATATTGTGCTCATCAAAATAATGTTCACTACATAGATGATGACGCATTGATTATGGTAATATATGGTAAGCGTGAACTGTAGTTTATAGATAAAAACAAAGGGCAAAATCCTCAGTTCTGCAAGTGTAGGATTCTAAGCCACACTTCTTCTTCGAGTGGTGTCCCTGTGGGTGTTCCACTCCAGGTGAAGGGTCGCCCTGAGCTGCAGATTGGAGCCTTGCAAAGCAGTTTCCCCCGTTGGGCCGCACACGTGCAGGGGGCATCTCGAGCCTTTCCCGCTTCCTGTTAGCGCGCGGCTCAACCCCCTCCCTTTCAGTTCCTCTTCAACCGCCCTCGTCAGCGGACGGAGCAAACAGGAGCTCCCTGTCAGTCTCTCAGACTATTTTTCTATTAGTTAGGTTTAGTCACAGTTGTTTCCCCTGTTGTACTTCCAAGTTAATTTCCCTTGTTTTTTTTCTTTAAAAAAGAAAACCCTAGTAATAAGAACAAATTTAAGGAAAATCTCCCCCCTCAGGGGATTAGAACTCGCTTCAGAGCGGAGCCCGGGTGAACCGGGGCTTTCCTGGTTATTCAACCAAAAGAAAACAAATAAATAAAAGAAACAGAAGAAAATAACGATAACAACAGACAGAAACAAATAAAACAAGGAAAATAAACAACAGAATAAGGAGAAGGAGGAGAGAACTGGATATGTCTGGCTCCTCAGGTTTTAAAAAATGTGACCAGTGCCGCGAGCCTATGCTGGCTTCCTACAGCCATACAAAATGCATTTGCTGTCTGGAGGAAACCCACTCATCCCACAGCTGCACACACTGTGCTTCATTCACGGCGAAAGCTAGAAAAGATAGAGAGCTCCGCCTGAGAATGAGTTTATATAAGAAGGCTCTGCTGAAGGACAGGGGACAGCGCGGCAGGAGCATCCCCTGCCTGCCAAAAGTGCGCCCAGACAGAGAGCCTCACCATCCCGCTCTCTTCCAGCTTCCTCCTCCCCGAAACACAGAGGAGAGGCACAGGATAGCATGAGGACCCCTGCCACTAAAGCAGCAGGAAGATCCTCACACTCCGCACCGGGACTGGTGCTCGGAGCTGTCCCGAGAACGCTCCAAGCAGCTGGCATGGCAAGAAAAGCTGGCACCACTTCAAACCCCGGTGCTGCTTCAAGCCCTGGCACCACTTAAAGCTGCGGCACCTCAGCAGAAGAAATCCCACCCACCTAGCCGGCACCGGCTACAGCTGCGCCGCAAGACGCTGCACTGGCACCGACAGCAGGCATAGATAAGCAGCCAGATGAGGCTGCTACAGTACAGCCCCAGGAAGCGACTGACACTCACAGCAGGCAGCAGCATCCATGCCTGCCTTCTACTGATTACTCACCTGTGAGGTCTCTACCAAGACAGGTCTCTCAGGTCTATGTCACCAATGTCGTTTCATCAGGGTCCCTTGCCTGATGATGACCGGCACACAGTATACTCCTCCCGGCATGCATCGCCTAGGAGGTCTCGCTCTTACAACTACAGGGCTGAACCACAGCAAAGCACATGGCACCTATACTGGCCTTATCCACCCCCACCTTATCCACCGCAATGGGGGCCCTGGGATCACTGGGACCCATACAGACGCCGGTCCTCGGTCCATTCCACACCATCACGGAGAAGCTTGCCTCAGCCACAGCCCCTACCTCCTGCAAGGCATTCAGGGGAGGCGGATGAACGAATTTCGGACAATGAATCAGACATTCACTCAATAGACATCACACACTCTGATAACCTCAGTGCGCAACCCGATGATGCGGTTATATCATCAGACACTGTAGCGATTGATGACCTCAAACAGTTTCAAGAATTATTCAAAAGAGTAGTGACAAGTCAATATGTTTCCCTGAAAGAAGTACAGGAAAAACAGCACCGATTGCTAAAGAACCTACATCCTACATTACATAGCAAGATTGCCCTACCAATAGATGAGGCAATCATGGAAATTTCGGAAGATCTGTGGAAGACACCTGCATCCATTCAACCAAGAAAAGGGTTGACAGAAAGTACTTTGTTCCACCAAAAGAAAAAGAATTTCTGTTTGCACATCCACAAGCAAACTCATTAGTTGTGGAATCAGTGCAAGAAAGAGCAAAGTTGCTGCAATACAGGACCAGCAGCATGAATAAGGATCATAAAAAGCTAGATTTATTTGGCAAGAAAATATACTCCTCTTCCACCCTACAACTCAGAATATCAAATTATTCTTCTCTGCTAGCAAATCATGATTTCGACAGTTATTCAAAATTAGGAGAACTGATACCACATCTTCCTGAGTCCAAAAGATTGATCCTTAAAGCAATAGTCCATGAAGGCCATAAAATCGCTCGCACCGCTCTTCAAACTGCAATGGATGTTGCTGACACCGCAGCCAGAGTGACAGCTACGGTGGTAGTGATGTGTAGGACTTCTTGGCTTCAGTCCTCTGGAGTTCCCCGGGAACTCCAACCCAAAGTAGAAGACTTGCCATTTGATAAGCACAAGTTATTTGCAGCTACAACAGACGAAATGCTCCATAACAGCAAAAATTCAAAAACCACACTTCACATGTTGGGCATGTACACACCGCCTTACAAATGCAGATGTTACAATCCATATAACACATACAACTGAAACCTATACAGGCAATACAATCGACCACAGAGACCCTATGAAGACACCAGACCAAGGCAACGAGCTCAGAGAAGGCGCCACAACCAGGGCCACCACCAACTACTCAACCCTCCAAGCAGCAAATTTGGTCGAGGGTCTGCAAGACCTCCCTCATGATCTAGCACCAGCACAACATGGCCATCTTTTTACCCACCGGTTACGTCCGTTCCTTCCACAATGGGAATCTATAACATCGGACCGCTGGGTTCTAGAGATAGTTCGAGTAGGCTATACCATCCCATTTACTACTATCCCAGCTACCCTACCCCCTACCCCATCCCTCTTCAGGGACCACTCTCATGGGACCCTACTAAAACAAGAGATCGATTGACTCCTTACAATCGGAGCCATACAAAGGGTACCCGAAGAGTTCCACGGAAAAGGGTTCTACTCAAACTATTTCTTGACAGAGAAAAAAATGAGGTTGGAGGCCTATATTAGACCTCCGCAAACTGAACAAGTTTCTCAAGAAACAGCGTTTCAAGATGGTCACACTTACAACGATCATTCCTGCGCTAGATGAAGGGGACTGGTTCACAGCCCTCGACCTGCAAGACGCGTACTTTCATGTAGCTATCCATCCAGCTCACAGACGCTACCTATGCTTTACCATTGATCCAGAGCACTTCCAGTACAAAGTTCTCCCTTTCGGTCTCTCATCAGCTCTGAGAGTATTTCTGAAGATACTAGCAGTTGTGGCTGCATATCTCAGATGACAGAACATCATCATATTCCCCTGCCTAGACAATTGCCTTATAAAGGGGTCATCACGGGATGAAACCGCCTCCATGATAAGTACTACCACAGCCGTCCTCAGTCGTCTAGGCCTTCTAGTCAATGAACACAAATCAACATGGCACCTAGTTCAAGACATAGAGTTTATTGGCGCACGCCTGGACTCAATCACAGCTCGAGCGTACCTACCTCAACAATGTTTTACAACTGTACAAGAAATGATAAGCGTGATATTTACAACTCCCACTACCACAGTACTTACCTGCCTCCGACTAATGGGACACATGGCTTCCACCACCTATGTAGTTCACCACGCTCGCCTACACTTTCGATGCTTTCAACTCTGGGTAGCAACCGTTTACATCCCGACACATGGAGCAAGAGGGTTACCATTCCACCAAATGTTCTTGCATCCCTACGATGATGGACAGTACCGAACAATCTTCTGGTGGGGGTTCCATTCAAACAAATTGAATCCACTATCCAAATTACCACGGATGCTTCCCTCCTCAGCTGGGGGGCACATATGGACAACCGAGGGGTTCAGGGCAGGTGATCTCCAAGCGAGACACTACTACACATCAACCTCCTTGAATTGAGGGCAGTAAGGAATGCCTGTGTACATTTTGCCTCTGACATCCAGTCGCACGGTCCACATCCTAACGGACAACATCTGCACAATGTTCTACATAAACAGACAAGGCAGAGCCCGCTCCCGTTCCCTCTCTGCGGAAGCTATCCGCCTGTGGAACTGGTGCATCTGCAATCAAGTCACCCTCATAGCATCCTACCTCCCCAGGGTGAATAACACCAAAGCGGATTCTATCAGCCTCAACTTTACTTTAGACCATGAGTGGCAATTACACATGGAGGTCACAAATCCAGTTTTCCACCAATGGGGATGGCCATCTATAGACCTCTTTGCTTCTACCCAGAATACCAAGTGCCCCCGATTCTGCTCACGGACGGGACTTGGCAAACAATATCTGGGGGATGCCTTTCTCATCAAATGGACAGCCCCCCTACACTACGCCTTCCCCCCCATACCGCTCATCTCAAGAGTCCTATGCAAAATCTGCAGAGACAAAGCCGTAGTCATCCTGATTGCTCCATCATGGTCCCATCAAACTTGGTACCCATACCTCTACAGGCTAGCGGTTCAGCCTCCCTATCCACTACCACACCGAGCAGACCTGCTATCTCAGGACAACGGGAAGATACTGCACCCACAGCTGCATACCCTACATCTTCAGGCATGGCTTCTCTCTCTGGTTCTTAGAGATAGAAGATTGGTGTTCTCAGCAAGTGAAGGAGATCCTCCTCGATAGTAGGAGACAATCCACATGCAAAACTTACCTGCAAAAATGGACACGATTCTCCCACTGGTGGCAGCGGGCCAAAGTAGAACCCCGTGTCTCCCCATTAAATACCATCCTCGACTACATTCTAGACCTTAAAGCATCGGGACTGCCAATCTCTTGTTTGAGTCCATCTATCTATGATAGCAGCATTCCACATCTCGGTGGATGGCTTCTCCATATTTGCCCATCCTATCACAAAGAGATTCCTTAAGGGACTTCACAACGTATACCCATCCTATAAGGCCCCACCCCCCTTATGGGACCTAAATCTTGTCCTGGATCACCTCACTAGGCCTCCCTTCGAACCACTGGCTACCATGCCACTCCCTTTTCTTTTTATGAAAGTCTGTTTCCTGCTAGCTGTCACCTCGGTTAGGAGAGTAAGTGAACTTGGGGCGTGTAATGTTAACCCCTTACACAGTTTTCACAAAGGATAGAGTCATACTTAGACCCCACCCAACATTCCTGCCCAAGGTCTGTACAGAATTCCATGTCAATGAACCCATTGTACTACCTACCTTTTCCCCAAAACCACATGCTTCACAAAAGGACGCCAGTTTACATACTTTGGACATTTGACGGGGTTTGGCCTTCTTCCTGGAAAGAACAAAACCATTCCATAAATCTCAAAGACTTTTTATCTCTATCGCTGAATGATCCAAGGGAACACCCATCTCATCACAACGAATTTCGAAGTGGATATCGAGATGTATAGTCAGATGTCACACCCTGGGCAATAAACTGCTATGATGCCCACCACAAGCACATTCCACTCGAGCTACAGCTGCTTCCAAAGCCTTTTTGAACAATGTTCCCTTAAGAGACATTTACCGGGCAGCAACATGGTCTTCAGACTATACTTTTGCTAAACATTATGCTGTCCTGCCACAACTTCATGACGACTTAGCAGTTGCTACAGCGGTGCTGTCCATCACCGCTAAACACTGACTCCGGCTCCCTCCAGCCATATATTGAATACTGCTCTTAGTCACCTGGAGTGGAGCACCCACGGGGACACCACTCGAAGAAGAAAAGGGAGTTACTCACTTCGTGCAGTAACGAGTGTTCTTCGAGATGTGTGTCCCCGTGGGTGCTCCACGACCCTCCCTTCCTCCCCTCTGCTTGGAGTCTTAGTTATTCGGGCGGAGACGAGGAACTGAAAGGGAGGGGGTTCAGCCGTGCTCTAACAGGAGGCGGGAAAGGCTCCAGACGCCCCCTGCATATGTGCGGCCCAATGGGAGAAACTGCTTTGCAAGGCTCCAATCTGCAGCTCAGGGTGACCCTTCACCTGGAGTGGAGCACCCACGGGGACACACATCTCGAAGAACACTCGTTACTGCATGAAGTGAGTAACTCCCTTTTTTGCTTCCCAAGGCTGGCCAGGCACCAAACTAGCCACTGGGACAAATTAGAGAAGTCAAACCTCCACTGGCACATAATGGATTGAAAGAATACACTGTACTTTGGTCCCTCCTCCTGTCCCTGTACATCATGACACACCCCTTATATCAGAATGAATGGCAGTAGGTGATATACCCATCTGGCCACCTTGACTTTATGATACTCTGGGATTCCCCTACACCTAGGAAATCTCTAACATCTCTTTTAGAGCATTTTCCCAGCTGTTTTGTAGTGCTGAAGCAGATAACAGCTAGAATGGGTCCTGAGGATCTGGGCCAAATTTTTACTGCCAAGAGTTTCCCAATAGTATTTTATTTTAACGATTCTGTTCTCAATACACTACTACAAAATATACAGAAATTATGTTTAAGATCACTATTAAATGGCGACATGAGCTAAGTAATTTTATCATGATTAAATGTAATAGGCATGATAATTTAGTCAATCTCACACTTTTTGATATTTGTTAGAAAGTGCTCTATTGCAAACAAAGTGACTTCTTATAGGAATAGTCCTTAAGTTTATAAGTACAACTTTCATCTCAAGTTGGGCAAAATTTCTGTTGACTTACAGCATGGCAGGATTTGACCATTAGTTAGCACATTATGTACAAGTATGCATTTTGTCTAAGACATAGTTAAAATGCTGAATTAAATTTCTCCTAAAATGAACTCTGAGAATGCAGGAAACTAGCAGCCATGAGGGTAGGCTGGTTGGTGAGAAATCATTGACTTATATGAAGTATTTGCATTAGGAGATCACATATTTCTGCTCCAATGAACTGAATGATTATTGTTTATTCATGCCTGCTGTGTAGTAGATGACCACTGATTTAAATCAACAAGCATTCTTTGTATCTAAATTAAAGTAAATAGAGAGATACATTATAGTATATGTATGTACATTTGAAGTACCTTTACCTCAAGACTTAAAGAAACACTCTGATTTCTATGCTTCTGTAAACACATTTAAAATCTTATGAGCATAAAACATTTCCCTGGACTCTAATGACTTGCTGTAGCTTTTACATGAATGGGCAGCAAGTCAGCAAAATTAATTGAATCAAATTATTTTGTAAAGACAGTTTTTTAGTAGACAGAAATATTTTATGTTACATATCAATGTCTCCACCCTTGTCTTTCTGCTCCAGCCAAGAGCTCCACCACATGGGATCTTTAATGTTAGGAACACAAAGCAGTGTTGTTCTGTCATTTTACATGTGGTGACATTTGTAACCAAGAGGGACAAAGGGCAGCCATTAGCCGTTTGGAAATAGTATATAGAAATTGCTTAATTTTAAATTTGGATTTTAAAAACAATATTTTTATTTTTAAATTTATTCTGTGACTAAATTATGTGAATATAAGACAAAATAAAGAGCATGTCATACATTTATCTGGCAAAATTCTTGTAAATATCAAATTGAAATTCTGAGTGAGATTTAGTGAAAAATATTACATTACATGGCTTTATGGAATGTATTAGTAACTACAAAAATAGTTCACAATATTGTTTATCAAAATAAGTATTAAATAAAATTATTAAATAAGCAAGATGTAAGAGTAAGCCAGTTTGTGAAATAGCCAGAGCAACACATAACTAAATATGAAATTTAACAATTGTTCACAGGTAGGCACACTTTGTCTGGGCCATCAGGAAAAAGAAAGTAGCTTTAAGCATTTTCCTAGTTGTGGCTCAGCCTCCTTCATTGGCTGGAGGAAAGCATAAGCGGGGCTGATTGACTCAGTGGAGAGGTATAGCAGAAACCCATTGGCTTATTCTCATTTGTGGGAAGGACCCATAAATCCTTTCTCGTGTCCTGGGTGTCATTCTGTGCTTGGAAGCAATAGCTCCCTTTCCTCCCTTAGGATTAGAACAGGATCAGATTTTTGAATTTTTCTGTCAGCAACATACTAGTCGCTTTTTTGGGCCCGGGAAGGATTTTTTCCTTGTCCTGAGTGGTGTAGATTTTTTACCTTCCTCTCAGTATTCCAAGATCTGCTCATTAGGGCAGTCCATGAAAATGATCATTTTGTTACAACCCGAAAAGTGCACAGTGCAGTTTCTTGTTTAATGGGGGTCTGGCTCCCTAGTAAATTAGAATTTGGATCATGAATAGATGAGGAGTTAGTTTGGGATGCCTAATGTCTGGCATTAGCCCAGTTTCTCCATAACCTCAATCCATATACGAGGGAAAGGTGAGTCCCCTCAGAGCTGCGGGGACCAGGTTAAAGTTTTGGAATGCAGCAGAGCGATGTCAATTTTCCTTCAGGTGGTATGGTTTACAGAAGAAAGGTTGATCTGCACTGGATGAGTTACTTTTGGATGCTTTCCAATATGTGCTAATAACATTGTAGCCTACCAATGCACATTGCTGATAGTGCCGAAAACAATGCTACCTATGTACATTGTTTTAGTATTTAGTTCATACTAATTTAAAATTCTGAAGTTTATAATGTTATAAAATAATCAAGTAAGCATGAATATAAGTATGTGTAAGTAACTTATTGTTACTATGCTAAGTATTATTGTTACTATGTTAAGTATTAATCTATTATCTACCATCTGCAAACATCTGGAAGATAAGGTGATAAGTAACAGCATGGATTTGTCAAGAATAAATCATGTGAAACCAATCTGATATCTTTCTTTGATAGGATAATGAGCCTTGTGAATAAGGGGGAAGCGGTAGACATGGTATACCCAACTTTAGTAAAGCATTTTATACAGTTTGACATTATCAATAAACTAAGAAAATACAATGTAGATAGCGCTACTATAAGGTGAGTGCATAACTGGTTGGATAACCATTCTCAGAGAGTAGTTATCAGTGGTTCACAGTCATGCTGGAAGGGCATAACAAGTTGGGTTCTGCAGGGATAAGTATTGGGACCAGTTCTGTTCAATATCTTCATCAATGTTTTAGATAATGGCACAGAGAACACACATTTATCAAGTTTGCAATGATACCAAACTAGGAGCAGTTGCAAGTGTTTTGGAGGATAGGGTCATAATTCAAAAATGATCTGGACAAACTAGAGAAATGGCCTGGGGTGACTAGGATGAAGTTTAATAAGGACAAATGCAGAGTACTCCACCTAGGAAGGAACAATCAGTTTCACACATACAGAATGGGAAGTAACTGTCTAGGAAGAAGTACTGCTGAAAGGGAATTAGGGGTCATAGTGAACCATAGACTAAATAGGAGTCAACAGTGTGAAACTGTTGCACCAAAATAAACAACCCCCCCCCCCACATCATTCTGGGATGTATTAACAGAAGTTTTTGTAAGGAAGACATGAGAAGTAATTCATCCACTCTCCTCTGCATTCATTATGCCTCAGCTGGAGTATTGTGTCCAGTTCTGGGCACCACATTTCAGGAAAGATGTGGACAAATTGGAGAAGAAAAGAGAAGAGCAACAAAAATGATTAAAGGTCTAAAAAACATGATCTATAAATGAATACTGAAATAATTGAGTTGTTTAATTTGGAAAAGAGAAGTCTGAGATGGGACATAACAGCTTTCAAATACCTAAAAGGGTGTTACAAGGAGGAGGGAGAAAAATATTCTCCTTAACTTCTGATGATAGGACAAGAAGGAATGGGCTTAAATTTTAGCAGGTGGTTTAGGCTGGACATCAGGAAAAACATCCCAATTGTCAGGAAGGTTAAGCACTGGAATAAATTGCCTAGTGAGATTGTGGAATCTCCATCATTGGAGATTTTTAAGAGTAGGATAGAGAAACACCTTTCAGGGATGATCCAAATGGTGCTTGGTCCTGCCATGATTGCAAGGGACTGCACTTGATGATGAGGTCCCTTCCAGTTCTAGTATTCTATTTTTCTTCTTTAATGAATTTCTGAAAGAAGACAACTCTGTGGCTGCTATGTCCCCCTCCTTCTTATAGTTAACTTTGGTCCAGTTTAGCAAGGTACTTAAAGCTTGTGTTTTAAAAAGTTAAGTATGCAATTTGCGTCAACAGGGCGAGTCTTATGCCTAAAATTAGACATGTGTTTAAATATCTTGGTGAATCAGGGATATTGTGCATTATCTGGTTCCTTAGAATACTGAGCGATAGTACTTTTTATGTCATAATTAAGATGGATATACTCTATGTAATAGGAGAGGTTGTAAATGCTTCTCCATTTTGTTTTTTTGGTTCCATTTCTAACTGATGTTTCTTCTCTTCCAAGTCAGCTCATATACTTCAACTGAAGTTTTTCTTCTGCTGAGCTCTCACTTTGTGAAATTTCAATTTAAGAAGTCCTGACATTAAAATTTAGCACCTCTTCTCTCAAATATAATTTGGGGTCAGTTAGGAAAAAGTAGTTCCTTCTAAAATACAAATTGCATGCAGTCAATCAAAAGTATTTTAAATATTGGGAAAAATGGTGTAAAAGTGAATCTTGACTGATTAAGGTATTTATTTAGACTAGAAGATTTACTCATCGTTGCTCAGGTCCTTAACTCATTGAATTTGGTTTTTGGGAAATAAAATGAAAATGTACATACCTCGTTTAAATTCTTGTTCTGGGCTGGGGCTTAGGATGAGGGGTTCAGTATGCAGGCTGCCCCACTGAGAGAGAACTACCCCAGCCCTCTCTCACTTCACCATCTTGTGGCCACTTCAGAAGTGTCTCTTCCTGGCTGCTGCAGTTCCAGTGGGCACAGCCATGGGAAGGGTGCATGTCCCCCAGATGGGGCAGGCCCTGGTTTATCAGCCCTCTGCACAGCCCAGCCAAAGTGAGGAATGCTGCAAATTGAGCACTTTCCCCTTGCTTCCTGATGAAGTGGAACAGCCAGCAATGTCCCTGTACAACAAATGGGGGGGGAGGGAACTGCAGCCCCTCCCATAGAGTGCCTGGAGGGTGGGAGGCTCATGTCTGGGGTAGTCCCAGATGGGAGGGAAGTGTGCCAACAGCCAGCCCCTTTCACCTGCGAAGCAATCCCATCCCATTTTCCTGGTGCAACCAAATCTTTACCTTTATTTAAGTTATAATAAGAGGAAGCTGTGTATCAAATTGGTGGTCCTCGCTCTAACAATTTAGGAGTAGTTCTTTGAACAAACACACTCCCAGACAGACAAACTCAAATATGTAGTACATTAATACTTAGCAAAGCAACCGCATTTTCAGTAAATACTAGAAAAATATTTTCATTATTGGAAACATCCATTTCTCTGCTTGCAATTTATTTTTTTACTAAATCCTTATACCAGTACAGATTGAACCTCTCTCAACTGGGATTCCCTAGTCCGACAGCATCTGTGGTCCAGCAGGACCGCGGCAGTTGCTGAACCAGAGAGACCAAGTGGAGGGCCATAGGCAGGAGCCCTGCGGGGGCTGAAAACTCAGTCAGGTTGGCTGCAGGGAGGCCAGTGGCTGGAAGCCCTACTGCAGGAATCTGGCTGAGCTGGTGATAGAGCAGCTGAATCGTCAGCAGGCTTTGGCAGGATAGCGGTCTGCTGAGGTGGGGCCAGGAGCCCCAGCAGTGGGACCATGGGGCTGCTGCAGCAGGGTTGGCGGAGCCTGGAGCCCTGGCAGTGGGGCCAATACTACCTTGGTAGGGCTGGCAGGGTCGGGAACCCTGGCGGCTGGGCAGCAATCTTTGTGGGAGGGAGCAGAGGACAGGAGTCCCAACAGGCTGGTGGGGGAGTTGCTGCCTCATCAGAGCTGGCAGGGCCAGGAGCACTGGCGGCAGGGCATTGGTTTGCTGCAGTGAAGCTGAAAGCCCCAGTGGCAGGACTGTGGGCTGCTGTGGCAGGACTGTGGGCTGCTGTGGCAGGGCAGCAGTGCTGCTCGCACGTAGGGAGCCTGGCAGGAGGCCAGACCAGGAGCGGAGCCTGGCTGGTGGGGAGCCATTGGCAGGGGGTAGAAATGATCTCCACTGATCTGGCAAAATCCATCATTCGGGACAACTCAGGGTGTACTTACAAAGCTACAATTAAACTTGCTGGCTGCAAAAATATACTTCAGCATATATATTGTGTTATCTGCACACACCTATTTCTAATTGAATTCATGTTGTATAACTAACTACCACCCTTGCCTAAAAGTTTGAGTTCAATTATAAACATCATAAATGATAGTTTCCAGATGAAATGTAGCATGTCATTTTCCTGTTTTGTAGAGTGGCTTAGCAAAGTATACAGGCTTGTATGCGGTAGCATGCACATTTCAGGTGTCCAAAAGTTATGATATCCAGAGTGAGGGTGACAGTGATCATATGAAACTTAGCACACATTGCCACAGTAGGACTCGATGTATTTTTAGACTAGCTTCCTGAATAAAGTGACAAATAACATAATTAGGGGCATGGGGCTCAGTGAACTGCACTTGAACTATAATAGAGACAAATATAATCTGTCTGTGATTTCACTACCACGTTATTATCATATTCATTTTCATTTGCAAACACCCATAGACCCTTGAGGCAGCAATATGGTGTTAAAAAACATAAATTCTTTTTCAAGAGATGTCCCTGTGGGTGCTCCTCTCTTGGTTTTGGTGCCATTCTGGCGCTGTTAATTGGAGAGTCTAATAGTTTCCTGTACGTGCACGCCACGTGGCTTCCACTCCGTTGTTAGTTGGAATTGTGCATGCGCAGCCGGCACCCTCCTGTCCCTTCTCAGCCTTCCCTGGCCTCAGACAGAGCTCCTCAGCCTCTGCACAGAGAAACAGGTTTAATCAGTTAGTTACAGTTGTTCATTTTAATCATAGTTTTTGTTAGTTTTATAGTTCCAGTTGGTTAGTTTAAAAAAAAATCTTTTGGTTCTCAACACATATCTGGCTTGCCCGAGTTCAAATGATGTTCTTCATGCAGGGATGCCATGCTCATCTCTGACAGACATTCCAAGTGCATCCGCTACCTTGGGGAGTCGCATATTCCCCCAAAATATCCTCATTGCAACAAATTAAAAGAGAGGGCTCCTGGGGAGAAGGACCTGAAGCTTACACTCATACTCTTGGAGAAGTCCCGAGACTAGCCTAAGACCCAGGAGATCAAATGGCTCCTACAGCATCTGTCTTTCCACAAGCCAACACTTCCTCAAAAATGAGAAGTTCTTTGGTGCCTCACTGTGACCACATCACAAAAAAATAAACAAACAAACAAAAACAAAAAAACCAAACGGTTTCTAACCTGATCCTCCTCAACAGTGCAAAGGACACCATGGGTCAGCACCTATAATACTCCCAGTACCTCTCACAAATCTGCAACTGGCACTCACTGCTCTGGCACTAAGGCTAAAGGCGCTACGCTGACTACCGCAACTTCGGCACCACCAGCGCTGACCCCAGCACCGACCGCCAAGACCGGCATATTGGCACTGACTCCATCCACATTACATTTGACCAGGGTGCCTTCTCAACCAAAGATGCCTACCACATCCATACCAATCGCATCAGCACTGTGACCATTTCTGTGACACAGTAACTTGGCAGTATCTTCTACACTACACTTGCCATTGTTTGGCACAGATGTCTCCCCGAGAACCTTGGCACAATACCTCTCTTCCCTGGCACCATTCCAATTCTCCAGTGATGATATAGTCCAGCTGCTTTCTCTCCGCGTCACCCCATAAATCACAATTGATTACATTTTTGAAATTTGAGCTTTTAGATGGATTTTGCCTAAATTATGAGCCAACTGTTTTTTGGTTTTTTTTAATTCTCTCTCCTAGTTTTTTGCAGGAAAAAATGTCGCAGATGTATTGCTAAGACATCAGACTTGTTTCATCAATCTCTACCCCTCTCCTCCCCATGTGGCTTTTGGAGTGCTTTAGAACATGATCTTTTGTCTTGGCCCCATGTTTTCAAAGGTGATTTAAATTGTCTAGTGACAAAACTTCTTTCAGTCTGACACCCACTCAATTTTTAGATGCCTGTGTGTCAGAAGGAGGTAGTTGGTTGGTTGTTTTTGGACAGAGTTTATATGGTAAAGACTGCTTTACGTATTAGCATCCTACTGAGTTCAAATTCATTTTAAAATTAATTTTAAAAAATTCTTAATTTATGCCTGTCATTGTCTCTATCTATTCATGGATATACTAGAATAGAGAAGTTAAAGAAACAGAGTATGTCAAAAGGCGTTTCAAAATCTCAAAAGAATAATTTAAAATTTGTCATAGAAAATGGATATAGTTGCTGTTCCTGCTGAAAAAAATAGTTATTTGGTAGGCCTGTGTAGCAGGATCACAGCTCATGAGCCTAAAGTGGTTCTGCGGTGGCCTTGCCTCACTTTTCTCTTGTGAAGGCTTCTGAAAAAGCCCATCCAGTGAGTTGCCCCCCTAGCTAAATCTTTAATGAAAGCTCCTCTCTCCACTTCTGGATTATACCAATCAAAAAGGCCAACACACACACAAAAAAAGTCTATATCCTGGCCTCAAAGTTGACCCGGCCCCTCTATCCTGAGGGCCTGCTCTGTTTTCCACTGGGACACTCTTCATAAAAAGTCTTCTGGCTCATTACACAGCCTCTCCCAGGCACTGATTTGTTAGCTCTTCCTGAGTTCCTGTCAGCTCTTCCTGAGTTCCTTTGGGTCACTCCCTGCTCTTTTGCTGAGCAGCAGCTACCAGAGTACCAAGGCTTCTTTCCTGGAGAGTTTTCGGAATTCTCTGCTCCATTGCACTGCAACCTGAAAAGGCTTATCATATGCCCAGGTGTGCCTGGATATGACCTCTTTTTTGATCCTCTGATTAGGTGGATTTTTTGATCCTCTGATTAGGTGGATTTTTTAAATATTAACACGTGCATGATTTTTCCTTACTTGTCCTATTTCCAACATTGATTCAAGTAGAACTGCAATTCCTGGCATTCTGCAATAGTGATGTGTGTTTACTGGATTTGCCACCATTATTTCTGTGCTGCCTTCTGACCTGGGCAGTTAGTAGCAATGCCTACCCAGGCACTCAGCTCTGAAGGCAGCACCAACACCACCAGCAGAAAAGTAAGGGGTGGCATGGTATTGCCAAAGAAACTGTACCCCCCCACTCCAGTTCCTCACCCACCAGCAGTTTTCTTTGCTTAGGAAAATGAAACATGGTCACCCTACCTCCAAGGACTTTCTTTCCCTAAGAGCGTAATTAAGCCACATGACTTATAAATAATATGACTCTACTGCCTCTCATCACTAGAGAGGCAAGATATTTGTGTCACAGGTGGGGCTGAGATCCATCTCCCCTTAAAGGTCCAGACACTGACAGTCTGGTAGTTCGATTCTGCTGGTATTTTTGTAAATTCATTCCTCATTTAAATAATTTTATATTCATATGTTATAATTAAATTAAATATATTATTAATATGGCATGATGCAGTGACTTTTTATATTTTCCATATATTACAATGTTTTATGTAGTTTAATATTTTCTTAAGCCCATTAGAGTTTTAAAAATTTATTTAAACGCTGGTTTAATTTCTTGAAAGTTAAATGTTTAAAATTTATTTAAATGGTTGTTTCATTTTCTTGAATTTTTGGCATGCTTGCTCAAAAACCTTTCCTTAAAGTAATAATTAAACATATCAATTCAAAAACCTGGGCACTGTCTTGCTCTTTCCAACTAGTTTGCGTAACTAAATCTTTGTTTAGATAACCCAGGCAGCAAATTATATGGAAAACTTATTACTGTTACATCATCAAATATGCAATCATACTTAGAAAACAGACTTTATTGTCTTAGGTCAATATTTTTCATTATTTTTTTTTGCAACTTACCTTGGAAAAAATTAGAATGTCTCTAAATACTGTTAAAATGTTGAATTTCTCACCATACTTGATACAACTAACAATATCATCCAAAGCCCAAGATTTGGTGGTGATGGGGGACTTCAACTATCCAGATATATGTTGGGAAAATAACACAGCGGGGCACAGATTATCCAATAAGTTCTTGGACTGCATTGGAGGCAACTTTTTATTTCAGAAGGTTGAAAAAGCTACTGGGGGGGAAGCTGTTCTAGATTTGATCCTAACAAATAGGGAAGAACTGGGTGAGAATTTAAAAGTGGAAGGCAGCTTGGGTGAAAGTGATCATGAAATCATAGAGTTCAGAATTCTAAGGAAGGATAGAAGGGAGAATAGCAAAATAGAGACATTGGATTTCAGGAAGGCGGATTTTGGTAAGCTCAGAGACCTGATAGGTAAGGTCCCATGGGAATCAAGACTGAGGAGAAAAACAACTAAGGAGAGTTGGCAGTTTTTCAAAGGGACATTATTAAGGTCCCAAAAGCAAGCTATTCCGCTGCGTCAGAAAGATAGAAAACATGGCAAAAGACCGCCTTGGCTTAATCATGAGATCTTGCATGATCTAAAAATAAAAAAGGAGTCATATAAAAAATGGAAAGTAGGGCAAATTACAAAGGATGAATATAGGCAAATAACACAGGAATGCAGGGGCAAGGTTAGAAAGGCAAAGGCACAAAATGAGCTCAAACTAGCTACGGGAATAAAGGGAAACAAGAAGACTTTTTATGAATACATTAGAAGCAAGAGGAAGACCAAAGACAGGGTAGGCCCACTGGTCAGTGAGGAGGGAGAAACAGTAACAGGAAACTTGGAAATGGTAGAGATGTGTAATGACTTCTTTGTTTCGGTCTTCACCGAGAAGTCTGAAGGAATGCCTAACGTAGGGAATGCTAGTGGGAAGGGGGTAGGTTTAGAAGATAAAATAAAAAAGAACAAGTTAAAAATCAGCTAGAAAAGTTGGATGCCTGCAAGTCACCAGGGCCTGATGAAATGCATCCTAGAATACTCAAGGAGCTGATAGAGGAGGTATCTGAGCCTCTAGCTATCATCTTTGGAAAATCATGGGAGACAGGAGAGATTCCAGAAGACTGGAAAAGGGCAAATATAGTGCCCATTTATAAAAAGGGAAATAAGAACAACCCAGGAAACTAGAGACCAGTTAGTTTAACTTCTGTGCCAGGAAAGATAATGGAGCAAGTAATTAAGGAAATCATCTGCAAACACTTGGAAGGTGGCAAGGTGATAGGGAACAGCCAGCATGGATTTGTAAAAAACAAATCATGTCAAACCAATCTGATAGCTTTCTTTGATAGGATAACGAGTCTTGTGGATAAGGAAGAAGCGGTGGATGTGGTATACCTAGACTTTAGTAAGGCGTTTGATACGGTCTCGCATGATATTCTTATCAATAAACTAGGCAAATACAACTTAGATGGGGCTACTATAAGGTGGGTGCATAACTGGCTGGATAACCGTACTCAGAGAATAGTTGTTAATGGTTCTCAGTCCTGCTGGAAAGGTATAACAAGTGGGGTTCCGCAGGGGTCTGTTTTGGGACCGGCTCTGTTCGATATCTTCATCAACGATTTAGATATTGGCATAGAAAGTACGCTTATTAAGTTTGCAGATGATACCAAGCTGGGAGGGGTTGCGACTGCTCTGGAGGATAGGGTCATAATACAAAATGATCTGGACAAATTGGAGAAATGGTCTGAGGTAAACAGGATGAAGTTTAATAAAGACAAATGCAAAGTGCTCCACTTAGGAAGGAACAATCAGTTTCACACATACAGAATGGGGAAGCGACTGTCTAGGAAGGAGTATGGCAGAAAGGGATCTAGGGGTTATAGTGGACCACAAGCTGAATATGAGTCAGTAGTGTAATGCTGTTGCAAAAAAAGCCAACATGATTCTGGGATGCATTAAAAGGTGTGTTGTGAGCAAGACACGGAAGACATTCTTCCGCTCTACTCTGCGCTGGTTAGGCCTCAGTTGGAGTATTGTGTCCAGTTCTGGGCACCGCATTTCAAGAAAGATGTGGAGAAATTGGAGAGGTTCCAGAGAAGAGCAACAAGAATGATTAAAGGTCTAGAGAACATGACCTGTGAAGGAATGCTGAAAGAACTGGGTTTGTTTAGTTTAGAAAAGGGAAGGTTGAGGGGGGACATGATAGCAGTTTTCAGGTATCTAAAAGGGTGTCATAAGGAGGAGGGAGAAAACGTGTTCATCTTGGCCTCTGAGGATAGAAGAAGAAGCAATGGGCTTAAACTGCAGCAAGGGAGGTTTAGGTTGGACATTAGGAAAAAGTTCCTAACTGTCAGGGTAGTCAAACACTGGAATAAATTGCTGAGGGTGGTTGTGGAATCTCCATCTCTGGAGATATTTAAGAGTAGGTTAGATAGATGTCTAACAGGGATGGTCTAGACAGTATTTGGTCCTGCCATGAGGGCAGGGGACTGGACTCGATGACCTCTCGAGGTCCCTTCCAGTCCTAGTATTCTATGATTCTGTGATCTCCCTTCCCAACATAAACCTAGGAAATAAAACAACAGTAGCTTGCTCAAGTTTCTGCTATAAAGTACCGTCACTGATACATACATTTTAAATTGGGGAGTGGAGACAAATTATTTATAGACTTTAAAGAACAAAAATAATGTACTCTCCTCAGTACTAGTAATAAGTCACTGAGTGAAGATATATACCATTCCAGTAACTAGTATATGTTGTTTGCTTTAGAATCTAAGCCTCTGTCGCTTCCACTGAAAGCGATGTTGAACTCATCTGAAACCAGCAGAAGTCCTGAAGAGAGAATGAAAGAATGTATTGGGATAGTCTGGAATGCTGTTAAATGCCTTACACTTCAGGTAAGATGAAAAGGGAGTGAGAAGAGTTATGTCTTCCCTCATTTTATTATACTTACGTACTTTGGCACTTGATAAAATCTCTGTAAAAACAGCTCCCCAATTTTATCATTGTATTTTATTTTAAAAATACTAGAGACTGAAAATTAAAATATGACTATTTGGTAAATTTAAAAAGGATTCTTGGAATTTAAAATATTTGTATTCTAAAGATTGATCTTTCTACTTAACTTTAAAACAAGAAGTATATTGAAAAAAACATTTGTATGAAGAAGTAAATTCTTTTTATATCTCACACACTGGAGGACTTACATCACTTGTAAATAGCCCTACAGAACAGCTTTTTCTTTAAAAAAATAAAGCTTTGAACACTTTTTAGTGGAAATAATATATATAATTAATGCACTTATCATGAGATCTTCATCTTCTTAAATTATTGCCTCCTTGTCAACCGAACAAGTAGATTATTCAGGCTAAACTGTGTCATTCTGTTCTACATAAATGTGAGCTCAATAGAAGGAAAACTTTTTATAACCATGTCCATATAAACCATCCCCCACACGAATAAGCTACATAAGAACATAAAAATGGCCATACTGGGTCAGACCAAAGGTCCATTCAGCCCAGTACCCTGTCTGCCAACAGTGGCCAATACCAGGTGTCCCAGAGGGAGTGAATAGAACACGTAACGATCAAGCGATCTCTCTCCTGCCATCCATCTCCACCGTCTGACAAAAAGAGGCTAGGGACACCATTCCTTACCCATACTGTCTAATAGCCATTAATGGACTTAACCTCCATGAATTTATCTAGTTCTCTTTAAACCCTGTTTTATAGTCCTAGCCTTCACAACCTCCTCAGGAAAGGAGTTCCACAGATTGACTATGCGCTGTGTGAAGAAAAACTTCCTTTTATTTGTTTTAAACCTGCTGCCCATTAGTTTCATTTGGTGGCCCCTAGTTCTTATATTATGGGAACAAGTAAATAACTTTTCCTTATTCACTTTCTCCACACCACTCATGATTTTATATACCTCTATCATATCCCCCCTAGTCTCCTCTTTTCCAAGCTGAAAAGTCCCAGTCTCTTTAATCTCTCCTCATATGGGACCCATTCCAAACCCCTAATCATTTTAGTTGCCCTTCTCTGAACCTTTTCTAATGCCACTATATCTTTTTTGAGATGAGGAGACCACATCTGTACACAGTATTCAAGATGTGGGCGTACCATGGATTTATATAAGGGCAATTAAGGTGTTCTCAGTCTTATTCTCTATCCCTTTTTTAATGATTCCTAACATCCTGTTTGCTTTTTTGACTGCCGCTGCACACTGCGTGGATGTCTTCACGATGACTTCAAGATCTCGTTCCTGATTAGTTGTAGCTAAATTAGCCCCCATTATACTATATGTATAGTTGGGGTTATTTTTTCCAGTGTGCATTACTTTACATTCATCCACATTAAATTTCATTTGCCATTTTGTTGCCCAGTCACTTAGTTTGGTGAGATCTTTTTGAAATTTTTCACAGTCTGCTTTGGTCTTAACTACCTTGAGCAGTTTAGTATTGTTTGCAAACTTTGCCATCTTACTGTTTACCCCTTTCTCCACATCATTTATGAATAAGTTGAATAGGATTTGTCCTAAGACTGACCCTTGGGGAACACCACTAGTTACCCCTCTCCATTCTGAAAATGTACCATTTATTCCTACCCTTTGTTTCCTGTCTTTTAACCAGTTCTCAGTCCATGAAAGGATCTTCCCTCTTATCCCATGATAACTTAATTTACGTAAGAGCCTTTGGTGAGGGACCTTGTCAAAGGCTATGTGGAAATCTAAGTATACTATATCTACTGGATCCGCTGTGTCCACATGTTTGTTGACCCCTTCAAAGAACTCTAATAGATTAGTAAGACATGATTTCCCTTTACAGAAACCATGTTGACTTTTGCCCCACAAATTATGTTCTTCTATGTGTCTGGCAATTTTATTCTTTATCGTCTTTCCGTGCTCCTTTTGTATCTCGATTGTCCAGGTGCCCCACTGGTTGTTTAGCAGGCTTCCTGCTTCTGATATACTTAAAAAACATTTTGTTATTACCTTTTGAGTTTTTGGCTAGCTGTTCTTCAAACTCCTTTTTAGTTTTTCTTATTACATTTTTACACTTAATTTGGCAGTGTTTATGTTCCTTTCTATTTACCTCACTAGGAGTTGACTTCCACTTTTTAAAAGATGTCTTTTTATCTCTCATTGCTTCTTTTACATGGCTGTTAAGCCACGGTGCCTCTTTTTTAGTTCTTCTACTATGTTTTTTATTTGGGGTATACATTTAAGTTGGGCCTCTATTATGGTGTCTTTGAAAAGTGTCCATGAAGCTTGCAGGGATTTTACTTTAGTCACTGTACCTTTTAATTTCTGTTTAACTAACTTCCTCATTTTTGCATAGTTTCCCTTTTTGAAAATAAATGGCACAGTGTTGGGCTGGTGAGGTGTTCTTCCCACCACAGCAATGTTAAATGTTGTTATATTATGGTCATTATTTCCAAGCGGTCCTGTTATAGTTACCTCTTGGACCAGATCCTGCGTGCCACTCAGGACTAAATCGAGAATTGCCTCTCCCCTTGTGGGTTGTTGTACCAGCTGCTCCAAGAAGTAGTCGTTTAAGGTATCAAGAAATTTTGTCTCTGCATCTCATCCTAGGTGACATGTACCCAGTCAATGTGGGGATAGTTGAAATGCCCCATTATTATTGAGCTCTTTATTTTGATAGCCTCTCTAATCTCCCTTAGCATTTCATTGTCACTATTACTGTCCTGGTCAGGTGGTCGATTATAGATCCCTACTGTCATATTCGTGTTAGAGCAGAGAATTACTATCCATAGCGATTCTATGGAACATGTTGATTCATTTAAGATTTTTGCTTCATTTGATTCTAAATTTTTTCTCACATATAGTGCCACTTCCCCACCCACACGACCTGTTCTGTCCTTCCGATATATTTTGTACCCTGGAATGATTGTGTCCCATTGATTATCCTCACTCCACCAGGTTTCTGTGATGCCCATTATATCAGTATCCTCCTTTAACACGAGGCACTCTAGTTCACCCATCTTATTTTTTAGACTTCTAGCATTTGTGTACAAGCACTTTAAAACTTTTCACTGTTTGTTTGTCTGCCCTTTTCTGATGTCAGATTCTTTTTTATGTGAATGTTTTTCATCTGATTTGGCCCATACTTTATCCTCTTCCATCCTCTCCTCCTGACTAAAACCTAGAGAATCTCTATCAATAGACTCTCCTGTAAGAGACGTCTCTGTCCGATCCACATGCTCCTCTGCACCAATCGGATTTCCCCCATCTCTTAGTTTAAAAACTGCTCTGCGACCTTTTTAATGTTAAGTGCCAGCAATCTGGATCCGCTATGGTTTAGGTGGAGCCCATCCTTCCTGTATAGGCTCCCCCATCCCAAAGTTTCCCCAGTTCCTTATAAAGCTAAACCCTTCCTCTCTACACCATCATCTCATCCACACATTGAGACTCTGAAGCTCTGCCTGCCTACCTGGCCCTGCGCGTGGAACTGGAAACATTTCTGAGAATGCCACCATAGAGGTCCTGGTTTTCCGTCTCTTTCCTAGCAGCGTCAATTTGGCCTCCAGGAAGTCTCTGCTACCCTTCCCTATGTCATTGGTACCTACATGTACCACGACCACCGGCTCCTCCCCAACACTACATGTAAGTCTATCTAGATGCCTTGAGAGATCCGCAATCTTCTCACCAGGGAGGCAAATCACCATACGGTTCTCCTGGTCATCGCAAACTCAGCTATCTACATTTCTAATGATCGAATCTCCCATTACTAACAACTGCCTCTTCCTACTGATTGGAGTTCCCTCCCCTGGAGAGGTAACCTCAGTGTGAGAGGATACTCCAACATCTGGAAGGAGGGTCCCAACTATGGGAAGGTTTCCCTCTGCTCCCGTTGACTGCTCTCCTTCCCTGAGCCTTTCATCCTTCTTAACAGCACTGGGGCTGTCTGACCGGAGGTGGGACAATTCTACAGTGTCCCGGAAAGCCTCATCTACGTACATCTCTGCCTCCTTCAGCTCCTCCAGGTCAGCCACCCTGGCCTCCAAAGCCCAGACGTGGTCTCTGAGGGCCAGGATCTCCTTGCACCGAATGCACACATACCCCACCTGCCCATAGGGCAGGTAATCATGAATGCTACACTGAGTGCAATAAACAGGATAGCCCCCACCCTGCTGCTGGGCTTCTGCCTGCATTCTCTCCTACAGCTACCTAGGTTATTGATAGGATTTCTAGTTAAATCAGGAAGTTTTGATTAAAATCTTTAAACTAAACTATAAGAATGGCTAGTGTACCATGGCCCCTTCCTTCTGCCCTTCTAAACTCCCTCTCAAAACTCCCTGTTTGCTGCTCCTGGTCGCTGACTCACTGCTTTATAAAGCCGTGGCCTTCCTGATAGCCCCGCCCCCTGACTGAGGCTCAGCCAATTAACAGAGGCTTCTAGATTTCAAACCGTTAGAAGCTCGCAGCTTCCAACTGCCGGCCACAGCACACGCTCCTTCAAACAAACAAAACAAACAGACAAACACAAGCTCAGCACACAGCAAGTAACCGACAAACACACACTACAGACAGCCACTTACCTCAAGGGTCCTGTATTTGCTCCTCCTTTACCTGGAGAACTCCCTCTCAAAACTCCCTGTTTGCTGCTCCTGTTCGCAAAGCTCCCTGGTCACTGACTCACTGCTTTATAAAGCCCTGGCCTGCCTTATAGCCCCGCCCCCTGACTAAATAATGTTGTTAAGCTTACAAAGTCAAGCATTCAGAAGTTATGAAATGCTTCAGTTCGGGTTTCTTGTGTAACTTTAATTCAATCCCCGTATGTATGTGTGTGTGTGTGCATAATAATATTATGTAAGATTTTTTCCCTAGCTAGTTCAACTTCTCTTCATGCACCACTGCTTTTTGTCATATCTGTCTTTTTATCTCCATGTGTGCATGCATGCAAACGTTTATGTATAAACAGACATGCACATGTGCTAGGGATGTTAACGTGTGCCTGAGTACATGGTTAACTGATGAGCCCTCTTGTTTACATGCTGCTCCACCACCCACGGTCTCTGGAGCAGGGGGAGCAGGAGACAGTATGCGTAGGGAGGTGCCTGTCCCCACAACAGAGGCTGCAGTGCAGGAGGGAGGCAGGCAGGCAGGAGCTGGCATATGCTGGGACCATGTACCCCATGCATACCAGCTCCTACGGAGCTGCCTGACCCCTGCGCTGCTGCCTCTCATTCACAGGCAGCCGGAGGCAGGGGAGTGCATGCTCACCGGTAGCCAACTTAAAGCCAGCTCCCCGCAAGCACTGTCTGCCGCTTCCCTCCTCCCAGCGTGTAAACATTCAAATGCTAAAAACTTCAGCGACTACACATTTACACAAATACATACATTTTAACATCCCTAACTTGTGCACACATTCACAATGATACTCACAAATTATCTGAAGTTAACATAGTATTTCTTGAATGCCTAATGATTTTTTTCTTTACTGAGCCCACTCAATGATAGAAAAAATATCAGAACACACATTTTTTCTTGTTAAACTGAAAAATATATTATTGGGGAAGCTTAACCATTGGACCTTTTAGTACCCCTTCCTGCACATCAATTTATTCACCTGTATATGGTCAAATACCAAAGCCTTCACTCAATTTTTACTTATTCCTTACTCAGGGAGCACTTTTATTTACTTCATTAGAGGATAGGGTGAGGACTTCAGGATTGTGGCTTAATCCAGAGCCCGCTGCAATTCATGAGATACTGCTGACTTCATTGGGCTTTGAGTCAGATCCTTGTTCACAGTTTCTAAATAGGTTTACCTCTCCTCTCCCCCATATCATTTTTACCGCTGGTAAAGTGGACAGCTGGAAAAGAGGAATCAGATATTTACTTGTCAACAGACAAAGTATTTTGCTTATTTGTTTCTACAATATCCAGCTCAATGAGGCCCTGATCCCAGATTGAGGCAGGCAGGTTCTGTTACAACACAAATAAACAGTAATGATGATGGTGATGATGATGAAAAAAGGAGTTATAAATGAGAGAATTGGGTAGTCAAGGGCATGGGAGTTTGAGGGGTTTAATTTTCTCTTCTGCCCAAAATTTCTGATGGTGTCCTTTTCTGTTTTATCAATAATATTTCTGAGGGTTTGCAACAAAAGCATCTGCCAGGAGAATGAAAAGTTAGTTCATGTGTTGAAGTGCATGAAAGATATTGGCCAGTTAAAATAAATACCCAGTTGTTCATATTTGTAAAGAAATAGAAAATATTGTAGTTTTGTTTCAATGCCCATTTTGTGCAAATTGAAATAATTCTGTAAAATCACAAAATAATTCACTGAAATAAAAAGACACTGTTGTTGTTCGCAAAGAATTTAGCACCAGAGTTTTAAAGTACTTAGCTACCTAGAGATGTACACAGGTATCTGGTGAGGTTTTCAAAAGGGCCTAGGTATCTAACTCCCTTTGTGACTTATTAGCCTAAATACTTCTGAAAATCCCATTAGGTACCCCCTATGTGAATCTTCAAATAGCTCTTCAAACTTGGAGTTTAGAATCTAAGGCTCCAAACCTGTGAAGACTTCCTCACATGCTTAATTTGCTGCCCTGCACATAGTCCCATTTGAAGTCAATGGAAACACTCACAAGGCAGGAAGCTAAATGTGTGCATGATTTGCAGACTTTTACTTCTGTAAGTTGCTGATACAGATATTGATAAGTTCATGTACTTTCAGTGGGCTCCTTTGCATAAGTTAAAATTTGCAGGATTGGGGCCCATATGAAACAAAGGAAACAAGGATAACTGGTAAAGAAAACAATTAGGGAAAGGAGGATCACAAGTTAGAACAAACAAATAATGTGTGTCCTATTATATAAGAATAGCTATTTAGGGTCAGACCAATGGTCCACCTAGCCCATTATCCTGTCTTCCAGTGGTTAGTGTCAGATGCTTCAGAGGGAATGAACAGAAGAGGGCAGTTTATTTTATGATCCGTCCCCTGTTGATTACTCCTAGCTTTTGGCAGTCAGAGGTTTAGGAGCATCCTGACCATGGGGTTGCATTTCAGACCATCTTGGCTTGCAGATGTTGATGGATCTATCCTCCCTGAACTTACCTAATTCTTTTTTAGCCCATTTATTCTTTTGGTCTTTGCCACATCCCATCAGAATGAGTTCCACATGCTGGGCATATGGGAAGAGCTACTTCCTTATGTTTGTTTCAAATGTGCTGCCTATTTAATTGGATGAGCCCTGTGTGTGTGTGTAGGTGTTACGTGAAAGAGTAAATAGCACTTCTTTAGTCACTTTCTTAATTTCATCGAGTTCTATCATTTCGCCCTCAGAGATCTCTTTTCTAAGCTGAATAGTCCAAGTCTTTTTAATATCTCTTTATCTGGAAGCTATTCTTTACCCTTGATCATTTTGTTTTCTTTGTCTGTGCTTTTTCCAATTCTAATGTATCTTTCTGAGATGGGGGAGAGCAGAACTGCATGCATTAATCAAGAGAATAATGGAATTATATAATGGCATTATGATATTTTCTGTCTTGTTAGCCATTCCTTTCCTAATAATTTTGAGAATTCTGTAAGCCTTTTTGACTAGGGCAGCACAACGACAAGGTGTTTTTCTTCAAGTAGTGTACCTCTGTATGCTCCACTATTGGTGTATCTGAGCTCCTGCACCTCTAATCAAAGATTTTGGATGACATTGTCCTTTCAGCCTGCACATTTACTCTCCCTCCTTTGTGGCCTGACTCAAGGCTATTTAGCACAGCCCAAATGAATCCCCTTTCTTCTGGACCACCTTTCGCCTCCCAGGGACTGAGCAGCTGACTCTTCCTTATATGTATGTTAGTATATGTAGTAGCTGGTTTTTTTTCTCCTTTAAGTAAAAAAACAAAACAAAAAAGAAAATTTTGTTTCCCATCTTGTATGGGGAGAACATGCTGCACCTCCAGTGGTATTTAGAAGACTCTCTAAGCTCTTTCAGTTGGAAAAAAAAAGAAGAGAAAAGCAGAGGAGGAAAGAACTTTCTTGTCTAATAAGGCTATAGCCTCAGGCACTTCTATTGTTTATGCCCTCCTGGTAAGGCAAGGGTGGGGCCAGGTTTCCAGGAGGATGAAGCTCTGAGTGAGCTATGGCTGGTTGGAGCAATGTAGGGGGGAGTGGTGGGGAACCTGCTGTCTCTGCTTACTGCTACTCAAGTCTCCTCCTGAGACTCAGGTCTCCCCCGCAGGGTTTTCCTTTGCCCTCACTGTTCTATGGCTCCTGTTGGATCCTGGAGCACTCTTGTCTGCTTGATCCTTCAGTCTTTATACCAGCCTAGTAAACAAGCACCAGCCAGACTATATGGTTCTTTTGAGATGTTGATTTTTTTATTAAGTCTTTTTGTTCAGGGGGGCAGAGAACCCAACAGGGAAGGAATAACTCTGTGTTGTCCTAGTCATTCAAAAGCTGAAAGACTTTAGATTAAGCTTGTTTAATGTTAGTACACTTTTTGAAGCGCTAACATAGATCAGATGGTTGCCCAGCATTTTTGTGCTATGTACTTTTAGCTGCCTGATGCCAAGTTTTTCTTACAGAAAGCTTTAAAACAATAAATGCAAACCATAGTGGGTGCGATGTACACAGGACTCATGCTTAGACCTCATGTCATGTCAGAGCTGCTGCTCTCACAGTCTAGGATATTTAGTCCTTTTGCCATGAGTACAGGGAACCAGACTAAATTACCTATAGAGGTACCTTCTTTCTAGTCCTTGATCATTTTATTCTCTGAGTGTAATTACGGAACAGCTAATGAATATAGAGGAAATGTATTTATTTTTGAAGCTGCTAGCTACAGACAGGACACTGTAGTAGATTCCCCCAGGCTTTCAAGGTCCCACATTAACCAAAAGCCACTTGGTGGTAGCCAGAGTTCAAACACCAGGATCTCTAAATATAAGAATAAATTTCTAATAACACTGCTCTACAGCCAAAATGCTTCTGAAATAAATGTAGTCAAACTTTACTAATTCTGGGTCACTAAGAACGAAAATGATGCTTAAAATTGTTGTTTGGCTCTAGTTTTCAAGATATGCTATTGGGTCAGTATATACGACCCTGGACTTGGGAATGGCGGAGGATAAGTGAGTTATAAAGGGAAGGGATCTCAATTTAAACCAGAAATGACTAAAATACATCTTTGACTGGATCTATGAATAAATCTATGACTGGGTTTGGACAGTACTTGCTTTTTAGGCAAAACAATGAATGATGCAGTCTGAAGCTGGTATTGCGTCATACATGATATCAATTGCATCATGTTATTCCTAGAAGACATGGATGATGCAATCATAACGAAGCTTACATCACTCTGCCGAACAAATTGCCCTATATCAGCTCTAGAAATCATACAGTGTCGTGCTCTCTTATTTGTCAGTGTTTGATTTTGCAAAGGGACACATTTCTGTTTAGCCAAAGTGAGCAGAGATGCCTCGTACTTGTGTGAACAGTGCAGATAACTTCTGCTATGTTTGTGGTGAAGTGACTTTTGCATCACAAAAGCGCAGTATAACCACTATGGTTAAGAAAGCCTATCACCTTTATTTTGGCTGCAAAATTGGAGATCAGGACAAGAGGTGGGTCCCACACATGTGCTGCAACACTTGTGCAACAAATCTTCGCCAGTGGTTGAACAGGAAAAGGAAATCTATGCCTTTTGCAGTGCCAATGATTTGGAGAGAGCCAACAGATCATACCAGCAATTGTTACTTCTGCATGGTGCCTCCAGTTGGGAAAGGTGTGTCAAAGAAGAAAAAGTGGACTGTGCATTATCCAAACATTCCATCAGCTATACGCCCAGTATCCCACGGAGAAGGACTGCCGGTTCCTGATACACCAGAATCATTCTCACTTGAGTCAGAGGAGGAAGAGGAAGAGGATGAAACTTCTGGTCCTGAACCATCAATGTCACAGGACCCACATTTTCTCCCATCCTCCTCCTCTGAACCACACCTCATAACACAAGGTGAACTGAATGACCTTGTCAGGGATTTGGAACTACCCAAGAGTAAGGCAGAGCTGTTGGGCTCCAGACTACAGCAGTGGAATCTCCTGGCAGGTGATAATAGGGTTTCCATGTTCCGTGACCGTCAAAAGGATCTTGTCCCATTCTTCTTCATGGAAGGTGATCTTGTAGCCTGCAACAACATCGATGGTGTGATGGCAGCCCTCAACATCGTTCACGATCCAGATGAGTGGAGACTGTTCATTGATTCATCGAAGACGAGTCTTAAAGCTGTTTTGCTGCATAATGGCAATGTTTTGCCATCAATTCCAGTTGGTCATGCAGTCCATATGAAGGAAACCTATGACAACATGGAACAACTTTTGAGGTGCATAAACTATGACCAACATCAGTGGCAGCTTTGTGGCGATTTGAAGGTTGTTGCTCTCTTGCTTGGTCTGCAGACTGGATACACAAAGTACTGCTGTTTTCTCTGCGAATGGGATAGTCGTGCAAGAGATTCCCACTACATCAAGATAGATTGGCCACTCCGACAGTCATTGGAGCCTGGGAGGAAAAGTGTTCAGCATCCACCACTTGTTGAATCAAGGAAGATTTTGTTACCACCCTTACACATCAAGCTGGGTCTGATGAAGAACTTTGTCAAGGCCATGGACAAAACACAAGCAGCTTTCAAGTACCTCCGTGGAAAATTTCCAAGGTTAAGTGAAGCTAAGATAACGGAAGGTGTTTTTGTTGGTCCTCAGATTCGTGAACTTCTTCGAGATGATGCATTTGACCATGCACTGCGTGGCAAAGAAAAGACGGCATGGAAAGCCTTCCAGTTAGTGGCAATAAATTTTCTCGGAAACAAGAAGGCAGACAACTACAGGTTGTTGGTGGAAAACCTCCTCAAGGCATACAAAAGCCTTGGTTGCAACATGTCACTAAAGATACATTTTTTGCACTCTCATCTAGATTTTTTTTCCACCGAACTGCGGAGCAGCGAGCGACGAGCACGGCGAGCGATTTCACCAGGACATTGCAACAATGGAGAAACGCTACCAGGGCAAATGGAGCCCATCAATGCTTGCAGACCATTGCTGGAGAGTGACAAGAGATGCTCCATTTAATGAATACAAGAGACAAGTCAAGAAGCGCCGAGTAGACACTGAATAGGACTAAACTATGTACATAATAGTTTTTTGCCTTTTGTTTCATAATAAATTTTATTTACATAACCCTTTTGCTGATTTTTAAAGTGTTACATAAACAGGACAGGTGAAATATTATCATGTAAAGCAACCATAAAGACATGAAAAGACCTAGGTTTACAATTTATGATTAAAACTCTACTATCTACACAATATACATAGACGTAAAATGTAAAAACTTAAATATCTTGGAAACAGTAGCCAATCAGTTGTTTTAATTGTCATATTTGAATTCAGCACATCTAAATACATAATAAATAGCACATTTTATCTCTGAAGCAGACGACTTCTAAAAAATTGTAGACCAGTGTAATGACTTGGCATTTTTTAGGGTTCCCCCTCCGGGAGAGAAATAAAAAACAAGTAAATTTCTTTTCAGGTGCTTTTTTTAAATTGGTAGTTCCTCTTCGAGTGTTTGCTCATGTCCATTCCATATAGGTGTGTGCGTGCACTGATCATCGGAAGGTTTTTTCTTCAGCAGTACCCCTTGGGCCGGCAGGGGAGCCCCCTGGAGTAGCACCTGAATATGCATGTATATATTCCCCTGCCAGCCCACCACCCCCTCAGTTCCTTCTTGTTTCCTGTGACGGTCATTGGAACCTTCTTCTCGCTTGCTATGCAAGTGCATTTAGCGGTACTATCATAGTTAGTTAAGTTCTTAGTCCCAGTTCTCTTAGTTATAGTTAGTGTTATCATTCATTGTTCCTGTTACTAGTTAGGGGTTCGCCTATTGCATTCCCTCTTCCCCTTTCTTCCTGGGGCGTGCTTGGATCCCAGGGTTTCAGGCCCTGCTTGGACTGTCTTAAGCCCATGCCCTGTGGAGACTCACATGAAGCATGCCTCAAGTGGCTAGGCGAGGCTCATATTTCCACAAACTGCAAGATCTGTCACACAAGATCTTTAAGCCTCCTATCGCAGGGAGAGAGATTCATGCCTTAAGATCTTGCTAATGGAGTCAGCGCTTCACCTAGCACCGGCTGCCAACTCGGTGCCTACCTCCCACAGTACACCATCCTTAGTGTGAGAGACTCTGGGCCTGTCTTGCACATCTTCGGTGCTGAGACAGATGACCACCCGGCACTGCCCCCAGTCTCCAGTGCCACAGAAGAAGCAGAGATCAGATAGGGGCAGATCTCTGTTGCGGCACGCATCCAGGGTACATCTTCAGTCAGAACACTCAGATGCTTTGTCTTTGGCTTTGAGGCCTGCAGCTCCGTGCCAGTTGAGCTCAGCCCAGGGTCCAAGCCCGGATGAGGAGCCAATTGAGGTGAACTGTCCTTGACCCTGGACAACTTTGAGGCAGCCAGGGAGTTGATTGAACTCACATCCTCCTCTGCCTCCCTGCCGGCACCAAGGCAATGGAGGGACTCCTGTTTGCAGCCCTTCACCGACACGTTGATCCCATCAGAGATGAGCCATCTGCTTCCCAAGGCAGTACCGACCCCCACACCAGTGATTCCTGCAACTTCCTCCACGCCGTGTCCCCTGGCACCAATCACTATCAAGGGTTGGCATCAGGCACGTCAGCGGCACTGGCACCCCCCCCCCCCAGCATTAGGGCACTTGAGGCCTCCTCTGCCAATCTGGCACTGGGGCAAGCCTTCAGCCATGGCCAGGCATGCCTCCCAGCACTGGTCCCTGGGCCCATCAATGGCTCCACCATAGTTTGGCTTGGAATACTCCTTGGACTCGGATGCTAAGTCGCTGCATTCCAAAGCCATGGGCTCCCAGCGCTGCTGCTGCTCCTGGCACCATTCCTGGCACCGTAGTGCCTTGATGCAGTCACTCCAGCAGACATGCCCTCCCCCCCCCCCCCCCAGTGGCAGCCCCCCACCCAGTGGCCCTTTTGGACCCCATGGAGATGCCATCAGTCCCAGGGGTTCGCCCCTTCTAACCTTGGTTCCATGTACTCGGAGCCCTGGGTGCCTCCCTCTGCCACTCACTCCCTTGGTCCTTAGCCCTGGACAATGGATGGGCACATGGCCCATAGGGCATCCACCAGACCCTTTGTTGGTGGGGATCATAGACCCAAACCCTCAGGGGTTGCCTGAGCAGTCAGTGGCCCCTCAGGAGCAGGAGGATCATGCCACTTGGGAGTACTCTGCTTCTTCTCCTGATGAGGACTTAGAAGTGTCATCACTTTCCATGTGCTTTACGGACTCCAAAACCCACCAGGACTTGCTTAAATGTTTAGGCCAGAACCTGGGTGTCCAAGTTGAGTGGGTCTCAGAAGACTCTGACCTGACAGTGGACAACCTGAGGACCCGTCCAGGGTAGCTTTGCCACTCAACAAGCTATTGGGTAAGAGCACAAAGATTTTGTGGCAAACGCCTGCCTTTATCCCTCCTACAGACAGGCTTGTGGAGTGGAGGTACTTTGTTCCTCAGGCTGGCCATGAACATCTTTTTTTCTCACCCACCCCTATGCACGCTCATGGTGCAGGCAGCCAACCACCGGGAGTAGCAGGCTCAATCTCGGCCTACCCCTAAGAACACGGAGGCCAAGAAGATGGACCTCCTGGGCAGCAACCAGCAGGACCTGCCAAACAGCAGGTACTCCTAAGCAGATATGCTTTTAATTCCTGGGCGGCCATGGAGAAATTCAGTGACCTGTAATACCAGGACTCACACCAGAAGTTGCGGACCTTGTTTGAAGAGGGCAAAGCCATTTCCCATGCAACCCTGCAGGCAGCCCTCAACTCATCCAATGCCGTGGCCGATACCATGGCTACTGGTATTGTATTGAGGTGCAGTTCTTGGCTGCAGGTTTCGGGAGGTCCCTTCGGAGATCCAGATAACCATCCAGGACCTGCTGTTCGAGGGGATGGGTCTGTTTTCAGACCAAACTGATACCCACCTGCATGGGATAAAGGATTCCAGGGTGACTCTTAAATCCTTGGGGATCTACACCTTAGCCCCGCAGAGGTTCTCACTTCACTGTAGAACCCCAGGCCTGAGTTTCCCCAGGCACGGAGGCAGGAACTCCAACAATCAGAATGATAGACGGACATCTTGCTCCTCCTCTGATTGGAGGGCAGAGCCCTCTAACAAGTCTCAGGGCCCCAAGTCAAGCCTTTGAAGGTTCGCCCGGGGACAGCGTACCAGCCTGTTTTCCAACATGGACCTTTGTCAACCATCTATCCCTTTTCCTCTGTGCCTGGTCAGACATCACAACGGACCATTGAGTCCTAGACATGGTGGAAAATGGATATTCTATCCCATTCCTTTCCCACCTTCCCTCTCACCTCTCATCCCTGTCCCTCTTCAAGGGACCCCTCCACAAGCATCTCTTGTGACAAGAGGTGCACCAGCTCCTCATATTGGGAGCCACTGAAGAGGTTCCTATAGGGGACAGGAGTTTCTATGCCTGCTATTTTTTAATCCCGAAGGCCAAGGGAAGGTTTCGTCCCACCTTGAACTTCAGGGGTCTCAATGCATTCATAGTAAAGCACGTCAAAGTTCAAGGTGATGACCCTAGCTTCTATCATCCCTTCACTTGTCATGGGAGAATGGTACTCTGCCTTCGATTTAAAAGATGCCTATTTCCACATTTCCATTGGGGAAGCTCACAAACGCTTCCTGTGGTTCACTGTGGGCTGGGACCATTACCAAATCACGGCACTCCTGTTTGGCCTCTCCATGGCTCCCAGGGTCTTTGCCAAATGTATGGTGGTTGTTGTCGCGTTCCTTTGAAAGTGACCGGTGCAGGTTTACCCCTATCTGGATGACTGGCTTATAAGGGGAACCGCCTCTACCCAGGTGTTAGATCATATCTCCCTGATCAGGCATATTTTTCTCCAACTAAGCCTCATTTTGAATCAAGCCAAGTCCACCCTAGTTCCCACTCAGAAAACAGAGTTTGTGGAAGCCTAGCCTGGACTCCACAATGGCCATGGCCTCCCTACCGAAAACCCATTTTCTCACTATAAAGGAGGTCATTCTGAGACTTCGCTTCTCCCCTGTCAACACTGCCAGGAACTGTAAGAGGCTGCCGGTGGCATGCACATATGTGGTGCAGCATGTCAGACTCAGGCGTCACCCATTGCAACTATGGTTGGCATGGATGCAAACCCTGCTTTCCAGCCCATGGACGTAGTGGTGACTGTGCCCAAGGATGTCATGAAGTCCCTCGACTGGTGGCTCAGGAGGACATCATCTGTGCTGGGGTTCTATTCACCAGACTTCACCAGCCCAGTTGATGATGGATGTGTCCGACATGGGTTGGGGAGCTCACGTTGGTGATCTAAGGACTTAAGGTATGTGATCCCCTTCAGAGCTTTCCCTGCACATAAATATCAGAGAGCTGAGGGCTATTCATCTCTTACCAGGTGTTCCTCCCTGGCTTCACCCTGCCAGACAACACTGGAGCAATGTTTTTTATCGACAGACAATGTGGAGCTCATTCCTTTCCCCTTTGTCAGGAAACCTTCCTCTTTCGGGAGTTCTGCGCATGCCATTCTCCACATAGCATCCTATCTTCCGGGATCTCAGAATGCACTTGCTGAGCGGCTCAGCAGGTTGTTTGAGGGTCACAAGTGGCCCCTCAGGGCGGATGTGGCCTTGGACATTTTCCACAGGTGCGGATTTCCTCACCTAGACCCGTTAGCAACTCACAACAACAAGAAGTGTTCTTGGTTCTGTTCCCTCCTGAACAACAGCCCAAGGTCACTGGGGGACATTCTTCTAGTTCCCTGCTCCCCAAGTCTCTTGTATGCTTTCCCTCTGTTCACACTGATTCACAAGGTGGTCCTTAGGATCAGGGATTCAGGTCCTCCCTGATTCTGATAGCATCAGCTTGGCCTCAGCAGCACTGGTTCTCAGCCCTGCTCAATCTGTTGGTCGACCAACCCATAGCTCTCCCATTGTACCTGGACATGATAACACAGGATTATGGCAGGCTTCATCAGTCACACCTCCAGTCCCTGCACCTCATCACCTGGAAAGTCTATGGTTAACCGCCTTGGAGAGACAGTGCTCAGAATGAGTACAGAGGGTTCTACTGGGTAGCCAAAAGCCCTCCACTAGAGCAACATACCTATCAAAATGGAAGCACTTCTTGCTTTGGGTGGCCCAGAGGGGGTCTTTCACCTTCAGAAGCCCCTGTTCCAGCTATCATAGAATAATAGAACACTAGAACTGGAAGGGACCTTGAGAGGTCATCGAGTCCAGTCCCTTGCCCTCATGGCAGGACCTAGTACCATCTAGACTATCCCTGATAGATGTCTATCTAACCTGCTCTTAAATATCTCCAGAGATGGAGATTCCATAACCTCCCTAGGCAACTTATTCCATTGTTTCACCACCCTGACAGTTAGCAAGTTTTTCCTAATGTCCAACCTAAACCTCCTTTGCTGCAGTTTAAGCCCATTGCGTCTTGTCCTATCCTCAGACGCTAAGGAGAACAATTTTTCTCCCTCCTCCTTGTAACACCCTTTTAGATACCTGAAAACTGCTAGCATGTCCCCTCTCAGTCTTCTCCTTTCCAAATTAAACAAGCCCATTTCTTTCATAGGTCATGTTCTCTAGACCTTTAATCATTCTTGTTGCTCTTCTCTGGACCTTCTCCAATTTCTCCACATCTTTCTTGAAATGTGGTGCCCAGAACTGGACAAAATACTCCAGTTGAGTCCTAATCTTTTGGACCTTAGGATTCGGGTGCTTTCCACCTTCTCAGTCATCTTGCAGCCATCTCTTTCTTCCACTAGGGCTCCTGGGGAAAGTCTGTCTTCAGTCATCCCATGGTACATCATTTTCTGAATCATAGAATCCTAGGGCTGGAAGAGACCTCAGGAGGTCATCAAATCCAGCCTCCTGCCCAAAGAAGGACCAACCCTAACTAAATCATCCCAGGCATGGCTTTGTCAAGCCGGGACTTAAAAACTTCTAGGGATGGAGATTCCACCACCTCCCTGGGTAACTCATTCCAGTGCTTCACCATCCTCCTAGTGAAATAGTTTTCCCTAATATCCAACCTAGATCTCCCCCACTGTAACTTGAGACCATTGCTCCTTGTTCTGCTATACGTCACTACTGAGAACAGCCTCTGTCCTTTCTCTTTAGAACCTCCCTTCCGGAAAATTGAAAGCCTGCTACTTTCAAATCCCCCCTCACTCTTCTGGAAACTAAATAAGCCCAAATCCCTCAGCCTCTCCTCGTAAGTCATGTGCTGTAGCCCCCTAATAATTTTGGTTGCCCTCTGCTGGACCCTCTCCAATGTGTCCACATCCTGAAGGAGTTGGACAGGTTATATCATGTGCGTCAGCCTCTCCCACCTTGGGACCTTAATATGGTGTTTACAAAACTTATGGGCCCTCCGTTTGAGCTGTTCGCAACGTGCTCTTTATAGCCTTTCCTGGAAGGTCACCTTTCTGATGGCTATTACTTCCGCTAGACAAGCATCTGAGCTCTATCCTCAGATCCTCCTTATATTGTTTTCTTTAAGGATAAATTTAGACTTTGCTGCACCCTGCTTTTTTGCCCAAGATGGTGTCCCAGTTTCATGTCAATCAGGACATATTTTTGCTTGCGTTTTACTCCAAAACACATGACTGAGGCACAGGACAGGCTCTACACTCTTTAGATATTAGACATGCCTTGGGTTTTTATTTAGATAGGACAAAACTTTTCTGTAAGTCCCTCGAGCTGTTTGGTTTAATAGCTGATAGAATGAAGAGTCTCCCAGTTTTGGCTCAACGTATCTCCTCCTGGATAATATCCTGCATTAGGGCTTGTTACGAGCTGGCCTATTTGCCAGCTCCCCTATCATGGCCCACTCCACTAGGGCCAGGCCTCATCTGCTGCCTTTGTGGTACAGGTGCCCATCCTGGATATCTTCAGCGTGGCCACCTGGCCTTCGCTGCGTACTTTTGCGAACCATTATGCCATAGTGCAGCAGGCCATGGATGACGCAGCTGTTGACAGAGCTGTCTTGCAGTCTATCTCCAGGTAGTCTCCGACCCTGCCTTCTTAGGTTTGGCTTGGGAATCACCTACATCTGTGGTCACCAACCGGTAGATTGCGATCTACCGGTCGATCTCAGGGGCTCTAAGAGTCGCTCTTGAGCCATCTCTGAACTGCGCGCCTGCGCAGCACATTTACATTAGATTTCCTCATTTGAGGAGCGGCTACTCACCAAGCAACAACACAGGTGAGTAGCTGCGCAGAATAGTGGGAGCTGGGAGGTCAGGAGGGCTGAAACACCCCGGCCAGCTGGCTGTGGCTTTCAGCTGAAAGAGGCTGCCCCGTGCTCCAGCTGATCAGCGGCTTCTCCTTTGCACCTGCCCAAGTGGAGCGTGGGGCACCCTGGCTGAGCGCCATGGCCAGCTGACGGGGCAGCCGCTTCTCTTTGCTCCAGCCCAGCTGCCCTGCGCTCAGCCTGGGAAGCTTGCTCCAGCACAGCTGGAGCTAGGCGCAGCCTCCGTGGGCTGAGCGCAGGGTGGCTGGGCTGGTGCGAAGAGAAGCCGCTTCTCTTCGCTCCAGCCCTGCTGCCCTGCTCTCAGCCTGGGAAGCTTGCTCCAGCACAGCTGGAGCTAGGCGCAGCCTCCCTGGGCTGAGTGCAGGGCAGCCGGGCTGGAACAAAGAGAGGTGGTTTCTCTTCGCTCCAGCCCGGCTGCCCCGCGCTCAGCTCAGGGAGGCTGCGCCTAGCTCCAGCTGTGCTGGAGCAAGCTTCCCAGGCTGAGCGCAGGGCAGCCAGGCTGGAGCGAAGAGAGGCGGCTTTTCTTCGCTCCAGTCCGGCTGCCCTGCGCTCAGTCCAGGGAGGCTGCGCCTAGCTCCAGCTGTGCTAGAGCAAGCTTCCCAGGCTGAGCGCAGGGCAGCTGGGCTGAAGAGAAGCGGCGTCTCTTTGCTTTCGCCTGGCTGCCCTGCGGTCAGCCCGGAGGGAGCACAGGACGGAGGCTTCCCTCCGTGGCTGGTGTAGGGGACTCCCTGCCCCCGAACCTTGTTCCCTCTCCCCTGCCCCAAACCTGTCCCCCACCCTCCTGCCCCCCCTGTTCCCTCTCCCTTGCCCCCCCACCCCTCTGCAGAAACCTGTTCCCCTGCCTTCCCCACTACAGAAACCTGTCCCCCTGCTCCCCTGTGCAGAAACCTGTCCCCCCCCAGCACCCTGTCTCCTGCTGCAGAAACCTGTCCTTCTGGCACCCTGCCCCCTCTCCCCTGCACCCACTGGCACCCTGTTCCCTGCCCCAGAACTCACTAGCACCCCTCCCCAGTACTGTGTCTCCTGCTCCCAAATGACTTTTCTATGGGTCAGTGACTCCTGACTCAAGGCAGGTTCCCTGCCATTCTCATAAATAAAGACAATGCAGGAACTTTTTGTGTTTAATGTAGTATTTTATTTAAAAATGAAGCCTGGCCAACAAACCCCCAATTGGGACCAAGCCCCCATCTGGCCACAACCACTCCTGCATTCCCTCTTACCTAGACCCTAGATCTGAGCCTATCATACACTGGAACCCCCTGCCCTGAGCCCCTCACATACCCCAACCCAAATTCCTGCACCCTCACATCCACAAGCCTGTGGCTTGCTTAGTACCCCAACACTGCCCGGCCTGGAGCCCCCTCCCCGAGCCAGCATCCCCTTCTCCACCTCCTCCTGCATCCAGATTTCCTCCCAGAGCTTACACCTCTCACCCCTTCCCACACCCAAATCCCTCATTCCCACCCCAGAGACTACACATCCTGTCTCAACCCAGCGAGGGTCCGGCTAGACTGCAGGAGTTTTTCAGGATTCTGGAGATATCCCAGAAAAACTCTTCTGCATCCACGGTTGCATTTGTTCTTCTGCTTTTTTTAGTAGAAGAGCAAACATGCTCTTTCGGTCACCCCTATATTCCTCTTTCCACAAGGAATAAGGGGGCTTCCAAAAGAAGGGTTTTTTTTCTGACGTTTGGTCCAGTCTAGACAAGCCAAATGTTGGAAAAACCTCTTTGTACAGAAGAATTTTTTTTTAAAAAGCAGTAGTATAAGGATTGGGGATAGCAAGTGATGGAGAGGAGGAAAATAGAGAGGGCGGGGTTTCAAGGAAGGGGCGGGGCTTCAAGGAAGGGGCGGGGCAGTAGATCTTGGCTTGGTTTGTCATTTAAAAAGTGATCTTGGGTGTAAAAAGGTTGGAGACCACTGACCTACATGGAATAGACATGAGCAATCACTTGAAGAAAAAATGGTTACTCATAGTCTCGTAACTGTTCTTCGAGATGTGTTGCTCATGTCCATTCCAAATCCTACCTGCCTCCCTTTCATCAGAGTGTTCCAGCAAGAAGGAACTGAGAGGGTGGTGAGCCAGCAGGGGTATATATGCAGGCGCCACTCCAGGGGGTCTTCTGCCAGCCTGATGGGTACCGCTGATGGAAAAGCCTTCTGATGATCTGTGCATGTGACACATGCACACCTACATGGAATGGACATGAGCAAACACATCTTTAAGAACAAAATATGAAATGGTAAGTAACTGTTTTTTCCTATGCCTGTTTTGTTAAATTGATCTTAATTATGTCATTCAAGTGTCAATCTAAATGTACTGGGGATGAAGAGTAATGTCCCACTATTTTTCAACTCAAGTACAGTCTGACTAATTTTTGCTTTCAGTTAACCATGCTCTGTATTTAGATTTTCTGTGGATGCTAAAAAGCCTACTTTCTGGGGGAAAAAATGTGTGATACACGTCCCAGAGTCACATTCTGATCAGATTATTGAATCAAATCCTTGATTCCACTCTTTTTTTCTGAAACAGTTTGCATGTTCCTTGGTCTTTTATGAAAACAGCTGTATACCAGAAAAGTCAGCAGTTGGACTTTGGATAAAACAGAACCTGAAAATTTAAACTCATCAAAGAATTATTTTTAATGGAAGTTTGAGTATGTAAAATGTGTTTGGAACCAGAGTCCCGGGAAGTATATTTTGGAGCCAAAGCTGGTACTGGTTTAGCCCTCGTCATTTTTGCTCATGATAATCCCATGCATGAAGATATTATGCACTGGACTTGTTGTAAACTATTAGTATTTCAATGAAAAAGACTTTCAATCTTAACTATAAAATGTTTTTATTATTTAGCTGTGGAGTTTTGTATGCAACCTTGAAGTCTTTCTGGCAGCTAGACTATGGGGGAGGCACTTACTTTTCACATGTCCCCGGCATTAATATTTGATAAAATCATGAAACGGCATAAACTTTTATTTTTAATTGGTTGTTAATGATTAATTCTAGTGGAAATAATGAGGCATCTATAGTAAAACCAAATGAATGCAAGAGCTATGTTATGGTGAATGACAACCAAATAAATGTGCAATGATTATTTGTAACACTTACTAAAAACACTGTGAGCTTTAAAATATTTTGAGAAAGAAGCCTGTATTTCCTGTAATTATTTGAAGTAATATTTCTCTAAAGAGTATAGTTTCCACTTACTTTTTTTTTTTGGCTGAAACAGTAGAAATTTAATCATGAGCTTAATTTACATACTTGTTCTTTGTGTAGGAGAGAGAGAGATTTCGTAATATGTAACTTAGCAATAATATGCAGTAGCTATGTAGGGGAGAGGCTATTAATTGATTGGTTATGTATCATGCACTGAGGGAAACAGGATGATTCTGGTCATTTCATGCTTACATTAATAAGAGAGTCCCTAAAGTTTTCAGAAGAATTTTTGTAAAACGTTTCCATTTAGAAGATTTATCTACAAATTTAGTTTCAGTTTTGATTTCTGTAGTTTTATGACCAAATAAAAGTACTGTTTTAAATTTAGTCAACAGTGCGTTATTTAGAAAGTAGTAGGAAATCAGTCAAATATTGTCAGCATGTTTTAAGATTTTATTTACAAACTTTAACTGTGAAATTCATGCAACATACAAATAACCAGAGCTTGTGTGGTAAAGCAGCAGAAAAACTAGATGGATACAAAATACTATGATCCAACTTGGAAGTACGAGTCAAGCACCTGTGCAGCTTGGCCACAGCAGCATTCATTGGTGACCTCATCCCATCCCTCTGCATGGGGACCTAAAATTTGTAAGTCCTCTCCCCACAAAAAGCGAAAACAAAACAAACCCATACCAGCCTTTTACTGCTGGAATGCATTTGCAGGGCTGAGACTTAAAAAAGGGACAGAGGCCACACTGCTTAAAAGTTTCCTTAGAAAGCTGCCCCTGTTAAGCAAATTCTTTAACGTAGAACAGGAAGTGAGATTGACTAGGGCTGGCAATCAAGAACTCAGCAGGAGTGATGTGAATCATTTTAATTGTATCACTATGAAACATGAAGGGTTTGCACATCTCTGCTCTCCTGCACAGCAGAACTATGTGATATCTCTGCTGCATTTTTGGCCTTTAGTGGCCACTCCACAGTCAGAGTGATTGTGCCCTAGTATAGTGCATATTTTACAATGCTCTCTACTGAACAATATTCCCTTTTATGCAGAATATTATTTTTAAAATAGCATAACCCACTTTAACAATTCTCATGCCATCAGTTGCTGTAGTAAATTAAATTATTCATTTTTAATAGCTAAGATCTGGTGATTCATTCACCTTTCAGTGTATATATTTTAGTAAAAATTTAAAACAAACACAATATGGTTCACTTAATTTTAAATTAGCAAGCAAAATAATTCTTTTCTCCTTGGTTTATCATTAGTATATGTTATAGCCATTGACATAATAGAAGTAAAAATAGGAGGTGATTCCATTTCAGGAATTTGTAATAATTCTTTCTCTTTAACACATGAATGTGTTCAGTATTGGCAAAAGAACATGTTGCTACCAAAACTGAAATAAGATCCTTGAAACAGAAAGGATGTTGCCATGGAAAAGTGAAGTAACACTCAGTGCAGCTGTGATACATTAATGAATAGGATATTTTTTTAAAAAGATCAGTGTTTGGTGTGGCTTGGAGGGTCCCAACCAGATGGTTTCCATGAACAGGATCTGACCCCCAGCTTGAGGACTTCTTACTGGCAGATTACTTCATTTTCTTTCCCTTGGATTGTCAGATCTTTACATTAATGCAAGATTTACTGATACAGATTTATATTCAATTACATAAATCAGTCTCACCTTACATTAAAGTCACAGTTTTATGCATACCCTTTAACAGTTATTTTAAAATGTAAAAAATATTCATTTGGTAGCATTAACAGATGCTATTTCTGTAACTTTATTTTGAAAGTATTTGAATTACATATAATTTAAAGCACTTTCTCTATCAATAAAATGAGCTATAACGTATTTGTATTATTTAGTCCAACATATATTACACTAATTTTAGATGCATTATTGCCTCCTTTTATGGAACTTGCTGTGAACCAAATCTCTGGGCAAGCAGTAGCACTGATTCTGCTCTCAAATGCATGTGAAAATCTCACTGAAACTTGCTGGAATTGCATGAGGGTAAAATTTGGCTCAGTGAGAAATATAACATGTTTCTTAAGAACCCGCCATTGAATGTTCTAACCGATATTTCCATCCATAAAATGATAATTTCCTGTGCAAACAGGTAGTAATTTCCTGATTTGTACTGGAAAATGTGTGTGTTTATTGGTTCATCCATCATGTCCTACTTTGAAAACCTTAAACTATATATACTTCTAAAACCTTCTCTATGATGCACATATTTATTTATGCATGCTTTCTGATTTGAAGTGGTATAGAATTGGTATAGAAATGTATTATTACATATTTTGGACCAGATTCCACCACCCATTTGTCCATGAGTAGTCCCTTTGAAATCAATGGGCCAACTCACATTAACTCAAGGTTAATGAACATAGTACAATTGATACCTAAATTAGTGATAGATCCTGCTAAATAATATATGGAATTCTACAGTTGTGATTCCACTTCAGTGTTTTTGACGTGGTAAAATCAAATTAAACAGGGGAAAATAACCCGAGAAACTTGTATTTACAGTTTTTCAGATAAAGTGAAAAAATCTTAAAAATTTCCTGGTTCTGTATACTTCTAAAGTGAACGTTGTTAAAAATTTATTGTAGACCCTTGCTGTGGGTAAACTGATAGAGCATTGTATCTCTGAGTTGGTGGAATTTGTGAGTTATTATTACCACATGCCTTGTATATTCTGGCAACATTTGAAGTTAATCATCATATATTATGTGATTTGTTATAAATTGCTTACTCAGTAACTGCATTGATAAAACAAAAGCTAATCTGATCATAACTGCATTGCTTTTGTCATCTGTTTATCACTGCCCCACAGTGGTCTGAACTGCAACTTATCGCTAATAGACCAGAAAATGCTCTTACATGTCACCATAAAAATCTCTGAAAAATTGACAGACTGATGAATTTTAACCGTGTTTTTGAAAATCCAGATGTTTCATCTGTAACGATCCACAATTGTTTCTCGTCTGGTATAAATAAGTACATTCTGAAATTTTGGATCAATATATTACTTACCAAAGATATAATTAGCTTCATTTTACAGCTCAAGTAACTCTAAAACTAGAAACAGACATGGACTTCATGTAATATATTTATTTTTGCAAAATTCTACTATTTTTCAACAGTGAATTCTTGTCAGTTTATCTCTGTACACCAGGCTGATAAATTATTTATGGTATTGAGGGATGCCAATCCTGTTACACATCATTATTGCTCTCATGGGAGAATATTAGCCTTTAGGAGAGAGTATCATGCACTAAGTCTTTCTTATAATTTGTAAGATATAGTTTCTTTACTTTTATAAATTTACAGTATCTTCATGCATTTATTGGACATCACTACAAAGCAACAAACAATAGTATTTTATAATGCCTTCAAATAACACCTTACATCCAAAATATTGTGAAGAAACTGGTTGAATCATAGTTTGTGTTTGCTTAACAAAGCAGTCAAGTGTGCAGGCTGTTAAAGTTATTTGATTTCCAGGTGCAGAATATTACTTGCAAGAGCCAAGAAAAAATAACAGTTTTTAGCATATATTACCTCTAAATTAAGAAGTCAAGATAAGTTCAGTCCTTGGTTTGGTCTCATTTAGCTTAGCTAGAAATCTCTAAGGATATGGCAGAATTATCAAAACTGTTTCATGGCAAACTAAGTAACTGTGCACTCTGTGGAAATATAAGTATTATATGAAATTACATGAATTTATTCTAATCTGAAAGGTGACAAAAGGAAACAAACCTGTTAGTCTCTAAACGTTATTAACTTTTTTCATTTCAATATATATCTTGGTACTAATAAGCATGTCAATAGATGGCTGAGGCTTTTATTAATGTTATATTGCATGATTAAGCTTGACCTTTTAAATGCACTTCAGTCACTGTTAACTACAAAGTAAGGGCAGAATTCTCACTGAAATAAATCTTTTTCTGAAAGTAACAGCGTATAAAATGCTAGTCAGCTGTAGAGCCTAAGCTAGTGATAACAAAAGCTAATGAACTGCAAAAGGAGGAGGATTTTATCACCTTTTCTGCCAGCACATTTTCTAACTCCATCATATTTCCTGAAAAGACCTGTGGAAAGGCAGATATATGTTCAGCTTATGTGGCTATATCCTTTTGATCAAGTTTATAAACCAAAATGGCACCTTTTTGGGTGTTATTTTTCTATACGTGTAATGTAAAATGTAAGTCTTTTTACCATTTTTTGTTAGCCTTTCTTTTATTTCTGTTTAAGAACTTAGGTTTTTAATCAACTGTCAGATCCATGATTCTGTATTATAAATGAATAAATATGTTGGGAGAATGTTGATATCTATTTCTGACACTCTTGGATTTGTTTTTGTTTTTCCAGCTTGAAGTGCAGTCCTGTTGTGTGTTTGTTCCAAATGATAGCCTCCCTTCCCCAAGTACAATTGTGTCCGGTGACATTCCTGGAACTGTCCGAAGTTGGTACCATGGACAAGCTGGTATGCCTGGTACAATTGTTCTTTGCTTGCCCCAGATAAAAATTATGAGTGCTGGACACAAATACATGGAACCACTGCAAGAAATCCCTTTTTTTGTGCTAAGATCAATTCTCGAAGAAGGTACAGTATGAAAAATTTTGAAAGTCTTCTTGTGGTTGTTTTCAATGTATAATTGTGTTCTATGATCATTGTTTTATATTGCCAACATTTTATACAAATCAGTCTTCTTTCTAAAAGATTTCATATCCAAAATATGTGAGCTAAATAACATGGACAAACTTGCTTTCTTTAACCATTATCTGTAACAACTATAGCAAAAAATTTTAACTTTCTGGGAATATCCATGCACATTTAATTTGTTACTATAATCTATACTATTAATTCTTAGAGAGGTTTTGCATTAAAGTGAGCAGAGAAAATGAAGAATTTGTTCTAGTTTACATAGGAGAATTTTGTCCACAATATTTTTCTCATTTTTTGCACACACATCCTACTAATGAAATTTACCAAAAATTATAAAGTACAGATTATAAAAAAATGAGTACAAAGTATTTTTAAGTACTAAATTTGCATTTGAGTCTATGCCAACTTTTGTGGTTTTACAACTACGTTTTCCTATAGTTTTGATTTTTTTTCCCTCCTTTTTCGTTCTGTAACAACCCCAGTCTGTCCTCCTCCTCCACTCCACATGCACGCCCATGGAAACAGATTACAGTGAATTTTTTAAACAATGAAATTCTCTGTAATGGTACTGTAGGCGCTGTCACATGCACAAAATAAACAGGAATAGAGAAATAAATGTTTCCTCTAATTACTTTCAGTTATAATCTTATTTGTTATACTAACACTAAAAGGTAAATTTTTTTAAACAGAAATGTTTTTTTTTTTAAATTGGTAGTGTCCTTTAAACCTTTTATGAAAGTAGACCACACTTGAATTTTCTCAGACTAGGAAAGAAAGGAGCAGTCTGAGAAATAGAGAAGAATCCCCTTGGTTGGGATAAATCCTACTATAAGGGATTTATTTGTGTGTGGCTTTGTGCTCTGGGAATAATGCCAAACAGAAGTTCTCACAATCTTGATATTTTTGATTCTCTAATGGAGCTGTTGCCTTCTCCCATGCCAAAACTCCCCCTTAAATAGACTAGTAAAAAAATATTTTCAAAGCTTTTAAGTCACCTTCTTTGTTTTCTCCATGCAAAGGTAAGTAATTTTATAGACTTTTTAGGGAGATTCTAAATGACTATCTATATTTGAACAGGACTCCAGTGATGACATATCATTCTTAAAACATGTTACTTTCCCTGTGAAATGATATGCATCTAACCTTACCCTGAAAGCTATTTTGGAACTGTTCGTTCTTTTGTAAAGAAAATTCAAGCAAATGTCCAGTTTTTTATAAATCTGTGTGGCTACTCTGATTCCTATCTGCTCACTCATACTTTTTTCCCCCTGCTTTAAAAGAAAAAAAATAAGTCATTCTGTCATCTAGGAATATTGCAGCTTTGTCAGGAAGACTTATTGACCTCCAAATGTCAACATACAACAGAAATAACTCCCACACTCAAATCTTTGTTTCTAGAGCTCTGACCAGCGCATTCCTCTGAGATAACTGTACATTGTAGGAGTACTTTTGGTAATCACATTTGAAAGAGCATATTAAGCATGATATTATAAATCAAAATTACTGTAACTTGTACTGCACTTGTACTGTAACAAGTAGCTTATGAAAAAGAAATGAGTTTACTCAGGTTGTGTGTGTAATCATAGGTTGATCTTTGAGTACTGGTCCCTGTGTGTATTCCACATGTGTCTATGCATGTACCTAAGACTGAAAAATGTTGTGATACTGTTCATTGGTCCATGCGTGCACCCTCTTCATACTCAGCAGTGAGGGCTTAAGGGGAAGTGTGGACAGACTGCTTCTCCAGTTCCTTCTGACCACTGCATGGTTGAGTTTGAAGGTCTCTGTCCAAAGTTATCTTCACTCTACCTCTCTTATCTGTAAATATATATAGTTCTTATTCTTTTAAGTAGTATCTTTAGTAGTGTTGATCAGTTCTTTCCTGCCACAAGGGGCCCTCTCCATGTCCACACTAGGGAAAAGGTCTGAGCCCAAAGTTTTAGGATTTAAGAACTATGTCTCCTGTCGTCATGCCTTCTTGGTCAACAGTGAACAATATCTCCTTGAAGTACAGAATCTGCTGCTCCTTCTCTCCCCAGGTCAGCGAGGGATGAGCATAGGTGCTGGAACTGGAGACATTTTCCATTATCTACAGGATTTACTGTTTGATTCAATGGCTCACAGAACCCCCACTATAAAGACAGTTCCAGCATCCCTGGAAATGAAATAATCAACTGAGGAAGTACCTCTTGGAGAAAACTAAAAGATGCTAGTCAGATTCCAGACCAAGGAGATAAAGCCCAAGTCCTATAGTCTCAGTTTTCTCGTAAGAGTAAGGGATACTCTCACAGACACAAGAGGAGATTTTCTTCCAGATCTCCTCCCAAGCGAAAGGATCCCTCCCTAATTCCTTCAAAATTGTGAGAGTCCTTGCACTCAAGTCCTAAAGACTTGGGTCCATGTTTACATTCTAACTTAGAGGGTAAAATATACAGGAGCAAGAATCCAACAGAACTAATTCTGTAAGTTGAAGACTTGGCATCTGGGGGGGAGGGATAGCTCAGTGGCTTGAGAATTGGCCTGCTAAACCCAGGGTTGTGAGTTCAGTTCTTGAGGGGGCCATTTAGGGATCTGGGGCAAATCTATCAGGGATGGTACTTGCTCCTGCCATGAGGGTAGGGGACTGGACTCAATGACCTCTCAAGGTCCCTTCCAGTTCTATGAGATAGGTGTATCTCCATTTGTTGTTGTTATTAGCAGTGACCAAGTGCTCCAGGCAGGATTCTTCTTTGATAGCACCTATCATCCCGTAAGGACCCCTCACATTGTGGAAGACAGAGACTTATACTTCCCCTTGCCATCCCATGCTCACAGTCTCATTTGCTTTGGGGTCAGTTTGTCTGAGAGACATTTCAACACCAGAAGAGGAATCCACCTTGAGAAGAAAAAGCTGCTACTCTCTCCATGAGCTCAAGTCTCCATCCACTGGCAGCAACAGAACCACTGGTAGAACCAAATCTGACCTGCACATGGGCTGAATCATCTAGACCATGGGTTCCCAAACTGGGGGACGTGAAGAAATCCCAGGTGTGTGCACAAGGTGACCCAGCCATCCACCCCCCCCAAAGTTTTGCTGCTATTTTTGTTTTTCGGCCCTGGTCAGTTTGGTTTTTTTCCTCAACAAGTTTTGCTGCTATTGTGTGGGATGGCGTGAGAGTTTCTCAAAAATCAAAAAGGGTGCGTGATGCTGAAAAGTTTGGGAACCACTGATCTAGACAGAGTTTCTAGGCTGCCTTGGACCCATCCTCTGACCAGACTAGACTAACTTCTCTAGAACTGCTGGTACCCAATGCATGGGGATCTCTCCAACCAGCCTCTGCACCATCATGTTGGCCCTCTTAGGATCCCTATGCACTGGTTCAATTCCACTAAGCAACAGCAACTGGCCTCTTCCAGACTATATGAGAGAGGAGGACATCAAGCCATATCCACCACTAAGAGCAGCACCAACAGGTATATAAAACTCCTCACCCGATGAGGAGTCACCCCATATTTGCCATGCCCACAAGCAATACCAAGTATATGCTTTTGGGTATCCTACAGCCCACTGGACCCAGTTAGATTGCCCTCACAGTGAATTAAGTTAGCCATGGTAGTGTTTGTAGTATGTTAAGTTGCATAGTTGCAAATAACAGCAGTAACTCAATTAGTGTTTTTGGCAGAACTACAATATATTGGTCACTCTTAATAATTTGCTAATTTTGCCTTATATAAACAAAATCATATAATGAGTTTAAGCTGCCCTGATCAATTCAGTGTACCCAAATTCACTATGGTTATATTCTGTAACTAAAACAGTATCATGTAATATGTCATTGGAATGCTAGTAACTCACCGATTGTTAATATTCTTGCATGTTGTATGCTCATGGTCTCTATTAAAAGTTATAGACATATGCTGGAATGAAGACTAAAATATGATTAAACCAGGCAAGTGAGAGAGAGTTTGGGGGAAATTCAGGATTGCGTGTATGTGGGGTCATCTTGCGAGTTGTAGCCAAGGCCTGTGGAAGCCAGAATAGGGTGGAAGTTAGCCTGTTAGACATCAGAGCTGCTGAACCAAAGCTGCCTAGCTCACAGATTCTCAGAGTGAAACAAAAGACAGAACTTTGTAGCACTTTAAAGACTAACAAGATGGTTTATTAGGTGATGAGCTTTCGTGTACCAGACCCACTTCCGCAGATCAATATGTGGAAGAAAATCGGCACAACCATATATACCAAAGTGATACAATCAAAAAAATGAACGCATGTGAAATTGACAAATCAAATTTTAGAACAGAGTGGGGGTTAGGGGGGAAGGTTAGTGTCTGTGAGGTAATGACATAGGGGTGATAATAGGGGAAGTTTCTGTGAGGTAATGACATTAGGGGTGATAATTGGGGAAGCTATCTTTGTAATGGGTGAGATAATTAGAGTCTTTGTTTAAACCCATACATAAAGTGTTAAATTTAAGCATGAATGACAATTCTGAAGCTTCTCGTTGAAGTCTGGAGTTAAAGTCTCTTTGAAGCAATATGCATGTTTTAAGGTCATTGAGGGAATGATCAGTCTGGCTGAAATGGCAGGCAACAGCTTTCTCTCTGTGAGAGAGTCTTATGTCTGTTTTGTGTGCATTGATTCTTTGGCGAAGTGTCTGAAACGATTGTCCAATGTACATAGCAGACGGACACTTTAGGCACATGATGGCATAAATTATATTTCTGGATGAACAGGAATATGTGTTCTTGATCTTGTAACTAGCATGGTTAGGTCCAATAATGGTGTCAGCAGAGTAAATATGTGGACAAAGCTGGCACCGGGGTTTGTTGCAAGGGAAAGTTCCAGGGTTGGTATTAGTGTGGTGTGTCCTGTGGTTGTTGGTAAGAATCATCCTGAGGTTAGGTGGTTGTCTATAGGAGACTATGGGTCTGTCTCCCAGAGCCTCTCGGAGTGTAGTATCCTGTTCCAGTATAAGTTGTAGTTCATTGATAATGCGTTGGACGGGTTTAAGTTGGGGGCTATAGGTGATGACAAGTGGTGATCTATTGTTGGTTTTCCTGGGTCTGTCTTGAAGTAGATGGTTTCTGGGTATTCGTCTGGCTCTTTCTATTTGTTTTTTATTTCTCCGGGTGGGTAATTGAGGTTTAAAAATGCTTGGTAGAGATCCTGAAGTTTCTGGTCTCTGTATGTGGGATTAGAGCAGATGCGATTGTATCTAAGGGCTTGGCTATAGACAATGGATCGTATGGTGTGTCCTGGATGGGAGCTGGAGGCATGTAGGTAACTGTAGGAGTCAGTGGGTTTTCTGTAGAGAGTGGTGTCTAATTTACCATTGGTGATTTGTACTGTGGTGTCCAGGAAATGGATCTCTTGTGTAGAATGGTCCAGGCTGAGATTGATGGTGGGGTGTAGGTTGTTAAAGTCTCTGTGGAATGTATCCAGTGTTTCTTAGCCATGGGTCCAGATCATAAAGATGTCATTGATTTCATTCTCAGAGTGTGACTGTCATGTTTGTGGGCAGCCTCTGAACATCCCAGGCTGGAAGCTATAGCAAGAGGGCATTTGAGGCACTCAGGGTTATATGGCAAGTGGTGACATAACCCTTCACTAGTCTAAATTGCACCTCCCAAATGCTGTGGCTTAGTATCTGTGTATGGTGAGGTAAAGTTACTTTGTTGAGGCGCAACTTACATGTTTTCAGTGCTGACCACTGTATGTGACATTTAAATATTGCATGTCACTCTTTTTTCCCTAAGTTCCATTTTCTTTAAAATAAATAATTGTAATACTTAGCTGAAAGAAAGCTACCCATTACAGGTAATCGTTTTAGAAAATTAGAAGCTGAATTGTCATTGTACTAACAGTCTAATTGTTGCATCAGAACATTAATGAAGGTGGCATTTAAATTGCCTTTTGTCAGACACAGGATTCAGGTCCTTTCTAGTATAAAATTTGATTTTGTAAGGTGCTAAGTACCCTTACCCAATCCAGCAAAGTGCTTAAAAGTATGTGCTTAACTTTGCAGTCAATAGGACTACTTACTTGCTTAAAGTTAAATGTACTGAAGTGCTTTGCTAGATTAGACAATAGTGTGCATGCAGCATCATGCAGGTGCCAGCACAGGATTCTAAGAACTGCATACAGTGATTGCTCAACTGTAAATAACCTTAAAAATGGTATCTTCTGTATTTGCACTGTGCAGGATAACTTACTGAGTCTCTTTATATTCCTCTTTCTTTTCCATCATAAAGAGCTGTCAGCCGAGCTGCAATAAACAATGCTTACATAAAACTAGTGATAATCTCTGCACATGTTTGCTAACTTGGACCAACCTCTGGTCCACAAACTCTTCACCTTTCTAAACACAGCAATTTAATGTTCTCGAAATAATCCGAACTGAAAATGCATCAAAATCTGAAGATATGGATAAAAGCAGAAATGTCTAGTTATATGGCCTTAAAGCACTTAACTCTCTATGGTTTAAACTTGGAAGAAAATACTCTTATGTCTATTTAATATTTGAAATGACTGAAATTAAATATAATTCTCCGTGGAACAACTGTTCAGAATCTATAATTATAAATGAAGGGAGATGGACAATTTCTGCACTTAGGGAGCTAATCAAAAAATATTTAGAGAGAAGGAAAATTTTCACATGGTATTCATTGATCTCCAAAAGGACTTTTGCTGATATTCATCTGGTGGTATCTGGGGGAGAAAATGGTACCAGAATTATTTGTGTGGCTTGTTCTAGTCATATATGTAGGTCCAAAGTGAATAGTTAGAACTTGTATGAAACAGATGTACTATCAGGAATCAGCACTAAGCCCTTGCTTGTTTATTCTCATCCTGGATATCTCACAAGGAACATACAGAATGAAATATCTTGTTGCATGCTATGTATAGATAATATCATTCTTGGCAGTGAGGAAAAAGAGCTTGATAAATGGAGAGATGTGCCGAAGAGACATGGATTAAAAATAAACACAAAAATAGAGTATATGCTATGTAATTTCAAATGTGTACATTGACGAATTTTCGTTAAAACTAGGTGAGCAAACAATATCAAAATGCAAAGTTTCATTATCTGGGTTCCAAAATCTGGCAAAAAGGAGTATAAAATTAGAGACAGGATAATAAATGCTTGGCTCTAGAGAGAGAAGTGGAAAATACCACTAAAAAGAAAAAGAAAAAGCTATAAATTGGCATCCATCCAGTTTTAATGTGTGGTGTTGAGCACCAATGAAAAAACATGATTCAATGATCTCTTGCACAGAAATATGAATGTTGAGATGGGTCAGTGGTATAAGCAAGACAGACTGCTTGAGGAATGTACATATTAGAGACATGCTCAAAGTAAAACCCATAAATAATAGAGTGAGGGAGTACAGACTCAGATATTTGTTCACGTAAAGCACTGTCCTGACAGTTATCTGGGTAAGAGAATCCAGCAGATTAGGATTGAAAGAAAAATACAGAAAGGCCAACATGAGAAGTAGTGGTGGGATGTCCTAAAGGAAGACAGAACAATTTCAAAGGAGAAGACTCCTAAAGCAGACCCTATGTGATGGGGTAAATGCAAGGAAGAAGACTTTTTTATCTGAGAATTGTGTGCATTTTAAATAATGAATAACTCATAAATAGTCATAGCACTTCTGTGAGGGTAGGTATTAACCCCTTTTTACAGATGGGGAAATAGGCAGAGTGTTTGAGAGACCTGATGAAAATACCACAGAATGATGTTAGGAAAGCTTGAATAGAAGAAGCCAGATCGCCTGAATTCCACTCTGTAATCACAAGATTATTCTTCCTTTCAATTATTTTTTAATTAAAAATAATTACATATCTGCTGCAGATAACTTCCATAACTGCAACAGTATATTTTCAAAAAAGAGAGACTAACAAGTGTGAGGCCAAATACATAAGAAAAATTACTAGTATTTTTACAATGTGATCAATATTTTACATGATGGGTAGGAGCAGATAAAAGGCAAAGCTGACTTTATTGCTAGCCAAAGAAACCAAAGCAAGAACATCAGTGGCATGTTACAATGAACAGACAAAATCTAGAGAAGACCTTTTTTTATGATCTTTAGTAAAAACAGCTTTTATCACACACAAGAGAAATTCTTGCCAGGGAGCCAGCATATAACAGATCAGTGTTTAATATTAATGAGGACACCCTGATGCCAAGGAGAAATTATTTCTGTACCCTGAGAGTGACATTTATAAACACAAGAAGTTGTTAAACCAGTTGAATTACCATATTTGCATTAATTTTCAAGTCCAGTAATAATTCAATAATTGTTATAAATCATTTGAAAGAAGAAAAAGTAAGAATTTGTCAGACCTCTGAGGATCTACAATGTTCATTTCTCATATTCTCCTCCAAAAAGATCTAGGGTGAAACACTGGCCCCATTGAAAGGCTATGACTCCCTTTAGCATCCAAATGCCTCAATAGCTTAGAAACACCATCCCTACTCTACTCTGATGGATCCTCTGGTTAGTAGCTTAATCCTTTTGGCACACAAGATAGTTGGAGCAAATAAAACAGACTTTTCAGAGGAATTTCTAAACTAATCACTCTTTACTTTAGGCAATAGAAGTGATATACAGAATCATGCAAAATAGGCCATTGGTCCAGTATTAAATCCAACAGTTTTGCTTTTCTGGTATTTGGCCCCATCTAGTACTCAGACAAAACTGAATGTGATTTTGTCCAACATTGAATGGGGTGCTGTTTTGAAGAGTATAGTGCTCTGTGCACCCCACACCCTCCTAGCATGACCTCGAACATAATGTTATACCAGTGTGTGCCATGTGGTAAACTTTTCATAATGGCACCTCAAGGTGGTATGAACTTGCAAACACTGTGAATGCAAGTTCATGCTGGCAGGGGAGGGGTTATGCTGGCAAGAGCATGCATATTGTGTTCCTGAAAGTGTTAGAATGACCACTATATAGGAATGAATGAGTGACAACTTTAATGCAAAATAAGAAACACCTGTGCACCATTCCCTACCTGAATTTTCCTGTTCTTTGGATTTGGTCAGCATCTCTTAGAGGCTGAGGTCTCCTTTTCTGCATCTCAGTCCTCCAACTCCTAAAATTAAATTTGCAAAATGATAATCCTCCATCATGATGCCTACTCACCATAGTAGTTGTATTCATAGACTCTGTGTGACTAAGGTCTGGTCCTGGGTACTTTCCAAGTAAATAAGGTGACTGATCTCTTAATTAAGAAAACATCTTTGATACAAGGCAAGACAAGACATGTACAGCAGATGTATGCTCACTTAGGTTTAATGTATTCAGATTGATTTTTAAAAACATGGTGCTGAGAAATCAAGTAAATTAACAAGATATTGTCCTTTACCATTGTTCTGCCAGATTCATTTGCAGTGTACAGTGAAAATTCAAATTAGATTTTGTCTTCTTTTATCTGTAGGCACCATATCAAAGAATATTTAATTAGGATTTGGAACCTGATCCAAGTGCCCATTGATGATTTCAATTAACTTCAATGTGTTTTGGCCCTTTCTGAATTTCATTTAGCACTTACTATTTGCATAATATTGGAGAAAAATAATAATTTAATAGTTAGATTATGCAATTATAAAACTATTTTTCTCTTTAATCACCAGGTGATGCCTTCCCTTGGACAATCAGTCTACATCATTTCAGTGTGTATACTCTTCTTGGACAACAAATGACACTTAATTTAGTGGAACCCATGGGCTGTACTTCTACTCTAGCTGTCACTTCACAAAAACTAGTTGCCTCAGGGCCAGAATCCAGACACTCGTTTGTTGTCTGCCTCCACGTCGACCTTGAGTCACTAGAAATAAAATGCTCGAACCCCCAGGTTGGTATATTTCATTGATTTATGAAAGGAAATTAAAACAACTTGAATTAAGTACAATTGTTCTGTATTCTGATGAGGCGGTTCTCTTTTATTAAACATCTTAATGTTGGGCCATCAAGATCAGGGTACTTAGATTAAGATTTGCTTTGAAGCTCTCTCAAGTTTAGTAATTTAAACTCTTCTCAAAATGTAATAGCTACAGCATAAATGCATCTTATGGCTGATGGAATGAAATTAGTTGCAGATGTACTATTATTAAATGCGAAAGCACTGCTCAACTGTCATTCTGAATGCATTTGTTAAAGTGGTTCAATGTAATTTTTGATCAAATTCTCTCACAATCTCTCATTCAGTATGAAAGGTTTTCAAACAAGTGATGGTATCCTTTATTAAAGGGAAAAACTAAAAGGGAATTTTTTAATAGAATGCAGATTGTCACCATAAATTTATTTGTTAAAGGTCAGATATGTTACGTGCACTACTGAAAACTGTATTTTTAATTGAGTTAGATCCAAGTTACTCTAATGTGGACATGAAGTCACTCCAGACAGGAGAGAGAACTTAAAAAACAACAAATGGTCCTGCAGCACCTTAGAGACTAACAAAAAACGTAGATATTATCATGAGATTTTGTGGTTACAACCCACTTCTTCAGGTGAATGGAACAAGGGGTCCAGAGGTACAAATAAATAGCAGAAAAAGAGGGGATGGGAAGGGAAAGAGAAGGAAAAAAATTCTTGTAATTTAGAGTGTCCATGCTAAATAGAATTGGCTGTAAGTGCCTGATACTTAGCTTTTGATTAGGGTGTTGAATGTAGCTTCCCATCCAGTTCATGTCTTTGTTTAGACCTTGATTAAAGATGTCAAATCTGCAAATGAAGGCAAGTTCTGCAGCTTCTCTCTCCAGCTGGTTTTTGAAATTGCTTTGTAAGAGTATAGTCATTTTGAGATCCATTAATGAGTGCCTGGGCAAGTTAAAATGTTCCCCAGCAGGTTTCTGTGTTACCGTTTCAAATATTTGATTTATGTCCATTAATCCTTTGCTGTAGAGTTTGGCCAGTATACATGGCAGAGGGGCATTGCTGCCACTTGATGACACAGATCACATTGTGGATGTGCAGTTATATGAGCCTCTTATGTGGTGGCTTATGTTGTCAGGTTTTGTGATGATGTCACTTGTAGAGATGTGAGGACAGAGTTTGCATCAGAGTTTATTGCAGGGGTGGGTTCCTGCGTGAGCATGATTGAGATGTGTTGTGTGGTTGCTAGAAAGAATTTGTTTCAGGTTAGGGGGTTGTCTCTGGGTGAGGATTGGCCTGTCCCCCAAGGCCTGTGAGAGTTGAAACTTAAAATTTTTTTTCAGTTACAGACTAACATGGCTAACCTTTGAAACTTTTAAACGGGAGAGGGTATTTATGAAAATTTTCATTGCACTGTAATTTGTCTTATATATGATATATTTGTTGTCAGTTGTATCATCTTATTGTAATTCTGATGAAGCTGGCACCTCTTCTTACTTATGTTTGTTATTCAGGCACCATCAATGTGTTTGGTACTGTACAAGACACTGCATTTAGACAATTTCTTCAAAGAGCTGTCAGTGATCCATCCCTTGTTGTCCATTCCCAGCTTCTGGCAATCAGAGAGTTAGGTGCATCCAGAGGATGGGGTTACATCCCTGACCATCATGTCTAGTGTCAATTGATGGGACTTTCCTCTATGAACATATCTAATTCTTTTTTGAACTTAGTTACACTTTTGGCCTTCACAATTTCCCCTAGTAGTGAGTTACATAAGTTGACTGTGCACGGTGTGAAGAAGTACCTCCTTTTGTATGCTCTAAACCTTGCTGTTTACCTCTTTTTCCATTTATGAATATGATTAACAGAATTGGCCCCATTTAAGATCCTTTAGGGACCTCTCTATTTACTTCTGTCCATTCTGAAAACTGACCATTTTTTCTGCCCTTTTCTGTCTTTTAATCAGTAACTTAGAGGACCTTCCCTCTAATTCCGTGACTTCTTTCTTTGCTTAAGAGCCTTTGGTGAGGGACCTTGTCAAAGATTTTCTGAAAGTCCAAGAGCACTATATCAATTTGATCATCCAGGTCCACAGGTCTGTAGACCCTCCCAAAGAATTCTAATAGATTTGTACGGCATGATTTCCTTTTCCAAAAACCATGTTGACTCTTCTCTAACAAATCATGTTAATCTCTATGACTGATCATTCTGTTCTTTAATATAGTAGCCCCCAGTTTTCCTGGTACTGAATTAAAGCTTACTAGCCCATAATTGCCAAGATCATCTCTGGAGCCTTTTAAAAAAATTGGTGCCACATTAGTAAGGCTGCAAGTCTGTCAAGTAAGTCTCAGAAATAATGGATTCTGTGATTTTCCCTGACTTCTGGGTCTTCTGCAGTGACCAGAGAGTCCACCTGAGCAACGTGGGCAGCTCTGTGCCAACCATACCCATTGCAGCTGGGGCTGTCTCAGGCCACTGCACCCACGCCACCCCCAGGAGCACAAGGCATTTGAGTGTGGGAGGGGGCTCAGGCCTAGGACAGAGGGCTGGGGTGCAGAACGGTGTGAACACTGTGAACAGCTCTTACCTGGGAGACTCCACAGAAGCAGTGACCTACCTCAGCTCCTAGGTGTAGGCACAGCCAGATGGCTCTGTGCACTGCCTCTTCCCCCCAGTCACCACTGTTGCAGCTCCCATTCGTTGCAGTTCCCAGCCAATGGCAGCTTTAGAGTTGGCACTCAGGATAGGGGCAGCCTGCAGAGCCCCCTGGTTGTGCCTCCACCTAGGAGATGAGGAATGTTGCAATTTCCTGGGATCTGTGTGGAACCAGGAAGGGAGCCTGCCACTCCTGCCAAACCCCCACCCAGCATGAGCTTACTAGGTAATCAGTTGGATGGCCAGCTACACCAGACTGGAGCAGCCCTGGCTGCGGCAGTCCTGTTGGACTGGCAGGCAAGACCCTGGCTGTGTTGGGTTGGCAGGTGGGGTCCCAACCGTGCTGGAGCGGCCCAAATGTGAAGGCAGAACTCCAGCCCTGGCAGTGTGGAGCACCCTGGGTGGGCAGGCTGGACCAGGGTTAACCGCCAACGATTACTTATTTTTATGGATATTTACATGCCTATTTTGAGCCTCTACTATGGAGCTTTTAAAAAGTTTCCATGCAGCTTGCAGGTATTTCACTCGTAACTGGGTTTTTTAAAAAATTTTATTCCTACTGCTTGTATAGTTTCACTTTCTGAGATTAAATGCATTAGTAGGAGGCTCCTTTTGTATTTCTGCTTCCCCCCCACCCCCCAAGAATATTAAATTTAGTTACATTATGATTGCTTTTACTGGGCTCTTTGGATGTATTCACCTCTTGGACCAGATCTTGAGCTCGACTTAGAAGTAAAACAAGAATTGCCTCTTCCCTTGTGAGTTCCAGGAGTAGCTACTTCTTGAAGCAGTTGTTTATGATGTTCCAAAACTTTATCTCTGCATCGCTTCCTGACATGGCATGTTACCCAGTCAGTATGGGGATAGTTGAAATCTTCCCATTATTTCTTGGGAGGGTTTTTTCTGTTTTTATACACACTCTAATCTACCCTGACCATTTCACAGTCAGTGTCACCATCCTTGTCAGGTGGTTGGTAATATATTCCTACTGATATACTTTTATTATGCAAGCATGAAATTTCTGTCCTGATAGACACAGCAAGGGGGAAGAGGAGGAGAGAATCAACTAGTCGACTCGACTATCCAGTAAGCGGATAGTCAACTAGTCCTTAACATCCTTAGTTCAAACTATGGGAAATGTGGCCTAGGAATGTGAGACAAGACTTCACTATTGTTTGGAGGCTCCAAACCATTGGATCGTTTCTAGTCGGCTCTCCTTGACAGTACAGAGGCTGTATGACATGGGGTGGGGCCACTTTAGAATGTGCCAAAAAGTCTTATCTGTGTACCTCTCTGTCTCCCTTGGCTCCTCAAGTTCAGCTGCTCTGTTCTCAAGAGTCCTACTCTTCCTTTGAGGATCATAAGTTTCTTCAGTGCAATAAACTGGATAGTCCCCTCTCTGCTACTGGACTTCTGCCTGCATGCTTTTTACCCCTACATTTTTTTTGTTTTGTTTTGCCTAATGTTGTTCTTCAAGTGGGAGCCCCTGTGTGTGTGTTCTTTTGTAGAGTGCATATGACCCATGAACTTGAGACTGGAAGATTTTTTGTTTGCAATGTGCATTGCTTTGCAAATACACCCTACTCTCATATTCTTACCTCTCATATCTTAGGGATATATTATCGACCACCTGATCAGGACAGTGATAGTGACTATGAAGTGCTAAGGGAGATTAGAGAGCCTATCAAATTAAAAAACTCAATAATAGTGGGGGATTTCAATTATCCCCATATTGACTGGGTAAATGTCACCTCAGGACGAGATGCAGAGATAAAATTTCTTGATACCTTAAATGACTGCTTCTTGGAGCAGCTAGTTCTGAAACCCACAAGGGAAGAGGCTATTCTTGATTTAATCCTAACTGGAGCGCAGGATCTTGTTCAAGAGGCAAATATAACTGGATTGCTTGGAAATAGTGACCATAATGTAATAAAATTTAACATCCCTGTGGTGGGGAAAATACCTCAGCAGCCCAACACTGTGACATTTAATTTCAAAAAGGGGAACTGCACAAAAATGAGGAAGTTAAACAGAAATTAAAAGGTACAATGACAAAAGTAAAATCTCTGCAAGATGCATGGAAACTTTTCAAAGACACCATCATAGAGGCCCAACTTAAATGTATACCCCAAATTAAAAAACACAATAAGAGAACCAAAAAAGTGCCACTGCGGCTTATCAACCAGGTAAAAGAAGCAATGACAGATAAAAAGATATCTTTTAAAAAATGGAAGTCCTAGTGAGGAAAATAGAAAGGACCATAAACTTTGTCAAATTAAGTGTAAAAATATAATAAGAAAAGCCAAAAAGGAGTTTGAAGAACAGCTAGCCAAAAACTCAAAAGGTAATAGTAAAATGCTTTTTAAATACATCAGAAGCAGGAAGCCTGATAAACAACCAGTGGGGCCCTTGGACAGTCGAGTTGCTAAAGGAGCCCTCAAAGATAATAAAGTCATAGCGGAGAAGCTAAATCAATTCTTTGCTTCAGTCTTCATGGCTGAGGATATTGGGGAGATTCCCAAACCTGAGCCATTCTTTTTAGGTGACAAATGTGAGGAATTGTCCTAGATTGTGGTATTACTAGAAGAGGTTTTGGAACAAATAGATAGACTTCACAGTAACAAGTCACCGGGACCGGATGACATTCACCCAAGAGTTCTGAAAATACTCAAATTGGAAATTGCGAAACTATGAACTGTGGTTTGTAACCTATCTTTTCAATCAGCTTCTGTACTTAATGATTGGAAGATAGCTAACGTGACACCAATATTTAAAAAGGGCTCTAGAGGTGACCCTGGCAGTTACAGACAGATAAATCTGATGTCAGTACCGGGCAAATTAGTTGAAACTATAGTAAAGAATAAAATTGTCAGACACATGGATGAATATAATTTGTTGGACGAAAGCCAACATGGTTTCTGGAAAGGGAAATCATGCCTTACTAATCTGCTAGAGTTCTTTGAGGGGGTCAACAAATATGTGGACAAGGGGAATCTAGTGGAGGTAGTATACTTAGATTTCCAGAAAGCCTTTGACAAGGTCCCTCACCAAAGGCTCTTAAGTAAAGTAATTTGTCATGGGATAAGAGGGAAGGTCCTTTCGTGGATTGAAAACTGGTTAAAAGACAAGAAACAAAGGGTAGGAATAAATGGTAAATTTTCTGAGTGGAGAGAGGTAACTAGTGTGGTACCCCAAGGGTCTGTCCTGAGACCCATCCTATTCAACTTATTTATAAATGATCATTCTAGAGAATGGGGTAAACAGTGAGGTGGGAAAATTTGCAGATGATACCAAACTGCTCAAGATAGTTAAGACCAAAGCAGACTGTGAAGAGCTTCAAAAAGAAGCTCACCAAACTAAGTGATTGGGCAACAAAATGGCAAATGAAATTTAATGTTGATAAATTTAAAGTAATGTACATTGGAAGAAATAATCGCAACTGTACGTACAATGTGCTGGGGACTAATTTGGCTACAGCTACTCATTGTGGACAATTCTCTGAAAACATCCACTCAGTGTTCATTGGCAGTGTAAAAGGCAAATAGAATGTTAGGAGTAATTAAAAAAGGATAGAGAATAAAACAGAAAATATCTTATAGCCTCTGGATAAAACCATGGTATGCCCACATCTTGAATACTGCGTATAGATGTAGTTGCCTCATCTCAAAAAAGATATATTGGCATTGGGAAAGGTTCAGAAAAGAGCAACAAAAATGATTAGGGGTTTGGAACGGGTCCCATATGAAGAGAGATTAAAAAGACTTGGACTTTTCATCTTAGAAAAGAGGAGACTAAGGGGGGGATATGATAGAGGTTTATAAAATCATGACTGGTGTGGAAAAAGTGAATAAGGAAAAGTTATTTACTTATTCCCACAATAAAAGAACTAGGGGTCACCAAATGAAATTAATAGGCAGCAGGTTTAAAACAAATAAAAGGAAGTTTTTCTTCACTCAGTACACAGTCAACCCGTGAAATTCCTTGCCAGAGGATGCGGTGAAGGCTATAACTTTAACAGGGTTCAAAGAAGAGCTAGATAGATTCATGGAGGTTAGGTCCATCAATAGCTATTAGCCAGGATGGGTAGGAATGTTGTCCCTAGCCTCTGTTTCTCTGGAAGTGGGAGACAGGGGAGGGATCACGTGAGGATTACCTGTTGTGATCCATCCCTCTGGGGCATCAGGTATTGACCACTGTTGGCAGACAGGATACTGGGCTAGATGGACCGTTGGTCTGACCCAGTATTGCCGTTCTTATGTACTCCCAGTCAAGAGTGTAAGGTGTTCGTGGACTGTCCACTTCTCCAGTTCCTTTCTTCTGCCTGTGATCTGAGATGGAACTTTGGTAGTGTCCACAGTTTTACTTCCTGATCTTTTGCTTTATGAGCTGTAGATAGAACTTTCTTAGCTTAGTTTTAATTTTGAGGGGGTGTCCTCCATGTCTGGTTACTGGGTACCTACCACATCCAAGGACTCAGGTTTCAAGAACGGGGTCGTCTTTCTCTGGACCTTCATGGGCATTTACATCCATGACATATATTTCTGTTGCCTCAGGAAAGCACAGTCCCCCCCAAACTCATCAATCCTGTGAATTCAGATGTTGAACATTCTTGATGGATTACTTGATAAGTCAATATTCCATCCCTAGCCCGTACCTTTTCAAACACAGTTATCTCCAGCTCCAGGGCCCCTTTAAACAGAGTTAAGGACTCTAGCAGAAAATGGAAAACTCAGAGACATTAAGAGTTAACACTTTCATATTGACATAGATAGGAAATCTTTTTAAATTCTCATTTAAGAAAAAGACTTCCCGTCACCCACTCAGTCAAGTAAGACTATGTATTCTGGCATGGGTATTCATCCCTCAGCACTAAGAAGCAAAAAAAAGGTCAGACTGCTACTGAAGTAGCTGCAGTGGAGCTGTGCTTGGCATCAGTGAGGGAAATGAATAATTGGATGCCTCCAGCACTGATGGTACTAGGGGAAGGAATTGCTGGTACTGAGAACCACTGCCTGACCAAGATTAGAACCCTTGAATGTGGGGAGAATATATGAGGCTTGTATGTAGATCCTTATCTAGAACCTTACCTGCGTATCTAGAACCTCCTATCTGACATGGTCCTAGATCTTAGGATCCAGCCTGAGCCTGGAAGTCGACACAGTGAGTTTTTAATTGCAGTGCAGACCATCAGTAGAATCTGTGCATCTCTGTTGAGAACATTTTAGTGTTCTGTTACCTGGACAATTGGTTGTTCACTGAGAAGTCATACCAAGAAGTTTAGGTAGAACCCCTATCTTATTTGGGCTTTTACAATAATTAGGATTCTTAAGTAAATTCAGAAAAATCCACTATAATCCTCCCCCATACACATATAGTTTATGGACTCTTTTGGAACAACTGCACTCAGATATTATCAAGGTATGCATACTTCGTGACTGGTTCCATGCTATGATGATGCTCATCATACCAATGCTGAAGGAACCCCCAAACAATAGTGAACTCTTGTCTCACCCTCCTAAGCCACATTTCAAAGGTATGAGAGACCTTTTATGAAATTTACCTTCAGTGTTATCAAGCTTGGTTATAGACAGTCTGTTCCAGGCAGACACAGTCTAAACAAATTGGTCTTGCTCCACCACAGGGTAGTAGTCTCACTCACCTTGGTTATGTTTAAACTACATTTCTCTTCCGAAAGAGGAATGTAAATGAGCCCATTTGAAAATTCAAATGAAACGCGGATTTACAAATCTTTCGCTTCCTTTGCATGATCTCGCAAGAGTGGGTTTTTTTCAAAAAAAGATACCACAGTCTAGACAGGGTTCTTTTGGGGAAAAAAAACCCCTTTTTTGAAAGAACCCATACTCCTCATTGTTTCAGGAGTACGGGTTCTTTCGAAAAAGAGCTTTTTTTGAAAGAACCCCATCTAAACTGCAGTTTCTTTTTCTAAAAACCCTTTTTCAAAAAAGCGCTCTTGCACGATTATGCAGATGAAGTGCGAGATTTGTAAATCCGCACTTCATTTGAATTTTCAATCGGGCTCATTTACATTCCTCTTTCGGAAGAGGAATGTAGTTTAGACGTGCCCCTAGTGAAAAAACATGGAGACAGTATAGGTAGAGATTTTGTTCATCTGTCTTCCACCCACCAAAAGTTGATCACATGCGCCTCTTGTAATTTGAGGGAGCCCATCTAGATTAGCACATATCCCAAGATACTCTATGAGGAAGTGTTATTCAGCAAAATGAATGCGATCATATTATAAAGGCATATATTCAGCTTGAAGCACAAAGAGTAAGGACACTGCTAACAAAATCTTTTGGTCTCAAGCACCACAGTTGCATATACAACTTGAGTGGAATATACAATGGGACCGCACATTTTGAAGAACTCCAGTTACTGTACAAAATAACCAACCATTCTTTGTCAGTTTCCATCTTGAAAACACTTACTCAGATATATGAAGATTTGCCAGATCAGGGCCTAAGTCTGGAAATGTTAACATTGAGGTTGCTGGGGTAATCTTTATATTGTCCCTTGTGCATGTTCATTACAATGTGTTCTTTAATCAAATGCTCTTTTTTCCTCTTGCCTTATTCACTGCACTTATTGGATGATGGTCTGTGTGTAAGGCAAATGTTCTGAATTGATTTATTTCATTCTAAGTGTGTGGTCCCCTGTCCCATACAGTGCAATTATCCAAGCCCACACTAGACTCTGTGTTATTCGTACGTCCCCTCCATTTTATCCAGTGGATGAGACTGGGGTTCAAAGTGTGTAGGGTGGATGTTGTGTAATGAGATTGGAAGGAGATCACTCACTGAACAATGAAGATAATAATTAAATATTGAACAGCTGCCTCAATTCACCAATATCCATCCAGGCTGCACAATGAATGTGATTAGGTAATAAAAGTAAATGCAGAATGAGGTAGAATTATGAAGTGCATACAGCGTTAATTTTGGCATTCCAAGACTTTTGAGAGCTTCACTTTGCAACCTTAACAAAATTTTTACATATTTTAATGGAATAATATCGCACAATTTTACATCCTTTAGAGCCTGCCTTATTTCATATTCATCTTCATAGTACTAACTTACACAAAATTGCACCCACTCACACTAATTGTCATTGTGTCTCAGTCTTTCATGAAGCTCTGATCTCCATAGTGTAGACTTTATAGGTCAGAAATGATTCAGAAAAGCCACTATGATGATAATTTTTTAATTCTGTTGCCATGCGTACACCCAATATCCTAAAACAACTTTTTTAAAGCACATAATCAAGTCATGTCTATTTTTCCATAATGTTCAAAGACTCTAAGCACTTACTTTTATTCCACTAATGCGTTACTGTGTCAGTTTAAATAAATTCATCTGGGTTTGAGTTATAGTGTTGAAGGGAAAAAACTCAAAACACAGCAATATTTTTGTAGCCCTGGAACCAGAATATTGTCAAAGTAATTTGTTTTCAGAATGAGTGAAAAGATTTACTTTTGTGCTGCATCTACACTTGGAGCTTGGGATGTGATTCCCATGAAGTCCAGGAGGGTTTGTACTTGAGATGGCTACCTGTGCAACTGTTCACAGCTGCCTATGCTACTGTGGCTACACTGTAGTTTGTGTATGTGTTCAATGAGAGTGAGCATAAGTATGTCTGCATGAGTTAGGACTCACTCCCCTGTTAGAGGGCTTATCCCTTCACTCTGCCACTTCCCTGGTCCATTTCACATGAACAGAGAACAGCAATACAGGAAGTCTGGAGATGCAAACAATTCAATGTTTATTGGGGGTAGCTTCCAGCAACATGAATCCAGTTTCCTTTCCTTTTTTCCCTTGTTCCCTTGCTTCCCTTCCCTCCCCCCCACTTATTTCCTATTTGCCCCCAATATATATAGTAATAGTCAGGTATACGTTAATCATTCTACTGGAATTTAATTAACCAGTCCTCACATATTGAAATATGATTATCTAATTAATGATATCCCATCATCTTAACTGGTTTATACTTAGCAAAATTAATTTGTACAGTAGCTAGAAACAGTCAAACAGGCAGACAGAGACCAGACAGAAACAGTAGAGGCATGAGGAGCATAATAACAAAATAATAAAGATTTCACAATCCCAACTATTGATAAGTGGGTCCTTGCCAGACAGAAAGTTGTCAGCCTAAGTTTTCTTTAAATTTTCTAGGCTTTTCCCTTAATCTGGAGCTGATGGATTAGATCACCTTTCTAATAGCCCCAAATTGCCTTATTTCAGGACAGGCTTGGAATGTGTCAAGATGTGACTGTACATTTCTGAGCTTATGGATGACCCTGCTGTTTAGTCAAAAGCCCGAGCTTAAGAACAAGACCTCAGGTTATCATATACAGATAGACTGTGATTTTGATTCTTTGTTTTTATACCCATGTAATTAGCAAAATGGTAAAAATACACCTAGACTCTTTAAGTATAACACGCTAACTCCAAGTGTAGCCAGAGTCTGAATCTTAAACATTTGGTTGCTAAGTTTTACCCCACATGTAGTACTTAAAATAGAGTTAATCAGAAAATAAATTTGTATAATGGGAAATCTGATAATTAAATCCTGCTGTATTGGGCAGTGCTGTTATAACCTATGATGTTATTCATTTACTTACTACAGGTTGCACCTCCAAAAACTGGTCCGGCAACATCTGTGGTCTAGCAGGACCATGGGTGTTCCTGGATCAGAGAACCCCAGTAAACTAGTGGCAAGTGGGCAATCAAGGAGAATTCAGGTTGAATCAGTGGGATAGGGCAGGGGCTGGTGGCAGCTCCCGACAGCCTGTGGCACTGGGACTGGGTCAGAGTAGCCCCCAGCAGCATAGGATTGGGCCAGCCACAGCCCCAGGCAGCCTGTGGATATGGGACCAAGGCCGCGGGTGGCAGCAGCACCCAGCAGCAGGAGGCTGGAGCCCTGGACAGCCTGTGGAAGTGGGGTCAAAGCTTGTGGGCTGCTGTGGGGCAGGAGGCCACACTCTCAGCAGCTTGCAGCAGACGGACCAGGTCCAGGCCCCAGATGGACCACAGTATCAGGTCCAGAGCCTGCAGGCTGCAGCAGGGCTGAACCGAAGCTTGAGCCTCTGGCAGCCCATGGTAGCGTGGGGCTGGAGACTATGGCAGTGAGGCCTGCTGAAGCCCGGCAGGCAGTCTGTCGGGGGCAGCAGCAGTGGGGTCAGCAATCCAGCAGGCAGCCTGGCAGAGGCTGGAGGGAGTCCCTTTGCCATCCCTCCCCCACCCCCAGCTGGCAGAGTCAGCAGCTGTGGGTTATCGGCTGGCAGGGAACTATCTCTAGTCTGGCAAATTCCCTAGTTCAGCACCGGTCAGGTCCCAAGGGTGCCAGATAAGAGATGTCCAACCTGTAATAATTTTAAATGCTATATGCAATGAAACCAAAGAGGATTAACAATTTATTTGTGTTAAGTGAAGGCCTTGGGGATTGCCCTCTTTCCCTGCTTTATTTAAGCAAAAGTCTTTAACATCAGATTTTGAATTTTTTTGACCAGATGTTCAAGAATAGAAGATGGAAAATAAAATTACAACTCTGATACCTATAAATTCACAGTAGGATAACCATGAAACCTGATTCTTTAGAGTGACAGACTATTTTGTCTGTTGATGGCAGCCTTAAATTATATTTACAGAATCTGTTAGATGGTAACAAAGCACTAATAATAATTTTACTATTGAATAATTATGTATTGGTTGGAGCTAATTTTTGTTGTTCTTATTTCCTTGAAACTAATGGGAATTTTCCATGAATAATGTCATCAGGGTTTGACTCTTAGTTTTTATCATTTTGTTCTCAATTTTGTGCTAACAAACTCTTTGGTAAACATAAAATACCTATAATCTATTCAACTTCCATATCATACCTAGTAATTAATTTAGTGTGTGACTATATGGTTTTTAGCTCAACAACCACTCACAGTTACTCTTTGTTTACCATCAATTAATTTCTAATTTTGAACTGAGATTACTGATCATTATGATAATTATAGTTAGCACAAATTTAAGAAGTGTTGCCAATGCTCAGAACCAAAGAAGACTTCACACTGATGTTGGCCCTTCTTTAATTATTAACTATATATGGGAATGTTCAAATACTTGTTTCCAAAGCTGCCACCAGCGTGGTAAATAGAAATAATCTATCTCCTTTTTAACAAACAGAAACCACTGATGTGTAATGAACTGTATTTCAAAAGATCAGTACATTAAAATGCAGCTTCGCCATGTGATCTGCAATATTGGATTATAATGTAACTTTGGAGCTATGTCTCTTGCTATGTCTCTTTTTCATGTGTCGTACCTCGGTGTTCTGTACCGCGGTACCTTTGGTGGTCTGAACTGTCAGTGTCAGTGTCGTCTGGTCAGGGTCGTCCTGGCGCGCTCCTGACAGGACCTCTACTCCGTCGGTGATGATAAACTTTTGGCTGCGTGCGTAACAATCGGTACTCCCTTTATCTAGAGTGTTAGACCCCGTGCACTTGGGTCAACACAGGAGATCTCTGAGAGGCCCCGGAAACGACAAATGCAGGCAAGGTTTGAAATCAATCGAGCAGGTTTATTGTCAAATGCGAAGCTCTACCAGTTGGTAACAGAGATCAGTACAATGTTACACCACTGGGCATTATAGCCCACGTTGACAAGGTACCAACACCGGGCAGGCCTATTGCCATATAACAGATATTAACAGCAGTCAGTCAGAGTTAAGCTACTGTGCATTTTGTAAGTTTAGGCAATAACACCTGCCATTCAGGCGCCTAGTGCGCCCCCCTCCCCCCAAGGTCGGCTGGAGAGCACCCTTTGCGGTGTCCTTTTATAGACAGGTACAAACAACTTACATCACTTCTTTACATACCAGGTTACCACCCTCGGTTGCCTAGTTACCACCCCTTACCTTACGGAAGGGGGGCTTACTTACTATCCTTCATGCTGTCAATCTCGACCCGGTCCTGAACCTAGGTTGGTATGTACATTAGTTTTTGGGGAGTCTTTGTACCAAGACATTTCTTATTAAGATGTTCTGCTACTCCCCTTTGGCTTACAGTCTGTACCCAGTGCCTCCCTGTGTTCTTCCATGCTCTACCTAACTCATACAATTACACAGTTATCAGTAGGGCCTCTTTCTTGGCTCCTGTGTTACTGAACCAAAGTCTTGCTTACTGGATTCTAGGCCTGTTGCTGCTTTCATGTTACAGGCCTCTATTCAGGCCTACTTACTCCATGTTACTGACCCTCAACTTACTACATCATGCAAATTGTGTATTTTTTGTTTTCATATATATTCATGAAAAATATTTTCCCTCACAATAGAATTTAGCTTTTCTTTCTAATATGAAAGATATATTTCCTTCTGGTTTTGTCCATATTTTTAGCAATTTTTGTTCATTATGACCCAGTCTCTGACTGCTGACATACATGTTGTCTGCTCAGATGATGGAACTGTATATAACTAAGCAGGTCCATTTAAAATAGTATCCTCTTAATACTGGAAAGCACTGTTTGCCTTATTGAAAGCTGAAACTTTTCTACAACTCCTCAGCTCTGGGACATTCTGGTAACAAAATTTGTCTCTAGATTATGTATGGTTGTAGCCATGCACAAGGCAGTGACACCATTTCTTCACACGCTCTGCTTCTGCTTTCTTATGAGCAATTGGATACTGAAATTGCTTAACTTATCCACTAGTCTCTGGACCAATCTTTTTTTCCCCTGTTTCCAATAATGTACTGTTGGGCCTGTCCAAGTATCCCAGTAAACTCTGTGAAATGATTAAACTATCACTCATGTTCTCAGATAATTCATTTTTTTAAATTGGAAAGTTGTGGGGTTGTTCCTTTTGCCAGTGTAGAGTCAGCCCCAGTTAATAAGATACAACTTAATCAGTCTGAAATGTGTTACTTTAAATTACATGGAAACAAGTATAAAATTCTGAATGAAATAGTTTTTAAATAACACAGTTTAATAACTGTGGTTAGTTATAGTAATTAAAGTAAAAAATAACTATCACAGCATATCAAAGTCCTGGGGACATGATAGATTTTGAACTTTACGAAAATAAATTTCTTCTATAGACAGAACCACCATCACTGTTTGATTATTACTCTTAATGTAAGAAGACATAAATGCAATTAATCATAAGTTCAACAAAAAAAGTCAGAAAATTATATGACCTGCTCATTGTAAGTCTTGAATCTTCAAAAGAAAAACCCAAATGAATTAAGAAGCTTTTTATAAAACTCCAGCATAATCTTTGAGACTTCATCAAACATTCACATGCACAAAATCAGGTACTGTTTTATATCAAATATAGATTGACAACAATGTTTTTCTGCATCTGTTCTGTCCACATAAGAAGCCAGCTTCATAGACTGGATGTGTCCCGAGGCTGAAACTTCTTATAAATAAGACAATTTTTTATAATGGCAGCTGGGTATGGTATCCAGCTGTGGGTCTACTCACGTATTGTTTGCGGTATTCTCTGGACTTGTTTTATATAGTATAAGGCAATATGTTGTCATACAAATGTCATGATTAATGCTTATTTATGAAAGCTTGTGTAAATATCTAAGAACTGAGTCAAACAACGTGCAAGTTAAACACTATGCTTTCTGAATATTGGGATGACTTGTCCTAGGAAGCTAATGAGCTGGAGAGTGGATGTTCTTGCTACATATATAGAACAGTTTCATATGTAGCATGGAATTGTCATTTTAATGTTGTTAAAAGGAGTCTCTCTTACATTGTACTTGATAACATTCATGTTTCCTTTTTCATATGAGTTTCTGTTTTCATAAGAATCAAGTAAAAGGGCAGTCATTATGTCTGTGAGATAATTAAGAAGTTAGATAGTTTTCTTTATTGCTAAAATTTTACAGGACCAGATACATTACTTGTATTTTTATGAATCACGTATTGAAGTTTGATTTTCTACTATATGTTTAGACAAGTAGTGCTTTCTGAGCAAAACCACTATCTTGTAATTATTATTACTACTTTTTATAGTAGCATATTCTCTTATCAGGATGTTATACATTGTAAAGTATTAAGCTCTGATATGTAGTTTAAATTGCACTGGAGGATATTGATGGCTGTAATGAGTTTTCCTACACCTAATTATGAAGAACTCCATCATTTTTTTTCTTCTTTAGGTACAGCTTCTGTATGAACTGGCTGATACCATGAGCAAAGTGTGGAATAAGATTCAGAAAAAAGGGATGCTGTATCAGTCTTCTGTCTGCACAGAATCCATTACAGGGCCTGCTCCTCCTACCTCTCCAATTAAAAGTAGTGTTGGGACAGCTCCACCAGATACCAGTACTTATAGCCCATCTGGTGACTTTGGAACCACTACAGAGGTAAGTGTTTCTTTAAAAAAAATCCCTTGAAGCATGATCTGCAAGATGTGGCAAGTGACCAGTTAAGAAGTGGAAAGATAAAGTAAGAGTGACAGAATTCCTATGTATTCTAGAGTATTACATGTTTAGAGGATTATAGTCAAAACTAAATTTGGGGAAACAGGAGGAAGGGAGGGAAATGGTTAAATTATTGTGACATTAATTACGTAACTAACTCATTGCTATTAGAAATGGATAAATGCTAATTTGTTTAGACTATAAGTGTGGGAAAATTATATTTAGGTGTTCTTTTTAAAACAGAATATGAAAGTGGTTTTCAGGTACAGAATTATAAAATGCTGGTGGGTGGTCTATATGGTTTTGCTTCCTGAGCCCCAGTATTTCTTCTGGGTGTAGGACAAGATGATTTTTTGTCTTTAGTTTGCTGCCTAGTCTGAGTCTCTACAGCTTGTATAGGTTGTACTGATAGCTCTATTTGGACATGAAAAAGAATTTTCCCACCATACTGGCTGAATCAAGACAGGTTTTTCACCTTCATGGGTGCATCAGCTGAGCCTTTTTTATGAATGCGATACCTTTCATACAGCTGTCACTGAGCTGGTATAATAAAGTTTATGGCAACTGGAGGCTATGCACTTGGACACTCTTGGGACCTATGGCTTTGCATCAATGTGGTTTTTAAGGTCAGCTGGTTAAATGCATTACCTGACCAGATACACGCTCAGCTCATGGGTAAACATATCAGGTAGAATAGTCCTGTGCTGTATGGGTATGTCTACACATCAAAGTTAATTCGAAATAACAGCCGTTATTTTGAATTAACTTTAATAGTGTCTATATAGGCAAACCGCTATTTTGAAATAGAGGAGTGCTTATTTCAAATGTGGTAAACCTCATTCTACGAGGAATAATGCCAAATTCAAAGTAGCTAATTTGAAATTAGGGCTGTGTAGACGCTTATTTCGAAATAGGGGGCCTCCAGCCCTTCCCAGTTTCCCCTGGTGGCCACTCTGGGCCAAACCAGGAAAACTCCTCTCCTCTCCTCTCCCCCTGCCCCGGAGCCCTTAAAGGATTAGACTCTGGCCACAGTGAATGTGCCAGAGCCAGGCCTGCCAGCAGTCTCTGCCCCTAACCAAGTGGCCGCACAATGAGCCGGGCAGCCAGTGCCAGCCAAGTGTCCCCCGCCCAGTCCCCCAGCTCCCAGGAGCCAGCCAAGGTCCAGAGACGGCGGGCAGCCTCCTGGACTAGTGCAGAGATCATGGACCTCATTGAGGTTTGGGGGGAGGCCTCCAATGTCCATGATCGCCGCGCTAGATGGAGGAACGCTACCGTGTACGGCTGCATAGCTGCCACCATGGCCACGAAAGGCCACATGCACACCTGAGAGCAGGTGCGCATGAAAATTAAAGAGCTGCGGCAGGTGTATGCCAGGGGCAGACACCTGCCCTATTTCGACGCCCTGGACCGCATTATGGGGGGCGGTACGGTCCATGTCACCCCGCGGGGCAGCGAGCTGGGAGCGGAGGGCCCTGACCAGGGCATGGAGGAGGAGCCGCCACGAAGGGTGCCACGCTGACAGGACCCCCGAGTTGTCCCAGCAGCGGAGTCACCAGGGTCGTCCAGGGAGGCCACACCAGGTGAGTGCCATCACTGTCCTCTTCCCGGGGGGGCGGGGGGGGGGGAGGAGACCAGGGACCGCGTGCATGGGCCTTGCTTACCACGGATCGTGCAACAACCTGTGCACGTGCGAGCACGTGCCGTGCCACCCCTGGGCAGGTGGCTCCAGCTGCGTGCCACACAGGGGCCGTGGCCCGATAGCCACGTGCGTGTGTGAAGAGACCTGACATGCTCCTGAAACCCGGGGCGGGACATAGCAGGATGCCCTCCCTTCACAAGCCCCCTCTACACAGAGGCAGGGGACATCTCCCCCCCACCTTGGCCGCACTATACACAGCACAGAGGCATGGATGCGGTCTCGGTGCAGTTCCCACTCCTGGGGATAGCCGGACATTCCGACCATGGCTTCTGTGCAAGCACAGCGGCTCTGATGGTGCAGGGCACGGTCATTCTGACCTCGCAGAGAGGGGCTGGGCTTCACCCACTGCGTTCCCAGGGAGAACTGACCACTTCTCTTCTTTCTCCACAGCCGCACCAGCTGCGCATGCAGGGTGCAACACCCCGCCCGGGACATCCTCCCGCACCCAAGGGCTCAGCAGGTCGACCACAACACTGCAGGGGTACCAAGACCAGCAGCTGGGGGCCCTTTGAGTCCTGCACCGCACCATGGAGCAGAGGGTGCAGGACGACCGGGAGTTCCAGTGAGAGCTGCTTGCCCAGAGTCGTGCCATCTGTGCCCATCTGCAGACCCTGGTGCAGAACGTGCTGCCTCATGCTGCTCCAGCGCATGCTGCCTCCCCAGCTCCCGCTCCTCCTCCCACTCCTTCTCCCCCTCCCACCTCTCCCTCCTCAACCTCCACACCCTCCTCCCTATCCCCCCGGGGACGCCGAGGCCTCCGCACCCGCCGTGCTGGGAGACAGTTGGCCCGGCAAGACCCCCACTCCTGAGGCCTGAGCTTCCCCTCCCCCTTATTCCCCTTGCTTCCCCCTTCCAGCTCCCTCCTCCTAGTTTTCCCCCTCCCCCTCCGATCCTCTCTTCTCCCCTCTCCCGCCTCCTTTCCCCAGTCTCCCCAGAGTTTCATTCCCCCCCCCCAGTTTTCTTAAATAAAGAGAGTTTATATTTTTGAAAATATGTGTATTTTATTTGACATCAGGAAGGGGGGGGTAGGGAGGGGTAAGTGGAAGGCAGGCAAGCAAGCAGGGACACCTGAGAACCGGCTGCCCGGGGAAGGGGGGTGTCTCTTTAAGCACAGGCCTCAGATAGCCTCAGGCAACAGCCACACAAAGACACTCCTTACCTGATGCCCTAACCTGTTCCGGCCGGCCTTAACTCCGAATCAGTGTCCACCCAGTGTGGACGCGGTATTTCAAAATAGCAAAATGCTATTTCGAAATGCATTTTGTGTGTAGACGCGTTATTTTGAAATAACTTATTCTGAATTAACTATTTCGAAATAACGCTGTAGTGTAGACATACCCTATGTACGCAGTGCCTGGTTTTTTTAACAGACTTGAGATTTTTGGGAGGTTAAGTTCTAGAAAGACAATTTGGATAAGGTTTGTTGTTCTTAAAGCAGGCCTTTCCGACACATTTGCCGGAATAGTGTTAACCAGTTAATTTGAAGTCTGGAGTTCTGCTGAATAAAGTTGTGGTCAAAACCGCTTTAACCCTATACAACGTGTCAGTGTGTTAATTTTAGGGTAGTTGGGGAGAGAAGGGAATTGTCGGTGGTGAATGGCATTGCCCATTTTTTCAAATGATGGCCTTGACCACCTGCAGAGAGACACACAAAACCGAGGGACACTGGGGTGCCTGGGTGGCTGGGAGTGTTCGTTCCCCGCCACTGCCCTGCGCCCCACTCCCAGGAGCAACCCCCACTGCAATCCTGGCCACTGCGGCTGGGACAGACCGAACCCTCCCGTGGAGGGCACTTACACCACCTCCCCCCCGTTTTCCCTGGGGCAGCCCATCTCTTCCTTGCAGCCACCCCCCCGTCCCCTCCCCCCCCGGCCCAGTGGCCAGTGAGTGCCGTACCTGCATGAGCACCGCTCTGATGGTGGATCTCCCCACAGCGAACTGGTTGCAGACAGATTGGTAGCTATCTGGCATGGAGAGCTTCCAGAGGGCGATGGCCACCCGCTTGTGGAGAGGAATGGCGGGCCTCATGCGTGTGTCCCATCGCTGCAGAGCAGGGGCGAGCCACTCACAGAGCTCGAGGAAGGTGTCCTCCTTCATCCTGAATTTCTGGGTCCTCTGTTGGTCTCCCCAGCGCTCCAGGATGATGTGGTCCCACCAGTCGCTGCTGGTGTCCAGACACCAGATGTGGCGGGGCACGCTGGCGTCCGGGCACTGCTGCTGCTCCTCCACGGCCCCCAAGGGGCGCAGGGGGAGGGCCAGGGGGCTGGCCTGCAGCAGATGGTGCCAGGCAGCCTCCAGCAATTGCTGCCAGGCTTGCAGCAACACATTCAAAATGAGCACCAGAGTGCCCAGGGGCAGCTCTGGCTCCATGGTGCCGAGTGCTGTGGTGTCCCAAATGAGAGCGACCAAAGCAGGCGGAGAGGAAAACGCTTTGCTGTCCCTCAGTGAGATAGGCAAGCAAGCGGGAAAGCTGAGCACCGGCTGTCCAGGGGGGTCCCTTTAAGCACGAGCCTCAGATAGCCTCAGACAGCAGCCACGCAAAGCAACTACTGACCTGACGCCCTGCTGGAACTGGTTTCAGCTGCCCTTAAATGCGATCCAGTGTCCAATCAGTGTGGACGCGCTATTTCAAAATTGCAAAACGCTATTTCGAAATAGATTTTGTGTCTAGATGCGTTATTTCGAATTAGCTTAATTCGAATTAACTATTTCGAATTAAGTTAATTTGAAATAGCTCTGTAGTGTAGACATACCCAAACAGAAAAGTAAGCTTAGAGGGTCTAGCTGTGTGAATAAGTATGAGAAATCATATTGGAAAACTGTAGTCATGAGATCCTGGTCTAGCATCAGTAGTGCCATCTGTATGGATATAGAAGTCCCTTATGAGCGTTTGAGATGGCAGTATTAGGGTCTGGAAGAAAGCCCGTCACCACTAGGTGTGACCCAAATGCCACTTGGATACCCACATTGGTGTTGGTTCCCGGATTCCACTTCCATGTAGTTGTATCCCCAAAAACTTCTTTTTGATCTGGCCTCTCTTAAATATGAGTATGGGTATAAAAAGCATTGTCATCCCTCCTTTCTCTAGGCTTGTTCTGTACCCATGCAAGCAGGAACAAGCTGAACTAGCATAGGGTCTGTTGTGTCACCCAACTAGGGCTTGATGATGCAAATAAGGTCAAGTGTATCAAACATGATATTGACAATCCCTTGGCCATTTGATGGGAAATAGTCACAACTATTTAGCACCCAGGTTTTACTTTGCTAAAAATTGTTATCATCTGACAAGGTAGCAGGGCCTGCTCTAGGAAGTGCAGGGCCCAATTCGAACAGTTTTGACGGGGCCCCGGCAGCCAGGATTTTTTGTTGGGGGGAAAAAAAAACAAAACACCGCACACAGAAGTTTCGACAACAGCCAGGATTTTTGGTTGAGCAAAACAAAAAACAGAACAAAACAAAAAAAACCCCAGCACACAAAAAAAGAGTCACAGCCCCTTTAAATCCAGAGCTACAGGGCAGAGTCCCGCCAAACCCCGGGGCCGACTCTCCCTCCCACGGCGCAGGGAAACCTCTGCGCTTAACTCGTCCCTCCTGCAGCGCAGGAAAGCCGCCGCGCTCCTCCTCCGGGTCCGACGCCCCCTCCCGCAGCGCGCCTGGCACGCCAGCACACTTCTGGCTTTAGGGCGCAGGGCCCAATTTGGGGGAATCGGGCGAATTGGCCTAAATGCGGCCCTGCAAGGCAGTCTTCCTGATGCTACATATTGTTCTGTTAACTTCTTCATGTAATTTCTGAAATTTTAAAATGAAAGTAGCCACTGTTTTGACATGACAGACTGAAGCCATGTGGTCTGCTATGTAGGAAGCAGCTCCCCCCTTTCCCCAACAAACTCCCCCCCCCACAAAACCCTATTTCTGGATCTAGGTAGTTTCCTCATGACATCATTGACTTTGCAGGTGCACTGGGAAAATGAAAAGGAGGCCATGGTGTTATATCACAGGGAGGGAAAAATCAGAGTTGGCCAAATAGAGTATGACACAATAAAAAGAAAATAAACCTTATTCTCAAGTTTCTAACAGGCTATAGCTGACAGACTAAAAATAAAATTATGAAGTAGTTCTGTTCTGCCATTGTCATTGGTTGTTTCAGAAATTATAATGTATTGGCGGAGCCTTTCCAAAAGTCTGAGTGCTAGTAAGGGTCAATATCATTATAACAGAGTTGCTGACCCATCATTTGAGGTAGGGATTGTCAACCCTTTAAATCAAATGAGAGAAACAAGCAAACAATAGACCTCTCTGGGTATGTCTACACTAGCTCGTTAATTCGAGCTAGGTAGGCAAATCAGGCAACCGGAGTTGCAATTGAAGCAACTCCTCATGGAACATGGAATGAGGTGTAACAGTTAATCCGAACTAAGGACTTAGTTCGGATTAACTTTAAACTGCCGCGTGTAGCCGCGGGCAGCTCGTTCGAACTAAGGGGGATTTAAAAATGGCGGCCGGACGGGAACATGCAAATAAAGCCCGGGATATTTAAATCCCGGGCTTCATTTGCAACTCCAGTTGCCTGATTTGCCTACCTAGCTCGAATTAACGAGCTAGTGTAGACATACCCTCTGAGAAAAAGTCAAGGCAATTTTCTTCCTGGGAAGCAGTTAGTCTCTCATGGATCACATTTTCAGCAGAGTGACTTAATTTCCCTGTGGGTGTAGTGACCATGGAGTCCTGATCCTTGTAAAATTGAGGGGGATGGGACTGAAGAAAAAAGAGAAAATCTCTTGACTCCAGTCTTCTTCCTTTTACCTGTGAGGAAACTGCAAGGCTCCATCAAAGGTTACTCTCATCCTGCTGAAAGCTTTAAGCTCCATATAGAGTGGATTTATTTGCACCAGTTGAGTTATACCACTACAAACCACCACTCTAGAAGCAATTATGCAGTTCATTGACATAAAGGGTTTGTAGCTGTCTATATATACAGATACACAAATCTCTTCTCCTCCACCCCCACAAGTAACCAGTAATATAGCCTGTATATTCATGTTCTGAGCTTCTTATGTCTGCTGATATGAGGCACAGTTGTCATCTCCACCTTTCAATTGCCCAAGGGGCAACAACTGTTGGCCCCTAAAACCAAGGCAGTTCTGAGTGGTTAGCCTTTTCCTCTAAGCCCTTTGTAAGGGCATAGTACCTCTATGGTTTAGCCAAACATGGTTTATTGTATATACACTTGGTTGTAGTAATTTTAAGAGCTCTGGAAAGATCCATTTTCTGTCTGTATGGCCTGAATTGCAGTAGCATGAATACTAAAATCAAAACTAGCATTTTAAAATCTATATTGGATTAAATGTTATTCTTGTGTTGTAATAACTTTCTGGGTGTCTACTGAGGTTTAAACTACTTTTTACAAGTTTATAGCCGTACCCTGTTTCACAGCCTCCCTTCAGATTGTCTCAGAACTCTGTGTGTGTGTGTGTGTGTGTGTGAGAGAGAGAGAGAGAGAGAGAGAGAGAGAGAGAGAGTGGGGGGGGGGGGAAGAGCACACTACAGGCTGTCTCAGAATGGTGATGGGGGTGTGTGAACTTCCCCTTCAGATTCTCAGAACAGTTGTGTGTGTATTTTGGTGTGGGAGGGAGAGAGAAGCTTATTCTTTGTATTTCATAGAAGCAGGGATTGTGGGAGTAAGAAAGGTGATAAAAAACAGAGAAGCTATGGGGAACCACTGTCAGAGGGAGCCCACATGTCTTTTTGGTGGGATGGTAGTAAGGTCAAGGCAGACTTTGGAAATTGCTGAGGAAGGAAGAAACAGCCTCTCTACACTTCTGTTCCTCAGTCTCTCATTTAAGTCAGTCTGTTTCCCCTTATTTTCCACACTGCCTAGTATCCAGCACAGGCGCATTGAGAGCCTTTTCAGTGTTTGACATCCGGTGGCCAGGAGAATTAAGTGCAGGAAACATTTTGCTTGATCTCTGATCACTATGTGCATTAGACTTGTTAGGTCTGCAGGTTGGTAAAAAAACTTATTCTGAACATTTGGCTATTTTATGTTACCAAAAATTTGGGAACTACTATCATCATCATAATTTATTTTTCTCTGTTTAAGGTGGAATGTTTAACTTTTCATATCTACTAGTACTTAATATAAAACTTCTAGATATCCACATTTTGTTTTTTTTTTAAGGTGGTGTTTTCAAAAGCACTCAGCATGGGCCTAGCTCTGTTCCGAATGAAGTCAATGAGAGCTTATGTCAGTGGGAGCAAAGGTAGGTTTGTGCTGGGTGCTTTTGAAAATCCCATAATATATTCTTAATGTTATAATTTTCTGTTCAATTTCTGATAAAATTTGTAGATCAAAATATTTAGAATTTTGTTACTCTATAATTTTTTTTACAATTGAGAAGATAATATATGAAAGTGTGTCATGTGAACCACAGTTGTCAAATTTAGATCCCCAAAGCTAAGTAGCTGCACTTTTTATACTCAGTACTGCAAACTAAGAACAACAGCAACCTAAGTAGACTCATTACACCACAATATTTATTTCTGCTGGTTTGACTATGGATGTGGGGTTTTTTTATTTAAAATATTTTAGTTACATGATTGGAGATTTGTCATTGAAATTCACTTTGATATACCATTTCATTTGCATGTTTATATTATTCTGGTCTTTTGGGAACATTTTGAAATTATCGTTTCTGTTTTGTTTATATATTCCTACAATTTGCATTTAAAACTTTGATGATTGTCAAACAAAAATATCCTATGCCTTTAAGTCCATATGAATTTTTGAACTTTATCCATTTTACTATTAAAGCATTACACTGTTGTGGTGGGGCCAAATGATTATTTTTAGAGGCTTCTTTCAAGTGCAGTGGGCTTATTATAAATGAATTTGAAAAAAGCACGCTCTACAAATTGTTTATATTAAACAGCAAAAAAAGTATTTGTTTATAAAATCCACAGATTATTTATACTTTAAGCTGTGAGTAATTCATTTCATGCTGACAAGTTGATAGGGAGCACTGCACTCCTATGTGGGGAAAGCTATCTAGCTTCCTGAATTTCAATTTGGGTGGTGGTAGAAGAAAAAAGTTAGTGAAAGTTTTAAGTATTGGGGCTTACAAACAGTTAATCATTTTTACCACCACTGCATTGGAACAGTGAGAGCAAAGGTAGTGCATGCTACAACAGGCCACTTGTTTCTGTTTACTTAAGTACAAACAGTGGTAGAAGTGTTTAGTCCTTGGGGAAGCTCTGTGATTGAACAAGAACGCAGAAGTTATTTTGATAAGGCATAGAAGTAGTGTGGCCAAAACTGTGATCATCCCTTAGTTCTAAGCCAGGTGAAGGATGAAGGCCTTATATGTTTGGTTCTTCCTGATGAACAAAGATAAATTCTGCTAAGAAAATAAACTCAGTATTTTGGTCAATTTACAACAATTGGTTAAAGAATTAAATTGTATATTTTAGGACTTGGCAGGAGGAGGTGTGGGAAAATAGTTCAGCGTTGCTGATTCTGGCTTGATCTTTCTGTAGATCTGGAAACAGAGCAGAAAATTAATGCATAAACATCTTTAACAATACCATGCTGGGTGCTGGAAATCCAAAATGAAAATTGAAACTGCATGAGGAATGAGAGTATGTTTTCTCACTGCAGTTTCTAATGTTTCTAATTCAAAGACAAATTTCTAAGGATTTAAACATATTTTAAAAACATTGAAGAGGCTTTCAAACTTTCCAGCCTACTGTACCCCTTTCAGGACTCTCATTTGTCTCATGTATCCCCCAAGTTACACCTCTCTTAAAAACTATTTGCTTGCAAAATCACACACAAAAATCCAAAAGCATCACAGCCCACAGTTAGTGAAAAAAATTACTTTCTCATTTTTACCGTATAATTATAAATCAATTGGAATATACATATTGTACTTACATGTCAGTGTATAGTAAATAGAGCAGTATGAACAATTGCTTGTCTGTATGAAATAGGGATGTTAAATTTAGGTTATTTTAGCAATTGAGTAATCAATAGAATTTTTATCAACTGCTCGATTACTCAATAGGGGACGGCAACCCCCTCAGTACTGGCTCACACCAGGACCAAACCCCACTGTGACTCTGCAATTTAAAAGGCAGTAACCGCTGGGCAGCCTCCCCCCCTACCCCCCCCCCCCCGCCTCCTACTGCCTTTTAAATTGCAGAGTCACAGTGGGCTTTGGTCCTGGCACAAGCCAGGACTGAGCAGGGCTGCCTGCCGAGCCGGCTAGGCTTAGAGAATAGGCCAAAGCTCAAGTTTCACATTCATTTGGACTGGTAACCTTGCACACTTTGCAGTGAGGAGAATGCTAGCAAAAGCACTGGAGTGCTGATCATTTTCCAGCCTGTTCCCACAATTCCGCCTTTCCCCTTCACCCATCACGTGCCCAAAAGGACAGTCAAGTTCTCCCACAATTCACTGGCGATAATCAGCAAACTGCTTAGCCTACTGTAGCACAAAGACTCATGGGATATGCTCCTAGAAGGCCTAGTTTCACAGAGTAGCCAGTGCAGTGCCGTTGAGAACACATTAACTCAGGCATGGTTTGCAGTATTGCTGCTCGCACATGGCCTTTGTTAACCTGGTGTTAATCACCCGTGTTAACTGTGCTGTGAAGATGTATCCTGAGTGTGCTGGTTAATCTGATCCTGGAACTTTAATTAGAGGTAAAGAAATGTATGTTGCTACAACATTATTTTTAAGTTGGCAATGTCCTTTTGACTTCTGGAAATTTGAGTATTGATTCACTCATTTAAAGTGCACTTCTAGTCATGTACAGTCCATGCAGGCCTTTCTTGTATCATTGTTTTTTAACACAAAATTCCAATGTATTTTTTAAAAGCCACTTCACATAGAGGAGAGATTAAAGTGTATTCATAGGAAACATCTGGAAATCAGGCAACTCTGAGCATAAACATAGTTAGAATCATAGTTTAACTCCAGCAGTAGAGAAAACTCTGAACACCTTGGTCTCCTTTCTAAAGTCTGCATGCGTATTTATTTATTGTTATGTCAGCAGCAATGTATGTTCCACTGCATGGTTCATCCAGAAAAAGAGGCTAGCCCCCCAACCAGATACCCCAAACTGAATTCTTGGTAGACTCTGGGTGCCAGATATTTGGTTAATACTACTGTATTCACATTCCCTAAAACTCATTGCACATTCCTCCATCACTGCACATTTTATATGCCTTGGTTCATACTAGTTAAATGCATTTTTTCAATGATCTCCCTAATGCAGCCACAAGGAATCTTGTTCCAAAATTAACAAGTAGAATTTTTGTCAAGAATGATGCATCATTTAATATTTTCAGAAAATTATGTTTTAAAAAATGGTGGGAAAATTATTGCCTACATTTTCTGCGGCACAAAGCTACCTGTGTCCTCAACCACTGAACAAAAATATCTTCAATTTTCAGTGAGAAAAAAATTATACAACATAGGCTTAAACTCTGAAAAACACGAACCAGTATACTACATATAACTAAAACATAGTGAGAGTAAGCCAATTCATAAAATGCAAACTTTGCCAAGATGGCAGTGTGTATTTTTGTGAAAGGTGCCAATGTGTGTTTAATTTATTATTGCTTTCTTCTTTTTTAGCTATTCAGAAACTGAGAAATCTGCCAAATTTTTAGGGAAAAATATATTTTCACATGAAAAGCTATTCTGAAACACTTGAACATATGCTATGGGAGAATGAGACTATGGAGTAGGGAGGAAGACCTTCCTTTCCAAAAAAGTACATAGTTTGTAAATTAGATTGGTAAATTACATGTGCCAACACTAGTAAAAGATCTTAAATTCTCCAACTGAAAAAACCAAGGAAAATGAACTCTATAAAATGAAAAGAATAGAGAGTAGCAAATGAATTCATACAATATCAAAATTGGCTTGAATTTCAATTTGAACTAAGCTTGAACATAACTTTAGGTTTAAATAAGTATTGTTTCTCCATTTCCTTGATCCTCAATTGTGAAATCCGTCTGAGGGTCTTAGCTACAGCAACCTGTCCTTGGCTGGCTACAGATCTCACATGCTCCAGTGCTTCTGAGCCAGGAGTCTCTAAATCACGAGGTTAGAATAAAACAGTCATCCCAGACCTGACAGAAGACTTCACAGTGAAAACATCTTATATTGTGAGCTCATGAAGTAGCCAATTATGGAAGTGTGGGAAATCTGTTAGGATGTGAGGGCTATGTTAAGAAAGAACTATGTGGTAGGATTATGAGAGAGGAATAATAAAAATGCAGTCCCTTCGTCATTGTTGGAAATGAAGTGGGAAGATGATATTGGTGTGCAGAAGTTACTTTTTAGAAAGCAGCGAAACATCTTTTAATTAGGAAGTGAGATTGAATATCCAAGTGCTTTGATCTGAAAGTGCGATCTGTTGTCCTGGCAAGATATTCCTCTTCTTCTTCGAGTGGTCCCCATGGGTGCTCCACTCGAGGTGTTGGGCTCATCCCGGCGCCGCTGGTTGGAGGCTTTTCGTAGCCGTAGTTGGCCGGGCCGTGCCTGCGCAGTAGCTGTCGCGCGCCGTTCGCGCCCTTTCTCTCGTTCCGCAGTCCAGCCCCTCGCTAGTTCCTCTCAACCGTCCTCGGTTGCTGGCGGAGCTCCGTTGTCTCTCCTCAGAGACTAGGCCTTTCTACAAAACAAAGTTAAAAGTTCGTTATGTTTCATTGTCTCTTACTTAGTTAGTTAGTATTTAGTTGTTTAGCCGTAATAATAAAAAAAAAAGTTAAGGTTAGTGAGTTCGTTAGTTAAACCAGTTACTGTTCTTAGTTCGAGTTGAACTCCCGCAGATTTGGGAGCCAAAATGCCTGGTTCACCAGGTTTTAAAAAGTGCTCCCAGTGCAAAGACCCCATGCCAGCATCTGATGGCCACGACGCCTGTATACGTTGCCTGGGGGAGTCCCATATCCCTCACAAGTGTGCCCATTGTTCCCAGCTAACTGCCAGGGCACGTAGGGATAGAGACATGAGGCTGAAGTTAATTCTCTTTGACAAGGCGCTTCGGCCTCCTGAGGCGGCCCCTCAGGACTCCACTACGGAGCACAAGCGGAAAGCGTCACCACCGGGAGAGTTGGCTGCTAAGAAAAAGAAAAAAGCCTCCCCGGCATGCTCCCTAGCCGCTGCTTCCCTGACTAAAATAAGTCAGGGGGATCAACCGGGCACTTCAGAAATGGCCCGTCAGCCCGTTAAAACTGGGGCACAGACCAAATCCAAAGTGCCTAAGCCTTTGGTGCGCTTGTCGTCAGTGTCGGTGCCTTCAACCACTATTAGAACTGCAGGCAAAAAAGCAGCGCCTTCGCTCCAGAAACGGCCATCTACGCATGTGCCAGAACCGCGAACCTTGGCATCAGTCGTGGGACAGCACGGAGCGGACAAACTGGCACTGCGGCCGGCACCGCAGCAGCCATTGACGGCACCGACAGTGCCGGTTTCCCATAAGCCATCGGGGGAACCCCAACAATCGGGCTCCCAGCCGGCACCAGTGAAGCGGCCACCTGCGGCACTGGATATGGTGCCGAAGGGGAGACATTCCACGGTGCTGGGCCCGGCACCGCATACTCATAGGGAAGCGAACACGGCGCCGCCAGAGTACTGTGACCCGACTCCAGACGCGGCACTGGAGGCAGACTTGGGCTCCCCATCCTCATTGGCACATCATTCTCCATTCTTAGTGCTGGATGATGAGGACCACACCTTGCCAAAGCACCTCTCCACTGATGAGTCTTGCGCGGTGCTTTCTTCCGTTCCGACAAAGCGGCAAGAAAATCGGTTTCGAGAAGGATGTCCCTCTCTCCATCACCTGTGATCGCCCCGGCACCGTCTCCATCTCCTCCACTGTACCGTTTGCCGCACAATGAGCCTCACTATCGGCGTAGCCCCTGATCTCCACGTCGGCATTCGAGATCTCATTATACCTACGTGCATAGGCATCCCTTGCCCCATTATAGGGTGCCCTCACGTAGATCTCGTTCGCCCACTCGCTTGCCTACGAGATCTTATAGGAGCGGGTATGGCAGTGCTTACTCATCCAGGAGGTCATCTCCGGATTATTCAGATCGTTATGGGGGAAGATATCGTACTTCTCATGGCTACGGAAGATCTCACTCTCCTTCCCATTCCTGCTGTTGCCGTGGGTCCGCAGACAGACACCAGTCCCCACCAGGTTCGGTCCAACAGGTGGCCCTATCGCCGAAGGCTCCTATGACCGCCCCGCCACCTCCATAAATGTCTGAACCAGAGGAGGGTCAAATCTCAGACGATGACCACCACCCGCATAGCGTTTCCCCGGCTGATATCTCGTCATCCTCTCCAGATGAGGCCGTCTTCCAGGGGGACACCTCACCCCCGGACAATGGACGAGATTTCCAAGATCTTTTCAAAAGGGTAGCGCAAACACAGAATGTCCAGATGGCAGAGGTGCAGACGAAGCAATATAGGCTACTGAAAAATCTGCACCCAAGACAACAATTGAGGGCAGCGCTCCCTATTGATGAGGTGATCCTGGAACGAGCCATGGAAATCTGGCACACCCCTGCATCGGATACGCCCACATCAAAGAGAGTGGAGAAGAGATACTTTTGTCCCTTCTAAGGGTTTAGAGTTTCTTTTCACCCACCCCCAGCCAAACTCACTGGTAGTGGATGCAGCCCTCAACCGAGCCAAGAATCCACAGGTGAAAAACACGGCAGTGGAAAAAGAGGCCAAAAAATTGGACATATTCGATCGAAATGTTTACTCTTCGTCCACACTCCTTCTTCGCATTGCCAACTACGCAGCTCTGCTCTCCAATCATGGCTTTGATAACATCGCAAAATTAGCAGAGCTCGCCCAGAACACTTTGGAAGCGGACAGGGCTATATTGCGTGCTGTAGTGCAGGAGGGCTACGCATGCTCCAGGGCAAGCCTCCAGATTGCCATGGATGTCGCGGACACTGTGGCAAGATCAATAGCTACCGCGATATCCATGCGAAGAGCATCATGGCTAGCTGCGGCGGGCACCCCCAGGGACTTGCAAGCTAAAGTTGAAGACCTTCCCTTCGACAAATTAAAGCTGTTTGCAGATAAAACCGATGAAGTCTTACATACCGGGAAAGACTCTCGTACAACCCTATGTACACTCAGAATGTATGTACCACGGTTCTGACGCAGATGGTATTTCCCGTATCAGAGAAGATAGGACTACCAATTCCACAAGCAGCAGGCTCGGCCTTTTGATCAGGCACGCTCCAAACAAAGGCCACAACGCAGGCACCCTCAACCATCCAGGGTGACTAACGCACCAAATACGAAGCAGCAAGTTTGACTCCTCTGTCAAGGGCACAACCACACCAGTTGACATTGTCAACATGGCCAGCGCCATCCCCGTTTTCCATCATCATCTTCGGCCTTATTACGATCACTGGGCCGAAATAACAACCGACAAATGGGTATTGGAAGTGATAAGATCAGGCTTCACTATCCCCTTTACTTCCATTCCTCCCACCAACCCCGTCCCTTTTCAGGGACCCATCTCACGAGGACCTTTTGCAGCAAGAAGCCCATCGCCTACTTGCCATCGGGGCGATAGAGAAGGTCCCAGACGAGTTCAAAGGAAGAGGGTTCTATTTGCGCTACTTCCTGATGCGAAAGAAGCCGGGGGGGTGGAGACCGATCTTTGATCTGCGCCGGCTCAATCGTTACCTTCAAAAACGCCGTTTCAAAATGGTAATCCTTACGACAATAATCCCATCTCTGAACCATAACGACTGGTTTGCTGCCCTCGACTTGCAGGATGCTTGTTTTCACATCACAGTTCATCCAGCGCACAGACAGTTCCTGCGCTTCATGATAAACAAGGAGCGTTTCCAATACCGCATCCTCCCGTTCGGCCTGGCATCGGCTCCCAGAGTTTTCTCAAAGACTCTAGCAGTCGTCGCCGCACATCTTCACCACAGACAGGTACTCATATTCCCTTATGTGGACGATTGCCTGATCAAGGCGGCAGCACATTGGGAGGCCATGCAGATGATGTCAATGACCAGACGAACGTTCGATTCCCTCGGTCTCCTAGTGAACGAACAAAAGTCGACCATCGTTCCCACACAAAATATAAAGTTCATAGGGTCGTCCTCAACTCCCTCACGGCAAGGGCATACTTACCTCTAGACAGGTTCCACGCGATACAAGAACTCGTGAATGTCCTCAACAAGGCTCCGACTGTATCCATCCATACCTGCCTTCGTCTCCTAGGTCACATGGCATCCACCACCTTTGTCGTCCCTCATGCCAGACTTCACTTCAGAGATCTTCAACGCTGGTTAGCACACGTATATACGCCACAAAAGCACAGCATTCACAAAACAGTCACGGTGCGGCCCCACCTCCGGGATTCCCTGCGCTGGTGGACGCAAACAGGGAACCTCCTATCGGAAGTCCCATTTCATCATCCACAGCCCACCGCACTGATAACAACGGACGCTTCACTCATTGGTTGGGGCGTGCACATGGACAACGAACGCATTCAGGGCAAGTGGTCCCCCACGGAAGAGGGTTTTCACATCAATCTCCTAGAACTATGCACCATCTTTCTTGCGTGCAAGCACTTTCTTCCACGCATACGGAATGCCTCCGTCAGGGTTTTCACAGACAACGTGGCGGCGATGTATTATGTGAACAGACAAGGGGGCACAAGATCACGCTCCTTCTGTGCCGAAGCAGTACGGTTTTGGAACTGGTGCATAAGGAACAACGTCACCATAACAGCATCTTACTTACCTGGCATCAGCAATGTCATTGCAGATTCTTTGAGCAGATGGTTCCCCTTAGATCACGAGTGGGAAATAAGATCAGACATATTGCACTGCATCTTTCAGAGGTGGGGAACACCAATAGTAGATCTGTTCGCCACGGTACACAACGCCAAGTGTCCTCTGTTCTGTTCCAGAGCGGCCATGGCAAGAGGTTCTCTAGGCGGCGCTCTTCTGACCACCTGGCAGAGATCGCTCCTTTACACTTCCCCCCCACAGTCCTCATCCCAAGGACTCTCGAGAAAATAAGGCTGGAGGCAGCGACAGTCATCCTGATAGCTCCGGCATGGCCGAGACAAGCATGGTACCCATTCTTGCACAGGATATCCATATGGCCACCCTGGCCACTCCCTCTTCACCCAGACCTTCTTTCACAGGAGCAAGGCACTCTCCTGCATCCCAGGCTCGATGCACTGCACCTCACAGCATGGCTGATAACTGGCTCAGAAATGATGAGACCCTTTGTTCAGTGCGGGTCAAGATAATATTGATGAGCAGTAGGAAGACTTCTATCCGAAAAACTTACCTGGCAAAGTGGCGCAGATTCGCACAGTGGTGTCGTACTCATAACATGCAACCTCTTGCCTCTCCTCTACATCAGATCCTCGACTACATCCTCCAGCTCCATGAATCCGGGCTCTCCGTGTCATCCCTGAAAGTTCATTTAGTGGCTATCAGTGCTTTCCATGATTCAGTACATGGCTCTTCAATATTTTCTCACCAAACCACGAGAAGATTCCTAAAGGGCTTGATGAACATACACTCACCCCACAGGCCGCCACCCCCGGTTTGGAACTTGGTGCTACATACCATCGTGTACCCTCCTTTTGAGCCCTTAGCATCGGTACCGTTGTGAATGTTAACAACGAAGGTGATATTCTTACTAGCTATCAGTTCTGCACGCAGAGTCAGTGAACTGGGGGCATTGATGGCAAGTCCCCCCTACACATCTTTCTCTAAGGACACAGTGACATTACGACTGCACCCAGCGTTTACGCCTAAGGTCAATTCATCCTTTCATATCAACGAACCCATAGTTCTAACCTCATTTTATCCGAAGCCTCACTCTTCTCGCGCCAAGGCCTTATTACATATGCTCGACGGGCTCTCTCCTTTTACATAGAGAGAACCCACTCATGAAGACGTACGGATAGGCTGCTCATATTGATAGCGCAGCATTCCAAAGGCAATCCACTCTCGAGCCAACTTATTTCCAGACTCATTACTACTTGCATTACTACATGTCATTCGCTCAGGGTAGAGCGCTCGCTTCACAGCCTATCGCACACTCCACTAGGGCAGTGGCTACCTCCACTGCCTTCGCGCGAGGTGTGCCTCTTAGTGACATTTGCCAAGCAGACACCTGGTCTTCCAGTACCTCATTTATGCACCATTACGCTATAGTACATCGTTGGGCCACAGACTCTGCTGTAGCTTCTGTGGTTCTATCGTCTGCAGAAAATCATTGACCCGGTGCGCACCTTGGCTACTGCTTTATAGTCACCTAGAGTGGAGCACCCTCGGGGACCACTGGAAGAAGAAGGAGAAGTTACTCACCTTGTGTAGTAACAATCGTTCTTCGAGATGTGTCCCCGTGGGTGCTCCACGTCCCGCCCTCCTCCCCGCTCTGGGTCTTCCCTTCTGTCTCGTTGCAGATTCTGAGCGGTGAGAAGAACTGGCGAGGGGCCGGACCGCGCAACGAGAGAAAGGGCATGAACGGCGCGCGACGGCTACTGCGCAGGTGCGGCCCGGCCGACTATGGCTACAAAAAGCCTCCGACCAGCGGCGCCGGGACGAGCCCAACACCTAGAGTGGAGCACCCACGGGGACACATCTCGAAGAACAATCGTTACTACACAAGGTGAGTAACTTCTCCTTCACTGCTGCTTCTACTGAAATTTATACAGGCTTCTAAATCAGAGTTCACCTTCTCATTTGTGGGCCCATGGAGGTAAAGAGCTCAGGCTTCTTTGTCCTTGTCATCAAATCAGTCATTGTGATTGCATTTTTGGACACCTACTATTTTGACAGCAGTTTTGTAGGTTGTTTCCTTGGTGTTAATCCCTTCCTTCTCAGTAGTGGGTGGCTGCTTGGAACCTTCATTGTTGATGACTAAAGAAGTGTCCGGACTATGCTGAAGCAATGCTTGTGTGTCAGGCATTTCAAGTTTACCTATATCCAACTTTTTCCTGCATACAGCAGAATGATGACGTTTTGGCGGACAAAGGCTCAAAGGGGACAACATTTTGTAACATGTAATGGTCAGACCAGGAGCCAGTTCAAGAGTTAACATAACACCAGAAAGATCTTTGTTTTGTAATGAAGTAGTCAATCATACGCCAGTGCTTAGACCAAAGGTGCATCTTAGTTGCTTTTATTTCTTCACCTGTTGGAAGAATGTGCTCGCAATAGCAAGCTCATGCTGCTTGCTATTGAAGAAGGAACTTACCATTTGAGTTCTCACTTCCAATACCATGATGTACAAGCATCTTCGGCCATGTTGTGCAGACCTGACCAACTCTAGCATTAAAATCGCCAACCATATATAGCTTGGAAAAGAGATCACTGAATTTATGCTATCATAGAAAGCCTCCTTTTCATGGTCTGCATCAGGCAAAGTGGGTACATATACACTAACAAGTACAATGCACTATCTCTGCCTCAGACTAAGCTTTGCAATCAGAGGACTGATGGCATGTGGCTGGGATTCAAGCTGGGGAACTAGTGATGTCCTGATTGCAAAGCCAACTCCCACTTATCTTGCATGACCCTCAAGATAGCCCACTCAATGATATAAATAGCTTGTTCCAATCTCTGGAAATCGGCTGATACCAGAGATGCATGTTTCGCTTAAGGCTGTGACATCTATGTTATAACGTGCAAGTTCTCTGCCAATGATTGCTGTCCTGTATTCATGGTGATCATTGCTGCCAAGAAGTGTGCACACATTCCAAGATTCAAAGGGTAGTTTCTGTTTAGTCATTGATTTATAACTACAAAATTGGATATCCAGTTGGTCACATTTAATCAACAGGAATCAACTGGAACAAGCTGTTTTCTCTCCCCCATTTCTTTCACAGAAAGCAGTGTTGTCCTTAAATATGGCTGCTTTGCAGCCCAGGCTGGATATGGGAGCTACTACTGTTTCAGTTCAGCAGACAGATGACCATCACACCCTGGCCACCTACATGCATGTTTGTGGCTAGGTGCTTCCAGTACCATCCTCCACCTGCATCTGACGTCACTTGCCCATCGCTGTAGGACTTTCATTAATGAGAGGTGAATCTTTAGTGTCAAGAGATAAACCTTCACATATGAATGTATTTAAGTTAGGCTGGCACATGAGTTCCAACACTCTTTTCATACTGACCATCATACACAGGCACAGGAACTGTGACATGCACACTGAAGGGAGAGAGCACAGGTCTGAGGTCAGAATTGCCTTCTTCTAGGTACTGTTGGTCCATGGTGCCTTATTCCATATTATTCAGTGCAACTACTCCAGATCAGTCTTCCCCAATCCGCCCCCCTGAAGACGTGCCTCAACACCATAGTACCCCAGCATGAAATGCTCCATATGCTGGATGCAAGGAGAGCCTTGGCTTTCTATTTAGATAGGACAAGAGCCTTCAGAAAATCTCAGAGACTGTCTCATTTCTGTTGCAGATCAATTAAAAGTTCCAGCAATGTCATCTCAGTGGGTCTCTGGCTGTGTTAAAGTCTGTTACCAATTGTGTAGCATAACACCCCATCTTTCATATGCATGCATTCTATAAGGTCAGTCTCCTTGTCAGCCGCCTTCTCCAAAGGGTATCCCTGGTTTTGAAGATCTGCATAGCAGCTACGTGGGCATCTGCACATACTTTTGCAGAACACTGCCGTCCTGGAGAGTTCAGCTACAGACGCTAAACTCAGTGCCTCATCATCCATATTAGACTTGACTCCAAAGTATCAGCCTCCAGTGTTGGGCACTGCTCAGGAGTCCCTTAAAGTTCTCAGATCAGCAGCTCAGGGACACAGACCACCTATGTGGAAAACCCATAGAGATACACATCTCAGAACCATCATTATAGCACAAGGTATCACCTTTTCACAGTGGACAGAGGTGCATAGCCTGGTCCTCCAAAGATCTGTACTAAGGCCAATGATGGTTAGCATATGTATAAATGATCTGGAAAAAGGGGTAAACAGTGAGGTGGCAAAGTTTGCAGATAATGCAAAATTACTAAGTTAAAGTAGCTGGCAAAAAGTAAGAGAGAGCTCTCACAAAACTGGGTGACTGGGCAACAAAATGCCAGATGAAATTTAGTGTTGATAAATGCAAGGTAATGCACTTTGGACAACGTAATCCTAACTGCTTCAGGGGGTAGCCGAGTTAGTCTGTACAGGATAAACTTAAAAAACAACAAATGGTCTGGTAGCACTTTATAGACTAACAAAACATGTAGATGATATCATGAGCTTTCGTGGGCATAGCCCACTGTACGTACAAAAAGATGGGACCTAAATTAGCTGTTACATCTCAGAAGGGGATTTTGGAGTCATTGTGGATACTTATTTGAAAACAGCCACTCAATTTGCAGTCAAAAAAGCTAACAATGTTAGGAGCTATAAAGAAAAGGATAGCTAATAAGACAGAAGGTATTGTATTGCTACTGTATAAATCCATACTAAATATCCGTCTTGAATATTAAGTGCAATGTTAATGCTTACAAAGCAGTGTAGAGTGTTCACTCCATCTAAAAAAAGGGTATATTAGAATTGGAAAAAGTAGAGGAGAGAAACAAAAATGATTAGGTTATGGAACATCTTCCTGTATATAAAGAGAGAATGTTCGATTTGGAAAAGAGACAAATAGGGACAATGTGATAGAAGTGTATAAAATCATGAATGGTGTGTAGAAAGTGAATAGGGAATAGTTACTGATCCCCTCACATAACACAAGTAATAGAGGTCACCTGGTGAATTTAACAGGCAAGTATCTTTAAAATAAACATAAGGAAGTACTTCTTTATACAACACATAATCAACCTGTGAAACATTTCGCCAGAGGATGTGAATGCCAAATATATAAGTGGGTTCAAAAAAGAATTAGATGAGATCATGGAGAATGGATCCATCAAAGATAATTTATTAAAATAACCAGAAATGCAACCCTATGCTTCACGTGTCCCTGAACCTCTGACTGCTAGAAACTGAGACTGGACAACAGTGATTGGATCACTTGATAAATTGTTCTGTTCACTCTCTCTGAAGAATCAGATACCAATCACTGTTGAAAGACAGGATACTAGACGAGATGGACCATTGGTCTGTGCCAGTGTAGCCATTCTTATATTCATGCTCCCAGAGCCTTCAAATTCTTAACCACAAAAATATGGTGACTTAAAAAATACTTATTGCCAATTCTCAAGGAAATTTTCATACTTTCCTCTTTCAAATGTTTTGTTAGTGCCATGCAAACATTCTTCTTGGCCAATTGGTTTGTATAAAATCTTTTTAAAATTGTAAAATTCATTTTCACTCATCTAAGTGGCTTCCAAATGTAATGCCAATTTTGAATTGAAACATTTATAGCCCTGGATAGTCAATTAATATTCAGACTTTGAAATCATAAAGATAACATGCAGTAGTGTTGCTGCACCACTAGGAAGATTGCAAGCTTAATTGGTGTCAATTAACCAGTTTCTGTTGTGGATTGTAGACATTTGAGTGGCAGTATTAGCTCAGTAGTTGGGAAGATATATTGGGGAAGAATTGAAAAGTAAAGAGAAGGACTCAGAGAGTGAACTGTGAATAGGAGAGAATGTTGTGTGACAGCATTCATCCAGCTGTATGCCTGTGGTTCCGTATGTTATCAGTGGAAAATGAAGATTAAAAAAGCACATATGGTAAAAGGGAAACTTCCTACATGTTTTTGTGGCTAAGAGACTACAAGAACAGGTTAGGTAGCAATACTCACAGGTTATGTAAAGGAACAGCTTGTGACACCATGAAAGTTGGAAACTAACTTTTAGTGACAGCTCTAAGTTTCTCTTGTGATTACTTGATTTCAGAAAAAAGAAAAGCATGGTATTGCAAGAATTGGGAACACTGTCTGTTTTGGTCTCAAATTTACTGGCAAAACTAACAGCTATGTCTTGTTCACAGTGAGAACTTGATACATTTTAAAAAACACTAACAAACATACACACACACACACGAAACTGGGAAGAGGAAGATTTGTCCCACTATTTTCTATGTGGTGTGGTTACATATGCAACTGACTGATATTTTACAATGTGTTTTGCAGTGGAATTCTCTGCATAGTCATGTTAAATTTTAGTAGCAATGGATTTTTCAAACAAGTTTGGAAAAATATTTTTCTCTTAGTCATGTTACAAAACTGGGGGATCAACAGTAGAACTGGGTGGGTCCTTACTGTGGAGAGGAGTATAGAATCAAGGGAAAGAACAGGAAGGTCAGTCCCAGGCTCATGAGAACTGCACTTTGGAGATATCTCCCAACGGAATCTAGTAATTGATTCTAGATAATTGGGTATTCCTTCAAAATCTCATTGGGAGAGAATAGGTTCTTGGACTCTGTTCTGTACTTCCATATAGGAGGGAGAAATAGTATGGGTCAGCCCTTCTGTCTAATCAGTCCTTTCCAAACAGGTTTTTCAATGTGGCTTTCATTAGTTGTGCTTTCTCAGAGATTCCTCATTTTTGTGTCCTTGTCTGTCAGGTCTTAGAATTTTAGAGAAGGAGCGGAAACTATTCTAAAAGACAGGATGTCTTATTTATATTTTCCCACTTGCAAATTTAGTAAGGATTTTGCCCAGAAACCATATAGAAAATTCAGCTGTCCAATAGAAAGTTGTTGAGCCAAATTTGGAGACTAATTTCAGTTCAAAGATGAAAGTCAGGGTATCAGTTCTGAAAATTTAAATGCAACCTGAACTCTGGAGGAGTTCCCACTGCTTCCATAATCTATGATGCTTTTATATTTTAAAATGATCAATGTATAAACATATTATAGACAGTATATGTAAATGAGCTTTTTTTTAATTTAGATGTTCCTGTCAAGTGTTTCTAAATTATTACATAATCTGGTCATTTGCTGAACCTTTTCAGTTGGTAATTCTGTTTTTCTAGGCTGATTCTGTACAAGGTGGTGATGATTCACCATTCTCAGACTCTGTTACCTTGGAGCAAACAACAAGTAACATTGGAGTATCAAGTGGACGTGTCAGCTTGTGGATGCAGTGGATGTTGCCAAAAATTACTGTAAAACTGTTTGCACCAGATCCTGGAAGCAAAGGCACAGGTATTATACACAAAATCATCTATTTTAATTTAGTATGTTAAGTTTTGTAGTTATTTTAAGATAAACTCAATTGCTGTTTGGAGCAAGTATTCATTAATTGAAAACTCTGACAATTATAAAAAGATGCATGTTTTAGCATAGAGCAATATGCCATCGTGCATGGGATCAGACTTCAATATAGCCCTTTGCCTCTGAATTGGCAGAGATTTGAGCTTTGCAAAGGTAGTTTTGGAGCTTAGACCGAGGACACAAAGTACAGGGTTTTTTGTTTTTTTGAAGACAATTTGTTCACTTCATTTGAGTTATAGAAGTATGAATAACAGTATATTTTTCTCACGTGCAAAGTTATGCTTTTGTTTTTCCCATGCAGACATTTCAAAATCAGATGCTGTTAAAATTTAATTTGCAAATGGCTCATCCGCAGTAAGGATTAGTACTACAGTAAATCTGAATTAAAAGTTTGTTAGTGATTTTCAGTGATACAGGATTAAAGTTTGTGCATCAGCAGTATGCATGTTTCAGTAAGTTTTTCTTGTGATGGTATGTTCCCAACTATAAATTGCTATAAACAATTTTGCATTTTTCTGTCAACTTTTTAAAATGTTGTTGATTTTTAAATGACATAAATTTAACATAAGCTTTATAATATTTTAAAAATAAGGAATTTAATATGATTACAATTATTTTATGTTGAAAATAGAACTATGGTTTAATGGTGATATACAATTCACTTCTGTTTCTTTTTTGTTAGGGAAATATCACTTTTGCACTAATATGATATTAAAATAACTTTTCTTCTTTGAGTGCTGTGCTATCCCTGTTGGGTGCTCCACTTCAAGTGCTGATGCATCCTCGTGCCCGCAATTGGAGACTTTTTATAGCAGTACCTTGCCGCTCATGCTCATTCCACACCTGATGGTGCTGTTGGCATCTGTTGACTGCACACACAGCACAGTTCCCTCAGTTCCTTTTCTACCATCTTCAGCAGCAGATGGAACTCTCCGCAGTTGCTCTTTCGTCAGCTAAAAACAATGATAAATTAGTTAGAACCTTGAATTTTTTTTGTCATCCCAGGTTTCCCAATCAACCTTTCTTACTTCCTTCAAAAACACTTAAAAAATACAATTATTATTTTTTAAAAAAACCTTTATTTTTGGGCATTTCCTGCCAGTTGGGCCTCCCCTTCCTCTCCTCTTTCTTTTCTGCCCACCCTTTGACTAGCTGTTATGCCTAATTCACCAGATTTTAAAAGATGCGACACTTGTAAGGATCCCATGCCCATTTCTTACAGGCATTCATCCTGTGTCAAATGCCTTGGAGAGGGCCAGATTTCACTCAAGTGCCCTCACTGTTCCAACCTAACTGTCAGAGTTAGGTGTGATAGAGAACTCAGTCTAAAAATAGTTTTGCTGGAAAAATCACTCCTGACTTCAGATGAGGACCTCACTAGCTCTGACAAGGCTGGTCCTAAGGATAAGACGTATGCCACTTCAAACAAACATTCCTCTTCATCAGCAGAAAAAAGCTCTGACAAAACCAGAGCTTCTCCTGTCAGTTCCCTGCCTCTGGTGCTGAACTTCACCAAACTCAGCACTGCTGACAAGTTAGGCACTTCTGGCACCATCTTGGCATACGTTCTGATGGCGCAGAAGCGCACATGCTCAAAGCTGAAACATAAAATCTCCATAACAGCACCGACTACTTCAGCTTCGGGCTCTACACTGAAGCTGACCAACTCCTACCCAGACTTGGGCACTGGCACTTCAAATGCTGACATTGGCCAAACCAGAACCACAGAAAACCATGCCGATGCAGTCCTTGGCATTGCTACGTGTCCTCCAGCACAGTGACATACAGGTTCATTCAGTGCCACAATCACCACTCTTGGACACCAGCCATTCTGTCCACTAGCTTTCATCCCTGGCACCATCAGTTTCGTACAGTGACCCAAATACAGCACCGCAGCACAGTAGGTTCTCCTCTCAACACTCTTCACCTACACAGAGGAGACCTCCCTGGCAGTTGGGCCTGGTGAAGCAGGCTCATAATGTTCTGCCTCCCCATTGGTACAAACAGCTTTGACCATATCTGCCACCTCCATATCCTGGTCAATGGCCACCATGGGACCCATGGTCCTCCTAAAGGAAGCACTATATGGCACCATAGACACCGGCCAGAAGACCTATGAGGTCCCCCCCCCTCCAGACCCAAGACACATGGTCTATAATGGAGGACAAAGAACTTCCTGAGCAGGAAGATCTTTAACACACGGAGGAGGAGCGAAGGTCCCCTCTCCACAACTCTTCCTCCTCACCAGATGAGGCAGTTATTCCAACTACCCCTACACCTACTGATGACCTGAAACAGTTTCAGGAGCTCTTTAAAAGGGTTGCTATGGCTCAGTAAATTGATCATTAGGAAGTGCAGGAAAAGCAGAACAGTCTCCTGGGGATTCTGCAGCCCTCTACCATCACAAAGTTTGCTTTATCCATGGATGAAGCCATCCTAGAGCCAGCTGATACAATCTGGCAAATATAAGCATCAGTAAGCCCCACAAATAAAATAGCTGACAGGAAGTACTTTGTACTGGCCAAAGACATGGGACTTTTTATTTTCCCATCCACAACCAAACTCCCTCATTATGATGCTGTTCACCACTGAGCCAAATATCCACAGTTCCATTCTACACCATGTGATAAAGATCATAAATACCTCAATTTCTTTAGATGAAAAGTCTATTCTTCCACCACTTTACAGCTTTGTGCTTCTGTGTTATTAGCAGACTATCACTACACAAATTACTCTAAGCTTCAGGATCTCCTTAAACATCTTCCAGAGCAGAAGAGCCTACAACTCCAGGCAATAATACAGGAGGGTAAGGCAATCTCACGTGCAGCCCTCCAAGCCACTTTAGATCTGTTAGACACAGTAGCTTGTAGTGCAGCTACCACCATGATCATAAGACGGGCTTCCTGGCTACCAGCCTCTAGCATTCCCACGTGAAGTATCTCCCTTTCAACAAATTTCACCTATTTGCTACCTAGACAAAGTCTTGCACACCATGAAAGACTCCCATAAAAGACTGAGAACTCTTGGAATGTACATCCCACCAAATTAACAGAGGAGGTATACTCATCCTAGACCCAGAGACACCTATAGGCAACAGCAGAGACCCTTTGACTCCAGGCAAAAAGAATGGCCTCAATGACATAGACCACAGCAACAGGCTGATACATCTCAACCATCTACATCCAATTTTGAAAGTTTGGTTGGGGGTCTGAGCAACCTCTTCCAAGCACCAGAAGCTGTATCACCTAACCTTCAGTTTGCACATCATCTATGGCCCTTTTCCCATCACTAGGCCAGTATAATTTCAGATGAATGGGTCTTAAAGAGTGTCTGGTGGGGCTACTCCATCTCTTTTATATCTATTCCTCCTGTCCCTCTTTTGGGTCCCCTCCCACAACAATCTCTTACAGTTGTACAACATCTATTACAGATGGGTTCGGTGGAGCTAGTTCCAGCTCCTTACTGAGGAAGAGGTTTTTATTCCAAATACTTCCTTACACAGAAGAATACAGGAGCATAGAGACCAATACTCAATCTCAGGAGAGTAAACAAATTTATGCACAGTTGAAGGTTCAAAATGGTAATGCTTGCCATGATTATACCACCACTAGACAGGTTCTCCACCCTTGACCTGCTGGATGCATATTTTCATATAGCGATCCATCTAATACACAGATGTTTTCTGTGTTTCATAGTACAGAGCTGACTACTGGGTGCTCTCATTCAGTTTATCTACGACTCCGAGGGTCTTCTCAAAGACATTGGTGGTAATCTCATTACAGCTCCATTGCAGAGAGTAATTATATTCCCCTATTTGGATAACTGCCTAATCAAGGGTGCTACTTACAGAGAGACAAGGGTTCCTCGTTGTCATAACCAGGAGAGCTGACCAGAAGCCAAGGGGCTAATTATGTCTCCCTAGCCATGTATCTGGCCAGCCAATAGTAATGCAGGCAGGGATTTCAAACTGGGAAAAAGGAATTTTTATTTTTTCCCTCCTTTGCCAGAATCAGAGCGGTTTCTTCCAGGTAACAGGGAGATGGGAGGCCGTCTCTCTCCAAGAAAAAGTTTTCTCACAATCTGTAAATAGGGCAAAGTTTAGTTAGCCCATCAGGTTTTATTGTTTTCTGGTTTGGGAATCTGGAATTGAAGTCTGTGCTGTTAAAAATGTCTTTTCTTTCTTTAAAAGTTGTTTTTTCCCTCTCTTTTGTAATGAAGCTTTCTAACCCAGGGAATTTTCTCTGACTATATCAATTAGGGGCTCTTACCATCTAGCCACCTCAACTGTGCTTGCAACAGTAGTTTTGTTTTCTTTTTCTTAGTAACCGGTATTGGTTCATTTTTGTGTCCTGGGAGGTTTGTCTGTCTGTCTGACTAGGAGTCAGCTACCACAGACTGCAGCTTGTTTTCTCTTTTCTTTTTCAAGCTCTTTGGGGAAAAAGAGCTTGGGGTGCCCCATGGGTTGGTTTCAAGTGTCCACCCCTGTTTGTGGGTTCAAAAGCACTTGATGGTGGCAGCGGACATTCCCCAAAATCCGGGTATTAGGATTTTGGGGGGAAGTTTTTGTACCAAAGCCTGTAGAGATAAGGTTTTGAAGTGTTCTTGCAGGCCCCCACTTCTGCATTTTTCATGCCAGAGTGGGGAACAGCCTTGACACTCATCAACTTCCACAAGTGAATTTTGGAATCAGCTCAGACCCTTGAGTTTATAGGGGCATACTAGACTCTACACAGGTCAAGACAATGTTGCCCCAACACAGATTTGACACACTCATTGTTCTTATTGACACAGTTTGACTCAGCACTTGCACTACAGCAAGAGCCTGCCTCCAAATTCTTGGACATATAGCTGCCACAACATATGTAAGTTTGCCAGGCTATGTGTATGCTCCCTTCAGGCCTGGCTCACCACAGCATGTTTCCTCCCGCGACATATGGAACAAAATTATATCGGTACTGGAGCACAATCTTTCTTCTCTACATTGGTGGATACAACTTCAAAATATCCTCCAATGCATTTCATGCTATCAGGCCGTACCAACTTCCGTCAGAACCGCGGATGCCTCACTCCTTGGTTGGGGAGCCCATCTAGAAAGCAACATGATTCAGGGGAAATGAACTCCTCAAGAAGCCATGCTACACATCCACATATTAAAACTCAGAGTGGTGCACAACGCTTCCTCCCATGTATATGGAACAGAACGATTTAGGTCTTCACAGATGCACTACATCAATGCCAGTATGCATTACATCAATCAACAAGGTGGAGCATGAGTGAACTTCCTCTTTGCAGAGGCAGTCAAATTATGGAATTGGTGCTTTTGCTACTAGGTTACATGTATGGTGGTGTACCTACTTGGTTCCTTCAATACCATGGCAGACACACTCAGCCATCTTTTTTTTCCAATCAGCATGATTGGGAAATAGACACTATGATTCTTCACAAGATCTTTCGCTGTTGGGGACATCCTCAAAAGAATCTTTTTTGACATGTTTAAATCACAAATGTCACCACTTCTGCTATAGAGCAAGCCTAGAAAGGGGATTGTTCAACAACACCTTCCTTCTTCAATGAAAAGCACCTCTCCTATATACTTTTCCTCCCAATACCTCTCATTCTGCAAGTCATCCAAAGATACATTAAGACTAAGCATATATCTTACTTATAGTACCATCATGGATCAGACAGACTTGGTTCCCCTACCTCAAGTGCTTAGCTTTCTGCAGTCCCCAAAGCACTGCCACATTGCCCCGATCTCCTGTCTCAGCATCATGGTTGCACACTGCACCCGGATCCAACAATGCTCCACCTCAAAGCTCCATGGCTCCATGATGCTGAAAACATCTGCTTAGACAGAGTGAACATATATTCATAAACAGCCATTGCCCTACTACACAAAGGGAAGCAATTCTTAGTCTGCTGCCAACTGAGACAACAGAAACCACCCACCCTCCTCAGAACCCCTCTCTACTGTACTTGACTATCCCTTGGACTTGAAGGAATCCGGCTTGTCCCTGAGCTCATTAAAGATCCACGTGGCCGCCATCACAGCATTCCATGACTCGCTTTTCTCTCACCTCATCACAAAACATTTCCTCACAGGCATTCAGAACACATACTCCATGGTAAGAGCTCTTACTCCCCCCGGGACCTTAACCAAGTTCTCAGGAGCCTCACAAGACACACTTTTGAGCCATTACCCATGTGTTCTTTCCTCCATGTGTCCATGAAAGTGGCATTCCTCATGGCAATCACGTTGGGCAGACGTATTGGGGAAATAGCAACCTTCATGGCTGCCCCCCCCTACACTCTATTCACCAAGGGCAAAGTCACCTTACGACCCCATCCCAAGTTTTGACCAAGGTAGTGTCCACCTTCCACATCAATGAGTCCGTTCACTTATCCACCTATTTTCCCAAACCACTTGACAACGCTGTACAGGCATCTCTACACATGCTCAATGTCTGACGTGCTGCGTGCTATTGCATTCTGTCTGGACAGGACTAAACCCTGGAGAAAAATCCCCTAGACTTTTTGTCCATGGCACTCTACTATAGGATAGGGCATTCGCCTGGGGAGCGCAGACTGGTGCTTTCAAGTCTTGCCTGCCCACCCTGGGAGCCACCGGACAGCCAACACAGGCTGCCCCAGGTATAGAACTGGCGCCCACATTTAGAAAACAGGATAAGGGACCCTCAGAATGTAGTGAGGTGGGGTGGGTTCTGGAGTGACCTAGGGGATCGGGCATTTGTCTGGGGAGGGCAGCATGGTGGGTTCAAGTCCCACTTTTAAACATTAACATTGTTTTTATGTTTTAAATTAAGAGTCAGAGTCTTGGTCTAATTTTGCCCCTTTTTAGTGCCTTTTGCCCATTTTATTACATAATCTGAGGAGTCTATTTAGCAATAAGTGAAGAGGAGTTATTGTATTTATTAATCATATTAGTCTCTCTTCTAATGGATCTTAGATTGTAAATCCCTCATGACAGATATCTTGCAGATGTTGGCTGTAAAGTGACATGTATGTCTTTTGCACTATATAAATAATTCCACACAAAAACAATGTTAAAAGAATGTTAAAGTTGGTTGCAAAGTCAAGCACTCGACTATTAGGAAATCCCAGAATTGAAGCTACCTGTGCAGCCTTTAATTCACCCCCTTTACATGTGTCTTAGGATAATCTTTAATTGCATGATCACATACTATTTTTGCTGTTATATCAAGTGTACACCTAAAATGGCAAATATTAACTTGATATAAGTAACAGGTAAAGGGGACCAGTATTATCACAACTAGGAAAGACATGTTGTACCAAGAGAACTGTTAGTATTTGAGAGTTTACTTATTATTTAAGCAAAATATGGAGGACTTGACAAAAATGTTTTCCATCTTGTTGTCAGTAGAACTGGCTATTCAGATGGCAAAACATCTGTGACAGCTAAACTCTGGTCTGCCTATAATTATCTAATCTATCCGTGTTTCTGTACAACATTCATCCCTGTAGTATTGGATGAACTGGTATTTTTCCATTCTCAGTTATTTTCACATTTTAGTCTTCTTTTATATGCTTTGCAGCAGAGTTGAGCCTAAAGAAAAACAGTTTCAGCATTTTTAAGAAACATTTGGATTCTGAAGCTGGATCTGAGTTTTGTGACTGGTTCCTGTCTATGTGATGATTGAACAAAAATTCCCTATATAAAATGTCTTGAACTTCGAAGGATGGGAAATAGAGATCCAAACACAAATTGTTGTATCACAGGCACATGTCTGGTTTATGAACAGTTTTTTATTAATAACACAAAATTAGAGATCATAAATTCAGAGATATTAATTTTAATTATCACTGATTATTACAGAGATTTGTGTTGTCAGTGAATTAGAAGATCTCAGCGCCTCAGTAGATATGCAAGATGTATACACCAAAGTTAAATGTAAAATAGAAAGTTTCAACATTGACCACTACAGAAACAGGTAATTACTGGAAGCTGTCATACATTAATTTCATTCTGAAATAACAAAGCAGGATTTTTTTTCCTGGAAAGAATTTTTATTTGGCTTTTATTTAAAAATTGTTGTGTAATATATTAAAATAAACCATAACTGTAATGTTTAAACAATAAGTAGTAACAATCAGGATTTCCGAGAACTAGATTTGTACTGTAAATTTACACGCACTTTTGTAAAAGTCTAGTTCTTTTATGTGTCATATTTGAAAAGTTGTTTGTTTTTAAATCATAAGAAGGAAATTTCTAACGAGATGTTTTTGTTGTCGTGGAGTAACTGCAGTGAAGTAAGTTTATTACCATTGTAACAGATGCTAGTCTGGTATACAGAATAACCTTGAAAAGCTCTGAGGGAGCCATGTATAGTCTTCATCAGCAGCATGGTGAGTTGTCATGAAGCAAAATCCATGGAGATATGTGGTCAATGGCACAGAAGAGAAAATGGGATAATTCTTTAGTGTCTTTCCTTGGGAAAAATCAACACATAAACTTAAAAATATTTTAATGGATTATGATTAAGGTGACGCCTTTAAAAGGTGCCTAAGGGATTTAATAGCACCAATCCTACTGATTTGCAGAGATGCACCTACTCCTAAATCCCTTAGGCATTCTTGAAAGTCTTCCATGAGAACAACAGAAAGGAAATTCAGTGTAAACCTCTCATTCTGTCTTTTACTCATTTATCGACTCACTTCAGACCTAGTACAATGAATAGATACTTCTTCTTCGAGGCTGTCCCTGTCGTGCTCTACCTTAGGTGTTTGGGCACCTCAGCAAGCCCGGACAGAAGATTTCTATAGCAGTGTTTGTGTATAGCCTGTTCACACATGCGTAGCAATATTAACACACCAGGCAGCCAATGCGCTGCGCAAACCCCGATCCCCTCAGTTCCTTCTCTGCTGCCTCCAGTGCCGGTTGGAACCTGCTGTGCGCTCTGCATTGAGCTCCTCAATTAGCTATATAGCCTTTTTACTTTACCTTTTAGTCAGACTTAGCCTTTTAAAACCTTTCTCCTTCACTATGCATGAAAAAAAAAATTTTTTTCTTTGCGTCAAACCGCGAATAAGCAGAGGTTCATTGCCTGCCACTTTCCGCTTGCAGGAATTGCCCCACACGGGCTCTCCCCCCCCCGTGCTATTACTGATTTTACTGGTTTTTACTATTTTTACAGTTTTATTCATTTTACTCTTTTAATCTTTAACCGCCTGAGAATATTCTCCCCAGAGTCCTCCTCAGACCCCCACCCACCCACCTCAGGCACACACAGCAGCGGACAGTGAGCAAAATGCCACCTATTTGCGTGTATATTTCCCACCTGGATGGGCATTGGCTTATCTCCGCTGTCTGAGGGAGAAACACACAGTACTTCAGGCGAGGGGTTTATAGAGCCCTGACTGCCACAGTGAGTACAGCGGGACAGCTATTTCACTTCAATAGCAATCTGACCAGACTTAATCTCTGACTTTTTCCTGCATCCCCCCTTATACTCTCTCAGCAGCAATGTCAGACAAAGCGGGGGCACTTACCTCAGCTGCGAGCTCTGCAACCTCTAAACAATCTACGAAGATAAATGCAGATACTAACAGGGAATCCCCTTCACCCAAGAAAGGGCAGTCCCACAATTCCAAGCCAGTTCTGTCCCCTGTGGGGGCTCCAGACAAGAGCTTGCTGGGGCTGCGATCACCCACTGCGCCCCAAAGGTCCCAGGACCTGGCTTCAATGCCAAAACAGGCTAGCAAGCCTAAGCCCCTTGTAGCACAAAAACTCAAGACAGCCATAACACCACCTGCGCAGACCTTGCACACTGCCACTGATAAAAATAGCAGATCAGTGTGTGAGCCTACCCCGCGGCCTGGCAATGCAAAATGCTCACAGCTGCAGTACCCTCTGCCGCTTATGCCTCAAACCTATTCCTTGACATCTATGGACCAGCTTAAAGGTTACCTCAGTACTCACTACTCTGCTTTTCGGTACTGACACCTCTCCGACACTTGCCAGGGTCTCTCCAGCAAATGCAACAGCTCCTGCACCTCCTACATATAGCGAGGAGGAAGCTGTCTCTCTTTCAAATGATGTCTCACTCATGCACTCCCCTAAGAGGACACCTTGGCCACAACCAATGATGCCCCAGTGCCTCCTGGGCACCTCTTAGAATGCACCAGCAGCAGCAACAATACCAGCATGCTGGTCAGGCTCACTCGAGACACACTTCAGTGACCGCCCTAGATGTGTCCAGGGATCAAACTGACTCCGATCATCCTTTTAGTGATGATGACTCAAATGATTCCTCACACCCGCCCATCCAGTTCTCCTCCTCTCCTCTGGAGGATCCCCTCATGCCACCGCCTTCCTTAGCAGGCAATGATTCCAGGGCTGCTTCTTCAAGCAGTGTCCCGTGGGTGCTCCACTGTAGGTGTCGGGTTTGTCCCAGCGCTGCAGATCGGAGATCTTTCCCAGCCATAGTCTGCCGGACTGCACATGCGTGAAGCGCAGCTCGTGCCTTTTCGCACCATTTGTGTTTGTGCGGTCCGGCACCCGCCAGTTCCTCTTGACCGTCCTCGGCCGCGGACGGAGTTAGCACTCTCTCCCTGACACCCTATCAGAATTGAGAGAGAGTATATTTGTTAATTCAATAGTTTAGTAGTTAGTTAGTGGTTATTTAGTCAGTAGATAGTTGTAGTTATTTAAAAAAAAATTCTTCTTCTTAGTGTAGTTCTGTAAATAGTTAATCAAAATGCCGGGATCACCCGGCTTCAAAGAATGCAGTGCTTGCCACGAGGCAATGCCCACCTCCGATGGCCATTCCCTCTGTATTAGATGCCTCAGGGAAGGCCACATCCCACACAAATGTCCCAACTGCTCGAAGCTCACGGCCCGAGCAAGGAGAGACAGAGACATGCGCTTAAAAATGCTCCTTTTTGACAGAGCATTACAGCCGCCAAGTACTGACCCCCAGCCACCTCAACCCTTGGGGCCTGTAGACCGGCCCAAGAAGACGAAGAAGAGACCGTCTCCTTCTCGGTTCCTTCTTCCCTCCTGGATGAGCGTCAGCAACAAGCCAGGCACCTCAGGCACGTCCGCTGCACGTGGTCCTGAGAAGCCAAAGCAAAGCCAAAGCAAGTTGGCACCGAGCCCATCGGTATCGGGCTCTGCTATCTCGGCCATTCCGCCAGTGTCCCATTCAGCAACGACAGCCTTGAGAACATCGCCTACCCTCAGATGCTCCCCGGCATCAGAACGCCCCCTGGCACTGAGCTGCTCGCCTGCACCAAGACGTTCCCCGGCGCTGAGTCGTTCTCCGATACAAAGGCGCTCGCCGGCACCGACTTGTCCCCTGGCACCAAGGCTCTTGCTGGCACCGAGATGATCGCCGGCACCCAGAACCTCGCTGGCACCAAGACGCTCCCTGGGACTGAGACACTCCCCGACACCCGGATGCCCCTCCATGACTACAGACTCACCCGTTCCACTTGCTACAGTCCCAGTGGAACTTGTTCCTCTCACTACAATTTCCACCCCGGCTTCCTCTCCGCCTGCTCAGATTATGGCGACCCAACATAGGGCTAGGAAGCTGCCAACTTTGTCACCCAGCCCTGAATTTTCACCAGAGCTACCGTCACCGTCGTCATTGTACTCGAGACGTTTGCCGGCGTACTCTCACAGACGCCATCGCTCTCCGCAGCCACGGCACCATTACCACCATGACCGTCGATCACCTAGTTACACCACACACTATAGGGGAAGGTCCAGGTCGCCCAGGTCACCCACCTTATCGACCCATTCGGACTATTACAGAAGATCACGTTAGTCCAGATCGCCATACCGTTATCACCGGTCTTCATCGCACCATCGCCTCTTATATTCACCTCGTCGGCAGGTGGCACCACCTCTTTCACCTCACCTCTCCCATTCCTCAGTCATCGAGGAGCGCTCATCGCCTCTCCCATCTTCAAGACCACCGACCCCGTTTGAAGTCCCACCTCATCCTAGGGATGTACAACAACCTCCTTCTACACAGGAGCGTATGGAAGGTCAGTCCCCTACGGACCATTCCTCTTCATCCCCAGACAAGGCAGTCTTCCAGGGTGACACCTCCCCTTCCGACGATTTGCACCAATTTCAGCAGCTTTTCAAAAGAGTCGCGGAAAGTTAGCGGGTGCAACTTGGAGAAGTGCAACAAAAAACATCACCATCTCCTATGCAACATTAAACAATTGCACCAGGACAGAATTGCGCTACCACTGGATGACACTATCCTCGAAATAGCAGACAACATCTGGCAGCTACCAGTGTCCGTTCCGCCCACCAACAAAAAAGCGGACAAAAAGTACTTTGTTCCCTCAAAAGGGATGGAGTTTCTTTTTACTCATCCGCAACCTAACTCATTGGTTGTGGATGCAGTACAGCAGAAGGCAAAAGTGCCTCTACACAAAACCACCGCTGCTGATAAGGATAGCAAGCATCTGGACTTGTTCGGCTGAAAAGTATGTTCTTCGGCAACACTGACACTGCTGATGGCTAATTATTCCGCGTTACTGGCTAACCATAATTTTGATAATTATACCAAACTCAGGCCGCTTCTAGAACACCTTCCCGAAGCCAAACGGGACATCCTAAAGGCAGTAGTCCAGGAGGGATACGCAGCCTCCAGGATGGCTCTACATATAGCCCTAGACGCTGCCGACACTGTGGCGCATACAACAGCTAGCTCAGTTGTCATGTGCAGGGCGTCCTGGTTACAGCAGTCATCTGCCCCTAAAGACCTTATGTCGAAGGTCGAGGACCTCCCCTTCGACAGGCAAAATCTATTTTCAGAAAAGACCGTTCAACTGTTCCATTCGGGAAAGACTCCAGGATGACCCTTAAGACACTGGGAATGTGCACACCGCCTTATCGCCGGAAAAGATACACTCCATACCAGAGACACAGACCCTTCTCTCATCAGCCACCAGCATATAGACCTCACGAGCAACAACGAGGCAGACAATGCCAGCAGAGGAGGCGACCCCCACCAAAAGCGTCCACCCACCAGAACACCAGGCAGCAGGTCTTCCATCACTGTTTGAGACCTTTTCTTCAATGTTGGGCCCATATTACGACCGACAAATGGGTCCTCCAGACCACCCAGCTAGGCTACACCATTCCATTCACATCACTACCCCTCCATCCCCCCCATCCCATCACTCTTCAGGGACCCATCTGACGAGCCCCTGCTCAGGCAGGAGGCTATTTGTCTACTCACCATTGGGGCAATAGAGACGGTCCTGATACTTTCTATTATTCCCAATACTTTCTAACAGAAAAGAAGTTGGGGGGTTGGAGGCAAATATTAGACCTCTGGGGTCTCAATCACTACCTCCAGAAACAGCGATTCCGCATGGTCACCCTAGCTACAATCATCCCAGCACTTCAGGGCAGAGACTGGTTCACGTCCCTCGATCTTCAGGACGCTTATTTTCATGTGGCCATCCACCCGGCCCACAGATGATTCTTACATTTTCAAATCGGTGCGGACCATTTTCAACACAAGGTCCTGCCTTTCGGTCTCTCGTCGGCTCCAAGGGTTTTCTCCAAGACCCTAGCTGTTCTGACGGCATACCTTCGCTGCCTCGGTATAGTGATTTTTCCCTATCTCGACGACTGCCTAATCAGAGCCCCATCGTCAGTAGAGGCACTTCATGCCACAAATACCACGAGCGCAGTTTTTGAAGCTCTGGGTCTCATTCTCAACATCTCAAAGTCATCTATGAATCCCTAGCAATCAATACAGTTTATCGGGGCCCAACTCGACTCCATCCACAGACGAGCCTTCCTACCAATAACCAGATTCCAAACAATTCAGGATTTGATTCAGGTGCTGCTGACCAGCCCAAAGGTCTCCATATTACAATGCCTACAACTCATGGGACATATGGCATCCATGACTTAAGTTGTCAAGCACACCAGGTTACATTTTCGGTGCCTTCAGCATTGGATGGCAAGGACGTGCCCTCCAAACACTCGCGATGTCCACAGGACAATAGTAATACCTTCCCACGTCAGACCGTCGCTAGCCTGGTGGACCATTCCCGACAATCTGATGTCAGGCATACGTTTCCACCGTCCTCAGCCAACAATGCAGCTTACGACCGACACATCACTCCTCGGATTGGGGCGCCCACCTCAGACACGAACAGGTACAGGGCCTATGGTCCCCCAAGGAATCGTTGATACACATCAACCTTCTAGAGCTCAGGGCAGTCTACTACGCTTGCCAGCGCTTCCTCCTGATTATCCAAGGCCAGGTCATACGAGTCCTCACCGACAATATGATGACAGTTTACAACATAAACAGACAGGGAGGAGCCAGATCCCATTCGCTGTGTGCCGAAGCTATACACTTATGGAACTGGTGCAGCCGCCACAAGATCTCTCTCACCGCCGAGTACCTTCCCGGTCATCACAACTGCACAGCCGATGTCCTGAGCAGACATTTTTCGCTCAACCATGAATGGGAATTGCATCCCGAAGTACTCCTCACAATATTCCATCACTGGGGTTTCCAACAGTAGACCTCTTTGCTACACACCTCAATTCGAAATGTCCTCAGTACTGTTCGAGAGCAGGGATTGGATGCAATTCCAAAGGGGATGCATTCCTTTACAGCTGGAGTCGCCATCTTTTGCACACATTCCCCCCTATGCCTCTAATACCCAGGGTTGTAGAGAAAATTCTCTGGGATGGAGCCACAGTAATTCTAATAGCCCCCTCCTGGCCATGACAGACGTGGTTCCCTTACCTGCATCGTCTGTCGGCTCGTCCTCCATATCCTCTACCCAGACACCACAACCTGCTCACGCAGAACAACCTCTCTCTGCTCCATCCGCAGGTCGACCATCTGGTACTCACGGCATGGGTACCTAGTTGGTTCCAGCAAACAGAGATAACATGCTCACAGTCTGTTAAACATATCCTGTTACACAGTAGGAAATCACCCACATGTACTACCTACCTCCACAAATGGTCTCTCTTCTCTTCCTAGTGTTCTCAAATGAACTTAGATCCAGGTTCTGCTCCTATCCAACGAATTTTAGATTACCTTTTACACCTCAAGGACTCCGGCCTTTCCTGTGCTTCCATCAAAGTGCATGTTGCTGCAATATCTGCCTTTCGCCATTCCGTGGATGGATATTCGGTATTTTCACACCCCATGATGAAGAGATTCATGAAGGGAATGGCTAACCTATTTCCACATCACACACAACCGCCGGATCCTTGGGATCTGGAGATGGTCTTGAATGCGTTAATGGATAAACTCTTCGAGCCTCTAGCAACATGTGACCTTCAAACTCTTTCAGTGAAGGTTATCTTCTTGCTCGCAATAACTTCAGCAGGAAGAGTTGGCGAACTAGCTGCCTTATCAGCTTCACCTCCATATACAGTGTTCACCCCCCAGGGGATCATACTACGCCCACAACCACGTTTTCTCCCCAAGGTGAACTCGCAGTTCCATATAAATGAGCCAATAATCCTGCCCACCTTTTACCCCAAACCGCATCTCTCGCTGGAACAGACACGCCTACACACTCTGGACGTAAGACAAGCGCTGGCTTTCTATATTGATAGAACTAGACCCTTCCGCAAATCTAACACGCTTCTAATATCAACTGCGGAACGTTCCAGTGGTCATCCACTATCTGCACAACGCATCTCCTCAATTATCATCAACTGTATAAGGAGATGCTATACCCTGTGAAATAAGCCACTACCATTAACAACAAGAGCACATTCGACTCGAGCGGTAGCAGCCTCCACCGCTTTCCTCAGAGGAGTACTGCTGAAGGATATCTGCAGAGCCACTACATGCTCGTCGAACTTAACGTTCGCCAGACATTACGCCATCTCCAATGTCCTCATACCAGACTCAGTGGTGGCATCAGCAGTGCTGTCCACGGTTACAGCATGTGAGCTCCGAACCCTCCTCCTTCATGAGCTACTGCTGTAAATTCATCTACAGTGGAGCACCCATGGGACACTGCTCAAAGAAGAAGTTGTTACCCTGTGCAGTAACTATGGTTCTTCGAGATGCGTGTCCCGTGGGTGCTCCACGACCCACTCTCCACCCCTCTTTGGAGTATTTCTATTTTATGTCTGTCAGACCAAGAGGTTCAGTAGGAACTGGCGGGAGCCGGACCGCACGCACACAAACGGCGTGAAAAAGCACGAGCTGCGCTTCACGCATGTGCGGTCTGGCAGACTACGGCTGGGAAAGATCTCTGATCTGCGGCGTTGGGACAAGCCCGACACCTACAGTGGAGCGCCCATGGGACACGCATCTCGAAGAACCATCATTACTGCACAGGGTGAGTAACTTCTTCTTTTCAGGACCTGTGTAGAAGGGTGGCTGATGTGTTAGAGATCTCATTAATGACACAGCCTGACACCCAACATAAACTCATTAGCATCCTGCATGCTACACCATGAGTAAAATTAGTGCTACCCAGGGACCCTGCTCTCATGGATCCCGCTAAACACCTGTGGCAAACACCAGCCACCATATCGCCAGTGGGCAAAAAGGTGGACAGAAAATATTATGCCTCCTCGCAGGGTGCAGAGTTTCTCTTCGCACGGCCTCCTACCACTTCCCTCATAGTTGATGCTGCCAACCAGAAGGCCAAACATACTTTACCAAAATCCACTCCCCCTGAAAAGGAGTGGATAAGGAGTGGAAACAGCTTGATCTCATAGGGAGAAAAGCCTACTCGTCTGCCTCCCTCCAGCTACGCATCTCGAATTATATGGCTACGTTGGCAAAATATACTGCATTCCACTGCAGTGAGCCTATCAACTTACCTGTCTTTTCCCCAAACCTCACGACAATGAGACGCAGGCAATGCTTCGTACCCTCGATCTCCGCAGGGCCATCACATTCTACATAGATAGAACTACACGAATTTGCAAAACTAACAGATTATTCATTTCAACTACAGAACCATCTCTGGGTCTTGCCATCTCCTCTCAGAGTCTTTCCAAATGGATAGTGAAGTGCATAAGACTGGCATACTCAGTCTTTGGCAAAGATGCGCCTCCATAATTTCATGCACACTCAACCAGAGCCATGGCCACATCAACTGCATACATCCAGGGCATTCCCCTGTTAGATATTTGTAAATCAGCTACCTGGTCATCCATCCATACTTTCGTGACCCACTATGAGCTCGACACATACCATTCTCATCCACTCCATCTTGACGGCGCCCAAACACCTAAGGTGGATCACCCTCAGGAACACCCATCTCGAAGAATGTCAGTTACTGCAGAGGGTGAGTAACCCTCTCTTCAGGTTGTCTATGAAAAGTAGAGCCTTTTCTTTCTCTTCTCTGAAATAGAAATATATATTTGTTTGGACATATTGTAATAATTACACCTTACATTTCTTTCTAGAAACTTCTGCTGCATATTATGATGCTCTTAGATATATTATCATAGAACAAGCCATCATATTATTAACGAATTACTTTTTTCACAGGTTCTGTGAAAGGCTTTAGAGAGATTCTTTGTTCTGAATAGCCTGAAGCTTTGTTAGTAGTGTTCTTTTCTTTGCTAAAGTTATATCAGGTTATTAAGTTACTTCGCTTAGCATAATTGCATTGTCAAATCCAGTTTCAATTCATAAACTATTCAGAGTACACTCTATATATGACTAAAATCTGTGGACTCAAACCAAATGCAGAGAACAGATAAGGTGAACATTCTGTTTTCCAGGCCAGGGGAAGGCTGGCAGTCAGGACATTCTGAAGGAATATTTCTACAATGCAAAGAAAAACTTGTGGTGAGATTTCTGTAGTGGAATAAGATGCTTAACAAAATAACTCTGTCCTAAAACTTAAACAATATACTTTTTCTTTGTTCTCAGACATGTTTAGAAGAATGATTGCAAGAATTATAATACAAAACACAAGCTTACCTCTTCATAACCAATATTATGTGCATGAACAAGTACTCCAAATTTGAAATGTAATTGGATACTGTTTTCTTTTATCAATTTGTTTGTTCTTGTAATCATCATCTTCCATGCTAATAAAGCTTTTTTGCTGAATTTTTAATTCCGAGAAAATTATGTGATAAGCCGGCTTTGTGTACAGAATTCTATTAGATTTTAATTCCATGACTACTTGCTTAAGTTGCCCTTTCCCATAAATTACAGTTTTTCACATTAGTATTTTCATGCCATTTTTTTCTTTTGATTTTCTTGAATTTGGGAAATTCAGAAGATGTGTCTGACGTGCTATATCTCACAACTGCGCAGAGCTATGCCAATTTCAGCATAATTTAGAATTCTAATTTTTTTTGGCTTATAGCTTTTGTTTTGTTTTGTTCTTTTCTTTGTCTTTTTCCTCCTCTCTGTTCATCACCTCAAGCCTTGGGGAAGACTGTTGGTCTCTGGGGCAATACGGAGGTGTATTCCTTTCCTGTACTGACAAGCTGAACAGACGTACCTTGTTGGTTCGACCCGTCAGCAAGCAGGACCCTTTCAGTAATTTCTCTGGCTTCTTTCCTCCTGTAAGAAATCCTTTTAAAATGTATGCTACAGAACTTCCATTAACAAGCACCAGTAGGAGAAAAAATATGTCAAATATCATTAGCTTTTTCCTATTTTTTGTCATTTACATTTTCTCTTTACTGAATATATTTATTATCTGTTCTACTCCCCTTTTGGTCTCTGGCAACAATTAACAAATTCCTTTGCCTAGGCCTAGGAAGCAGTGTCCTTTGTATTCTTTTGAAATCAAAACCACTGCTACTGGGAAAGGTGGAAAATCTAGAATGGCTTATTTAAAGTAACTATAGTCCTGATTGCACACTGCACTTAAGCATGTGTGCAAGCTTAAGTATATTAGTAGTCCTATTGAAATTAGTGGGACTGCTTACATATTTTAAAGATAAGTATGCATGGAAATGTTTTCTGGATTGTTCAAATGTGTGAACAAAAGCCAGTATTGTACATTGTACCTAATTTGTGGTGGCTGCAACAATATTTTTAGTACCTTTTATTATTTTGTGTAATTAAGATATGCCTTAAACTAACTAATTCACGTATATTATTTACAATATATACAATAAACCATCCGTACTGAAATTTATACCTGTGCTGGGAGGTACATGTAATATTTGTACTCTTCATGCCTCCACAAGTGTAATAATAGCCTGAGTGCTTTTAAGGAAGTTTTTCTTAGGGTACATCTACACAGCAACATTATTTCAGAATAACTTAGTCCGCATCTACATAGCCAGCTCTTATTTCAAAATAATGTCAAAATATTGTCAAGCTGGAGGACTTGTTACTGCAACACCTGTAACCATCATTGTGCAAGGAGTAAGGGAAGTCCGAGGAAGAATGCTCTATTATGAAATAAGTGCTGTGTAAACACTCCCAATTTCAAAATAAGCTATTTCAAAATAAGCTACACAATTGATGTGGCTCAATTTGCACAGCTTATTTGGAGTTAAGCCCTGCTGAGTAGCTGGACCCTTAGTACACTTCTGCAGTGTATTATTTTCACTTAGTTAGTACAGGGAGTAACTAGTGCGGTCTTTCCCTGATGTAGACAAGCCTTATGTATTCATTCTCTCATATTCACAGAAATGAAAAATTTAAAAAATTAATACAAATAAAATCATACAAATTTTCCACCAACTCCCATTGTATTAATGGGAGTAGAGACCTGAGCAGGTTGCAACGGGGACCTTTTATCTTTAGCTTTGTGATAGATTATAGAGAATATTTTTATGTTAGTGGAAGTTCTGTTCCAGTTTGTTTTCTGTCATGAATATATCCTTCATTCTTTTACTTATTCTAGTTGTTTCAAATTGTTCTAATAAACTAACTTACTAATTTGTTACAATTCGCTTAGTTATATGATCTTTCAACTTCTCAGCTTACATTACTGCTTACCTTTAGCCAAAAAAAATAAAAATAAGTTGATTAGTGATTCTGACTAAATGAAATCTGAAAACGTTGAAAGAAGCATCTACTCTGTTTACAAAATGCAGTTGCTATACTTATGCTAGAGTGTTTAAACACTATTAACATAATGATACAATATCATGCCAAAATCAATTTGATTTTTATTTGCTTTCCTTTATTATTAAAATTATTTATCTTGATTTATAGATTTTATTTTAAAATTCTCAACTTTTGCAGTTGTTCACTCAAGGCCATCTTTCAGTCACAAATTAGTGTTTCATCTAGATACTGAAGGTGATTTTTCAGAGGTGCAGAAGTCAGGACCAATGCACTCTGACAGCCAATGGGAGTTAGACATTTAACTTCCAAATATGCCTTTCAAAATCTTTCCCTCTGTGTAAAGAAATCTTGCAGATTTCTGAAGAGTAAAGTAATACATGTTGAAAGTTTTTTTAATGTATTGATATGAATTATTTAGGGTATAGTGTGTAGCCGTTAGTATTACAGGTGTTCTGCAGGAGAAACTTGAAGTACAAAGTTACCTTTCCATCACTGGTATAGAGTTCTGGTTAGGTACAACTCACAGAGAGAATGAATGGAAGTAAAATGAAGAGGGGGTAATGGAATGTAGATAGTTCTCATTATGCATAATTTTCAATAATATTTTGGTCAATTTTGACTTTCTGACATTCAAGAAATATTTTGGGTAGTAATATTTGAGGGATATTAAGCTACCAGCCTGAGTTCTGAGCGGTTTATGCCCAGCACAAATTAACAGAACCGCCCCCCCCCCCACAATGATTTAGTGTTGCTAAAATATTCAGCAGTTCCTGCGTACTTTGGGCTGTGCTGTGATAATGTGTAGTCATACTGTGAAATAGATGGCCCTTCTAAAGATTTAAATAAACTTTTTCTTCTGTTGTTTGGAGAAAGTAAGAAGTCCCCACATATCCCTCCAAATAACTTAAAAGATTATCTAAAAAAATGGCAGTTCCTTTCTGTTTAAGATATTTAACCTGTTCTCTTTACAGCAGTGTTAATTTTTGTTTCTCTTTCCTGGAACAGACAACTGCAAAACTTTTAGAAGGCTCACACCAACAACATGGATTTCTCTCTCTCACTTATACAAAGGCTGTGACAAAAAATGTCCGGCACAAGCTGATATCAAGAAATGAACGAAGAACTTTCCATAAGCTATCTGAGGGTCTTAATGATGGTTCTCCTCATTTTCTTCATGAGATCCTTCTTTCTGCTCAGGCATTTGATGTTGTCCTATGTTTTCCTTTGCTTAATGCAATTGCAAGTATATTTCAAGCAAGTCTGCCAAAGAATCAAAAAGAGAAAAGCAAATCATCTGGCCAACCCATGAGGACTCATACTTTAACATCTCGGAACTTACCTCTGATTTATATCAACACAGGTGTAATGAGAGTCTTCTTTCCCAAAACTGAGGAAATGCAACATGATACAGGAGGTACTGTATGAATATATTTATTATGTGACACATTTACTTCCTTCCAGGTTCTTTAGTGAAGGTTAAACTCCAAAGATGAAACAGATCTCTTGAACAACTTTCTTTGCATTCTAGACAGGTGAATTCTAGGGAAATCTAGTCCTTATGACCAAAGGGTTCTATTTCAATTATTGCACAGTTCCTTGTGACAATGGTATATTTAGAAATGTCCCTGGGGTTCTCATAGTGTAAGACACAGAGATGGAGAATGTAATTAATATGGTACACACTAGATTTCTTACAACTTGTAGAAATACTTACTTTGGAGGTCTGTTTTTGTCTGTCCATAGCATTTGGGCTATGAATATGGTCAGGAGTTGCATGGAGAGAACTTAAGCCCCGAGACTGCAATTAGATCTACAAGAGTTGACTCTTGTGCCAGCACTGACCCACTTTGACCCATTGGTATAAGAATCCACCTAGGTCAGGTAGATCCATTTGCAGGAACAGGATCTTACATACTATGGCTGGGAATCATTGAAAATCCTTGGGCCTTATCAACATGGACATTCTGTTTGTGGCAAACTAGAATGTGAATCTATCCTTGGACTTGCCAATTGTAGACTGGCTATCTGTGTGGATCCTGCTGCTGTGCATTAACAGTTTGTTAAAGTGTCATTCAAAGAGGAATGAATTAAAAAATCATTAACAAATTGTTAACACACATGAGAGGATCAACAGTCAGTCAGTCTGTCTGTGGTAGGCTAGTGTAAGGTAGAGTCACACCTGAGCTTGCCACAAACTAAATGGTCATGTTAGACAAGCCCTTAAACCACTAGGGAGATGGATGGGTATTTAGGAAGATGGAAAGTATAAAAACCCTATGCTCAGTTAAACCTCTATTCTAAGTCTCTGCGTTAAGCAGCTTGAGGCCCACCACAAACATTTTTGGTCTTGATTATGTATCTTGAGGCTCAATTAATAAATTTCCATACAGGAGCGAATTTCTATAAGCTATGGATATAAAATTTTTAACGTATTTAAAATACACAGTTACCCCTGTTGTCTCTTCTTACAAATAATATGCTTATACTCATACTTTTAGTTCTTATATTTACATAGAAAGACTTGAATGTTAGAACTACACATGCAGGCAGCTAGAGACTATACAAGTACTCTACCCCCACCATGAGCCTTCTGAGAGAGGAATAAAATGTATTACTGATATAATGATATGATTATGTAAGTCATATAGGTATGGTTTGTTACCATTATCTGCAATAATACACAATCTAAACCCATGATTTAGATTGTAGAATTTATATTTTCTCATAATCTAACAAGAGGTGCAGACAGAGAGAGTGTATTTAGATTATTTTTTTGTCAACATCCTCTACCATTTTCCAACTGGGTATGGCAGAAATACAGCCAGATAAAATTAGAGTGGGTTTGTTGGCAAAGAATAGTGATCATTCTGCTAGGAAGGGTGTCTTGGCTATGGATTTTTTTTAAAAGAATATGTTTTTGCAATATCTGTAGCTTTGCACCTAATTAAAATTAAATTTATAAAAGTGCACTAGCCGTCTTAAAGAAAGAAAGACTGACCCTGTGGTATTCACATTTTTAAGTAATTACAAATAGTGAACTGCTGTGAGGAAGCTTGAATGAAGATGGTAAACACTCATTCATATATAAAAGGTGACTGAAAAGGTTAAAACTTTATTAAAATAAAATCATAGCTAACCCCCAACCTAGTAGTTTTGGAATTAAATGAAAATGTGAAGGTCATTACCTGACCCTTTCTATCTCTTTCTTCTTTCACCTCAAACCTTTCTAAAGTCATTTATTTCTGAATGAGGACATTGAGGTCTCCTTGCCCATAAAGTCTAACAAAGGCCAAGGCTTGAACATGACCAGGTGGTTTTTTTTTTTTAATTAACAATGGCCCTTTAAATATTAGGATTTTAACTTCTTTTGAAAGCCTCTGTACTATATAGTGCATCTGCAAGTGGTGTTCAGATACTACTTTCAGGTAATTCCAGTATACCAAACAAAAAAGTTGCTATTTCAATATGACGACTTATATGATAAATGGTACTATATTGGGCACATTTTCTCTAAAGGCTGTGTCTAGACTACATCCCTCTTTCTACAGAGGGATGTAAATTAAACACTTCGAAATTGCAAATGAAGGGGGGATTTAAATATCCCACGCTTCATTTGCATAATCACGTCAGGATTTTTTTGAAATAGCCTGTCATTTTCTACAGAACCGTGTCTAGACCACTGTTTTACTTTCGAAATGGCGCTTTTTTGAAAGAGCACCATGATACGATTATGCAAATGAAGTGCGGGATATTTAAATCCCCGCTTCATTTGCAATTTCAAAGTGTCTAATTTACATCCCTCTGTCGGAAGAGGGATGTAGTCTAGACACAGCCTAAATGTTTCATAAGTTAACTATTAAAATATATTTTATCTTTCCTTTGCCATCAGTTAGGACATCTATTAGTCACAGGCCAATGTAACCACTGATACCCATTTTCTTTTTAAAAATTCAATGCAACTTTTCTTTTCCTCAGCACAAAATGTTCTAAGTGTGTCTATGATAATTATTTCAGTGGCATGACCAGATCAGAGGTGTTTTCTAGCAAGTCTCATACTGGACTTGGTGATACCCAAAGATGACATGCTGTAGCGTTGCAATCCTCATTTTGCTCATAATTTTTTTCTCACTCCTATATCTAAGGACATGATTACATTGAAAGAAATGTTGTGAAAAACAGTCTCTTTGATAACAGGGAATGTAAAGGTGTTACAAAGGTTAATGTTGGTGTTCTATACTGTATTATAAATACTTACTATTTAGGGACCTGATCCTGAAAACATGGCACAGCTTCACAGTTATGAGCAGTCCCATTGAGTTCAGTAGGATTATTTACATTTATGAAGGTAGTGTACACATATATGGCTCTGCATTTTGGAGCTCACATGAATTATATAAAAAGGTTTTATTTATTATTTTGAGGGGTTTTTTTACGTAAAATGTAAAAGCAGAAAAGCATCCCCAAGTTCAAGCAGACTGCTAAACAAAGTAACTATTGAAAATGTGTAACGGTTGCATTAAATGTACCTTTAAGAATTATTTCTAAAATAACTGTTTAAAGAATCCTAAAACATAAACATTGCAGGAGTACACCTTACTTTATATTCTGTAACTTCTGTTCTACTTTTGAATTATGTTTATGGTCATCTAATTTAACAAAAGAACAGAATGGAATTTATGTATTCATGAAATATAGTTTAATGCATCTAACAGCCCATGTAAAAATTGAAACACTTTTTTTTAAAAAGTTTATATGAAGGATACCAAAGTGCCAGAGTAACTTTCCCATGTATTAGTCAAGTGAATTCTTTATCCATCAGCCACAGGTGTGCAGCAGTAGGGGTAGATGGAAAAAATATGAATCTGAGAGACTTTGACATATAGAGCTATAATAAATCGGTCCCAGGGTGCATACATTATGCGCAATATATACTTTATTAGTTATAACTTCGGAAGAATGCGAACAGGCAACCATGGTTTTATTCATTATAGTTTTCCCCTGAAAAGTTGAGGAGTATGTATAGCAGAATATGAGTTAGGTGATGTACTCGCCATCACTAAATCATTATATAAATCATCATTACCCAGTAAAGCATCAAAATATTGATTATAACAGTACTCTCTTTATGTGTTAAAGAGTTAATTTGTTAAACCATGTGACATTGCAGTATTCTTTGGTACATTTTTGTGATAGGTAAGCTATAAGTGTTGGACATACCAATAATATTAAATATTCACTTCTATTTCTTTTACCAAAATCCAAACTCTTGTTAAAATAAAGGGGTAAGGGACAGGAGACCTTTCTCACATGCTACTTTTTTTGCCTACTCTTGCTCACAAATAACATCATGTTCTAAAGCATAAGTGTTGGTGAACTGTGTAATATTGAGTCTAATGAATAGCCTTCTATTTATTGTACTGTAATAAATGATCAAAATGACAAATACTGGAAACTTCTTTTGTTTACTATTCTAAAATCCTGGGTATAGAATCATAGAACACTTGAACTGGAAGGGACCTCAAGAGGTCATCAAGTCCAGTCTCCTGCCCTCACAGCAGGCCCCAGTATTGTAGACCACCCCTGATAGATGCCTATCCAACCTGCTCTTCAATATCTCCAGAGATGGAGGTTCCACAACCTCCCATGGCAACTTATTCTAGTGTTTAACCACCCTGACAGTTAGGAAGTTTTTTCTAATGTCCAACCTAAACCTTCACTTGCTGCAGTTTAAGCCCATTGTTTCTTGTCCTATCCACAGAGGCCAAGAACAATTTTTCTCCCTCCTTCTTGTGACACTGTTTTAGATACCTGAAAACCACTATCATGTCCCCTCTCAGTCTTCTCCTTTCCAAACTAAACATGCCTAATTCTTTCAGTCTTCCTTCATAGGTCATGTTCTCTTGTCCTTTAATCATTCTTGATCTTCTCTGGACCTTCTCCCATTTCTCCACATCTTTCTTGAAATGTGGTGCCCAGAACTGAACATGATACTCCAATTGAGGCCTAATCAGCACAGAGTAGAACGGAAAAATGACTTCTTGTGTCTTGCTCATAACACTCTTGTTAATGCATCCCAGAATCATGTTTGCTTTTTTTTGCAACAGCATCACACTGTTGGCTCTCATTTAGCTTGTGGTCCACTATGACCCCTAGATCCTTTTCTGCCGTACTCCTTCCTAGACTGTCACTTCCCATTCTGTATGTGTGAACCTGATTTTTCCTTCCAAAGTGGAGTACTTTGCATTTGTCCTCAAGTAAACAGGATGAAGTTTAATCAGACCATTTCTCTATTTTGTCTAGAGCATTTTGAATTTTGACCTATCCTCCAAAGCACTTGCAGCCCCTCCCAGCTTAGCATCATGTGCAAAATTAATAAGCGTTCTCTCTATGTCATCATCTAAATCTTTGATGAAGATATTGAACAGAACCCATCCCAAAACAAACCCCTGTGGAACTCCACTTGTTATGCCCATCCAGCATGATTGTGAACCATTAATAACTACTCTCTGGGAATGGTTGTCCAGCCAGTTATGCTCCCACCTTATAGTAACCCCATCTAGGTTGCATTTCCCTAGTTTATTGATAAGGTCATGTGAGACCCAGTCAAATTCCTTACTAAAGTCTAGGTGTAACTAGGGCTTCTCCCTTATCCACCAGACTCATTATCCTATCAGAGAAAGCTATCAGATTGGTCTGACATGATTTGTTCTCTACAAATCCATGCTGGCTGTTACCTATCATCTTAAAAAGGATTTGAGTCAGAAAGGGAGAAAATGCAATACTTAGCATAGTGATCTGCAACCCAAAGCCTTTCAAATAATATTTAAAAGACGTTTAATATACATCCCTTCCCCCCCCCCCCATTTTAAAGAACATTGTTAATTCAACACTGACAGGAGGTAATTTAAGTCTAATATCTAGGCTTTGTAAAAACCAATGCCGATTTTGGTTTTGGTAAAAAATAATTGGCTCAAAGTTTTTAGTGGGCATTAAAAATTTCCCCTTCAATGCTTGCAACCGAAATAAGTGAAGATCATTTTGGTCAGATTAAGGCCTGAAGGAGATGGGGTCTGGTTTTTGAGTTGACAGTTTCCTTGAAGCAAATCATTACACTATCACTCAGTGGTTACATTGCTGCATTGTGCATTATATGATTTTTTCTCTATTATCCGGTATTCTGCGATCCCTGAGATCAATTCACAAAAAATATATACCAAGACTTCTGAATGTCGACTCAGAATGTGGCTTCTAATTCACCAAAAATTAAATTGTTCTGTAGAATCCATTGAAAAAAAAAAAAGCTGTGTGCTGACTTGTTCTTTCCACATCAAGCCTCTTCTATGGCTGAACATTTAATTTCAGAAGCTTCAGGGGGTAGCCGAGTTAGTCTGTAAAGAAAAAAAACAACAAATGGTCTGGTAGCACTTTATAGACTAACAAAACATGTAGATGGTATCATGAGCTTTCGTGGGCACAGCCCACTTCTTCAGATGACAGGAGTTTCAGATGAAGAAGTGGGCTGTGCCCACGAAAGCTCTTCTTCATCTGAAACTCCTGTCATCTGAAGAAGTGGGCTGTGCCCACGAAAGCTCATGATAACATCTACATGTTTTGTTAGTTTATAAAGTGCTACCAGACCATTTGTTGCATTTAATTTCAGAATATGATATCTGAAGTATCTTACTGGGTGGCCACAGATGGTGAAATGGATTGGGTTTAAGTATTTACATATTAAATAGGTTGATCTGTGTAATTTATGTAGTTTGTTTAATACTGAAGGTGGAGTTGGAAACTATATGACCATGCTCAGGCATATTATAAAGATATTACTGGCAGCTTCTCAGTTGTCATAAAATCCTTCAGAGTAGCAGAGCTGCAATACCTTCTGCAAGTCTTTGTGGCTGTTGAAATAGAACACAATTTTTTTCCTCAGTGATGATGCAAGAGCGCCATGGAACTTCAGTGTATTATGAACAATAGAATCGAATTTTTTTCACAACCAAGCTCTGTTTTTATATTTAATATAACACTCATTTAAAGTAAACATTTTCTTATCTGGCTGAAATATAACACATAATTTAGACAAAGTAAAAAGCAGAGATTATTCATTATAGCAATTGAAAATGTCACAAAAAGACACTTTATAGTATAGTATTCCATACTATTGTTTGTTGCAATCAGTAAAGTGTTCTCCAGGGATAACTGGTGAAAGATCTGCTATTCAGTGGTGAGATGGTAAAATCTTTATATCTTTGTTTGTTTCTTGCTTCCTTGCTTTCATGACCACAATATAATGCTGAATAATATTTTAACATTTTATATGCATATTCTTCAATATGTGTTTATGGGAAAGGAGTTTTATAATATGAAAATCTGTTGGCTGGAGAAAGGGTATTTTTAAAATAAGATACCTCAATGTAGAGCAAGAGGTCACAGATTATGATTTAAGTGCAAGACAAAACTATGGAGAGGTTGGGCATCAAGTAACAACCTGCCCTGTTATGTCATCATAAAAGTTCCATTGGTGGCAATGGTGTTATTTGCACAAGTAGTAACTTTTGTGCATAAATTTTTGCTGTATTGAATCTTTAATACCTCCTCTGATTCAAAGATTCTTAATAAACAGTCTTTTATATATGTCTGCTATGTACCTCTGTGCATGCACTCACTTATATAAAAAATGCATGTTTTCTCTCTCCTTAGTTGAAACTAATCAGGCAATAAAAGAAGACACTTTGATTCTCAAGATTGGGTCTGTCTCAATGGCTCCCCAGGCTGACAACCCTCTTAGCAGAGCTATACTCAGAAAAGATATTTACCAGTAAGTATTTTTCTTATATCTAAACTCACAAATATTTCATTTGCAGTAGAAGTTAATTGATAAATAAAATTTGGTCCATGCAGCCTGTAAAAATACTTTTGATATTCAAAAACAGGTGTTTTATTTTCTTCCCTTTCAGGCTTTCAAATCCATTCAGACATATCAAGTATTTCTGTGAAGTGTTGATATATAACAGAAGTTAAATGTCAAGTCATTATGAAAGTAAAGATCACACATGAAAGCATTTTAAGAAACTTGGTTTTATTTAGCTAAGACTCAGATCACCTGAGAAGAAAGGGGACTGCTTCTGACTAGCATAACTCTCAGTAGTGTAGTGTGAAAGTGATAGATACAATGTAAATGCTAGGCACACATTCAAAATTCATGGCTTTTGACATCATGTGGATCACAGGGATAAAGGAGAGCAAACTTTACAGTAAACACATTTTCTTCAAAAATGTCTAACTCTGGATCCTGTCATTGAGTATCTGCAAACTTCATCAGTGGTATATAGGCAGCAAAACTGGCAAACATATGTAATCAACATGGTAAAAAAAATGTATGATGTTAAGTATAGTTGGATCTGATGCCAGACATGAAAGTATGGTTGCAAATAATACCAAGTGAGAAAAGTCACAGAAATACAGATGAACAAGTGTCTTATGCTTCCTGTTGGTCTGTTGCTCAGATGTGGCAATATTTTTGTTTGAAAAGTACTTCATATTGCACTTCAATAGAAGTTACAAACATAAAAATCCTTTCCCAGCAGTAAAACATTTACTGCCTAGAAAATGACAGCGATTTTACTCTGTCAAGTATAGGAATTTTTAGAATGGCAGGAAACTATGAAATTTCTCGAGCTCTTTGTCTCGTCTGTTCATTGAGAAGTTATAAGGCAGTCTTCTTTCTCCAAATGTCTATTTTCCATTTGGAAATATTTGAATTATTGTATTTACTCATATGTTTGTCAGTAGTAGCTTATTTCTTATATTAAATGGGCTATGACTATTATCATGTTCGGATCCCTTCCATGACAATACTTTGTGTCCTGTTGCTAGTAACTGCTTTTGATGAGGAGGTCTGAACCACTTCCCACTCTGCTAACAAATGTACTGGCTTCTGCCTCTGTGGTTCCTCTGTTCTCACAATCCCCTCTATCTTGTAAACTAGTTTCTGCTTTTTGAGGGGCAAAAATAAAACTACATTCTATTGTCTTCGTCTCCCTCTATTCCTAGTTGGGATTTTAAAACTATTTTAAAAAATACCCCTAGCACAAATGTGAACCTTCAAGCTCTAGTTTCAGTAATGTAATCTCCAGTGTTGTCTGTTGTTAGGATCTAGATTAAGGATGTTAAAGACTAGGCAACTATCCAATAAGCAATGCTTATCAGATAGAGGCAGCAAAGGGGGGGCGGGGAGAGGGAGTACTTCAAAGGGGCAGAACCACACAGCTGATCCTGGGAAGCTAATCCCAATAACATCACATTTATTTGCATCTCTGGACTTCAGGTATTGCTGTTCTCTGTTCACATGAAAAAGACCAGGAAAGTAGGAGAGTGAAGGGACAAGCCCTCTTAACATCAGTTACAAGTGGATATGTGGTACTCTGAATAGACATTAGAGACTAACTATGCCAGATTTTCAGTTGGTATAAATTGGCATAACATCACTGAAATCAGTGAAGCTACACCAATTTGTACAAGCTGAAACTCTGATACAGTGTTTTTGTATCTGTGAGTGCAGTATACCCTTACGTATCCACAATTGTTTGTCACTAGTGCAGTCTATTGATTAGGGGTCCTGAAGCTTTCTCTTAAGTTGGCCGTTTATAATGTACTAGTCCACTGATCTTTTATTCATTTGCCAACCCCTAAAAATTTTTGAATGGAGGTGTGGGCTGCTTTGGAGATCTTAGACACAGTTTGTGGATCTGCAGGTGTCTGCAGATCACAGGTTGAAAACCACTGTTTTATGGTAATAAAAGATACCCTTTAGACATAGTTTGTGGACCCCAGGGATTTGCAGATCACACATTGAAAACCACTGCAATACTCTAGCTTTTCTGCAACATAAATTTTCTTCTCTCACTTCTACAATCCAGAATGTTGTCTTTTTATTTTGTGCTGCTAAATTTTTAGATTTTTTTAAAAATATCTTTTTTCTAACAAGAAAGTCATTAAAACCCAAGATACAACACAACAGACTAATGGAATTTAAGGTAGAGTTTAAGGTAGAATGAGTCACCAATTCATTTCACAGCATAAGTGAAAGGCAAATCCTTTATCTCTTAATTCTGCAATTATTGACCACAGTTTATAAAAATCTTTTGGGGCATCATTTAAATAAAGGATGCTTTGCAAAATTATATTGCAGGAGATTGCAGTCCTGCTGTTTTTTTAAAAAAATTTTTTTGAACTATTGAGGCAAGCTATGGCAAATTTCACTCTACCAGAATAAATAAAGTAATTTTTAACATAAAAGTTTTAGGAGTCAGCTTTGTGGCACAGTGGTAAATTTGTTGACATCTAATTGGGAGTTCAGGATTTAAATCCAGCATTCAGTCTGTGTTTCCATGCATGACATATATTTGTGAAAGGGATATATTCAGTTTTCATTAAACAGTAGCAGCTGCTAGGTCAGTAGCATTCTGAAGGGAGCCCATTTCAAAACTCTTATTTGGAAAGAAGGATAATACAGAAATGTGTGTAATTAGGCACAGAGTAGAAGTTAGGAAAGAATAAAAATAAGACATTTAGTTGTTTCATCTTCAACGCTTTGCTTCCCAAAAACTAGAATTCATTACCTGACTGGGATTCTTACTATCTTATCTGGAAGGACCTGGACCAGTGTTAGATAACAACTGTGTGTTACTGGGAAATAAAAATGTTGGTTAGGGGTTACCAACAAAAGCAAATAAAAATGGGGAAAAAACCCTTAAACCATACATTTTGTTGAAAAAATGAATAATAAATATTATTTTCAACATATAGAATGTAGTGTTCAGCATAGAACATTTTAAAATATAAAAAATCTGTTGATTATCGGAAATTTATCTGCTATAGTATCATCATAACCCCAACATGGATTTTCCCTCCTCTTACCATCCTTCCACTGCTTCAATTTATTACTAATGTTCTTAATAGAATGTAAGAAAATAAACCATTGTCTGAGCCACTGTCTTCATAGTGTTACTGGATGGGGACCCACAGTCTTATAATTTATTGTGTCACTTTGATATAAACAGTTTTCTGTTTAGATTTGTGCTGCAAGCACATGGAATTAGTTTTACTTTTTGTAGTGTTCCTCTCAAAGAAGAATTTTCTCACATTTAGAAACTCTTCGTATTGAAAAACAGCTTGCTTATTTAACTTGGAAAGAAAACTCAATTCAAAAAGGAATTGTGGAAAAGTAACTCTACCCTGGAAGTTTGGATACAAACATTTCCCTTGTGAATATTGGCATTGAGTAAGCAACATATTGGCAAAATGACTCAATTTTCATTTTACCATATAAAACAAACTTCCCAAACTAACAATCTCTTCTCAAATTATTTCTCTTTAATATACTTAAATTTCATAAATGTATGATTTAATTTCTGTTAAACCAATTGAGGAGATATAATGAATAAAATACACATACAACAAAAAATAGACTCATAAAATAAGGATTAGTATACCATTTTGCTGCCTCCAATAGGGGGCAATGCGTGCCCTTTCCTCTCAGGGTATGTCTACACTGCATTCCTCTTTCGAGAGAGGAATGCAAATGCAGCTGAGCGAAATTGCAAATGAAGCGCGGATTTGAATTTCCTGTGCTTCATTTGCATAATCGCGTCCGTACGCTATTTCGAAATACCCTATTTCGAGATAAAAAGCTCCGTGTAGACGCGGTTATTTTGAAAGAAACCCCTTCTTTCGAAATAACCCTTACTCTAAGAGTTACTTCAAAAGAAGGGGTTTCTTTCAAAACAACCGCGTCTTCATGGCATTTTTTATCTCGAAATAGGGTATTTCGAAGTAGCGGCCGGATGTGATTATGCAAATGAAGCATGGGAAATTCAAATCTGCGCTTCATTTGCAATTTCGCTCAGCTGCATTTGCATTCCTCTGTCAAAAGAGGAAAACAGTGTAGACATACCCTCAGATATGTGTGTGGGAGGTTGAAGGAGTTGTTTCTTATGAATTTCTGATGTCTGCATTCAGCTTGTGAATTTTTGCTCTTCGAGAAAATGGCCACTGTTTCCCATTCCTATCAATGGGACTGAAGATGCAGAGTATTCGAAGCTAGAAGGCATGGCACAATTTTTTGCAGATGTCAGAAGAAATGGGGGAGAATGTCTATAGGCAATAAGTTGGGGGGACAGGACCAGGAGTACGACTGTGAGTGTAACCACTGACTATCCCATGTATGGAGAGATTGAATGGCAACTACCTATACCTGTAGGGAATAGGTCCCTAGGGAGACCTCTCTAATCAGTAAACAGGAAGGTCATATTTTTGTGCATATATTGAGTTTTGATAACACAGATTAGGTGTGAGACATTCCCTGGAAGATGAAAGAATCATAGAACACTAGAACTGGAAGGGACCTCAAGAGGTCATCGAGTCCAGTCCCCTGCCCTCATAAAGAAAAGAATCCAAAGACTGTTTAAAAATAAAATGATTCATTTACTTTTCAAAGAACATATCATTTATTGGGATCTGACTCATGATTTTTGAACACTTGAAATTGGCAACAGTAAATTGACCTTGTTCTTCTTTGAGTGCTTGTTCACACTCGAATGCAGTTCTAGTTCGAGTGCAGTTCACGTGCATGCGCCACGTGCATGAGTGTTGGGAACTTTTCCCCTAGTAGTTCCCGTAGGGTCGGAGACCCCTAGAGTGGCAACACTATATCAATGCATATATACCACATATGACCCGATGTGGTCAGAGAAAAATTGTTCTCCTTAGCCTCTGAGCATAGGACAAGAAGCAATGGGCTTAAACTGCAGCAAGAGCGGTTTAGGTTGGACATTAGGAAAAACTTCCTAACTGTCAGGGTGGTTAAACACTGGAATAAGTTGCCTAGGGAGGTTGTGGAATCTCCATCTCTGGAGATATTTAAAAGCAGGTTAGATAGACATCTATCAGGGATTGTCCAGACAGTACTGGGTCCTGCCATGAGGCCAGGGGACTGGACTCGATGACCTCTTGAGGTCCCTTCCAGTTCGAGTGCTCTATAATTTTATGATTCTATGTATCTACTCCCTAGCATAGCTCTTCAGTTGCTTACACTGAAGATGATAAAGTCTTCTGAGTAAATGGAAAGATGGCAAATGCCCAAGAACTCTAGCCCCTCAGGGTGTTGGGGCATGCCTAACGCCCCAGGCTTTAAATCATACACAATTTGTAAACACCAAGAACTGCAAGATCTGTAGAAGTTTTAAGCACTGCACGAGAAAGGACTGGCAGTACAGACTCCAGGAGTTCCTTATGAAAGCGTCGCTAAAACCCCCTCAAACTGGGAAATCAGCCCCAGCCTCCATACGTGATACTGAGCAGAAGCTGAGTGCGGCAAAAGACCCTGGACACCGGGGTTTCCCAGCACTGAAGACTTCAGGGCCAAGATAGAGGTCCACCTCATCGGCACTGCAAAGCAGGAGGGAGGATAGGGCCAGATCCCCCATCAGCCCCAGCAGAGACAGGACTAAGTAAGGAGGAAGTCCCCAGAGCAAGAGGTCCAAGGTGTACCTTTGCCTCCGGCCCCAGGACTGGTGCCGTTGAGTCTGGCACACGACCTGTCACCGAGAGTCATGAGCCCGGTGCAGGTCTTAAACTCCCCCTTGATGCCAGACACCTTCAAAGCAACCAAGGACCTGATGAAATTTCAGAGGCCGAGTTGTCCAAGGTGCAGGAAAAGCCACCAGCACTGCTGGGATCGCATGTTCGAGAGGGAAGCTGGCGATACTGCATCAACCACGGTCCACGGAACGGTACCAGGGCAGGTCATCTTCCTCGGAGGGACCACCATCACCAGCATAGTGTTCCTCACCACCGGCATCGACAGAGGGCTTGGCACTGAGCATTAGATCAGCGTCGAGATCAAGATCCAGGAGCACTGGACACCACTCCCATTCCAAACCCTCTCAGTACCTTTTGAGATCCCCAAGAGGGTCCCAGCATCCAGCATCAATGCCAGCACCAACATTGTCAGTACAGCTATGGTTGTCTCAATCAGAGTCTGAATCGGATGCAGTGTTGGTCCATTCTCAACTCAGCAGCTCCGGTCATGGCAGAATGGACCCGCTGATTCAGTGGTAGGAACAGTCGCCACTACCTACAGAGTGGCCTTTCTGGGCACACTAGGGCATATATCATCAGTCTCAGGGTGAACCCAGGTCGATGGGGTCAGCTAGCCACAGGTCCTGCTCCCCTCGGGATAGACGCCATTCAGGGGCTCCGTCAGTGATGGAATCCTGCCCACTGAGAGGGGACAACCCACCCTCTGAGCCCCAGGACCAGACTCCCAGACAGGGGCATCAGGTGGAGCCAGATGAGGAACTCTGGGTGCAGCTAACCGAGGGCACCTTGCCTGCAAATGCTTATTTGTCCTCGTCTACAGACGAGACAGTGGTGGGCACCTCCATGTCTGATCCCCTGTCAGTGGACCATAGGGCATACCAGGAACTACTGCACAGGATTGTCCAGCACATGAATCTCCTCTTAGAGGAGATACAGGAACCGGAGGACACCATGGTGGACATCCTCTCACAGGAGGGGCCCCCAAGGTGGCTCTGCCAATCATACAGTTGAACTATACAAACCTATTGCAGATCCCAAGGGTATCAAGAGGAGATACTTCATTCCCTCCAAGGGGTACGAGTTCTTATACTCTCACCCCATCCCTCATTGGGGTTATGGGCTCAGCAGTCAATAAGAGGAAGAGGCAAGGCCAGCAGACCCCGGCTCTACTCCGCAGGGGGCCTACAACTAAGGATCGCCAATCAGCAGGCGATCCTTAGCCGCTATGCTTATAAATTGTGGGAAGCGCTCAATAAATATGAAGAGTTGCTGCCTCACGATGCTCTCCAGGAATTCAGAGCCCTTTCAGAGGAAGTTCATACCATAGCCAGAACATCCCTACAAGCGGCCCTGGACTCAGCAGATTCAGCAGCAAGAACACTCTCAACTGGAGTGGCTATGCGTTGATCTATGTGGCTTGACACCTCGGGGCTTCCCCTGGAGGTCCAGTCCATGTTCCAGGACCTCCTCTTTAAGGGCATCCGCCTGTTTTCAGACCACACAGACTCTAAGCTGCAATTCCTCAAAGACTCCTGAGTGACTAGAGATCCCTAGGGATGCATACCCTGGCATCCCAAAGGCACATGTTCCGCCCTCAGCCTCAGCAGCAGAGATTTATGCCTAGACAGTGCCATGAGCAACAGTGCAGGCTCAATAAGAACAATAATTGGAGGAGATCCTCATGCCAACAAAATAACCTGGGGAACGACTCATCCAAGCCTCCCCCAGACCCCAAACAAGCCTTTTGAAGGTGCACTCAAGGGCAGAGAACTCGACCTACCTGATCATTTCAATCTGTTCTCAGCCAAGCTACTTCTACCATGTGTGGGCTAGTATTACATCAAACTGTTGGGTCCTCCACATGGTTGCTGTGTGGTACTTCCTGCAGTTTGCATCCCCATTGCCTCACCATCTCCCTTACCTGTCCCTCTTCAGGGACCCCTCTCATGAGCATCTCCTAATACAGGAGGTCCAGTCATTTCTCGAGGCAGGTGCAGTACAAGAGGTCCCTCAGGAAGTCAGGGGCAAGGGTTTCTATTCCTGCTGTTTCCTTATACCAAAAGCAAAAGGCGGTTTCAGACCAATTCTGGATCTAAGGATCCTCAACTGCTATATGCGGAAGATAAAGTTCATGATGGTCACTCTAGCCACCATAATCCCTTTTTTGCATCTGGGAGACTGGTTCACTGCCCTTGAAATGAAGGATGCATATTTCCACATTACTGTCCTTCCATGTCACAGGCATTACCTCAGATTCACAATAGCGGGTGAGCACTACCAATTTGCGATACTACCATTTGGCCTTTCTTCTGCCCCACAGGTGTTTAGCAAATGTATGGTGGTGGCAGCGGCCTACCTATGCAAGGGGGGAGAGCGAGTTCAGGTTTTCCATACCTGGATGATTGACTGTTAAAAGCGACTTCCAGAGACCAGCTTCTCGCTTACATAGACCTTGCGTTAGAGCTGTTCATAACTCTGGGCATCCTCCTCAACAAGAAGCCGTCAGTCCTGAGTTTGGTGCAGAGAACAGAATTTATAGGGGCAACAATAGACTCAACCCAAGGGAAAGTGTTGTTGCGAGAGTCAAGGTCCCAGACCATATGGGACTTGTTAGGCATCCTCACCCAGTACCCGGTCACAACATCAAGGATGTGCCTCAGACTTTTGGGCCACATGGCGTCATGTTGCCTTGTGATCAGATACACACGTCTACACCTAAGACCCCTTCAGAGCTGGCTCCCCTCAGTTTATGTACCCACACGCCACAGTCTGTACATGTTAGTGGCCATCCCCCATGGGGTGATAGAGTCTCTTGGGTGGTGGATGGACCTATTAAACCTGTCAGAAGGGGTGCAATTTGCCCCATTGAGCCCCACCTAACACTGGTGACCGATGCCTCAGATCTGGGGTGGGGAGCCCACCTAGGCAACCTGAGGACCCAAGGACTATGGTCACTCACAGACATGAGTCTTCACATCAATGTGAAAGAGCTAAGAGTGGTCAGACTGGCTTGCCAGGTGTTCTGACTCCAAATGCAGAGCTGGTGTGTGTTGGTGTGTTTGGACAATATGACCATGATGTTTTATATAAACAAGCAGGGGGGCATGCGAAAGTCCCAGTCTGCAGCGAGGTGCAGAGACACTGGCATTATTGTGTAAAGCACAAAATCTACTTGGAGGCTCAGTATCTACCAGGGCTACAGAATGGCAGGTGCCCTCGGAAAAATATTTATAGTCCACAAGTGGTTAGTCAGGGAAGATGTGATATGAAGAGTCTTCTGCAGGTAGGGGACTCCCTGTCTAGATCTGTTTGCCACCCCAGGGAACAAAAAGTGCTTGGACTTTTGCTCATTCCAGAATCACGATCAGGGTTCCATGGGAGACAAATTCACTCTCCATTGGAGGAAATGCCCCTCCTGTATGTGTTTCCTCCAATTCTCCTAGTACATTAAGTCCTACTAAAAGCCCACAGGGACAGGGCCTGTCTAATTTTGTTAGCACTGGCATGGCTGTGCCTATATTGGTGCTCCATCCTACTCAACTTGTTGGTGGAAGTCCCGATAGCCTTTCCCCTGTACCCGGACGTCCTAACACAGCATGAGGGGTATCTCAGACACCCAGATCTGTGCTCACTCCAACACCATGGAAACTGGATGGTTCAATTCACTAGCGCTTCAGTGCTTGGCCCAGGTATAAGAGGTCCTCTTGGGCAGCAGAAAGCCCTCTACCAGGGCGGCATATTTGGTCAAATGGAAAAGGTTCTCTAGCTGCTGTGTGGAGTGGGATGTTTCTCCTGGGCGGGCACCTATTCTGGTGGTGCTAGAGTACCTGTTGCACCTATAGTAGCAGGGCCAAGCACCCTCTTTGGTAAAAGTTCACTTGGTGGCAGTATCTGCCTTTTATCCAGGTTGCTCCCAGATGACACTAAGCTAGGGGGAGAGGTAGATATGCTGGAGGGCAGGGATAGGGTCCAGAGTGACCTAGACAGATTAGAGGATTGGGCCAAAAGAAATCTGATGGGGTTCAGCAAGGACAAGTGCAGAGTCCTGCACTTGGGACGGAAGAATCCCAAGCATTGTTCCAGGCTAGGGACCGACTGGCTAAGTAGCAGTTCTGCAGAAAAGGACCTGGGGATTACAGTGGATGAGAAGCTGGATGAGAGTCAACAGTGTGCCCTTGTAGCCAATGTGGCATATTAGGTTGCATTAGGAGGAGCATTGCCAGCAGATCTAGAGAAGTGATTACTCCCCTTTATTCTGCTCTGCTGAGGCCACATCTGGAGTATTGTGTCCAGTTCTGGGTCCCCCAGTATAAAAAGGATGTGGACGCATTGGAGAGGTCCCAGCAGAGGGCAATCAAAATGATTAGGGGGCTGGAGCACATGACCTTTGAGGAGAGACTGAGGGATTTGGGTTTGTTTAGTCTACAGAAGAGAATAGGAGAGGGGATTAGATAGCAGCCTTCAACTTCCTGAAGGGAGGTTCCAAAGAGGACGGAGAAAGGCTGTTCACAGTAGTGACGGATGGCAGAACAAGAAGCAGTGGTCTCAAGTTACAGTGGGGGGGTGGTCTAGGTTGGATATTAGGAAAAACTATTTCACTAGGAGGGTGGTGAAGCACTGGAATGGGTTACCTAGGGAGGTGGTGGAATCTCCATCCCTAGAGGTTTTTAAGTCTCGGCTTGACAAAGCCCTGGCTGGGTAGATTTAGTTGGGATTGGTCCTGCTTTGGACAGGGGGCTGGACTTAATAACCTCCTGAGGTCTCTTCCAGCTCTATGATTCTATGATTCCCTGTTCAGCCACCCCATGGTGACATGTTTTAGGAAGGACTTAGGTTATATCTGTACTATCGTCCACCTGTACCTGTTTGGGACATGAAGCTGGTGCTCAAACTCAGGGGACTACCTTTTCAACCAATGGCTGAGTGTTTATTGCTTCATCTCTCTATGAAAGTAGCTTTTCTGGTGGCTATCACCTCAGCGAGGAGAGTGTCTGAGTTGAGCCTATCCTAAGAACCACCGTACACGGTCTTCCAGAAGGATAAAGTGCAGCTCAGGCTGCATCCATTTTTCCTACCAAAAGTGGTCTCCCAATTCCATCTGACTAAAGAGATTTTCCTTCCAGTTCTCTATCCAAAGCCACACACTAGTGCTAGGCAGAGAGTGCTACACATGCTGGATGTGAGAAGGGCATTGGCCTTCTACATAGTTCTCACTAGGCCATTTAGAAAGTCTACTCAGCACTCGTGACATTGGCAGAACTTATGAAAGGCAACCTGGTTTCTACGCAGTGTGTATCTTCCTGGATAGTGCAGTGCATACGTACCTGTTACGACCTAGCAGGGGTCCCGCCCCCACCGGTCACAGGCCACTTGACTAGAGTAGTGGTGCTCAACCTTTTTTAATTCACTACCCCGAGGACCAGGAAAATTTTGGTTGAGCAAAAAAAAAAAACCATTTTTTTTACAGCCCCTTTAATTTCAAGCGCTGGTCCCTGCCACTTTCCCCCGCCCGTGCTACGTGCACGTCGTATACCTAGCCAGGAAAACAAAATGGCAGCTGGTGCTGTGACCCCCTCCCCCCCAGGAAGACAGCAGTGACCCCCTCGGGGGTTGCGATCCACGGGTTGCGCACCCCTGGACTAGAGCACAAGCCTCGTCGACGGCTTTTCTGGCACAGGTTCCCATGCAGGAGATCTGCAGGGCAGCCACGTCATCTTTGATTCATACATTCACGGCCCTCTACACAATCAATAAATTCTCCAGGGAAGACGCAGCTGTTGGTAGGGCAGTGCTGGAATTAGTGATTCCGAAATCCGACCCCACCTCCATGGGGTAGCAGCTTGGGAGTCACCTGATTGGAATTTATTTGAACAAGCACTCGAAGAAGAAAAGACAGTTACCTGTGATTGTAACTGGTGTTCTTCGAGATGTGTTGTTCACCTCCATTCCAATGCCCACCTTCCTTCCCCACTGTCAGAGTAGCTGCCGAGAAGGAACTGAAGGAGGGTAGGGTCAGGTGTGGTATATATTCCATGATAAACTGGTGCCACTCTAGGGGTCTTCACAGCTGACCCTACAGGAGCTGCTAGGGGAAAAGTTTCTGACGCTCATGCACACAGTGTGCATACACTTGATTGGAATGGACGTGAACAGAACATCTCAAAGAACACCAGTTACGATAACAGGTAACTGTCTTTTACTCAGACTCTGTGGTGGATTTAGGATGTGTTCCAAAATATAGGTATTTAATATTTTATGTTGGAATTTATTAAATATAATATTGTGGGTGGTGATTATATCTGCTACAAAAAACAAAAACAAACATGGAAAATGCTTTAGCTTTACTTCACAGTTGTCATATGGAAACTGGAATTTATTGAGAAATAAATAAATATTGACTTCCCCATTGAGACAAACTAAGAGCACCAGTGCTAAAGGTTTCCCCTCCTACCAAGTAGGGTAGTAGAAGAAGGGCAGGAGTTCTTGAGATGGAACCAGCTCTCAGGAGTAGAAGAACCTTGTTCCTATTTACCCGTCTCCTTTCCTCCTGCCATTTTTCCAGTCCCCATCTCTCCCCCATGATTATTGCATATATTTTATGTTGTGTCAAAAATGTTTAAAATAAATAGAAGTAATAAGATGTGTGCCTATTATCAACTCAACCAATTTTCTGCCCATTACATTCATTTTCTGTTTACAGTCTTTTTAGATTGTGAATTCTTGGGGAGAGAGAATTCTGTTTTCCTCTGTTTATGCTCAGGGCTTAACACAGCATAAACAATGTTCACCAGTTGAAACCAACATAAAAGAAAACAGTTCTTGAGAACTTTCCATTATTTATTATTAATTATAATATTATCAGATCTGAACTTCTTTTCAAGCAGCACCCTAACATGTCAGTTTATCTGCTAGCATGTAGGGGGAGTGGAACCTTGTGTCTGTCTATCCCTATCCTCCATATCCTGCCTCTGTCATTCTGCTTATAATAAAGCAATATCAGATATATAGTCCCCTGCTTTTCCCCAGCACTTGGTCCCAAGTTCTAGGTATTGTGTACTAAGCTGATTGGGGATTTACTGTTTTGTGTGATCACATGGGATCAGGACATATTCTAGTTCTAAATCACAAGTGCTTCTAAACCAAGTGCTACACAAACATAAACAAAGAGTTTACAGTTTAAGAAACTGGCCTAGCCTTAGAATGAATAATTTATTGTCATATAATATTGCACCATTAAATGAACTGTTGAGTCAAGAAAATAAATACTGACCAGGAGCCTGGAGTGTATAGACTCTTTGAAGGCAACTGTGAAAAGGCCTGACATTTAAGATGCCCAAGATCTCCTGTGAGACTATGAAATAACTGGAAGGTTAGCGCACTCAAGCACATCTAGGGCAGTGTTTCTCAGCCTTGTTTTATAAAGTACTCCTTTTCAAAAAAAGAAATTATAAGTATCCCCAATACACACACGCATTTTTTTCTACCATTGCAACACATTTGTTTAAACAACTTAATCGTAGCTGGGCAGGCGATGAAATTTTTGAGTGTAAAAAGTACAAAAATATAAAGCGCTATAAAACTTAAAACAATAATTCAGTTTTCTCAAAATTTCAGTTGTGTTGCTGTACCTCCCAGACTTCTCTCGAGTACCCCTAAGGGTTCTCGAAACACTGATCTAGGGGATCATTGGGCCTGTAGCTGGCCAATAGGGAATCATCCATCATTTTCAAGATCCAAACTTTTTCATCAGGCCTGCTGATGGGGAAGGGAGAGGACAAAAGATGCAATTGCCCTGGGGCCTGGCGATTCTAAAGGGCCTGAGGTTCCCAGTTGTAATGGCAATGGCAGCAGCACTGGGCCCTTTAAAATCACCATCGGAGTGCCGCGCTGCACACTTCAGAGCACCATGCAGTGGTGAGCTCTGAGGGCTGGCAGGGAAGCAATGTGCCATCCAGATTGCACTGGGGACTGGCTGCCCTAGCCCCACCCCTTCCAGCTGAGGCCATGCCCCTTGTAGGAGCATAGAGTAGGGCCCCGCATTGACCAGGGGCCCAGCGATTTTGTTGACTCCCCTCTCTCTTATTTGTACCATATGCTAATGTTTAAAGATTCAGATCCATGTGTTCTGTGGTCTCTTCCAAATGTAGATCTTTACAAAATAAAGTAACTATAGGCCAGTTCCAATTTGTGACTGTAATCTGGAATTCTTAAAGCAAAAAATTACACATAAAGAGGATAATAGGTGATAATAGCTTCATATTATTTGGTATTTTGTTGAAAATCATTCATCAACAAAGTTTGTCTTCCTTTGTAAATGCAATACCTCATTCATTGTAATATTTTTTCATTTTCTGTATTCCTTTCCTTTTCATATATCAAACATTTAAAAATAAAAATATAATGGTTAGTAGATAATTTATCTTCTATGTTGCTTGTTTTAAGGAGTTTTATTTAAAATGTATATGCAATAATCATGTAGTAGTCAGAATCGGTTAATGAAAATCCTTTAATTGAAAATAGCAATAGTATTTAATTTCCATGTGTTTGCACAGATACTGTCGGAGTAAAGCAGGGAAAGGGTGATAGATGAGTTTCTGACAGAAAGAAAATACATTGCCAAAAAGCTGGATGGAAATCTGTTCTCTCTTTCAAATGTGGTTTGGAAAATGAAATGCATTTCTAATGTTTTCCAACAAGTGCCCAAATTTCTAAGCATGCAATCTTCAGTTACATTATCTGGTTCATTTTTGATACTTCTGCTGACTATATTTGAGTCATTAAATCATACCTGTTGATCAATTTGCAGGACACTTTTTCTTGTGACAATATGAGAAATAGTGTGCCCTTGTAACCTTTTGTTTATTGTAAGACAAATAAACACAGCTGAAACCATTTTTTCTGGTTTAAAAATTTGATATCCAAATACTTGAATGTAACTTAATGAGCATATTTGAGAGGCATAGTCCTTGCTTTAATGGTTGATTGTTTTATAAAAACTCATCTTATTTTCTCTTGAGTTCTAAAGTATGAAATATTTAATTGGAAGCTTTTGTAAGTAAACAAATATTTTACCAACCTCTAAAGAAGGATAAGAAACAAACTGTTACACTATTGCTGCATGAACATTGAAACACAATATTTAAAAAGATATATACATTAAGAATTGTTGTCAGAAACATTATCAAGTCAATAAAAATGCAAATGCATAGCTTGTATCGCAAGATACTAGGAAAATATTTTAGTTATAGCCTAGAAGCAATTAAAACAATTTGTTCTTTATTTTCTTTCCATTTGATAGTCTTAAACTGATAGAGTGGATGTTTTGTAGTATTCTCTTTAATTAGCTTTCTTTTGTCAGAAGAATTTCAGATTTTTCTACTTTAATTCTCTTAAAAATATTTTAAAGAAATTTCAGTCTGAATTTTTATCTACAGTTGCAATAGCAGAAATTTTCTAATTGTTGTACAATGCCTTGACTAATTTTAAGGGATTTAAATCAAATCAGTTATTTAAATTGTCTTGATTTCAATAATTCCACCCTGATATGCCATTTGAATTTATGCCTGATTATAAATACCATATATGGAAATCCTTGTTCTTACTATCTAGAAGCATTCACGATCATTTCCTTTATAGCTGTTATGGAAAGAAAAACTGTCCTGCTCTTTTAGGGTGTGTCTACACAGCAAAGTTATGTCAGAATAACAGCTGTTATTCCAAAACAACTATGCGAGTGTCTACACAGCAATTCCATTATTTCAAAATAATTTTGAAATAATGGATGGGTTATTCTGACCTATGTAAACCTCATTCTATGAAGAATAATGCCTATTCCAAAATAGCTATTTCAAAATAAGGCATGTGTAGACGTTCCACTTCTGCTATTTTGAAATAGCCCCTCACCAGGGCCATTTTAAGTTATTCCTCCTGGGGCTCTAAATCGAGATAGCACATCTACATTAGGGAAGCCTGCCTCGGACTAATTTTGAGGTTCCCTGCAGTGTAGACATGTTATTTCGAAATAAGCTATTTTGGAATAACTATTCCAGAATAGTTTATTCCGAAATAACTCTGCAGTGCAGATGTAGCCTTAGAGTCTATGTTGTCTCTTCATTTTCTGTATTAAGTAGAGTGGCTCAAAATGTCTGTCTCAGCCATTGTTTCAGTAAAACAGGGGTGGGCAATAAACAGATGCAATTCATCAGGATTAGCCCCTTGCAGGTCGTCTGCTCTTTATTCACCCGCAGATATAGCCACTTGCCACTCTCGTTGGCCACAGATTGCCATTCCCAGACAATGGATGCTGTGGGAAGCAGTGCGGACTGGAACACTGCTTCCTGCAGCTCCATTGGCTGGGAACAGTGATCCACAGCCAGAGAGAGCTGCAAGCAGCCATACCTGCAAACACACAGGTAAATAAAGCATTGGCAGCCCACCAGAGGTTATTCCTGGTCAACCACCTCTGGCTAATTGCCCGCCCCTGCAGTAAAACATTCCAATATTTGGATAGCATTCCATTCCATTCCTAATTAGCACTGGCGCTTCTGATGTCACTGTAACAGATATTAATTTGAAAACATCTATGGAAATTAATTGTAAAATTACAGCTAGCACTGCCCATTTTATTTCATATATATGGCTTGTTAGCTTCCTATACCAAAAGCTATCCGAACCTACAGAATGAAATTCATTAAACTTAAACTGTATATTTCACATTTATTTTGGAGTTTGCATTTTTAATTATGAGGTTGATTGGCAAATCTAATACAATATGTTTAATTGAGCTACATATAATAGAATGAATATCCTCTCCTCACATTGTGGCTAGGAAAAATAAAAATATTCAGAAAGAGACTAATACCTTCTATCATTTTCTTACTTCAATTTGTCCCTAAATATTTGTTTCAAAACCACAAACCATTTTTCTTTTAGTGGATTGAATTTTATTTGCAAATACTTGCTGAGTGTGAATTTTAAATTTTCACTTGCAAATATTTATGGATAGTAAATTTCATATTTGCTTCATGGGAGTATTCCAGTCTGGGAATAAAAACATTGTGACTTATGCAACCAATGGTTACTGATCATTGCTGCTCACAAGGAAGCCACATTAAACAAAAGCTGACTTTTTTTTTCAAACAATGTTCAATTAATGAAAAGTCTCCAAACAGAGAGAGATTAAATTTGTCAATTATGTTATTTGTTACGAAATGTTTCCTTAATGCTCTTAGTAACTCTTCACTTAAGAATGTTTTTTTACAAACAACTGAAGAAATTAAAACGGTCTGTCCTTGAAAAGAAAAATGATTTATTGTTACTTTTTATTCTCGGGACTTCCTATTACTTTCTTAACTCTCCTAGTTTTCATTTTACATTTTTTCTGGTATAGTTTGTTCCTGTCTGTACCTGTGCACCTCAGATAACCTCTTGTATCTTTTTTTTTTTCTTTTCCTTTTTACCACCTTTTTAGTTTAAGGCCATTTATTATGTCTTTTGTAACTGCATGTTTAAGTAGCCTTGATTGCTGAATCTGAGGTTTTTACTAACATTCTATATCTTCTATGTAGGGTGAGATTCTCTGCTGGTACTTCTAATTGGTATATCACAGAACTCTTGATTCCAGGGGAAGGAGACTACAATTGCATTAAGCCACCATTTCATTCTTCCAATCCCATGCTGTGCCAACAAACACAAAGACTGCCTGGGATTTTTACATCACTGTATTCTGGGCCCCACTCCCAAACAGGAAAAGTTAACTGGTTAACCAATAAACAGCACCCAAAACGGGTAATGCTTATCGGTTCTGGTTAACTGGTAACCAGTGGGGGCTGGAGCAGCTCTCTGTCTGCCACAGGCAGGGGGCTCCTCCAGTCCAGCAGAAGGCCTGCTGTGGGCTGGGGCTGCTCTCATCCAGAGCAGCTTCTGTCTGCGGCTGACCAGAGTGCCCTGCAGGCAGGGGCTGCTCCGGTGTCTGGAGCAGCCTCTGTCTGTGGCAGAAATGGGTGTAAGGGCACTTCCACACAGCAGGGCAAAAGTTGACTTAAGCTACACAACTTCAGTAACATCAATTGTGTAGCTGAAGTTGAAATAGATTAATTCGTCTTTTGGCACTGTCTACACAGCAGGAAGCCGAAGGAAGAACACTGTGTAGATGCACATTTTGTTATTTCAGAATAATGCTAGTTATTCTGAACTAATGCTGATGTGTAGACATGCCCTAAGGCGCTACAAGGCAACTTGTTTTTTAAACACTTGTGTGTTATTTAGGAATAAATAAGGAGTAGTGTCTCAGCTTGTATTGTCTGGGAGCCACTATTCAATGAAGCAATTGTTAAATGTGGCTAAAAATTGTTCCTTTAGGGTTTGTAGGTTAAACCTATTATTATGAGATTTAGTTGCTGAAAGATAGGGTTTATTTGGATTCTTCAAAATTAAATTTTCTATTGACAGAAACATTGCTGATTGATGTGAAAGCAAAAAATTGATGTTTAATTATACTGCAATTTAGACAACTTTGATGGCATTAGCATAATTGAAAAATACTCTTGTGTAATGTATAGTTTAAAATGGCAAAATTACGTCTGATATTGCTGAATCATATTTTACAAACATAATATATTGATTACAGTGCTGACTCTCATTTCTATGATAAAGTAAAGCTTGCCACCGTTTGATTGACAGTTTGTAATATTAAAAGTCAGATATAAATAACCAAAGCACGGCAATTGTAAATTAAGGTTTCTTAAGATACTTCTTTCCTGTATGGTGCATATTTACTGCAATTTATACTATACTCTATAAAAAGATTTCACAGCTGTAGGTGATCTTACCTACCATGTGTTCTGTAAAGCCTACACAAAATTGGTAGGCTGAGGTGTGTTTCCTCTCTTTTATTATTTTTGGTTCTGCCTATAATATTATTTTACAAAGTTATTTTGTATTTGATATATGGCATATGAAACACTTGATACATATAACTTTAGTTTTGAAATCCATAGTGGTTTTATGTTGCTGCAGTGGGAGGGGGGAATAGTATATGTTTGCTGTATAGAGCAGGGGTCAGCAACCTATGGCTTGCGAGCCAAATATGACTCACTAGGGAGCAAGATATGGCTCTTTTGAAGCTCAAGCCCAGCCCACCCTTGCTCCAGCCCGCAGCAGGAAACCTCCAGGCAGACTCCCCTGCTTGCCCCGCCCCCACACGCCACTCAGAATAGAGGCTGCAGGTCTGTTTGTGTTCCACAAACTGCGAGCCAGGAGGGGAGGGGGAGTGGTGCTTCACAGCTGCGCTGCCCCTAGCACAATCCCATTGGCTGGTTTCTGGGCAGTGGAAGCTGCCGGTTTCAAGAACAGGCAGCATGTGAAGCACCAATCCCCCTTCCCCTCAGGCTCTTAGTCACAGAGCACGTAGCCATTCAGCCAGGGCTAGGGTGGGGCAGGGCAGGCTCCTGAGAAACGAGCTGGGCTGCTGCTCTGGAATCTCACTGGTAAATCTCCGGGCCAGAGCCTGCCTCTGGCACTCCAGCCCTTCCCTCCCCCCCAGCCTTCTTTCCCCCCACTCCTACCCTCTATGCCACATAAGCCAAACCTTCTGTCCCCCTCCTAAGTCCATACCCCCTCCCAGACTCTGCACCCCAATCTCCTTCCCCAGATGACAATCCTCTCCTGCCTTAGGTCACAGTCCAAACCTCTGCACCGTCTTCTGCACCCCTGTCCCCTGACCTAAGTCACAATCCCCTCCTGCCCTAGGTGACAACCCAAACCGCTGCACTGTAATCCCCAATCGCATGCCTCAGGTCACAAATGCGTCCTTCCCCCAAATTCAGTGGTACCTGACCCAAAAAAGGTTCCCCACTCCTGCCATAAATAATGACAATGTTGTAACCTTCTGTGTTGGACATAATATTTTACTTTATTTAAAAATGAAGCTTGGCCAACAAGCCTCAATTGGGGCCCAGCCCCCATCTAGTCAGTGTCATAACACTCCTGCACTCCCCATTCTCCACCCGTGATCCCATCATACATCTGAACCCCCTGCCCTGAGCCCCTCATACTCCTACATTGCCAGGCTCCTGCACCCCCACATCTCCAGTTGCCTGCCATAAAAATCCTGCACTCCACACATACCCCAACCCTGTGCACTGAGCTCATCATACACCCCTGCCCTGAGCCCCTCATACCTCCCAACCCAGACTCTTGCACCCCACATTCCCAGCCCTTGCCATAACACTCCTGCACCCACACACACCCCAACCTTCTGCCCTGAGCCCATCATGCATCTGAACCCCATGCCCTGAACATCTAATACCCGCACATCCCCAGACTCCTGCACCCCCACATCCCGAGTCCCCTTCCATAACACTCCTGCACCGCACACATACCACAGCCCTATGTCCTAAGCCTATCATAGCACCCAAACCCCCTGTCCTGAGACCCTCACTCACCCCAACCCAGACTCCTACACTCCCACATCCCCAGCCCCGTGCTCCACTCTTGCACCCCACAAATACCCCAATCCTGAGTCTTGAGTCCATCATACACTCAAACCCCGTGTCCTGGGCCCCTCATGCACCCCAATCCAGACTCCTTCACACCCATATCCCCAGCCTCCTGCCATAAGATTGACAGAAAACAGCCTGAAGGTATGCATGAAGCTGGATTTGACCAGTTATGATGTAAACTTCAAAGAAATGTGTGAAAAGATGCAGCAGCAGAAGTCCCATTAAATAAAGTCTGTGAGTACAATGTTTGATTATGCTATTATTAATCATTATGTCAATTATCAATAATAAGTTGTATATTTTCAGTCATGCAAATGGGCATTTCTTATACCGCTCTTTGTTGACCACTTGTTCTGAATTTTGATGTAGTTTGGCTCTTTGGTTTGAAAAGGTTGCTGACCCCCAAGATCATCCCTAATAGATATCTATCTAACCTGCTCTTAAATATCTACAATGATAGGGATTGCACAACCACCCCAGGCACTTTATTCTTGTGTTTAACCACCCTGACAGTTAGGATGTTTTTCTAATGTCAAACCTAAACTTCCCTTGCTGCAATTTAAGCCCTTTGTTTCTTGTCCTATCCTCAGACGCTAAGGAGAACAATTTTTCTCCCTCTTTGTAACAGCCTATTTATACCAAAAGCCCGTCTAGCCCAATATGCTGTCTTCTGGTAGTGGCCAATGACAGGTGCTTCAGAGGGAAAGAATAGAACAGGGAATCATAGAGCTGGAAGAGATCTCAGGAGGTCATTGCGTCCAACACCCTACTAAAAACGGAACCAATCCCAACTAAATAATGCCAGCCAGGGCTTTGTCAAGCCAGGACTTAAAAACATCTAGGGATGGAGATTCCACCACCTCCCTAGGTAACCCATTCCAGTGCTTCATCACCCTCCTCATGATATAGTTTTTCCTGATATCCAACCTAGACCTCCACCACTGCAACTTGAGACCATTGTTCCTTGTTCTGTCATCTGTCACTACTGAGAACAGCCTCTTTCCATCCTTTTTGGAACCCCCCTTCAAGTAGTTAAAGGCTGCTATCAAATCCCCGACCCACTCTTCTCTTTGTAGACTAAATAAGCCCAAATCCCTTACCCGTCTGTGCTTGGGGAGGGAGGAGATGCGAAAGAGGAGGGATCGTGTGCGTCACCAATGGCTGCTCTTCCTGCCCGCACGGCCGCTTTTGCCGGCAGCAGCACCTGGGCTGAGGTGGCAGCAGGAGGAGGCAGAGTGGGAGGCACCTCCCTCCCCCCTTGGTAATGGCGGACAGCCAGGCCTCCATGCTCCCCCCCTTTCTACCCATAAGGGTGTGAGATGAGGCTGGGGAGGGGGGGAATGTGCAGCAGTAATGGCCACACTCCCTAGGGAGCAGACTCAGTCTGGTGAAAGTGGGGGTGGGGTGGGGGTAAAGGGGTGTTGAGTGAGTGCTGGTGAGGTCATGGAGCAAGCAGGTGTTGGCATGGGCTGTAGAGGTCAGAAGTTAAGGGGTCAAAGGTCATGGGGTGTAGGGGTGGGGTCAAAGGCTGTTAGGCACTGTGGAGCAAGGGGCTGGGTTGGGGAGAGATGGACAGGCAATATTTTATTTGCATGTTTGTATATTCATTATTTGCATAATGAATATGCAAACATGCAAATAAAATGTTGCTGGTCCACCAAAAGTTTGTGAATGGGTTGCCAGTCCGCGGCATAAAAAAGGTTGGGAACCACTGGGCTAAGCCATCCCCCAGGCACTTGGTATCTCTTTTGTGGGGAGAATACTAGTACTTTCTGAAAGTGCCCCTGACAAATTCCATGAAGAGCACCAACCCATGGGGTTGCTCCAGAGGAGGGAATTTGCTATGCCATATGATTCAGAGTGCTAGCTTTGCTGAGTTTTGTAGCTTCTGCTACCACTATTATAAGTTGCAGTATTTTGGAACATTACTGTAGAATAGTGTAATACTTGATAACAGAGGGCTGCATTCGGTGGACTCTGGGAAATAACTTATTTTCAAAGGTTTAAATACAGCAGTGCCATTACTAACTTGTAATGGTAGAGCTCTATTTATTTGAAGTTACTTGTATTTAATAAATCCCAGTTGGGGGCATTGTTCATGTTTCATAAAATATTTTGCTGTTTGTCTGTCCTCTGGTTTTTTAGAGTTGATTTTTAAAATATGTGCTTGAACCTTTGCTGTCATATATAGTTAACATTGACATCCAAAGGTCTTGATTGTGGTAAATAATTTACTTTAAAATAATTCAGAAAAGGTTTTTAAAGCTTACTGTTACACTTTTTATATTAATTGTGAATAAATATAATTTACATTATATTTGATTTCAACAATGTTTTGTTTGCTGAAAAGTATTTTCCAGAAGTATTTAAAGTAGTTTTTTTTTCTTTCGTAGTATTTTTAATTATAACAGGATTTTAAGTTGAATATAATATGAGTGCTGTGCTTCTGTTCCTGGGAGACTGATACCCCATTTGTAATGAGACATTTGTTAACTTCTGTATACAGCTTGTGGTTCATTCCATAGATATTTGTGGGTTCTCTGATGTCCCTCACAGGGTTTTATCTATGACAAATTTATACCACAGTTCTTGAAGTGATTTGTGAATGGTTACATTTTTTTCCAAAATAGTTTGCTAAAATCTTTCTGTTCTATGTACAACATTTTTTGTAGGCAGTTCTATTTTCCGTTTTATGCCCATTCAACTGGATAAAAATAATGATATTTAATTCTATGTTCTTATATAATATGATTCTATTGAGAGACTTGCATAGACCATGTTATACTGATTCTGCCAGGAGGAGTTTGAACACATTACTATTGTTTGAGCTCCATTGGAAGCTGCAGTAGCAAAATTGCTCAATAACATAGGGTAGACTTTTTTGTGAAATTTGGACACCTAACTCCCACTGATTTTCAGTAGGGTTACTTTCTCCTGTAAATGCTTTTGAAAATGCTACCCTTAAAATTTTTCTAATGTTTCATTTTTAGCCTCCACAGTGGTATCTTAATTTCATTGCACTGTTGATCAAGTCGATTTCATAGTACTAGGATATTAGTAAAGTAAACATGCAGTGTTTTTCTGCATTTTAGGGACCATTTAAACTCTAACCCAGTTACAACTCCTAAAAACATTTCATTTGCTTTCTGACTGGGCTGTGTGTTTTCTGATAGTAGTACAATAGGTGGTACACTCATTAATTACTGGTAGGCTCTGTTAGAGGAATAAAAAAAAATACTGAGATAATAGCTAGCATTATTGGCCTAGTTGGTTTGCTTTAGTCTCATGTCCTCATGACTTCTGGTGGTATGACAGCTTGAATTAAGTGGCAAAAGGCATTAGAACTGTGAAGATGATATTGAACAGAATGTTGCAGGAATACTAATATGTACAGATGCTAACAATCCTTGCAGGCTACAGAGAACACTATTATTTAAGCAAGGGCTAATATTATTTTAAATAAAACTGATATATTTTAAATATATTTTCAAATTGCAAAAAGAAGTGTGAGGAGTATAAGGGAAGAGTCTGCTCATAGGAAAAGCTAAGATTTTTCAGTTTTCCATTGTAAACAGGTATACGTATATAATCATTAACCAGCAGAAATTCAAAAGAAGGGTGGACCTGTCATGTATAGGTTTGACTGTCCTTGTAGAAATTTTGATTTTTCACAGACAATGTTCAAAGATCTCAGCTTAATTATTTTGTACCTGGTAAGTTATGTAAATAGATTCACCATTTTAAAAAAAACTTTAAAAAATGCAGACATCTCGCCATGTTCAAAATGCAACTGATCAGAAATGTATAGAACAATGTTTATTTAACTGTGCTAGAAGAGTCTTCTTTAAATAAATACAGCAGACTGAATTAATTTTGAAGTGTTTGTGTGAGTGTGTGTTTGCGTATATGTATATCATTGATTGCCCCTTGCACTGTTTAACTTCTGACAGAAATGTAAAACACCTAACTGCCTATATAACCACAACAATTTCTATATTTTGGGAGTTTGACAGAGCATGTTTAGATGCATGAAAATTTAATTCATAATCTTAAAGGTCACTGTTGCCATGCAAGTGGGTACTCTATCAAGTGTAGATTGGTTTTATCTGGCAATAAGTGCAACTTCAATTTACTTAAATCCTGTGTTTGAAAACATCTTAGGCAGACTTTTCATGGACACTGTATAATAGTGTTTAACTGATTTAGTGTGAAGGCTTTGTATTTAAATTTGGCATTCACAAAAACAATGGTGTATTCTGAGGTTTCCTGTGGCAGGATGTAGGTTTCTAAGAATATGTTGCTTTTTGCTGCCAAAAACTACCTCAACAATAATGGTCAAAAGGTTGGTGAGTCCTGCTGCCTTTGAGTTGTGCTGCTTTTGTGATGTTCTTAATCCTATCCCCCTATGTTTCCCTTGTAGTTTTGCTTTATATTTTTTTGCCTTTTTTATACTATGAAAAAGAACTTTTGAAGTTAGCCTTCACATTGATCACATTTGCTTAGATATTCACTTTAGAAAAAGTCTTCTAAATATCTTTCTTTTAGGGGTGTGTGTGTGTGTGTGTGTGTGTGTGTGTGTGTGTGTGTATATGTGTGTCATTTGAAAAAGTTTGATATAGTGGCATCATGCTTTTAAGATTTACGTTTAACAGACATAAAATCAGTATGGCTGCTGCCAACAATAGTAATAGTGTCTCCAGAAATAAATTATTACTTTGTATTTAATAACAGAAACAAAGATTGCACAATCACTTTAATCTCAAATAATTATTTGCAACTTTAAATTGCAATATAGATTGATGATAAACAGGAAGAAATGGTGGTTTTATTATTAAAGGAGAAATGGGGAGTCAAGAGACCTAGCTTTATATTTGTGGCTTTCCTACAAATTTATTGTGTGACCTAGGCAAATCGTTTACTGTCTAATTCTCAGAAGTGCTGCGTTCCCTCCTCTCTTTCTACTTCAATTTTCTAAGATGTAAATGGGATAGTAATAAATCCCATAGGCTAAAATCAATAATAGGTGTAGATGTTATTGAGATCTAAATGAAAGATTATGTAATAGAAAACATTGTTATTGGTATGACAATCTTATCATTGTTAGTAAACTCTACATGCCAACATAAAGAGTAATAGGATAACAGAAAGGTTCTAAAACCAGTCATCTTCAAAGGTAAGAATTGCAAGAATTTTGCCTAAATCATAATGTAAAAAATTATTGACCTGGGTTGAAATAATTGGTTATTTTCTGTTAAGAAGTGAGTAAACACCAAAAGCCAGTAATATCTCTGTAAATATTTCAAGATCTCTTATAAATTCCTCAAGACATTTCTTATAAGTTCCTTGTAAATCTGTTCTTAAACTTGAATAATATTGTGAGTCCCAAGTATATTTTGTACTTTTACTTGCTATATCCTTGTGGATCTTTCAGTTGTTTAAACTACTTAATGGATAGTTATATAGCTCAAAACACATAGTTTTCCTTCTAGTCATGTCCAACTGTCCTCAGAGTGGTTTTTCCTCCCCCCCCCCCCCCCCCCCCCCGCTGTGGACACAGTCCAGAGAAGCTGCTGCTAGACTAGTACCATCTACTGGGAAAACTCATCCCAGATCTGTAAGTGGGTTAGAATCTTTAATGTTCTAGAAGTTTTTCCAGCGGTCTTAAATCAGTGATTTAATACTAATGAGTTTCCGTTTTGTTAAAATGGATAAGTTTGTCTATGGCAAAGCAAACTTATTTCTATCCCATTCAAAGCTATATCTTATTTGTTATGTATCTTGTGCTAAAAAGTGTGCTAGGTACATTACGGACAAAACAAATGGTCACTGCCCCAAATTTTAGTCATGATTTGGTGAGTAATTGTCAAAAACAGTAGAAAGAATATGAAAAAGAGAAGTCCAGGGGATCAGTAATAGCACACACTGGAATTCTAGCAGGAGTTTCAGAAGAACCATTGATATGACTCAAAGGCAACATCATCTCCCAAACTAGAGGCCATACAGGAAGAGCACTTACTTCCTTTGTAGCACTTCCCTCTCAGAAAAGCCACACCAAACTGGATTTTTTTTTAAGTTTCTGATTCTACGGGAGTGATTCTGCTCTCATAATAATTAGAAAAAAACTATAGGGAAAATCATAGTTTTTGGAATATTCATCTACCTCATCCTTGGAACAGTAGAGAGGAATAAAATTTTAAATCCAGAAAGAAAAAATGCAAAAAGGGGGAGAACAAGCATATATTTCAGCATATTTTCTCCTGAAGCAGTAGAAGTCTCAGGAGTCAGACATGAAGAACAAGAGCAGGATCTTCAGTAAATTGCTCCCTACCTAGTACTTTGATAAAAATGGCTCAAAGGTTTTTTATCATCTTGAATTTTAAAGTCCCAGAACCTAACCAAAAAGAGTGAAGAGAGACAAATCTGAGCAACTGCTGCCTAGGAAATAAGGATGTACAACCCCATTTAATTGGTTAAATGTGATGTTTAACCGATTAAAAGGGATATTGTTGTGGGAGAAGCTTTGGCTGGGCTGGTGTGGCTTCTCCACCGCAGACGGGCTGCTCCGAACCATCTGGAGTGCCCCAGTCCATGGTCGCGTTGGAGCAGCTCCCTGCTTGCAGCGGGCAGGAAGCTGCTGCAGCCCCCACCAGTTAACCGAAACTAGAAAGCATCACCTACTAAGGGCGATTCTTACTGGTTAACCTTTCACATCCCTATCAGGAAGTACATTCCCTCAAGAACTAAAATGACTGTTCCTTTTTCTCCACGAAGCAGAGGGCAAATATCCAACTGAATTAAAAAAAACTAAAGAGACAGTTCTGAAAGGGTTTTTTGTTTTGGGGGGTTTTTTATGCTTAAAAGAAATCATCCAAAGAAGAGTGCTGTGAGATAAATGAAACAGTCCTTTTCCTCTCAAAGAAACTTCTTTTCTAATGATGGAAAGTAGAATAATCAATTAGTTATACTTAGGAGGCTTCGGTACTTATCTTGAAAGCTTAATCAGCCTCTACCTGATTTTCAAGAGCTACACTGTCATGGATACATGTACTGAAAGCTGCAATTCATTCCAAAGAAAAATAACTAAAAGCTATGGTTTTTAGACTCTCATTAGTTTTTTCAGTCAATGACCTCAGTGTTTCAGTCATCTCAGTGGCCTCCAATGGTGTGTCTAGGCTGAAACCGTGATCCTATTGAAGTCAGTGATAATATTGCCATAGATTTCAGTAGAGTTAAGAATCTAGCCTTGTTTTTGTTCATCTGGAGGAGAGAAGGCCAAACAGCTACTGAAAATACTCACCGGGGAAACTTCTTTGGTGAGCCTCTTAGGGCATGTGTACACTAGGAAATTATTTCAAAATAAGTCCTGAAATAGCTATTTCAAAATTGTATCCACACTACAGAGAAGCCTCGAAATTAGTCTGAGGCAGGCTCCCTTAATGTGGATGCTCTACCTTGACTTAGAGCCCCAGGAAGCACTGGGGGTAATTACTTTGAATGACTGGGGAGTTGTTATTTCAAAATAACAGCAGTGGAGCATCCACACTACTGCTATTTTGAAATAACTATTTTGAAATAAGTGTTATTCCTCGTGGAAAGCAGGAGATATTATTTCGAAGTAACAGGCTTGGCAGTGTGGATGCTCCGCTTGTTATTTCAAAATAAGGGGCGTTATTTTGAATAACTCCCTAGAGTAGACCAGTGCTGAGTGAGCAATAGTTCAGGTGACTGATTGAAAAACAAAAAAATGGTGCCAATGAAACAGGAAAGGAAAAAATTCAGACTAAAAGGAGAAAGCAGTGGAAGTTAGCAGATTTCTAAGATATTCAGGAAGCTCCAAAAAAGACCAATTCATAGCAAGTATATGCCTTCACACCAGCCTTACTTCTATCTAAAACTATACAGAAAAAAGGGGAAAAAGTGAAGCCACTGACGAGTTTCATAATATATGATTCATGTGTTTCATGAAACACATGTTTGAAGATGAACTTCATTATTATGCTATCTAGAGAGAGGTTCTCAGGATAGATACATTATTTGATGCAATGTCACTATCTTTTTGTAACAATTCTCAGGAAATTGCACAATCATCAGATTGTAAGGCTTTCAAAGCATTAGTTACCAAATAGACAGCAGTCAGCGCATGTATGAAGCATAGAAACGAGGGAGCTGAAAGCTGAAAAAAATTCAGATTTTTTTTCTTCAGGTTATGGTAACGAAAGATACAACGCTTCTGATGATCAGATTTATAGGGTGACTGCATAGGCTTATGTACATTTTGATCCACTCACTTCTTCGGAGCTTAAAAGCTACATTAGCATCCTCCAAAGATTCCAACGAGAGAAGATTGTTAAAACCTATAGTGTCTCATTAAACCAGATAATCCCTCATGGTTCAATTCTGCTTATACTGAAGTCAACTATCTCCATTCATTTCAGTAGGTACCAGATTGATATCTTAGGGTATGTCTACACAGCACCCTAAACTCGAAATAAGATATGCAATTTGCACTACACAAAATGCATATCTTATTTTGATTCTATTTTGAAATAGCTTATTTTGAAATTTGATGCATCTAATATTTCAATAAATTAAACTATTTCTTCTCTAGAGTAATTAGTGCTTCTTACATCATATATAACTAGTTCAAAAATCCAACCAACCCATTTTAGGTATTTTTCCCTAATTCATGAATTCATTTAGATTCAGACACACTTTTAAAAATCACATAAGAGGTTCTCTTAAAAAATTATTATTAATGTAAAGTTTTAACGTGTTTCACTTCTGTAAGATTTTGATTCTGGGATAGATTTTCTAATGGGATAGTTTCCTAGATGGTGCTGAAATAGAAGCAGCAATATGAGGTTAGTAGAATAAAAATATTCAAAAAGTAAATCTTAAGAAAGGACAGTTATCCATCCCCAAGGCTTCTGTTATATTCATGTATTTATTAACATAAAATTACTTCTAAAAACTAACTAAAATCAGTCTTAAATTTATACTTGATTTAGTAACCTCTTTTGTTATCTAATTTAATATTTTATCCTTCTTCGATATGATTATTTCGAACGTATTCATTATCAAAGATGGATGCAATATACCAGTGAGGAACTAGATACTTAATAATAAACCTTTAAAACTATTTTGTACCTCTTGTACAGTATATTTTTACACTACTTATATTGTCATAAAATTGTTTATTACAGCTATATACAAGTACCATGTGTATACGAAATGCAATCTACATCATGTCTAAAAATTTTTTTTCTAGGCGTGTAGTAATTTTTTTTTCGGCTTTGACTGATGTCCAGATATGGGTTTGGTAAACTGACACAACGGGGAGGGGGGAGCGGGCGAAATCTCCCATACCATATCAGCTTATCAAACACACTAAGGACAGTGTGTTTTATATTGCTCATCATGCTGTTTAAATAAGTTCTGTACAAAAAACATGAAGCTTGTGTTCAGTGAAACTCAACCTCAGTTTTTCAAGGTGAATTTATAGAACACCTGATAAGACTGAGGTATTGTACCATTGAACTTCAGAATATAACAAGTAAATACAAAATAAAACACAGGATGAAAACAATTGTGGAATCATGAGGTTATTTGTTTCAGATTTGTGGTAAGACAAGTATTTATGAAATGTTTGGGAAAGTCAAAATGTAGTGTCCATTACTTCCAAACAATGTTAAATTATGCGGTAAAATTATTTCCATTATAAAACAAAAGAGTAAAGAATTTAATTTATGTTCCTGCATCTTGTTTTTCACCAATTCTCTCCTACCTCCCCACCTAACCATGCCAAGTTTTATCCTCCTGAATCTGTTTAGAGAAATTATATTCCACTTGTTTCTTGTGGAAATATTTTGTCATCCAAAAATACCACTCAAACCTTCAACTGGAATTATGCATATTTATTATTTTTATGGTGTGCCAACTGTACATTTGTACTGCACTCGCCACATTTTCATAAATGCTTCAAAAATATATAAAGATTCTTCAAGCTGTCTAAATATTGATCTGTGCAAAAACGAAAGACTAATCTCAAAATGTTGAGACTCTCTCAGACTGTAATTTTTGTTGAGGAATTTAAACAATAAAGGTATAAAAATAATTAAAAACAGGTTATATTTATGTAAACATCTAAAAGCATTAGCAGTCAAGTTTTATACTTTTCTACAGTTCATTTAAAATTATACTGTGTAGTTACTACACTGAACCTTATCATCATTGGGTCATGAATCTCTATGTTCCAGATATGGCTGTAGAAGATAACAATAATGCAAACGATCTTCTGCTTATTTGTGGGAAATTACTATACGCAGAGCTTTTGGAACAAGGGGGTAGTTCTTAATGTTTGATCACTTCACAGGATATGTAGAGCATTTCCTGCCTGTAGAATTAGAGGAAGTAAGTACAAGGCCAAAATGTTTCATGTCTGATCTACTGTAATTCTTTTCATGTGTTTAGTGGCTTTTATATGATGAAAGCAGTGCTACAGGTTATGTCCTTCGTGGGATCCAGTGCATTTCAATTTGACCTTCTGGTACGGATATTAAAATGGTACCCACCTGTCACCGCTACTATAATTAGTATTTTGTTATTTCCTTAAAGATTTACCATAGTGAGTCCCTAAGTCAGAGAATTTGAAATAATTAAACAGTATATTGAATATATTTATAATTTAACTTTTCTATATAATACAATACCTTTTCACTCCGTCAGAGGATCTCAAAGTGCTTTAAAAAAATTAATGAATGAAGTTTCACAACAATAAGGTAGAGAAATATTATCGCCATCCTATATATGAACAAACTCATGTATAAAGAAGCTAAGTTACTTCTGTAAGTCTCATGGGCAGTCAGTACAGTGAGAGAGCAGGAATAAAATATGAGTCCCCTGATTTCTCCTTCTTTGTTGTAAGCAGAACAGTTTGCTCAGTTCCATGGGGAGGACTATTAGTAGAATGCATTCTATGACAACCTCAGGAAGTGAATCCAGAACTCCTGACTTCTGCTCCTGCTCATTCACCATAAAACCATCTTTCCTCTTTTTTTTTAACCTTTTCTTTGAAAATTAGTCACCTGAAAAAGATATGAAGTTGAAAGGTAAATGGTTACTGATGATTCAGCCACCGTGGTTGTTGGAATTGACCTAGAAAAAGGCACAAAATATAGTTAACTATACCTTTTGTTGGATCAGTGACCACACCACATGTTAAGCAATGAGTGTGACCGTTGTCTGGCTTGCCAGAGGAAGGATATAGGGCTTTATGGGGAGAGACAGAAGCTGCTGCAGAGGTAGGATGGGTCGTCATGGTGACACTGACTCATCCCTCAGGTACTGGAAGGCTTTTTCCAGGCACGGAGGGGTACCACCTTTGAAATGTGAAAAATAGAGCATCCCCCCCCCATGATACTCACAAGGCAAGTTTACTGCAATCCCAATCAAAAGACAACTTCATAACACCTTCAACAGCTACTAATAGTATCTGAAAAGATAACTCATACTGCTAACATCATAGGTAACAAACAGACATATGTTTTATCAGCATATTTTGCCACTTAGTCTTTGAAGTCGGTTTAATTTAGCCAGCTGTCTCTGGATGATGTGAGATTATCAAGTTTTGATATGTTATTGCTTAAACCTGCAGAAGTGGAATTACTGCATCATCTTTCACTGGACACAGAAAATTTTAACATTAGACATCCCCGTGTATTGTAGTAATAATGCAAATCTATAGACTCACATAGAAAATGGCAAATTAAATTGTTTTTCTGACAAGTGGCAAATGCATAAAAAAATCCAGTCTGTTCAACTACTGGCTTGGTAGTAACTCGGCTCGCACCAGGCAGAGTAGCACCTACTGTCCTCCCCTGGACTGTGGCAAAAAAATACCAGATTTGGTAGAGAGACACTGCAGGCATTGCACTAGCGTCTTCTTTCTTGCAGTAGGGGAGAGGGAGAGGGAAGGAAAGGAATTTTTCCCTCACCACTGTATTGGCTAGGGTGGAGTGGGTTGGAGGGTGTGTTTTGTTTGCTTTAGTTTGTTTGTTTGTTTACCTTCCCCAGGGCATGTTCAGAGGAGATTTTATTATGGTGAGTAGGGAAGGGAGGTAGGTTATGAAGTGTGAGGCAGATGTCTGGGGCCAGGTACTCCACAGGGGAAATATACGACCAGTTAAAGGGCTTGGTAAAGGATTTAAAGAAGCAAAATGTGAGAAGGGAGGGGTTTGAGGCTCCTATGACTGACAGGGCAGAGAGCCAACTCCCCCTTCCTTTAGCCCACCTTAATCCTCATTTGAGGGCGGGGTGACTGGGGGCCATGATGGAAAAAATGTAGATATTGAAATGATCATGAAGTTACCTACTGTATGCTTTCATTTGCTGGGTAGTCCCAGACATCTAATACTAAAGTTGCGGCCTGATTAAACCACATCAATGTCTCCTGTCCTTTCGATGTAGCCAGACAGTTAGTTTATAATGCACAAGCTTTCATCTGAAAACAATCCCTCAAAGTAAATGAGATTTTTTTCCTATCTTGTTAATATTTCTGTTCTTAAGAAACACCTTTTGGTACACTTGTATGGAGAAAATTGCACTGCACCAGCTGAGGTAAGAGTAGTGCTTCAAACACCCTTTAGCAACTGCTTGATCTCATCATTTCTCAGTACATAAATTTTATTTTCAATTCCGTTACCCATACACAGCTGCTAAGGTGTCAGGGATTTCTTTCAATGCCAGTATTTGAATACTGTACAAGTTGTTGTATTAGAAATTTGGTTATTGTAAGAATTCCTGGTCTGCCTTTTATTTTGAAACTCTGAGCCTGAAAATTTATCATCTGATAATAATGCTCTTTAGATGTTCCTCTGCCATGTTTTGTTTTGAAACATTGTCTCAAATCCTTGTGTATACTGTATACACTTTGTTTCTAAATGTGGGAGAAAGGGAAATGGGAAAGTTAAGACAGTAAATGAGCTAAAAATAGTTTCAGGTGAAACAGTAGTCCTGCTGTCTTTCCTGCCAATTTTTGTTGCATGTTCAGCTTTTGAAAACATGTTTTATCTATCCTTTTGCAGTGTGAAATACCCACACAAACAACAGGTGAAGAAGTAGAGAAAATATTTTCCCCCTAATCTCTTTCAGATGTTAGTAATTTTATGCACTACTTGTCATACAAGTCAGACCAAATAATTCAGACAGTATTGTTTTTAGTTGACAGTGTGTGTCTAATGTTTAAACATTTTAATAGTCCAAGAGGCATTTAGGAGTTTAGATTTTAAGATCTGGCTTGGCATTTTCTTCTATTATAATTTGCTTAAAACACATATTTATAATATGAAAATAAAACTATTCAAAGTTTTATATAAATATTATATGCTCTGTTTAGCTATCTTAACTATTTCTGTAGGGCCCATCGTGATAGTTTGCATTTTCTTTTTCAAATCAAACATACAGACAGGACTCGTTAGCCACATGAACTCACAAATACCTGACCTGTATTTGTGAAGTTTTACAATTCAAATACAATATTTTAAATTATTACATTAGCAAATATGGCAATGTTAATGTAGTTCTGTACTACTGCATATTCAAATTCTTCCAATTCCTTGTTGACTTATAGTATGTTGACAACTATTTTTAATCATGTTGGTCTATATAATGTTGAGCCTATAGCAAAAGTTAAGTTAGTGTTTTCACTCATCGCTATAGAAAATGGAGATCCGAGCATCTAGGATATCTACTCAATTAATACAGCCTTCCAGATAACAGTTACCTCAGGTAGGAGAACAGAGGAAATAGCAGCTCTGATGATACATCCCTTATGGTATTTTTTTGGAAAAAAGTTATGTTCAGGCCTCACCCAAAATTAATCTCTAATGTAACCCCTTCATTTTACACAAACTTATACATTCACCTTCCAGCCTTGTATCCACAGCCTTACCGAGACAACAGGGAGACTATATTACACACATTAGATGTTGTAATAGCCCTGGCCTTCTATCTGGATAAGACAAAGACTTTCAGGATATCTCCTTGAGTTTTCCTTAACAATGGGGAGAGATCCAAGGGCTCAGCTATGTCAGCCCAGGAGGGGAGCCCTGGGAGAACCCAGAGTCCTGACCTTGCTTGGTCCAACAAACTCGCTTGTTTGGGACTACTCAGGTCCTGTGAGTGCCAGACAAGGAAGGTCCAACCTGTAGCTGCTTCTTCACTGACAATATTTAACCATAGTTGGTGTATCAGGAAAATTCTAAAGATAATTTATTACTAGGGCAAGAGGATTCATTGCTCAAAGAACCTTGTGTTAACCAAGAACCAAACTTCCTATTCAAGAATGGATGTCCTAATATGCTCTAATCCCATAGTCTAATCCTTTGATCCAAAAGTATCCAAGTCCATGGTGTCTCCAGCATCCATGCACTGGAGTTGTCTAGAGAGCTTTACAACCTTTATATCATCTGACTGTCTCACCACAGGGCCCCTTGACTTTCATGGCATCCATCCTACATGTGAATAGAAAGAGGCAAAAACCACAGGGTTCACAGGAACTAGCATGGCCCTTACTAGCATTAGTTTGGAAGAGAATAAAATGTTCATGGGGAATGTTTAGTTTTTTCTATTTTTTTAAAAAGATTTTAACTACATCAGTCATTTGACACAGTAAAGAATAATCAGGGATGGATTTTATTGTTTACAACTCATTGGTGTATGTTTCAGTCACTGTTTGCCATTTATTTTCAATGTACTAATTGCAAAAGTTGGTTTATATGTCTCACAGTTGGTTTATATGTCTATTCAAGAAGCTATAAACACCACAAAGTAATTATACCGTTATAAATGTGACTCAGAATGACTATATAAATTATCCATAGTGAATTCAATTAATAATGTTTACATGAATTTTTTAGTATTCTAATGTATCTACAATACTTTAGAAAAGTTTAGTAGATCAAAGATATTTTGTTTGTTTTCACTGAGCTGGTCCTGCTCAAATTTTGAAAATGAGGCTTTCTTTTATATGGGTCCTGCAAATCAAAACTGACATTAAAGCCAGGTGTCTCAACTTATTGTTTCACTGCTGTTGCTTCTGCTAAAGTGGGCATCTTCTGTGGCAGGAGACACAGGATATCTGCTATATCAAGGGAAATTATTTTGCTACATGTGGTGTATTACAGAAGTACAGGATCAGGCCCAAGATCAGATAAGAGGGAATGTAGTTGTCATTTTTTTAAATAAAAAGTGAGTTAAGCTCAGAAATATGTACAAAATGCCCTTATTAACAGTGAGAAGCACTGAGCAGATAAAAAAGTTTTACTGTATCTTGTTTATGCTATTTTGTTCTCACAGTACTATCTTAGGTAAATAATTAGTTTGTAAAGCTCTTTGAAGAGGAAATGCTCTGAGTGGTAAATAATATTTGTATTTGCTAAACGAGTGAACAGGTTAAGGTAATATATGTATTGGCATCCAGGTCGGGTGGGAAACAACACCATACGGATAGCACTCCTGCTTTCTGTACCCAGGTACAAAAAGAGTTCACATCCACCACTCATAGAAAAAAGCAGAGGAAACAGTTTTGCCTAAACACACTGGGAGGCACTCTGTTTAGATTTAGGGTAGGAGACACTGTCCCCTACAAAACACTGTCTTCAATGTTTGTGGTTTGAGCCAAATAGATTTGGAAAAGAGGAGAAATATGTGGCTGTATCTGTTCAAGTGTTGACTACTAGTAACTTTGATCACACAATTTACAATATTTGTAAATCACAACATAGTTTATATTAATTTTAAAATGCCTTTTTCTCTGGTTTGTTTAACATTTTGTAAATTGCAGTCAAGCCATAAGTAACTTCTTACCATGTGTCTCAGAATTATGCCTATTCAGCAGTGAGCAGTAACTGGCTCAACATGAGCTGTTTCTTATATAAACATACAAAAGGCTTGACCCAGACTACATCAATTTAAAAAAGAAAAACATTAAAGCTACGTTTCCTGTTCCATGCTTAAGGTCTTCTTTGATTCCTTATGATCTTACTGTACTATTGACTGTTATAGGCTTTAGTTTATCCTCCTACACAACCTGCTGAACAATTCAAATGTGATGGTGGAATTATTTTTGGAAGGGCAAAACAATGACAATTCTAACTCCTACAGTGTATTTCTGCTGCTAAAGCAGCTTTTATGCTAGAGGTATGGAAGTCATGTGAATCTTGGCTTACTCTTTTTCCTGATTTCAGTTGCTAGAAGGGTTTCAAAAGCAGCAAAATGAAAAAAGGGTACAAAGTTCATGGAATTTTGAACCATGTATATTCAATACAAGGTCAGTTGTAAGACATTTCACTTATTTGGGTCCATTCAGGAAGTATAGTGAATAAAATCAGGGTGTTATTCATGTAAATGGCTATTAGCCAGAATGGGTAGGAATGGTGTCCCTAGTCTCTGTTTGAGAGAGGCTGGAAATGGATGACAGGAGAGGGATCACTTGATGATTACCTGTTCTACTCACACCGTCTGGGGCATCTGGCATTGGCCACTGTTGGAAGACAGGAACCTGGGCTAGATGGACCTTTGGTCTGATCCAGTTTGGCGGTTCTTATGTACTTAAGTAATTGACAGAGAAACCTATACTTTTTTTAGTTATAATGTATACAATTAGTTGGAAATATTAGAAGTTATTTTTTCTCTTAGTATAAACTGACAATTCAATTTCAGATTGGTAATCAGTCATTATCAAAATATCATATGCCATTAGATGTTAATTAAAGTACTTGAAATTATACCTCATGTGGCTGTAATGCTTTATTTGTAGCAGGGATTGAGAATCTCAACACGCATTACTGGCATGACTTACTTTCATAATGGATTTGCAAAAGCTTTGCATGGGCAGATTAGGCTTTCTCAGTTACAAGAATGGAATACTATGCATTCATGTTTTGAATAGAGACCTTAAATGACCCATAATACAAAACAATACAAGCCAGAAACCTTGGGCGAAAATAACTGAAAACACACATACTCATTAAGAAGTAAGGGCCTAGAAAACTGACATATTGGGATACCTTTCAAGATGATGATAGTGGACAGAAAGCTATACATTAGTTTATCATGTGATATTGCTGCAAAAAAGCTAACAAAATTAGGGTTGCATACACAAAGGGTTGCATACACATTTTATGCATGACATGAAATAGGGTGAGCATGCAGTGTTTTATATTGTAGCTCTGTTGCGAACACATCTGGGATATATATATACCTCTGGGCCTACCTTAACAGAAAGTTATTAATCATCTGGAGGGGTTCAGAGAAAAGTAACAAAAGAGAGGCTGGAGGGATTGATTTACAGTGTGAGAACTGAGTTTTAAAAGAATGGCATTTGTATGAAATGGCTAAGAGGTGAAAAAATTGGGAGGGCTGCAGAAACATAAGACTCTACTAATATTTCAAAGGTGTACATGTGAAAGATGGAAAGGAATTACTTAGGTTGTGGCATGGGATATTACAAGGAAGAATAGGATGCAGTTAAGACCAAGAAAATGTAGCTTGCGTATCATCATGATAGTGAGATGTATTGGGGGATGGAATAATCTCCTATGGAAAGTGGTAGAAACATTATTGCTTACTGCTTTTTAAACTGAATAGAACTAAATGCTAGAAAAAAAAAACAGTATGGGAACAATTTTGTATTGACAGTGGGATGGACAGGTTAGCCAATGGGTCTTTTCTCTCTTTAGCTTATTTGACTCTATGAATAGTAGTCTTGCCTGTTCTTTGCTCAAGAAGATAAATGCCGGGAAGTTATTATTTTTTATTTATTTTGAGATTAGTAAATCGAGTCATAACACAAAATAAGGGCCAAATTCATCCTAGCCAGCACAATGAGGAGTTGCAGAATGCATTTATTGCTCCAGTAATCCTGTTGGGCAGCATATGATTGTGCAGAAGAAAGTTGGAGGATGCAGTGCTGGGTATAGTTTACTCCTTCTCTGTGTAAAAGTAAGTACACACTTAGCTGTTGTATGATACCAACTGCCTCTGATTGAGGGATGAATTTGCCATCTAATTGACAGGCCACATCCTGAATTCCCTTTCTTTTGCTTTCTTAATTGTTGGGGAAAGATCCAGTCCACCAGCTTGCACTGCAAAAGGGAAAAATTGTCCTGCAACCTCTTTCCTCTTCTCCCATCTGCTGTCTAGTTTTTCTCACTTTATAAGAAGAAGACAAGGAAACAATTTGGAAAACAAGAAAATAAATACATTCTGATCATATATGAGGAGAATATATGCAGGAGAAATTATCTCTGCAGAAATCCCCTTTTAGTATCAGAATTCCTTCAAATGTTGCATTGTGTTCTTTTCTACTCAGTTTTCTAACGTATGCATCTAATTTGTCTAGTAGTGTTTTGGAATGTATGACAATAGAAATAAAAATGTCTTTAGTCCAAGCATGTCAAATCTTCATTAAATTTTTAGATTTTATACTTGCCAGCTGCATGGTATCTTTCAGTCGTGAAGTACTAAAGGTGAACTTTAGCTAAAACATAAGTGTGTTGCATGATAGGCTTCTAAAAATAGACAGTAGTATGTATGTAGAATAGACATGCATACATTCATTAGACATACATTCTAAAAATATATCAGTAGTCACACATGCATTCTAAAAATAGACAGTAATATGTATGTAACAGCAGAAAACTACTGTGTGTGAAATAATTTATTTTAGTTTGGTAAGAAAGTAGTTTAAATCTTTCTATAAACATGTACTTCCTTTCTGCCCACTTGCATTTTTATTTCTTTTATGCTCTTGGTTGGAAATATAGAGTGCAAATCTGGTGTTTCTGGTCATAAAAAAATGATTGAAAAATGTGCTTTTTCTAATTCAGTTGTGTAGAAGGAGAGAAGTATTTCACTTTGCCAGTACACTAAATTACCATATATTGTATTTATATTTTTAGCAAAATCTAAACACATGGACTTCACAAAATGTTTCTCTTGGTGCTTTTATTTTGGCTAATGTTTCCCAAAAATATATTCTCCAGTCTTAACTTCATTATTTGCTTTGTTTAATCCAAATGATCACATGGCCTGGTGTCCCTAGGTAATTTGTAATATAAATCATTGTACATGTATTCATGAAACTGTTCCTTGAAAGGGAAATAAATTACATCATAGTTGATATGGATTAGACTTCTCAAGAGAGAAGGCTGACAAGAGCACTCTGGGTTTTTAAATATCATAGCATATTTTAAAATATTACTGGTGACATAGATGGTATGCAGTATGCTTTTGCTTAAGTATTGAATAAAAATATAGGACTACTGCATAGTGTCACTATGTTGCATAAACATAAATGATTTGTTTAAAATTATAGTCCCTGTGACCATTCATATGACTACATATAGACACAAAGATTTTCGTGTTTGTGTCTATAACTTTAGTTTCTTAACACCAATGATTAAATATTTTTGTAAAATTCATCACCTATATTAAAACATCAGAACCTATATAAGAACATAAGAATGACCACACTGGGTCAGATCAAAGGTCCATCTAGCCCAGTATCCTATCTGCTGACAGTGGCCAATACCAGATGCCCCAGAGGGATGGATCACAATAGGTAATCCTCATGTGATCCCTCCCCTGTCACCCACCTCCAGAGAAACAGAGGCTAGTGACACCATTCCTTCCCATCCTGGCTAATACCCATTGATGGACCTAACCTCCATGAATCTATCTAGCTCTTTTTTGAACCCTGTTAAAGTTCTAGCTTTCACCGCATCCTCTGGCAAGGAGTTCCACAGATTGACCGTGCACTGAATGAAGAAAAGCTTCCTTTTGTTTGTTTTAAACCTGCTGCCTATTCATTTCATTTGGTGACCCCTAGTTCTTTTATTGTGGGAATAAGTAAATAACTTTTCCTTATTCACTTTTTCCATACCATGATTTTATAGACCTCTATTATATCCCCCCTTAGTCTCCTCTTTTCTAAGCTGAAAAGTCCAAGTCTTTTTAATTTCTCTTCATATGGGACCCATTCCAAACCCCTAATCATTTTTGTTGCCCTTTCTGAACCTTTTTCCAGTGCCAGTATATCTTTTTTGAGATGAGGCAACCACATCTGTACGTAGTATTCAAGATGTGGGCGTACCATGGTTTTATATAGAGGCAATAAGATATTTTCTGTCTTATTCTCTATCCCTTTTTTAATGACTTCTAACATTCTATTTGTATTTTTGACTGCCGCTGTACACTGAGTGGATGTTTTCAGAGAACTATCCACAATGACTCCAAGATCTTTCTCTTGAGTAGTTGTAGCCAAATTAGTGTATCCAAAATATATGACTGCGAAGCTCAAGCTTAAAATATATAGAAAGTAGATTCATGAGGAATCGATTGCAAATTGTCATCATGCCTTTTACGGAAAAATCAAAGGAATATCCAATTCACCTTATTTTCTGACTCATTTTAAAACTAGCATTAAGTTCAGTTGCATGTTTTTATTACTTTATTAAATGAATAGCTTGCATTACTCTGTGTGGTTTCAAGATAGACTAGGCAAGATGGTTCCTCCAAAGATTCTCCACTGATCTTTAACTGAAGTCTGAAGACAACTTTTGGTACAGCATTCCACTGAAAACAATTGTATCACCTTCTTAATTGTCTCAGCTGCCTTCTCTGGCCCAGAAAACTCTTGACTATGTTGGTGAACATGGCTTTTTTTTGTGTCCTTAAAGAAGCATGAAAGTACAGAATAATATGCTAAAACATTCAGGGTGTGTCTAGACTACATCCCTCTTTCGACAGAGGGATGTAAATTAGACACTTCGAAATTGCAAATGAAGCCGGGATTTAAATATCGCACGCTTCATTTGCATAATCATGTAATGGCGCTCTTTCGAAAAAGCGCTATTTCGAAATTTAAAACCGCAGTCTAGATGCGGTTCTTTCAAAAATGAGGTGCTTTTTCGAAAGATCCTGTAAACCGAGTCTAGACTGAGGTTTACAGGATCTTTCGAAAAAGCTCCCTGTTTTCGAAAGAACCGCATCTAGACTGCGGTTTCAATTTTGAAATAGCGCTTTTTCGAAAGAGCACCTTTACGTGATGATGCAAATGAAGCGTGGGATATTTAAATATCCCACGCTTCATTTGCAATTTTAAAGTGTCTAATTTACATCCCTCTGTCGAAAGAGGGATATGGTCTAGACACACCCACAATGAGCAGGAGGACCTTCACATTATCCACACATTATATAATTTGTTCAAAACATGGCTCTCTGTTTCCTCATTTCTCTCTGCACTTTTAATAACAAAATGATTTAATGAAATCTCATCATGATTAAAATCTTTCTATCGTTATAGGAGAGCACTTAATCTGGGAATACTTCGAGACCCTGGATCAGAGGTTGAAGACAGACAATACCAAATAGATCTTCAGTCTATCAACATTGGTACTGCGCAGTGGGATCAGCTGAAACCTGAAAAGGACAGTAGTAAAGGAGGTGTGCTGACAGAGAATGAAAGAAATTCTCAAAACCCAGCGCTTGAGTGGAATATGGCCAGTAGGTAGGAAATAATTCAAAACTTTGAGTGGACAAGTAAATATTGGGGATACAATCTACAATATGTGTGAACAAAATACTTTTCCTGCTTCTACTTTGCATTGCATATATTCTCTGAAATAGAATTTTGAATTGTACATTTAAAACTGTCATTTGTGTAATTGTTACATTTCTTCGATGTGTCTTTTTCCATTATAATTTGTTTTTTATGGCTTATTTTATGGCCATAGAAATATAATTCCAGGATGAGTCTTGGCATTCAAGCTCTTAGTCTAGGAACAACAGGCTTTTTGTTTTGTGTCCTTTGTTTTTTGTTTATACAAAATTTGAATAAAATGGATATTTCTAAGTTAGGGCACGTCTAGACTACCCTCGGCTTCTGAAAGAAGATATGCAAATTTGGCGCAAATTTGCATATCTTCTTCCAATCCCTTTTTCGGAAGAGATTTTTTTGAAAAAAAAAAAAAGCAGTCTAGGCAGGGGTTTTCATGCAAAACCCCCCCTTTTTCGAAAGAATCCTGTAAACCTCATTTTTGAGGAATAAGGGTTCTTTCGAAAAAGGGGGGGTTGCGTGAAAACCCCCATCTAGAGTGCCTTTTTTTTTTCCGAAAAAAAAACTCTTCCAAAAAAGGGATCGGAAGAACATATGCAAATTTGGCATGAATTTGCATATCTTCTTTCGGAAACCAAGAGTAGTCTAGACTTGCCCTTAGGGAAGGATAAAGTAGAAGTTTTTCTATTAGCTCCTAAATGTTTTTTGTACCTCTGTAAAGAAAAACAGCTGTATTTATAGAGTGACATATTTCATCTGATTTGTCCATAATGTGGACTGTAAAAAATGCAAAAGAGACTTCCAGCTGAAACAGGCTTAGAATAGTGACTTCTGGATTGCCCACTCAGAGACTTCCATTTAGCTCACGTGCTAAAATTCCTGCTAAAATTTGCCAGTGGACTTTAAGTTCAATTCTGGATCATAATGAGTCCAAGCCTTATGGATAAGGGGAAGAAGCATAAGATGTGGTATACCGAGACTTTAGTAAAACATTTGATACAGTCTTGCATGACCTTCTTATAAATAAACTAGGCCCCACAGGACCAATTACATTACAGCTGTATATAGCATTTTGGAATTCCTGTGGTTAATTTTGAAGTTCTAAAATTATCATTCTGTTCCTCAGATGACTAAATAGGCATTTTAAAAGTAAAACAAAACTATCATATGTTTTAAAACAGCCAAAGCTTTATGCTTCAGAGTGAAGGAAGATGGTGTGGTGGCCAGGAACAAGTGGTCACAGCTCATTTTCATAGAATCATAGAATACTAGGACTGGAAGGGACCTTGAGAGGTCATCGAGTCCAGTCCCCTGCCCTCATGGCAGGACCAAGTACTGTCTAGACCATCCCTGATAGACATTTATCTAACCTACTCTTAAATATCTCCAGAGATGGAGATTCCACAACCTCCCTGGGCAATTTATTCCAGTGTTTGACTACCCTGACAGTTAGGAACTTTTTCCTAATTTTCTACCTAAACCTCCCTTACTGCAGTTTAAGCCCATTGCTTCTTGTTCTATCCTCAGAGGCCAAGATGAACACGTTTTCTCCCTCCTCCTTATGACACCCTTTTAGATACCTGAAAACTGCTATCATGTCCCCCCTCAATCTTCTCTTTTCTAAACTAAACAAACCCAATTCTTTCAGCCTTCCTTCCTAGGTCATGTTCTCTAGACCTTTAATCATTCTTGTTGCTCTTCTCTGGACCCTCTCCAATTTCTTCACATCTTTCTTGAAATGCGGTGCCCAGAACTGGACACAATACTCCAACTGAGGCCTAACCAGCTCAGAGTAGAGTGGAAGAATGACTTCTCGTGTCTTCCTCACAACACACCTGTTAATGCATTTTGAAGTGTTTGTGCTTGAAAAGGCCTGTTTGTCCAGTGTCTCAGACAAGTTTTTTTCAAGCAAAACTACCAGGTTTTAAAAAGCTTCTCGGGAACTTGTCCAATACATACTCAGTGCATGCATGGCTTTGCAGGTCCCAGAATGCAGGTCCCTCCCCATTTGGGAGGGTGGTTTCTCAAAGACAATGAAGAGGGATAGGAGAAAATATTTTTTGCCATTTTTTTAAATGGGGGGAATAACAAGATGCCAAGAAAATATGAAAGCCGTCAGGAATGGGCAGAAAGGTTGGATTGTTATCAACAGTGATGTGATGAAAGACTATGAGAAGTAGATAAGGAGCACTCTGAGAGTTAGGGAAAATCAAGGACCGATCCCTAGGGAATACCAAAAAGATAGAGGGAGGAGAAAGAAAAAGAATCACTGAAAGTAATGATGAAGGGGCAGATACAAATTGATTATTTATTTATGAGGCATCATATTTGGTTTCCTGTGTTTTGAAACATTAATTTTGCTAGTAAAATACCACAGTGGTTCCTTATTTTAGATACTTACACTGAAATAATTTATCCAAACCTGATTTGGGGCTGTGATATTAGAACTGCAAAGATAACTTGCTCTTCTCTCAAAATGACATTGTCCAATGGCTCTTCTTGAAGGGCTAAATGGCAGTGACTCCAAAACACATCCTAACTGGCCACCCCAATGGCAAGACTGGCTTTTTCAGAGTGAGCCACATTTTCGTTTTAGCTTGTGTTCAATAACTGTGTGTATTTTTGCTTTGAAAGAGTTTTAAACTAATATTCAAGAGTGCCGCTGGGGTGTAGGGGGAGGGAGCAGCAGTTGCCCTTGGGGCCCGTTGATTGAAAAGGTCCCTGGTTCCCAGCTGCTGCCACTACTACTGTGTCAGTATCGGCATCCCAAGCTCCAGGCCCTTTACATTGCTGCTGGAGCACTGCACAGTGCAGTCCAGGCTGTTCTGAGACCTGCTTGGTGGAAGGTGTGGCACGCTGCACTCCGGGCAGTACTGAGGGTTGGCTGCACCCAGCTCCACCCCTTCCACCTGAGGCCCTGTCCCCCCATCTTGCCCAAGGGCCCAGCAAGTGTGGCTCCCCCCTGCTAATATTTAATGTGGCATTTTAATTAGCTGGCCTGACTTTTTCTTTGTGATATGCAGTACTTCTATTTTAATTTTATAATGCATTTGTTTAATACAGAAAGTAGCTGGTATATATGTGTTTGCTTTTCAGTTAGGTTTAATGTTATATCCATGTAACACAGTTTGTTTTCAGTATGTTCACATTTTTGGTTTTTGCTTGGCAATCAGTTTTGCTGCATCTGGGTTTATTTTATGATCTGTGGAAGTGATGTGCTGAGAACTGGAAGAACCTGTGCTGATGTTTCCCATGTGCTAGGATGTTTCCAGTGTGCACCAATAAAATGACTGCATGGTGTTATACATGGTGCTTAGAGTTTCCAGGGTGAAGTTTATCTTGAGATTTCCTGAAAATGTCATGGGGACTTTATTCTTTGTGTTAGTAGTAATGCTATTTTCTTTCTTAATTCTTTGTATGTTACATTGATATATTTAGCATTGAATATAGGAAATGGCTTTTTCTGAGGAATTTTTGAGTTTGGTTTATTATTTTGGTTTTAGTACATTTGTTTGATTTCACTTATCTAGTCCCAGTGCTGTGGTCACTCGGTCAGTTTTAAGGTTCTTCTTTTTAGATGTTTCGTTAGCTGTGTATTTTAATCATTTCATTACTTTTGATGTTTAGCTGATATGTACATGTTAAAGTATAAAATCAGTCTATGTTCCCTCCTTATAGCATTGTTTGCTTACTAGGTTAACATGTAGAAAAGAATTTTGGAAAAGCCACTGTACTTTCATTTTCCAAGCGTATGTTCCTGCTTCCAACATTCCAAGTATATTATTATAAATATATTGACCTTGGTAATTTTTAACAAAATCCTAAAACAGATGCTACCAACACTGTCCATCCACACTGGAAGAAAGGCAGGAGGCCATGGATGTGGTGTAGTTAGGCTGCAGCTTTATCCTCTTACAATATCTTGCACTACCTGAAAACAAATTGTACAGTATAGAGAGAAAGGGGTCTGCTCCCTCTTAATCCAGATATAGGACCCCCAAATGCACTTCCTTAGGAGCTGGGAAAAGGGTCTACTCCTCACTGATGAGACATATGAGCTCCGAACCAACCTTACTCTACTCCTTAAGGGACGCTTTCCTTTTCAACCCATTTTATCCAATAACCACATCCCTTCCACACCAAATAACTGCACTAGACACCTGCCATAAGTTTTATGTATAAAGTTGCAGCACTAATCTAATCCCTCAACTGTACCCTACCGGATCCTAGACCAGCTGTGGGGGATAGTGAAAAAACTCATCTTGCCCCTACCAATGGACTGCAAAGTGAAAAATGTCTTCCCAACCAACCAAGGAAAAGGGGCAGCTTGAGTGTCAGGGCTGATCCCCACTCTGGCACTCCAAGTGCAGAAGTTGGAGGCCCACAAGAGAGCTTAAAAATAACTTGCCTCTTACAGGCTCTGCTTACAAAAACTTCCCAGAGTCACAAATTCACTGACTTTGGAGGGTAGCTGCCATCAAGTGATTTTATCCCTAAAAACAGGGGGGAACACTTGAATTCTCCCCCAGGGGTACCGCAAGCTCTTTTACCACAAGAGAACTTGAAAAAACAAGAGAAAAGAAAAACAGCTGCAATCTCTGGCAGCTGACCTCTAGTCTGAGGCATGTAGACAGACCTGCTGTTACCTTCCAGGACATGAGAATCAAATCATCACCTAAAAAAAGTGATTTTAATTACAAAACAAAAGATATACTTGATAAAGCATACTTGATTGCTAGGTGTTACAAAACAACTAAGGAAAACAAATTAAAAACCCACAGAAAATCTTTGGGAACAATTCTTAGATTGTAAATGGGGGAGGAGAAGCAAGATTCACACAGAGCAGTTCAAACCAAACCACAAAATAAAGAAAAATATCCTGATCATGACTAGATTCACTTTTTTTCTTTATTTACTCACAATCCCTTCAGTCTACTTCAATGCCCCTAATTCCTTGAAGGCATGGTAGTCCTGCCTGGGTTTAAATCATTCTGGAGCTTAACTCTCCCACACAAAGAAAACAGGCAAGGTATCTTATACTATTCAAATTTCAGCACTCTATCTCCATTGGTTCTTCTGGCTCCCTGCCAACAACCTTGCTAGCTACCTGAGTTTAACGCCTTAGTCACCGGTGCTGGCCAGCACTCCTCCGATCCATCACACAGTACTAATCTAATCCCTCAACTGCATCCTACCAGATCCCATACAAGCTTGGGGATAGTGAAAAAACTCACCTTGCCCCCCTACCAGTGGACTGCAAGTGAAAAATTTCGTCCCAGCCAAGCAAGGAAAAAGAGCAACTAGACTAGAGTAATGCCCTCAGTGTGTCAAAAGGAACTGGTCCTTTCACCATGTTCAAGGGTAGGTTGCTAGTTAAGTGTTGCCAGCCTGATCCTGGTAAAGAGATTGTCTCTGTGGCTGCATGGGGTTTAATTCTTGATATAATCCTAAGTGGTGCACAGGATATGGTCCAAGAAGTAAATGTAGCTGAACCACTCAGTAATAGTGACCATATTGTCATGAAATTTAACAACCAAAGAGATGTACCATATAACATTTAACTTGAAAAAGGGGAAGTATATAAAAAAAAAGAGAAGAATAGTTAAATGGAAATTTAAAAGGAACAGTCACAAGAGTGAAGTGTCTACAAGCTGCATGGAAGCTTTTTAAAAACATCATAATCGAATATAAAATTATATGTGTACCCCCAAATAAAAAAACATGGTGGAACCCCCCCTCCCCCAAAAGCCAACATGGCTAACCAGTGTAAAAGAGGTGGTTAGAAACTAAACATACATCTTTTAAATTGTAAGTTAACCCTTACTGAGGAAAATAGAAAGGAACCTAAATTCCAGCAAGTCAACTGAAAAAGTACCATTAGGTAGTACAAGAAGAATCTGAAGACCAACTAGCCAAGAACTAGAAACTAACAGCAAATATTTAAAAAGAAGCCTGCCAAACTATTAGTGGGGGCCTCTGGATGATCAAGGTGCTAAAGAAGGACTCAAGGAAGATAGCTGCGTTCTGAGCTGCTGCAGAGAAGCTAAATAGTGCTTTTTGCATCAGTCTTTATGCAGAGGATATGAAGGAAATTCCCATACCCGAGTCATTCTTTTTAGGTTACAAGTCTGAGGAAATGTCCCAGAATGAGGTGTCAGAAGAGGAGATTTTTGAACAAATGGATACATTAAACAATAAAAAGTCACCAGGAGTTCTATGAAATTGCAGTGCTAACAATTGTGATATGTGACCTATCATCAGTCTCTGTAGTAGGTTAATGGTAAATAACTAATTTAATGCAATTTTTATAAGATTTCAGAGGCATTTATGGCAATTACAGTCCAGTAGGCCTAAATTCAGTACTAGGCAAATAGACTGAAATTAAAGAACAGATTTCTCAGACACATAGATAAAAATATATTGAGGAAGAGATAACATGGTTTTTGTACAAATGAAATTGGTTCACATTTATGACCCTTTACCTAACATCATGTAGGGAACTGGGAATACTTAACCAAAAATAAGTTTTCTTGATTGAAAACCACTTTTCAGCTTGTAGCCCTCCTTTCTTTGCTTCCTCTCAGTGGAAAAAATAACAACCCTGAAGGAAATAAAGAAATATATCCTCTCTTGAGGCCTCGCCCCTGTCCTTATGCAATCCTTCTACAATACTCAATAACAACTTGTGCTTCCTGCAGCTTGAATAAATTGTGTTTGAAAAAAAAATGAGGTTAAAGTCATTACTGCTGTGTGCGGTAGTGAATTGAGTGGGGCAATACACTGCATTTCAGTTTTGTGCTTGGCAGGCCACCATCTGGAATGAACTTCCTGGGACTATTCACTAGTATGATAGGGAGCCAAGGATCTATGGTATCAAATAGAACAAATTGCTACTTGTAGTTTGTGAGCCCCCTCTAAGAAGGTTTTTCATAATTTTTCTTTGGGACTTATGTAGATTTTGCACCAAAAGTGCTTCCTTACTTTTATGAAATTTTGAAAAACAAATATATAACATTTTACCCAATCTTAATAAGGGATGATGCTTCAGAAATAAAAGAAAAACCATGTTCAGTAGGTGTATGGTATGTGTCTTAGTGATTGCTTGTATAATCTTTCTCCCGTGGGGAACAGTAGCAACGCAGGGCTGAGATCAATATCTAGGGGTTCCTTGACAATACTACAACACAGAGCTGGCTTGAGCCCTCTCTTAGGCTATGTCTACACAGCAGCATTATAACTGACATTATTCTGAAATAACGCAATTTGTGTCTGCACTACAAGCAGTTATTTCGACATAATGTTGAAATAATATTGAGCTGGAGGACTTCTTACTCCGACTCCGGTAACCCTCATTGTACGAGGAGTAAGGGAAGTCCAAGGAAAAGTGCTCTTTTTTGGACTTCCTGCTGTGTAGACATCACCAAAAGCCGAAATAAGCTATTTTGACTTAAGCTACACAATTGACGTAGCTCAAGTTGCGTAACTTATTTCGACTTTACAGATCACCTCTGAGAGGCAGTAGTTCCCCACTCATAAGCACAGTGTCTGGGTGTAGAAAACAAAGGATGGAGGTCACCCAATATTAATTAGGGAAAATTCCACAAGTAGGATTCACAATCCTAAAATGTGAGCAGAACATCCACCCCAGAATGTGAGAGGCAGTGTCTCTGCCTCGTGCTTTTGAGTTCTACAATCAAAAGTTTCTTTACTGTGCCCTTATCTGCTCCCCCATCACACCCCACTGTGTGATTCTCCTTGGTTAGTGAGGACCCAAGGTTCCTAGATACATCTCTGTGACTTCACCTCCCATGGGTGAGGGTGGGGAGGAGGAGGATGCATTTTGTTGCCACCACCTGCCACCATTACCTCATTCTTCTCTGCTCCCATTGGCTGCCTGCTGGCCCTTTCCACCAGCTACCTGCTGTTACTTGCCTCTCTTCTATGACCTCTACAGGTCAGTTTCTTCAGATTTCATCCAAGTCTTAGTGATTGTCATCTCTTAGTGGGAGACTCTGAAGCGGACTGGGAGAAAATGCTGTCCTGCCACAAGTGATTTCAAGTTCTATGGAGCAGTTAAAATAACAAAGGAGCTTATTTAGCTCTATCTTTGAACAGTGGAGAGGAACAGGTTAAATCAGACCAGGGATCCTTAGAAAGAGTCCTTGCTTCCTAACTGGGGCACTCTGTCTCCACCACCCCTTTTACTTTCACAGGGTGCTAGAATTTGAGCCCTGGGCTTAAAGAGATCTTTTCAGCTGAGAGCGAGCTCCCTCATTCAAGATAAATTAAGCACAGTTCTACTCCGCTCATACAGTAAAGACAGTAACATTGATATCCTTTGATTTAGACCTCCCACATTGCAGGAGAAGACCCTGACAACTGGGTAATGGATTATTTTTGTGTGGAAATCTCTTGGGTTGAAACTGTTCCATTTTATAGAAATGAATAGTCATTGGAGCAAGGAATTGTATTTGGGTTTCCCACATACTAGGTTAGTGCCCTATCGCCAAGCTTATGGTCATTTTCACTCTTTCTCTCTTGAATATTCATTGTCATTATGAATGACTGTGAATTGCCTCTATGAATAACAAGCCCTAACCAAGCCAAAACATTTTGATTTTCACACAACTGTTTGATGAACTTGATGCAAATTCAAAAATAGTTTCGGATTGATCAAAAATTGCATTTCTTGGCCAATATAAACTCTTCACTAAAAATATTTCACTGATTCAGGACATCCTGAAGTATAAATAAATGGGAAGGAAAACTAATAAGAAGATTAAAATGTGGGTAAACAAATTATATCAAGAGCATATAACTGAGATAAAGGAACTAAAATGGGGAAAAAACAAAGGAAACCAATGCACTGGGAAAGAAAGAGAAATGACTGAGAAATGCAGTTCAAATAAGTAAGCTCTGGAGTGTCACCACTCTCTGCAATTAGGGCTAATTAATTTATGCCTGGCTCATCTCCTACATTTGTATGGAAAATTCCATCTTCACTATAGGATTCACTACTGAGGCTACGGCTACACTGTAGCCTTCTTCTGGAAAAGCGTATGCAAATGAAGCGTGGCATGGAATATCGCTGCACTTCATTTGCATAATTAATTAGCAGCCACTTTTTCACAAGAGGCTTTTGCGTAAAAAGGAGCTATGTAGATGGCTCCTTTTTGCGCAAAAACCCCTTCTTGCGCAAGAGCCGTTCTTCCTGAAAAAATGAGGAGGAACGGCTCTCGCGCAAGAGGGGGTTTTTAATATAATATATGGAGGTATACCTATCTCATAGAACTGGAAGGGACCTTGAGAGGTCATTGAGTCCAGTCCCCTGCCCTCACGGCAGGACCAACTACTGTCCCATCTATACAGCTCCTTTTTGCACAAAAGCCTCTTGCGCAAAAGTGGCTGCTAATTAATTATGCAAATGAAGTGCGGCGATATTCCACGCCATGCTTCATTTGCATACGCTTTTCTGGAAGAAGGCTACAGTGTAGCCGTAGCCTAAGAGTGTTACAACGTCGATTGAATTATAATCAAGATTAAAGTCAATGTTCTGAAAGTTAGGCTAAGAGTTCTCAAAGAGCTCTAATTCTTTCTTCTTTATCATACCAAATGTAAGCTATTTGTCCTCATTTTGAAGGCACCTCATTACCATATCTCTCATCTGTCATTCACCATCAATGCCAGCCTCCTTCACCCATGTGTTAAATTTTCGAACAAGCATGGTTGTGCTTACTCCCATGCTGCCCATCATGTTTGGGAGGAGCTCCCCATAAACATCCACAAAACTATCTCATTATCTTCCTTCAAAATCCTCCTCATAACTCTGGTTTGGTTTGATGCCTCCAAAAAGCTTGTCAAATAGTTAAGTTGATGCTGTGCTTATCTAGCAGCTTATTATGCTGATCTATATTGTCTCATTGTTTCCTTGTACTCCCCTGTATCCATCTTTGTCCCTTGTTTTATACTTAGATTGTAAGCTCCATGGGGCAGGGACCTCTCTTTGTTTTATGTCTGGGCATCACTTGGTTCAGTGAAGTCCTGGTCCATAATTAGGGCTTCTAGGCATACTCAGATGTAACCTTCATGCAGCAGTCAGTATTTGTGCTTTGCCAGAACAGTTTTATTGCCTCAGAGCCTTATGTTAGCATATGATCTTTTAAGTGTACTATACTTTTACGTGTAGGTGATCAATACTTTAATGTTTCTGAAAATACTGATCTTAAAAAAGGGACATAAATATATAACAGATGCATAAGTGGACCTTGGATGAATGCACTCTGGACCTAGACCCATCATTACATCTTTCACAATCAAGTTTTTTCAAGAGTCCATATGGTATACACCTGTGTCAAGTTACCAGTGCTCTTAGGTGCAATGTGGAAGACTTAGTAATTCAAAGTGGAACTTGTTGCTTTATTCATTTTGATCTTTACATCCCCTCTTCCCAAGTGAGTTGTGTTTGGCTTCTGTTTACTTTTACAGTTCTTTTGCTGAAACTTGATTTGGTGCCTTTTTAGATTTACCAACTAATATTAATTGATAAGCAAAGAAACAAACATTTGATAGGCAAATTAGGACAAGTAAAGGAATGTAGGTGGATATATAGGGCATTTAAAGGAACCATTAAGCAGCCTTGATGTTACATAAAAAAATCATTTAAAATGCAGTAGTGTGCACCCACCAAATCAAAGTATCACATTTAAGAAATGATCGTATTTATTGGTCACAATTTATTTAAACAAAGATCAGGTTTCTGTTCTTGTGTCCATGTAATAATGCGTAGAATCATGGAATACAAGAACTGGAAGGGACCGCGGGTGGTCATCAAGTTCAGTCCCCTGCACTCACGGGAGGACCAAGCACCCTCTAGATCATCGCTGACAGATGTTTGTCTAACCTACTCTTAAAAATTTCCAGTGATGTAGATTCCCCAACCTCCCTAGGCAATTTATTCCATAGCTTCACCCCCCGACAGGAAGTTTTTTCTGTGTCCACCTTAAACCTCCCATGCCACAAATTTAAGTCCATTGCTTCTTGTCCTATCATCAGAGGTTAAGAAGAATAATTTTTCTCCCTCCTCCTTGTAACAGTCTGTTTATATCGCTTTTGTCTTTCATATATTTAAGTCATAGTTGCCAGCAATTTTACGTAATATTTAGCAGTACGCTCTTTCAGTATCAGAGGTATGCCTGCACCAGTCAATTCTTATTTCCTCTTCATCAAAGACAAAAACACTTCCTTATTTTCTTGTGCAATGAAAATAGAGACCTGGACAAATTTTGGTTTAAACTTAATCTAGATAAGACCGAGATGCTGATTGCCACAGAGAAGCATTTGTGGAACTGGAGAAATCAATGACCACTTTCTCTGTTAAGGATTCATGGACTACCATTTAACATTACAGGCCAGTTGAGTCTTTTTTCAGTTAATGACTAGATAGTCTTGTTTGTCCCTCAGATGCTGATCTTATCTTAGTCATTCTTGTGAGACAAACATGAAAAACATTCAGAAGCTTCTATTAATTTAGAAGCCTACTTTCTGAGCAAGAGCATTTCATATTTGTGTCCAACAAATATTAAAGGTGTATTCTGTACTGGCTGCCAGTCAATTTGTGTGTAAAACTGAAGTTGCTCTAAATAATCTTAAATAGTCTAGGGTCTAGCTACCATGTTTTCTGCACATACCACTCCTAGGGGAATTCTCGGCTACTGCGCATGTGCAGAATTTATGTCCCCTGCAAGTTTCTTTGCTTCCCCACACAAAAATATTGATTCAGGCACCCAGAACAGCTGACAAAGAGGTAGATCATAGGGGAGGAGGGGAAATAGGGCTAGAGATGTCCCAGATGGTGGCTTCTACCATGTACCATGATCAGCTGCTAATCCCAGGAAGGGGAAGATGACACTTGCTTTTCCTCTGCAAGGGGTAGCTGAATCAGACCCTTCCCCAGATCTTGACTCACCCTCTCCCCTTCCCCTTCCTGTCCAAACACTCCTAAGCTGCAAGGGAAGGGGTCACTGTACAGGGAGTTGCTCCCCCATCTGCACAAGCCCCATGTACCTGGACCCCCATGCCCATAGTCCCCCACTGAACCTAACCCCATACCCAACTCCCCACCCAGTCAAGCTTCATCTCCTGCATCAGGGCACCCCACTCTTAGACCTCCATCTTTGCCTCCAGTCTAGCCCCAAATAATCCCCCCACACTTGAACCCCCACCCCAAGGGCTCCCAACCTCCTGTACCTGGACTAGTCTAATGAGTTCCCTGCACCTGAATCCCCACCCTACTGAGCTCCAACCAGCTGAATATGGACCTTCACTGCACCAAGCCCCACTCACCAACCATCCAAACTCCCCTGCCAAGCCCCATCCATACACATCTGGTGAGCCTCAACGACCTTCAACTGGACCTCCTGGCAGAGACCCTTTGCCTCTGCATCCAGAGCCTCCCGATATGCATTCACATCCCCCAGGACCTGGAACCCCTATTGACCTGCCCACATTAAGATTGCCCCACAGAGAATCCTCTTACACCACACTGGATCCCCCTCATTAAGCCCCTCCATACCTGCATTCTGCTGCGCTGATTTTACCTGCCCACACCTGGTGCACCTCTCATTGAGGGGCAGTGCTCTGTGGTGTTTTGGGGCAGGCCCTGGTCAGGTGGCGCCTCACCAATGAGTCCATGTCCCGGTGAGTCAGAGGTTCCTGGGTGATTTCCCATCTCTGTGCAACCTGTGGCCTGTGCACCCCACTGCTATACAGGAGCCTCCACATTTATTTACTCACAAAAAATGAAGAATATTAAAACATTGTGCAGACTTTTTAATTTTTTCATGCAGAATTCCCTCAGGAGTAATATATCACATCCAGAGCACTTCTGCTAATTGCCAGCAAAGTAAAATTCAAGGTAGCACAGAGCAGGGAATTTGAAGGAAAAGGCCCTTTGTAATGTTTTTGGTGCAACCCAGACCAGTAAGGAGTTATGTCATTGCTTGGCCTGCAACTCTGGATGCTTTAAATGCTATATTGCTGTGTGTCTCAGCCCTGACATCAACAGCCTGCATACCTGGCTTCTACCACCCAGCTGCTTTTTACAGAGTGACCCTCTTACTCCTGAATTTTCCCAATATTATGTGCCTCTGTAGTGTCTTGCCTTCTCCTGGAACATGTGCAGAAGTTAAGTTTGTTGCTCCTGTAAACATTCAAGTATCAGAGGGGTAGCCGTGTTAGTCTGGATCTGCAAAAGCGACAAGGAGTCCCGTGGCACCTTATAGACTAACAGACGTACTGGAGCATAAGCTTTCGTGGGCAAAGACCCACTTCGTCAGATGCATGTAATGGAAATTTCCAGAGGCAGGTATAAATATGCAGGCTAGAGATAACGAGGTTAATTCAGTCAGGGAAGATGAGGCCCATTCTAGCAGCTGATGTGGAGATGTGAACACCAAGAGAAGAGAAACTGCTTTTGTACTTGGCTAGCCATTCACAGTCTTTGTTTAATCCTGAACTGATGGTGTCAAATTTGCAGATGAACTGTCAAATTTGCAGACTCTTTGGAGTCTGGTCTTGAAGTTTTTTTGCTGCAGGATGGCTACTTTTAAATCTGCTACTGTGTGTCCAGGGAGATTGAAGTGTTCTCCTACAGGTTTTTGTATATTGCCATTCCTAATATCTGATTTGTGTCCATTTATTCTTTTACGTCGGGACTGTCCAGTTTGGCCAAAAGAGAACCTTACTTCTACTTCTGCCCCTATGGGGTTATAGCTGTCCTGGTTCCTATCTCTGGCCTTTTGCTGCTCCTGGTGGTCATTATACAGTATACCTGTCCCTGCTAGTAGTCCCCTCCATTTTTATGTCTTAGCTGTTACCATTTAGGAGAAATTCTTGAACAGACACGGACAGACAGACTCACTCGTTCACAGATAAACAGTCTTAAATATATAGTAGATAAAGACAGAAGTGTGACAAGTAAACCAAAGTAAAATACACTTATAAGACTAAAAATTTCAGGAAGCTACAATTTAAACTTAGCTCCCAGAGATTTCAGGCCCTTTGGCTGAAGGGACCCAATATTGTATGATTTCAAGAGCTGCAGCCCCCTGGAATCCCTCAGTGATGGACAACTATAGGTTCTCTCCCTTTTTTTACAGTCCAGTAAAGGTTAGAAATGTATTCTTTAAAAAGTAAGCCCCAATAAAGTGCCTTTTCCTTCCTGGGTGTGGATGCCACGCTATTGGTGTAGACTCCATACTGTCTTCTCACCCACTGGTGATTCTTACAATACAAATTATCTCTGCAATTTCCCATACAAATTCATAGTCCACTGAATTTGACCACACCTGATTTGAGATGTTAGCCTCTTTCTTTTGGCTAGAGCAAATCTGTTATCAGCTCCTCCTGTTAAAATACAATTTAGTCATATATTGCCAGCATATGTCTATCAAGTCCTGTGTGAGTTTACCATGCATACATCACTCAAGAATATTAATAAGTAACATATTCTTTTTTAGTGTTATATTATGACATGACACTTTTTGGGAAAGTGTCATGATAACAGGGTGTTAGGTGTAGTGAGTATGTCAGGGCTGACAAGAGTTGCTGACACAGAATAGTGAGCCATCAATAGGGGTCTGTGTCCAACACTCATCTGTTGAGTTTGCTTCAGCTAGACCAGAGCTACACAACTCTGGAAGCCCCGGGGGCCACAATGATTCTCATAGCACATGCCAAGGGGGGGCCGCAACTTTAGTATGGTGGCATATACATGCACATATATATATGCAAATAGCTTCTTTCACATTGACGGGCTGAATACCAAGATTAAGGCAAGACCACACAACAAACAGGCCCCATTTAAGTCAGTTCTACTGATATTAATAAAATGCAATATTTACCCGATTTCCACCCATATGACAGCACTTTTAATGAGCAATGACAGTCCATGAAATTCACTACTAAAACACATATCAACAGAAGATCATTATATTGACTACTTTTTTGTTTTGGCTCCCACTCGCAGGCCGCATGTTGAGCCCCGCGTAAACCCAAACCGCACCACAGGCCGCAAACAAACGGGCCCATAGGCCACATGTTGAGTAGACCTGTGCTAGAAGTATATATAAACCCGAGCCTGGCCACATTCAAGATTCATTGTGAGATGCACTTACATAATCATAAAATAACTTAAGTATCCAGTTTACTGACACACATGTTCATAGAAAATGAATGTCAATATTCTGACTAGAAGGAGCTAATGTACAGCATGCTCATTCAAACACAGAAACACATGCTGGAAGACTGGCATTGCTTTATTATGGGGGAGGAATTTAGATGATTATGTTGATCTATGGTATAAAGTGCTTACGGTAACGGTCAGATGTGAATGGCAGAGTAGAGGTTTTCTGTTGTTAGATGGTTTAATTTTTCATTTGCTTGGTTTTGTGATTTTGTGCAACTTGTGTGTGTGGCAACTTTTAATGGTTTCAGTACTGTTAGATATTTAAGAACACCTATTTAAATGTAAAGATCATTAACATATTTTGAAAATTGTTTTTATGTGATTTATAGGTCAAATGTATGTGGCCTAAACTGCTTCACAGTAATTTATTTTAAACATATATTAACTCAGTAAAAGAAAAAAAACAATATTTCCTCACTTTGTATGATGTGTATACTAGTGAGGAATTTAGAGAGTAAAAAGTGTAGATAAATTATTTTTGTTTCAAACACACTGAGGACACAATGGATTTGTGCAATGTATTAATAGTTAACATTAGAAAAAATTGTAATTTTGCCTTTATTGTGTAGTAATTAAAAAAAATTAATTACTTATATCCTGGTCCTGTAGTTGAATCCCTTTGGGCCTTACACGGCATCGAACTCCACTAATTTCAGTGGTCTTGTTCATGGGCTAATGGCCTGACAGCAGGATTGGGACCATTATTATTAATAATTATTTGTTATTTGTATTGTGGTAGCACCCAAAAGCCACAATGAGAATTGAGGCCCCATTTTGGTAGGCCCTGTGCATAGGAAGAACACAGAAAGATGGTCTCTGCCCTCAGCAACTTACAATCTAATTTAATAATTTTTTTTTTCTTTTAGCATAAGGAGGCATCAGGAACGGAGAGCAATTTTAACTCCAATTTTAACAGATTTCACAGTGCGAATAACTGCAGCTCCTGCAATCATTTTCACAAAAATAATTTCACCAGAAAACTTGCACACAGAGGTTAGTACAAAATTTAAATATATATTATTGTTCCCATAATATAAGAACTAGGGGCCACCAAATGAAACTAATGGGCAGCAGGTTTAAAACAAATAAAAGGAAGTTCTTCTTCACACAGCGCATAGTCAATCTGTGGAACTCCTTGCCTGAGGAGGCTGTGAAGGCTAGGACTATAACAGGGTTTAAAAGAGAACTAGATAAATTCATGGAGGTTGTTAGGTCCATAAATGGCTATTAGCCAGTATGGGTAAGGAATGGTGTCCCTAGACTGTCAGAGGGTGGAGATGGATGGCAGGAGAGAGATCGCTTGATCATTACCTGTTTGATTAAATCCCTCTGGGACACCTGGCATTGGCCACTGTCAGCAGACAGGGTACTGGGTTGGATGGACCTTTGATCTGACCCAGTATGGACGTTCTTATGTTCTTCTTGTTCCCTTAGCACATTTTATTCCCGATAGAAAACATTGTATTGAATTATGTTATAATAGCATGTTTATGCAAAAGGACTAGATTTTTTGGTTTATCATTTGTATTGTTTGAACAGTTATTTTATTTAATTGCATTATGATAGCACTCAAAGAAATAGTTTGTTTCCCTAACATCTTCTAATCTCTTGTCAAAAACCAAAAGGAAGTAGTAGAATCATAATATATCAGACATATAAAGTGATCAGATTTATGCTAGGTGCACTGCAGAATTCTTAAAGGATGTAAAACTTAAAGAATTGAGAAGACTTGACCCAACACAAAATTTAAGAAACTGTGTTCATGGGCCCCATAAAAGCAAACCTGAAAACGTCATCTCTACTAGAATCAAATAAACACAACAAATGTTCCTGCAGCACCTAAGAGACTAACAAAAAACGTAGATAGTATCATGAGCTTTCTTGGGCACAACTCACTTCTTCAGCTGAATGAAGCAAGGGGGCCAGAGGTACAAATAAATATCAGAAAAAGAGGGGATGGGGAAGGAAAGAGAAGGAAAAAAAATCTTGACAATTAGAGTGTCCGTGCTAAATGAGGCTAATAGAGTGGGTTGTAAGTGCCTGACACTTAGCTTTTGATGTCATTAGGGTATGGAATGTAGTGGTCCATGCAGTTCATGTCTTTGTTCAAACCTTGATTAAAGGTGTCAAATTTGCAAATGAAAGCAAGTTCCGCAGCTTCTCTCTCCAGCTGGTTTTTGAAATTGCTTTGTAATAGACACTTTTAGATCCATTAGAGAGTGCCCAGGCAAGTTAAAATGTTTCCTAACAGGTTTCTGTGTGTTAGCATTTCGAATATCTGATTTGTGTCCATTAATTCTTTGTCGTAGAGACTGTCCAGTTTGGCCAATGTACATGGCAGAGGGGCATTGCTGGCACTTGATGGCATAGATCACATTAGTGGATATGCAGTTGTATGAGCCTCTGATATAGTGGCTTATGTGGTTAGGTCCTGTGATGATGTCGCTTGTATAGATGTGTGGACAGACTTGGCACCGGAGTGTATTGCTGGGGTGGGTTTCTGGGTGAGTATGATGGAGGTGTGCTGTGTGGTTGCTGGAAAGAATTTGTTTCAGGTTAGATGGTTGTCTGTAGGCGAGGATTGGCCAGTCTCCCAAGGCCTGTGAGAGTGAAGGATCATTTTACAGGATAGATTGTAGATTGTTAATGAGGCACTGCAGAGGTTTAAGTTGGTGGCTGAGGTGATGAACAGTGATGTTCTGTTATTTTGTTTGTTGGTCCTAACTTGAAGAAGCTGATGGCTGGGTACTCATCTGGCTCTGTCAATCTGTTTTCTCACTTCCCCAGGTGGGTATTTAAGTTTTAAGAATGTCTGATATTGATCCTGTAGGTGTGTGTGTCTGTCTGTGGGACTGGAGCAAATCCGGTTGTATCTTAGGGCGTATCTGTAAACAATTGATTGGGAAATGTGTCTTGGATGGAAGCTAAAGGCATGTAGGTAAGAATAACAATCAGTAGAGGAGCCTGTTACACACAAGAGACTGTGGTTCATTTCTTGGCATGAGCAAATGGATAAGGAACTTAATACACATTATTTGGAGGGAGGTGCTAGTCATTGTTTGCCAGCTAACGGTAGATTTTTCAAATATAGCTACCTCCTGGGAAGGGCAAAACTGAGGTGGGAATGAAAATCATATTTGCACTTCTGTAACCGGTGCAAGTTAATGGAGAAGGAACAGATGTTAATTATGCAAGGGAAAAATTGCAGTTTGTGATCCTTGTAGAGTGCCATCATAAGTGTAAGAGTTTTAAATTAAAAGAAAATTTAGGGCAGGGGTGGGGAACCTCAGGCCCAGGGACCGGATATGGCCCCTGGCTTGCCTGTATCTGGCCCCTGAGGCTCAGCCTCCACCCCCAGTATTGGGAAGTCAATGCTGGTGCTCCACCCACTACCCCTCACTATCCCACCATGAGGCTGAAGCACACAAAATCTACTAGGCTGGGCCCACACGCTCTGGTGTGGGAGGGGAATGTGTGGAGTGTCTTTCTCCTTCCCTGTCAGGGGCCACATTAGTGAAGATTTTATTTCTTTTTTTATTTGCTTCTCACTTGCATGTTGCCCGCGACTGATTTTTTTCTGTGGACTGGTGGTGCCCAACCCAAAAAAAGTTCCCCACCCATGATTTAAGGGATAGCTGAGATGCATAGAAAGAATTTAGTGAAAAGAAACATATGAACATTACTATTCACATTCAGGAATTTAAATATTTTAACTAGTTACATTCTCCTTGAATCTATTCCTTAGGGGATGCTTAATGATGAAGGGTGTGGTCTACTATAGATTACCAGAAATTTGAACATTATTCAAACATATCCTTCTTGAGATGGGGGCGATGCTTCTGCTGATTAAGCAAACCTTCTGGACTGGTTCTGTTGTTCATCTCTGAATTATTTGCCAGAAATAGTCAAGAACTATAGTTTTGTATAAGTTTAGTGGTCATCCAGCTAACTCTGCCAAGATATTAACAGTAGTTTACAGGCAAAGAGAAATCAATTAGGCTGGTTATCTTTGAATTCCAACATATGATTTCATTATAAATCGAGCTGAGTTTATATTCCAAAAAATATATATCTTCTTGGAAGGACAAGGCAAAGGAGAAATGTAGTCTATTGCCAAGCAAATGAAAACAAAAATCTGACAGCCTAGTGTTTGACATTAGAAAGAAATGAAAACAAAACTGCAAACATGAAACATTTTACATACAAGATTTGTATTAATGGTAATGTTGAAAGCAAGGCAAGGTATCAAACACACCTTTATGAGAAGTCTTATCATTATCTTTGCTACTTAAAGAGATAAATAGAATTAACAATTCCGTGTAACATGGTGTAAATGTCTTAAATTGGGTATAAAAGAGAATTGCGGTATAGTTATCTTTAAAATGTAAATTATCTGCCTACCAGCCAGTTTCTGACATGTTTTTTCTTGACAGGAGATTTTAGTGTGTGGACATTCTTTGGAGGTGAATATGACCACAAACCTAGACTTCTTCCTCAGCGTAGCTCAAGTACAACTTCTACAGCAGCTAATACAAGCCAATTTGATTGGACTGGAGCCTTCTGACAAGGTCACTGAGGTAGGTTATATAACCTGGTTTTTTTTAGCGTTACTGTGGCTCACATCAGACATTTATGTTATGTGCGGTGGTAGAAAAAACGTGTAAGTAAATGAATTATTCACATTATTGTTTATCAAGCTTTACTTATACTGTATTCCACTGATCTACAGTGGTTTCACACAGTTCCTCAACCCAGGGATTCTCTACCAGTCAGTATGAGCTTTCAGGGTCCTCGTAAATCACTTCAATTATTTTACCTCGTATAACAGGACAGAGTACAAGTGAAGATTTCACCCAATTTTTATGTAAGTGCTGACTCTGTTTGATACTATACAGAACACAGACGAAGAAATAATTTCTGCCCCTTGCACCTTACCTGCTAAATAGACAGTGTATAATGTACTGGGAGACCCAGAGGAAGGGTCCACATATGAGATCCTCATAATGAGGTTGGCTTTTCTTACAATACAAAAAGTATTAGGCTTCTCTTCCAAATCTGAGACAAGATAATGTAGCAGTGATCTGCCAGGTTTTTAAAGAAACAGAAGTCTTTGTTGTCTAACAGACATGTGATGCATTCTGGATATAATTTCTATTCTGGAGAGAGTCCACGTGTGAATTGCCAATAACAAAGATAGGCCCTCATCCATTTGCTTCAAGCAATACTCAGAGCTCCATGGGCATATAATGTTGAAATGGACCAGGTGAAAGTCTGTCATTTCACACGTTTTAATGATTCACAGCATGAGGCAACTGGGAAACTTTTTAGTTCATGTTTCTTGTTTAGCATATTTTGTTTCTCTTTAGAGACACCTGGATAGATCGCATGTAACCGAGTAATAAGCAGAGGTCACTAATAAAAAATGCATTTGTGCAGTCTCTAAAATGAAGGAGATGAGGGAATATCTTGAATTTCTTGAGGTTATAGCTTATAAGAAATGTAAGTGTTTTACCTCCTGTTCATCCCCTGCTAAACACAATGGGAAGACTTGCCTTGAAATGCATCTGACAGAGTTTTTGTTAAGGATCTGTCAAAGACAGTTTACATTTATGCTGAAAAATTAGCCTGTAACTGAGGTTGTAGAACACTGGTGTTTTCTAAGACTATGAGACTATAGTCTAAAGCAGCGGTGGACAACCTGCAGGCTATCAGGTTAATCTGATTGCAGGCCATAAGACATTTTCCCGACGTTGACTGCTCATAGGCACTGCTCCCCACTCTCCCAGTGGCCATGGTTCTCTATTCCCAGTCAATGGGAGCAGTGAAGGCAGTGCCTGCAGACAGTCAACATTAACAAAACGTCTTTCAGCCCACAGCTAGGTTATCCTGATGGCTCGTATGTGGGCCCCAGGTTGCCCACAACTTGTGTAAAGCAATAAACATTTTTAATACCTTCAGATTTCTTTGTATAGTAGTGCTTTTCTTGTAGATGGTGAATTCTTCAAGTGTCTCCAGGTGAAGATTTGGAGACTTAAAGGTCTTCCTAGAAATATTGCATAATGGAATTGTTTTGGAGCAGATAATGGAACTTTGGGGGCTTGCTGGGGACTAGATTTCTTGTAGTATGCAATGTCCAGTTGACTGTAAACTTTCTGTGGCTAGCAGGGATCGTGCCTCTCATATGTTGAAAGAAATGGTTGATTTGGAAGCAGGAAAAGGAAAAAGCCAGTTCATATGGCAGGTCTTAGACAATAACATTGACTTCACATGCTCATTCCCAGGCTTCCTTTCTCAGGTTTCCACCTTTAAACCTTATTCAGTTCAGACCTCCTTTCATCATCTTTATCATGCCTCTTTATGTGCTGGTTGTAAATAAGTTTTGGTTATCAGAAAGCTAATTTTGGTAGGATTTTTAATGTATCTCATGCATCTGGAGTAATATTGCTTCACCACTAAAAAAGATAAACTCCCAGTTTGTTACTTAACTTTCATGCAGTTTTGGCTGTTCTTGGGATATTATGGTCTGTGAGATGGACTGATTAAAGAGATGGGAATAATCATTGATCTAATTATTGATGAAGATTGCCACAGCTTTTGCTCAAGCTATTATCGTCTCACATCTTGACAACTGAAATCTCCTCCTCTCTAGCTTTGAGCCACCAACCTTTCCTTCCAAATATCAGTAGAAAAGTTGCTTATCTCCATGGCTCATTATTCTGATACCACCATCCTTGAATTATTTTCATCTGCTGGCTCACATTTTCTCGTGTTACTTCCTGTGCATGGGAATAACTTTCAGTAAGCATTCCCAGATTCACTGCCTTATCCTCTTAATACATTTAAAAGGCAGAGCCGCACTGGGGTTAGCTCCCGGGCCAGGAGCTAACCCCGCTGCAGCTCCGCAGTTTCCCCTTCTTATTGACTAATCAACTCGTCTATGAGTTGATTAGTTGATTAAATGCAATTTAACATCCCCACTCAAGATATCTCTCAATTCAACAGGTGTATGCATTGTATTTTAGCCTGGGTTCAACCATGGTTATGGAATGGAGACTTCAGTTGTAATATGGATTGTTGATTTCTTTTTATGATTGCCCAAGCCTAAAGATAACCAACCTGATTGTGTTAAATTTATCAGCATCTTTTGATGCCATTGAGAGGGTGTTGCATCTGGATGATCTTGTTTGAATGGACAGAGTTCCATTTCAGTTCCTTCCTCCCTAAGAGAGCCAAGAAGTAGAAATGGGCAATTGTTTATCTTCCCTTAGAGCCCTAATGTGGAGATTTTCAGGATTCCATCTTGTCACCCTCCAATTCAATGTCTGTGTAAGCTACTAGGGGAGCCTGAGAGACTATCTGAGCTGCAGTGTCATCAATATAGTGCTGATACTTACCTACAAAGGAAATATACACTATTGATGTTACCTGATTGACTTTATTGGAGGTAAGCTAGCACATACCATCAATGAAAATTGGGTCTCATTTTTGTCAAACCTGGATCCAATAGTTTCTTTAAATTCCAAATAACTCACCATGATCAAAACGTGGATGAGAGCAAACTATAACTAAAAACTCGAAGTGATGCTTATGGTAGGGAGAAGCAGGTAGAGAAACAAGTGGCACTTGCACTGTTAGATACTGCTCTCAGAGGGTACATCTACACAGTAGCGCGTACCTCAAAATAAGCTACACAATTTGAGCTATGCAAATTGCGTAGCTTATTTTGAAATTTGGCGCTGTCTACACAGCACTGATTTTGAAATAAATCCCTGTTCTGGCATCTTCCTTACTTCTTGTGCAACAAGGTTTACAGTAAGCCAGAATAAGACACCCATTATTTTGAATGTATTTCGAAATAATGGGCTTGCTGTTAAAATTTGCAGAATGCTACTTCAGGATAACAGTTGTTATCCTGAAATAGCACTGCTGTGTAGTTGTACTCGGAGTTAATATCTTATTTAATGTGTTTTCTTAATAAATGATGCAGAAAAGGTGGCTAGCAGCCTGTTAGTGAGCATGGTGGGTGATGCTATATTGGGAAGTTTTAAGCACCAACGACAATTAGAAATAATACTGAAGGTTCTAAAGAGTTTCAGTATATGGACAGAAAACAAAACAATGGTAGTTATCTTGTTTAAAAGCAAGCTAATAATTCCAAGAAGAAATAATCCAAAGCAGAGACTTTCTGGATACTAGGCAAACAATAATACTAGTCCTAGAGTAATAATGAACAGTAAGTTACATATGATTTTGAAATAAACTGTAGAAGCAAGAAAGGGCTTTTCAGTTTAGGGCTGCAAATGTAAAAATCACACTCTGTAACTGGGAGATAATGTTTTTTTTCTTTTATGTAGGGCTCTGATGTAGCTATATCTGAAATATTGGTATTAGTCTCTTCTTTCCCCAGTCACCCATAAGGGTTAATCTTTTGCACTATAATTTTAGAGATAGGACCACACCTGTCAATCACAGCTAATAGGGCATTCTTCTATCTTTTTTGTTCTTTATTAGTAGTCACGCTCCTTTAGTACCACAGCATTTCTCTGTGTGAGATGCATGCCAGAAGACTAAGAACATGACTCCCAAAAATGCTTCTCTTGCTCTGCTCCTCTCTAGCGCCATTTAGAAGCCTGTGTTCTTCCACAGGCAAGGGGGCCTCTTCTATCTGTGCCTGTTATCTAGGGCTGAAGCAACCTCCTCCAGCAGCCAGCCCTTTGAAGCATTTTACAAACTCGAATTTCAAAGAAAAATAAATGTTTAGGGGATATGGGAATTGATTTATGAGGAAAGATTTTAGAGGTGAACATGCATAGTTTGGCTGAAAGATGACAAAGGGGAAGAGTGGGGCCATAAATCTGCAAATATTTGAAGGGTATAAACACCAAGGAAAGGGTGGAATTATTTAAGGTTGCAGAATGGATTTGAACTAGCAGTTGTGTAATGAAATAAAAGAAGAGGATTATTTAAAGATGACTTTGAGGGGAAAAAACTTCATGAAACCAATGTACTGAGCTGCTAAAATTTTCTCTTAAGGGAAGTGATAGAAGACCTCATGATTTACGATATCTAAAACCTGACTGACCAAACTTTTGAAAATAAACCATAGAAGATGGTCATGCCCTTGCATGAAAATTGATTAGAGGGCTGTAATAGACATTTTTAAATTCTAATTTCTTTATTTGGTGTTCAAGGAATTCCATCTTCACCTGAATTTCAAGCAATAATTTTCACAACAGATCAGATATTATCTATAAAGACAAAGTAATGTTAGAATTGGTGACATCCATTCTCTGAAGGATAAAAATTATTAAACACCTAAATCTTTTTTTAAAATGAACAATAGGGCTTGAGTGTATTAAGTCTACCTGGTGACAGTAGATTTAGCAGCAGTAATTAGTTTGTTACTCATGAATATCAATCATGATAGTAAACCCACTTACAAAAGTATCATGTGTAAGGAATAGCACAAGTCTGCTTTTTTAAACCAGTGTTTAAGAACAAGTTAAATGTTTATATTTTAATTAAATAAAAACATATTTTAAGGGGGGAAGGGAGAAACCACATCATTAAGGAAGTCAAAGATGGAAGTGCTCTTTGATCGGTGTACTCTAGACAGCATCCTGGAGAAAAAGCTTTTCATCATAAAAGTAATTTAATCTTCTTGTCCTTCTCCATATCTCTTAACCCATTTTTCCCTCACAAATTTTCATTCTTCTACAGTATTCTTCTCATTGACTAATCTATAGTAGGTCGTCTTGCCTACTAATATCCTGATTTGTCTGGAATTGCACTAGTTCTGTGCAATTATTAGAGGACTTCCCTGATATTTTCCCCACAATTTTAATCATTATGTACATTCTTCAGTTTTCTGCTCAATTAACAAAATATAGTGAAGGAAACTGATCTTTTCTATGAAGCCTGAAGGTGTTCTTTGGTATTAATTAGTTTAGATGGCAACAGAAATGTTCTCTTTTTAATTATCTTTGATAATCTTTTGAAACAGAGTTAGAGCTAGAAAGATTCTATTTGTGACCATAAATCTTGTTTCTATTACCATGCTGTTTGGTTGTTCTTGTGTTATTCATAGATTTTAAAGCCAAAAGGGATCATTGTGATCATCTTGTCTAATCATCTGCATAAAACAGGCTGCAGAATTTGATGAAAGGTGCAGAATTTGCCCCTGGGGGGTTATCTGCATCCCTGTAGGACAGACTAAAGCATTGTATAGCAAATTCAGCAGTTCCTATATCAAGCCTATAACTTCTGATTCTTCTTCGAGAGGCATCCCTGGGGGTGCTCCACATTAGGTGCTGAGCATCACAGCGCCTCTGGATGGATTTTTGCCTAGCAGTGCATTAGGGGGTCACACATGTGCGGCGCGGCAAGCACACAGGGCTCCCCCGGTACCAACGCGCATGTGCAGCCCCCCCTCCCTTCAGTTCCTTTCTACCATCCCCGGCTTCGGACGGAACTCGGCAGTGCTGTCTCTGAACTTCTCCTCATGAGTTAATTCTTTAGATTAGATAGTTCTAGTTTGTTACTAGTTCTACTGTTTTTACTGTTATTGTTAGTTTAGGGTTAGTGTTAGTTTGAAAAAAAAATGAAGGAAGAAGGCGGCTCGGGTCTCTAACCGCCTTCAGAGCCATATGCCGCCATGGGCTCACCCGGCTTCAAACACTGAACGCTCTGCAATGACGCGAGGCCTGCCGCTGATGGGCATGATAGATGTGTCAAATACCTGGGGCACTCTCACTCGCAGAAAGACTGCCCCCACTGTGCTAAGCTAAAATCGCAAACGCTCAAAGACAGGGAGCTCAAAATGCTCCTCTCAGATAAAGGCAAGCAACATGCCTCTGACCCAGGCTCTGGGCAGAGTAATATATCTATCAAAGATAAGCCTAAGCCCTCCAAGAGAAGGGCAAGCTTGTTGCCTCAGCAACCCCTAAGGAGGCACTCTGAGGGGAAAAAAGTCAGACCACTCAGATAAGAACCATCTGAGTATGTTTGACGGCCCAGGTACTTCAGGCGAACAGCGTAATAAGCCAAGGAGCGCTACAAACGCTGCCCTCACAGAGGCAACAGGCCACCCCATGCCTGCCTCAGTTACTTGGGATACGATCCTCCAGTCCATCAAGTTCTTTTTGTGTCTCATAAAGCAGCCACAGATTGTCACTGGAGAGTTCCTCCTTTCTAGAAGAAATCTAAGTAGGCATAGGCAGCTCCATTATCTCCTCTGCCAAAACCCCACTCTCCCAGTAGACATGAAGGAAGGGGACAGAATGGGCTATAGCAGGAGAAAGTGAAGGGACATACAGATCAAGGGTTTGCCTAAGAAATAATAACAACACTGTTCTCGGTTGAAAAACTAGACTCAACCATCTTCTACAGGGAGTTTTGTTAATTATGTATAATTTCTGGCTATTCACTGTTGTCTTTTGATGTTTGGACTCACCTGTTCAGGGGATAGGGTCAGCAGTGGACCAGGGTGGATTCTGGATGCTCTCCTGAAGTTCTTATCATTTTTATGTCTTTTCCATTTAAAAAAAAAAACAGTGCATTTTGATTTGGTGCATTAGCAAAATTTCACATACAGTGACTACTCGCTTACTGTTGTATGTATGTGGCTGAAAAACACTATTTTAAGCGAAACGATGCAAAGCGAATCTAATTTCCCCATAAGAATTAATGTAAATGAAGGGTGTTAGATTCCAAGGATTTTTTTCAGCAGGCAAAAGTATGTCTAAATATACAGTATAAAAATTTTAAACAAACAATTTGATACTGTATACAGCAATGATGATTGTGAAGTTTCGTTGTGGTAGAACCATAGACTCCTAGGGCTGGAAGAGACCTCAGGAGGTCATCAAGTCCAACCCTAATTAAATCATCCCAACGAGGGCTTTGTCTAGATCAGGAAGTTGAGACTCAAGAATGTGTAGCTGTTTGTAACCTGCTTTGTGGAGATGGGGTATGAAGTGGGCAGCTTGATTAGGGGAAGAGGAAAGCATCCTGATAGCAGCAGCCCTCTCCCCTTGCCTCTTCCCATCCTCCACCCAGCAAGCAGGAGGCTCCAGGGATCAGCACCAAGACAGAGGGAAAGAGCAGCATAACAGTGCGGGGATGGGCAATGGAACTGCAGCTGCGCACCTGCATATCTTACAGAGAACTTAGAGGAGCTGATGGGGGCTCTCAGCCCACCTTGGTACCAAACCACCAAAAGAATAGGTTGGTTTTCCAGAAAATCCTGCAACTAGTGGACAAAAGCAGGAGCCAAATGATATTATAAGGGAGCATTGCACAACCTTAAACCATCATGTGCTCTAACAGGTAAGCAATGGAACACCGTTAACCAGGACAAAGTTGAGAGGAGTTACTGTATTATTTTAAGTAAGAGATATGTAATTGTATCGTGGATGGATCTTTTTTCTAAGAAATACATGAGTATTTTCCACTTTGACAACACTTATTCAGTTTGTTGTGCCAATAACATCAAATTGAATTGAAAATTGTGGGAGAAGGGACTGGCATTTTCTAGGTGGTACTTGATACTGTAGATATTTGTGAAATGTTAACACATTTTCAATATATCAAATAATCTCTGAATTCTCACTCTGTAGTCTAGTTAATATTTTCATTTGATCTTGTGTGCTCTGTAATTTAGAGTTTCTTTTGGGAAGAAGGTGGAAGCAACCTTTCAAGAGACTGAATTTAAGCTGACCTAGATTGGAAGCATGTGATTGTCCAGATTGTCATAATTTTGGCATATTATTCATTAAAAATATCTATGCTACTGAAATTAATTCACGCCTAACAGATGTACATTACTATGAAGGGATGTGACCTACTTGACACCAATCACTGGAAAGAAAGCACATTTTTTTGATGTTTTGAATTAGATTCTGTAGATATTACACATCTCACATGTTGACAAGAGAAGTTCTTTTTCTTCTATACATTTTATACATAAATACACATTCATATATACAGCTCTGTCTATGTAATAATTATTTTAAAGACTAATGATGGGATCTCCAAAACTGTCTGAATGACATAGTGTCAGCCGGTGGTCAGGGCAGTGAGTGGTGTGTGTGTATTATACACCCGAGACTTCAACTGCTAGGACTGGGGTCCTTCAGCAGCGGGCAACCTGGAGGAGGTTGACGGGCACCCCAAAGAGTTACAGGGAGAGCTTTACACCTCAGACTTTGACTGCTAGGATACACGATCTCTTCGCAGCGGGCAGCCTGGGGAGGCTGAGAGATGCCCCAACGGATCTGTCCCCTGGAAGCGACACGATCCAACGCTCAAGCTCTCCCTATATCTGTCCCTTATGACCGGCTGGAGTTCTTTTTAAAATTGTGCTTGGTTCTGTTACAGCAACTGAAGGAGTCAGGTCACAGCTTAAACAGTTACTATTTTATTGTTACAGGGTAAACTTAGCTGTTAAATGCTATTACTGTGTTACAGATAACACAGCCACTACAAAGGACAGGACAGAAATTACACTAATAAGTCACTTACAGGTACCATGAAACCCTTTTGGTTCTCTGAGCTCTTATTAAATGCATGCAAAATAGACACCTAGCAGGTATATATTCTCACCCCTGCGTTCCAGACTTGGCGTGGCCAGCGTCTTTCTCTCAATCCCTCGGGAAGAAGTAGGGCGAGGTTGGGCGTCCCACAGACCTCGGGAGACAATCAATACCTGCCAGCAGGTGTAGATGATTGGAGCTCAAATGGGGTGGGTTACTAAACCCCTCTTTATACCCCTTGGGTCACATAGTCTTCTTCCTGGTCTCAAGTGGCCAATTAGGAAAAATGGCTTTGAATGCCAAGTTTCCCACGAAGGGTGCAAAGCATAATTCACACCTGGGAAAATGCAGACAATGGGCACTTCTAGTATGTGATGGGCGAAGATTCCTCTCCTGGGACAGTGCAGGCGTGTCAATTACTGGTGCTAGCCATCAGGGCGGCGGGAGGTCCCCTGGTCGTCAGCTAGCCCATTTACTGTCTGGTTTCTGTTTATTAGAGTCAGGGACAAGCAGCACCCCTGCGTTCCCAGGGCATCAAAGGCTGACTGCCTTTCTCTTGCTCTCTGGGGGGGTGGGGGGGGAAACAAGATGGGGTTCATGTCTGGCTACACATAGGAGCACAAGTTCCATTGAAAGATAATGACACTCGTGCTCCTAAATCACTTTAGGTAGTTTTTGGAAATCTCACACCAAAGAATTTAATCTCAACTCTATGCAGTGGTAACCCATATATAGCAGTAAACTGATTCAGTACTTGTAACTTTCTTCCTGTATTGCTTGCTTGTTTATAGGGAAAGTCTATTTTGTCTCTACAACTAGCCCTTTTCTGTGACCAGGTCTCTGATTATTAAGAGCAGAAGTTCAATCAAGAAATATGGTATTAAATTACTTCTGGAGGATTTCTGTGCAAAAAAAAAAAAAAGATTCTGCACACCGTATTTTAAAATTCTGCATATAGTATTTCTCAAAATAATACAATTTAATCATGACAGTTTGAATTATTTTGAAAAACTTAAAAAACAACAAATAGTCTGGTAGCCCTTTAAAGATTAACAATTTTTAAATTAAAATAAATAGTGCTACCAGACTATTTATTGGTTTTTTTTAAGTTTTTCCTGTTACAGACTAACTCGGCTACCTCTCTGAAGCTTTTGAATTATTTTGGTAATTCATTTCAAAATACCTGTCAGCAAGTATGTCTGTAAAAATGCAGACCAAAAAATAAAAAGATTCAGGAAATGTTTTTTGACCAAGAGATTACTTATTAGGCAAATTAATACAAAATGTTGAGTTTCATTTTAAGCTACATATAGAAACAAATTTCCTGTTCCTCTTGAAAGCAGTGCAAAGACTTGGGAGGACTCAGGGGTAATGAAGGAGCTGAATGAGAGGGAAGGAGACTGGTAGTGAACCTGGAAGGTGTGGATGGGAAAAATACAGAATAGTTAATTTGGGGGGGGGAGGGATTATTAGGGAATTGGGGAGTCTCGTCCATGAAGATCCTGACTAACCCCTAGCTTCTCCTATCCAGTCAGGCACATCTGCCCCCATCCCTTTGTGTCTCTGCCCCTGTTCCCCTGTGTCCATATACCTTCCTGACCCCATGTGGCCTTGCAACCCACTACCCCCCATACCCAAATGGTCCAGCAGCCCTTTCTGATTCAGCCCTGGGCTCAGTGCTGTTATCCCATTAGCTCCTGTGTCCCTGCCCCACTCTATCCCTCCACTAGTTCTTCTGAGCCCATGTCTGTGATCCTCCCCCATGTGCCCCAACTCTGTGCAGAAAAAAAAAATCTGTGCGGGATGTACACATGCGTAGTGGCCCAGTATACCTCCCAAGAGTAATTCATTATAAATTTTAAAATCAAGATTGTGTGCGGCTTTAACAATATGCTCTGACAGAGAGAAGCCCTGAGCTACGGCTTAACAGACAGAATACAGTAAGGGAACTATAGTGAAGCCTGAGAGTGGTGGAAGGGCAGCCCCGTGGTGTTGGGGTGGGCTGCCTGTGAATCCTGTTGGGGAGGCCAGGGCTGCACTGCCCTGTCCCAGAAGTGTTCCAGGGTGGGAGCCACGGCAGTAGGGCTGAAGACCGGGGGGAAGGATTTGGGGCACGGGGTCCACTTACCTAGACCAGTGGCTGGCAAGATAGGGAACCCCTTCCCCAGATGGTCATTTCCTTCCTGGTGCAGCTGCCTCCAATGGTCATTCTGCAGTACATTTGTTCCCATTGTTCACTGCCCCTAGTGGTGACTGGGCAATATCACATGCCTCCAGTTGAATTCCAGGCACATCCTGTTTTCCTTCCAGAACCAAATCCTGATCTTGCTTTCAGTTAAGATCAGAGGAATGTGCATACCCAATTTGGTGGTCCTAGCTGTTACTGTTTAGGAGGAGTTTTTGAACAAACGGACTCACAGACAGAGGGATGCACAAATAGACAGACACCTCTAAAATATATATAGAGGTAAGAGAATTACAGCTTCCTGTAACAAGGTCTGTAGTAGCACTGTAAATTAATTATATATTTGTCTCTAAATTGTAAGCATTTATAAAGATTTGTGAAATGCATTTTGAAATAGCTATCTGTTATGCAGTACATGAATCTGAAGTCTTTTAGCTGCTTCACAAACTGAAGGCCAAAACCAGCTGCCGCATTAGAAGAAAAATTAAAGGTTTTAAAAACTGTTATGTAAGCTTTAGAACATTTACTGCTGATTCAGTCCATCTGTGGAACTGAAGATATTGGACTATATCATCAGATTGTGAAGACTGGCATAGCTCCACTGAAGTCAGTGATGTTGTGCCAATTTACAGCAGCTGTAGTTCTGGCACGTTGACTTTTCATTAATCTAGATACTTCTCGATCTGTTGTGGATACAGATTTCTGAAAATGAATGAATACCGATATCTTCTGAGATTGAGCCAACTATGCAAGGGAAATTTTGAAGCTGAAAAGCTTATTACTCAAAAAAGTTGCATTTGGACAGTGAGAAAAGTGTTGTCCCTAAATTATAAGCCATGCCACTTTTTTAAGATGGATGTGAAGAGGAATATTTTGATAGATATTTTAATAATACTGTGTCATTTATTTTATAGGTTTTTAGTTGATCCATTTTAAATGAATAAGAGTCCTCAAGGCCTACATAGGCTGCATTTTCAATACAAACATGTTCAAAGATTTCTCTCTTTATTTCACTCTGGATGTGATGTGTCTACATTTTAGCAATGGGTGATGTGAACTCTGTATATAATGTACTCTGTTATTTTGTTGGATGCTTTGGAATTTTTTTCTTTCTTTTATTTGATAAAAGTCAATACATACATATCTGTTCTTATTATGATTAATACTTCACTAAAATGTTCAGTGTCATTAATAAAGGATATGTGTATAATTTTAATTCAGACATCTCAGAATGCTTGAAAATGTGATTACAGGCAATAAGTATATAGTATATTCGAGGATCTCTTTACCCATTAATAAAATGCAATTATATCAATGCTATGTGCCTTGGTGGCAGGTGGTATCAAATGATTCCTTAGGAACTGGTATTAGGACTAGATTTGTTCAAATTCTCTAAAGATATGTCTAGACTACGGGGAAGATTCGAAAGAGGATATGCAAATTCAGTGGGAATTTGCATATCTTCTTCCGATCTCACTTTTGAAAAGCGGAGCTACTTTCGAAAGTGAAAGTAGTTTAGACGCAGCTTTTTCGGCGACCCCCCCCCCTTTGTCGAAAAGCCGCGTAAACCTAATTTTTTGAGGAAAAGCGGCTTTTCAACAATGGGGAGGGGGAGTTCATTGAAAAAGCCGCTTCTAAACTACTTTCACTTTCGAAAGCGAGATCGGAAGAAGATATGCAAATTCCTCTTTTGACTCTTCCCCATAGTCTAGACGAGCCCTAAGAGTGAGCTAAACAGGATAAATGCCATGGTTAAAACAAATTTGTAAATTACAGTAAGGCAGATATTGCAAATATCAGAAAAACAACAAGAGCTTAAAAGTATAAATAGAACATAAAAATCAGCCTGTGAAAATGTGAACTAAACAGTTACAGGAAAATAATGTAAATCCTGGTGATTAGTAGCAGTGAACTAATTGAATAGCATTAATGCTGGAAAATATAGTCCCTGTACTTTGATATACCTTTGCAAAACCACATCACAAGCTTATAAGTACATGGCATTTCTCTATCACCCTGTTTCTTTCAACATCAGTGTCACTCACTGATCACTAAGCCGTGGCAGAAATTATCTTTCTTTTCTTTGTGTCATCCTGGTTAAGGGTCATATACTGACATCACAAACAGTGCACTCTTTAACTTGGACTCATAAAGCAATAGGTCTGTTGCTCACTGTAAAAACTTCAATCAGCAGCATTTTCAGCTCTCCTCTTACAACCGCTCCCCACCTCTTTTTGTCTCCAAGGTACATGAGTTTGCACTGTGAGTTCATTTGTATTTGATGGTTTCATTTCTTTTTCTTTATGTGCCATTTTCTTGTTTTCGATTGCTAGCTGCACTTGGTTAGTCTAACACTACTCTCCTTTTTCTCTTGGTTTTCCCATTTTCATTATCCAAAAACTTCTTTTGCACAATCCGCATTCTTTTGGATTGGTTCTATGTCTCTTCAGCTGATGTCAAATCTGCTTCCAGATTACATCAGGTAATGGCAGACAGCTAAATAGTGACAAGTTTTTAAGTGTTTATATATAAATGATAGAAGTCAGACACGTGAACTAGACTGCCTTGTATTGAATGAGGAAATTGATATAATAGGCATCACAGAAACTTGGTGGAATGAGGATAATCAATGGAATATAGAAATACCAGGCTACAAAATATATATCAAAAGGACAGAACAGGTCATGCTGGTGGGGAGTGGCAATATATGTGAAAGAAAGCATAGAATCAAATGAAGTAAAAAATGTTTAAATTAATCAAACTGTTCCATAGAATCTTTATGGCTAGTAATTCTGTGCTCTAAAAATAAAAAAAACTCACTGATAGTGGGGGATTTCAACTATCCCCATATTGACTGGGTACATGTCATCTCAGGAGGGGATGTAGAAATATAATTTCTTGACACCTTAAATGACTGCTTCTTGGGGCAGCTGGTTCTGGAATCCACAAGAGAAGAAAGAATTCTTGACTTAGTTCTAAGGGGAGTGCAGGATCTGGTCCAAGAGATGAATATAGTTGGACTGCTTGGAAATGATGACTATAATATAATTAAATGTAACGTCCCTGTGGTGGGAAAAACACCATAGCATCCCAACACTGTGGCATTTAATTTCAGAAAGGGGAACTACACAAAAATGAGGAGGTTAATTAAACAAATTAAAGGTACAGTGCCAACAGTGAAATCCCTACAAATTGCTGGAAACTATTCAAAGACACCATAATAGAGGCTCATTTTAAATGTATACCCCAAATTAAAAAACACAGTAAGAGCACCAAAAATTGCCACCATGGCTTAACAACCAGGTAAAAGAAGCAGTGAGAGATAAAGCAGTGAGAGAGGAGTCAGCAGTGTGATGCTGTTGCAAAAAAAGCAAACATGATTCTGGGACGCATTAACAGGTGTGTTGTGAGCAAGACACGAGAAGTCATTCTTCCGCTCTACTCTGCGCTGGTTAGGCCTCAGTTGGAGTATTGTGTCCAGTTCTGGGCACCGCATTTCAAGAAAGATGTGGAGAAATTGGAGAGGGTCCAGAGAAGAGCAACAAGAATGATTAAAGGTCTAGAGAACATGACCTAGGAAGGAAGGCTGAAAGAATTGGGCTTGTTTAGTTTAGAAAAGAGAAGATTGAGGGGGGACATGATAGCAGTTTTCAGGTATCTAAAAGGGTGTCATAAGGAAGAGAAACGTGTTCATCTTGGCCTCTGAGGATAGAAGAAGAAGCAATGGGCTTAAACTGCAGCAAGGGAGGTTTAGGTTGGACATTAGGAAAAAGTTCCTAACTGTCAGGGTAGTCAAACACTGGAATAAATTGCCCAGGGAGGTTGTGGAATGTCCATCTGTGGAGATATTTAAGAGTAGGTTAGATAGATGTCTAACAGGGATGGTCTAGACAGTATTTGGTCCTGCCATGAGGGCAGGGGACTGGACTCGATGACCTCTTGAGGTCCCTTCCAGTCCTAGTATTCTATGATTCTATGATAAAAAGACGACATTTTAAAAGTAGAAGTTATAATCGAGTGCAGATAATAGAAAAGAGCATAAACTCTGTCAAATGAAGTGTAAATATGTAAGTAGGAAGGCCAAAAAGGAATTTGAAGAACAGCTAGCCAAAACTTCAAAAAGCAACATTTTTAAGTATGTTAGAAGCAGAAGCCTCCTAATCAACCAGTGTGGCCACTGGACGATCGAGATGTTAAAGGAATATTCAAGGACTGTAAAGTCATCATGGACAGACTAAATAAATTCTTTGCATAGGTCTTGAAGGGTGAGGATGTTAAAGAGATTGCCAAACATGAGACATTCCTTTTAGGCGACAAATATGAGGAATTGCCCCAGATTGAGGCTTTATTAGAGGAGGTTTTCAAGCAAACTGATAAACTAAATAGTAGCAGATCACCACAACCACATGGCATTCACCAAAGAGTTCTGAAGGAACTCAAATGTGAAATTCCAGAACAAGTAACTGGTTTGTAACCTCTCCTTTAAATCAGCTTCTGTACCTAAAGACTGGAAGATAGTTAATGTGATGCTAATATTTAAAAAGGGCTCTAGAGGTGATCCTGGCAATTACATACTGGTAAATCTAATGAAAGTACTGGGCAAATTAATTGAAACTATAGTAAAGAATAAAATTGTCAGACATCTAGATGAACATAATTTGTTGGGGAAAAGTCAACATAGTTTCTGTAAAGGGAAATCATGCCTCATTAATCTACTAGATTTATTTGAAGGGATCAACAAACATGTGGACAAGTGGGATCCAGTGGATATAGTGTACTTAGATTTCCAGAAAGCCTTTGACAGGATCCCTCAACAAAGGCTCTTAAGCAAAATAAGCTGTCATGGGATAAGAGGGAAGCTCCTCTCGTGAACTAATAACCGGTTAAAAGATAGGAATCAAAGGGTAGGAATAAATGGTCCATTTTCAGACTGTAAAGGGGTAATTAATGGTTTCCTGTAGGGGTCCGTACTGGGACCAATCCTATTCAACATATTCATAAATGATCTGGAGAATGGGATAAACAGTGAGGTGACAAAATTTGCAGATGATAAAAGCTCAAGATATTTAAGTCCAAAGGAGACTGAAGAGCATCAAAAGGATCTCACAAATCTAGGTGACCCAGCAACAAAATGGCAGATGAATTTTAATGTTGATAAATGCAAAGTAATGCATATTGGAAAACATAATCCAAACTATACATACACAATGATGGGGACTAAATTAGCTATTATGACTCAAGAATGAGATCTTGGATTCATTGTGGATAGTTCTCTGAAAACATCCTCTCAATGTGGAGCAGCAGTCAAAAAAGCAACAGAATGTTAGGAATAATTTTAAAAGGATAGAGAATAAGATATCCATGATATGCCCACATCTTGAATACTGCTTATAGATATGGTTGCCTCATCTCAAAAAAAGATAACTTGCCCTTTTCTGAACTTTTTTCAATATCAACAGAAATTATTAGGAATTTGGAACAGGTGCCATATTAGGAGAGCTTAATAAAACTGGGGCTCTTCATCTTAGAAAAGAGGAGCTCTAAAGGGGGATATGATAGAAATCTATAAAATCATGACCAGAGAAAATGGAGAAAATAAATAAGGAAAAGTTATTTACTTCTTTTCATTACACAAGAACTATAGTCACCAAATACAATTAATAGGTAGAAGATTTAAAATAAAAGGAAGTATTTCTTCACACAACAGAGTCAGCCCATGGAATTCTTTGCCAAAGGATTTTGTGAAGACCAGGACTTTAATAGGGTTCAAAAATAACTAGATAAATTAATGGAAGATAGGTCCATCAATAGCTATTAGCAGGGCTTGACAAACGGCGGCGAAAACCGCTCACCAGCCCCGTACTGCGCATGCGCGCGAGCCGCATTGCTCATGCGCGCGCCGTGAATGAACAGGGCGCGCAGCTGAAATCTACTCACCACGGGTGAGTAGATTGTATAGTTTGTCGAGCCCTGATAGCCCAGAATGGGTAGGAATGGTATCCCTAGCCTCTGTTTGTCAGAAGATGGGAATGGTTGACAGCGGAGGGATCACTGGATGATTACCTGTTTTGTTCATTCCTTCTGGGGCACTTGGCATTGGCCACTGTCTGAAGACAGAATTCTGGGCTAGATGGACCTTTGGTCTGACACAGTATGGCTGGTCCTGTGTTATCTTGTACTGCTTACACAAGCTTCTCTGCCACACTTCCTCATAACTTAATTTTTCTGGCTATGATATGTGCTGGAATTTTTTTCCTGTGTACATCTTTGGATAAAGGAACGTTTTTGAACCCTAAAAAATCTTTACTCTTTCTAAATGTCTCAGTGGTCCAAATCTTGACCTGCTCACCGCCAACAACAGCTGTTAATTCCAGTTAGAAACCTAATTTCAATCAAAGTTACAGATGCTTTGTAGGATTAAGGATTTGTCCCACTGCTTAAAAATAACATACATTGTGGTTCCATCTATTTTTTTTATTTACACAATGTTAGACAGTCAACAGAACAATAACCACCTGTTTAAACTGTAAAGGGGCAATTTCCAATCCTTTATCTTTGATTTACAGGATAATGTAGTGAAGATTGGTGTAGACACAATAATAAAAGAGCAGTGAATGTATGTTTAAATCAGATGTTTTAAAAATATGTATTTTAATATATTCTAGAAAAGAGATTGTTGTGCCAGGTCTGCAGTGTTGTGTTTTTAATTATTGTAAACCTTTGTTGTATGTTTTCTTTTTATAAAAACATCTTTGATGTACAGTAGACCCATTGTACTGGCTTTTTCATAAAAGTGTACTCTGTTATCACAAAGAAGATTGTTTTGATCTGCTTGGCAGTCTTGAAGGCTACCTCCAGACTGCATCCCTCTGCCGACAGAAAGATGCAAATCAAGCACTTCAAAAGTGCAAATGATCCCGGGATTTAAATTTCCCAGGCTTCATTTACATACGTTCGGGCGCTGTGCCAATCACACGCCCTTTCGAAAGTGAAAGTAAAGTCTAGCCGGGGCTTTGCCTCAGGAGTACAGGATCTGGTGAAAAAGTTCCCTGCTGTCGGCAGAGCCGCGGCTAGACTTTACTTTCACTTTCGAAAGGGCGCATGATCGGCACAGCGCCCGAACGTGAGTATGCAAATGAAGCCTGGGAAATTTAAATCCCAGGCTCATTTGCACTTTCGAAATGTCCAATCTAAATCCCTCTGTCCGCAGAGGGGTGTACTTTAGACACACCCAAAGTGTGAACACGTGTTGTTTGATAAATTACCTGAAGGACAAGAAATTTTGCTGCCTTTTCATAATTATTCACTATTTAAAATTAATACATGCCAAAATTTTGCAAAAAGAAAAAAATATGTGCACATGGAGAACAAAAATAGAGATAGTGGTAGAAAGAACAGGGAGTGAAAGGATGAAGGTCATATAAAATGCTTTACTACTTTAGTAATTCAGCCAAGATGATAGCAACATAATTAGAGGCACTTCACTTTTCCTGCCTTAAGATTTTTGAAATGTTTTTAGAGTGAAAATCTTTAAAATATAAATGATATGCTTTGCTATTGTTTTTTTCATGATACAAGTGAGCCGTAGAGGGATGTATTTCCTCAGCTTGCAAATCAGGTTCTTGATGTCCTTTGCATTGCCACCCAGGGTACATCTACATGGGGATTAAAGATCAGCAACCCAGCCACAATTGGCCACAATCAGCTGACTCAGGTTGTGGGGCTAAAAATAGCTGTGAAGATACTCATGTTCAGGGTGGAGACCGAGATCTGGGACCTGCAGGAGTGGAGGCTCAGTCAAAGCTACCTCATGTACCTAAGCTGGCAGTAACACTCCCCTGTACAGTGAAAACATACCCTAAATGATTTAGTCACCGAGTAACTATTTTGAAAAGTTAGTTGGGAGCTTAAATCTCATTAAAAGTTACTTAGGTACTTTTGAACATTTTACTGTAGTTAATCATAAAATATACTAGAAATGTCATTTTACTGTTCCTCAAGCTTCAGGATGAGCCCAGGAAAACATGCCCTAATATACAATTCTACACCCATTCACTTTTTAATTGTACTTGCCCCAATATTAAGAATATCCAATCAGATTCTATATTGATGTCAATAATAAACGTATTTTGAATTCAGATAGTGCCTTCCAGCCAATAATCTAAAAGTCTTTTATAAACATTTCATTATTCCTCACAGTACTTCTGTGAGGTAAATATGTGGCATTAACTCCGTTTTGCTGAGAGGTTTGTTGATTTACACTGTATGTCAGTGGAAGAGTTGGAAGAGAAGCCAGGAATCCTGACACCTACTCTACTCTTATGGGGTCACAGCTCTAACAAGATGCAGGCCCTTAACCAGTGGCTAAGCAGTATTAAAGAGAAGGCTTTCAGAAATGCAGATTTTTATGGAAATCTAAATTCAACTTTGGGTAACTTTATGTAAATACAAAATTTAAAAGATTAAATATGTAATTGCCTTGTCAGAGGTGGAGCCTAGTTTCTGCCCATTCCTCTCCTACTTTTCATCCACCTGCTTCTGGAAAGTTGAATGGTCTTGTTTACTCTTGAATTTTAAGTCCGACACTGTCAGTAGCCCACAAGTCCAACTAGCCCATAGATTTTAAATTCACTGTAGAAGCTACTGTATTAGTAATAATTGGCGAAAAATAACTGAGGAACCTTCATTTTGGTCTGTTTTACTGCTTTGTTTCACAACTTCTTTTAATGGTACTAATGAATGCTGCCTTTAACTGTAAGTAGTGGCAAATGCTGAAATAGTTGAATACAGTTAAAGCAGACATCAAAAGTCTGTGGATCTCCTTCAGATCTCTTGACTCCTTCAGCTTTGTTTCTTTTTCGATGCAAACCTGAAGGGTAGAGAAGAGCTACATTTCTAGAATTCTTGTCACCTATGTGTAATATGAGTAAATTTTTATGTATCATGTACTGACAGTTAAGGAATTCCTCTTCTCAAGATAAAACTTGGAAGTCCTCTTGTTCTTCAGTTCATAAAGAAAGGAATTATATTCACTCATATGGTCAACAGAAAGCTACTGTCTTGCAGTGACATCTGTAGAGGCATAGGGATTTACCTCCGTGTATGTGATTAGAAAACAAGGTCCTAAGAAAGTATGTTTTATTCAATGACTTGTGGCAGGAGAATGTCTAGTACTTATCTTAGCAGTAGTATGCTTATGCCATTCCTGACTCAACAGCCTATTGCTGTTTCTTAGTTATAACACAAAGGATATAGTTAATCAAACCCAACAAGAGTATAAAAATATGTGCATCGGGGGTGTTATTTCTCACATACTCATAATCTTATTTAAGGGATTGCTATCTCTTATATTTAGATTGATGGATCAGGAACTTATTGCCACTGGTTAATAACTTGAATTTATTAAAAAATTTGCCATGTGGGACAAGTGGGCTAGGACTTTTATTTGCAGAAGTTTCCAGAAAGATGATGCTTCATAAAAACAGTATTTAATTTATGAATGAGTAGAAACAATTTTAAAAATACGATCATTTAAGAAGTTCCAGTTCACGTGGAATGAGTAAAATGTAGGAACAGAGGGCTTCACAACTGGTATAAAGCAAGATGAACAAAATCTGATGATTAAACAGCAACTTAATGTAGGTCCTTAAACTAGTTAAAAGGTAGCATAAAATTCAACTTGATATCCCTGATAATATTTTGTGCTTTAGGAGAGAATGGGATATTCTCACAAGGACTGATTCTCAGCTGAGGAGAATGGTTGCATTTTGCTGTTCGCAGATCCATGCCACCCAGCCTTGACATCAATTAGAGCAGCTAAGGAGCAGTTCTAACGTATGATACTGGTATAAGATCCCTTAGTGAAGACCTTTACCAATCAATCAAGGGCACTTCTTCCCCCTCACAGAATGCATCTGGCATACCTACTTCCTCCCATGAGAAGAGGGTGGTGAAGGAGAGATCTATCCTGGAAGAGAGTCTGTACAAAGGGACTTCTCTGCAGACAATTCCATGTGTCCTAAATTTATTTTGTGCCATTTACACAGCACAAAATGAGGACTAGAGGATCTGACACACAATGTAAAAAGGTCATAGATATGGAACATCGAGGTAGCCTGGGCAGTTGACATGATTGCTCCTAAGCACCCTCTTTGGGCTAGTCAAGCCAAATTTGCTCCCTGGTTTTCTGGGGAGTTGATGGCAGCAAAACGGTCTGTGCGATGGCTAGAATGCTGCTGGAGGAGAACTAGAGCTGAATCCGATCGATTGCAGGTTAGAGCTGAATTGCGAGCTTACTCTGTGGCAGCGCTGACAGCAAAGAAAAGTTACTTTTCCACCAGTATTGCATCTGCACAATGCCGTCCAGCGGAACTGTTTCGAGTGGTGCGGGGCTTGTTACAGTCTGGCACATATGATGAAAAGGAAGAGCTCTTGGCTCCCCTCTGTGATCTATTTGCAAAGCACTTATCAGATAAGATCACTCATATTCGGTCTGATTTGGACACTGGCTGCTATGTAAGTGGGACACAGAATGTGTTGAATGCACCACCCAGTTGTTTTTCTTTGGAACAGTTTCAGCTATTGCAGACTGAAGATGTGGAAAAGGTGCTTGGAGGAGTGCAACCCACCACATGCTTGCTCAACCCCTGCCCTTCATGGCTTATTAAATCTAGCTGGGAAGGGATGACTGGCTGGGTCCAGGGGATTATTAATGCATCTTTTAGATCTGGTATGGTTCCCGCCGCCTTGAAAGAGGCAGTGATAAAACCGTTACTTAAGAAGCCTTCCCTGGACCCACATAATTTGCTAATATTTCCTTCTTGGGCAAGATACTCGAGAGGGCAGTAGCATTGCAACTCCAAGCTTTCTTGGAAGAAACACATTATTTAGATCCATTTCAGTCTGGCTTTAGGTTGGGTTTTGGAACTGAAACCACCTTAGTTGCCCTAGTAGACGACCTATGCCAGGAGATAGATGGGGAGTGCGTACCTGTTGATTCTCCTGGACCTCTCAGCGGCTTTTGACACCATTGACCATGGTATCCTTCTGGAATGCCTGTCAGAGTTGTGTATTGGAGGCATTGCAGTGGTTCTGGTCTTGCCTGTTGGGACATTTTCAGAAGGTAGAGCTAGGGGGCTGCTATTCAATCCTGTGGCGATTGCGCTACGGGGTCCCACAAGGTTCCATCTTGTCCTCTATGCTGTTTAATATCTACATGAAGCCACTGGGAGAGGTCATAAGGAGTTTTGGAGGACAGTGCCATCAATATGCAGATTACACCCAGCTCTAGTTCCCTGTGACATCAGAGCCAGGTGTGCGGTGACTGATCTAAACCAGTGTCTGGAGACGGTGATGGACTGGATGAAGTCAAATAAGCTGAATTTGAATCCAGATAAGACTGAGGTCCTGTGGATCAGGAAGCCATCTATTCGGAAATGTGGCATGGTACCTGTTCTAGACGGGGTTACTCTCCCCCTGAAATAACAGGTACACAGCTTGGGAGTCCTCCTGGACCTTTTTTAACATTTGAGAACCAGATTTCTTTGGTGGCAAGGAGTGCTTCTGGGCAGCTTCATCTGATCCACCAGCTGCAACCCTTCCTGAACAAGCGTGACTTGGCCACAGTGATCCATGCTCTTGTTACATCCTGACTGGATTACTATAATGCGTTTTATGTGGGATCGCCTCCAAAGAGCCTTCGGAAACTTCAACTGATCCAGAATGCAGCTGCTCGAGTCTTAACTAATACTCGTTATATGGAACACATTATGCCAGTGCTTCAGCAGCTGATTTGGCTTCCGGTATTAGCTTAGGAATGAAGCTAAGCATCTTGAAAACGTGTGTATTCAACAACATTTTGTATGGCTGTGAGACATGGGTGATAACGAAAGATTCAAAGAGAAGGATATTGGCATTTGAGAGGAGTTGTTGTAGAAAGATCCTGAGAATAGGATGGATGCAGAAGGTCACCAACGAGGAATTATATAGGAACATACAGCCAAAAGAGAACCTACTGCAGAAGGTTGGACAGCAGAAGCTACAGCTATTTGGGCATATCTGCAGAATGAATGATGAGCGAAAAGTCAAGACCTTGGTATTGGTTGGTTCGAATGGATGGTTCGAATAGGAGAGGCAGACCCCACAGAGAATGGGTAGATGATATAGTAGATTGGTGTGGAACTAGTCTATAGAAACTAAGCCACTTCACATTGGACAGGGAAAAATGGAAGGAAATAGTGAGGGAGGCATCGGACACCAACAGGCGTTGAGCCCATGGTTGTTGATGATGATGATGTTTCTGGACACAATTTAAGGTCTTGGTTATGACCTATAAAGCCCTAAATGGGTTGGGTCCGAGGTATCTGAAGGACTGTCTTCTCCCATATGAACTTGCCTGGGGATTGAGGTCAGCTAGGGAGGCTCTGCTCAGTGTTCCCCCACTTATGGAGATAAGATTAACATCTACCCGGAACAGGGCCTTCTCAGCTTTTGCTCCCAGGCTGTGGAATTCTCTTCCTCAGGATATTCACATGGTGCCAATGTTAGCATTGTTTCAGCATCAGGCTAAAGCCACCCTTTTTACTCGTGCTTTTATTGGTATTTGAGTCTGTATATATGTGTTCCTCCTCTTGAGACCCTTTAGCAGGTTTTATGTCCCTCTGGGGTCTCATATTTGTAATTTTTTCTATATATTTGTATTGTGTTTTAAAAATTTTGTAAGTTGCCTCGAATATTTTAAGTAGAGAGGCGGGGTGAAAATATTTTAAATAAATAAATAGATCTAAGGGTGCATCTACACTGCAGGGCTTAACTTGAAATAAGCTATGCAAATTGAGCTACAACAATTGCGTATCTTATTTCAAAATAGGGAGCGTCTACACAGCACTTATTTTGAAATAGAGCAATCTTCCTCTGACTTGCCTTATTCCTCATACAATGAGGGCTATAGGAGTTGGAGTAAGAAGTCCTCAGCGTTGACAGTATTTTGACACTATTTCAAAATAACTGCCTGCTGTGTAGACGCGGACTAAGTCATTTCGGAATAAAGCTAGTTATTTCGAAATAGTGTTGCAGTGTAGACATACCCTAAGAAAGAGTCATTTTTCCTAATATCTGCACAAACTTTAAAAATATGAATAAAATAAAAAGGTAAAATCAATAAATGTAAGCTTTATAATCTATTGTATGAGCGATTCCATAGTTGAGAATTAAGTTAAATTATGACGGAATATTTAAGAAGAATTAGAAATGGTTTTATTCAAAAAGAATTTTTTTTAAAAAGCAAAATGGGTATGAAATGAAGCTGATGAAGTTAAATAGTATATTATAGTCAGGCAAAAATTAAATTACTTGTATGGAATATTATAAATTCAAGAGATATTTGTTTTATATAGTAGGGAATAAGTGACCATATTTTTGGGAGCAGGTAAATTTTATTTTATTTGAGTTATGATGGTCAGAGAATTAGGTGATGGGATGTGTGTGTTTTTGCTGTCAACATCAAAAATGTGTAAACACATGCTGGAGTTGTTTCCGAAATGCTTTAAACATCATCGGTGTCAGGCCTGTTTCTGTGCAAAATTTATCTTAGTATTTTGCCAGGACTAAATAAACTGGATGAAATATCTGTCTTAAATTTCAGTCATAGTGTGATTTGTCATAGGATGTAATTAGGAAATCTTTTTATTTCTTTTTTCTCCAGAAATGATAGTTTGGGAATAGAAATGAAATAGTACATATGACTCCAAATACCTTTTACATGAACTCTCCAGAGTTCACCCGTACATCCTCCAATTACATTTTGTAATATTTGGAAAGGAAAAATCTGTTTCATGTACTGTACAATTTCATATTGATAAGGTTTAAAATCTTCATATTTTCTTAAACCCTAATGAAACTAGCATGTTGGCACATAACCAGTAGAAAAGTACCCCCAAAGCAATCATTCTTTTCCCCTAGAAAAGCACCTAAAGAAATACGTTGTAAAAGTCTTAAGGGTTTAATAACTATTAGTGGAGACAAAGAGGATTTTCAAGGGCTTTTTTTTTTTTCCAATAAAACCTTTATCTTATTTGATAATTATTTTTATTTATTTTTCCAAGTGTTTGAGAGTGGAGCCTCATGGGCCACAGAAATTTTAACCTGAGTGTTAAGTGCGAGTTTGGGCTCAATCCAGCTTTTTTATTTTTTTAAAGGTCTACATTACTTGATTATCTAAAACAGACCTTCTTGCCTCTGTTGTTTGGATTACAGTTCTTTTGTCTCATACTAATCTTTGAGTAAAGGTCTAAAGAAGATAAGTGTTCTAGCCAATCTCTCTATTAAATTGTATGACTTCCAACACTTGGACAATATTTTGTGGCTGTTTGATCAATACTTTAAATAAATGTTATTGCACAGTCTCAACATAAGCATGATGTTGATAGCTAAATGGAATGTTGTTCATTTGAAGTTTCTAGTAATTTCATTTAGAAACAAATATTCTAAAAACAAATACTTTTCATTTTCTACATTGAAAAGAAAATGAACAATTTTAGCCCTCGGTTACTTATACTGATGCTGCTACCTGTAAAAAACAGATGCTGCTTTCTTTTCAAATAGTGAAAATTCTGCATAGTTCAGATGCATAATAGTACTGGTTTTTGTACTGTAATAAGAAAATTAACAGCATGCAAAATATGTGGTTTGGAAAACCAAGGAAATTGGCATTATTATTATCGTAATCATGCTCATATTTTTACCACATTTTGCAAATCTACCTGGTTGCTGGAAAACCTACAGAGCAAAATTAATGTAGATAGCACAACATTATCAGTAAGTGATGAAATGTGAGAAAACATGGATTTGGACTTTCTCAGTCTGTAAACATTGAATTTGTCTTGATGTTAATGTACTAAATCTTTTCATGAAAAAACTCAAACAGTTTATACATTCTCTCATGTGACATGATATATGACCCAATCTGATGGTTCTGATTTTTTTGATTTTTTTGTTTTCGTCTACTGCATGGCTCTACAGCAATATTACCTGCAAACAACAACAATAAGAACTTTTTTTTCCTGAACCAGCTATCCCCTGTTTACTGATGTAAAGAGCTAGATTCTTATCTGTAATGATAAACATTTGTGTACCTATAAATCTGAGAACTATATATTGCCTCCTAAGGAAAGGCTAGGGCATAAAAAGTAGATTGAAACAGCAAAAAGGAGAAGGGATGGCTAAAATATGGCTCCTTCTAAGGTTAACCCCAAGATATAGACAGTGGAAAATGTTTACAGAAACAAAAAGAGAATATGTGTTTAATCACAATTCTTAAAACTCATGGAGGATAGGTCCATCTATGGCTACTAGCCAGGAAGGGCAGGGATGGTGTTTCTAGCGTTTGTTTGACAGAAGCTGGGAATTGGGGGGGAGGGGATGGATCTATTTGAGGATTACATGTTCTGTTCATTCTTTTTGAAGCACCTTCAGTCACTGTAGACCTGGGAGAAGGAGGATGAATCTGTTCAAGTTGAGCAGATATTGAGTCACCTTGAGCAACCAGTTTCTTCCTCTTTGGCTGGTCTCCATCTTCCAGTTGCCTCTTCTGACTCCCCAAACCCAAAGTATGGAGTGTTGTTGTTCACCGTGGTAGCTGCATCATCCCCAATTTTAGCCGCTATCTGTCAGGCCTGCTGCACTGGCATTGGCCACTGTCGGAAGACAGGATACTGGACTAGATGGACCTTTGGTCTGATCCAATATGTCCATCCTTATGTTCTTATGTTAATTTTCTTTGTAGGAATGAGTCTCACATTTCTGTGACATCCTTGTGCAGGAACCATCCTAATTTTTCCTGTATTTTTAATGTATGTGATATCAAAACAAGTATTAGGCTTTCTTGGGTTTTTTAATGTATTAGATCCACAGAAAATAAAATTTTAGACATTGCTTTTCAGATGTTAGTACCTTTAACTCAATTGTCTTCTAAAGAAAAAAATATACTGTTCATGATGGTTCACCAAATATACCTTTGGTGATGGCCCAGTTCTCTGCTTCATCAAACAATTGGTTAGCACAGCAGGAAGGAGACTCTCAAGGTATTCGTTACTGTGCCCCAGTTCTCTGGTCAGATTCTTGCATAAATAAGACCTGATCAAAATATCATCAGCTGGAATGCAGTGTACTCCAGGAATACCCATTCCCTACCATGTGTCTGGGGCTAGGAGTGTCATAGAAACAAACCTTGTCAGTTTTAGACCATCCAGGAAATCCTTAGCAGAAGAGAGCTTCCCGGTAAGAAGTTTATTTCCTGAATGTTTTTACTAAAATGAATAGCATGATGTTGACACTTCTGTTGTCATCTTTAGAATTGACTTATCAGCTAGGATCTTCTTATGTTTCCTACGTCAGCCTTATGACAGTATTTCAGATCTTACTAGGAACTATTTGGTTGAATACTGAAAGTAACTGAGCTCTTGCAGATCGTGCAGACGAAACAAGACATCTGTCCAGTAGAGTACTTCATGAAAAGTGATAGGTGAAATCATGATCCATTGCAGTCAATCACAAAACTCTCTTGGACTGCCATAAGATCAGGATTCATCATAATACTGTATTGTCTCTTACAGTAGAAGTTACATATTTAAAGACTGCACAATAACTGCCATATTTATTACTTATTTGCGGCCAGTTTTCAAAATCAGGTAATGCTTCATCACTTAAGAAGATTTTTATAATCTGTTTGATAAAAGGCTAAGCACAGCGGATTTTGTGCTGGAGATCTTGGCAGGAGGAAACACAAGCATTTCTTCAAAATCTGATTAATCTGGGATAGTTATGCTTGGAAGTGAATTTCACACTTACTTAAAATGTGCCATTTTTCCTTTTTCTCAATAACATTTACTTTGAAGTGATGGTAGCACTATAACAGTGTAATAATATCAAAAGAATACGAATCAATTAATTAGGGCTACATCCATTATGTTTATTTTCAAATAATTTATATTATCTATTTTTTCAGTTGAATTTCAACACATTATTAACATTCAAAGGTCTTTTTATCACCACTTTTGTGTTTTACACAGTACAGTCACACTATTTTTTTTACTTTAAATTTATACCCTTTTTTACTATGTAGATGTCTTTTTTTTTTTAAATTGGAAAACTCCAGGCTGTGTTCAGATTTTTTATTTATTAAAATTTTCCTTAAAAAACATTTTTGCAATCCCAGATGAGTCAACCTCTCCTACCAAAAAAACACAAAGACCTGCATCCTCTAGTACCTTTGTAAAATGATCTATGTGGCCATGCCTTAAATATAGGCAAAAGTTAACTTTAAAAGATGGAAAGGCTATAAGATCATTTAAGAGGGAAATTTATGACTAAGCATCTTTTCCAAATGGGTCTGAGTAATGTGCTAAAATTTTGTCCGTTACGTGAGCTAATCTTAGGTAAACATGTGCACAAAGCCAATGAGCCGAATTTATCCCTTGTGTGTATTAACATTTGTTTCAGTTGTTTTGAACCAGGGATGGATATGCCCCATTATAACAGGACCCTGAAATTGAATTGGTATTATTTATTATAGTATAGTCTGAATCTAATAGACTAAAATTCAAAACACTTTTGCTATCTAAGTTATATAGGATCTCTATCCTTTTAGGTGAAAAACTGTTTCTGATGTGGTTTACTCCATGTGGTTCTTGTCAGCAGTTTGCTTTGTTGTACTACAGATTCACACTACTATTTGTCTGCTACAGAAAGGGAAGTTCCTTTTAGTGTAGAAAAGCAACTTCACCTTTTTTCTTTTTTTTTTTTTTGCCATTTTAAATGAGGAAAGCCCAGATACCTTCATGTCTGTGAGTGGCCACAGAAGCTATAGAACTTCTGCAGTTCCACTACATGGGGAACTTCTGCAGTTCCACTACATAGTAGCATCAGTACTATGCTCACCACTATTCGATACCGATGGCATGCCACGCTCCAGATGTTCACTGTTCTCCTTGACACCAGCCTCACAAACATCTGCCAGATTCAATGAGGATGAGGAGGAACAGTCAGCACAGAGTCCCCCCACATGCAGAAATGCAACAGCAACAAATGCAGACATGGCAGATGGCACAGTGGATGCCTCCACCAATTCCTCCACAGTGGGCCTATTGGGACCCTTGGGCACTTTATCGAACCCAACAGTTTCAACACAATATGCAGGTCCGGGACACAGTCAGCTGACATGAACATCTGAAAGCGAGCTGACTGGGACCAAACCGACCATGACAGTGAGTCGTCTATGGAGGAGGCAACTCAGGCTTCCTCTATTCCGCCTAATACCTCCTACTCCACGACAGAAGAGCATAATCTTCCTACATCATCAATGAGAGGGGATGACTTCAGAAGGTTCCAAGACTTGTTTAGGAGGGTGGCGGACACGCTTGCCATAAAACTCTCTGACATAACGCAGAACAAACACAAACTCACAAGCATCCTCAGTTTACCTCAACACAACAGGCTGGCTTTACTGATGAACAAAGCCTTGATGGATCCTGCTAAGTCCATCTGGAAAACTCCAGCTTCGGTGCCTCCAACATCAAAAAAGCTAGATAAGAAATACTACATCGCCCCTTCTGAGGTCGAATTCCTCTTCTCTCACCCTTCCCCGAATTCACTAGTAGTCGAAGCAGCCAACCAGAGGGGTAAACAATAACAGTACCCCAGGACACCGAGTCACGATAAAGAGACAAAAAGGCTGGATGCTATGGAAAAGAAGGCATGCTCATCAGCCTCCCTCCAGCTAAGAATTGTGAATTATGTGGCTCTACTAGCAAAAATCATTCAATTCCTTTATTCAGTATATACCAGAGGATGTGAGGGAACCGTTCGAATCAAATATCAGAGAAGGCTCATTGATCTCTTCAGCAGCTTTACAGACTGCATTGGATGCAGTGGACACAGCTGCCAGGTCGATGGCATCCGCAGTAGTAATGAGACGGATGTCATGGCTGCAGCTGTCGGGGTTCCCTGGGGAGGTTCAGTCGAACATTGAGGATTTCCTATTTGAGGGGGAGAAGCTCTTCACAGAGACAACAAACTCAGCACTCCACACACTAAAGGACTCCAGGGCAATGCTCCGCACACTAGGGATACAGCTGCCCAGAGCCATGAGGAAACATACAAACAATATATCCAAAGGTTCAGAGCATCAGAGTATACACAACAGCAAAGACCCTATGAGAACAAAAGGCATATGAGACAAACTCGATGAAGACAGTCAAATGAGCAATCATCGACCCAGGCATCTACCTCACGTCAGCAAATTTGAAGATTTGGTTGAGGTACAGCCCTCAATTCTCCAGGGTGAGTGCGACCAAGCAAACAAATATTTGAAAACAGACTCGCTGCATTCTATCCAGCATGGAAGACCATCACCTTGGACCAGTGGGTCCCAGTAATAATATGAACCAGATACTGCATACCATTCACAGCAATTCCACCAACCCAACCCCCTTCCCCCTCCCTCTTCAGGGACCCCTCTCACAAGTTGGTCTTCCTGGAAGAAGCGCAGTGCCTCCTACAACTAGGTGCTGTAGAGAAGGTACCCAGCAGTTACAGAGGAAGGGGTTTTTACTCCTGATACTATCAAGAAATCGGGGGTGGGGGGTGGAAGCCTATCTTAGACCTCTGTGGACTCAACCGATTCATCAGGTACCAACAGTTCAAGATGGTCAAGTTGGCAAAGATCATACCTGCCTTAGAGATAGGAGCATGACTAGCTACCCTTGACCTCAAGGATGCATATTTTCATGTATCTATTCACCCGACTCTCAGACAATTTCTCAGGTTTACCATCAAGGACTTACACTATCAGTACAGGGTACTCCCATTCGGCCTGTCCACAGCACCGAGAGTCTTCTCCAAAGTCCTCTCCATGGTAGCCGCACATCTGTGAAGAAAACAAGGAAACATATTTCCCTATCTCAACAATTACTTGATCGTGGCACTCACCTATGGGGACACAGAGCAATCATTGGAGATAACAAGAGCATTATTTGACACGCTCGAGCTCCTACTGAACTTGGACAAGCTCACCCTCGCTTTTACCCAGACGCTGGAGTTCATAGGAGTACAGTTGGCCTGCACTCAGGGCATAGCCTCACTGCTGACCCACAGATGATTGAGAATGCGTGACTTGCTCGTGTCCGTACAGAGTTGCGCACACACCATGGCACATACATGCCTGCAAATACTAGGACACATGGCAGTGTCTACATTTGTAGTCCCAAATGCCTGACTGCATATGAGGCCATTCCAGGCATGACTTCACTCCGTGTACCGCCCCAGGCATCATCCGCTCCACAAGATGATCCATGTGCCCAGGCAGGTCAACACCCTAAACCGGTGGACAGACATAAACAATGCCTGCATAGGACTTCCATTCCAGACACCGACCCCATCCGTCACTATCACAATGGACGTGTCCTTGCTGGGATGGGGAGCCTGCATGGGGAGTGTGATATTACAGGGACAATGGGTAGCAGGTTTAAAACTAATAAAAGAAAGTTCTTCTTCACACAGCGTGTAGTCAGCATGTGGAACTCCTTGCCAGAGGAGGCTGTGAAGGCTAGGACTATAACAGAGTTTAAAGAGAAGCTAGATAATTTCATGGAGGTTAGGTCCATAAAAGGCTATTAGCCAGGGGATAAAATGGTGTCCTTGGCCTCTGTTTGACAGAGGCTGGAGAGGGATGGCAGGAGACAAAGCGCTTGATCATTGTCTTCGGTCCACCCCCTCTGGGGCACCTGGTGCTGGCCACTGTCGGCAGACAGGATACTGGGCTAGATGGACCTTTGGTCTGACCCGGTACGGCCGTTCTTATGTTCTTATGTTCTTATGTTCTTATGACAATGGACACATGAAGAGTCACTACTTCACATCAGTGTGTTGGAACTCAGAGCAGTGAGGAGGGCATGCTCTCAACTGCTCCCACACATATGAGACAAAACCGAGACTAATGTTGGACAATGCTGCAACAACATATTACATAAACAGGCAAGGGGGAGCAAGATCACACAGTCTGTGTGCAGAAGCAACAAAACTATGGCAATAGTGTATTATGCACAACGTCACACCTACCACAATGCATTTGCCAGGCAAGGACTATACACTAGCAGATGCCCTCAGCAGACAACTCCCACAGAATCACGAATGGGAGATCAACAAATCCATCATAAACAACCTTTTCAGGAGATGCGGATACCCAGTTGTAGACTTGTTTGCAACGCACATCAATTCCAAGCGCCCCCGGTATTGTTCCAGGGCAGGCATTGGACTGCAGTCTCTCAGAGATACATTTGCAATACACTGGGGCTTCCCATTGGCATATGCATTTCCACCTATACCTCTCATACATCAAAGGGTAATAAAGGTAAAAAAGGAGGCAGCAAAGAGTCATACTCATAGTCCCCAAATGGCCAAGACAAATTTGGTATCCTACCATACTCCATCTCAGCACACATCAGCCATACAAGTTTCCCCCAGTACAAGCTCTCTTGACTCAGGACAGGGGGCGTATACCACACTCCGGGCTACATACACTAAACCTGCAAGCCTGGATGCTTGTTGGCTCTCACACAAAGAGGTAACCCTGTCTTGAAGGGTCAGAGACTTTGACTCCCTCAGAGAACTGATGGACAGGATTCCCTGGAATGAAGGGGAAAGGAGTCCAGGAGAGCTGGCAGTATTTTGAAGAAGCCTTATTGAAGGCACAGGAACAAACCATCCCAATGCACAATAAGCAAAGCAAATATGGTAGGCAACCAGCTTGAGTGAGCAAAATCTTTGGTGAGCTTAAACACAAAAAGGAAGCTTACAAGAAGTAGAAACTTGGACAGATAACTAGGGAGGAGTATAAATATATTGGTCAAGAATGCAGGGGTGTAATCAGGAAGGCCAAACTTCAGTTGGAATTGCAGCTACCAAGGGATGTGAAAGGTTACAAGAAAGGTTTCTAAAGACATGTTAGCAATAAGAGGGTGCTCAGGGAAGTTTTGAGACCCTTACTGGATGAGGGAGGTAACCTAGTGACAGATCATGTGGGAAAAGCTGAACTACTCAATGCTTTTTTTTGCCTCTCCCTTCACAGACAGGGTCAGCTCCCAGACCACTGCACTAGGCAGCACGGTATGGGAAGGAGGTGGGCAGCCGTTGGTGGAGAAAGAACAGGTTAAGAACTATTTAGAAAAGCAGACATGCACAAATCTGTGAAGTAGGATTTAATGCATTCGAGGGTACTGAGAGAGTTGGCAGATGTTACTGCAGAGCCTTTAGCTATTATCTTTGAAAACTCGTGGAGATCGGCAGAGGTCCCGCACGACTGGAAAAAGTCAAATGTTGTGCCCATCTTTTAAAAATGGAAGAAAGACAGTCCAGGGAACTTCAGACTGGTCAGCCTCACCTCAGTCCCCGGAAAAATCATGGAGGGAATCCTCAAGTAATCCATTTTAAAGCCCTTGGAAGAGAGGAAAGTGATCAGGAATAGTCCACATGGATTCACCAAGGGCAAGTCATGCCTGACCAACCTGATTACCTTCTATAATGAGGTAAATGGCTCTCTGGACATTGGAAAGTTGGTAGATGTGATATACCTTGACTTTAGCAAAGCTTTTGATATGGTCTCTCACAATATTCTTGCCAGCAAGTTAAGGAAGTATGGATTGGATAAATGGATTGCAAGGTTGATAGAAAGCTGGCTAGATTGTTGGGCTCAACGGGTAGTGATCAACGGCTCAATGTCTGGATGGCGGTCGGTTTCAAGCAGGGTGCGCCAAGGATTGGTTCTAGGGTCGGTTTTGTTCAACATCTTAATTAATGACCTGGATGAGGAGATGCATTGCACCCTCAGCAAGTTTGCAGATGACACTAAGCTAGGAGGAGAGGTAGATATGTTAGAGGGCAGGGATAGGGTCCAGAGTGCCCTAGACAGATTAGAGAATTGGGCCAAAAGAAATCTGATGCGGTTCAACAAGGCCAAGTGCAGATTCTTGCACTAGGGATGGAAGAATCCCAAGCACAGTTACAGGCTGGGGACCGACTAGCTAAGCAGCAGTTCTTCAGATTACCGTGGATGAGAAGGTGGATGTGACAAAACAGTGTGCCCTTCTAGCCAGGAAGGCTAAATGCATAATAGGCTGCATTAGAAGGAGCATTGCCAGCAGATCTAGAGAAGTGATTATTCCCCTTTATTCATCACTGGTGAGGCCATATCTGGAGAATTGCATCCAGTTCTGCACCCCCCACTACAGAAAGGATGTGGACACATTGGAGAGGGTCTAGTGAAGGGCAACCAAACTGATTAGAGGGCTGGAGCACATGATCTACAAGGAGAGGCTGAGGGATTTGGGCTTATTTAATCTACAGAAAAGAAGAGTGAGGGGGAATTTGATAGCAGCCTTTAACTACCTGAAGGAGGGTTCAAAAGAGGATGGAAAGAAGCTGTTCTAAGTAGTGACAGATGGCAGAATGAGGCGCAATGGTCTCAAGTTGCAGTGGGGGAGGTCTAGGTTGGATATTAGGAAAAACTATTTCATTAGGAGGGTGGTGAAGCACTGGAATGGGTTACCTAGGGAGGTGATGGAATCTCCATCCCTAGAGGTTTTTAAGTCCTGGCTTGACAAAGTCCTGGCTGGGATAATTTAGTTAGGGTTGGTCCTGCTTCGGGCAGGGGGCTGGACTCGATGACCTCCTGAGGTCTTTTCCAGGCCTAGGATTCTATGATTCTGTAAGCCAGGAGATGGTGTAAGGAGTCACTATGCTAGCCTTTTACCACCAGATAATTCCCACAATATGGGGCAATCCTCAACTTTCCACTGAAAAGTTTTGAGGGTGATTTGCATCATTAGATAGCGCAAAGCAATATTAAACAAGGCTAAGTAACTGGCCCAGGGTGTTGCACCCCGTCCTGCACATCAGAGAGCCTCGTTTTACTTAAACTCCCTGCTACTTTCCTGTGTAGCAGTGTGCGGATGGTGGCAAAAGAGCAGGGGTGAAGTTAACATCCATTGTTGACCCTAAGGGTGTGTACACAAGTAGACATCTTAGCTGGCACATGTATACTGACATGGTCTTGTGGAACGCAGGTTGGAAATCTGTTTTGTTGCTGTGTAGACTTCTAGGCTTGGGCTCAGGCTCTAAGATCCTGCAAGTTGGGTGGGTCCAGTATTCCTGGGCTACTCTAGTGGCCATGGAATGATTCTCAGATTATTCAAAACCTTGAAGATGATTTTTTCTGCCCTGTCCCCATAGAACTTTTTGTCTAGCTGAGACTGAAATGTATTGTGGATTAGGATTTAGCATAATATGGCTATGTCTACATTGCAGAGCTTTTCCAGGATACCTTTGATATCCCGGAAAAGCTCTGCTGCATCCAAGGAATGCGTCTGCTTTTTCAGAACAGTTTCCAAAAAAGCGGAGGCATTCTTTCAGCATCCCTGTATTCCTCATTGTATAAGGAGTAAGGGATGTTCCGAAAGAGGAGGTTTTTCTGAAATTTGGCCTCATGTAGACGGGCCAAATTTCAGAAAAGCCTCTTCCTAAAAAAAAGCGGAAAAAGTTACACAAATTGCAGTTCGCATTTTGCGTATCTTTTTCTGATATATTTCTGTAGTCTAGACATAGCCAATAGCTTTACGTCTGGGAGGTATGGAAACTCCAGTAGTATGCAATACCACAAAGTCCTGTTTGAAATTGTAGGCAGAATTCTGTTCCAGCAGTGCTAAACTGGTAACACATAAAAAGCTTTCGCACCTTAGGTAAAAAGTATATGCTGAAGTTGAATTAATTTTGAAAATGCATAAATAACACTCATTACTTTATTAAGAGAGTTTTTGACTTAGTGAGTCTGGATTAGAGTTTTACATCAGGTGAGAAAAATATAGTGAAAATTCCTGCCTCTCTTTGGTTGTTTTTTTTCATGTGGTGTACAGTAGTTGGAAGAAAAAAAAATTCACCTGCTCAATGGGCAAGACCGATCTGTAATCTTTTCATTTCAGAGTTCTGCTTTAAAGCTTGTGCTGAAAAAAGTCTTCATCATTAATTTGACATTGTCTTGTCAATAATTTGGGTGAAGGCAAATTAAGTTTTGCTAGCTCACATATACATGATAAGTTTTCAAATGGCTCCACTCTTTTGGAACATAAATGACACTAGATACTCATCGTTTGCATAATTTTTACCACTGGGGTATTTTATTAATACAATTTCAGAATTAGAACAAGCTTGTAGCTTAATAGTATTTAAGAGAGTGCCAAAGTATAATGTCTAGAGAATGCCAATGAACCCCCTGAGCTGGAATACTTGAATAACACTTGCATCATTTTCCTGTTAGGTTTTACCAGTATTTGGCATCTAATCTGTAAAAAAATTCACTGAAAATAAAGTAAGCTTTGATTATTTGAGGAACACTAACTATCAAAATAAATTGCTTGCCAGTGTCGTGAGTCATCATCTTACCATCTTTCCATTGTTTGGAAGCTTTGCCTCATCATTTCATTTTATTTCCAAAAACATCAGTAATAAATATATCATTCTGTTAGATGTACTGTACTTTTTAGATATATCCTATAAGCAAATATTTTAATCCCAGTAGAAACCTAGGTATAGTTCTTGTGATGGGAGAGAGGCTGAGCATTTACTCTGTTACTAAGTGAGATAATTTTAGGCAGAAATTTGCTTTTTCAATATGGGGCAAAAAATCCTCCAAAACTCTAATATAATCCCAAAATAACCACATTTGTGGGAAGAGCCCATTTCACAGCTATAGAAGTAAAAAATGTGTATAAATTCTACAATTCAATCAAATATGCATGTGCCCAAAAGTAGTCCTAAAAAGCCAAAATGAAAAGACTGTTGGTGTTGTAAATTAAACAAACAGTGAATGGAAATGCACAGTTTAGAATTAAAATTCCAAAATGTAGACAAAGTTGTAGTCATCGTATAATTAACAATATTTGCAAAACTTGGTCTTTGTCCACCCCCAGCGCAGTCACAGGGCACAAATTGTATCAGCATATGCAGCAAGGGGTTTTCCAGACACTGGATGAAGGCAGACATTTTGCAATTCCACCCTACTGAGCAGTTCTAGCAGGAGAGGGAAGTGTGAACTTTAAATTGAAGATGGAGGCCAGGCAGGATGCACTGATGGAGGGATCTTGACCATGTTATCTCCCTGGCCAGCAATATACACTTTTGGGATTTGCTGGCCAGCTCTGGGATCCTGTGCATAGCAGGGGAATTGTTGAGGTTTCCCTGATACATGCAAAAAGGTATTAAGAAGCCATTTCTTCATTATTTTGTCCATTTCTGTGACAATACAACATTCTGATAATCTGGAAATATATTTATTTCATTTATTCAGTGTGCCTATTCATTTTTATTACAGTTTAAATTTCCAAACTCAGCTGAATAAACGCAGGCATCTAAATCCATATTTAGGTATTGGAAGTGGCTTAAATATTAGACAAGCTTATTGCTAATTACAGAGTTGTTAGAAAGAAGGATGATGTTGAGCATCTTAACATTCTTATCAAGGTTAAAGAGTTAGACAAATACCAACTCCGACAAAGGGACAAACAATCTGCTGGTGCAATTTGGACACAAACAAAGTGTAATAAGCTTTTGTAATAAGACATCCTGTTTAAACTGGTTTTGAAATTTCAATCTGAGAGAGAGGATAGTTGTTCAGGTATCTCACTTGTTAATGCCAGTGAATCCAGTTATAACACACAATTCATGCATGAGTCACACCCCTCTTGCATGGAAGAAAACTCTCCTGCCTTGGTGACCATATTCCTCACATTCTGTGATACCAGATGTCATTGTTTCAGAGTGACTCTACCTGTACCCTGTGTACTTCATGGTCTGCTCCAGGAGTGTCCAAATATCCAGTTATAACTTATCTCTATGTAGGAACCCTTGTCCCACTCCCTTTTGCCCATGGGCTGTGCAGGCCCATATTTTATACCAGGCCTGGGAAAAATACGGCTCGCAGGCCAGATCCAGCCTGCCAAGCCACTGGATCCAGCCCATGGACACAGTAGGGAGCTCTCCCCACTTGCCTCGCTCAACCCTCATGCCACTCAGTAATGCAGCTGCGGGGTGGTTTTTCTTTAAAAACTGAGAGCCCAGAGGGGAAAGGGAAAGCTTTAGAAGCTGCTCCCAGCCCCAGCACAATCCCGTTGTCTGGTTCCTATCCAGAAACTGGCCAGTAGGAGCTGCCTGTTTCAATAACAGGCAGCCACGAAGCACAAGGGGCTCCAGAGCACATGGCTGCAGTCTGGGTGGTGGCAGGGCAGTGGTGTTCTCTCTAAGGTGTGTGGCAGCGCAGCTTCACAGGTGATTAATCAACCCCGCCCCGTCAGAGGCTCAGAGCTCCATGCATGGAGCTGACTGACTGGGGGAAGCTGATTAATCACCTGTGAAGCTGTGCTGCAGCGCAGCTTAAGGAGAACACTGGTTGGCAGGGAGGCTGATTCAGGAACCAGCTGCTGGCTGGTAAGTCTCCTAGCCATACCCTGCCTCTGGTTCACCAGCCCCTCCCTTCCCCAACCCTCTGCCCCCCACTTCTGCCCCCTACTCCACATACCCAAATAACTCTGCCCTGCTTCTGCACCCATAGCCCCGCCCAGATCCAGCACCCCAATTCCTGCCCCAGATCACAGTCCCCTCCTGCCCTAGCTCACAACTCAAATCCCTGCACTCCTCCTGTACCCCAATTCCCTGCCCTAGGTCACAATCCAACCCCCTGCACCCCAGTCCAGTACCCCAGGTCACAACTGCCTCCTTCACCCAAACTCCTCACCCTGAACTCCCTGCTGCACCCAACCTCCCTCCCAGACCCCACACCTCCTCCATTAATATCATGAAAGAGTGCGGCCCTCAACCACTTTCTAAATTCTTGGAGTGGCCCCCCATCAAAAATTACTGCCCACCTGTGCCTTACACTGTTATATCCCCAGAAAGCCAGTCTGCGTTAAGGCCAGTGCCTGTGCTTAGGATAAAAGTATTACAGAGAAAACATAATAAAATATACATGTTTAAATGAGAGCTCAACTGTCAGTCTTAGGGGGCCCTAATACGTCAAAATGTTTTCAATCATTCTGTAAAGGTTGGGACCTCTCTTGGACAAAAAGTCCTGTTCAGGCCATCTTGCTGGACAAGAATGAAGGTCTTGAGTCGATTAAACCCCAGTCTTTGACAAAAGATCTTTCTTTGTCAGTTGGTCTCTATAGAATCCAGTTGGAAGCAGTGCATGCGAGCCTCCTTTGGAGGTGGCTACAACTTGAGCAATTCACCTGATCACACCTTACTACACTTACTTCCTGGTGGAGCGATGACAGTACTCTCAAGAGTTGCTTACAATCCCTAGTTCACAATGATACATAATAGATACACTTAATACACTATGGTCCCCAAGGATACTGCATGCAGTTGCAAGATCTACAGTGAGCTTGACTTAAGTGTCAAGTATCAGAGGGGTAGCCGTGTTAGTCTGAATCTGCAAAAGTGGCGAGGAGTCCTGTGGCACCTTATAGACTAACTGAAGTGTTGGAGCATAAGCTTTCGTGGGCAAAGACCCACTTCGTCAGATGCATGTCACATGCCTTTGCCCATGAAAGCTTATGCTCGAACACTTCAGTTAGTCTATAAGGTGCCACAGGACTCCTCGCCGCTTTGACTTAAGTGTGGGTATGTACCAGAGGAGAATAACATTGTCCTCCAACATAGCTGAGCATATCAGACTAAAAAGATAATACTGCCCCAAATTGTATTATATTCCTTTCTACTGGGTTCACAATGTTTCATTGATTGCAGAAGCTCTTGTAGCACAATTTCAATGGAACTGTGCCATAATAAAAGGCGTAAAGCCAGAGTGGATCCTCCAGACATAGGGCTGTGGTCCTCTTTTGGTGCTCCGAGGATCAACAAGGTATGTGTGCATGTCCCACAATAGGGCAGGCTTCACTTGATGATAGTCTGGGAAATTTCCCTGCGAAAATAACATAGTGAGTGTTTCCTCTTAACACCGCTCTTGCGGGTTTTTTCATGGGAGAGTGTGATCAAATCCAATGTTGTATGTGATTTCTTTTTAAGTGGTAGAGGAAGCTGTCATATTGATCAGGAGTACCATTGCAAAGCTTTTTCTGATGAGTGTGGAGAGGATTTGGAAGCAATGATTGCCATTTGTACATCTCTATGACTAGACTAGTCTTTGCACTCCTGCCAGTCCAGCTCCAGCGCTGTGGGCGGAACAGGCCACGCGGCGTCACCGGTGCGGTGCATGCTCCTTGGTATCCAGGGAGTTTAGCACCGGCCCGACATCAGGGGAGGGGGGCGGGGCAAGGAGAGATGCTGACACTACGCCCCCACGCATGGGAGGCATCCTGGCGGGAGATTTAAACCCACCAGGCGCGCCAGAAATGGGGCCACCAGAGAACGCCACGCACCAAACTGGGCCCGGACGGAGCGCAGCTCGGAGCGACGAGAGCCTCTGACTTGTGGGCTCCGTCAGAGGCGCCACAGGGAGTGTGGCTGCTGGCAAAGGTGCCCCTGCTCAGGGGCAGCCATGAAGCGACTGCCACAGGAAGGGACTTTTTGGCAGTTACGTGGCCTTGGCGCAGCGCAGGTGATAATTCGCTGGCTGGGAGGAGTGCTGGAAGGGGGGTAGGAAGTAGCCCAGGGCTGAGCCTTGGATATTGACCCGTGGGCTGGCGAGTTTCGGGCAGAGTCCCCATTAGCTGGATCGGATGTGGATTCATCCAGTCCTTAGAGCTCTGGGCTGGGACCCAGTAGAGGGGGAGGGTCCAGATCACCCTACTCCCCCTACAGCCGTGTCTCGACCATTCCGAACCAATAGGATCCGACCAACGTAGATTACTGAAAAACTGAGCCCCTTGAGGGGAGATTTGGGGGTTTTGGGGGTGAATAGGACTACTCACGGGGGGGAGCGGGAAACTCCTGAACTGTGGGGGGGAACTGTTGAACGCGCACCGCACCCCCTCAGGAAGCAGTACGTGACACTTTGATTTGGATGTTTCTGCCTTATTAGTGTATTTACTTAATAACCCTGTCACAGTAGCAACTATTTCCGTGTACTGATGTGATGTGACCTATTACTTTTAAATTATTTTCTGTGCTCACACTGGAGACCCAGGTTACTCTTTAATAACTTGTATGAATCAAGATGGAAGCCTCAGTCATAGACTCATAGAATACTAGAACTGGAAGGGACTTCAAGAGATCATCAAGTCCAGTCCCCTGCCCTCATGACAGGACCAAGCACCATCTTAGACCATCCCTGATAGATGTCCATCAAACTGCTGTTAAATATCTCCAGTGATGGAGATTCTACAACCTCCCTAGGCAATTTATTCCAGTGTGTAACCATCCTGACAGTTAGGAAGTTTTACCTAATATCCATCCTAAACCTCCCTTGCTGCAATTTAAGCGCATTGCTTCTTGTCCTTGACTCATGTTTTGTTCTCCCACTAATTTCACCTGTCTCTCTCAAAGAAACAGCAACAAAGTTCACACCGTACCTTTTCCAGAAATAAAATATAGTAGTCACTTTTCAGTTTATTTAAAACCAAGATATTTTATAGCATGTAGATTATGAAAGAAAACACCTATAAAATGCCCATCTAAAGGTCTTATAAAGTTCATCTATCTCAGAAATAAGAAGGAAAATAAATGTTTACGGCAGTAAAAATCTTATCTGTATATTTCTTTTTGTTGGGTCTCTTTCTCATAATCAGCATGTATTTTCACAGTGAAGTGTGCCTCTTTCTGGCATACCAGCTGGCAACATGTCTCTTCCAGTCTCTGGGACTGGACAGAGACATGCAACTGATATAAGACAGTCTCCCAGACAGTTTCTCAGATGATGAGGTATAACACTTGTAAAATACATAGATACTGAAAAAGAAAGATTCAAAATCACACATGAGTTATGTGCAGTGTTCCCAAGAGGATGTGCACTTATGTGACCACTCAGATTCAAATACCGCCCAGCTCTCACAGCTAGGTTTTATTTCTACTGTTGGTGCATATTCACACATGCCTTGGTGCCCATAAAAATTATTCTGTACATGGATGGAAAACATCAGAGGGAACATTGGTTATGTGCCTAAATCCCACTAACTGTAGTGGCCACATAATTGTCTTCTGTGCTTTTGAAAATCTCCTGCTGTTCCATCCTGTGTCATTATCAGCCATTTCTACTCATATTAATGCACATCACACATTGAATGATTTCCCGTCTTTGAGTAAAATTTTCTCTAGTGACATCCTGAGTGCTGGTCTGGGTTCGGTGCCTCATTGGCTGAGTGCCCAGATTCATACCTATCAGAAGTTGATCAAAATCAGTGGAGTTACACCAAGGATCAATTTGGCCCAGCTCCTAAAATTAAAAAAATGCAGAAAGTTAACATGAATGTGTTGCACTTCCTGCATGAGCAAGATTCCAGGTATTCCTCAGAATGTTGGACTTAAATTCTCAAGCAAAGTTCCTGGATTCTTCTGCACTCCATTGCAGCAGACTGGAAATTTTGTAGCAGTTTCTTTAAAACTTAAAAAATATATATTTGTAATGAATGAAAGCTAAAAATAATTCAATCAGTACAATAGTCCTTATGTTGTTTATTTTATTACATTAATTTATGCTATCCCCACATTTTCAGTGGTTCTTTAGGACAAAGATATTTGTTCTGACAAATGATAGCTGCATCACAGAAGTTGTCAGAAAGAAAGCTGAAGGTTTTGGCAACTGAGTACAGGGTTGTTCTCTGGCTTTTGTCATTTAAAGAAGCTTTGGAGGCAGGTTTTAATGTACCATTGAGATAAATGGGATTGTTCAGAATTCTTTAAACACTTTTCTCGGGCCATCTGCAGATTCAAGTAGACAACACTGCATGGGTTTACTCTTGCTTCACATTTTAAAAGTTATTTCAGAAACCATATGGGCTAAAACCATAACTTTTAAAAATAAAAATCTAGATTCTGGTGCATTGTTCTTCAGAGAAGAGTATATTTTATGGCAAATTCCATGGCAACAGATATACAGAATATGTGGAACCCTAAACTAGGGCTTCATAAATCTTTTGGTAGTGTGTACCACACTAAAAAAAGTCCAGCTAGAACTTTTATAATTTGTGAGATATGTATTTGGTATATTGGTCAGACACTTACTCTTTTGTAACTCGGTCAGTGTTCATGAATACACAACTTTGCCTTTGGACAGAGACCAATAAAACGTGAATGCTTCTGTTCTGATTTGTTTCTGAGTTTTTCTTGAATGTCTCTGCTCCATTTTTTTCCAGAAAAATACAGACAATAGTTTTGGGAAATTGTGAGATGGCCCTGAGGACTTACTTTTTAAAGGCAGTGAGGTAACGCATATAGTCCTTTGAAGCAACTCGAAGAAATGGCTGAGATTATAGCAGTTCTTCTTACAGAGGGAGTCATTTGTTCAGGAACTGAAATCTCTTTTTCGATTCTTTGCTGCTTCCATGTGTGCATATAGCAATTGCTAAGAGTTCTTGTTATCATTTGGGCTTGACAGTAAAATGAGACCTTTTCTTTTGGGTACAGATTTCTCCACAGTATGCCTTTGTCAACCCAGGTTAGGATTGCTGCAGTACCCTGTTTGGGGCTACAACTTTGGACTATTTTGGAAATACCAGCTAGTACCAAATCAGAGAATACTAGAACTAGAAGGAACCTCAAGAGATCATCAAGTCCAATTCTCTGCACTCATGATAGGACCATCATCTAGACCATCCTTGATAGGTTCATGTCTAACCTGCTCTTAAAAATCTCTAATGGTGGAGATTCCACAACCTCCCTGAGCAATTTATTCCAGTGCGTAGCCACACTGACAGGAAGTTTTTCCTAATGTCAAACCTAAAACTCCCTTACTGCAGTTTAAGCCCATTGCTTCTTGTCCTATCAGAGCTTAAGGAGAATAAGTTTTCTTCCTCCTCCTTGTAACAACTTTTTAGGTACTTGAAAGTTGTTATCATGTCCCCTCTCAGTCTTCTCTTTTCTAGATTAAACAAACCCAGTTCCTTCAATCTTCCCTCATAGGTCATGTTTTTAGACCTTTAATCATTTTTGTTTCAATATGGCAAGTTGTTTATTAACTTATCGTTCACAAAGGTACATGTCACCTTGCCTCTTTATTTTTTAATGGCTACCAACCAGTTTTCCTGCAAAGTATAACATGTCATGAAAAATTCCACATGGCTAGGGTCCTGGCTACTTTGCAAAACAGCCACCCTCCTTTTAGGATGCTACAGCAGTTGGAACCATGGCTGGCTAGTTCAGTTGGTAAAGGATATGGCTTTTAATCTCAGTGTTATGAGTTCGAGTACTGCTTTATATGGTTTAGTTCCCCAGGATGCCTTTCTGAAAGATATACTCTATTCTAATATAGGTTACCCTTTAGTCTAACACAAGTTATTGGTCTCAGAGGGGTAGCCATGTTAGTCTGTAACTTTAAAAACGGTAACTAGTCCTGTGGCACCGTAGGGTATGTTTACACTATGGAACAAAGTCGAATTAAGATATGCAACTTCAACTTCAGCTATTCAATTAATGTAGCTGACGTAGCTTATCTCGGCTTTTGGCGCTGTCTACACTGTGGGAAGTCGAAGGAAGAATACTCTTCCTTCAACTTCTCTTATTCCTCATGAAAGCAGGGTTACCAGCATCAACTGGAGTGCCCCTCTCACTTTGAATATCTGTCTTAACTAGACCCGTTAATTTGAACCATGGAAGATCAACATTGGCAGTGTTGATCTTTATAGTGTAGACATTCCCTTAGAGACTAACTATATATTATCATGAGCATTCGTGGGAAAAACTACAGCTTCCAGCTCATGTGAAGAAGTGGATTTTGCCATGAAAGCTCATGATACTATATATATATATATATATATATATATATAGATATTGTTAGTCTCTAAGGTGTCACGGGGCTATTCATTGGTTTTGCAATTTATTGGGCTCAGTGCAGGGATAACTGAGTGAGACTGAATGGCCTATGATCCACAGGTGGTAAGAACAGTTGATCTAATGATCCCTTCTTAAACGCACAGAATCCATGAAAGTTGAAGTGTTAAAACTAACACCTCTCTGATTTCAAGGAGGCAAGGTTAATTGCATGGCATTCTAGTTGAGTAGTATTCAACTTTGGAATTCTTTCCCCCAATTTCTTGGTCTCTCAGAACCCAGATTTTCTGGTGTTCAGGACATTGGGTAAGGCTAATTTATTTTCTCATGCTTTTTGCGGGGGTTAGGGAGGAAGCACGTAAATTTTTTTTGCTTGGGCTAGGAGGCCTTTATTGACATCTTTGATCAAATAAGTCTTTGGTCATGATATTAATTGTGTGCTGTCCAAACCTAGGACAGTTACTTTTATACGTTTGATATCTGAGATACTGTATTTAACAGTACACATAGTTTTCGGTTAAGGGGCTATCAGTAGACTTTTGTCATGTGAAAATTATCTTAAAATTACTTTTATTTAATTCATTATGTAATTTAATTACATTTGATGCTAAATGCTAATCTCATTGGTGGTGGTAATTTTGTTAAAAAAAAAAACTGACTTTTCTTTCTGTAGTTCTGATGAGTGCTGGTCTCAGTCATAGTCCTCATAACTGGCAACTGAATTTATGTAGTTAGTTCTGCATTTTTTTTCATTTTTCTCCAAGTGTATTCAATTTTTATTAATTAGAAATATTATCAGATAGTTACTTTTCATGCTTTTTATCTGTAGATGTCATTAAAGAGATTCATTTGGTATTTCCTTATAAAAAAAATTCCTTTCCAAACTTCATGATCAAATGAGAAGAGTTTTTAGACAGTAGATGTGTTCTTGGTCAAGAAAGTACTGATTTGTTAGTTCAGTATTGTAGCACTTACAAGACAGAAATTACTTTAAATTACACAGTTGTGTTACATCATCAAATATGTTATTGGTTTCACAGTCGATCCAGACTTAATAGAACTTTCAGAGAATTTGATGGGACACAGTTGTTTCTAGTGAGATCAGTTCAACTCTTAACAGCTTATTCAGTTCCATCCATTTCTATCTTAATGGAAATATACATGAAAGATGTTTGAAAGTGAGACCATAGCAATTGCAAAACTTTGTGTGAGTTCTTAAAACAAAGAGGATTTCTCTGAAAGTCTGTCAGAAACCATGATGCAAAACAGAGTTATAATTTTGATTGCACCATTTTGAAAAGTAGTTAAGTTGAATGTACAGCAGTCATTTTAAGAATAAAAAGTTAAACCTCAGCCTTCTGACAGCACACACATACAAGCAACAATTTTGATTAAGGTTCAAGTACATGCACTTTTTTAAACCTGAGTCATGATTTTCTTACAAAAAGCAAAGAAGCAAAAATAAACATGAAATTAATTTTAGTGAAAAAAGTGTTAATATGCAAAAAAGTGGCCAAACTATTTACTTAGAATTTTAAATATTCATTGCTCTTGTAAGACTTGTATGCCATGTTTCATCCTAGAATTACTTTTTCTTTAATTGAAAGTATATATCTCTAGAAAAAGGCTTGTAAAGTCTCATAGACTCTTTGTAATACAGCATAGTAAAGATGCTGTCTATATTAAGAAGAAAATTATTCTTTCTACCTGGGTTAGTAGGAATTTCCATATTTGACTATAACCACATTACAACTAGAACATTTAGCACAGCTCTCATATATGATATTTGACAGTAGTGTCTTATTCAAACTTCAAAGAAATAGAAAAATTACTTCATGAAGGAGGAAGCTGAAACTATAGTACTTTTACTATCCTATCTGTTATACAGTGATGTAATTCTGCTCTTTTGCATAATCAGTATTGTGAAAACTTCCATTACATTTCAATTTAGAGTAATTATGTAAAATCATGTATAATATGCTCAGTGAAGTTATCTTTGAAATAGCCATTGCTGGGCAGCAAGCTCTGGTGAAAAAAGCTTCTTCAGATGAAAGATAACTTGAATTTTTTACTCTACCTCTGTAGTCAAATAACCTAGATCATCATCTTGCAGTTGGATCCATGCAGGCACATCAGGCTGCCAGCCGAGACCAAGTGCAGAATTAAAGCCTTAGTTTACAATTCAGCAAACTGCAAATACAATATTATGAACTATAGGACTGACATAATTTAAAAATGATAGTTCAAAAATGTATGTTTCTTAACATTATTCCTGGGAGTTAATGTCAAATTGAAAAAAAAAAGTTTTTATAATTGTCAGACTTGTAATCTGTGTTCATTTGTATAAATAGTTTGTAAAGCAACACAAGTCATTAGTTTTCATTTTTATTCATAACACAACAATGTAGTAAAGCAGGGCTACTCAACTTTGGAAGCCCCGGGGGCCACAATGATACTCACAGCACATGCCAAGGGCCACAACTTAATTGTGGTAGTATATACATGCAAATATATATGCAAATATATGCGAATAGCTTCTTTTCACACTTACGGGCATGAATACAAAGATTAAGGCAAGATTACATAACACACGGGCCCCATTTAAGTCAGTTCTGCTAATATTAATAAAATGCAATATTTACCCGATTTCCACCCATATGACAGCACTTTTAATGAGCAATGACAGTCCAGGAATTTAGCTACTAAAATGCATATCAACAGAAGACCATTATATTGACTACTTTTTTGTTTTGGCTTCCGCCCGCAGGCCGAGTGTTGAGCCCCGTGTAAGCCCAAACCGCACTGTGGGCAAACAAACGGGGCCGCGAGCTGCATTCTGCCCACAGGTCGCATGTTGAGTAGCCCTGTAGTAAAGTGTAGTTAGCAAAGAAAAGGATCTTTAGATTACAGTGATCATAGTCAAATAGGTTTGCATCTGTTTGGCTTCAATTTCTTTGATAGCTGAAGGACTTTTTTTTTATAAAGTTGAAATGAAATCCAAAGTGTTTTTTTTTCTCTATAATACTAGTTTAAGGACAATATTTAAAAAAATCAGGAATTCTTTCTGTATTTGATTGTATAAGATAGACAATATGTTTATTTCCATGATGATACTAATTCTTTTTAGGAAGAGCAATAAAACTAGGTCAGATGTCACAATGATGTACCAGATGTGATTGGCACTTTGATTCTGTGGTTTCACACTTGTGACATTTTCCATAATTTATATGATGTGAAGAATGATCTCATGATTATTTTGATCAAAGTTAGGGAATGACTGTTGCAAGCTGGAAATATTAGTTCAATAGTGCCATTATGTAACCACAATTAATATTAGAAACTGGAAAAAATATGCAGATGCATTAGTGCATTTCAAAAGATTATTTTGCTTATGTTGATTCTACTAATTGGCTTATTAAAGTAGGGACTAGTAAAACTCGTCATATTTGTCAAACAGGTAGGAACTTTTTAAATTCAACCATTTTATTACCTGTTGTTGAGCGAAATGATTGAAGAATCAAGAAGAAAACACAGTATATATAATAAAGAACTTATCACTCATTTTAAAAGTTTCCCTTTTCTTTGAAACTGTATGAATTGTAGATCTAAACTGTCATTTTCAAAGTTTACCATGATAGTTTGATTTCCTTCCCTTTAAAAAGTTGAGTTCTGAAGGATCTGTCTTTTAGCAAAAAATCTCTTGTATAAACTTATCAAAATTGTGAAGAGGAAGGAAGGGAGGAAGGTTGGTTACCAGATTTAGTCTTCCCTACACCATAAACAATATTGCTTACTTCATATTATAATTCAGAAAGTGTGTGTTCATGAGTACATATTAATTCAAGGGGTTAAGCTAGTAAAGTTACCTATCTCAACACATGAAAGGGGAGAATTAGCCACAGTTCCCTCGCTACTAGTGTAGCTTTCAACACCTTTTCCTTGGTGGGTAGTATTGATAAGCTATGTAACTGTGAAAGGGTGGGAAAATGGATTGAAGTCATCTAAGAAGTAAACTATCAGCTTGACATGTTTTTCTAGCTATTGAAAGCCTTTTCATATTGCAATTCATTCTGAGAGTGAGACTGTAGAATTCCTCTGATTTAAGTACCATCTGGTTATGCTCAAAGCTTTAAAGCTATTTTCTCAGCATAAAATTTCAGAGTCCTACACTTTTTTCTTCGCCAAACTATCCATTTTTAAGCCACAAATATTTTTCCAGTCCTTTCAGATTTTATCTAAAAGTATATTTTAACAGTATTTAAATAGTTCTTAAACAATAACAATTTATCTTGATAGATGACATGCTGTGTTTTTTTTCATTTTATTTTAATTAGCCATTGTGGAACTAAATTCCCTTTTGTTTTATTCCTTTGAATACTGTTTAATTACAGTTATCATGCCAGATATCTTAAAGGTTATTGTACCAATACAGTTTCATTTAACGTAAGCCATGTGGAATCAATAGTCCTGTTTCCTAAAGTGAATGCTTGGAAAATCTTACATTCATATGTTAAGAGTACACATCCTTTCCTCATTAGTTGGAAAGTACAGGGATTTTGGCACAGGTTCTGTGTGGAAGCATTGTGCAGCTTTTATATGGATTTTGTTTTTAGCCTTTGATGACACTGTTTAGAATAGGAAGTATCTAATAAGTAAAGCATTTTGTCTAATGTGCTGCCAGTGTATTTAATATATGCCTGGAGGTCTGAAACATTATCTTCTCCACTACAGTAATATGCATTTAATTCTCTGAAAGCAGAAGGTTGAACTTTTAAAAGGGACTCAAAGTACATTTTCAACTAAATAATTTAAAACATATGGGATGGGGACCAGAGTAATGTACAGTTTGGTTTTTATGGTTTAATCATGATCATGTTAATGCACACCAGTAGCTAATTAAAGAAAACTTTTATTGTTAGTTTTAAATGGGTTATGTAAAGAGTAAGAGAACTGATATAATACATTACTATGATAAATGTTACCATTACATTTGCTAACAGCGAGCTGATTTTGCAGTTTTTGACATCTTTAAAGTATTGGCCCATTTATTCCAAAAAATCTCTTTGGAATTTTTCCATTGGGAGTCCCTCACCACCACTGCCTCTTCAAAGGAGTATTTAATTGATGCCCAGTTTGATTACCAGACATATTTTAAAGGTAACTGCAAAAATTGAGTAACTGGCAGTATCTGGCCAGGAGTTCTATAAGAGACTGATATGCAAAGTCCCAGTGATACTCCTGCTACTTTTTGTTTTGTACTGAAACATCATCAATCAAAATGTGTTACAAATGATTACTTGTTTATTCCAATCTTAATCATAAGAACATAAGACAATGTCAATATCATTACTTTTGTGTGGAGCGAGGAGACGTGGCTGATAGGTAATGTGAAACAATGCCTTTCACCTTTGGGTCACTAGTTCATCTTCCTCCCTGCTTGGTACAGAGCAGAAGTAGTTACCATCTGACATATCAGTGACATATGTGAATTGACTTGGAAGTCTAAGTAACATTTCCGTTAGTCAGATATCCACATCACAAGAAACTCCACAGTTGGGACTAATTAGCACTTGTATTGGTAGTCTTAGCAAAAAAAGACAAGGGCCAACTGGGAGTGGAGGAAGAGCTACCCTCTTACCCTTTGGCAAGTGTTTTGTCCAGGTCAGTATATTCACAAAAATGGAGGAGGGGTGGAAGTTGCTAAACAGCCATGAAAGTAACTAAAAATTTCTTACAGATATTGCCCTATTGCAACCCAGGTCCCTGTCAGTTCTTTAAATAGCTCCATGCTGGCTTTTGCCTCAGCTCAGCCAGCTCTTGCTGGAGCTACGTGCCAGGGCGCGCACGCTTACTTTCACCTCTGTTTCTAAATCAAACTAACCTCATAAAAACCTAAGAAAATCTATTAATTTGCCAACTGTTAGTACTGTACTTGTAAAAAAGATTTTCATTTGTAAAGCAGATTATCCTTCACTAACTGAAACAGTGTTTTCATTTCTTGAGGACATATCTAGCTCACCCTAAACCAATGGGGAACAGTCATGATTCTGCTGTATGTAGCAGATGAATGGTAAATCACAGTGACTACACAGGAGGAGTCTGCAGGCTCCATCCCCTGTTACTTCATAACTCTCTTCACAGGGCTAAACAAAGAGGCTATTAACCAGTTTGGAGCTCCTATGCTCCTGTTTAGACCATTGCATCAAAATAGTTGTTGGTTCAATTACTCCTCTACCTTGCTGTGGAGAATCCCAAACAATGAAGTGCCAGTGCAGGATTTCTTCACAACTGCCTCTTCTGTCCATGCACAGATGTTGCAGCTGACTTGGTCCCAGGATATTAGCAGGACAAGGTGGGAGAGGTAATATCTGTTATTCACCAACTTCTATTGGGAAGAGAGACAAGCATGTCCACATAATGAAACTTCACTGGCATTTCTAAAGCACCCATCATCACAGCATAAGGCAGGTAAATATTATTGCCAGTTGACAGAGGAGGAGACTGAGATAGAAGGCTTAATTGATTTGGCCACAGTTTCAGATTGAGTCATTGGCTGAAGAATTCCTTGCTCAGAGTCCAATAATTAATTAGGGCTGCTTCTAGTAAGTTATTTTTGTAAAGGCTACCTTAGAAGTGATATCATATTTATGAACCAATGATATGAGAATGTCATTGAAATCAGCCACAAAGATTTTTATTGGTGATTTGAAAAATATGTACGAGAGTGATGCTGAAAAGTTTGTAACTAGAGCTGACAAAAACTTTCAAAGAAAATCTCAGTTAGTTAATGGTTCTGTTTAGGATTTTCATGGTAATACTTTTCTCGAATACATTTACATTTTTAAGGAAATCTTTGCTTGTAAAGCAATTCCGATAACCCTCCTCAGCTTTTCTTAAAAAAAGAAACAAACCAAAACAAAAGAAACCAGTTTCCTAATATATTACACAGTAGAAAGACTAAGGAGAAAGAAATCTAGTACGTTAGTTCCCTTCACTCTCATGATATTGTATTGTGGATAAATATTGTCAGTACCTCTAATTCACAATAAATATTGTGACTACCTGTATATTTTTAATGGAAGATATTGTATATTTTGGGACAGGTTGTGTCTGTCCCTTCACTGGTATGAATGGGATAAGGAGAAGGTAAAAGGAGACATCCCCTTAGGGCAGGGGCCAGGGATATTCCACTCACTGCACCAAAAGGAGCTTGCGACTAGTGTAGGCAGTGACTCTAGGCTCTTCAGAGGAGCAGGACAGGGTGAGCTCATGTCACTACTTCACTTCCAATCAGTCAGTGGAGCTGGCTTTCCCCAGCTGACCTTGGCTCCGTGTGGCATTTCAAATCGGCAGTGCAACATGGAGTCCAGGGTCACCGGGGGACTCTGAGTCCCCTGCTGACCCTAGGCTCCGTGCTGCGCTGCCACTTTGAAATGCACAAAAGCCCCTGCTGGGGACTCTTGTGTATTTCAAAGCTGGCATGCTGAGTGCAGCCCGGAGTCAGCAGGACTTCCCGCTGGCCCCGGGCTGCATGTGGAGTTCCGCATTCCTCCTTTGAAAGGAGGGGGCTCTGGTACATTTCAAAGGAGGAATGCGGAAGTGCCTATCGACTTGACTAGTAAATTAACCGTTACTTAACATCCTTATTTTGGGTGGGGACCTGGGGCAGGAGGAGGTGGTGACCTGGGGCAGGGAGTTGGGATGCAGAAGAGGGTGGGTGCTGAGGGAGGGTCTGGCCAGGAGGTGCTTACCTAGGTCTGAATACAGTGGGAGACCAAGGCAGCAAGCAACCCAGGCAGTCCCAGGCTGCTCAAAATGGCTGCCTGCTCCCTCCATGTGCCTCTCTGCTCTGTGTGTGAGGGTAGGGAAAGGAGAGAGACTTTGTGTGCTGCCCTACCCCCTACCCATTTATTGCAGTTCCCATTGGCTGGTTTACAGGTAATGGGAGCTGTGATGATTTGGCTGGGGTGGGAGCAGCACTTGAAATCTCCCCCTTCTCCTGCAAGGAGCATGTGGCACATAGAGGGAGCAGCCAGCCATTTTGAGTAGCCTGAGGCTACAACAGGCAGAGATCCTGCCTCGGGATCTTGATGGGGCAGCTGTGGGCCAGATCAAAAGGCTTGGTAGGTCAGATCCAGCCCATGAGCTGTATCTTGCCCACCCCAATGTAAGTCTTGATTAGGTGTATTCACTATGACAAGACCTAAAATCTTTTACTGTTTATTCCATAGTACAAACTGTCTTTTTAAAGTGTTGCTATAACCAGTGATGTCTATTTAAACATTTCTGTTTGATGAGATCCTGTGAAAGTCATAGCCAAATGCATAAAACTGTAGAGAGTAAATATACCACTTATACCACCATAGTGGCAGGCTTTATAAGTAGCTGACATTTACCTGAGCAATAAGCTATTTAGTTTTATATAATGCAGCTGGCACTTGCGTTACTAAAAAAAACATTCTTTCAAGTCCTACAACACTGTATTTATGACTTACAATTTCCATTTAGTCTTTTTTTATGAATTTGAAATTAATTAGTACTTTTTTATATTGTGTAAATATTCTAAAGCATTTTTAATGGCAATAGGGTTTTTTTTAAAATTTAACACATGAAACTTAGAAGAAATTCTGAATTTCAACCTTTTTCTAATTGCCAATATTGTTTCATAGAGGCATGATATTGTTTTAACCAATGTATTTCTTTTAGAATCTTTAGAATATAAAGAATTAGTTGAAAGTTTGAACCTAGAAATCATTATTCATTTTTTTTCTCCTTCACATATTCCTTTGGCACTTCATCAGATATGAGTCATCATTTCTTCAGAACGGACACCTGCTGCGTTTTCATGAGTGATTACTCTGTTAAAAGTTAACTTGGCAGGTTTTTTATAATTCCCTTTTTTGAAATCATGTTTAAATAGCAATTGTTTGCAGCCACTGAAATGGAAATACTTGGGATGTAGATCTAATAATATAATATTTTCCTTCCCAGGTTTCCAAACAAGAACAGAAAAAAATGGATATGTCTGATGGAGGAGCAGTTGAAACATCTTCACGTTATAGTGGTGCCCAAGACAGTGGCATTGGCAGTGACAGTGTTAAAATCAGAATAGTTCAAATAGAACAACATAGTGGCACGAGCCAACACCGCATTGCCCGTCCTTCCCGACAGTCTTCGATTGTGAAGAACCTGAACTTCATTCCCTTTGACATTTTTATTACTGCAAGCCGAATCTCCTTGATGTCTTATTCATGTACTCCTTTACCTAAATTTAAATCAGTGCAAGATCAGAAAGATGTTGAGAAAATAAGTAAAAGTTCACTAAACCTTCCAGAAACAGATTCAGATGGTAGCCAAGAAACCAGGAAGCTTAGTCAGGCATGTATTTCATCAGTAACAGCAGATGATCTCTTGAACAGTAACAGTTCTTTGCCCACTGGGAGAAAAACAGGTCTACTATCACTAGAAAGTCTTCATGCTTCCACAAGGTCATCTGCTCGACAAGCCCTTGGTATTACTATTGTTCGACAGCCTGGTCGCAGAGGAACTGGTGATCTCCAGCTAGAACCTTTTCTGCATCTTGTTGTATCCCAGCCTTCTGTGCTCTTGAGCTGTCACCACAGGAAACAAAGAGTGGAAATATCAGTGTTTGATGCTGTGCTTAAAGGAGTAACCTCAGATTACAAGTGTACAGGTAAGACCATTTAAAGTCCAGAGAGTGTTAAAAACTGCCATAACAATCAAGCTTCTTCAAAGTTTCAGGGATGATCAAACAGAAAGAGTTGGCAGATTAGATAAATTTAATTTGTCTTAATTTAAAAAAAAGCAAGTAAAGTTTATATTCCATTGTAGAACCAAGTTTAAGAATAGAAAATGTTTGAAATGAATGAAGATTTAACCTTTAAGAACCAAGCTCTTATTTTACTGAATATTGTTTTCTCAGCATCGGAGAAATAATAGGGACTGTCACAGTATCAGGGGTTTAAAATATCAGGAGTTTCTAAACCAATATGATAAAAAGCAATGATTTGTAAGTCAAGTTTCTTTCATAAAGGGTATTTTTATGGATGAAACTGTCTTTCTCTGGTTTTTCTAATTCCCCTTTTCCTCTCCTCTTTCCATTTGTTGCTATCCTTATCTCTTTATGAGAAACACCTGCTGCCTCAGAATTTTTGCAGGAAGATTGATGAGGAGCTCCCTGTATATTTATTGTATACAACCTGGTATACTTGCTTGTGGTACTTATTATTATACTTAGGTTGGTCCCAGCCATGCCTGGTTGCTGAAACCAATTACAGCATAAAAATGTAAGAATGGCCATACTGGGTCAAGCTAATGCACCATCTAGCTCTGTATCCTATCTTTCAATAATGGCTGGTACCAGATGCTTAGAGGGAATGAATGGAACAAGGCAATTATTGAGTGATAAATCCCCTGTCATCCTATCCCAGCTGCTGACAGTCATATGTTTAGGAATACCCAGAGCAAGGGGTTGTGCCCCTGACCATCTTGGCTAATAGCCATTGATGGACCTATATCTTTTTTGAGATGAGGTAACCAAAACTGCACATAGTAGTCAATGTGTGGCCATACCATGGATTTATATAGCAGCACTGGGATATTTTTCTGTCCATTTCCTTAATAGTTCCTAACATTCTGTTAGCTTTTTTGACTAGTACCGCACTTTGAGCAGATGTTTTCAGAGAACTATCCAGGATTACTTCAAAATCTCTTCCTTAAGTATTAACAGTTAACTTAGGCCTCATCATTTTTTATGTATAGTTGGGATTGTGTTTTCTGAAGTGCATTACGTGGCATTTATCAACATGGAATTTTATCTGCCATTTTGTTGGCCACTTACCCTGTTTTGTGAGATTACTTTGTAATGCTTCACAATCAGCTTTGGATTTAACTATCTTTAGTAATCTTTTATCATTGGCAAACTTTGCCATATCTCTGTTTCCTCCTTTTTTTCAGATAATTTATGAATATGTAGAACAACATTGATCCCAGTACAGATCCTTGGGAGACTCCATTGTGAAAACTGACCATTTATTCCTACCCTTTGTTTTCTGTCTTTTCAACCAGATACTGGTTTTCAGAGAATGTTCTCTCTTATCCCATGTGTGTTTGGTTTATTTAAGAACCTTTGGTGAGGGACTTTGTCAGGGGGATTCTAAAAGTCCAAGTAAACTGTAGTAACTGGATCATCCTTGTCTAAGGCTTGTTGATGCCCTCAAAGAATTAGATTACATTAGTGATGCATGATTTCCCTTTGCAAAAGCTCTTCCCCGATGTATTGTGGTCATCCCTCTTCTTCTTTTAACCAGTTTGTCTGGTACTGAAGTTAAGCTTACTAGCCTATAGTACCAGGATTGCCTCCAGAACATTTTTTTTTAAATTGGCTATCACATCATCTGGCACAGAGGCAGATTTAAACAATAAGATACATATCACCGTCAGTATTTCTGCAGTTTCATATAGGAGTCCCTCCAGAACTCTTTGGTGAATACTGCCTGGTCCTGGTGACTTATTACAGTTTAGTGTATCCATTTGTTCCATATCTACCTCAATCTAGGACAGTGCCTGAGATTTATCATCTGAAAACAATGGCCCACGTGTGGGAATCTCCCTCACATCCTCTGCAGTGAAGGCTGATGCAGAGAATTCATTTAGCTTCTCCTTGATGGTCTTATCTTCTTTGAGTGCTCCTTTAGCATCTTAACTGTCCGGTGACCACACTCATTGTTTGGCAGGCTTCTTGCTTCAAATGTACTTAAAATGTTTTCACTGTTAGCTTTTGCTTGTTGCTCTTCAGATTCTTTTTTGGCATGCCTAACTATGCTTTTATACCCTGCCACCCTCCCCTCATGTTGGATGAAAAGCGGCTATAAAAAGAGAGGAGGTCAGCTTCCCAGTGTTCCAGGTGTAGGAACCAAAGTCCTCTTTCCTCAGCTTCCTTAAAGGAGGCTTTAAAAAAAAGAGGAGAGTATAACAGGTTGGCCCATGGATGCCACCTAGAAATGGGGTAATGCAGTACTAGATACATTGAATATGAGAGAGCAGATTTTCACCCTGAAGATAATACAAACAGGCTGCAGTTTTTTAAGAAGCAAACTGCTCTTCCTTTACAGCTTGGAAGCCCAAGTCTTTCATACACAGATTAGAAATCTCTAGATCGACGGTTGAGCACTTCCCCCAGCCCAATTTAGTCTTTATTCCTCAGGTCTTTCCAGGAGTCCTTTTGTGTGGAGAGTGAAGAACTACCAATGCAAGGGTGCCATTTCTGGAGGGGAGGGTTACAGATGCATATACACAGCTGGGTCACTTACTCCTCTGCTTCCTCCCATCACCAGCTAGAAGTGAGAGGAAGGGAAGAGGAAGAAAAGAGCAAGCAGTGTCCTGGTACGCATGGCTGTAGCTCCCTTCCTCACCCTCCTGAAATGGCGCACTTCCACCAATGATGTCAGTCCCTGCCTTATATAGTTATAGCATATGGCAGGAACCCTGTTTCAAAATTGTGGAAGTTTGTGGGAAAATATCGATATCCCAAGATGGAGTTCAGAGACATTATGGTCTGATCGCATGCCCATGCAGTGTTATAGCACCCATTGCTTATAGACTGGCCAAAATGTCCTTAAGAAGGTTAAGCTATCCCACAGTCCATTGTCTTTGCTGTAGGGACGTAAATAAACCATTTAAATGGTTAACCAGTTAAACTACTAAAATTGTACTATTTAAGCCCAAGTCAGCAGCCCCCAATCCAAAAAAGGTTCCCCCGCCCTGACTTAAAGCAAGGTAAGTGTTTGGTTGTGTGAGGGATGGGGGCTGAAGCTGCCCTCCTCCATGCATATCAGCAGGGCTCGACAAATAATGTAATCTACTCGCCCGTGGTGAGTAGATTACAACTCGGAAGAGCCGGCACAGAGCGATCTGAGCATGTGCAGAACGCAGAACCGCGCAAAACCGCGCGGCTGGCGAGTGGGGCTTGCCCCCGCTTGGCGAGCCCTGCATATCAGGATGCATAAAACCATACAGCAAAGAGACAGAGACAGTCCTGTGTCTCCCCACGTCCCCTGGTGCCCTTTAGGGAGGTGGGCGGCTGGGGCCAGGTTCCTGAGTGCCCATCTGTGCCGAGTGGGAGCAGCTGGGGGCCTGCCAACCTGCCTGGACCGCTGCAACATGGCTGGGGCTTGAGTCCCATCTGTCCTCCCAACTGCTCCATCCATCTAGAAATGGGGTACTGCTGAGGCCTCCAGGCTACTCTTAGAATTCAGTTCGCTTCTAACCTGACTTTTCCCTCCCTCTCTTCCTGTGTCCACTAGAGAAGAGGGGTAGAAAGTACCAAGAAGGGACCTTAATCTGCAAATATTCGAGCTCTGCCATTTTCCCATAGACACAAGATCTGCCAGAAAAATTCCATGTCTCCTTTACCGCTAGGACTTAGTCCTTTTGGCTTTTATCTGTATTAGACACTGGCCCCAAGTTGTGATTCCAAACATTACAAATTCATAATATTAATTTCTAAGTCCTACTGCCTTTAGTAAAATTGTTCCTTCATGATGCTGTGAGAAAGATGAAAAAGCCTACCAAGCCTCTGACAGTTCAGTCCAATGGCAAGAATTCCTTACTGATCCTAAAATAGGTGACCATTCAGACCCTCAGTATCCTAAAAACATTGTTTCTATACTACTAATACAGGGAAGGCAGCTGAAGGGACCAAGAATCCTCCAAAACCCTAGGAAGAGGTCTAAGTGAAGAGGTTTAAGTTAGTAAAGAATGGGGGAACCAATGGGGCCAGTGAGTTCCCAGCTTCCCCTGGCAGAATGGAAGACAGAGAGCTCTTGGAGGAGGGGGGACCAAGACCTGCAGTCCCAGTAATACACTCTCCCACTTCTCTCTTGGCTGTCTTTTTCCATTGGTGGTACCCAGTAGGGAAGGGAAAGATTGTGTCTGCACAGAGCACAGGACCTGATTCTCCTCTATTAAAGTCAATGTTGAAAGTTTCATTAACTTTAATGAAGAAGAATCAGGTCCTTCATATAGCTGGGAGAAAAAATTAGACAAAACTATTTTTCACCAAAAATGTAGATTCAAGTTGATCAAAACATTTAATAAATGTATGCTTATTTTGGCTAATTATTCTGATGGGAGAAAAATTCTGAAACATTGAAATGAGCTGTTTTGATGTTGTCAGGCTAAATTCACAAAGAGATGCCTACAGTGCAGTTAAAAACCCATGCCTGGCCTATGCCAACTGACACAAGCTTGTGAAGATGAAGCTGGGGGCTGTTTAATTACTGTGTAAATGTTAGGGTTTGGGCTGTAGCCCAGGCTCTAGGACCCTATGAGGCTGGAGGATCCCAGATCAAATCCTACACGGCAAACAAACAGCCCCTTGGCCCAAACCTGTGAACCTGAGTGAGGTGGCACAGGTCAGGTGCGGGTGTCTAATTGCAGTGTAAACATACTGTTAGGCACCATTTACAAAACTCTGCCAATGCCCACGAACTCCAAACAGCCTAGTGGTTAGATCACTCACCTGGGATATGAGAGATCTAGGTTTGATTCTGGAGCAAGGACTGGCACTCAGGTAACTGGCCTGATAACAGAGTATTCTGGGGTGGGGGGGTCTTTCTCAATCTCTGCTGTTGGAGTGGTTCCACTTTGTATAGTGAGTAAATATTGATTGGACCAGGAACTGGAACTTGGGTGTCCCCCTTGTCAAGGCGGTGCTATAAACGCCAGTCTCTCATGGCATTCTCACTCTTGGGCTCTGGCCCAATGATTATTTAATTATTTATAATTACAAAGGGGAACACTTGAAGAGGGGGGAGTGATAAAAACATACTCCAGAATAGTCAAGAAAACTGGTGATCAGAGCACTCACCTGGCTATAGGACATCTTGCTCTATATAAGGATTCAAACCAGTCTTTCCCATATCCTGAGTGAATGCAGAGAGCAGTCTCAGCACTGCTTCTTGCTCCTCCTCTTGAGTTTTGTGAATCTAATCCTTTATTTCCAAGTTTCCTTTGTTTTTATTTACAAATAAATAAAAGGTTTTAAAATGCCTAAAATTGGAACAAAACATTTCAGTCAACCCAAAATTATTTTTCTGGTTTTTCAATTTGCCAGAAATTCCAAAACATTTTGGTTGCAGGTTGACCCAAGGAAAAGGGTTTTTTCCCCCATTTTTAGAACTACAAGCTAACTGAAAAATTTGTTATTCAGAAAACTCTAGTCCTTAGTGTCTAAAAGTAAAGGCTGTGATTTGCAAAAAAAATAAAAGAATTAGGCACCCAACTCTCAGTGCCTAATAGTCATAAACTCTCTTGAAAATCCCAACATAGAAGCATAAAAAGATACCAAAATAAAACTAGTATATGGCTTAAATAAAATAGGTCATAGTGCGGTGATACTTTGTAGTGGCTCTTGTTTGGGAAGACCTTCTATATTCCTAAGTCATGCTCCGTCACTCATGATTAACACCATCATCCCAATGTGGTAACATGGTGGTTTTTCAGATTATTTTTATTTCTGGGATCTACCACACGTTTTTTTTAGGGCAAATTGCCATGAACTACATTATTTACTGCCATAAAACATAGCACCGGGAGCTTTGCACCACATTTGTTAAACTGCTGCAGTCATTTGGTATGATTGATACTCAGGCAAATTTCTTTGACATATTCTGACCACCTGCTAATAGTTTTGTTAGACAGACATGTATCTTCCAAATAGATGAATAGAAGAAGTTTATTGAAGAAAGACAATTATCTTCTGTGTTCTCTGAACAATCATTTATTGTATTCCTTTTTATATCAAGAATTGTTGAAAAAGAAACTTAGTGTTTAAAATGCATCTTTAAATGAGGGCTGTTTTCATTAAATCTTTCCAGTGGAAATAGAATTTGTTATTGTATTTGTGTGCGTGTGTATATAGTCCAGGAAGGAAGGAAAGGAAGCTAGCTATCCAGCTATGAACTTTTTCTTGATACTCATTTGGGATGTCCCCATTACTCACAACTGGCAGAACCATGAATGAGTTATGCAGGTCATCCCAAATAAATGCTAATAAAACATTTATACCCCCAACTCCATTGTATTTCTTATATAACATGTATATTACAGAAAACTATTTTAGGAATAGTTTCAGAGATTTTTGAAAGATTGGATTGAAATTATTTTTGTGTCCCAGTAAAGATAGCCTCCCTTAAGTACTTCGATTTCAACTGTACTGGTTTTGTAAAAACCTATAAAATAATTTACAGCTCTTTTATAGGAAAAAAAATTTTTTGAAGTCCATCGTCTCAGAACCATGTAGGAGAGGAAGCAAGAGCAGAGTTCTATTGTGAAGCTAGAAATGATTCATGTCTCTTGTAGTATAACTCCTGAGACACATTAATGTTTAGAAAACTATCACTGGTCCAAGCCTGAATTTTATCCATCTTTGCGTGGGTGTAATTTTGGGGGATATCTGCATTTGTAGAACAACAAACAATTGTTTCTTTTGCAGATTGATTTAGATAACAATGGGGCCTTAGGGGTTCAAAATGTTGTTGGTCCCCAGAGAAATAAATTAAGACTAATCGTTGCCAGAGGATGATCAGGAGGTTAGATATGCATGACAAATTCCTATATAACATGTTTCACAATATATGAGGTGTATACACACACACAGAGTCAAGTCACATTCATTGAATAAATAATTTGATTAATTTTGGGGGTGGGAGGGTTCAAATTATTTAATTCATCTATTTTTCATTAGTCAGTTTTAGGAATGCTCTGAATAATTAATTAATATTCTTCACTTTAAAAATTAAACAAAACGTTAGCAAAAGTATTTTTCATTATTTGTCAAGTTCCGTCCACATGATAAATTGGAAATCTATAATGATTGCATTTATTATGAACTGTTGATCCACCTCACCTGTCCTGTACCCATTAATCCAACTCCCCTGAAACAGTTTCAAGTACAAGAAGCAATTGATTTAAATTGCAGAAAGGGAGATTTAGGTTGAACATTACAAAAAATTTCCTGTCATGGTAGTTTACCAATGGAACCAAATGCCTAATGAGGTTGTGGAATCTCCATAATTTCAGGTTTTTAAGAACAAGTTAGACAAACACCTGTAAGGAATGATCTAGTTATTCTTAGACCTGCCTTGAGCGCAGGGGGGCTAGACCATTCCTCTGCCCTCCTACTGAAGTGCCTTCCAGTTCTATAGTTCTGTGATTCTATAATAAAACTGACTAACTCAATTCCTAGAATAATATTTAGTCTTGTGCCAGTGATAAAATAAAGATCCTATATCCTGTTACTTCTATCAGGAATAGTAATGAGGATTTAATACCATTATAAAACCAAGAATCCACCTTTCTATTCGTATGAGGCTTTTGTTTCTATCTTTGGAAGAACACAATTTATCGGATCTTAAAATTATGTATAAAAAAGCAATGTTAGATGTAACGATCTTGGGGTTCATTAAATAACAAACCAGTAAATAAGAAAGGAATAAAACTTTAATTAAATAAACTGGATAGTATCTCTGTCAACTGCTTCACACAGCCATTTGGTGTTTCCAACCTCCATATTCAGGGCACATCTCCAGATTCCTAGGTTCATAACGCTGTCCCATACAAGAGAGCGTTTCTAAATTATAATCTTCTCTACATCTCTCTACATTCACTATAATTTTCTATTTCTGAGCTATAGCCAGCTGGACTCATCTAGCTGTATACAGAGACAAAAATGCATTTAAAATAGCAACACATTAAAAAAATCTATTTTAGTAGCTATTTTTTAAAAAAAAGCAGATATGACATACATGGTGACATTGCACAGGACAGAGGTTTTATTGACACTCATTTAGGCTACTTTGTGTAACTGAACTAGTGAATAAATCCTTTATGCCATATTGCTTCACCGTGTCTCCTCTGTATTGGACTCTATTACCACCATTACCATACCTCTCGTTATGGTAACCATTAAGGTAACCAGAATTTATTTGGCCTGAGTTTGGGGTGGCTGCATGATTCATGAATTGCGAATCTAACAGTGAATTTTTCTGGTCATTTGAAATCAGACTTAGTGAAACTTTTCGAGCTTTTCTACTTAGAGGCTTAGTGCACAGCAAAGCAGGATGTGACTTTACAGTCCGTACATCTTGCCCAACACAAACTGGCCATTTGGATCCTTTTATTTCACGCTAAATATTCACACTATGAAACTTTTAGTGAATGATAACAGGGGTCATGCAACCATTTGAATGTATGGTGCATGGCAAGCTTGTGCACCATACATTCACACCAAGACTTGCAGAGTAGGTAATCCCCACTAAATATTTTGTTTGTCTTATCTACTATATGTTTGAGAGAGTTTGTCTGTGAGCAAGCGAGTGAGTCTGTCTGTTCAGCCATCTGTTTGCCTAAGAACTGCTTCTAAACGATAAAAGTTAGAACCATCAAATTTGAAATGCAGCTTCCCTTTATCATAACATAAAGCAAGATAAGGGTTTGGTTGTGTGGGAGAAGGGGAGCTGAAGCTCTCACTCCCCCATTCATACGGGGGATGCATAAAAAGAACTCTTCCTAAATGGTAAGATCTAGGACTACCAAATTTGGCCAGATACAGCCCCCAGCTTGCTTGGATCCAGCTGCTGAAACTCAGTCCTGTCCGCCCCCCCCCCCCCCGGCAGCATTGGGAAGCCTGTGCTGGCACTCCAGCCCCCCCGCCACCCTACCACGGGGCTGCAGCACACAAAATCGACTATGCAAGGTCCCCCAGGCTCTGGTATGCAAGGGGTATGTGGGGAGTGTCTTTCTTCTTCTCAGTTGGGGGCCACATCAGTGAGGGCGTGTGTTTGTTTTTCTTCTCACTTGTGTGCAGCCCTGACTGATTTTTTTTTAGGTCAGCAGACCCCAATCCAAAAAAGGTTCCCTAGCCCTGACTTAAAGCAAGGTAAGTGTTTGGTTGTGTGAGGGATGGGGGCTGAAGCTTCCCTCCTCCATGCATATCAGGATGCATAAAACAATACAGCAAAGAGACAGAGACAGTCCTATGTCTCCCCACATCCCCCAGTGCCCTTTAGGGAGGACAGGGGACTGCAGCTCTCCCCCCTCCGCCATTTGTACAGGAACTGCTGGTGTTCCCCTTCATCAGGGAGCAAGGGGAAAGTGCAGTTTGCTGCGTTACTCACTCTAGCTGGGAAGTATAGGGGGTAGACAAATTTGGACCTGCCCCAGCCAGGGAACACGCACCCCTCTCTCGGCTGTGCCTGTTGCAGCTGCCATGGAGAGGTGCTTCTCACCTGGGCCACATTGCAGCAGTGAGAGGGGACTGGGGTTGTCCTTTCTCCCCAGGGAAGCCTGCATACTGAAACCTGTAGCCCCACTCCAGAGCAATGATTTAAATGAAGGAAAACAGAGCAGAACGGGTCTGAGTGGTGCTCACTATATGCCCACGATTGGGGTTGGCCCAGGCCTTTTCTTGCCCCCTGGAACATTCCTCCATGCTAGGGTTGCAACTTTATAATTGCAGAAATCCGAATACCCTTTCTCCACCCCTTTTCAAGGCTGTGCCCCTGCTCTGTCTCTTCTCTGAGGACCTGCCTTACCTCACTCCCTCCCCACCTACCATCACTCTCCCACATCCTCACTTTCACTGGGCATGGGCAGGTGACTGGGTCATAGAAAGAGCTGAGGGCTCCAGTTGAGTGTGTGAATTTCGGGGGTGGGGGAGCAAAAAATAGGGGTTCAGGATATGGGAATAGGCTGTGGGCTGGGGCAGGGGTTTCAGGAGTGAGGGCTTCAAATGAAGGTGTGTGGGCTCTGGAATGGGCCATGGATGAGGGGTTTGGGTGCAAGAGAGTGCTCAGGGCTGGAACAGGAGGTTGCAGTGCAGGAGGGGCTCAGGGCTGGGGCAGTGTGTCGGGGAAAAGGGTGAGGGGATGCAGGCTCTGACTGGGCAGCACTTACCTCAGGCAGATCCCAGTCGGCAGTGCAGCAGAGCTACAGCAGGCTCCATGTCTCACTCCCAGAAGCATCTGGCATGTCCAGTTCTTAGGCAGAAGGGTAGGGGGCTCTGCACACTGCCTTTGCCTGTAAGCTCCGCCTCCACAGCTCCTACTGGCCATGGTTTCTGGCCGATGGGAGCTGTAGACCTGGACTCAGGGTCAGGAGGCAACATGTGGAGATCCCCTGCACTTAGGAGCTGGACACACTGGCCACTTGTGGGAGCCATGTAGATCTAGGGCAGGTAGGGAGTCTGCCTTAGCCCCACTGAACTGCCAACTGGACTTTTAACGTCCTATTAAAATCACCCGGATTGCTTACAATAGTCACTGGGACATTGGTGCTGATTCCGGTAGACTCCTGACCAATGCAGGAGAGTTGGCAGTCCTACTCCATGCCCCCATGGGAGAGCAGACCCCCCAGTTTAGAAATTACAGCTGTAGAGGATAATTCAGGTGTCATACCTCTTCAACTTCTGGCTGCTTTTTTATGAATGTTGACAAGGATGCTAATTAGTGCTGTGTTATATGGACTTTCATAATGTGGGTATATGGGCTGTCACCCAGGAAAGCACTTAAACTTATGCTTAAATGCTATGTTAAATCATTGTTAATGAAGACATCAACAACTCATTTGAAAGGTACTTTGGGCCAATGCATATGGCATTGGAGACCAAGTCTGGAGAACTAGGGTCTGTTCTTGGCTCAGTTCTGAATGGATCTGTGATCTTCCCATCTCAGTTTCTCCATTTGTAATATGGAAGAAGATGAAGAAAGGCAATATAGAAAAACTAAATATTGTTATCCCTTTATTTTATTATTTAACTTTGACATAGAATGAAAGCAGGCCAGCCAGTACTATTCATATATCAAGACAATGTATCTGTCGTATTTTCTGGTATGCTTACTGCTTACACGTATCCAGTTGCCTAATTTAATATGGGTCTCATGTTGGGAGGATTCTAATCTGGAAAGAGGAAGTGCACAACTGACTAAAACTATATTTGCATTGCATCCAAAAAGGTCTTGGAATAATTTTTAGAAACCTCCCAAAATAATCTAAAATAATTTTTCCTTACATCTTAATACTGAAAGTCTGATATGTGAGCCAAGGCTAAAAGCAACAGGCTTGTCTCACTGGGAAAGAGGGATTCCCAGTTCTGAAATGGTTTAAAAGCACTGGTTTCTAGCCATCATTGTGATGTTGTACCTTAAACCTGTTAATAAATTACTAACACCACAGACCAGTGTAAAGTTTAGCAGGAGTGAAGAGGTATAAGTGAGTCATTCTGTAGTTTTGGAGAAAGAAGAAAACATTTATGACATAAGTTACTCATTTATTTTTTATATTAGCAGTTCTGTCATACAGCAAGTGGAGCTAAACAACGTTGTAGACATATACGCATTAAATATTTCCCCCAAAGTAGGCATCTTGGGTCATTATGGCTATGTCTACACAGCAGCATTATTTCGGAGTAACTGATGTAATTCCGAAATAACATAGTCCGCATCTACACACAAGCAGTTATTTCAACACAGTGTCGAAATAATGTTGAGCTGGAGGACTGCTTACTCCAACTCCTGTAACCCTCATTGTACAAGGAGTAAGGAAAGTCAGGGAAAGAGTGCTCTATTTCGAAATAACTCCTGTGTAGACAGCATCACAAGTCAAAATACACAATTAACGTAGCTCAAGTTGTGTAGCTTACTTTGAGTTTAACCCTGCTATGTAGACATACCCTATTATTCCAAAGAAATCCAGACTGACACAATAATCCTTGTATATGTTTTAAACTTGTGAGAGGTATTGAAAAGCACTATAATGTATCCTGTCTCTTTGCAGACAGCTGATTTTAAAAGTGAAATGCATATATCTCTCACATGCAAGGTACAGTGAAAGAAGAATCATAGAATACTAGGACTGGAAGGGACCTTGAGAGGTCATCGAGTCCAGTCCCCTGCCCTCATGGCAGGACCCAGTACTGTCTAGACCATCCCCGATAGACATTTATCTAACCTACTCTTAAATATCTCCAGAGATGGAGATTCCACAACCACCCTCGGCAATTTATTCCAGTGTTTAACCACCCTGACAGTTAGGAACTTTTTCCTAATGTCCAACCTAAACCTCCCTTGCTGCAGTTTAAGCCCATTGTTTCTTGTTCTATCCTCAGAGGCCAGGAAGAACAAGTTTTCTCCCTCCTCCTTGTGACACCCTTTTAGATACCTGAAAACCGCTATCATGTCCCCTCTCAATCTTCTCTTTTCCAAACTAAACAAGCCCAATTCTTTCAGTCTTCCTTCATAGGTCATGTTCTCTAGACCTTTAATCATTCTTGTTGCTCTTCTCTGGACCTTCTCCGCATCTTTCTTGAAATGTGGCACCCAGACCTGGACATACTTCAACTGAGGCCTAATCAGCGCAGAGTAGAGCGGAAGAATGACTTCTCATGTCTTGCTCACAACACACCTGTTAATGCATCCTAGAATCATGTTGGCCTTTTTTGCAACAGCGTCACGCTGTTGACTCATATTTAGTTTGTGGTCCACTATAACCCCTAGATCCCTTTCTGCCATACTCCTTCCTAGACAGTCGCTTCCCATTCTGTATGTGTGAAACTGATTGTTCCTTCCTAAGTGGAGCACTTTGCATTTGTCCTTATTAAACTTCATCCTGTTTATCTCAGACTATTTCTCCAATCTGTCCAGATCATTTTGAATTATGACCCTATCCTCCAAAGCAGTTGCAGCGCCTCCAAGCTTGGTATCATCTGCAGACTTAATAAGTGTACTCTCTATGCCAATATCTAAATCGTTGATGAAGATATTGAACAGAACCGGTCCCAAAACAGACCTGTGCGGAAACCCACTTGTTACTCCCTTCCAGCAGCATTGTGAACCGTTAATAACTACTCTGTGAGAATGGTTATCCAGCCAGTTATGCACCCACCTTATAGTAGGCCCATCTAAGTTGTATTTGCCTAGTTTATTGATAAGAATATCATGCGAGACCATATCAAATGCCTTACTAAAGTCTAGGTATACCATGTCCACCACTTCTCCCTTATCCACAAGACTCATTATGCTATCAGAGAAAGCTATCAGATTGGTTTGACATGATTTGTTCTTTACAAATCCATGCTGGCTGTTCCCTATCAGGTTATTATCTTCCAAGTGTTTGCAGATGATTTCCTTAATTACTTGCTCCATTATCTTTCCTGGCACAGAAGTTAAACTGACTGGTCTGTAGTTTCCTGGGTTGTTTTTATTTCCCTTTTTATAGATGAGCACTATATTTCCTCTTTTCCAATCTTCTGAAATCTCTCCTGTCTTCCATGATTTTCCAAAGATGATAGCTAAAGGCTCAGATACCTCCTCTATCAGCTCCTTAAGTATTCTAGGATGCATTTCATCAGGCGCTGGTGACTTGCAAACATCTAACTTTTCTAAGTGATTTTTAACTTGTTCTTTTTTAATTTTATCTTCTAAACCTACTCTCTTCCCACTAGCATTCGCTATGTCAGGCATTCCTTCATCAGACTTCTCGGTGAAGACCAAAACAAAGAAGTCATTAAGCATCTCTGCCATTTCCAAGTTTCCTGTTACTGTTTCCCCCTCCTCACTGACCAATGGGCCAACCTTGGTCTTCCTCTTGCTTCTAATATATTTATAGAATGTCTTCTTGTTTGCCTTTATGCCTGTAGCTAGTTTGAGCTCGTTTTGTGCCTTTGCCTTTCTAGTCTTGCCCCTGCATTCCTGTATTGTTTGCCTATATTCATCCTTTGTAATTTGTCCTAGTTTCCATTTTTTATATGACTCCTTTTTTATTTTTAGATCATGCAAGATCTCCTGGTTGATCCAAGGCGGTCTTTTGCCATATTTTCTATCTTTCCTACGCAGCGGAATAGCTTGCTTTTGAGCCCTCAACAATGTCCCTTTGAAAAACTGCCAACTCTCTTCAGTTGTTTTTCCCCTCAGTCTTGCTTCCCATGGGACCTTACCTACATAAGAACATAAAAATGGCCGTACTGGGTCAGACCAAAGGTCCATCTAGCCCAGTATCCTGTCTGCCGACAGTGGCCAGCACCAGGTGCCCCAGAGGGGGTGGACCAAAGACAATGATCAAGCGATTTGTCTCCTGCCATCCCTCTCCAGCCTCTGACAAACAGAGGCCAAGGACACCATTTTATCCCCTGGCTAATAGCCTTTTATGGACCTAACCTCCATGAAATTATCTAGCTTCTCTTTAAACTCTATTATAGTCCTAGCCTTCACAGCCTCCTCTGGCAAGGAGTTCCACAGGCTGACTACACGCTGTGTGAAGAAGAACTTTCTTTTATTAGTTTTCAATAAACTACCCATTAATTTCATTTGCTACCCATTAATTTCATTTGGTGTCCTCTAGTTCTTCTATTTAGGGAACTAATAAATAACTTCTCTTTATCGGCCCTCTCCACACCACTCATGATTTTATATACCTCTATCATATCCGCCCTCAGTCTCCTCTTTTCTAAACTGAAAAGTCCCAGTCGCTTTAACCTCTCCTCATATGGGACCCGTTCCAAACCCCTAATCATTTTAGTTGCCCTTTTTTGAACCCTTTCCAAGGCCAGAATATCTTTTTTGAGGTGAGGAGACCACATCTGTACACAGTATTCAAGATGTGGGCGTACCATAGTTTTATACAGGGGTAGTAAGATATTCTGGGTCTTATTTTCTATCCCTTTCTTAATAATTCCGAGCATCCTATTTGCCTTTTTGACTGCTGCTGCACACTGTGTGGAAGTTTTCAGAGAACTGTCCACGATAACTCCAAGATCTCTTTCCTGATTTGTCGTAGCCAAATTAGCCCCCATCATACTGTACGTATAGTTGGGGTTATTTTTCCCGATGTGCATTACTTTACACTTATCCACATTAAATTTCATTTGCCATTTTGTTGCCCAATCACTCAGTTTGGTGAGATCTTCTTGGAGTCCCTCACAGTCTGCTTCTGTCTTGACTATCCTAAACAGTTTGGTATCATCTGCAAACTTTACCACCTCACTGCTTACCCCTTTCTCCAGATCATTTATGAATAAGTTGAACAGGATTGGTCCTAGGACTGACCCTTGGGGGACACCACTAGTTACCCCTCTCCATTCTGAAAATTTACCATTTATTCCTACCCTTTGTTTCCTGTCTTTTAACCAGTTCTCAGTCCAAAAAAGGACCTTCCCTCTTATCCCATGGCCATGTAATTTACACAAGAGCCTTTGGTGAGGGACCTTGTCAAAGGCTTTCTGAAAATCTAAGTATACTATATCTACTGGATCCCCCTTGTCCGCATGTTTGTTAACCCCTTCAAAGAACTCTAATAGATTAGTAAGACAGGATTTCCCTTTACAGAAACCATGTTGACTTTTGTCCAACAAATTATGTTCTTCTACATGCTTCACAATTTTATTCTTTACTATTGTTTCGACTAATTTGCCCGGTACTGAAATTAGACTTACTGGTCTGTAATTGCCCGGATCGCCTCTAGAGCCCTTTTTAAATATTGTTGTCACGTTGGCTACCTTCCAGTCATTAGGTACAGAAGCCAATTTAAGGGATAGGTTACAAACCACAGATAATAGTTCAGCAATTTCCCATTTGAGTTCTTTTAGAACCCTTGGATGAATGCCATCCGGTCCCGGAGATTTGTTAACATTAAGTTTTTCTATTTGTTCCAAAACCTCCTCTAATGACACTTCAATCCGGGACAGTTCCTCAGATTCATCACCCACAAAGGACGGTGCAGATTTAGGAATCTCCCCAAAGTCCTCAGCCGTGAAGACTGAAGCAAAGAAATCATTTAGTTTCTCCGCAATAGCTTTATCGTCCTTGATTGCGCCTTTTATAGTTTGATCGTCTAGGGGACCCACAGGTTTTTTAGCAGGCTTCCTGCTTCTAATGTACTTAAAAAACATTTTGTTATTTCTTTTTGAGTTTTTGGCTAGCTGTTCCTCAAAATCTTTTTTTGCTTTTCTTATTACATTTTTACACTTGATTTGACAGTGTTTATGTTCCGTTCTATTTATCTCACTAGGATTGGACTTCCACTTCTTAAAAGATGCCTTTTTGTCCCTCACTGCTTCTTTTACATGGTGGTTAAGCCACGGTTGCACTTTTTTAGGTCTCTTGCTATGTTTTTTTATTTGGGGTATACATTTAAGTTGGGCCTCTATTATGGTGTCTTTAAAAAGTTTCCATGCAGCTTGCAGGGATTTGGCTCTAGTCACTGTGCCTTTTAATTTCTGTTTAACTAGCCTCCTCATTTTTGTGTAATTCCCCTTTTTGAAATTAAATGCCAGGGTGCTGGACTGCTGAGGTGTTCTACCCACCACAGGAATGTTGAATGTTATTATATTACGGTCACTATTCCCAAGTGGTCCTGTAACGGTTATTTCCTGGACCTGATCCTGCACTCCACTCAGGACTAAATCGAGAATTGCCTCTCCCCTTGTGGGTTCCTGCACCAGCTGCTCCAAGAAGCAGTCATTTAGGCCATTGAGAAATTTTATCTCTGCTTCTCTTCCTGAGGTGACATGTACCCAGTCAATATGGGGATAATTAAAATCCCCCGTTATTATAGAGTTCTTTATTTTGGTAGCCTCTCTAATCTCCCTCAGCATTTCAATGTCAGTATCACTGTCCTGGTCAGGTGGTCGATAATATATCCCTGCTGCTAATTTCTTATTATTGGAGCATGTAATTACTATCCATAGCAATTCTATTGAACATGTTGATTCACTTATTTTTATTTCATTTGATTCTACATTATCTTTCACATACAGTGCCACTCCACCACCCACCCGGCCTGCTCTATCCTTTTGATATATTTTATATCCCGGTATGATTGTGTCCCACAGATTTTCCTCATTCCACCAGGTTTCAGTGATGCCTATTATGTCAATCTCCTCATTTAATACTAGGTACTCTAGTTCACCCATCTTATTAGTCAGACTCCTAGCAGCTCTCTCAGCTTACCAGAATCTGCCTTCCTGAAATCCATTGTCTCTAATTTGCCGTTCTCCCTTCTACCATACCTTAGAATCATGAACTCTATGATTTCATGATTACTTTTACCCAAGCTGCTTTCCACTTTCAAATTCTCAACCAGTTCCTCCCTATTTGTTAAAATCAAGTCTAGAACAGCTTCCCCCCAGTAGCATTTTCAATCTTCTGAAATAAAAAGTTGTCTTCAGTGCAGTCCAAGAACTTATTGGATAGTCTGTGCCCCGCTGTGTTGTTAGTTTCCCAACATATGTCTGGATAGTTGAAGTCCCCCATCACCACCAAATCCTGTGCTTTGGATGATTTTGTTAGTTGTTTAAAAAAAGCCTCATCCACCTCTTCCGCCTGGGTAGGTGGCCTGTAGTAGACCCCTAGCATGACATCATCCTTGTTTTTTACCCCTTTTAGCCTAACCCAAAGACTTTCAACATGCACGTCTCCTATGTCCATATCTACCTCAGTCCAAGTGTGTACATTTTTAATGTATAAGGCAACACCTCCTCCCTTTTTCCCCCGCCTGTGCTTCCTGAGTAAGCTGTACTCTTCTATACCAATATTCCAATTGTGTGTATTATCCCACCAAGTCTCTGTGATGCCAATGATGTCATAGTTGTATTTATTTATTAGGAAGTATGTGAGAATAGGAAAGAAAATAGGAAGTATGTGAGAATAGGGGAAAGTGAGTGAAATGTAATATTGGCATGTCTGATATTCATAACAAAATCTTCATCTGTTTGTGTATTTTACTTTCTCCCATTTATTCATAAACATCTTTGTTGCTAAAGAAAAATGTGGGTACATGTAGAGGAAAAACAACTATGAAAACAATGTGTCCTTGTTTGTTTGAAAAAAATAAGGGACTTAAAACAAAATGGTGTTGTGTTTGTTCCCAGCCATAGGAAAGATGTTGAACTTGAAAAAAGTTCAGTTCACAACTAGGAGTGCAGATGCACCATTAATTGTGAGGTCTCTATAGCTCCATAATTAGGTACTGATACTCTTTGTAGTAAGGCAATGTGATTCGAAAATGCACAGGATGCTGTTTTATTGTATATATTTTAAAGGTGTACCAGATCCCATTTCTGTTGATGTCAAGGGGAATTGCATCCCTAGGGAAGGTAGGAACCATTTCCATTCTCAGTCCTTTGCCATAAGGTTCCACAAGGAGCTCCACAGAAGCCCTATTGTCAAAGGCTAGAGAGGGGAAAAGATGACTCAATGTCTGGTTTTTGACTGGCTGATAGCAGTTTCATCACTATCTCCAGAATCTACTTGGCCTTTCCAGTGTTTCAGATCTTGTCCTAGGATCTGCAGTGGTATAACCTGACAAAGACCTCATGTTAGGGTTGCCAGGTGTCTGGTTTTGAGCTTTCTGTCTGGGAAACAAATTGAAAAAATACCGGACATGTAAATGTCTGGTATTTTCTAATTAAGTTTTTATTATTATCATGAATATCAGTACGTAGTTGCGTACTGCCTGGCTGGTAGACATGCTCATGCTGCGTGAGCGTGTTTACCAGCCAGGCAGTACGCAACTATGCAGTAGAGAGGGCGGGGGTGGGGTGGGATGGAATCCCCAAGGCCAGACTTGCCCGTGAGCCCCCCCAGGACTATGCGTGGGACGGGCAGCACCCCGGGATCTGTGTGTGCCTGGGCCAGCCCCGCTCCCCGCTGGCCAGTCCCCCCCCACTCCCCCCGCTCCCAGTCAGCCTTGCTTCCCGCCGGCTGGTTCCCCCGCCCCCCGATCTCCTCCGGCCAGCCCGGCTCCTCCCGGCTAGCCCTGCTTCCCGCGAGCTGCTCCCCTCCCCTCACCGATCTGAGATCAAGTGTGTCCGGTATTTTAAACCATCTGGTAACCCTACCTCATGTGTATCTGGCCCCAAATTGTCAACTTGAAATGCGTTTACTGTGTGAATATATTATGTATTGATTATTATAGAAGAGTTACTATGGATTTTGTGCATCATGGGCATCCAGAAGAATGTGAGACCGCAAGATGAAAAATATCCAACAAATGTTAATGAACCAGAGCCCGCCCACATCAATGCCTGCGTCACCTAGATCTAGCATCAAATGACCCCTCTCCCGAAAAGAACACTTCCTACTCCTCTGCCCCCCCCCCCCCAGCCTCTCTTTGAAATTAGCCCCTTTCTCCCACAAACTAGCTAGTGGGGAAGGGGATGCTTGTTACAATGGCATAACTGTGGGCAAGTAGAATTGTGGTTGTGTATAGGTGTTCCTATACGCATTTATGCTTTCTGCAAATTTTATTTTTATAATTGTATATCCTAATTACTGTGATGGCTCTGAGAGCCAGGGATAGGTATTTCAAATAAAAATAAATACCCTAATAAAATAAATAATATTGACTGCTTAATACCTCCCATTAGAGGGGATAACTGCGCAGGTTCCTGTTTCAAATGTAAAAATAACGCAGTGTTTTTATTCCATGGTCATCCTGCTTGAACAACATCTAACAAAAGTGACATCTTCTGCCAGCACCTTTATTTCTCACAACAGGCTTATTGGTCAGCCATATTTAAGTAGAAGTGTCTCTAGGTATTTTAACATAATATTTTTAGCTATGCTTATAAATATTTAATGTCCATATTTGTTTTGTTTCAGTTAATGCAGACCAGATGTATTATTCTCATTTCCTAAGCATGATGCCCATGACATTTGTGAAAAAAATACTTATTTTTGTAGTTGTTTGTGTACTGGTTTGTGTATTTCTGCTTGTTTGTAAAAAAGTTAACGGGCAGCTTAACTTGGTAATTTGTAAAATAGATACATTTCCCAAGAGATATTTGTTTTGTGTAGAATATCTTCAACTTCCTCCAGAGAACTAGTTCAAAAATATCCATTTTAATGCCACCTAAAGAGCAATCTTGATCATAGTGAATGCATTCTTTTCAGTCCACGCTTCTAATGGCACAAAGGTCCTCCAAGAGTGAGGCTCATTTTTTGGCTCACAGGATCTTTTTTTGGTTTACAGGATCTTTCGAAAAAGCTCCCCGTTTTCGAAAGACCCGCGTCTACACTGCGGTTTCAATTTCAAAATAGCGCTTTTTCGAAAGAGTGCCATTATGTTGTTATGCAAATGAAGCATGGGATATTTAAATCCTGGCTTCATTTGCACTTTCGAAGTGCTTCATTTACATCCCTCTGCCGACAGATGGATGTAGTCTAGACGTAGCCTATGTGCATAGCCATTAATCTCCCATACATGCTTGAAAGGAGAATGCCATGGACTGTCTGTGAGATGAACTTGATAGCATTTTAGAACTCATTTTTCCTCCTTAATCAGGTGTTTGTTCTGGAAAGTGTGACAGGCCCTTTACAGTTTGAAATATTCTGTGTAAGATTAATGGAAGATGAAATTCAAATTTGAGCTACTCATGTTGTACAGAATTATAAATTAACATTCTTCTTTGAGAGATCTTCCTGTGGGTGCTCCACTCTTGGTCTTGGTGCCATCCCAGTGCCCTTGATTAAAGGGTTTCATAGCAGTCCCCTCTGGGCTGCACACATGCAGTTCCTGCCTCTCACTCCATTGTCAGTTGAAGTAGCATGTGCATGGCCAGCACCCTCAGTTCCTTCTCATCTGTCCTTGGTCTGAGACAGAGCTCTGCAGACCTCTAAAAGAAAAAATACTTAGCCTTCCCTGTTACTTCATAGTTAGTGTTAAGTAGCACTTTGTTAAAAAAAAAAAATCGGACAGCTGCCACTATGCTGAGCTCGCCAGGGTTCAAATGGTGTTCCTCATGTAGGGATGCCGTGCCTGTATAAAATGGACACTCCCAGTGTGTACACTGCCTTGGAGAGTCACAGGTTCCCCAAAAATGCCCTAACTGCAGCAAGCTGAGGCCTCAAACCCATACTTATGGAAAAGTCTGTCAGGCCAGCCTCAGACCCCGGTGACCAAACCAGCTCTACTCCTTCATTTCCTCCATCTCCACAATCCAAAACCTCTTAAAAATAAAAAGGAGCTCATTGGTGCCACATGGAAAATAGACTGTGAAAAAGTGGTAACTGACTCGATCTTCTTTAGTGGTGTCTAAAATACCTCGGATCAGCACTTATGATGCCTCTGGCACCAGCCAGAAGTTGGCTGCAACCAGCACCCATCACCCTGGCACTGAAGCTACAAACTCTAATGTGCCTGCCTCTACTTCAGCACTGATGGCGCTGACCAAGAATGTGGCACTGAGCTCTACCTTGGCACCAGCTCCTCCAACACCAACTCTGTCTATGGTGCCAACGCAGCAAAAGACACCTATCTCATCAGCACCATGGCTATTTTTACACCATAGTAATCTCACTATATCCTCCATGCTGCAGTCTCCTCTCTTCTGCACCGATATTTCTTTCCAAGCCTTGGCTCCATGCAACTCTTCCCTAGCACTGTCTCAATTTTCCAATGATGATGAGGGCAGGATTCAGGCTGTCTTCTCTCCACAACACCTCTCCCCCAGCATTCATCACTCACCACTGCTGAGATCCACTCCATATGCCCTCTATAACTATGACAGGCCACCAAGGCATGGACATCCATGGATGCCACCACCCATGCCCCATCCCATACATTGGCCTTATTAGAGCCCCTGGGCTCATACAACAAACATTCTAACAGACATGACAGTCCTCCTAGGCACCAGCCTAGGTCTTCCTCATAGGTATCTTTGCATGAAGGTGTGCTTTCCCCTGCACACCAGGAAGAGAGCACTCAATGGCCAGTTGCAGAAATGCCAGTAGAGCCAGTCCCAGATATCTCTCTTCCTACCATCTACTCTTCCTTCCCAGATGAAGCAATTATGCCCATGACCTCAGCAGAAGAATTTTCACACTTTCAGGATCTTTTAAAAAGGATCATGGCAGAACTCAAAATAGCTCTGGAGGAGGTGTCAGAATTACAACCTGAGCTCACTGCATCCTACAGGCCTCTTTGTCATCTAAGGTAGTGCTCACTATTAATCTCGCCTTTATGGACCCAGCAAAAACAGTATGGCAGACCCCTACCTTTATTCCACCTATTTGCAAAAGGGCTGACCATAAATACTGTGTGTAATCCAAGGGGTCGGAATTTTTGTTCACACATCCAGCTCCAAACTTATTAGTAGATGAGGCAGCTCATCAGTGCAGCAGACAGCTACACTTCAGTCCAGCCCCATGGACGGAGATAGCAAGATATTAGACCTTTGCAGCGGAAGCTATATGCCACCTCCACCCTCCAATTTCAGATGTCTAATTACTCCGCCTTGCTCGCCAAATATATAAAAATTACACTAAAATCATTGACTTTGCTGAGGACATCCCAGAGGCCAAAACACCTCCATTTCATGCTATTGTCTCTGAGGGCCAAACCATCGCCTACATAGCCCTTCAAGCCACATTGGATGTGGCCAACATCGCAGCACACTCAACCACAACTGCTGTAGGTATGCAAAGAGTTTCCTGGTTTACTTCCATTACATTCCCCAGTGAGATCCAGTCCACCATAGAGGATCTCCTCTCCGAGGGGAAAACAATTTGCTGTGAAGACTAGTGAGGTCCTTCACACTATGAAGGACTTTGGAGCCACCTTTCGCTCTCTTGAGGTTTGCAACCCAGCAACCAGGAAAAGGCAGTATCTGTACCAACGTTAACAATAATCTCGGTATTCCTCCTATACACAATAGCACCCATATGACCAGCCCCAGCATCAAAGGCAAAGACAGACGTCTCAACATCGTCAACAACCATCTGGGTCGACAATTCACCCACCAGCTCTAAATAGATTTGAAAATTTGGTCAAGGGCCTGAAAGACCTCCTACCAGTTATAACACTGGTTCTTCTTCGAGTAGTGTCCCTGGGGGTGCTCCACTGTAGATGTCGGGCTTGTCCTGGCACCGCAGATCGGAGATTTGTCAGCAGTGGTATGCTGGACTGCGTGTGCGCATCAAGCGCCTCGTACTGTTCGCACCGTTTCTTAGAGTGCGCGGTCCAGCTCCCGTCCTCTTTTGCAGATGGAGTGAGCTCCTTCTCATCAGATCCTGTCAGGAACATAAGAATGGCCATTCTGAGTCAAACCAAAGGTCCATCCAGCCCAGTATCCTGTCTGCCGACAGTGGCCAATGCCACGTACCCCAGAGGGAGTGAACCAAACAGGTAATGATCAAGCGATCTCTCAGGAATTAGAATAGTTGTTAGTTAATAGTTTAATTAGCGGTAGTGTAAATAGCTGTAGTTCGATTAGTGTTGATAGTAGTTTTGTTCCAAAAAAAAAAAGAGAAAGTCAGACAGACAGACAAAGGTTGCAGTACTGCATCTTTAGCATAAAATATACTTTTTCTGAGAGAACAACCATGCCGGGATCACCCGGTTTTAAGAAGTGTGCCACTTGCCGAGAACCTATGCCCACTTCAGACGGGCACTCCCGCTGCATCAGGTGCATATTCTGCAGAAATGCCCTCACTGTTCCAAGTTGATGGTGCAAGCAAGATGTGACAGGGAGATGAGGCTAAAAATGCTGTTATTCAACAATGCATTACAGCCGCCGTAGTCTGATCCCTCCCAGCCCAAATTGGACTGTCTTAGAGCCGATAAGTGTTGGGCGGTCTCGCCAGGGCCCACTAATGTCACCAAGAAGAGGCCTTCCCCAACTTGTTCATTGCTACCGACATGAGTTAGTGTTGGGGATAAGTCAGGCACTTCAGGGACGGCTCTAACCTGCCGCCCAGAGAAACAGAAAACAGCCCGTAGTATGTTGGCACCGGTACCAACTCTACCAAAGGAACCAACAGTGGCAGCACTGGCAGCTTTTGTGGCACCACTAATGGCTTCGAGGCCCGATTCGGCACCGGCAGCAGCACCGCCAATGCAGGCAGCACAATCAGCACCACTGGCAGATCAGACACTGGCACTGCCCTCCACGCCTCAGGTGACGCCGGCACCACATCCGGCACTGATGCGAAGTTCAGTTCAACCAGAACACCCCTTGGCACCGACGAAGGCACGCAATAAATCACTCACGGTCATCACTCCTTCTCCCAGTCCGGAGCATATTTCTTTTTCTCCAGAACTGCCCTCCCCTTCACCAGCTCCGTTGGCTCACTCTGGAGATCTGCCACGACACAGTTCCACTACCCAATACCAGGGCTTGTCAGCACGCAGCTCTCTTTCACCACGTTGTTATTACTGTCACCGACACTCACCCGTATCTCTGGTGCAGGCGAGATGCAGATCCCAGTCTCCTAGATCGCCCACACTCTCAGCTTACACCCGCTATCATGACGACGGCAGGAGCAGATTCCTCCAAGCATTCATCACCTGCCAGACACCACTATAGTCGTCACTACAGTCACAGCTATTACGAACGCCATCACCCACTCTTGCCACTTCATTCTCATCCGAGCTGCTATCGGTCGCATTTCAGGCACAGCCATATTAGTTTGCCTACCCCTGCCGACACAAGACCTCCCACTGCTAGTCAAACCGAACCTCTAACAATTCAACACTCTGAACCTGAGGGAAGGTCAACTCTCTGACCAGGAGCAACCGCAAGGGACTTCTCCCACAGACCCATCCTCGTCTTCTCCCGATAAGGCAATGTTTCCGGGGATTCATCACCCACTGATGACCTCTGCCAATTTCAGGACCTCTTCAAACAGGTTGCTGAGAGCCAGGAAGTTCAACTCACAGAAGTCCAAGAGAAACAGCATCATGTGTTACAATTTTGCAGCCCTCTCAAAAATTGAAAGTTGCATTGCCACTTGATGAGGCTGTTTTAGAAGTGGTGGATGACATTTGGCAAACACCGGCGTCTGCCCCTGCAACCAACAAGAGGGCAGATAAGAAATATTTCATCCCCTCAAAGGGAATGGGCTTTTTATTTACACACCCACCACCTAATTCTCTTTTGGTGACACGGCACAACAGAGGGCAAAGGCCCCGCAATATAAGAATACCACTAATGACAAGGACAGCAAACGCTTAGACCTCTTCGGCAGAAAGATTTATTTGTCAGCCAGTCTGCCCTTGAGAATGGCTAATTATGCCGCTCTCCTGGTGAATCATAACTTCGATGATTATACAAAGTTAACCACTCTCATAGAATACCTTCCAGATAGCAAGCTCCAGATTCTAAAATCTATAGTATAGGAGGGGTACACTGCTTCCTGTACAGCCTTGCAGATCGCACTTGACATCGCCAACACAGCCACACGATCCACGGGAGTTCAATCCGCGGGAGTTCCCAGAGAATTACAATCGAAGGTGGAAGACCTACCCTTCGATAGGCAAAAGCTGTTCGCGGAGAAAACCAATGAAGTCCTTCACTCCAGCAAGGACTCAAGAACTACATTGAGAACACTGGGCATGTACACTCCACTGTATCGACAGAAACATTATACCTCCTGTCAGAGGCATAAACCTTTCTCATATGGTGCACCTCAGCATAGACTGTTTGACCAGCAGCGTTCCAAACAGCAGCCACAGAAACGACGCCTGCAGAACAATAGGACATCTAACCAGCAGAATAACCGGCAGCAAGTTTGGCACGTTGGTCGATTGTCTGCAAACCATTCCCCTCGTTGGTCATCAGTGCAAAGGAACCAGGTTATTTCATCACTTCCTGAGACCATTTCAACACCGATGGGCCTCTGTTACCACCGATTGATGGGTCCTCGAGCTGATAACATCTGGCTATTCGATTCCTTTCACCTCACTCCCTCAACTCTCCTCACCATCCCTGTCCCTCTTTAGGGACCCCTTTCACAAGACTCTTCTAAAGCAGGAAGTCCTGCGCCTCCTCACCATTGGTGCAGTAGAGAAGGTACAATTCAGGGGCAAGGGATTTTATTCCCATTATTTCCTTACCCAGAAAAAATCAGGGGGGTGGAGACCAATCAGACCTTCGATGGCTCAACCGGCACCTTCGCAAACAGAGATTCAAGATGGTGACGTTAGCTTCTATCATTCCAGCGCTCAACAGCAGGGATTGGTTTGCATCCCATAACCTGCAGAATGCCTACTTCCATGTTACAATTCATCCGGTGCGCAGATGCTTCCTAAGATTCGTAGTAGGCCTTGAACACTTCCAATACAGAGTTTTGCCCTTCGGTCTGTCATTGGCACCCAGGGTCTTCTTGAAGATGCTCGCAGTAGTGGCTGCCTACCTTCAGCAAGCTGGAATCATCATATTCCCTTATCTCAACGACTGTTTGATCAAGGCGCCCTCTTTCAACTACGCACTACAGTCTATCAACACGACGAGAGCAGTCTTCAAAGATCTTGGTCTTATAATCAGTTTCCCAAAATCATCGATGACACCACAACAATCCCTGGAATTCATCGGCGCACACATGGACTCAACTACCGCCCATGCATACTTGCCCTTAAACAGATATCAGGTTATCCAGGAGCTCGTACAAGTTCTTTCCATGAGCCCCACGATCTCTGTACTTACCTGCTTACAACTCATGGGGCAGATGGCAGCTACCACATGCCATAGCACATGCGAGGCTGCACCTGAGATGTCTGCAGTACTAGATAGCCTCGATCTACGTGCCCGGCAAGCATGACATGTACAAGAGAGTCTTAGTACCACCAAAAGTGGTGAAGTCTTTAAGCTGGTGAACTGCCCCCGCCAACATCCTAGCTGTCATACCTTTCCATTGACCTTAACCCATGATGCAAATTACGACAGATGCATGGTTAGTAGGCTGGGGTGCACACCTCAACGACTGTCATGTTCAGAGTCGATGGTCCACACAAGAGGCCTTCCATCATATCAACCTCCTAGAGTTGAGAGCTGTTTTCAGTGTATGCAAGCACTTTGTCACTCTTATCCGAGGTCACACCATCAGGGTGCTTATGACAGTTTTCTACATAAACCAACAGGAAGGAGCTTGATTGTGTTCCCTTTATGCAGAGGCAATACGCCTATGGAACAACACCGCTGCCGACACTCAGCAGATACTTTGTCATACACCACGAATAGGAACTGCACCACCGGGTGCTCAGCAGATACTGTGTCATACACCACGAATAGGAACTGCACCACCGGGTGCTACTAGACTTCTTCCTCACTAGACCTCAGTGGGGTTTTCCCACTATAGACCTATTTACCGCACATCGAAACACGAAGTGTCGGTATTACTGTTCCAGAGTGGGCATCAGACCGAGATCCCTGGGAGATGCCTTTCTACTCAACTGGAGCAATCACCTGCTCGACGCTTTTCCTCCGACTCCCCTGATACCGAGAATTTTAGAGAAGATTGTCAGGGACAATGCAACAGTAATCCTTGTAGCCCCCTTTTGGCCGTGTCAGACATAGGTCACTTTATCTCTTTCATATGTCTCCTCACCCACCCCACCACCTACCCAGACAACACAATCTGTTGACATAGGACCAGGGAACTCTCATGCATCCTCAACCCAACCCAACCCAACCACCTTCGCCTGATAGCATTGTTCCTAGTTGGTTCCAAGATGCAGAAATGATCTGTTCCCAGGACATCAAACAGGTCCTGATCCACAATAGAAGACTCACTGCTTGAGTCACTTACCTGCACAAGTGGCATAGGTTTCGCTCCTGATGCATGGACAATAGTCTTGATCCATTTGGCATCATAAGGGCCAAAAGCTTCAAAGAGGATTTGGATTTATCAACAACAATAATGTTATCTTTAATTAGTTAAATCTAAAATAAGGGCTTTGAACAATATATAAAACCTAATGTATCAGAATTTAAGCCCATTTCTAAGTACTAGGATGAGGCTGAGTTTTTCATTTGGAACAGGATAACCAGATTTGTCTACTTCAGGGTTTCTTGCAGCTTCCGCTGATGTAAGATACTGGTCCTGGCCCCCATTAGATGGTATCCTGGACTATTGCCTTCCTGGGTCTGACCCAGTATGACATTTCCTATGTCATCAGAAAAATCTGATCTAGGGTTCATCATAATTAGAGTGAATTGATGAACCCTAGATCAGATTTTTCTGATAGAAGGCAGCTTCTGGCAGAGATGTAATCCATTCATTTTCAGTTGTCAGAGTCTGATTCTCAGTATCTCAAAATTGCCGTCTTGGCTATCAATACATAATAGCTATTCAGATGCTTTTCTATCTTTCATACCACAGCATAATCGAACATTTCTGACTCTATTCTCTTTTCCCTTCTTGGGTGTTTCATCTACTCTTTTCCAATTTTCAGTCCTAATTTCCCCCACCCTCCATCAGCCCCACTGGATCCTCATTAGTGATCCTTGGTTTTACTCACCTCTCCATCCCACTGACTTCCAAAGACTTTTATTAAAACAAATAATTACAAATCCAGAGGATTTTTGAGGGGATCATAGGAGAAGGAGATAGCAAAGACCTATTATAGTAGTTTATATAAGCTAGTTCCCTGCCAATGCATAATTGTTCCCTATTGTACATTTTATAGCGTTTTTTTCACTCTGTTTTTGAACATTCTAAACTATACTGTTTCTACCAGTTCCCTGAAGAGATTATTGCATATTCTAAAAGATCTCACCACTAGGAAATTCTTTAATATTCACCCTAAATTTTCTCTCCTCTGAATTTCATTCTATTATTTCTGTGATAATTTATACCCTCTGTGGCACGCTAAATGATTTATTCCTTCCTTGGTGTTTAAATCTACAAATATTTGCACATGGTTTCCTCCTTAGATTGTACCTTAGACAAGCAACTCTCATTTTACTCCTTTTACATTTCCTCTTAAATGAATTGCTCCAGCCTCCTGCTAATTTTTGGTGCTCACTCCAATTACTCATTATTAGCCTTTGAATAACCCAGTTCACATTATCACCCAATCTTATTTTGCAATCTTTCAACCATAATTTTCTTCTCATTACTTAAGAAATTCATTGATGATCCAGGTTTGGCATCATTTGAGTCTTTTAGAAAATAGAATAAAAAAATCCCCCATGAATACAAATACTATCCTGCTGTTCAGTCACCTGCATTTGCATATCTAATATTTAATCAAAGAGCTTTCCCATATTTTAACACTTTGAATCTATTTTGATGAATATCTTCATATTTAAAGAGTTACAACTATATAATAACTATTAGGCATTTATAGCATAAATGCTTCTTTACATGGATCATAGAAAAGTGCATGTAAGTATTAAGCAAGAGAAAAGGTGCAACAAATTTGCAGTTTATTCTAGCAACAATACCTACCTGTTAGTTTATATGGATCAGTGACATTCTTTGTGTTATGTTCTGTAATCTTTAGAAGGTGGTAATTGATGTTCATATGATGTTTGTAACTGTGTGATGGACAATTAGTACAAAAATTAAGACTTTGTGTTATACAGCAAAACAAAAATGACAATGTTTAGGAAAACAAGAGTATTTTGGAGATAACTGTACTTTCTGCAGAAATCATATTGTTCTGAGTTCCTCTGAACCTGTTCATTAACATTAAGGAAATGAAAACATAAAAATGTAGAATAATTTATAAATTGTGACACACAAATCTAGCAATGAAAAACTGTTATTTATTATTTGCACATTTGTATGATAGTAGGCACTGTTTAGACACATAGAGAGAAAGATACACACTTGTCATGAAGAGATAATAGTAGAGGGAATACACCAGATCACACTGCTCAGCATAATTAAAGAGAAAGTATAATAACCATAGAAAATAGAGAAATCCAAACGGACAAAGTATATGTATACTGTATGCAGTGTTCAAGAATAAAATGGTCTTAAAATAACTTCTGAGAAGTGACTTTATAAATCAATAATGGAAAGAAAATAAAGTGAAAAAAATACTTTGGCTGTAATATAACTACTACAAAGTACATACATTCCTCTAAAGTCATTGTGGCCCCAAAAAATTGAAATAAAAGCAGAATAATGTGCTAACTTTTTTGATCTTTTCCATATAGATCTTAAGTCACGATCAGTTGGTTTCCGTCTGTTCTTTGAAATCACATAAGGTTCATATGTGCCAAATTGTATATGAATCACATGATAAGGTCAAGTAATACAAATTCCAAGGCTGACTTTATATAGCCAGGTCACATTTGACTGTTACACTATATTACCATATGTTGATTGTAATGGTGGGTATGTATATAAATGCTGATCTTGAAAGGAATCCTAGCAGTAAAACCCAAGATAACTTGAAAAGTATTGGTATAGTTTTATTTAACTAAAAATTAGAGAGAGGAACTTGATGGCAAAAAATTATTACAACATAGAAATGGGAAAGGGCCAGGATGGCATTCTGATACCTAAAAACCAAAGAGAGAAACTTGGAGCTAAAGAAAAATTGTGACTATTTAGAAGATTTTAAAAACATCATGAAATTCTAGGATTCAGCAGTTACTTTTTAATAGAATTATTACAAAAAACGTTGGGGGGTGCCAAAGATTAAAAATAATCTGGTGATGTTTTTGTCATCTATGGAACCCAGAAAATGAAGAAATGCACAGCACTGATCAGAAGTTAATGTGACTTTTTTGTTAAGGGTGAATAATAAGAATTGACAAAAGGTGTACCATTAAAGGGGATCTGCAATAACAGCAGAAGTAAACTGCAAAAGCCTACTAGTAAAAAGTGACTGCAGTGTCAGTAAAACGCCAAATAACTACATTGCATGTTTGACCCTGTAATGTTTTGATCTTTTAGATTTCTGTATAATTTGTGCTTTCTGTTGTTTGTGTTTACTGTGATGCAAAGAAGTAGTAACTAATGAAGGTTTCATGTCACTAATAGTAACTTTTAGCTTATACATCAATTTTGGAATAAATAAGTAAAATGTTCAAGAATCTTTCCTAGCAGTTAAGCTAAACTAAAAACAGCCATGTCAATGTCTTTTTATATTTAGTAATACAAAATTTGGCTTATTTGCACAAATTAAGTATAATAATAATTAAATTAAGTATAATTCTTGTAATGTATTCTTTCATATATACATATTCACACACTAATATACCTGCAGATATACTGGCTCTGTGTATATACTACAAACATTATATATAAAATAGTATATAAATGCTAATTTTCATGTGCTATATCACCTGCAGATCCTGGAAAGACACTTCCAGAAGCTCTTGATTATTGCAAGGTTTGGCTACAGACAGTAGCAGGAGAGATAGATGCTAAAAGTGGCATTCCACCTCCTCTCATCACACTGCAAATTAAAGACTTTCTCAATGGGCCAGGTAAGAGGTGCACTTTTGATTAAAATGAATATTCTAATTTAATCTGTATATTCATACAGAACCATAATTTCTTTGTAAATAAACATGCCAGAAAATCTTTCTTTCTCCATAAATGTGGATGGATGGATTGATTGATAGATCAATTGATTTATTTATGCCAAAAACTGGGGTGAGGCCCAGATTGAACAGAATTAGAGCGACAGATTTAAGGCCCAGTAAGCTTATTAACTTTTAGGACAAGATATTGGAGCTTTAAACCCCTATAACTTTGAAATGTGCACTCTGGACCCAGGCTGCCAGCTGTGCGGCTACGCTCCTAGTCCCTAGCTGCGAGACTCCACAGATGATACCTGCCTCTTCCTCTGAGTGCTCCACCATACCTGACCCGTTCCCCCCCCCCCCTCCCCACAGAGCTTGAGCGCTGCAAATGAGCCAGATTTTTAACCAAATTAGCTAACCACAAAGCCCAGTTTAATGCAAATAATACTGAATGCCTGGACTATTCTGCCTCCCAGGGCCAAGACACCCAATTTAGAGACTTTCCTTCGGAATGAAGTTAAGGTTGCTGCTAGGCAAATCCAGACAGTCTCTGCTTTCCTACTTTATTTCACTTTCCTATGATTTAAGTGATTTCCTCGTTTTCTAAATAGACAATAAATCTCCTAACTCCAAATATAATGATGTGAATAGGATGAATCTCTTTCTGTCCCATCCTTAATAAAATAGGCAGAACCAGAGTCAGAGTTCAAATTCACTCCTTCCTGATCTTCGACTTCATAGGCAACGCCAAACAATAATGCAATATAAACAGCCACATAATTTTCCTTCCAGATCTTGGCTGTTTCCCACCAGGGCCTCTGTTGGCCAAATACACATACCTATATTTTTATCATCTGATTGGTTCCAGTTGGACACATCTCTCAATATGACTTAGCAGTAATTACCCTGAATTTTGGCTCAGAGTGGTTTAAAAGAACATCCCTGCCTTCTAGTACAGGGTTTTATAACCTGCTAGGATTGAGCGCTTAGTCAAATAATTTTATCTGTTCTAAGAACCATTCCACAGTGTTAGAGATTTGACTAGATTGCTTTAAAGCAAGGACCATACTTGCATACCACAACACAGCTACAGTAAGTGTTGTTTCATTAACTGGTGAAAAGAAAAGATGCAGAGGTTTCATTCAACAACATGCTAACATCAATAATACAGTAAAATTCTCCCCATCAAGATTCATTCCAACATGTGATTAGTAGGGTGCAAGAACAATTTTTATAGTAGGGGTGCTAAGGGCCTTTCAACCAAACTGTATACTCTATATACAATGGAAACTAATTCAAGCCAGAGGGTGTGACAGCACCCTCAGATGGTGGTTTAGCATCTGAGAAGTAGCTTGAGCCCACCAGGAGGGAGAAGAATGGCACCTTAGTGGTCCTGTGGTAAGTAGTCAAGTGGCCAGACACAGTCAGCTGTGATTGTCCAAAAACCACAATGACTTCAGCAGTCATCTTCAGCAGGCCTAAGAACAGCAGGAACAATCAATATATCATTAATGAATTGAACAAATACTCTGCTAAAAATTCATTTACAAGTAGTAATGCATATATTTCACCATTCTGGCAATGATTCAGTGATTATGAGCATTTGTCAAATACTGTAATACACTTACATTTTTATGTTCTTACTAATTACTACTATAAATATTTTCAAGACTTATGTTCATTTTCTGTATATATTTTAGAATAAATGAATGTATAGACAAGTTGCCATAGATTATAGCTATTGAAGACAACTGTTCTGCTTTTCAGCACATTTGTCAAAATTCTGCAAATGCAATCAATAACCTGCATGTAACTATTGCAATGATAACTAATACACCTGTATATATGTACCAAAGGTTCAGTGTTTTTTAGTATGTACATTTTCCATAAGAAAAATGTTTTTGGAAAGGTGAGTTTGAAACATCAGCCCAACTAATCCAAACAGGAGTATAACTTAAGATGCAAAGTACATTACAGCAGTTAGAAAACACACTGTAAATGGTTCCAAGAATTTGCTATCTTAGATGAAACTTTAGTTATTGTAAACAGTTTGTCAGCTAAAATAGATAAGTAGATGTTGTTCCACAGAAAAACGGTATTTTTTCACCATGTAGGGAGCCAGATTGTCACTCTGTATTAACTTAGAGATCAAAAAACTGCATCTAGTAGCTAGACGTGGAAACCACCAATTAAATGGGAATAATAGGATACGTTAATACACTTCTTGCCACATGAGTGGATTATTTTCTACATTTTTGGCAACTAACAAAAATGATATTTCTTCCAGATTTTTGGTAATAAGATCCTAGGAGAAATAAGCATATATCACTGAGCCTGTGAACAGATCTTAACTTTACCCTCCAAAACAAATTAAATAACTATTCTTTCCTTTTCTATGGTACTAATTATCTACAATTATTTTAATTCCTGCTAGATCAACACATACTAACACTGTTATAGTAAATCTATTACTGGACTTATAAATTTAAGTATTTAAATGTAAGATTATACTAGATACAGCTGAACTGATGATTATTTCTGGCCAATTATCTTCTCAGACAAAGAATAATTATTTCTATATTTTATTTCTATATAACTTGCTATTCCAACCCATTAATTTGTATTTTAGAACAATGTAATATACTACAAAGCTTTCAATAATTTATAAAATATAACTTGCCTTATAATTTGCTTTAAAAATATGTTTGTAAACAAAATACAAATTCTTCTGTGCCAAAATCCTCTTTCCCTAGCATTTTCTTGGAAAGATGATAGTTTTAGTATGAAATTATTAAGCTTTTTGATTTTTTGCCATTTGGAATAATTTTCTGTAGAACATTTTATTCAGTCAAATTAAGAAATATGATGTAGTCCCTCCTGTTAAAACAGAGTTCAAGACTTTTTTCATTTGAATTTGCCTATTTGTTTTTCTCTTGCATGGCTTGTATGTTATAATGAAAACTGTGCCTCTAGGTGTACATAAAAAAGCCCTCAAGCCTCACTTCAAAAACATTTTTCTGCCTCTAAAGAGAACAATAGTATCCATTAGCAAGGTTAATGATTCGGAGAAATCTGGTAAATAGCAGCTACCAGAAACCCTCTAGAATAGTATCTATAGCAGGTGATAGATTAGTTGGAACAAATTGGAACCATTGCAATTTGGCAATCCTGGTTTCTTTCAAGCTGTTTAAAAGTGTCATCATTTTAATACAAAATCTCAACCCTGTAGAACAGTCCACAGCAGGTTAATTTGAATCATATGATGTGTCACTGCCCTCAGCTGACATGAGCTCCGTTCCATGTGTGAAGCCATAATAAATCCATTCCCAACCAAAAAAAATTCCCTGTGAGAAGGTGAACTAATCCAGGCCTCACACTGGCATGTTAGTCCTCTGTAATTGAAAGCAGGGCCACCTGTTCCCAGCACAGTTAGCCTAGAGAGAGAAAATTAGCATTAGATCAGATACTTAATATATTGAAAAATCATTCATACTTCTTGCAAGTTCAGCTGTGGGCTGCTTAACATGACATCATATATAAACCTAGGAATGTGCCCACTTGATCCCATTTTAACAGTTTTGTTAACCATGGTGTTTGTTAACTTTGAAATGAGAATTTTTTTATTTAATGAGAGCTGACACATGAGAAGGGGAACTGACCAGGGTGCAGACTTTTCTAATTAACTCAGGGTCATTTGCAAAAACATTTGAACTTGGATATTTTTTCATTGTTCTTTTACAAACAAGTTTTTAAACCACTGACATTGTGGTCATGAAATGTCATTTATTTGATTAAGAGGACAAATAGAAATATTCCAAATAAATATAGTAGTATGCATATATTTTTATTGACATGGTTATTTTTATTTAAAAAACCACAGTTCAAGGATTTGGTGAGGTGTGAAGATAATTCAAGTAAAATTTTCAAATGTGACTTATGTCCTTAGCATCCTAAGTCCCACTGACTTTAAATGAAACATAAACTTTTAAATAGCTGTGTCTAGGTATGTCTACACTGCAAAGTTAATTTGAAATAACAGCCGTTATTTCGAATTAACTTTAATAGCGTCTATACATGCAAACCACTATTTCGAATTTAATTCGAAATAGCGGAGCGCTTAATTCAAATTTGGTAAACCTCATTCTACAAGGAGTAACGCCAAATTCGAAATAGCTAATTCGAAATAAGTGCTGTGTAGACACTTAATTCGAATTAGCTGGCCTCCAGCCCTTCCCAGTTTCCCCTCGTGGCTACTGTGGGCCAAACCAGGAAAACTCCTCTCCTCTCCTTTCCTCTCCTCCAGCCCCGGAGCTCTTAAAGGGGTAGACTCTGGCCAGACTGCACGTGCCAGAGCCAGGCCTGCCAGCAGTCTCTGCCCCTGACCCAGTGGCCCGACCATGAGCCGGGCAGCCAGTGCCAGGCAGCCGTCCCCCGCCCAGTCCCCCAGCACCCAGGAGCCAGCCAGGGGTTGTAGAGCCTCACTCCCTCCTGGACTAGTGAGGAGATGATGGACCTCATTGAGGTTTGGGGGCAGGCCCCCAATGTCCATGATCTCCGCACTAGATGGAGGAATGCGGCCGTCTACGGCTGCATAGCTGCCACCATGGCCCAGAAAGGCCACAGGTGCACCCAGGAGCAGGTGCACCTGAAAATTAAAGAGCTGCGGCAGGGGTACACCAGGGCCACTCGAGGCAGTTCCTCAGCAGGGGCAGACATCTGCCCCTACTTTGAGGCACTGGACCGCATCCTGGGCGGCAGTGCAGTCCATGCCACCCCAGGGGACAGCGAGCCGGGACCGGAGGGCCCTGACCAGGGCGCAGAGGAGGATCCACCACGGAGAGTGCCACACTGGCCGGACCCCCGAGCTGTCCCGGCAGCGGAGTCACCAGGGTCGTCCGGGGAGGCCACACCATGTAAGTGCCATCAGTGTCCCCTTCCTGGGGGCGGTGAGGAGGGAGACCAGGGACCGCGCGTGTGGGCCTTGCTTACCACGGATCACGCATCAACCTGTGCACATACGAGCACGTTCCGTGCCACACACGGGCTGTGGCCTGATAGCCACATGCGTGTGTGAAGAGACCTGACATGCTCCTGACCTTGGGGCGGGACACAGCAGGACGCCCTTCCTTCACAAGCCCCCTCTAACATCTCCTCCCCACCTCACCCACAGTATACACAGCACAGGGGTCTGGGTGCGGTCTCGGGGCAGCTCCCACTCCCGGGGATAGCCAGACATTCCGACCATGGCCTCTGTGCAAGCACAGTGGCGTTGACGGTGCAGGGCACGGTCATCCTGACCTCGCAGAGGGGGGCTGGGCTTCACCCACTGTGTCCCCAGGGAGAACTGACCACTTCTCTTCTTTCTCCACAGCCGCATCAGCTGCACGTGCAGGGCGCACCATCCCGCCCGAGACATGCTCCCGCACCCGAGGGCTCCACAGGGCGACCTCATCACGGCCGGGGTACCGAGAGCAGCACCTGGGGGCCCTGCAAGCCCTGACCCGCATAATGGAGCAGCAGGCACAGGAAGAACAGGGGTTCCAGAGGGAGCTGCTTGCCCAGGGTCGTGCCATCTGTACCCATCTGCAGACCCTGGTGCAGAGCGTGCTGCCTCGTGCCGCTCCAGCACCTGCTGCCCCCCCAGCTACCATTCCTCCTCCCACTTCTTCTCCTCCTCCCGCCTCTCCCTCCTCACCCTGATCCTCAATCTCCACACACCCCACCTCAACCTCCACACCCTCCACCCCATCCCCCCGGGGACGCCAAGGCCCCCGCACGTGCCGTGCTGGGAGACATGTGGCCCGACGAGACCCCCACCCCTGAACGCTGAGCTTCCCCTCCCCTTTCCTCCCCTTGCTTCTCCCTCCCCGCTCCCTCCTCTCAGTTTTCCCCCTCCCCTCTCCCACCCTCTCTCCTCCCGTCTCCTGCCTCCTTTCCTCAGTCTCCCCAGAGGTTCATCCCCTCCCCCCCCAGGTTTGTTCAATAAACCCAGTTTCTATTTTTGGAAAAAAGTGTATTTTATTTGACATCAGGAAGGGGGGCTAGGGAGGGGTAAGTGGAAGGACGTGAGGGAGGAATGGGGCACAAGCCCCCAGTGGGGAGGACCGGGGAGGCTCTGAGGGCTCTGAGGGGTGGACGCTCTCCTGCAGGGCCTCCTGGATCCTGACAGCCCCCCCGATGAACCCCCCGGATGGCAGCCTGCAGCAAGTGCAGCTGGGCTGATGGCAACGACCCCACGAGACGCACCAGCGTGCCCAGGGGCAGCTCTGGTTCCATGTGGCCGAGTGCTGTGGTGTCCTGAGTGCGGGCACTCAGGGCACTCCAAGACAGGACTGCTTTGCTGTCCCTCATCGAGGTAGACAAGCAAGCAGGGAACCCTGAGAACTGTCTGTCCGGGGTGGGGGTAGGGTCCCTTTAAGCACGGAGCTCAGTTAGCCTCAGGCAGCAGCCCCACACACTAAGTCCTAACCTGATGCCCTGCCGGAACTGGTTCCGGCCAACCTTAACTTCGGTTCAGGGTCCACTCAGTGTGGACACGCTATTTCGAAATAGCAAAATGCTATTTTGAAATAGGTTTTGTGTATAGATGCATTATTTTGAATTAGCTTAATTCGAATTAACTATTTCGAATTAAGTTAACTCAAATTAACGCTGTAGTGTAGACATACCCTCTCTGTTGAAAATGGGACTTAGGCTCTTAAGTCATGTAGATTGTTTTGAAAATTTTACTCTATAGCTTTCCCATCATTTTGAAGTCTCTTACCTGCTTTCAAAGTCTACTTTTACCTTTTGCTGATTCTTTATTTCTCCTCTTATAATTTTTTTCATTTCTATCTTCCATCTTACCATTCTTAATAATGATATGAACAGAGCTTTGAGTTTGTTTACATTTAAAGTGCTATAGCGGTTCAGTGAAGATACTATCTGCACCAATGGGAAGGTCTCCTATTGGTGTAGGTGCTCCAACTGCCTCAGAATTGATAGTTAGTTCCACGGGAGAATTCTGCTACTGACCTTGTGCTGTCTATGTCTTTGCATTGGTCAGGGGTATGGATTTTGCACATCCCTGAATAACATATTTATATCAACCTAATTTTCTAGTGAAGGCCAGGCCTCTGAGTCACAAGCTCCAGGATACTTTCCAGATTCTTCCATAGATTTTCTGGGTGACCATAAGCAAATAACTAAACTTTTTTTATGTCTAGAGGTAAGAAGAGAAGGGTATTTCCCGTTTGGGGACAGGTCTGTGTAGGAGATGTTTCTATGCAGTTGGGTTGGAGGGAAGTGGGGAAGTTCTGAGCCAGAAGTGGAATGGGTTGAGTTGCAGGAATAAGACAGGAGGGAATACATGGGTGATGTACAGTGATAAGAAGCAGATGTTAGGGCAGAGGTAGGTTGAAGGGGTTGACATTTTGGGACTGGGAAGGAATGCTGAATGGACAAGGGGAATAAATACTGTTTTCTCCTACCCTCTTCTTTTCTGTCATGTGCCCCAATTTTTTTTAGTTGTTTCTCTAAAATGAAGAAAAAAAGAGGGAAGAGAGAAACATACAGCTTAGAAAGCTTACAAAAAATCCAGCTTTGAAATGCTAAGCAGGAAAAGAAATATAGTGTTGCCTGGTATTATTTTAATAGATTGGTTCATGCTTCTATAGAATTTTTTATTCCATTCAATGGGGTTGACCAACACAATTCATTCATGGCTCTGCCAATTTTGAATTAAAGGGCCACCCCAATTCATGTTATAAAACACATCAACACAGAGCATACATGAATATTTCACAAAGAGAGAAAGTAGTCACCGTGCTGTAAGCCTGTGCCTATTTTTGATACACCTTTCATAATAAAATGACAAAGGAAGAAATTGTTTGACAGAATTTTCAGAGTGCTGCTTTCACATTTTCTTTTATAGATGTTATGATTTTGTAAAACAAGCCATATTGAACCCATTGCATTTTTCGTAATAGATTTCAAAATACATAATAAATGTAAGTAATATGATGACTAATAGGTCATGTGAAGTTGGAATATTTTAAATAAGAAAATAGCTGGAAATAATTTTCAGGAAACTATTCCAGTTGTTTTTTGGTCCCCCACAAGTTATATTTTAATATAAACGCTGTAGAATTGCCTCTGGGATCTGAATTCCCTCTCTGATTTCATTGTTGCAATGTGATTCTTTTCCTTTCACTGTTAAGTCATCTCCTGGTGTGGTGGGAGCATATAATAAGTGTAATTTATTTATGTTTGTCTAATCTTCTTTTAACTCAATAGTCATTTCATCATACTGTTTCCTAGTAGCTGTTCAGAAAGTTGTAAAGGGTAATTAGAAACTAATAACTGACAGACATGGATTTACTTGGTAATCTAAAGAGATGTGGCAAGGAAATGGAGGGAGAGGTAGAGCAAACAGGAAAGCAGATTAATTAAGTGTAGTATTCACTGGTAGAAAATATTTTTTCCACAAAATTCTCTAATACAGTTTATTCTTATGTAGTTATGTAATTTGGAATAGTCCTCTATCAGTCTGTTAAGGATCCCTTTAGAAATCTCTGGAAGACTATCTAAATTACAACATCCTATGTGTCTGTGTGCCTGTGGTCAGGAATGCTGCCTAGAATTTCTTTTGTACCATGTGCAGTGGCTCTACCCATGATATGCCCCTCCCACTGTATGCCATGTGAAGGTGATCTCTAAGGACATGCTGCAGCTGTCTCTCTTAGGTCTTGCACTGGGGAATTTTCTCTTACTTGTCCAGGATTTTTAGTGCCCCTTTGTGATGCAATAGCCCTTTTACCTGGTGTGAAGGGATCAAGCAGATGGTTGAAAAATTCATCCATTTTGATCTTTCTCTGTTGCAGTAAGATTTCACCAGTGTCCACTGATATATATTCTGTCCATCACTTCAGCAACTTTTTCTCAGAGTGAATGTAAATGGTCCTTCCTCAGTGTTAAAAAGAAAGAGTAAAACAGGGCAAAGAATAGAATCATATGCAGTGCTCTGTTTTATTTTTATTTTTTGTGTTTTACTTAAAATGCCAAAGAATCTTGTTGCTTGATCTTTGTTATTATGAGATTGTTAAAATATTTGAAATAAAGGCTCCAATGTTAAATTTTCTGCAGTTTTCCTCTTGGCGGAAACCAATTTCTGTAAGGTCTCATTTACTATATAATAATAACTTTATAAAGTTTTATATCAGGGTATCAGGCATGACAATATTTTTTGCTGTATGACAGAATGTTTCAGTGTGGAAAACAGGAAAGTCATCCACTTACTTTGGCTTACATTGCTTCTGTTTTTTAGTGCTTTCTTTTAGCTTTTTGGATGAATTCAGGGTTTATGAAAGCAAGTGACTAATACCACTGATTAAATACAGACATAATGAGACAGGTGCTGTGCAAGTTTCCCTGTGCAGCTCTGCAAATGCACCTCAGTCGAGTCTCTCTATCCTTATATCTTTCTCTGTCTGAGTGATCCCAAGAGGGTCCTCTGGGCAATTACTCATCTGTCTCTTAAAGTCTCCATGCACAGTTCTCTAGGATTTCATCTTTGTCACCTCTCCTGTGGAACATGTATATTAGGATGCATTTATTCTTGCTGTCTACAGAAGTAGAATATACTGCTACAGGAAAGCATCAGCAGTCAAATACGGTCTTGAAAAGAAGGTCTTTCTTCCAGTTTAGTTTTTCACATGCTTAATTATGAAGCAACACCAACAAATATTTGGAATCCGGTCCTTAACTGTTATGTCATTGATCTAATGAGTTTCCAAAATGTCTAGGAGATTAGGGACCCAAATCCCAGTGATGCTTTGATTCCTAAGTAACTTAGGTGGTTTTGAAAATTTCACTAATAGATTTTTTTACTTTTTAAAACATTGTCTTGTTTATTTGAGATTCTGAGTCCAGGAGAAAATCAGAGAATCCTAGTCCCAGATTTTTAAAGGTAAGCATTGCAATGCCTATCTGATTTAGGAGCCTACAGTTGAAATTTAAAAGGGGTTTAGGACTCTTGTGGCCTAAATCCCTTTTCAAATGGACATTTAGACTCCCAAATCAGTTAGACATTGCACTGCTGACTGCAATAGCATCTAAATACTTCTAAAAATTGGACCTCTATTACTTACCTTACCCTTCTTTCTCACTGTATTTCAAGTTGTTACTTATATTGTTATTTTCTACCCATCCTTGTAGCCTCTATACGTGCCTTTCTGTTGTTTACCTGTCTTTGCTAGTGCAATACTTTTCAATTCAGCGTGGAAAGTTTCAGCACAAAAAAACACTTTCTCAGAAGGGTATTAATTAAAATGGTGAGTTATGAATAAAATAGTTTAACAACTGTAACTTACAACTAACTGCTCCCAGTGAAGTATGAAGAGTGTTTTTCCAGAAAGGCTTTATTTTGAATTTCACATTTCCTTAAAGATATAATGGATGTCTGACCTTCCCATTCGCAAGTTTATGTCCTGTCATTGTAGGAAAAAAGTCCTAGTTTTACTTTTAGAGAATAAGGCCCTGATTCAGGAATGCTTTTAAGCATGTATTTATGCCTGTTGAAATCAATGGTAAACTAATCATTCTCTGAATTGTGGTGAAAGGACCTAATCTTGCTGCCCTTTACTCTTGAGGTGAAAAGTTTTATATTGCCTGAGAAGCCACTCAGTTCATCTGGCTACACCACAAATCTGAAATGATTTTGTCTTAAATGAACAAGCTGGTCCTTTTAAACTTGAAAGTTGGTCCAACTTTGATTTAAAAATATATCAACCCCCTATCACCTGGCGTTGCTTGGGTTGTTACCTCAAATAAGTTTGTTTTTCTTCATTTAAGTCATTGCTCTGGGGTGGGGCTGGGGATAAGGGGTTCAGTAGGCAGGCTGCCCTGGGAAGAGAGGACAATCCCAGTTCTCACTTACTGCAGCAGCTTGGGGCCAGGTGAGAAGCACCTGCCCATTGCCGCTGCACTTGGCACACACAGGGAGGGATGCATGTTCCCCGGCCGAGAGGGAGACAGACAGAAAGGCAAACAGACAAACTCTCTGAAATATATAGTAGATAGCTGTCCCTTTCTCCACCCCTGCCCTCTGCTGGGCCAATGGGGTTATAGTTGTCCCAGTGCCCATTTCTGGCCCCTTGCTGTCCCCCTGTGGTCATTCTGCAGTATAACTTCCTCCTCCCAAACACTTCTCTTTCCATTTTATGTGAAACAATTGAATTCCACGCACATTCCATAGTCCTGGCTGCTTTAAGTTAAGATAAGGGGAAGCTGCATACCAACTGTGGTTGTCCTAGCTCTTACCATTTAGGAGGAGTTCTAGAACAAATGGACTCATGGATAGACAGACAGATGCACATATCTAAAATATATAGTAAAGATGTGACCCATACAATAAACTGTCTGCAACATAAACTTGTAACAAAAACCTAAAATCAGACAGTTTTGTATTTTGTTGTGAACATTTCACACAGCTTAATTACATGAGTGAAAGTGATTGCCTTATGCTCTGCAACTGAAAAGAATTATATAGGGAAAAAAAGAACTTTTCTTTCTTAAAGGGCAACTACCTTTTTAAATTTTTCTTTACTTAATGAAAGCTGAGCAGCTCAGCAAAAAGTATACTTACATCAACTTTATGCTGTGGATTCTTGTCTGACTGACTAGATTGAAGGGAGTTGTTGCCCCTACAGGGGCTCCTTCTGCAATTGGTACAAAAAAGGGAAGAAGGGGAAAGATTACCTGAATGGGTGAGGAGAAACAGGAAGTAGCTAGACCATGTGTATGTGTGGAGTCACTGCCCTTCCAGGTGACCTGGGAGAGAACGCTACTTACACCCTTGACAATTACAGAGAAGCCTTCTGTCACTGTGATCAAGCTAGCAACATCCATCCTTCGCCCATTGATTAGGAGTAGAACCATGTTTCTTTGTGACTTGCTATCAACATTACACTAGTTGCCTTTTTACTTGGGAGCTGGGAAGGAATTTTTCCTTCACTGCCAGACTGCCCAAGGTGGGTTCTTTTGCATTCCTCACACTAGGTTTGGAGCATGGTGGAGTCGGGCACAGGAGATAGGTTATTATGTCACAACATAATAACTAAAAAAGATTGTTCGATGCCGAGTGCAGGTACTCATTATGGAAGGGATGTGGTTATCAGAAAAAATGTATTAGAGGGAGATTTAGAGGAAAATATCTCTTAGAGGAAGAGGGGCAGTGGGTTCAGGGCTCCTAAAGCCCAGTACAACGGGGAGCCAACTCCCTCCTTTTTTTTAGCCCCCTTAATCCTTGTGGGCTACATAGAACCAGGTTGCAACAGCTGAAAATGAGGGGAAACAATTAAGGAAATATTGATGACCTGCACTGTATGATTTATTGTTGGGTATTCCCATATATTTTAAGAGGGTAAAATTCTCTTTCAATTAAGCCACATCCATTGCCGCTTTCTTTCTCTAGTGTGGCCAGGATAATAAAAACTGAGTTAAACCTGGATTTTTGTGATGAATGCCCCAACTCACCTGCTCTGAGAAGCATTCAGCAACATAAAAATAAGATTTAACCTAAAAACTCAGCTGCCCCACTTACATAATTGTCTTGGTACTTTTCAGGAATACAACAACACAACTATCAGCTATATCATTGTAACCCATGAAATTGTTTTGTGATTTCTCAAAATAATGCACTGTGAGATATTTTAATAAAATCAGGAAGTATCAATATAATTTCACAGGAAGTACCAGAAGATTTTGCAGAAAAATATTTGTAAAAAGTTGCATTATTCCTGTCCTGAATGTTTCCCCAAAGTTGAGATTTAGCATAACTAATTTTTCAGGTTTGCTGTACAGTTCACATTTAAGTACAAAATACATTTAAAACAGTATTATATAACCACCAAGTAGAAAACCAAACAAGTATACACATCATCCATCAATTTAAGTGTGGTGAAAATTTCCACTGTCAACTTTAAAGTTTATATATAGTACCACTAGAGTTACTTAACACAAAGGAATAAGGAATATATATTTCCAGTCTGATGCATGCAGATTTACATATACCGTCCTGCACACTGGAATCACTCATGTTTACATCTATTTCTTTTCATAGGGCTGTCATGATCCTTGAACAGAAACAAAAAAATAAGATTGTGTTAGATTTATTCCATTCAAGCAGGGATAACTGTTTTTAGTAATTGTATTAAAATCTCAATATCAGCAATTACTCACTGAAAGATTGTTTTATGTTTTAATATTGATTCTCAAATTAATAAAATGTAAGAGAGATAATATTATCTCTCCATATTTCAAATAAATGGTAATTATTTTTCCATTAAATGAGTAATTAAGAATGTTTTTGTCTCTCCAATCTTTTCTCCAGCTGACATAAATGTGGCTATATCAAAGCCTTTGAAAGCAAACCTGAGCTTTGTCAAACTTGACCAAATAAATCATTTCCTGAGGAAGATAATACGGACAAATGACTATGAGACTAGTAAGGAGGCTGCTGCTTCAGCCGATAGCATTCCAATCAAGGATGGCATATCAGCACCCCAATGTTCCAGTAGAAAGGAATTTTTGCCTGCAATAAGTGCTAATGGAGAGCAAATGGCTTCAGTCCAAGAAAACTTGTGGAGAGTTCTTTCCTGCTTTCAAAAGATTTCCATTCATACTGCTCAAATGGTTGTTTCTGTGGAAACCATGCCACACCTGAAAAAACCTTGCCTATTAGCATCTCTATCAAACCTCAGGGGAAATCTGAATGTCAAAGCTGGACATAAAACAACAGGTAAGAGCTTTTAAAAATGAAAGATGCTACTTTATAAGTGTCATTATATTACCAATTTTACAGCTTATTAATGTTAGAGATAGAGCTTGCTTTGGTGCTCAGGGTTACACAGTGGTTTAGTAGCAGAACTAATTACCTGAATTCTCTACTCTTAGGTAGGAGTTGGGGTTTGTGGAGTTTAATAAACTGTTCCCTGGTTTAAGAAGTTATGGCTACACATAGGTATCATACAGCATTAGTTTCCCTATAATAGTAGAGGATTCTCTGTGATAGTAGAGCTCCATTCTTCCCATCTCCCTCCCCTTTTATGTTCTGCCCCTCTCCAATTCCTTTGAGTCCAGAGGAGAGAGAGGCTGATGTGGGATAGTAGAGCTGTCTCCATCAGCCTTCTGCTGACAGCTCTAAAATTCTCCATTGGCTTTCTCCCATCACTTTCAGGCCACTTTGCACTGCTTACACAGCACAAAATAGTGTTAGTGGATTGGAGAATCTAGCCCCAAAACTCCTGATTTCCAGTCTTTTGCTAGTGGATGCTAGTGGAAATGAGGTAGGGTTAGAAGTTAAAATAAAAAAGAACAAGTTAAAAATTACTTAGAAAAGTTAGATGTCTTCAAGTCAGAAGGGCTTGATGAAATGCATCCTAGAATACTCAAGGAGCTGACAGAGGAGGTATCTGAGCGTTTAGCTATCATCTTTGAAAAGTCATGGATGTCAGGAGAGAATCCAGAAGCCTGGAAAAGGGCAAATATAGTGTCCATCTATAAAAAGGAAAATAAGGACAACCCAGGAAACAACGGACCAATCAGTTTAACTTCTGTGCCAGGAAAGATAATGGAGCAAGTAATTAAGGAATTCATCTGCAAACACCTGGAAGATAATAAGATGATAGGTAGCAGCCAGCATGGATTTGTAAAGAACAAATCATGTCAAACATATAAGATAGCTTTCTTTGATAGGATATCAAGCCTTGTGGATAAGGGAGAAGCGGTGGATGTGGTATACCTAGACTTTAGTAAGGCATTTGACTCAGTCTTGCATGACCTTCTTATCAATAAACTAAGGAAATACAACCTAGATGAGGCTACTAGAAGGTGGGTGCATAACTGGCTGGTTTAACATTCTCAGAGAATAGTTATTAACAGTTCAAAATCCTGCTGGAAGGGCATAACAAGTGGGGGTTCTGCAGGGTCTGTTTTGGGACCAGTTCTCTTTAATATCTTCATCAACGATTTAGATGATGGCAAAGAGAATATGATTATTAAATTTGTGGTCATAGTGGACCACAAACTTAATATAAGTCAACAATGCAACACTGTTGCAAAAAAGCAAACATGATTCGGGGCTGCATTAACAGGAATGTTGTGAGCAAGATATGAGAAGTCATTCTTCTGTTCTGCTCTGTGCTGATTAGGCCCCAGTTGGAGTAATGTGTCCAGTTCTGGGCACCACATTTCAAGAAAGATATGGAAAAATTCCAGAGAAGAGCAACAGAAATGATTAAAGGTCTAGAAAACATGACCTATGAGGGAACACTGAAAGAATTGGGGTTGTTTAGTTTAGAAAAGAGAAGACTGAGGAGGGACCTGATAGCAGTTTTCAAGTATCTAAAAGGGTGTTACAAGGAGGAGGGAGAAAAATTGTTCTCCTTAATAAGACAAGAAGCAATGGGGTTTAAATTGCAGCAAGGGAGGTTTAGGTTGGACATTAGGAAAAACTTCCTAACTGTCAGGGTAGTTAAACACTGGAATAAATTGCCTAGGGAGATTGTGGAATCTCCATCACTGGAGATATTTAAGAGGAAGTTAAATAGAAATCTTATCAGGGATGATCTATGGTGCTTGGTCCTGCCGTGAGGGCAGGGGACTAGACTATTTTACCTCTCAAGGTCCCTTTCAGTTCTAGGATTCTATAATTTACTGTAACCAGCAGGCCACCAAAAAAAATCAGCCTTCCCCACAAAACCCTCCTGAAACCATCCACTCATACTCTGTAAACTTTAGAACTACAGTTTTATACAGTAGTTCACCAGTAATAGAGAAGGCAGGTTTGTCATATTGTGTGGTAATTAGAACTGGGAACTGGAATTCAGGATTACTGAGTATTATTTCTGGCTTTGCTTGGACTTGCTGTGTGACCTTGAACCAATCAGCTAACCTATTTCTGCCATATTAGTAAAATGGAAGGAATTGTTTCAGTATTACTTGTACCTATAAGGGTTGTTATATGGTTTAATAGTATCTGTAAAGTGTTTGAGGGCCTGGGATATATTGCAACGTATTGTATCTATTAATTGCTACTGTTTTGTTATTATTTTCTTATAATTCTGGGTTGAATTCTGATGACCTGGACACTAAGACATGCTGTAATGTGCTGTGTACACAAGAGAGGCAAACTAGAATCTCCCCACAGTAGATATTAGAGACTGGATTATTAAAGGTATTTAGGTATCTACAGATGCAGATAGACATTTTCAAAAGTGCCGAGTCACCTAACTCCCACTGAAATCAATAAAATCAATGGGAATTAGGCACCCAAGCATTCTCAGACAAAAAAATAATCTTCCAGTTGTGGCAACAGCTGTCACTGCTTGAGACTTATGGCAGATGTACACTATTACTTATGTCAATAGAATTTATGTTGCTCAGGGCTATGAAAAAGCTGTCCCACTAAATAACACAAGTTACAGTAACCTTAGTGCTGCCCAGACTGTCGTTGTGTTGACAGGAGATGCTCTCCTGTCAGCATAGCTTCTGCCTCTCTCAGAGGTGAAAGTAATTATCCTGACAGAAGGAGCTCTCTTCCATTGGCATAGAGCATCTGCACCAAACATACTACTGCAGCATAGGTGCTCCAATGTAGCTCTTCTAGTGTGGGCTAGCCCACAAAAATGTGAGAAATTTCACACCCTAAGTAGAATTAGAAAAATAGATAGATTCCCCTTTAGATTTAAAGATTTTTGCACCACTTTATAAACTGTATTATCTCCTAGTAAAACTAATAAGATAGTTCATTTACATGATCTGGAAGTTAGCCAACCCTAACCAGGTGGCAATATAGCTTAAGAGAGAAAGAAAATGGTTTGTAGTTGAGAGTTATGAGTTCTAGGCCAAGCTAGGTGATTTATTTCTTTTTCATCACAAATATTCCTGCTCAAGCCAATAAACTTCAGTGCTTTTTTATTGTTTTAAAAGTTAAAAATGAAAAATTCAAGGTTCGTAGGACATGAAAGACTATGAAAGCGCTAGAGGCTGAAATTCTTGATTTATCCACAAATAAATTGCAGTACAGACAGGAACAGTGAATGCATTCCCACGCTTTTCCAATAGAATCTCAATCCTCATGTGAAAATAGCAGCAACTAAGTAGAGAAAAGGGCATTTTTAATATCCTTTACATAGTTTTCGCCTTCCTGGTGTGTTCTAATCCTCTTTCTTTCCATCACTTCCCTTCTGTCATACACATACTTTATCCCTTGGATGGTGCAGTATGGTGTCCGCAGCAAGCTTCCTTTATATATCAAAGTGAAGCCTATTTTGTCACTGTACTATAAAGTAATTTGGCAAACTCAACAGTGTATATCACTTCCCCCTGAGTTTTCTTTCTCCCAGAAGGACTTACCTTGACTTGCATATTAAGCCTCAGAAACATTCTGCTACAGAGATGTATTTCTTAATCTTTCTGGCAGCATGAGGGGACAAATTATGGGTTGTGGGTGGTTTTTTAATTTTGTAAACTTCTCTCAGATCTCTAATATGTTTTTATTCTGACAAGTGCTTTTAGATAAACTGATAACAGTGTCGAATCTAATCAAAATTACAGCTAATCATTTAATATGAATAACTTCCCAAGCCATACAATAAAGTAAGATCCATAGACTCTTTTCACATTTCTCCTATTAAAGTTCTTGTAGCTTTCTGTTTTGTAAGAAGAAAAACACATCACACAAGCTTTTGAATTCCATTACAGCAATGTGGGAAATTGTTTTTCAGTGTCAGTAATTGAAAAACACATTTCCAAAGAACTGTGTTTAAAACTGTTTAATAAATACACTCTAAAGGTAACTTTAGGAAATAAGATAAAATACTGTGATGGGGGCTTGAATTATATTTTTGTCTCAAAGATCTTCACAAGAAACAAGAATACTGCAGTTACTAGCAAGAATTGTTTTGTTAAGTGTAACAATATCATGCAAGTTAGCTGGATGGAAAAATGCAGTAGCTATGTCAATAAGAACTATTTAAAATATTCAGAATTTTCTTTTTAATAAGCATTATGGATTTACCTTTTGACTTGAAGAGAGTTAATGTCAGATATTTTATAGTATAAAACTAATACACAAATACTTTACTGCGACTTTGATTTTATAATAGTCATATAAGTATTGTGACCATGTGTAGCAGCTGCAGTTTGTGAATTATTTACTGAACCAAACTGAGCACAGTGACAAAAGTAGTCATCTCAGATGTACTGTTAAAACAGGGAAAGAAAAAGGAACATTGCTTGCCTTTTATATCATATGGCCATCTGTTGTACAGATGTTGTTATTATATAGAATGACTTCAGATTCAATAATTGTAGAAAATTTTCATTAAAACCTCAACAATTTGCACTTGTTTACTTGAATCTGCATAACTCCCCAGTGAGACAACACAATACACTTGGGGTTTCTTTGGTTCTCACTAACTTTCTCTTTGATCCTTTTTGATGTGCTGACTTTAATAAACATAGTTTTTAAAACTGTTCAAAAACATCATGGAAAAAACTACAAAGGAACAATTATTTCAGTAGAAACTACTCTAATCCCTTACTTACACAAGCTATTTTTAGTGAATTTTTTTTTACACATTTTATGTGACAGTGTTTTATAAACAATGTAAATGGTCCCATTTCCAGATGAGTTTTAATGTAAGAGATGAAGTCAGTTTGTAATGTTAGAGGACTCGTATGTGCTATGAATTATTTAGAAAAACACACATAGGAATATGTTGTTGACTTGTTTCCTCCTTTATCAGGGAAGTGGGGGAGACAAAAGCTTATGACCTTGAGTAATAACTTCAGTTGTTTTTATTTTGTGTTGCTTTTTTAAAAATTAACAAACAATCTTACCATATGTAATTTTTGAAAAACTATTTCCCTGCTCGGGACATTTAAAGTTAGTACCACTTTAATGATGCAAATTCAAGATCTTCCATTTTTCTTTTTTCCTCCTGTTCTTTAGAAGAAAATTCAAAAATGAAATGGCTAACGGGTTGAATTATTTTTTTATACTTTTTGACTGTATACATTGCAAATGTGATTGTACACATCACAAATGTGGATATTTTAGACCTAATTAAAAAACCTCCATTCCGCTTAGCCTGTTGCAATATTATACAACACTAAACCCCTTTAGTGTTTCCATTTTTTGACAATCTGCAGATTTTAATACAACAATGACTTATAATAGCATGATTCCAATTTCTGCTAGAATACTTATAGTCTCCTCTGTACTTATGGCAAAGTCCTGAGTGGTTTTAGTAATGTAATAGTATTATACAATGCGATATATTGTATTGCAGAAAACTCTGTGACTAAGGTTATCATTAACAGTAGTTTTAAATTTAGTTTAATAAAGACAATAGTGTTAACTTTGTGACATATTCAAGGACAGTCATTTAAATGTGAAGGTAAATTAAAAATTTATTTGTAACTAGTGTGTATGGTTTAAAGACAGAAGTTAACACTTGGTTCCAGTTTTAGCTGGGTAATTTGAAGCCACAACTTGAAATAGTGAATATCTTGCAAGCACTTATATTCTTGTATTGTTGATATAGGTATCTTGCAAGCACTTATATTCTTGTATTGTTGATCAGGAAGACCAAGTTTCAGAAGCAATTTCAGGAATTACAGTGGGCCCAACTCACTGGCCATCTCTTCTGTGGTGTCTTGAACCTTTCATGTCTCATTATAGTTAGTAGCACTTGATGGTGCTTAGCATCTTACACAAGACAGAGAGATAATTGTGGTATAGTGCTTCATGTCATTAAAAACTGAATAAATAACAAAGGCTCACCAGTAAATTCTAGAAAGCGAGGTGCAATGACATTTCCTACACATGTGCTGCATTAGCTAATTTAGACTGATTTTGAAATTGGAGCTACACATCTGGGTAACATGTAGAAGAATGATTGGGACTCATACTGTCCACAGAGTTTAAAAAAAAAAGAAATCTGTACATTCTCTCTGCACCTATGTCCTGTTACAGGAGGGCACAAGAGAGAAGACTTTCTGCTCAATGCCGGGGATGTTTGGATCTCACACCATGAAAAATCCAATGAATGAATAGCAGTTAAATAACTTTCACTACCTTTCCTTTGTTGCTCAGATATAATTATGTTAGCATGAAAATAGGAGGCCAAAAAGCTCATTCAGTTTCTCATGTGAAAATTGCATGTATTTCTACTAGTCATAAATTTTAAAATGTAATGGATTTAAGATCTTATTGATAAATATAATACATAAAATGTGGCTATTAATTGGCATAAAGCAGATACCAAACTTTTCATTTCATAGTTAACTGGTCCCCTTGAGAAAACTCTGCTAAGGCGTTGTCATAGCATTTGGATGCTGCAAATATGCAAGTTAGCCTAAGGGGAAATAAAACATTAAATTAGATATGACTACCTAAAATAATATGCAGCAGTAACAAGCCATTTACAGCACCCAGAAGACCTTTGTTACTTTTAGAAAGAAATATAAACTCTTTCCAACATTTGAACAATAGGAAATGAATTCTTTGTCAGTAAAAGCCAGAGAACAAACTAAATATTTAAATGGCCACTGAGGATTGAAATGGAAGTGCAGCTTGTAGACAGCTATACAAATCACTAACAAAGCTTAATGAATATTGGGTGTGGGCATCAGGGTCCTGTCAGTTTTGACACTATGTCCCAAGTAGCTTAAACCCAACACTCAAGCAAAGGTGGAGACCTCAGCAGGTCTCTAACATCTGGGATTTTATTTGTCACTATGGCATACCCTGCAAGCGCAAAAGAAAGAGTAAAAGGGGATTATCCTGACAATGAAATGAGTTACTGAATCTTGTGATAATGAAAAGCAGAAGAATTCTAATTCCTTCCTATAGTCCCTGAGGTGGAGGTGCGTTTATCGTTCTGCAGAAGTAAAATGTAGGAGGGAAGAACAGATGGCCTAAAATTCATGAAACAAGACACCACCTAATCCCAAGACTGAGTACCACTATTAATCCTGGTCAGATTCCCTACTGTTACTTTATAACAGGGTTTTGAGTTGCTACTGATGAACTACTTTTTTTTAATTACAAACTGGCTATTGGTGGTTGGTTTAAAAAAGAAAATTTGTTCTTAATGTGTGGAACCTCTCATTAACATAGCTAAACCTCCGAAGAATTCATGGCTTCCAAATTAAACTGATTCAAAGTATTTAATGTTCATTCAGGACAAATACCATTGTTTTTTTAAAAATCTCTGGTACTACCTTCATAATGAAAGCAATCTTAATGTATGAGATGGGAATTTTATTTCTTGGTTTGTGATCTGGGGATGTTTTGTTTTGTATTTTGTTATATAGCTGCATATGCAATGTCTGATACTAGTGGAAGCTCTATTATTCTCATACGACAGCCTTTAATAGTGAGTCTACAGAAGACTTGCTTTAACCAGAAAATGTATCATAGCTGAAGGGCTGTGCTTTGATAATTTTTTTTTTTTTTTTTACATTCTGTATTTTTCTGTATATTGGCAACACTATAAATGTGTTTTCATCTAATACATGGTTCACTTGTTTTAGCAGAACACCTGAGATTTAGTGAATCAGGAGACCTGAGTTCCAATCCCAACTCTCCCTTAAGCTAATTACTTAGGCCTTCATTTTCAGGCCTGGTCACTAGTTTTAGCTACTTCCATGATTGAGTGCCCAGTTTAAGGTGCCCACAGCCTGATTCTCAGTGACTCTGATTACCCACAACTATTTCTGAAATCATCAAGAGCAGCAGGTGCTAATCACCTCTAAAAATCAACCCTTAAGAGAACATCTATAATCAGAGCTGGAGATGTAATTTCCAGCTCAGGCAGACCTGCCCACACTAGATTTTAATGGAGCTGTCATGCTAAATAGCTGCAGCAGGGCAAGCAATGGGTTGGGCTAGTTGCTCCAAGTACATATCTAAGGCCATGGTATCCAACCAGTTCTGAAGCAGTAGCCATTGTAGTGGCTACTGCTATAGTAAACTAGCCACACTCAACTGGCCAAATAACTACATTGTTCAAGCCAAATAGCCATACTCAACCAGCCAAATAGCCACATGCGGCTAATGGCTATTGTGTGGGACACCACAGACCTAAGGTTTCACATGGGATTGTACTCAGGACAGCTAGCCTGTTCTACCGTCCATGCTACTGTGGACATGCTGGAATATTTAGCATGCAAGCTCAATGACAGCTGGTGTGGGTATGTCTACTCAAGCAGGACATTACAACTCCAGCTCCAGTGTGGAGCACTTCTGGAGCCTGCAGCCCAGCCAAGGCATCAGACCCCTGACTCCCTTCAGGCTTCAGAGCCTATCCTCCAGGGTATGTCTACACTACAGAGTTTTGTCAGAAAAACAACCGTTTTTCTGACAAAACTTGAGGAATGTCCACACTGCAATTGTGTTCTTCCGCAAGAAAATCAAAAGAATAGAGGGTTTTTTCCAGCTTTGGTAATCCTCATTCTATGAGGAAGAAGGCTTTTTGCAAAAGAGCTCTTTCGGAAAAAGTCGTGTGTGGACAGGGAAAATGGAGTTCTTTCGAAAGAAGAGGAAAGAGGAAAAAGCACAGGTGCCCTGGTGGCCATTCCTTCCATAGCAATCACAGCTTACATGCAAGAGAGTGTCCATTCAGTCTGGATGCTCTCTTTCAAAAAAGCAGATCACTTTTTCAATGCACTTTTGCAGTGTGGACACTCTCTTTCAGAAGAAGTTTTTCTGGAAGCTCTCTTCCGAAAAAAGCTTCTTCTGAAAGAAGCCTGTAGTCTAGACATAGCCCCAGTCTGAGCAGCAACTTCAAATCACTGCCTACACAGCTATTTTTAGAGTGCTACACTGAGTCTGTCAGCCTGGTCTGGGATGCTTCCTCTTGCAGGCGCCAAAATGGTGTGTAGACATACCTCAGTTGCCTCAAACTGAACATCCAAAAATGGAGGCACCCAAAATTAGTGGATGCTTTTAGAAGTGTGAGTTGTAGACTCCCTGTGCCTCAATTATCTCCTCTGTAATATAGGGATAAGAATGCTTATGAAAGCTTAAGTATTATTATTACCTTCATATTATTACTAGTCCAGGTCATTGACAGTCACAGCAGATGAAATCCATTCAAGTGATGGGATTTTTGCCATTGATTTCATGAGGACCAGGATTTCACTCAATATCTATAATAACTTGGATGGATACAAACACTACATTTTTGTTCTACTATGTATTTTCTCTATTAGAATTAATTTTTCTTTAGTTAGTGTAAAATAGTAATGTCACGAGCCAGGCCTCGGGGGACCCTACTTCCTTTATTTTGTGATCCCACCACCCAAAAAGGTACAGGTATATAAAGTCTGGGTGCCTTCTGTTGGCGACACCAATCAACAGCCGTCCCCACAGCCTCATTTAGGGTCCTCAAGTTCCAAAAGAAAAGGGGGCTCGAACACCCTCGGTGACTCCAGAGTCCCCTCCAAGTCCCGAGATCTCCCAAATTCCCAGAATAGTGTCCCGATTACTGGGTTGAAGTCTCTTCACTTCAGGAGCTCGAGATAGGATGTGACTGACACTATTGGGAGCGGGGTAGAGGGACCCGGGCCCACCCACTCCACCGGGTCCCAGCCCAGGGTCCTTAAGGGCAGGGGGGGACTCCCCTGTCCGGTTGGTGGGGGACGCCTCTGCAACATGCCAGTCCGCGGGCGTCCCTTTTTAGGCCCCGTCCTGGGCTACTTCCTACCCCAGTCCAGTAGTCTTTTCCAGTCACCTCTCTTTGCCCTGTCCAGGCGTAACTGTGTCCTGCGTCCGGCTTCACTCCCTTCGGTTGAGCCACGTCTGTTCCTGGCAGCCGCCTTCAATTCCGGCCGCTCCTTTGGTTAGCTCCCCTCCGGAGCAGCGGGCCGGCTGGCGCTACCAGTTCATTGCCCCTCTCCCCCACCACCCAGGGCTCAGCCAACTCCCCGTGGCAGGGCTCACTGGCTTGCCCTCAGCCCCCGGCTGGGAGACGCCTCTCCCTTCCGTTCTGCACTCCAGCTCCCTCCCGGGACACTGACCTCCTTCTGCCCTCTGCCCGGTGGGAGCCGGGCTTTTAAACTGCCCGCCACTGCCGGAGGCCCCATGCCCGACGTCAGGGACGAGTTCCCTGCCCTGGCCCCGCTCCTTTGCCGTCTCGGGCTGGGCGACGCCGGGGCGTCCCTCCGCCCATGGACAAGTGCGGCCATGGTGCGGCCCAGACGTGTCCCCGCCCCACAACCCTGGAGCGAGCCCAGCTGGAGTGCGGGGTCCGGGCACCCCGTCACAAGTAACATAATGATTTACAAATAAATTGTAAATCATTCTCTAAATGTGACAATAATTGACCAGAAATGAAAGGCATTCTATCTGGATCTAAATTTTCCTATGTTTGCGGTAACCAGGCACCAAAATCCAGAAATTATCAAATCAACAATCGACTTGGGATTTCCATGCTATTTGGCATTTAGTAGTGTTAGAAATGTGATGTACCTGCCTCGCCTTTCTTTAAGGGAGATGAGCTCATTTTAGATAGATAACCATCTCTGACTTTTCTTCTGATTCATCATTGACCTGAACTTCATTTGAACCTTGTTAGACACAAAACAAGCAGGATTCCTGGCCCAAGCTATAAAATATAATTAAGCTCTTTTGAAATGATGTGTAAAAGAACATTGCTCTACCCCCACTATAACCACTACCACCACCACAACCAATAAAGTTAAATCAAGCACTGCCTGTAATGGATTAAAATAATAAATGTTCCTGGATTTTAGTGTTTGAAGTACTTGAAGAAAACAGGCTCCCAGCAGCCAGGACTGCTGAATGCAGGGGGACATTTATTAATGACGAGTTCAAGGATTTGGCCTGTTTAAGATCATTACTTTCTGTTTACCGAGTGTTATACATCTCATGTTTTTACAGAGCCCATGTGTGTCCCTATGCAATCCTGAAAAGCTCTTTTAGTAAAGAATTGTTAATCAGTAATGTGCAAATATTGTTCTCTGGGGGAGAAGGAACCATTGTAAGATTCTGTTCCATACTAATGGGAAATCCAGAGCAGTCAGTAGATTGCTAAATTAATCTCTCCTGGAAAATTGTCCCTAACCAGTTATCTCACCATTTTCTAGTTGTTGAGGTTAGTCACTATTCAATCTGGTGACTTTTACATTAACTGCAGTTTTTTCCCTACATAGTTATTTGGTCAAGAACTACTATTCCATTTTCTTTGCAGCTGTTAGTTACAAGATGCCAAGAGAGAATATAGCAACACTGCTTGACCCATTTATGACATCTGAAGTTTACCAAAGGAGAAGATAAATTTACTTTTCATTCTAGATGTAACCAATGTGGATATTAAAAAATACCTTCCATTTTTTCTGGCAAATGCAAAACAGATTCTGAATACAGACACAATGAATACTAGCAACCAAATTTCACTGTTCATTATCACCTTTATAACAATACAAAATATGGATATGAAAGTAGTTAGAAAATGCTTAGTGTAAAAAATCATTTGGGGAGCGGGTCAACTTTGATATTAATAAGTAATGACAAAGAGAATCCTGACAAATAACTTTATACCAATAATTCCATCTGCATAAACTAAACAAAGAAATAAAACCTGCAGCTCCTCAAGGACTTAGAAATATTTCCTCCTTGAGTTAAATTGGTAAAGAAGAGTATATGGTAATTAATCTTCTAAGAGCCAGACCATCATGAATAGCTACAGGAAAGAAAGTTGTCTCTACAGAGCTGCTATTCCCCTCCTGCTTTGAGGAGGAGGCAGTTGGGAGCTTTGGCACACCACCCCACACAGTGTTCCCTCTAAGATTTTCCAACCATGAGTTGAGTGAGTTTTGGCTTGTGCACTAATATTGAGGTCTTGTGCACTGGTTTGGATTTGTGCCACCGTGGTACCCAATTTATTAACACATACACATTCCTAGCTGCCGGAGCAGAAGCTCCTCTCTCCTGCCACCATGCGGCATGTCCCATTCCCAGCCGTCAGAGCAGACCCTGCCCCCTCTGTCATACGGCAGCTCCCATTCCCAGCTGCCGGAGCAAACCCAACGCCCCCAGCATGTGGCAGGTCCCATTCCCAGCCACCAGAGGAGGACCTTCCCCCTCCTGCCATTAGGCAGGTCCTGTTCCCAGCCACTGGAGCAGAACTCCCCCTCCCCCCATGCAGCAGGTCCCATTCCCGGCCCCAGCCGCCAGAACAGGCCCCAGCCCCCGCTGCCACATGGCAGCCCCAGCCAGCAGAGCAGGCCTCCCCCTGCCACTTGGCCGCATCAGGTCCTAGCTCCCTCGTGATGCCATCTCAGCCATCCCTGCCCACCGGAGCAGCTGCCTGCTGCATGGCTCTCCAGAAGAGGTGGGAGGGGGAAGAATTTTTGTGTGCAGCTGTGCAGGACCCCCACACATACACTCTAAACATATGAAATGGAAGCAGATTGTGATTCTGTGACACAATTTCCTTTGCTGGTGCGCCTCCTGAGGCAGCACAACAATGCACTCACCTGTATACAGGATTTGTGACAAAGCTATGGCTGACCTCAAGAAAATTTTTCCAAATATAGTCTGTGTAATATTCAATGCTATTTATTTTACTGTACAAGTGTACTGTACTGTAAATTGCCATGTGTTTGCTTTTTTTAAAAAAAATTGCTTCCCATGTACACATCTACCATTCAAAACTCTACTCTGAACTCTTATCAGTGTGGCAGTGATACCAGATCAAATATCTTTCAACTATTTCCTGGGATAGTAATGACATGCAGAAATCTAGTGTGCACTGTAGAAGGAAAGAAGCATTTTTACTTATTTCGATACTTGGGAATTGTTAAAAATGTTTCCAAATTATCAATATTTAAAGTACTGTCAAAGACAAAGACTATGCAATTTGTTTGGGTTATTGCCCCTTCCTTCCTTTCTGACCCAGTCGGACTAAAGGAACTATTCTATGGTCACTTGTTATGTGTACTCTAATACCTAAAGTGATCATTTGCAAAAAGTGAGGTGGTTGGTTATTTTTTTCTATTGCATTAATTAGAATTTGTCTCTGCCTTATTACCTCTATTGAAATGGTAACAGACAAGGTCAGGCTTCTTGTCGTCGGGACCCCTTCTTGCACACATGCACAAGGTGACCACTGCAGATTTTTCTAATACTGATAATAGTAAATCCTCTCATCTTTATTTTAGCATATTTGGCTTCATGTATGTGACCTTGTTAAAATTGTCCTTGCAGTGACTGTGTTACTATAAATCAAGTCAATGACATTAAATATTGAAAGATGATATGATTGAACATTAAAAGCTTTTTCTGTCTTTGTAGGAAGTTTTATTGTACTCAGTGTTCTTTTTTAATACTATTCACAATTTTAATAGTCTTAATTGTTATGCAAATCAGCTTCTAGATCATCTCTAACACATACTCGTAGTCATATATTATAACACATCTAGTAGTCATAGATTTTATCCAGCTGTATAAAAATACCTGTATATGCCCTTCTGGCATATGTCATCGTATAATTTTTATAATGACATACAGAAGCCTTATTTAAATTTGATTTTGCTCAGTCAGTATGGCAGTGCATTGCAGTGCTATTATGTATCTGAGTGGAGCCTGACAAAGGAGCCTTGGCAGCATTTGGTAAACATTGTCCAAAGCAAGTGTTTCACATTTATTAGTCTCCTGAAGATGTATTTTTAAAGTCATGAAACTAATTGTTCCTAGAGCTAAATTATTGCACTCACTGAAAAGTATGTTGGTATTCAGCAAGCAATAATCCAAACAGAGCAAGTTAACTTCTGCATATCACAACAATCGTTTATGAAGATATATTACTTCTGTGTGTTAACATATCAAGTTCTCTTGAAATGGTGACCATGAATTAATCTGTTTAAACTGAAGTCAGAATTCTACACAAGATGTTTGAGAGAGATCCATGAAAGAGCTGGCTGAAAGCAATGTGTGGGAGGGGAGCACAGAAGAGGAGAATCAGGGTTTTTTTACTTTTCCAAGATGATCTAGTCAGTAACAGGAAAGGAGTTTCACAAGTTCAGTTCATGCTCTGTATTTCAGTTTAGAAATATGTAATTAAGACCCCTGTGCATACTAATGTTACAATGATATTTCTTCGCTTCCTTTCCCTTAAAATATGAATACATTTCTCGGTGAATGTCAGCTTACTGGGATTTCTACTTCAGTGATACAGGGCGTCCTCGCTATAAGTCGCCCCGGTATACATCTGTTCCACACTAAAGTCGATGACACTTGTAGGAACTGATGTGTTTATAAGGCCTCCCATTCCCTGCTATTAAGTCGTGCAAAAAAAGCCCAATTTGCACAAATGGAAGTCAACCACAGGAAAAAAATTCCCTGCTTTAAGTTGTTTCACTATAAGTCCAAGTTTTTTGGAACATATCTTGGACTTATAGCCAGGACAACCTGTACACCAGTGAAAAAAGCTTTTTTTGTTGTTCCTGTGTGTCAGTCTTTATCTGTTTTCTTTAAGTACTTATCCTTCTAGCTCTCTCAAGACTGCCATTTGTGTAAGTTTGACTAGTCTTTGCGTTTTTTCATTGTGTATCTATGTATTTGAGAGTCTATCTGTATGTCAGCCTGTTTGCTTGTTTGTTCAAGAACTCCTCCTAATTGATAAGATTAAGGACCACCAAATTTGGCATATAGCTTTCTCTTATAACTTAAAGCAAGGTCAGGGTTTGGTTGGGCCAAGAAAATGAAATGAGCCTGGAATGGGATTGCTTCTCTGAAAACCATACAGAAAAGAGATAGAATCAACAGGCAGGTGAACAAGACTGGCTGGAAGCATGTTACCCCTGCCCCGAGCCTTCCACTCCGCAGGCGCCTTATAGAGAGTGTGGGGGAAGGGGCGCTGAAGCTCTCCTTCCCTGCCCCCCCCCCCCCCGCCTGATTCATACGTGAGCATTGCTGGCTGTTCCCCTTTGTCAGGGAACAAGGGAAAAGTGCACAATTTGCTGCATTCCTCACTCTGGCTGAGAAGAAGGGGGGGCAGGCAAACCTGGACCTGCCCCAGGCAGGAGACATGCACCTCTCCCCCAAATGTGCCTGCTGGAGCTGGAGAGGTTATTGAGAGGCACTTTTCACCTGGCCCCAAGCTGCTGTGGTGATAGAGGGCTGAGATAGTCCTTTCTCCCTGGGGCAGCCTACTGGGGCTACCTCCAGACTGCATCCCTCTGTCAGCAGAGGGATGCAAATAAAGCACTTTGAAAGTGCAAATGAGCCTGGGATTTAAATATCCCGGGCTTCATTTGCATACTCACGTTCCAGCACTGTGCCGATCACACACCATTTCGAAATGAGGAGTACAGGACCTGTCAAAAAAGCTCCCAGCTGTTGGCAGAACCGTGGCTACACAGCACTTTCACTTTCGAAATGGTGCGTGATCGGCACAGCGCCAGAACGTGAGTATGCAAATGAAGCCCGGGCTATTTAAATCCCGGGCTCCTTTGCACTTTCAAAGTGCTTTATTTGCATCCCTCTGCCGACAGAGGGATGCAGTCTGGAGGTAGCCATATTGAACCCCTCATAGCAGCCCCACCCAGAGCAATGATTTAAATGAAGAAAATGAAAAATTAATTGAGTTAAAGACCCAAGTAGCCAGATTAATCTTCTGGTTGATTTATATAGTAAGATTCATTTCATACCAAATAAGTCATTTATAACTGCTGTGAAACAAGTATAATATCTTGTCTAGAAAGAGAGAAATTCTGGTTCCTTATAAGAAAAAATAAATAAAACTGTGGCACAACTCTCTGAAATTCCTCTAGTATTTGTAGTACATAACCCATGCAGTTGTTTTGCACTATATAAATTACCTTGTTTGAAATTCCTCATCATGTCATTTTTTTTTTATAATGATTGTGTCTGTTTCTCACTGGGATATATAGTAGTTGGAGAGAAGAATCAATCCATTCATCTGTTATCATACAGATGATTCCAGCATTTTTGTAGGCACTTAACCACATAAAATAACTTTTCTGCATCAGTGTTTTTAAAACTACAAAAAGGTCTAAAAATATTTCACATCTGCCTTCAACTCATTAATTCAGTATCCATCCTGAAGCTTTATGTATAGTTCATTCTATTGTGCATACATTTTGTATATGATATAGTCATTTATCAGAGGAACCTAATAGTGCTATGTGCTCTCACAAAACATATCCAATGCAATACATAGGCCCAATGGAGTGAGTTAAGGATGGTGTTTCCATCTCACAATTGACTTGCAATTATTTTAAAATCACTGAGCCAGATTCACTCTGCACTTTGGTTGCAAAGTTTTAGTCCAGCTACACAAGCAGTCAGAAATTCAGATGAACTGGAAACACAAAGTAGCCAGAGCATACCAGTGAATCTGAACTGGCAAACACTCGGTTGTGTCTATAGTATAATTTACATTGTACTGTGTAAAACTGTGTTGCATAATGTAAAAAAAAAAAGTCTACATAATCCTTGTAAATCGACTCTACATTCCAGCCAGGTTTTTTCCAGTGGTTTTTACATCACTGTTGCACAACTGAGATATTCTTGTCTAGAGGTCATAGCAGCAAGGAGGCCTAAGGATTAGAGCAGGAATCGAGCCTAGTGGTTAAAACAGGAGTTAGTAGCCAGGAATCAGAACCCAGGCTCAGAACTGCAGTCAGAGGACAGATAACAGCTAGACTCGGAAGCTGGTATTGGAGCTGTGGAGAGAGAACTGGGTTACCTGGGGTGACGCAGGCTGGGACCAATGCAGGGAAGAGCTGGGAGCAAGGCTACAAGCAGACACAGGTACTGTCATAGCTTTGGGCAGATGCTTGGAGTAGCCACTGACCTGCTGCTAAGGCTAGACTTAAGAGCTAATCTGCTAGTACTGATTCTTCCAATCAGACAGCCAGTGTTGCCCATCAGGCTAGCTGCACCTGTTGGATCACCTGGAGTCTGGCTCTGTTATAGGTTTCCGACAATCACCTGTATAACGCATGCTGCGCTGCTTTGCATTATAACATATGGCAATAAGTAATTCTGGGTGAACAATGAGGTACAGGCTGTGGCAAAAATATCTCGTGCTGAAAGTCTTTCTTCCCTTGTTCGGTCTGGGGCACTCTACACATTACCCTACATATAATACATAGTAAAAACAAAATAAAATCCTTGAACTTGCTGGTAACTTTTGCCACTACACAAAAGTATATTTCTGCATTTTGGAACTAAATTTCATCAGACAAGTGCAAAAAAAAAATCGTAAAATCATTAAATATTTTGTTGTTGGTGCTCCTTAAAATAACTAACTTAAATAAACTTTTCTTGAGCTAAGAGCTTTATATTATATGCTATATGTTGCTGTCAGTCCACTTTTTTATTGAATATTCTGTGCTTATAATAAAAACAATAACAAAAGGAAAAGATGCAGTATATTATTGATACTATAAGCATACTTATTGAGGTTTATTTTAGGGTTGCCAGGTGTCTGATTTTCAACTGGACTGGTCGAAAAGGGACCATGAAAGCTCCAGTGAGCATTGCTGACTGGGTCATTAAAAGTATAATTGGCATAGGGCTGGCAGGCTCCCTATCTAGCTCCATGCAGCTTCTATAAGCAGTAATTTGTCCCTCTAGCTGTTAGGTGGACGAATAGACAGGGATGCCTCTACACTGTGCCAGCTCCACAGCTACCATTGGCCAGGAACTGCAGCCAATGAGAGCTGTGTGGGTGGTGCCTGTGGACAGAGAGACAGCATGCATGGCATAGAGCCTCTTGAATGTGCTTTCACCGAAGGGTGAAGGGACATGTCACTGCTTCCAGTGAGCCCCACAAGATAAGCTCTGCCCAGATCCCACTCCCTGCAGCACCTCCCACAACCAAATTGACTGCCCCTATCCTGAGTTCTCTTCCACACCCAAATTCCATCCTAGAGCTTGCACCTTTCCTGCACTCAAATTCCCTCTTAGAGCCTGCAACCCCTTCTGCATCTCAACCCCCTCCTATACCCAAACTTCCTCCTAGAGCCCACACACTGTACTTCCCTCTGCCCCGCCCCAGAGCTCAGAAATCCAGCCAGTCCTCACTTCCTCCACCACCTGAACCCCTCTGCCATATACCAGAACCCTTTCCTATACTCTGAACCCCTCAGCTCCAACCTCAGCTCAAACCCCTCATCCCTGACCCCACTCCAGAGCCCACACCCCAGCCCTTCATGTCCTCCCGCACCCAACCTCTCTCCTAGAGCATGCATCCCTCACTTCCTCCTGCATCCCAGCCCTCTGCCCGTCCCACACCCTGAACCTCTCATTTTTGGCCCCACCCTGGAACCCACACACCTCCAGTCGGAGCCCTCACCTCCTTTGGCACCCCAGACCTCTGCCCCATCCATGTGAAAATGAGCTAATTAGTGATGGTCTGGGGGAGAGTGAGCAACAGAGGGAAGGGGGATGGAGTGAGTGCGATGGCCTAAGAAAAGGAGCAGGGTCTTGAAGAAGTGCAGAACCTCAGAGAAGGGGCAGGGTAAGGGAGTTTTGTTTTGTGCAATTAGAAGGTTGGCAGCCCTAGTTTATTCTGTTAATTCTTTTTTAATCTTGAAAGAACCTCATCTAATTGGGTCTTGATTGTCACACACAGGGCCAAATCCAGCATCCAAATTGAATTATCCAGAGACAAAGGTTGATATTCTGGCCCTGTTATAGTCATTGGCCACTCTCCTGTTGACTACCATTGGGGCTAGGATTCCCTCTCAGAACTTTAAGTAATAATCCCATGGACTGCAAAGTAGCTTTATGAATGTACGTCAGTCCAATAGTGGAGGTAGCTCTCTTTGGTCCCTGTGTATTTTGCCACAGTAGGGGTCCCTTTAGTCCTACCTCTGTCTTTGCATGCTTTCCTGCACTCTGCCCCATATTGAACTCTACAGAGGTGGGCTCCAGAGGGTGCTTATCTCTAGTGTATGACCCAATCTCTTCTTATTCAAAACACACACACAGTACAAGGACACCTCTGCAATTATGGAAGTGAGATTGGATTTTTTCTAGTATTTCTCTTAGAATTGATGGAATCTGTGAACATGCATCTGAGAAAAGAACTGAGTTCATTATGTATTTTCTTCCATAACACAAACAACATTCTTAAGAAACTATAGATCATTACATTATAAAATTATTCTTGGCATTATAGTAATATTAAACTATCAGGAGATAAGACAGACTTTTCCTGGATTTTGAAAGAGATTCATCAGAGAAGTTTAAACCTTCCCACATATTTAAACCAGGCATATTTACATTGTACTCAGGATAGAGTTCCATTTTAGTTGAATATTTCTTCTAGAAAAGGTTTGAAAATTCAACATAGTACAGTCCTTTGAAACATCTGTATGCTGTAGGCCTTGGGTATTTTTTAATCTTTCATCTTTTGTAAGTATCAAATTTCATTAGAAAAATAAGCTATAGGCACTGAGAACTAAGAATGGTGAAATTCAATATTCACTATGACCATTTCAAAAATGAACAGCAAAAGGGAAAAATGTAGCACAGCCTCTACTGTAGTGCTTTGCATCTAAATATCCTGAAGAGTCAAGAGATTTTAGGTACAATTTGTTTTATTAAATTCACCAGAGAACTTATTTTTTTAGGTGGTGTTACTTTGCTAAACATGTTTATTGCTAACAAGAATACATAGGTAATAGTCTAAATCTAACCTGCCTTCAGCTCTTTCAAGTTTTTATAATACTCTGTCCTCCGTGAATAGTTATGTTGTGAAAAGTTTGGATTAAATTGATATATTTTAGTAAATACATGTTATGTATTTTGAGTTACTGTGATTGTTTTTGAGTTGTTGACTTCAAGCAAAAATCTGTTAAGAACTCTACTTTATCCAGGCAATATATTATACTGAGAAATCTGAGTGAAAGTGGAGAGAATAATTCAAAACGTCTATTTCCTATCAGTTTAGAACAAAATAAATGTAGCAGCTGTTCATATTCTTAATATTCTCTTTATAAATTCATACTTTAATGAAAAATGTCTCTAGTCATAATACTTAAAATACTTATTCATGTAAAACATCATCATGTTCTGGCAAATAGTATTTTTTAAAATATTTGCATGAAACATACCAGCTCCATAACTAGAAAATCTACATAAAGTGTACTGAAATATGTTGGAAAAGCAAACTGAAAACAAACCAAAAGGAGTGTGGCCTGATTGTGAATGCCTTAATTATGTTAGTGAGGCATTTGCTCACATAATTAGTCCTACTAAAGTTATTGGGACTACGTGTATGAATAATTGCTCACCAGTAAGGGGAAAAGATTCACAATCTTGCCGTAGGAAGCCTTTCTAGACTATTTGTATGTTGGGGGAACACACACACCACTAAGCTAAATAATGTATTTTTCCTTTTTCTTCAGGTGTAATTCATGGATCATCTTTTGTTCTTGACATAAATGATTTTCTCCTTAAAACAAGTCTCAAAGGAAGAAGCAGAGCTCTGATAGGCCCCTTCTGCTGTTCTGTCAATGTGGAAGCTAAGTGGTGTAAGCACAGTGGTAATCCTGGTCCAGAGCAATCTGTTCCTAAAATTCATCTTGATTTAAGAGGAAGGCTGATACAGGTCTGTATATGTTTTTGGTTCTGATATTTAAGCAAATTTGCCTTAAATCTTATTCTCTTCCTAAACTACACAGAAAACTTGTAAAACATTGCATCATGAGACACTTCATTATGTTTGAAATTTTTTACGTTTTTCAAAGTGTGTATTTATATGAAACTACTGATCAAATAGAACAAAACTGCATACAATATTGTAAAGAACTGTTCAGACCACTTTACTGTAGTATGGCTGTATGTGTGTGTTCTCTTAAAAGTACTGTATCACGTTACTAACACTTAACATTTGAGGGCCTCTTCTGTTTTGTGTGTGCGTGCATATGTACATACATGCGTAATGCCTTGGGGCAGCTCTAATAAATGCACTTCAGTTTTTTAAAACTTACAGAAAATTCTCAGGGGAGTAATTGATAATTGTTATTAGTGGCAATTAACACTCAGTTTTACATGCTATCCGCCTCTTCAGTTCTGTGTGTCTGTAACTGGACGAGCATCCAAGAAACACAGGAGCTTTTGAAACAAAGAATTCTGATTCTGCTGTATAGCTTAAGCAAGAAGGCTGTAATATCATTAGAACAAGATCTATACATATTTACAGTAAGATTTATAAGCACCATATGTTAAAAATAAATAAACTCTAGCACATATACATAAAAAGAAAAATCTGTTATTTTATTGAGCCTTTTCCCCTCACCTAAATAAAGAAATTCTTAAAATCTCAGTATTATGATTAGAATCGATTGTATAATACCAAAATTATTAAAATATTTTCATGACTAAAATAAGCAAATTTGGTTCACTATTATTTATCTGCTAATTGTTGTTCACAAGTATTTAGATGGGCATAATTCATGAAAATGGTTCCAAATACCAAAACTTTCACCAGGTTTATCCCTGATGATTATTAGTACAAAATTTATTATTGAAGCACCCTACTCATTACTCACTGTTCACTATTATCCTTTTTCAAAAAGATTGTTAGTCAGAAAAAGATCAGATACCATGTGACTAAAGTGATCAGTTACAGACTACAAATAGCAAATGGCTGACATGAGAGCTGTTAAACAACCTCCAAGCAAATTTGTTAGTGTAAATATTTATAAACAAAACATTTGCAAAAATCTGGATCAGTTTGTAAGTGTTGGCAAAATGAAAATAGGTTTTATTAACAATTAATCATTAATAACAAATAATTTGACCAGCTCTAAATATGACCTCATGTATCACCATTATTAATGTTTACTATGGTAGTTCCTAGAAGTCCCACATGATATTGATGCCTCTTTGAGTTAGTTACTGTACCTACAGGTCCCTGCCCTGAAGATCTTTCAATCTAAATAGACAAGACAGATCAAGAGTGGGAGAAAATAATTGTTTATCACCACTTCACAGATTGAGAACTGAGGCACAGAGAAATTAGTAGAGCCTTGGGCAAATCACGTGTGGCAAAGCCAAGAGTTAAATTAAATCTTTTGTGTCCCAGCCCAGTGCCTTAACCACAAGACCATCCTTCCTTACTAGCACACTATAATCTGACAAAAAAAGTCTGTTGTCTCCTTTGACTGTAAGACACCCTTCTCCTCCTTACAGCATGAGAATTAAATGTTACTACTGAATCCTCCAGATTGTTTCTCCGGGTGACTGTGCTTTCTAGTCCTTGTTTCCCCTCGAGTACACTTACAATTCATGGTAGTGAGTTACTTCCAGTTAAAGACCATTTGTGATTCTACTTCCACTAGGCCATACTTTCTCCCACAATTTACATTTGGCTGCGGAGGAAAGGAAAACATGGTTCTCAGCCAGCTTTACTGCACGTCTTTTTAGGTCTCCACAGACATCCTGCTTCTGTACTCCATAGTGAAAAGATCTTTTGTGTTAACACTTTATTCCTTCCACCCACCTACTGTAGACTTCTGACCTACCATCTGGTGGTTTCATCCTGTGATGAAATCAGTAGATAAGGTTGCTTCTGTTTTTCTCTCTTTGCCTCTCAGTATGCTTCTGCACACAGAATCCTGAATCATTGATTGTCATCTCATTGTGTCAGACAAATACTTGAGATACTGCATTCTAGATAGCCTACTAATTTTTGGTGTTTTGATATTCCACTGGCCTAACACTGGAATTCTAAGGACCAGGGCTAATTAAATTTTGAGTGATATGGTGTGGATTAGACTAGCTACATCTTTAAGTGAAATGCAGAGGGGGTTCCAAGAGCATGTAAGGGCATTTGCTGAAAAATTCCATTGTCATCATTTTGTCACTGGTTTGTCCAAGCTTGCAGGATTGCTGCAGACAGCAGTGTGAATGAAGAAATGAAGCACTACTTGGCAAGGTGAAAGAGAATGAATATTTCTCTCTCAGCTGGGAAAGACTGATCCATACATTCCCAGTGCACTTGCTGCCTGCTGAAAGCACCCAATTAGGATTAGATATATTAGTGTTCAGACAACTGGGATTACAAATCATTCACTGTTATATGATTCACCATGCAGAGCCAGTTAACATGGAACAAACATTGTCCAAAGCAGACTGTGAAGAGCTTCAAAGGCTCTCACAAAACGAGATGACTAGGCAACAAAATGGCAGATTAATTTAAATGTTGATAAATGCAAAATAATGCATATTGGAAAACATAATTCCAACTCTACATGTAAAATGATGGGGACTAAATTAGCTCTCAAGAGAGAGGTCTTGGAGTTACTGTGAATAGTTTTTTGTTTTGTTTTTTTAAACATCCACTTATTGTGCAGCAGCAGTCAAAAAAGAAAATAGAATGGTTGGAGTAATTTAGAAAGGAATAGAGAAATACGGCAGAGAATATCTTATTGCCTCTATATAAATCCATGGTATGCTCACATCTTGAATACTGTGTACAGATGTGGTTGCCTCCTCTCAAAAACACATCTTGGCACAGGAAAAAGTTCAGAAAAAGGCAACAAAAATTATTAGGGATTTGGAAAGGCTGCCATATGAGGAGAGAGTAATAAAACTGGGACTTTTCATCATAGAAAAGAGAGACCAAGTTGGGATAAATAGAGGGCTATAATAAAATCATTATTATTGTTAGCCAGAATGGGTAGGAATGTTATCCTTGGCCTCTGTCTGTGAGAAGATGAGAATGGGTGACAGGGGAAGGATCACTTGATTATTACCTGTTCTGTTCATTCCCTCTGGGGCATCTGGCATTGGCCACTGTCGGAAGACAGGCTACTGGGCTAGATGGACCTTTGTTCTGACCAAATATGTTTTTATTGCAGAAGTCATTTCAACATTCTTTATAAACTCTGTCAGTTCTTCCCCCTCCTCCCTCCATGCCTTTCTCTTTCCTTCTGCTGGAAAGGTTTATGTATCTTCAGGATTTTTAAGTTTCAGAGGGGTAGCCGAGTTAATCTATAACAAAAAACTTAAAAAATAACAAAAAGTCCAGTAGCACTTTAAAGACTAACAAAACATGTAGATGGTATCATGAGCTTTTGTGGGCACATCCCAATTCTTCAGATTCAGGATTTTTATATCTGTTTTCCTCTTTTTTTCTACACACCTCAGTGTTTTGATTATGGATGACCTGAAGTGGAACCCTAGACATGCATCTCCCCAAAAATTTACGAACATTTAACTGAGATCATCTCCAAATTCAAACTTAAATCAAATCAACAGCAGGAGTTTCTGAAGGGGGTCCTCCCCAATGGAAGGGATCTAGATTTTAATCTGTCCTTTCCCCAAATTCAAAATTATTGGGATTCAGGGTTATGCTATGTCTGTCTTTCTAAGGTTCAGATAACATTTTATATTTAAAATAAATTTAAAGTATATTTATCCTTATTCATCAATTAAAAAGAGAGTCATAAACTGCAAAGTTTGGATCTAAGTCTGAATCTCAATTAAAACACATGGTAGCATATATATCAGGGGTGGGCAATAATTTTTGATGGGGGGTCACTCCCAAGATTTTGGAAAGCGGTCAAGGACCACACTCTTCCATGGTATTAATGGAGGATATGTGGGGTCTGGGATGGAGGTTGGGCACAGAAGGGAGCTTGGGGTAAAGGATTGGGGTGCAGGAGGGAGAATGGCATCTAGGTGGGAGTTTGGGTAAAGGAGGTGGTTGTGACCTAGGACAAGGAACTGGGGTGCAGAATTTTGGGATGTGACCTACAGTAGGAGGGAATTGTGATCTCCAGCAGGAAATGGGGTGCCAGATCTGGGAGGGGTATGGGTGCATGTGGAATAGCGGGGCAGGAGTATGGGACTGAGGGTTGGGAAGGGGAGGGGCTGATGTACCAGAGGCAGGTTCTCCCCAGGAGACTTACCAGCCTGCCTGAAGAGCTAAAGGCTTGCACAGCTTAAACTGTTTCTGCCTGCTCGGCCTTATGCTTGAGTGAGTGATCAAGAGGGTTGTGCTTTGTGGCTGCCTGTTGTTCAAACAGGCAGCTCCCATTGGCCAGTGTCTGTCCAATGGGATTGTGCTGGGGGCAGGAGCAGCGTCTAAATCTTCCCCGCTCCCCTGCGGACTCAAAGAGAAAGTGCCCCGCAGCTGCGTTTCTGAGCAGCGTGTGGGCTGCAGGGCAAGCAGGAGAGCCTGCCTGGGCTTTCCCACTGCCTCTGCAGGCCAGATCCGGTGGCTTGGGGGGCTGGATCTGGCCTGCAGGCCATATTTTTTCCCCAGGCCTGATGTATATTAAAAACAAACAAACAAACAAAAACAAAACACTACACTATACGCAGGGAGAGTCTCCCCATTGGGGAGAGGATAAGAAAGAAAGCAAGGAGATGGGAGGACAAAGATTTGGATCTGGGATTTTGACTATTATTTCCTTACCTATTTTTGCCCTATTGTATCTCTGCTTCCCCTATGTTCTCTCACTTTAACTAATCCCCCTGTTTTCTCTCCTCTTTTAGTCTTTCCTTTTCTCATGATGGCACTCCCATCTTCAGATTTTTTTTTTTCCATTACTGTTCTGCCACATTGCTCTTTCTTTTGCCCTTTTGATGGTTTTATGAGTAAGAAGAGAACTGGATTACCTTCCAAGAAACCGAATACCAGGAATAAGATACTCATAACTGTCACATGGTTTCTTGCTTGAGCAACATATACAGGTCTTTCTCTCCCAAGAAATATTGTGAAATTTACTTTATGCTGCAGTTTTTTTATCCTCTGTGTCAGGTTTATTAGGCATTTTTAATCAGCACATGTTCATGAATTATAGGATAGTGAGGGACTTCTATGTCAATGATCCAGAACCTTCACCTCCACAGACCCAAAATAGCCTGAATCTGATTGTCTAGACTTGCTGGAGAATTGGTGGAGGGTGAAGGGGATTTGAGCTTTAAAGTTCCCTGGTTTACTGTCAGTGAGTTTTATTGAATTTTACTGCTGAACTTTTAGGGCATTATTTATGATGTGTCAAGGATGGCTGAAGACACTGGAAAGGCATTTTTGTGTGTTTGCATAAATCTACATAAATAAATAAACTAAATTGGTAAATATGAAATAATCTCTGTTCACTGGCATATCTTTAGGGCACCCTGTTCCACATTTTCAGTTTTTAATCAATTGTCATGAATAAATTACCAGTTTTTGGAATTAAAAAAGATCTGCCCATCTGTTTTTTTGCATTCTTTTATTGAAGTGCTCAGTCCCAACAGATAAAGACATATTTGGTTTTAAAAAAAGCTAAACTTGGGGTAAAAATGCAAATCTATGCTTGAATACCAGCAAGAAAATCAATGCTTAGAGATGTTCAAGAAAAATAGATGGGAATTAAGAGGATTCATTGCACTGCAAGTACTGCAGCATTGAAATTAGTGTTCATGCTGACTGAATAATGGAACATGTTGAAAAAAGCAACACAAGAAGCTTAAGGAAGAAAGTGAATTTTAGGATAAGCAATCAGTATCAGGCACTTTCACTAGGACTTTAATGAAGGCAATGACACAGCAGAATTGTATCGATGAATTTGTGGGTGCTCTTTGTTTCATCAAACAACCACTTCTATTTCAGAGAGGGCTAATGGGCTATGTCTACACAGCAGTGTTATTTCGGAATAACTGATGTTATTCGAAATAACATAGTCTGTGTCTATACTACAAGCAGTTATTTCAACATAATGTTGAAATAATGTCAAGCTGGAGGACTTCTTGCTCTGAGTCCTATAACCCTCCTTTTATGAGGAGTAAGGGAAGTCGGAGGAAGAGTCCTCCTTCTAGGACTTCCTGCTGTGTAGACAGTGCCAAAAGCTGAAATAAGATGTTTTGACTTAAGCTACGCAATTGGCATAGCTCAAGTTGCATAGCATATTTCGGCTTTATCTCTGCTGTGTAGATGTGCTCATGGTGACTTTGTGTGACAAAACTGGCTAGCAGCAAAAACTCTTCCTAATTCAAACAATCTTGCTTGTAAGTATCTAAAAGAAAATGGTAATACTTTAAACTGAACAAATTGATGGAAATGTAGTGTCTAGTCTGATTTTTGATGAGTCACGAAAGATTTGGACCATCTGATTCTTGCCCTTTTTGTTTTCATACTGTTTTTCAAAGCTAATAAGCCTGTGTCGATGTGACATTCGTCCCCTCTTCTGTGAAAGCCATTTTGTTGGTGCAGCAACAACGGACATATTTGAGATGTAAAAGCTATCTTAGGAAAATGTGGCCATAACTAACACAGATTCTGCTGCCTACATGGCTAAATTTGCACAGGAGATTAAACTCAGTCAAAACCCGGAGCTACTACCTGTTATCTGTCCTGCTAATATTAAAGACATGAAACCTTGCATCATTGGATTCGGAATCATTTTCAAGCATGTGAACAAGCTGAAGACTTTGTTTTACACAGTGCAAGACAAATGCAGAGCCAGCTGCCTCTGTTACCTACCTATGTTGTGCCACACCAATGGGTGACCTTATATTTTGCTGCCTATCATGTAAATAACTCACTAGCTCTGCTAATGTGTCTCTTAGATCATCCTGAGTTATTGGTTCTGAAGTAGAAACTCTGAAGAAACTGGCAAATAACAAAAATGACCTCCATATCCTGCAAATCAAGCTAATGTTCATTGTTGAAAACTTGGGATCACTGTGTGACACACAGAAACACTGGAATTTTTTCTGACAGCTGCCAACACATATGCCAATACAGATATTTACCAGATTGTGACAACCAAAATCTCAGTTGAATTTAGCACAAAAGCTGCAGGACAAACATACAGCGAGAAAACCCACATGTTTCTGGATATCCTTCCAGCCCTAGAACATGAGAGAACCAAAAAAAGCATTCAAAACCTTCTGCACAACACTTAGCAAGAAACAGGAAATGACCGGTGCCTGTAATCTGAACCCCAAAGTGTTTGGTGCCAAAGATTTTTTTGCAGTGTCATCCAGGTGTTGCACCTCTTCCTCAAAGTGAATTTTGCAGCATGTTATGCGAGAGTTTTTCAACCATTTGCCACTAAAGATGAAAATTCAAATCTGAAAGAGGAATTTAGTATTTACATAAATATGCCTAATGCTTACAATGTGAATCTCGAGTCTGGCTTTTTTCAACAGTTGCACTTCCCAACTTCAACAAAGTGGCACAGCAAAGTTTGATTGTATTCCATGGAACTATTGTTGCAGAGCACTTACTTTCAAAGTTAGACTATCTCCAAGACAGCAAGAGGCTCAACATCAGTGCCTTTGCTCATAAAAAAGTTTCAATTTTTCTACAGTAAAATGTGTATATTATAAAAAAAGGCATTTTTCTAGTTTTTTGTTTAAATAACCATATTTCATCCTGGTTTTAGTGTTTGTAAATTAAACACTGAAAAATTCCCTGAATTTTTTTACAAATAACAACTGAAAATGTGGAACTCTAACGATATATATAATGAGACTTCATGTTATTCTCTGCAGTTCCTTCCTAATTTCCTTCTCATGCCCACCAATTTTAAGAGTAATGGAAAAGTATAAATGTAGTCAAAAGATTTAAGAAAACGCATAAAAACACTAACTAAAAGATCTTCCATGGGAACTTATTGCCAAACATGTATCACAAGAAGGTCATTTCAATGAGCCAGACTTAATGTTCTCTGAAGAATTACAAACCTAAGTGCCCATTTTGTAACACTATGCTCTGAACAGTTGAAACAGTATAATTACTTTCCTCAGAAGCTTATCCTAAAACCTGACTCAGTGGGACAATTCCCATCACTAAACAATGTGCCCAGCAGTAAGTGCAGAGCAGACCTTTAGATTATATATACTTCAGTTAAGTTCCTGTCTATTTTATATACCATGTGATGCATAGTGTGCTTTGGATGCCAAATAAATCATAAAAATAAATATGCTACTTAGACTGGAGAGAGAGACAAATTTGCCAAATGGCATGCTAGAGTCTTTTTGCCATTTAACAAGTTTGCAGAAAGTTACAGTATATGAAGATTGTGCAGCAAAAAAGATGTAGGTTCTTTATTTTTATTGATTTATTTACTTATTTTGTGAGTTCATTTAAAATAATTACATATTTTAAAGTAACTTTTTTGTCATCTTTTTTTGTTTTCTTTTCTATATTTTTATAAGGTCTTCTGGGGACAAGAACATTTGAATTGTTTAGTTCTTCTTCATGAACTTCTGCAAGAGTACCTTACTGAACAAGGCAAGAGGGAGGTACTGATCTCTGATCTAACATACCAGATTCAGTCTCCTATGGAAAAGAATCAACTCTCAAAAACTGAGCATACCTCAGATGATCTGAGAACAGGCCTCTTCCAGTACATACAAGATGCAGGCAAGAAGAGTATTATAGTTGTTTTGTAAAAAAATTGCAAAGTACAGTCATAACATTTTAAAGATCTCTTACCTATCACAAAGTTCTTTACCTTTTTTGGTAAAACAATTGAAAACAACATCTGCTACATCAACTTCTTTTTTATTTCTTTCCATTTAGCTGTAATCTTCTAAAAGTCAGGGAAATTGCTTTTTTATTTTCTCTCCTTTTGATCCTAAGAGATTTGTTTTTAACTACTTTTGTCTCATAAACCAACATGGTCCTTTTTAGAAATTATGTAACTGATTATAGCTTGCTTTCGTTTGACAGAGGCGCAGAAGCTGCCAAGTGCCTATGAAGTTGTGTTTTACAATGAAACAGAGGATAGTCCAGGAATAATGTTATGGAGATATCCAGAACCCAGAGTGCTTACCCTTGTAAGAATAACTCCTGTTCCTTTTAATACAACTGAAGATCCAGATATTAGCACTGCAGACCTTGGAGATGTTCTTCAGGTTGGTAATTGGGAATTTCTACTTTCCTTAATAAAAAAATAATGTTGTTTTAAAGTTTATTCAGTGTTTTAGAAATTGTTGTTAGTAAAAATTGTGCATAAAACAAACGTGAATTGAATTTTGAAGTTTGAACATATTGCTAATTTAAAGAGACTTAAATAGTATTTCCTACCATTTACCTGTGAAGGCTTTTTCATAGCTTCATAAATCAGAGTAAATCTCAGCAATTCTGGTTTGCAGGATTTTGTGTGAACCTTTAATCATGATTTCGCCCCTCTGACTTTTTCTTTGTGCTTTTGATTTGAATGAGCCTGAGAAATGCAAAGGGAAACTGAGCCCAAAGTACCGTGTTTTGCCTCATTTCAGGTGAAAACCACACACAACTGCTGAGCATTGAATATTTTCTACCAGAAACTATAAGCTTTCACCAGCAGGGTCTTCAGGACTTCTTTGCTATTTCCTCTAGTGTCTCTGGTGGATGGGTGGTTATCCCTCTTCCATATTCTTCTGGGTAAATGGTAATGAGCCTTCTTTTTCATCTTCTTGTGTGGGAGGCTGATAAAGGGACTCCAGTTCCAATATCCCAATCAATAAATCTCCTCTTCAGAAGCATTGTCTGGCTCTCTCTGTTCACCTAGTGTATGTCTGTATATCCATGAAGTGTTCCTACATCTGCCAACTGCATTGCTCTGCCACTATTTATGAGGCAAAATGAATAATTAGGAATTTTGTACTGTCTACTGTAATCCATCTTTATTATTTCCCTTATTCCATGTATTTCTATATACATCTTTATTCAACTATGAATTAATATTTTTAATTCTTTTTCACCTCTTTCTGAAAGCCAAATGCATCTTCTTTCTCATTCAGCTCTGCTTATTATTCAGCTTTCAAATAATATTGAAAAATAGATTAATTAAATAAAATGCCCCCTTCCTTTCCAAGTGAGTGAAAGATATTAAATTGTATTTTGTTATTTTTATAATGGTAATGGAAGAGTTTCTGTTTTAAAAATTGAATTATGCACCAATATGCATTAAGTTATGGATCAGGTTAATCTCCCATAGAAATATGATATACCATTATTACACTGCACAAAGTGCTAGTGATATCATTTAGGTGTCTTGCCAATTTCTTTGCCCTCTAGACAGGAAAGTTTCAACTCCTTTAAGCTGTATGAACTTTAAGAACTAAATTTTAAAAAATCAATTAAGCGTGGCCTGAGGTATCATCAAAGATCGAAATAGCATTATCATGCACTTTCTTGAGGACTCCACTCAGTCCATGTGAAAATCTGCTAATTGCAGACCTTGAAGACTATATTTTCAAAACAATGTGCAACAAGTTTTCTACATAAATCTCATAGTGAACAGAATTTGTTGGCAAAATTCCACATATACCACTTTAAAATTGTAACCCTATGTAGTAATATAGGTTCTCCACTGAGTATGTCAGAGTGGTCCACACTGAAGTTATGCATACTCCTCATGCATGCAAGACTAGAGGCTTTTCAATAGCAATGTCTTTTGGGATTGTGTATGCAGCCTGTGCCACCTTCTGTTCCTACACAAGGGCATAAAAGTAGGGCATCTGCATCCCTCCCTCAGTTCCTCTAACTGGGTGGCCGTTAAGGTGGAACCAAATCTTCCGCCCACAAGTTCTTAGCTTTTGCTAAACTTCTGCAAATATTAGAGAAATCTTCTCATTTTCTGAATGAACTGTCATGAACTATTTCCATCCATTTGAACTGAACTGGTTAGAACTCTTCATGCACCCTTGTACAGCATCCTTTAGTGTGGCAGGATTTAAGCCCTATTCATCCTTCTATAGACTAATCCCCCTGAAAGAAGGAGCAGGTTTCTCTCCTGTGTGAGTACATTAGCAGATTCTCTGTCTGCTTCTCATTCTCCATGAGAATATGTAAGGTGCAAGATGTCCATCTTCTTAAACTCTCCATGAAGGTGTCATCAGATCCTGAGAACAGTTTTCAAGTTATGCTGTCAGACAAGCCATCTTCATTCAACATCCTGTCTAGCAGAAAAGTAACACCTAAGACTAGTACAGAGTAGATGTACCTAAGGAGGCTGTGAAGGCTTGGACTATAACAGGGTTTAAAAGAGAACTAGATAAATTCATGGAGGTTAAGTCCATAAATGGCTATTAGCCAGTATGGGTAAGGAATGGTATCCCCAGCCTCTGTTTGTCAGAGGGTGGAGATGGATGGCAGGAGAGAGATCACTTGATCATTACCTGTTCGGTTCACTCCCTCTGGGGCACCTGGCATTGGCCACTGTCAGCAGACAGGGTACTGGGCTGGATGGAACTTTGGTCTGACCCAGTATGGCCATTCTTATGTTCTTATGGCACTGCTAACCAGTCATTACCAATATTGACACCATCAGCGCACATGGTGTCCTCAACAATTGAAGATGGTACACCTCCTCTGGCATCTACATCCACTCCAAATAGAAGCAGAGATTCCAGATGGAACTCCATATCCTCTCATAGGGACAGATACTGTATGGTTGCTGAAGATGAATCCACAAGATACTGTGCAGCATGAAGACTGGGGAAAAGGAGAAGCTTATGTTACAGCAAACTTCTCTGGCACCAACCCCAGTTCTGATGATGCACCGGTCACTGTTGATGCATACCATGGAGGATTAGCCCAACGGAGAACCAGGACTACCATTGGTACCAAAACACCTACCTGCACCGGTACAAACTCTGATCTTGAGAACACTAGATATTTTGGCACTACCTTGGAACAGTTCTGTTCCTCCTTACCATTACTGTGGCATACATTTTCCCCATCATCCAGTAAAGAGCTGCTTTCTCTGAGGTCAGTGATCAATACTGCAATGATACCCTACCACCTTATCCTAAAGATCTCCGCCACCACCTGTCCATCAGGAATAACCCTGGATTGACCAATAATCTACAAGCCATCCTTATTGCTATGGCCCTGCTGGAGTACCGGGGTTCACTAACTGAGGCATTAAGAAGCAGATCCAAGAAGAAGAGGCAACTCCCCCACTCAGCATCCTTAGCTGGACCACCTTGACAAAGTACCAGGAAGAGCCAGATCCAGGGACAGAGCAGCACCAAACTTTTGTATTACTGCCATAAGACCTTTCATTTTTGTCACTTGATGAAATGTTATCGCTAGGACCTGAAGACTTTAAAGTGTTCCAGGAGCTCCTTGTGATGATTGCTGAGGCACTGGAGATTGAAACAACAGTCTCACTGAAGAAACCCATAAGCTATTTGATGTCTGTCAACTTCTGGTCCAGCTGCAAAATGCTGGAGAAGTAGTACTTAGTACCTGCTACAGTATATGACTTATTCTACACCTACCTCAAACAGGGCTCCTTATGTCAATGGTAAAATAAAAGTTAAAGTCAAGTAATAGTTGCCTCAAGGGCAAGGGTTTCAAATAGCTTGACCTTTCATGAGAAAGTCATACTCCATTGGTTCCTTGAAGGGGCAAAATGGCCAGCCCTTTTTGCCTAATATTATCTGGACAAGGTGAAAGTGATTTAACAAAAGAAAGCACTCACATGCCTTCTGTACTGCCCATAGTACTAGGGCCTTGATGTGCATTCTGGACTCTCAAGATGTCCACACTCCTTGAGATGGACCTGGTAATTGAGTGTGTATCTCCAGAGAGTACAAGGTGGCTTTTGAATCCTTCAGTGAGTGCAGAACATTATATATCCTCTGGCTGAACAGCTCTGAGCCCTTGATCGTGGCCTGTATATTTCTCAGAACTCAGCATCCCAATAAGGATGCTGGATGCCTGGGGCCATGATTCTCCCAAGGAAACAGCAAGTGTGTCATGTATTGCTCCAGATGAACCTACACTACTGCTCCCAGGGCAATATTCTCCTCCTTATCTGGTGAGAGCAGTTCAACTGTGCCTTTCCTCTGTTGCCACTCCGATCATAAGTATTACACAAGATCCAATAGGATAGTGCAACAGTCATCCTGATTGCTCCTTTCTGGCCCAGTTATGTTTCCCCAACCTTTTGGGCATGTCATCTCACCCACTGATCACATTCCCAGCATTCTTTGAGCTTCTGACCCAGTTCAATGGCAAGATCAAATGGCCCAATGCACAACCACTCTACTTCGTGGCATTGTATTTGAATGGGCATCATCCCTACAACATGCATGCTCCTTAGTCATATGAGACATCTTCTGTAATAGCACAAAAAACTCTACTAGAAAGTATTCCCGAGCTAAATGGCAGTGCTTCTTGTTCTGCTCACAGCAAAGAGGTGTAGAGAAGCTACAGTTATTCACTTCATCTTAGACTATATCCTATTTTTGAAGACATTGGGTCTGTACCTCAGCTCTTTGTGAGTCCAGTGGCTGGCGATTAGTGCGTACCATCTAGCTGCTCAGGGTTACTCCATTTTCACATACCCATTAACCAACAGATTCTGGAAAGGCTTGATAAGAACTTTCTTGCCTCCTCAGAAGATTGGGCCCCATTGGGACCTGAATCTTAGTTTTGGGGGGAGGGGTTAGTACTAACAAGGTCCCCTTTTAGCCTTTAGCTACTTGCTTCATGTCCCTCTTCTCCAAGAATGTTGCCATTCCTGTAGCTATCATATCAGCAAGGAGGATCAGTGAGCTGGGAGCAATGATGGCAGACCATGAAGATAAAGCTTGTTTACACCCATACCCCAAATTTATTTCTAAAATAGTTTTGGAATTTCATATGAACCAATCTGTTCACTTACATATGTTCTTCACAAACTGCACATATAGAATGTAGGTTCCACTCCCTCGATGTTCAACAAGCTTTGTTTGACCTCTTATCTGCAGAGAACAAGACTAATCAGGAAATCTGAGATAGTTTATCACTATAGCAGAAAGAATAAGAGGACATGCCATCTACACTTAGAATTTCCAAATGGATATCTGGCAGCATTCTATTCTGTTTTCAGCTCTCTTCCCCTAGGGTTAAGAGCTCACTCTACTCGAAGCCCAATGAATGATCATAGTGTGTCTTCAGAATGTATCCCTCCTGAACATCTGTAGAGTGACCACATGGAGTTCCATTCACATGTTTGCAAGGCATTCTGTCCTGGTGTAGGACTGGGCTTCTGGTGCCTTCTTTGGGACAGAGATTCTCCACTCAGCCTTACTGTCTTCATCCTTTCACCCTCCTCCTGCTTAGGTTCTGCTTGTCAATCTCCCACAATAGAATACAATCACTCTCAGAAACCATCACTCACAGAAAAAGAGGTTACTTACCTGTAACTAGAGGAGGTTACTTCCTGTAACTGGAGGTTCTTCAAAATCTGTGGTCCCTATCAATATTCTGTTACCTGCCCACCTTCCCCCATGCTGCAGAACTGCGCTGATTTGCAGTTGAAAAGGAACTGAAGAGGTTCCACCTCACCCTTTGTCACCTGCACCATGAGTGAAGTCGGGACACAGGCATGGACCCTACTTTCAAATTCTTCAACTTCAAGCACCTGCTACACATGCCTTTTCAGACTCTCCAGTTACATGTAACTAACCTTTTATTTACCTGACAATAACTGTGGTTCTAGATGTTGTCACAGTGGATCCCATGATCTTCCCTCCATCCCTGCTTTTCAAAGTCCTTCACAAAGCGTGCTTTGAGTTTCAAGGCAACTGAGAGAGGATTATAGCTTCTTTGCCGTTTATGGGTGTACACGGAGGCACAGTGTCCAAGTGAGGCCCTGACAGACACTGCTATTCAAAAAATTCCAGTCTCAAGTGCAAGAGGCACATACACACCTACAATAGGAGCAGCACTAACATCTCAAAGAAACAAAGTTACCATACAGTAAGTAGCCATTCTAAACATGGGAAGTGTTTGCTTTTTGATTGGAATAAAGTTGCTATCTGTGGGATGCAGAGCAGCCTCTGTCCACTGGGACCTCGGGCCTGCTATGGACATAGGCTGCTTTGCCCCCTCAAGCACTGCTGTTGGGAGCGGGGTCAAGTGACACCGGGGAGCTGGTGCTAGTGGGAACCCGCTTTTAAGTCGGTTCCCCCCTCCCCCCTGCCTCCCCACTATCACCTCTGTAGGAGGCAGCAAGGAGTGGTAGATGGGTCCACGGAGCCAGCATGTGCAAGGAGTCTGCTTGAAAGCCAGCTCCCCACTCATACTGGCTCTAGTCTACCCCCCTCACCCTCCACACTGCTGCCTCTCTAAATTTAATATGAGCCCAGATGGAACACAAAGTCTTCCAACCTGGGTACAGAAATTTATTCTAGACTTTTTTAAAAAGACCCTACAATGTCTACAGGTTATTCTTGTTCTGCTTTGTCTTTATAAAGACAATTCACAAGGTAAAGGAAAAAGAAGAGACAAAAATAATTTTTATTCAAATTCACTTTTAGTGAAACAGTACAAATGCTTCAGCATATTTGTGAGTGGTATACTTATGATTAGCACATTTTAAAAGGGAAGCAAATAAGTTTTAAAAAGAGTAATGATACAAAAGTGCAAACAAAGCATATTTAAAACAACTTTCCCAGTAAGGAGCATGTTTTGAAATACTGTGGGTTCCCATACTGCAGGCAGCTGTGATACCAATAGGCTTCAGTTCTGTACTGTCAGAGAAATTCAGTCTAAGGTTCACGTATGTAATTTCATTATGAATGAGAATTCTCAATTATCACTTTGAAGGCTGACAGGTTCTTCTCCCAAGAATCAGGTCCAATGTTATTAAAATTACTATATAGTTGAGAATGCTAATTTGCAAAGTTCCGACTAGGTATTTAAAATCCTAGTTCATCAGTTAACCAGCTAAGCATTAGGTTAACCTACCGTTTATCTGGTCAACTAACGAAGCAGGAGCCAGGCAGGGGCCGACTGGATCAACCCCTAGTCCATGGGGCTTCTGCTCCCAATCCCGCGCTGGGGCTGGCTGCCAGTTGCCAACTCCCAGCCCCTGCCAGAGCAGCCCCTGTCCATGCTGGGCCAGGCTTTCTGTGGACAGAACCCTTCCAGTGGACAGAGCCTTGCTCCAGACGAGAGCAGTCCCTGTCCCGCAATGGGCCCTCTCTTGGGCTGGAGCAGCCCTCTGCCTGCAGCAAGTGGGGAGCTAATCCAGCCCCCACAGGTTATTGGTTAATTAGAACGGGTAAGCCTCATCCACTCAGGGTGAAGCTCACTGGTTTACCGATTACCCGGTTAACCTTTTCACATCCCTAGTTGCAACACTCACACTATAGGAACTCTCCAAGATTTACAAATAGTTTATGAATACATTTAGCACATTCACAAACACTCAGTAAGGTAGATAGAAATAATACAGAAAGTACATCTGAGCAGCCATACTCACACTGTCCCTTGCAGAACAACCTGAAATGTCATCCATTATCTTCATCACCATCATCATCCTCAGCTTCATTAGTGACCATCATTCTGACATTTCCCAAGGACTGCATCTCACTCTCCCCTCCTGTTAATAGCCTGGGATATCACTTTTATAATATATTACACTTACGCTACAATGTGTATATTCAGTAGTGGTTTCTCGCTCATCCTCATTTGTATTTTCTCCCCTTATTAAAGTTTAGGTATCCATCTTACTATATATTTTAGAAATGTGCATCTGTCTATCTGTCCATCTGTCTGAGTCCTTTTGTTCAAGAACTCCTCCTAAATGTTAAGAGCTAGAACCAAAAATATATACATATGTGGCTTCCTCTTATCATAACTTAGAGCAAGGTCAGGGTTTGGTTGTGCCAGGATAATGTACTATGCATGGAATGTGATTGTTTCATACGAAATGGAAAGGGAGGGATGTAAGAGCAAGGATAGTTACACTCCTGAGTGACCACAGGGAAGCAGCAAGCGCCCCAGTGAGCAGTCACTGCCAGTAGCATGGCCCTGCGACTTCAGCCTGTCTCAAGGAGCTGCTGCTGGCTGCCATGTGGCCCTCTACCCCCAGAGAGAAGCCAGCAGATGGCCTGCGCAGCCCCCACCACGCTAGGCCTGCCCTGGGTAGTGCCCCTGCTATTCATGGGCTGGCCCAGAGAGAGTCTGACAGGCAGGGAGAACAGCCACCACCCTGGGCCAGCCCCAAAGAAAAGCTGAAGAGCAGGGTGTTTGGTCCCCAGGCGAGCCCCAAAACTGGGCAATGCTGGGTAAGTCTTCTATATGTTAGTATATTAAAGATTTTAGCTCTTCATATACATCAGTTTGTTGCCACAAACTGGTACTCTTGTAGTCACATTTTTTTTTAACTTTTCAAAAGCTGGTTATTAGCTCATGTTTCTATGGCTGGCTAATGTCATTATGGACAAAATTACCACATACACTCTGCTTCCAGTTCCCCAAAACATAGGGGTTACTATTGGCCTGTTTATCTATGCCGAAGTTCATAAGTCTTATGCTAACTGCTAACTGCTGAAGCCAACATTTTATAAAATACAAGCCCATAGGTTCTTTGCATTACTGCTGAATATAATAAAGGCCAGACAGTGAATATAATAAAGGCAAGCAAGCACTATGAGCCATATCATTGAGTGTAAACATTTGTCTTAGTCAAGTTACTTAGAGTGATTTATATATATATTTCTTTGCTTCCTTTATTGTGGGAGGAAAAGAGCTTTTCATCTGTGATTTTGTTAAAAGCGTTCGGGTTTTGTGTTTGGGGCGGAAGAGAGGAGAAACCTCTCAGTTTGGTTACAGCCATGAAAATCCCAATTTTGCCTGTTTTAGCTCCTACAAACACTCTTCTGGCTCCTCATGACTCATCATCACTCCAGACAAAAGGGAGTTGAAATTTGCTGATCTCTTGTTAATTTGTTAGAAAATTCACTGTTCAGTGACATGAAGTATTTCCTACCCCACACATGCTAAGACCATTCCTGTGCAGTATACCCATTCCTGTTGACCCAGACAGCAAGAAACCAAAACCAGACATTTTATTTTTCTAGCATTTGCACATACTGGTTCTCTGACAGGTCAGGTCCTAACTTATTGCCACCACTCTCCAAATTGTTTCCCTGGCTCTGCACTGCATCGTTTATTGACAACGGAGATTTCTACATGTTCATTACATAGAACATAAGAAAACTTTTAAGCTTCATATACTCATTTTTAAAGTTAGACTTCAAAATGTAGAAAGCGACAAAATTATACTGGTTTCAGTATAAGATTTGGTTCATGCCAAAACAACATTGTTAGACCCAAGTAGTGATCATTTTAAAGCTCAATATCTAGCACACCATCACATTTAGAAACATTTGCTCTGTATCAGTAGAAACTGAGTGATCTTAAAGAAAAGTTCTGGAATCATAATTAGCACAAAAAGATGTTGCATATCATCTACAGGAGATGCTTCTTTCTTCCAGACTCGACTTTTGCAGAATTTAAATGAGTATTTTTCATACTGTTCAGCCCTGGTTACTTACCACTATCTGTAATGCTGCATCATCAATAAGATCTTTTCTGGAACTACCTTCCTCTGTTTTCAGGGCTTATTTACTAATTTAGGTGCATTTTCTGCATATACGTTCACGTGTGCTTGACTTTATGTACTTATATGGCTCATTAATTAACGCTAATTTGAAGTTAAAGTTTAGTAAATATGCGTTTTCAGGATTGGGGCCTTATTCATGAGAAAGGAAGTGTGGTAGAATACTTTGGAAACACAAACACAGTGTCTTAGGAAGGAAGGATTTGCAAACTTCCAGCATCAGGCTGCTCCTTTCCCATGCCCACCCAGGTTTTTCTGAAATGGCTCCATAGCATCACAGTTTTCTATAGGAGTCTGTCTATCTGTTGCCATCTAGCCTGCAATCAATTTAATAGTCATATTTTAGCTGTATATTGTGTGGGATAAAGATATATTGCAGTCTAGACATTAGAAAACTTGGATGGTAAATGAGGTTGTTGAATCAAAAACCTTGAGAATCATTTGAAATGCTAACATTCCATATCCTTTAAAAATGTGGGAAATCTATTTTTATAATAAAATACACATTTAACAAATTAAAAACACTTGCCAACTGGAAAAATACTAACCATCTTAAACCATCACATCATTTACTAACAGATATTTATTAGTTTGCTTCTTTTTTCCTTACAAGTTTACATAGTTTTATTGAGTTTCTCCACTATGCTGATCCATTAGCTGCAATAAATTGCATAGGGTGGTTGTGTAATCTCCATCATTGGGGATTTTTAAAAGCAGGTTAGACAAATATCTGTCAGGGATAGTCTAGTTGGTGCGTGATCCTGCCTTGAGTGCAGGAGCCTGGAGTTGATGACCTCTTGAGGTACCTTCCAATTCTAATATTCTATGATTAAATAGTACATGTTGCACCCCTATAAACCGGAACTCTCTGTTTTGGCAACATCTGTGGTCCTTCTGGACCATAGATGTTCCAGGATCAGAGAGGCCTGGTGCTCTGTGGAGGGTGAGGGGGCCAGGAGCCTGGCACTATGTATAGTGGGGGGACGCAAGGCCCAGCTGGGCTGTGGATGGGGGGGAGCCAACGTGTGGCTCAGCTGGGCTGTGGGGGCTGGGAGCCGGCGCACAGCTCAGCTGAGAGGCGGCGAGTAGTGGCTCAGCTGGGCTGTGTGGGGAGCCGGGAAGGCAGGGCAGGAGAGGCTGGCAGCAGGGGGCCAGAAATGATCTCTCCTAGTCAGGAAAAATTACTCATCCGGGACCAGTCAGGTCCCGAGGGTGTCAGACCAGGGAGGTCCAGTCTGTATTGAGTTCTGAGCAATGATGCCTTTTGTTTTTTCTTGGTGTCAAGATGGAGGTGATGAGCTCTAACATATATTTTATCAACTTTTCTTTCTTCTACACTTCTTGAAGTGGAGACAGAATTTAGAGCCACGACAAGCACACTTCTGTGTAATTGTTGTCGGTTAATGATTGGTGTCATGCAAATATTCAAAATCACAAGGAAATTTTAAGATCTAATTTTCCTTCCCAACAAACGACTATCCTCATTATTCAGAATGATTATTATTAATGATTATTCAAAATGGTTGTGAATGAAACATTGAGTCGCCATTTGAAAATTTGACTCTATATCAAGAAAGAGGTGTAGTCTGAGTAGAACAAAGAGTCTGGAAGCTCCCGAGTGAATCCTCTACACTGACACGTCCCTCTGTCTCTCTAAACAAATATCAGTCTTTCTGTTTCTGTTTCTATATCTTTAAAATGAGAATAATAATGCTTGCCTATTCACCTGTCTGGGTGCAAGATTTCTTTGATTAGTATTTGTAAAGTGTGTTGAAGATTTAATATCCATATATATGAGCTAAATATTTTAATAAAAGTCATTGTGGGAGGAAGGGACACATACTTGAGTGGCAGTTTAATGTTCTCTTGAGAATAAAGCTAAGAGCACATATATTATTCCTTATTCATGTGATATAGTGTGGACTGACTCTAAACCACAGCTAGTATACCCTTTATGTAAAGGGGAAACCACTAAAGATCCCATTAGACAGTAGGAAATTCAAATGTTGCTAAATGCATAGAAGTTCAATCTACACTACAGCTAATATGCTAAAACATATATGGAGAAGAAAAAGCATATCCCTCTGACAATTTGACGTAGTGGAAGACAACATATATTTCCTGAGAGTCAAGTTAATCCCAGGGCTGTCTCCATCTAAAGTGATTTTAGGCAAGGGCAATCCATTATTGCTTAAATTGGTGAGAGCAAAAAAAGAACAGGAAGTCAGCGATGTAGTAAGGATCATACTTAACTTGAAAGCAGGGAAAAGGCCAAAGTGTGGAAATATTTCAGGGAATTGATCCAAAGGATAAAAATGAAGACCAAGGCAGAGATAAATATCACTTTTGAAATGTTAAAAGATTCAAGTTTTAAATCTCAGATGAAACCATTATACCTTGTCAAAAATGACGAGAGTAAAGGTAGAAGAAAATGTTATTGTGGTTAAAGATATAGTAGATATTTTTTAAAAGATTTGTCTTTATTTACAAATGGAAAAACAGCTAACGGTGACCTAAGTTATGAGAGGGTCATATTACATTTAGAACATTATCTTGCATTGGCAATTTCTGAAATGAAAAGACTAAGGAAAAGAAGTATCAGTTTTTACTTAACATGTGAAAACTGAGTTTCACAAATATGTCTAATGGTGAAATTTTGTCATATCACATATCACAGTATAATGGCAAGATTGAAGTCATGAAACTGGGGTTCTATCCGTCCACTGTCAGAAGCTACCATTATGCTTTTGGTGAAGTCACTTAACCTTTATATGCCTCAGCCTGGAGCTGATACAAAGGCAGCAAAGGGAGGGGGATGGGTTGCGTGTAGTTTTTTGGATTAACCAATAATACCAGGTTTATCAGTTAATCGTTTAAACGTCTATACGCTAACATCTCTAAAATAAACAATGGATATAAGTGCATCCCTCTGGGCAGAGTTTCCCAAAGTTCTTTGGCCACGGAGTATGTAGTCCTGAAAATTTGGCGGAGTCCTTAAAATATGGTGATTTTTAATTCAATAGGTATCCAAATAAATAGGCAAAGTTTTGGAATTCTATTTTTATTTCTTGTATATTTCTTTTTTTTTTTTCAAGAAGACTATCAGAAAATTATTAACAAAATAACAGGGTCATACAACTGTCATTAATATTTTCTCATGGAGACCCTGGACCCATCATGAGGAGCCCTAGGGTTTCCCGCGCATTGGGAAATCCTTCCCCAGGGTATTCTAACAGCAGCATATCAAGAACTTGCTATGCAGTCCACAAGCACAAGTCTGATGTGTAGAGCAAAGATGTTCAGGGCTGTGACTGGAGTTTTCAGGGAGAACAGCACAATGTGGGTGAGTGGCTGTTGAGAGCTCTCTCACATGCTTCTTCTAGCTCTCTTTTCATTACTTCTATCTCACTTTGTGTTGCTTTAGCTATGAAAAAGTGAGGAATGCATGCTACAAAAGCAGCTTGTTTCCATTTTCAGAGAATGCTTTGTGCTGGTGCACATATCACTATCCTAATGCAATTTATCTAACTCTTTTTTGAACCTTGTTAAAGTCTTGACCTTCACAACACCCTCTGGCATTGACTTCCACAGGTTGACTATGTTGTTTGAAGAAATACTTCCTTTTGTTTGGTTTAAATCTGCTGCCTATTAATTTCATTTGGTGACCCCCTAGTTCTTGTATTATGGGAAGAAGTAAATAAGTTTTCTTTATTTACTTTCTTCCCACCCATCATGATTTTATAGACCTCTCTCATATCTCCTCTTAGTCTTCTCTTCTCCAAGCTGAAAAGTCCTAGTTTTATCAAACTCTTCTCATGTCAGCTGTTCCATATCCCTAATCATTTTGTTGCCCTTTTCTGAATCTTTTCCAATTCTAATGTATCTTTCTTGAGTACAGTACATACAGTGTTCAAGATGTGGGTATACCATGGTTTTATAAAGAGGCAATAAGATATTTTCTGTCTTATTATTTGTCCCTTTCTTAATGATTCCCAACATTCTCTTTGCATTTTTGACTGCTGTTGCATATTGAGTGAATATTTCAGAGAGCTATCCACAATGACTCCAACATATCTTTCTTGAGTAATAACAGTTAAATTAGACCCCATCATTGTATATGTTTTGGGATTATGTTTTCCAGTATGCATTACTTTGCATTCATCAACATTGAATTTCATCTTCCATTGTGTTGCCCATTCACTAGTTTTGTGAGATCCTTTTGAAGCTCTTGGCAGTCTGCTGTGAACTTAACTTTCTTGAGCAATTTTGTATCATCTGCAGATTTTGTCACCCCTTTCTCCAGATCATTTATGAATTTGTTGAATAGTATTGGTCCCAGCACAGATCCTTGTGGGGGAGGAGGGACACCACTAATTAACCCTCTCCATTCTCAAAACTGACCATTTATTCCTGACCTTTGTTTCCTATCTTTTAACCAGTTACCAACCCATGAGAGGCTGTTTCCTCTTACCCCATGACAGCTTACTTTGCTTGAGAGGTTTTGGTGAGGGATCTTGTCAAAGTTTTTCTGGGAATCTAACTACGTTGTATCCACTGGATCCCATTTCTCCACATGCTTGTTGACCCCCTTAAATAATTCTGCTAGATGGGTGAGACATGATCTCCCTTTACAAAAAAACATGTTCACTCTTCCCAAGTAAATTATGTTCATCTATGTGACTGACAATTCTGTTCTTTACTATAGTTTCAACCAGTTTACCAAGTACTGAAGTTAGTCTTACTAGCCTGTAATTGCCAGGATCACCTCTGGAGCCCCTTTTAAAAATTGTTGTCACATTAGCCATCCTCCAGTCATTTGGTACAGAAGCTCATTTAAAAGATGGGTTACAAATCATAGTTAGTTGTTCTGCAATTTCACATTTGAATTCCTTCAGAACTCTTGGGTGAATGCCATCTGGTCCTGGTGAGTTGTTGTTTAGTTTATCAGTTTGTTCCAAAACTTCTTCTAATGACACCTCAATCTGAGACAGTTCCTCAGATTTGTCACCTAAAAAGAATGGCTCATATTTGGGAATCTTCCTCACTTTCTCTGCCATGAGGACCGATGCAAAGAATTCATTTAGTTTCTCTGCAGTGGCCTTACTGTCCTTGAGTACTCCTACAGCACTTTTATCATCCAGCAGCCCCACTGATTGTTTACCAGCAGCCACACTGGTCATTTAGCAGGCTTCTTGCTTCTGATGTAGTTAAAAAAAAGGCTATTAATTTTTGAGTTTTTGGCTAGCTGTTCTTCAGATTGTTTTTTGGCTTTCCTTATTATATTTTTACACTTTATTTGCCATATCTTATGTGCCTTTTTATTTTCTTAACTAGAATTTAACTTCCACTTTTTAAACAATGCCTTTTTGTCTCTCAATGCTTCTTTTATTTTGTTTAGCTATAGTGGCACTTTTTTGGTTTTCTTTTATCCTTTTTAATTTCAGATACACATGTAAGTTGAGCTCAGTTATAGTACAGGTTGGACCTCTCTGGTCTGGCACTGTTGGGACCTGACCGGTCCCAAATGAGAGAATTTGCCAGACCAGGGGAGGTCTCCTGCCACCAGCTCCCAAGCCCATCACCTGCGGCTGGCAGACTGCCCCAGCAGACATCCTGCTTCCCCCTCCCCCCTCCTCCTCCAACCTGGCTGGGCTACTTGCCCTGCTGCTTCCGGCTTCCTGGGCAGCAGAGGCTCTGGCTCCTGCCACAGGTCTCCAGCCCTGCCCATTCAGTGGCAGCCATGGGGCTCCAGCCCCAGCCCCACGTTCCAGGGGCTGCTGCAGGCTCCGACCCCGCAGTTGCTGCGGGGCTCCAGTCCAGCCCCGCATTCCAAGGGGTTGCTGTGGGGTTCTGGCCCCACCCCATGCTCCAGGGTTCTGCTGTGGGCCTCCAGGCCTGAACCTACTGTGGGCCTTCAGCTGCAGGGCTCAACTCCAGCCCCACAGGGCTCAACTCCGTTCTAGCCCAGTGCCAACCCGTGCTGCCAGGGGACTCTGGCCCAGCCCCATGCTGTTGCGGGCTGCTAAAGGCTGCCATGGGGCTCCAGCTGCAGTCTTGTGCTGCCCCCAGCTGGGCTGCTGACCCTATTGCCCCTGCCAGGCTGGTCCTACTGCCCTTAGGCTCCCAGGCTCTCTGGTCCAGGAGCATCTGTGGTCCTGCCAGACAATGGATGTTGCCAGACCAGAGAATGCCAGGTTTTGGCGGTACAACCTGTATCTTTAAAAAGTGTACTTTAAAAAGATTGCATGCAGCTTGCAGGAATTTCACTTTTGGTATTTTGTCTTTTAATTTTTATTGAACTAAAACATTTTTGTGTAGGCCCTCTTTCTGAAATAAAATGCTGTAGTGTTGGGCAGCTGTAGTGTTTTCCCTGACATAAGGATGTTAAATCTCATTATATTATGGTCACTATTACCATGTGGTCTGTCTATTTTCACTTCTTGGACCAGATCCTGTATGCTGTTAAGGATCAAATCAAGAATTGCCTCTCCTATTGTAGGGTTCTAATTCTAGCTGCTCCAAGAAGCAGTCATTTAAGGTGTCAAGAAACTTTATCTCTGCATCCTGTCCTGAGGTGACACATACCCAAGTCAATGTGTGGATATTTGAAATCCCCCATTATTATTGAATGTTTTATTTTAATTGCCTCTGTAATCTCCCTGAGCTTTTCACAGTCAGTGTCATTATCCTGGTCAGGTATATCCCTACTGCTGTATTCTTATTATTAGAACATGGAATTACGATCTATAGAGATTCTATGGTACTGTTTGGTTCATATTTTTACTTAATTTGATTCTACACTTTCTTTCACTTATAGTTTGCAGATTACATTAAACTAGGGGGGAGAGATAGATATGCTGGAGGGTAGGGATAGGGTCCAGAGTGACTTAGAGAAATTAGAGGATTGGGCCAGAAGAAATCTTATGAGATTCAACAAGCACAAGTGCAGAGTCCTGCACTTAGGACGGAAGCATCCCAAGCACTGCTACAGGCTGGGGACCAACTGGCTAAGCAGCAGTTCTGCAGAAAAGGACCTGGGGATTATAGTGGATGAGATGACTATGAATCAACAGTGTGTCCTTGTTGCAAAGAAGGCTAACAGTAAATTGGACTGCATTAGTAGGAGCACTGTCAGCAGATCAAGGGAAGTGATTATTCCCCTCTATTTGACACTGGTGAGACCACATCTGTAGTATTGCATCCAGTTTTGGATTCACCCACCCTTACTTACATAAAGCATGTTGACAAATTTCAGAGTCCAACAAAAAGCAATGAAAATGAGAGGACTGGGCCACATGACTTTTAAGGAGAGGCTGAAGGAACTGGGCTTAGTTAGTCTGCAGAAGAGTGAAGGGGGATTTGATAGCTGCCTTTAACTACCTGAAGGCAGGTTCCAAGGAGCTAAGCTATTGTCAATGGTGGCAGATGACAGAACAAGGAGCAATGGTTTCAAGTTGCCATGGGGAGACAGGGTTTAAGTTGGATATTTGGAAAAACTATTTCACTAGTTGGGTGGTGAAACACCAGAATCGGTTATCTAGGGAGATTGTAGAATCTCCATACTTAGCGGTTGTGAAGGCCAGTCTTGACAAAACCCTGGCTGGAATGATTTAGTTGGGATTGGTCCCATTTTGAGGAAGGGGCTGGAATAGATGGCCTGCTAAGATTTCTTCCAACCATACTCGTCTATGATTCTGGTAATGTATAGTATTCTGTAATCACTCGGTACAGCTACACTGTGCGGGGGGGGGGCAGGTTTTCCGAAGAGGCATGGAAATAGTGCTCGCATTTGCATACCTTCTTCCATTTTTTTCCCCGGCAGAGGCTTTTCTGCCATTTGACCCTGTCTACACGGGGCCAAATGTCGGGGGGAAAAAACCCTCTTTCGAAAGCCCCTGTAAACCTCATTTTACGAAGAAGAAAGGGGCTTTTGAAAGAGGGAGGTTTTCTGACATTTGGCCCCGTGTAGACGGGGCCAAATGGTGGAAGAGCCTCTTCCTTGGAAATAAAACTGAAGAAGTTATGCAAATGCAAGCTCTATTTGCATACCTCTTCCAGAAAAAAAATCCACAGTATAGCCGTACCCTCAGAGAAAAGGTGCTGGAGAGAGATAAGCTTCATTCAGTATCTCAATGCCAACTACTTCTGCATTATATACACAATCCTTTTAAAGGAACAGTTCCTCATATCTGGCATATGTTCAGCTGATATGACAAGGAAGAGAGCTCTTGACTGCACAAGGGGGAGTATATTTTTTTGTTTTCTTCAGGACTGAGCCTATGTTTTCAGTAATTCATACCAGGAACAGGTTTTCACCAAGAAAATATTTGTGTAGAAAGGGAAATATTTGGCTGATTTTTTTATGAAATATGTGAACAGGATAGAAACAAGTAATTTTTTGCACAGCTGTAATCCCAATTTTACTTGTGGAGTCTCTTCAAAGATGTTTGATCTCTGTTGTTTCTTTCTACATCTTATCTCTCCAGCAAAGAATATCACTAGCACTATTTTATACTTCCTGAAAACCTGCTCCTTGTCAGTGAACCGTTTACAAAAGTGGCCATGGACCAACAGATTGGATTATCAAACATAAACTGTTATATATTTTTGCTATTTTTGATTATATCAAGTAGTACTCCAAATTCTGATCCCTAAGTTCTAAGTAGGCCACTTTCACAAAAAATACCTTAATGCAAATTTCTCCTCAATTGCTATCCAGGGAAATAGTCCTGTCAAATCATGAACTCTGTGTTAAGAGAACTTTATAGGCTGGTCAAAATTATAGGAGACCTGAGGAAAAAAGGAGCGTAATCTATAGCTCTTGTCCATTTCTCCATAGAAAGTTAAAATGAAATATCAATCAAGCTGTAACACAGAAACATTTTTGTATATGTGTGTTTCCCTTGAGTACCAGATGGTATTCCAATTGCATGCAAGTACAGTCAGTTTTATAAGAGTTCTCGAAAATACTATTGTGTGCTAGGGCATCTTCCCCCCCCCCCCTTTCACCATCACGCCATCTCTTTGTAAACACAGTAAAAAGTCTGCTTTCTTGGGCTAGAGAGTGGTGGTTAATTGAGCTTGATGTGGGCAACAAAAGCAGAGGAGTAAATAGTTTTGAGATGGCTGGAGTTTAGTTTAGGTTTAAATTGGGATAAGACCAGGTAAGTAACCCAGCTCTGGAAGATTTCTTTTGTAAATACTCTGAAGGAAAGAAAGCTTCTTTAAGAGAATATAAATGTCTGCAACATCTGGGAAAGTTGGGGATTTAAGAGAATTGTCACTTATATCACATTAATCATCAATACACTTTCAATAAAACGTTTGTAAACTACATAACCTTGGGCTCGATGTTTTCAACACTATGTTAACATAAAAACAGACAGATTTGCTAACACCTAGTAGCTGCTTAAGTAGTGGCTCAAGGAAGTATGAGTTTAAGAATGATTGGCATTAGACCTATTATAAGGCATAACTCTATGAAAGATTTGACATGACAGTAACAAAAAGAGCGTTATGATCAATGTTAAAGGCATTCATTTTTCCTTTTAGTGAAGAATACCTTATTTTTGACTGACTCTGTTTCCTTTTGCTTTGTATCCCCCATTGGACTACAGTGCTGAGCTAGGCATTTGAAAGAACTGGGAAAAGAGGTTATTGGGAAACCACAAATTTTACTCATATTTGGTTCATTTCTCACATTTCAGAAGCAAGTATTTTGGAAATCCAGTAATTTGTGTTTGGCAGATTAGTAATTTAAGGTTGTGGTTTTATTAGTTAAGCATGCTGTGATGTTCAGCCACACTTATCAATAGCATGGATTGAAATTTTGAATATTTTAAAGTCTGCAGTTATACTTAATGCTTGTGCTTTAAGTGATTGGACTTTTCTAAATTGTGGTAAAAAATGTCCAATTGTTTTAGTTAGTGCAGAGAGGAAGCAAAATTTGTTGTATTGTCAGGAATCCTGCCTTTTAAAGCTGTCATTTGTTGTTTTAAGTAATTCTTTTAAATTAAATTATATATTACTTCCTTTTTATTCATTTACTTGATATTTGCACAGATAAAACAAGCATAAAATTAAATACAGATTGGACTTCCCTAGTCCGGCATTCTCAGGACCTGAGTGGTCCCAAAAAGAGAGTTTGCAAGACCAGGGGAGGTCAGGCTTCAAACTCTCCCAGGGCTCCCCTCCTGGTCGCAGCCCCAGCCAGCGTGCTGCCCCCTGCTGGGTTCTGCTCCCCCCAGCCTGCTAGTGTGGGGCTCCTTTCTGGCCTGCGAGCCCTGCTCCAGCCAGTGGGGCTCTTTGCCCTTGGCTGATAGGGCTCCGAGATCCCTACCTCCATCTACTGTCCTGCTAGCCCAGCTCCCTGCCCCCATGCCACTGGCACTGCAGGCTGTCAGCTACTGGTAAACTCTGGGGTTGGGGCTCTCTGGTCCAGCAATAACGGTGGTCCTGCCCAACCAGGACCATAGAAGTTCAACCTGTATTATTCATTTATTCTGAAAATCATATTTGATCTTACGATACTTCACCCTTTCAAAAATGTTCTTCATACTAGTGTCTCTTTCCTAGACACATGTTTTCAGAAATACACAATGCAAAAGTTAATAGACATAATTTGTGTATATTATTATAGTGAAGCCAAGGATTAGAGACTTACATGTACCAACTACTGATTAGACTTCAAATGATCTAACTGATCATTGATGTGCACAGAGATAATATATGTACAATTTTGTAAGCCTATTTCTGAACATTAGGTCTTATTTAAAACAATTTAAGACTATGATAAGTATTAGATATTATCTTTTTTGTTTGTTTCACGGAGGGGAAACAGAGAAAGAGAGGTTTGTTGACTATGATTGCACAAATGAGTCTGAGGCAGACAAAGAAAGAGAGTCAGTTGTTTTAGGTATTGTAGATTAAACATTTCTGAATGATCTTTTTTTTTTGAGGGACTTTATTATCCCATTAATATATTTGTGAATTATTATAATCTTAATTTTTTTGTTGTGTGTTCTGCATGTTATATGCAAAACTTTCTGACATCAGGATGAGAGACTGTATCCTTTAGCATGGGGTGCGCAAGAGAGCCTCTCTGGGCCAGATCCGGCCCTCCAAATGGGTTGATCTGGCCTGCAGACACCCTGCTGCTTCCTCACCCCCAAGCCAGTGAGGGCTTGGGGAGTGCGCAAAGTTTTCTCTCCTGTCAGGGGTGTGTGGTGCTTAGAGTGAACCGCAAGCTGTTGAGACCAGTGTTGGAACTGGTATTACAAGCCTCTCCACCCCAAATATCTCCCACTGCAGCTTCGGACCAGGGGATGTTGATACCGCAGGAGCCTGCAGCTGAGAAGACCTAGAAGAGGAAGCACTCCTCTCCTACCACCGAAAGACCTTCAAAAAAGGTATCCCCTCAACAGAAGCCTTCCTCGGCACCGAAGGCATAGGCTTCAGGGGATGCACAGGTTGTAGAGACATCTGGTGTGGACAAGTTCTGAGGGGCAGTGCTGTCCAAGGAAGCACACCCTGCGGTCCCTGCACTGAAACCAAAAAAGACCACATCTGCACTGCCAGTACTGACAGTGTTGGCATTGGGGCAAGTGGCACTGTAAACTATCACACCACACGGCTAAGGGCTGCTCAGATCCTTTGGCACAGACCCTATCTAAGACAGTACCGGGGCTGCATACTGATACCATTCCAGTACCGACAGCAACCAGTACTCGCAAGCATGACGACGCCGTACCACCGCAGCATACCCAGGCAACCACACTGTTGGTACTGGTGTTTCCACCACTGCGCTCGTTCACCACGCAACAGGAACTGGTGGTCACGTTGGTACTAGGAACTCCACTCATCAGCAGCAACGTCAGTCTTACCATTGAGGGAGCAAGCAGGCTTGCCACCCGCTCTCATTCAGCTCCACCCTTTAAGTGTGAGGATATGGATGAAAAGGAAATCTCATTTGTCTCCTCACAGTTCTTCACCTAAACCTGCCTCACAGTTACAACAGCAGCAACAGGGCCAAGCCCAGATGTGGCAGCCTTTCCCCTGGTTCCTGCCATACCTTTTCCTCAGTCATGGCAAGGATGGGATCCTTGTAGCCCTTTTAGAGCTGAGATGGCAGCATCCCAGGCTGCTCCACAGAGTAAACCACAGTCAGTGGCGCCAAACCCCCAGTATCCACGAAGTCTGACACTGCTCAGGAGGACATGGAAGACCTACAGGAGATGCAACAGGAAGACACTCTCCCTCCTTCTCACCTCTCTTCCTCCCCGCTGAACGAGTCCATAATGCCCCCACTGCCAACATCTGAGGATGACTTCAAGTTCTTCCAGAACTTATACAAAAGAGTGGCGGATTTGCCGAAGAGCTCCCTAGTGGAAGTTCCCGAAATCCAGTATAAACTTACTGACATTCTGCAGACCTCCACTTTATCTAAAATAGCTCTCCCAATAAACAAGGCCATTCTGGACCCTCCAAAAATCATTTGGCAGAATCCAGACTGTTTTGCCAACATCCAAGAGGGCTGACAGAAAATACTATGTGCCAACCAAATGTGCAGTTTCTGTTCACCCACCCAACTCCCTTGTGGTTGAAGGAGCTCACACCAGGGGCTAACAGACCCACTTCAAGTCCAGGTGTTATGACAAGGACTGGAAGAGGCATGATATTTTGGAGCACAAGACCTATTCATTTGCACCCCTGCAATTTAGAATCACAATTATTGAGCCCTGCTATTGCAGCACACCCTCTTCAACAAAATAAATTTTTTTATTGAACACCTCCCAAGGGAATATAAGGCCTCATTCAAGCCCAATGTGGAGGAAGGATCACTCATAGCCAAGACGGCATTGCAGGCCTCTCTGGATTCAGCAGTCACAGCATCATGCTCCTTGGCAACATCAGTCATCATGTGCAGGGCTTCCTGACTGCACCTCTCAGGTTTTCCTAAGGAGATGCAAAATACAGTTGAGGATCTTCCCTTTGAAGGTCAAAAACTATTTTCTACAACCACACATGCATCTCAGCACATACTGAAAGATTCCACAGCTACACCTAAGACCTTAGATGTGTATGTTCCCCAGCCTAAGAAGCAGCAAAACATCTCTATGCTCCTCGCACTATATAGTCCTTGTACACCTCACAACAGAGAGGCTACAACCTAAGGCAGTATCAGAGACAGCAAAAAAGGAAACAGTCTCAGGACCAATCTATTGCACCCCAGCCTACAAACTCCAGACAGGCATTTTGAGGTATTGGTCGAGGCTTTGACATTAGCTCCTATTGGCAGCCAGCACCAATACAGTCTGCACCCTTTCCATCACGTCTGGTCCCACATAACTTAGGACAGATGGGCTTTGGAGATAATCTCCAAGAGTTATATTATTCCTTTTCTCTCTTTTCCCTCCAACTTAATCCCCTTCCCTGTCCCTCTTCAGGGACCCCTCTCACAACACTCTCCTGTAACAGGAGATAGACAAGCTTCTTGCAATGGGGGCAATAGAACCAGTACCACCCCTACAAAGGGGAAAGGGCTTTTGTTCCCAATACTTCTTGACGCCAAAAAAATCAGGAGGTTAGAGACACATTGTGGACCTACAGAGACTAAACAGATACTTAAAAAAACAACACCATGGTAATACTGGCGAAGATAATCCCATCTTTAGAGAAAGGAAACTGAATGTCAACCCTCAAACTATAAAATGCCTACTTCCACATTACAATTCGACTGTCACACAGAAAATTCTTCAGATTCACCCTAACAGATCATCACTACCAATATCATGTCCTCCCCTATGGACTCTCCTCAGCTCCAAGGGTATTCTCAAAGGTCCTTGGGGTAGCCATAGCTCACTTAAGACCATGGGTAATAATTTTTCCATTCCTGGATGACTGCCTTATAGTGGCTCCCACAGTCCAGCTAGCAGAGGAGTCCACAACAAGAACTATCCACTTGTTCAACACATTGGGATTACAGGTAAATACACAGAAGTCCCACTCAACTCCTACCCGGGAGTTGGAATTCATAGGTGCAATGCTGGATTGCATCTGAGCAGAAGCCAGACTTCCACTGTAACGTTTCCAATCCTTAGCCCTATTGGTCCAAACGTTCATCCACAGGCCCATGATCTCAGACAGGCGATGCCTGCAGTTGCTCGGCCGTATGTCATCTACAACGTACGTGGTCCCATTATGCCCAATAACGCATGTGTTGCCTTCAGGCATGGCTCCGCACCTGTTTTCAGCCACCCAAGCACCATTTGCACAAAATCCTGAGCCCTCCAAAAAGGATAAAGGAATCTCTGCAGTGGTGGTTGCAGCCTGGCAACCTTTGCGAGGGAGAACTATTCTAACACCCCCTTCCCTCCATCACAATAACCACAGATGCTTCTCTGGAAGGGTGGGGCACATATCTGAATGAACACAATATTCAGGGAAGGTGATCTCCATCAGAGTCAGCACTTCACATCAATATTCTAGAGCTCCTAGCAGTCAGACAAGCCTGTGAATATTTCCTCCCCCTGATTCACAACGAATCAGTGAGAACACTCACAGACAACACGGCGTGCATGTTTTATAGAAATCGCTAAGGGGGAGCAAGGTCTTACCATCTTTGCAAAGAAGCCACAGCCCTGTGGCATTGGTGCATCCAGCATAACATGAGCATTTTGGTTGTCTGTCTCCCAGGAAAGCAAAATGTGACAGCAGACCATTTGAGACAAAACTTTCATCAGAAATACGAGTGGGAGATCCACCCTCATGTCCTACATTCTGTGTTCCAGAAGTGAGATTTTCTGGACATAGATTTGTTCGTCACGTTTCACAATGCAAAATGCCCCAAGTAGTGTTCCAGAGTGGGTCTGGGCAAGAATTCTCTGGGAGACACTTTTGTTATTCAACTGGGCAGACAAACTAGCCTATGCTTTTCCACCCCTACTGCTACTCAACAAGGTCATCCAGAAGATAAAACAGGACAGGGCCCAAGTCATATTCATAGCACTGGCATGGCCCAGGCAGACCTGGTTTCCTTACTTGTCGCAGATGTCTATTGCTCCTCTGCTTCGTCTTCCACAGCTCTCAAATCTCCTGTCCTGGGATGAGGGCTGGATTCTCCACCCAGATGTTTAAAGGTTACATCTCAAAGCCTGGCTTCTTCAAGGCTGACCACGTCCAAATTCACCTATTCAGAAGAGGCACAACACTTAATCGTGACCAATCACAAAGCAAGCACCAGAAAAACATACACTCAAAAAATGGCATTGTTTCCTCCCCTCTGCTTTGGAGTTTTAACATCTCTCCACAGTAGAGAAGGAACTGAGGGACAGTTAATGGCACATGAAGCACTGTGCATGTGCACCAGCATCCAGGGTACTGCTGCTAAAAAGTCCCGATTATAAGTGCTGGAGCACTGAGACACCTACAATGTATTCTCCACAGAGACACCCATCTTGAAGAACACCAGTTACTGCACAAGGTGAGTAACCTCTTTTTTTGTGAAGTGCCTTGGATCCTTCAAGATGAAAAATGATATATAAATATGAACTATTTTTACTCTATTAGAAAAATTAGAACTATTGAAAAACAGTGTAATGGGTAGATGAGGTTATATACCAAGACCTTTTTTGTTAATCTGTTTCTGAATCTTTGCAAAGTTCAATAGAGAAAATAGACCAAAAGTATCTAATAAATTCTAGTGTGTTGTACAGTGATGTCCCATGTACTCAGTGTAAACATGAATGACATATATGAAACTATTTCTCAACATAAGAGTATGTATATTTTAAAAAATCCTATAGACATCCTCTCACGTACACACAGGTATTGCTCTATCACTTTTTAACAAAAGCTATTTTGTATGTTTAGATTAATTTCTTTAATAAGAAAAAAATCAATTTGTGACAGATTGCTTTCTATCATGCACACCTGCATGTGCTCTGAAGTTGGTAGCTTGATAAAGTGATAAGATAAGTTGGTCACATTAAAAAAAAACCCCACAACATACACCTTAATAAAAGAATGCTACATATTTCTACTAAAAGGTTAAAAAGTATTTCTCAGGCCTCTTAAATTACCATATTCTGATACCAAGGGAAAATAAAACCTGGGCTTAGAGTCTTGTTTGTACTTAGAGGGCTTTCCGGACAGGAAGGCAATCTTGATGCAATGCAATAAGCCACAATACCAGTGGGGCATTACAGGTGAAAAATTTGCAGCTGTACCCCTCACCACAATGTATTACAACTATACAGTGGAATATTTCCTGTACAGAAATAGGGCTTGGTTAACTTGGTTTCCCAAGAGTAGATCACATTAAAATGTTATAAAATCATGATTTCCTGCTTTTGAATACTTGTGGTTTCTCAACTGGTTCCAATATTACAAAGAGTTTTTTATGGCTTCTATTAGTTGAAGATGTATAGAAGCTTTTTTTCCAAACTCAGCTAAAAGGCATTTAAGTATTTTTTAAAAAACAAGTTTTTTTCAGAAAAGATATTTCTTCTTTGATATCTCTTGTATCAATTATAATTATTGAGAATTATGTGTTTATTTTATATTCTGTAATACCGATTTAAGTGTAAGTTGAATAAATACTGTATAATTAAGAGCAGTGGTAGACTACCGTATATATATATTTTCTTTTACACAGAAGGTCTGAGATGCTATTCTTTATTTAAAAAAGTATATTCTCCTTTCATCCAAAGAGATGAAAGTACTTTGGAAAGCTGAGTGAGCATTATCCTCATTTTACTGAAGAAAAACCTGAACTTAAATGAATAGTACAAAGTCCCACAACTGTACAGTTTCACACACACACACACACACATGCATATGAGCCTATTTACAATTGAATTAAACAGCTGTGATTTTCAAATAGACATTGTTAAACCTAATTCAAATCAGGACTCAAGAGCTCTGTGAAGAAAAGATAATGTATGATTTCTTATTCATAGAATCATAGGGCTGGAAGAGACCTCAGGAGATCATTGAATCCAGCCCCCTGCCCAAAGCAGGACCAAGCCCAACTAAATCATCCCAGCCAGGGCTTTGTCAAGCCAGGACCTAAAAACCTCTAGGGATTGCGATTCCACTACCTCCCTAGGTAACTCAGTCCAGTGCTTCACCACCCTCTGAGTGAAATAGTTTTTCTTAATATCCAACCTAGACTTCTCCCACTGTAAGTTAAGACCATTGCTCCTTGTTTTGCCATCCGTCACTACTGAGAACAACCTCTCTCCATCCTCTTTGGAACCTCCCTTCAGGAAGTTGAAGGCTGCTATCAAATCCCCCCTCACTCTTCTCTTCTGTAGACTAAATAAGCTCCAATCCCTCAGCCTCTCATAGGTCATGTGCTCCAGCCCCCTAATCATTTTGGTTGCACTCCACTAGACCCTCTCCAATGCGTCCACATCCTTTCTGTAATGGGGGGCCCAGAACTGGATGCAGTACTCCAGATGTGGCCTCACCAGTGCAGAATAAAGGGGAATAATCACTTCTCTAGATCTGCTGGCTATGCTCCTTCTAATGTACCCTAATATGCCATTAGCCTGTTGACTCATATCCAGTTTCTCATCCACTGTAATCCCCAGGTCCTTTTCTGCTGAACTTCTGCTTAGCCAGTCAGTCCCCAGCCTGTAACAATTCTTAGGATTCTTCCATCCCAAGTGCAGGACTCTGCACTTGTCCTTGTTGAACCTCATCAGATTTCTTTTGGCCCAATCCTCTAATCCAGTGGTCTCCAGCCTTTGTAAGCATGAGATCACTTTTTGAATTTAAGTGCAATCCAAGATCTACCTCAAACCCAGATACCCTTCCCCTGCCTCCTTTGTGCCCCTCCTCTGAGGCCCCACCCCGGCTCACTGCATCCTCCCTCCCTCCCCCATCTTCCCTTACTTTCACCAGGCAGGGGCAGCGGGTTGAGGTGCAGGCTCTGGTCTTGGATTAAGAGATTTGGAGTGTGAGAGAGGGTCTGATCTGAGCTTAGGGCAGGCAGTTGGGATGCCCGAAGGGGTTCTAGGTGCAGGTTCTGGGAGGGTGTTTGGATGGAGGGGGTGCTTGGGCAGGGGCTTGGAGCTGCAGGAGAGGGTTCATGACTGGGGTAGGTTTTCACGATGTGGGCTCTGACTGGGCACTGCTTACCTCAGGTGGCTCCTGGGGGGTGGTGCAGTGGGGCTAATGGGGTGGTGCAGTGGGGCTCACCCCTGCCCTGGCCCTGCACCACTCCCAAAAGCAGCCAGCAAATCCATCCCAAGTCCTGTTGTGCCCCCTCTCTGCTCTGTGGAGAAAGGATACAGGGTGGGAAAGGGGGCATCCTGACATCAGTACCCCTCCTCCCCCTGTCCTGCCCTGCACAGCAAGCAGGAGGCTCCCAGGGGTGGGTGAGGCAGATCAAAGGCAAAGGGCAAGTGGTGCACAGCAGTAGGGGGAGGGGCAATTGAAGTGCTGGCACTTAATAGCCTTTTGGCCAAACTAGTCAGGATCACCTGTCAGAGGCTCCAAGATCTACTGGTAGATCCCAATCTACTGGTTGGTGACCATTGCTCTAATCTGTCTAGGTCACTCTGGACCCTATCCCTGCCCTCCAACATATCTACCTCTCCCCTTAACTTAGTGTCATCCGCAAACTTGGTGAGGGTGCAATCCATCCCCTCATCCAGGTCATTAATAAAGATGTTGCACAAAACTGGCCCTAGAACTGATCCTTGGGGCACTCTGCTTGAAACCAACCACCAACCAGACATGGAGCTGTTGATCATTACCCATTGGGCCTGACAGTCTAGCTTTCTATCCACCTTACAGTCCATTATCCATTCCATATTTCCTTAACTTGCTGGCAAGAATATTGTGGGAGACCATATCAAAAGCTTTGCTAAAATCAATGTATAGCACATCCACCGACTTCCCCATGTCCACAGAGCCAGTTACCTCATCATAGAAGCTAATCAGATTGGTCAGGCATGACTTGCCCTTGGTGAATCCATGTTGACTATTGCTGATCACATTCCCCTCTTCCAAGTGCTTCAAAATGGATTCCTTGAGGATCCCCTCCATGATTTTTCCGGGGATTGAGGTAAGGCTGACTGGCCTGTAGTTCCCTGGATTGTCCTTCTTCCCTTTTTAAAAGATGGGCACTACATTTGCCTTTTTCCAATCATCTGGGATCTCCCCTGATCTCCACGAGTTTTCAAAGATATTGGCCAAAGGCTCTGCAATGACATTTGCCAACTCCCTCAGTATCCTTGGATGCATTAAATCCAGACCCATGGATTTGTGTAGGTCTAGCTTTTCTAAATAGTTCTTAAGCTGTTCTTTCTCCACCAAGGCCTGCCCACCTCCTTAAAGTTTTTCCAATTACAGTATCTGCTTATCACTATATGTTAGGCCCTAAGAGTGTGCTGTTGAAGAAAATGGTCAGTGTCCAAAGTCTAAGGATATAGCAAAATAGTGTGAATGTCACAAAATCAACATAACAAAGATGCAAATGAAACCTGAAAAAGGATTAACATAATTTCCTTTTTGCAACCATCCATTATTGGATTATATAATAGCTGAAACGTCATTATACTGTATCTGACTTTGAATTACCTCTATTTTTTATTTGGATCCACATCAAAAGTCTAATGGAGTGAATTTCCAGAACATAGATATGCCAGAAGAGATTATTTTCAACAGTGGTATAAGATATAATCTTACTCCCTTGAGAAGGAGGTCAGAAATGTTATCCAATTTCTTGAAGGTAACTTGCTCTGCACTGTAAGTTCACATCACTCAGTTGCATAGGAAGTTAATCTGGCAAGTGTGCATTGAAAAATTCTGAAATTGTTAAAAAAAAATGTGTCAAAGTTCTAGAATTCAGTTTAGATTATTAAAAATGTATATACACACATTTCGTTTTTTATATTTTTTTTATCCTTAATTTTATTTTGAATTCACCTTCTCTATAATGCAATTTTCAACTAACATTGCTTTTGCAATTTTGGTGCCAGTTTTTTATGTTAAAAATAAAATTAAAAAATACAGACTACAGGTGAACATTGCCAAGAATTATCTTCTTACAGTAATCTGGACAAGAGTTTTTATTTTTCTTCTGCTATTTCTTCAGTTCACCTAAAGGGAGAATTGTATTTTCAAGGCACTTGGCTGTAGAATAGAAAAATATTCTAATACCAGGATAGCCGTATTATGGAGCAATCATACAGGAAGCGTGGGTTAAAATCGCAGCATGAGTTGGCGTCTGACACAAAGTACAAGATTGTTTTGTATTCCACTTTTCTTTCACTTAGGTGGCCCTGTTAGGAGATAATCAAACACACACATGTTTCCTGTCTTCTGTGTGCATTTTGTTGTACAGTAGTTGTTTCTGGAACAGGAGTGACTTCATCTCCGAGGGGAAGCACCCACCGTGTGAAGGATAGCATTTCAAGAAGTGAACACTTCATTTCTAGAAGCCTTTTTTCAAACAAAAAAAATGAAACCGTACATAAATAAAAGGCCATAGGAGCATCTGTGGGGGCAACACATGAACACATTAGTCTGTAACTCAACTGTTCCCTTCTTTAACGCTTTCAGAGGCTACTGAAAGAAGAGATTAAAACTTTGAGTGCGTGTATTGCTTTTCACTGTAGTATCCCTACATGGAGGAAGAGTTCTGAGTAAGGTTTTTATATATTAAAATATGTAGCAGCCATTTTGCAAAGTTGATTTTGGAGATTCTGAGTTCAGTCTTAGGCTGGAGGGGCTTAAATAATATCTTTGCACTCCATGTAACAAATGAGATTGGGAGATATAAGCTATACCCAGTGTTCTTTCTTGGTTTTGATGAGGAACATGATCACAGCCATGCACCTTTTTGATAACTAAGGGAAAAAAGGAAAGTTTTGTCAACAGAGGTACCAGGATTCTTGTGTGTATGTTGTTTATTAGTGCAGTTTGTTGGCTACTCTTGTAGCTATGGTGTTTACCCTAGTTTTCTGAAGGAAATCAAAGAAGCCACATTCTAAGAGAGGTTACTATTGTTTGAATTGTAGCTAGAGTGTCACTCAAACATTTCAAGATGAAAGAACTATATTTAATTTTACACATGGGGCATTTCTAGTGCATCTAATTCACTCATTCCCGCTGCCAGTGACTCAGTTTTGGGGATATAGCCTATTTTCAGTCTTTCACAACAATTGTTTTTGGCAGCTAATGCTACCCAGAGGTCCCATCATACATTAAATTTATCCGGATCAGGCATTAGCAATAATAAGCCCCCTAGAATGAATAAATCTAGATGTTTGGGAATATAAGATTCTAAATCAAGGAAGTCTTTTGCATTCTTCAGCCTAGTACGCTTAGAGTTTTGGACAGTCCCAAAGCATATGAGCTGTAGTTAGTTTAGGGAGATCACATAAACTGCATTTTTGACCTTTTAGTTTATAACTCATAAATGGTATCTTGAAACCTAATATATGTCTATTCTACATTTCTTAAGTAAGGTACATCTTAAAATAAAATTAGGGAAAAATACTGTGCGTACAAATCGGTTTCTTTTCAAATGTTAAAACTGTTTTTTTTCTCCTTTCAGTCAATATACAGTGTGCTTTTCCTCATTTGTCAGACACCCTATTCCTTTCGTCATTTTTGTGGCTTCCCCTGAATTCTCTCTGGTTTCTATATTTTTCTGTTAACGGGGGCCCAAAAATAAACACACTATTTCAGATCACAATAAAGCCTAAAAAGGAACTGTTGCTTTTCCACCATATGGTATTACGTCTCTACCAATGCAATCTAGAATTGCTTTGGCCTTTTTGCTGTATTGTGTTACAAGCTCATCTAATTCTGATGTCTTGCATAGTTACTGCTATCCAGGTTTCTTTCACTTATTGTTTCAAATTATTTTCTGTGCATGCATGTGCCCTATGTTGTAAATAACTACTTTCCCAATATGTAAGAGGATGTTTAAAGTAATATGTTCATAGAACAGTCTAGTAATAAGGTAACTTAACAGTAGGAAGGAAGCACAGAATACATAATAAGGATTAAAAATTCTGACAGTCATTTGGCAATTGTTTTGGTTTAATTTTGACTTTATAAGTGTACTATAGATACTTGTTTTGTGTATTTGTATAGAAGTACAAAGTAACTGAGATTTCTTGATTATCACAGGTTCCTTGTAGCTTGGAGTACTGGGATGAGCTCCAGAAATCATTTGTTGCATTCCGGGAGTTCAGTCTATCAGAAAGCAAAGTTTGTGAGCTACAGCTGCCCAGTGTCAGCCGTATGAATGATCAGAAAGAGCTTGTAGCCTCAGACCTTTGGAGGATTGTCCTGAACAGCAGTCAGAATGGACCTGATGACCAAAGGTAATCTTAAAAGAAGAACAACTAATACTAGTCCCTGGAGATTTGGTGCAACTGCTGTTCTTTCATTTATGCTAGTTCCTAACTGAGCTTCAGATAGTGATTGACCCTCACACAACCTTCCTTCTCCTGTAGATTCATAAGTTAACGATTAACCTTGGAATCCTTGGACTCTCTGAGCTCTAGGATTATTCAAAGAGAGAAGGAGGCAGTCAGGCCATGGCCAAACCCACCCACCTGCACCAAGCAGCAAAACTGACTTGTTAAGCAGGGGATGATGTGCCACAACTCATTGAATGGTGTAGTAGGAGATATACTTCCCCTGTACGCCTGGGAGCTACCACCAGAGTAGAGCATCTTTGCACCGCCCTTGGTGTGAGACAGAACCTGAAAGGCACAATTCAGTTGTGAGTGCATTTCTTGGTGATTATATGTTAACTATAATCCTAGTGATGCTTTATGGTCACTATGTATCAATGACACTGTGTTCTTACAATGTTAACAAATGGAAATTTACCACCAGCAAACTTTAGAAGCACTTATTTTTTCAGAACATAAATGTTTTCATTTCTTCACATCTGGAAGCTTTGTAAATGGTTAACCTTGAAAAGTGCGCTGAGAGTCAAAGTTTGGACTTTGTTTATGAGTTTTTTATTACCTTGCAGAGTTTGAAAAAACATTATGGGGGCATTATTGAATCTAACTTTCACAAATAACAGTGCAAATGTCAAGCCCCCTCCCCATTCCTATCCCTTTAGTAAGTTATATGGTTGTGTAGGGAATAATTCCAGACACACTGGGTGCAGGTGAAAACAAGCTGAGGATTTATTGAACACCAGCGCTGGTGGAATACCAACCAGGGGTTAACCTGGAGAGCACTAACTTAACTAAAACATACATTAGATTATATAGGCAGCAGATGGGCGGAGGGGAAGTGATTTGATAGGTTTAGCGGCGGAAATTAGATGAGCACATAAGCCAATGAACTACGAAGGTTACACAGTATCTCCGCCCATTGCCAATTAAACATGTTATCACTAATACAGGTAATTATTTCTAACAAGCTAAATGAGCCAACATAAACAAAACAGACATGTTGATGATAACTTGTTTTGCTGAAATTATGATATGCCTACTGCGAGATGACTACTTCCTTGCGTTGGCACAGTCCTTGGGATCCAAGCTTATTTATCTGAAATTACAGGAGACAGTGAGAGAAACCACGCAGCCTGGCTGATACCAGCCAGGCCTTATCAGAGTGAGGCCCCTTTGGAATGTGGTTGCCAAGGGAACCAGGGTCACGGTAGCTACTGTCTGGGTGCTTCTCAGGCCTGGCCTTAATAATTTAGGATTTGAGTTCTCAGTTCTCAGCAAGATACCATGGACTGCCTCAGTTTACCCCTACAGGTTGGATGGCTTGGGAGCTTGTCTCCTGCTTGTTGTTACTGCCACATGTGTATAAGAACCTATAGAATTCAGGGGGAGTCAGGAACAAAATCAATAAAAAAATTAAACATCTGGTTTCCATTAATAATATCAGGTTGGAAATGATTTCTTGATGTTAATTGTGAAGGAATGCATGTTCATCACTAAGAAGTTAAATATTTTAGACAAGGTTAATTCCTCTGAATGTGGGACCTTTGCAAAATTACCTTTGTGGTCAACTTAACCCCATAGAAATGTGAACTCTGTGGGAATTGGAAATGAAGCTAGTGAAATTCAGTAGGTTTTTTTTTTTCCTCATCAAAGCATTTGACATTGCAGTTACAGCTATTGTTTTCTATTCAAATGGGATTTATCATTTTATCTAATATTTCACACTGAGAATTCTATTTAAAAGTTTTGTAAGCAACAACCATTAGGAACAACACTAATGTTTAAGTGAAATGCAAGTAACTTTAAAAGCTAATAGAGCAAACCAGTGTAACCTAGAAATCTGTGATGAGCATCAGAAACATTTCAGAGCACAACACAAATTCACAATATATTAATCTGTGGTTTACAACCTGTAGTTGCAGCAGGGTGGCCATAGGTCTGACGCTGAGACATGACAACCTTCCCTTTCTTTATACCTAGACTGGTATCATAACATAGGATCATAATATGGAAAAGGTTGAGTACCATAGTATTAAATATGTGTGTAGAAAAATTTGTGGTGAGTGATATGAAATTTTTAATCTGCCATGACAATTTTGATTGAACACATCCAGCTACTTTCCATAATTTTGTGGGTATAGGAAAAGCAAAAAAAGACTTCTTTCGATATTAGCTCCATACTACATTGTTAACACAAGGTACAGTCACACCAGGAGATCTAGATTCAGGAATATGTTTCGAGTCTCTAAAGCATGGGTTCCCAAACTGGGGGGGCGTGCCCCTGGAGGGGGGTGTGAAGAAATTCCAGGGGGGGTGCAAGGTGACCCAGCTCCCCCCCTCCCCCCCAATCAAGTTTTGCTGCCCTGGTCAGTTCCCCCCCCCCCTTTTTTTTTTTTTTGCTCAACAAGTTTTGCTATTTTTGGGTGGGGGGGCATGAGGGTTTTTCAAAAATAAAAAAGGGGGCGTGATGCCAAAAAGTTTGGGAACCACTGCTCTAAAGGAACCACAAGAAAGTGTAAACAAGTGCAAATTATAGTCTTCCTTGATTAATTTGTAGCTCTTACAAGGAAGCAGGAATGAGATAATATGGAGAGAGTAGGGAGAATCAAAATGAATGCCTAATGGTGGACATTCTAATCCAGGAGTGGGCAATAAAATGGTAACAGTTAACGAGGGTTAGTCCCTGGTGGACTGCTGCTGCTATATTTACCTGTGCCTCCACAGGTACTGGTGATCGTAGCTCCCATTGGTCACAGATCGCTATTCCCAGCCAGTGGGAGATGCAGGAAGCAGCACAGACCAGGACACCATTTCCCACCGCTCCCACTGTCTGGGAACAGTGATCTGCGGCCAAAGGGAGCTGCAATTGCCAACCCTGGTGGACCAAATCCTACCTATGGGTAAGTTTCCCTTTAAACTGTGTGGCAACATAGCCCCGCAGCTGCTTAATCAGCCGCACCAAGTCAGGAGCTCCATGCGCAAAGCTGTGAGTCCCTGGCTGAGTGGAGCTGATTAAGCAGCTGCAGGGCTGTTTTGTCACACAGCTTAGAGGGAACATTGCCCGTGGGCCGGTATTTGGCCACGCATGTTCTTAGAGCTTCATTTAGATCAAATAATATCTGGAACTGCTTCACTGGCATTCTTTATTACCCATCCGAGTCAGGACTGATGGGATGAAAAATAGAACCCTGCAAATGTTGTATCCATACAGGGCTCTAGTAAAAAGTGAGAGAACATACACCTCAATACCTGTATCACTTCATAATTGAAAAAGAAAAAGAGATGCAAGTAACAAAAGTCATATTTGTGTGTAGATAAGTAGTTTAGTTTTATTACTTCATAGTTACACAGCATTTGAAATTTTTAAAATGATCTAAAAAGACATGATTAATTAATTATTCAATTTTAAAATATCTAATTTAGAGTTGTCCTACAAAAATGAATTAGTCCTAGAAAATCCTTATCTTGATTCGAGTTTATTTTCTGTATTTGATTTATGCATTTTGGTACAGACCTCCATATTGGTGCCATGTACAAGCAAGTGCTCACTACCAGTAACTTTCTATTTAAAAAAAAAAATTAAAAAAAAAAAAATCAAGAAAAGCCCAGAAAACCTACAAGTTTTTGTTTTAACGTCTCTGATATGCTAATCGCTAGTATTGTGTTTTACATTTTTTATTATTAATTCCTAACATGGAAATAAAGGCTGAAATTTACATGTTTCCTATTACTTGATACAAAAACTGCAGGTTTTGTGGGAAGATACGTATTCAGCGGACCTGATGAACAGTAAACAACAGACTGTGATAATGTCAGCCGTGATGTGACATGCTCACTATTTGCAGAATTGATTAGGGAGCGATTAATAATGCAGACATGAATAATCTAGCTGCTGGGTGGTTTAGTTAATAAATTATTCTTATTTCACTTGTAAGGCTATTAATTGTTCAAATTCAGTTTGAAGACCTGAAATAATTTTAGAGAGAGTTCACAGCAGAAATACCCCCAAATAATGTGGGATAATTGGCAGTTGCAGCTCACGAGGAATTCCAAAATAAGAGGTTATGAGAGCAGAATTATGTTCTTACCCTAGAATAAATTACCGTTGTAGGAAAAGGTTTCATGAGGCAGGGATGTAAAGCTCTTATTACAGAGACGTCAAGGTATTATACTAGGCTTAAGTAGAAAAAGACTGAGGGCAGAGAGGCTTCATCCATTTCCAGTCATACTGTTATCATACTAAGCACTTTAAAGGCTGTGGTATATATTTAATGTATTGAATAACAGCATTTTATAGTTATTGACATATTCGAGGTCATATTCTTAAAAATGGAGAATGCCTTAGCAGCAACATCTTCAAATGTAAGATACCATAATACAAGTGCATGTGCCTTTGACATCTACTTTTTAAGGAATTCCTACAGGAAATCACAATTGTGTTTCTAGTTAATTGTTTTGGGTTAGATTCAAAGTAGTTTGATGTAGTGGATGGAGTGCTCTAGAGAGCTGTGTTCAAACCATTGTTTGGATCGTGAGTTAAGTGGTTTCTTTTTTCTCCCGGTGGGTATTTTTTCATGTTTCAATTTGTCACAAATGGTAGTTTTGCTTTTAAAAATTGCACTATTGGAATAGAAGGAATAATGCAAGTACTTCTGGGTTTGTAAGATGTGAAATTATAATTTTTAAGAGATCTTATCTGTACTAAAGAAGTTGTCCATTTAATAGACTCTGATGCTTCATGGAAATCTTTGGAAATTATTTGACAATATTAGATTCAATTCTGTCTTTATTTATATTTTCTGTTTCTGTTGCTCTACCTTCCAATACAATCACACATCAATTTACCATGCCATACTTGGAGCTGTACAAACTAACTCTGTCTTTTATTATTAGCAGGGATATTGTATAGTCTCTGTTAACCTTTGTGCCTCTGAAGGAAATCAGAGAATCTTGCCCACTATTATCTGTTTATGAATCACAATTGCTTGTTATCACAATCAGGGGCTTATTTAATGTAAAGTTAAAACTCCTACTTTTGCTTCAGCAGGACTCAACAGGAGAAGTGTTTCTGGACTATAAGAAAATTCTGTTTTATTACCAGATTGCACATGACATATAATGGAAAGTAAAATGAAGGATAGAAACTTTAGGGCTCATATTCTCATTGCATGCACTTTAAGACAAAAGCAATGTTGAAAGTCCATCTGAAGTCTGGCCAGACAAAGAATCTGGTTGCAATCACAGTATATCAAGCAATTGGAATAGAAAAATCTCTAAATTAGTTCTAAGTACTATGGTCCCTTTTCAAAAATAAATATTTACTGATGGCTTTACCACAAAATGGTATCTGAAATACTGAAGTTCTTTTCTTCCATTAAAGAAGTAGTATTGTGGTATTCCAAATGCCACTAATGTAACTGTTAGCAAATATTGATATTTGTTTAAAGTTGACTCCTTTATTGTAGTTATTATTTTCAATGCCAATAGTAGTCATTCTGGAAGTGGTTTCAAGGAATAACAACAGTGGACACTCTCACTCATAATAGTATCTTTTCCCCACTATGGCCAAACAGTTTTGAAAATGAAGAACCTCAGAAACTGTTTAGATGTGAGAGGAGAAAACAAAAGAAATTTTCTTTTTCCTCAAACAATTTTCAAGAGACACTGATTTTCTCTTAGGCTATGTCTACACTGCAGGGTTTTTGCTCAAGAGATCTTCCACAAAAACTTCTTGCACAAAATCGTGTCCACACCTCAAAAGAACATCGCAAAAGCGATGTGCTTTTGCACAAGAGAGTGTCCACACTGCATGGACACTCTTGCGCAAGAAAGTTCTGATTGTCATTAACAGAATGGCCATCAGAGCACCTGTGCTTTTTGTGATAGGCTCTTTTTGCTCAAGAAACCCCTGTTGAGCGTCCACACACATTTTTGCGCAAGAACTCTTGCACAAAAAGGAGTTATGCCTCATAGAAGGAGGTTTACCTAAACCGCAAAAAGCCCTCTGTTCTGTCGATTAACTGTAGATTTTCTTGTGCAAAAACGCACTTGAGGTGTGGACGCTCCGTGGGTTTTTGCTCAAGAGCAGCTGTTTTTGCGTAAAAACTCTGTAGTGTAGACATAGCCTCTGTAGCATGAGGCTCCCATCAGGCGCTTAATATAATCTTCTGTATTATGAAGCCACTGACAAGGTTTTTTTTAAAAAGCAAATGAATTTATGAAGGACAGGTCCATCAATGGCTATTAGTCAGGACGGGAGAGGTTGGTGTTCTAGCCTCTATTTGCCAACAAGTGGCAGTGGGCAACAGGGAATGGATCACTTGATGATTACCTGTTCTGTTCATTCCTTTTGCAGCACATGACATTGGCCACTGTTGGAAGGCAGGATCCTGGGCTAGATGAATCATTGGGCTGACACAGTATGGCCACTCTTATGTTCTAGAATTTATATGGTGTTGCTCAGGTCCTTAACTCAAATAACTTTTATTTCAAATTACAGGCACATTCCATTGTCCTGAAACAACCAAACCCTTAACTTGTTTTACATTATGATAAAAGGAAGCTACGTACCAAATTTGATGGTCCTAGCTCTTACCATTTAGGAGGAGTTCTTGAGCAAACAGACTCGCAGGTGACTGGACAGACAGACATTTCTAAAATATTTAGTAAGATGTTACCTCTGATCTTCTGTTTCTCCCCTTCTTCCCGTACCATCAAAGATACTCAGTTTCATTACCATGTGCAACAACTTTATGCTTGTTCTGTTGCACAAAAAACAGCTCTTCTCAAGCTTGCTATGTAACTCTTGATTACTTTATTCTACCAAGCATTTTGTAAGTGGTGGGGTTTGCTATTTCAAGTTTCTCTTGGAATTGGTCTCAGCAGTTGGTTCAGTAACCAAAAAGTGATATGGTGGTCCTTTTTTATACTAAGGTTTCTACACATCAATAAAAGAAAGTAGTTTAGTTTCTCTAAAAATCTTTTTAGTCCTGACATTTTGAGTGCCCAGCTATTATAGCCACATGGTATATTGTTTAAAGGGTAAGAAGATCACAGTAAAATAAGGATAAATGCCTTGAATTACTTTCTGGGTGTAAAGTTTCTGACACATGTCTTCCTACATAAACTGTGTCAGGCTACCCCACAATCATTGTTATGATTAGGGGTGAGAAATAAAGTTCCTAGCACATTAGGACTCTGTACATAAAAATGGTAAGAAGCAGCTTATATTAAGTCCAAAGAAACAAAGAGTTGGGTTTTTATGAAAATATCCCAGTAATAATAAAGGAAGAAAAACTGAGTCTCATTGGTATAATGGTTTCTGAAACCAAAAATGTTTAAATTTAAAAGGAATTTGAGGTGGTGTTAACTTGTTCTTCATACTACTTCACTCTAGTTTTTATGACAATGAATAAATTACAGTAGACTTCCAATAATCCGGCACCTTTTGGACCTAGGTGGTGCCGGATTATCAGATTTGCCGGAGAATCCGGAGGTCCAGTACAGCTGCACGGCTTAACAGCTGGCCAGGACACAATCTCCCTCCCTCTCCCCTCCCCTGTCCTCTTGGAGTCTCCTCTGTGCTGTAACCTGATCCTCCTCCCCCTCCCCTCCCCTTTCCCCTTCGCTGAAGCAAAACACTCTTCTCCATACTGTAACACGATCCCCCTCTCCCTCCCCCCCCCCCAACCTTATGCTCTGTCTGGTTACAGCCAGCAGGCTTTTTAATCAGCTGGTCAGGAGCGCTTGGCATTTTGATGCCGGAGTATCGGGAGTGCCGAACAGTTGGATGCCAGACTATCGGAGTTTTACTGTACTTTGAAAAGTGCATTTCTGGAAGGCTACTGTACACAGGATAAATGAATCAATTTGGATAAATTAAAAGCTGACTCAAAGAAAAAACTAAAATTAAATGTCGTTTTAAGGTTCTATAAAGTTAAATTAAATTTTCTTTCTCGGTACTTCTCTCTTTCATTTTGTTGTGTCTCAGAGTCTAGATACACCAGGAAGTGCTGAAATATTGTGAGAAAGGTCACTCTTATGGTACTACCAGTTCTTTTGAGATTACTCGCTGGTTTTGCAAACTGAAAAGCACTAGATAATTCAGATAGCCATTTGAACTTTGAGTGGTTATTGGAATTGGTTACTTTTTAACCTTTGCCCATCCCTCCTTGGGTTAGTAATCCCAGATACATAAAATCATAGCATTGGGAACTCGAGAGGTCATCTAGTTCAGTCACCTGCACTCATGGCAGTACTAAGTATTATCTAGTATTTATAATTAGTAGTTTTTCATCTGTAGGTCTCCAAATACTTTACAAAGTAGAATCATAAAAATGGAAGGAACCTCAAGAGGTGATCAAGTCCAGTCTCCTCAGTTCATGGCAGGACCAAGCACCATCTAGGCCATCCCTGACAGTTGTTTGTCTAACCCACTCTTAAAAATCTCCAATGATGGATATTCCACAAGCTCCCTAGGCAATTTATTCCAGTGGTAAACCTCCCTAACAATTAAGAAGTTTTTCCTAATGTACAACATAAACCTCCCTTCCTGCAATTTAAGCCCATTGCTTCTTGTCCTATCATCAGAGGTTAAGGAGAATAATTTACTCCCTCTTTGTAACAACTTTTTAGATATTTGAAAGCTGTTGTAAAGCCCCGTCTGTGTTCTTTTTTTCCAGATTAAACAGCTCAGTTCTTTTAGCCTTTCCTCATAGATCATTTTTTCTAGACCTTTAATCATTTTTGTTCTTTTCTGGACCTTCTCCAGTTTGCCCACATCTTTCCTGAAATGTGGCACCCAGTACTGGATGCAGTACTCCAGAAAAGAGCATAAAATCACTTCTTGTGTCTTGCTTACAACACGTATGTGAATACCTCCCAGAATGATGATTGGGTTTTTTTTCAGCAGTGTCACAATGTTGACTCATATTTAGCTTGTGGTCCAGTATGACCTCCAGATCTTTTTCTGTATTACTCCTTACTAGGTAGTCATTTCTCATTTTGTATGTGTGAAACCAATTGTTTCTTCTTAAGGAAAGTACTTTGCATTTGTCCTTATTGAAGTTCATCCTATCTAATACAGGCCATTTCTCCAGTTTGTTCAGATAATTTTGAATTATAAAAGCACTTGCAACCCCTCCCACCTTGGTACCATCCATAAAGTTTATCAGTCTATGACATTATCTAAATAATTGAAGAAGATGATAAATAGAATTGATCCCCAAACTGATCCTTGCGGAACCCTACTCATTATGCCCTTCCAGCATGAATATGAACCATTGATCACTACTCCCTAGGAATGGTTATCCAACTAGTTATACACCCACATAATAATAGGCCCATCTAGATTGTATTTCCTTTGTTTATTAATGAGAAGTTTATGTGAGACTATATCAAATACTTTACTAAATCAAGCTATACCACATCTACCACTTTCCCCTTACGCACAAGACTTGTTATTCTATCAAAGAAAGCTATTAGGTTGGTGTGACTTGATTTGTTCTTCACAAATCCATGCTGACTCTTACTTATCTTCTACATGTTGGCAAACGGACTCCTTAATTATTTGTTCCTTTTCTGGTACAGAAGTTAAGATGATTGGTCTGTAATTCTCTGAGTTGTCCTTATTCTTCTTCGAGTGCTTGCTTATGTCCATTCCACTAGGTGTGCGCGCGCTGCGTGCACGACTGCCGGAACTTTTTTTACCCTTAGCAGTACCTGTTGGGCCAGCCAAGGAGCCCCCTAGAGTGGCGCCACTATACCCGTGCATATATGCCCCTGCTGGCCCCAACTCCTCTCAGTTCCTTCTTACCACCCGTGACGGTGGACTGGAACATTGGTCTTGCTCTGCGAGACTGCCCTTAGCGCTTAGCTATCTAGTGTAAATAGTTGTACTTCTCAGAGTATCTTAGAATATCTTCTTGACCTTAGGCAACAGGGATTGTCTCCCTCCTCAGTTAGGATACACCTGGTGGCCATCGCAGCCTTTCACCAGGGGAAAGGAGGATGTTCTGTGTTTGCCCTGTCTATAATTAAGAGATTCCTGAAGGGCCTGGACAGACTGTACTCTCAGATTAGACAACCCATTCCCTAATGGGACTTGAACCTAGTGCTTTGCAGCCTGATGGGAGCCCCGTTTGAGCCGCTGGCTACCTGTTCCCTGACTCATCTCTCCTAGAAGGTGGCAATTACCTCGGCTAGAAGGGTCTCAGAGTTATGCGCTCTGTCCTCGGAGCCACCGTACACGGTGTTCTCCAGGGACAGGGTGACCCTACTCCCACACCTGGCTTTCCTACCCAAGGTGATGTCTCTGTTCCACATATCTCAGGAGATCTACCTCCCAGTGTTCTACCCGAAACCTCACGCAGGGGGGAAAGAACAGGCACTACACATGCTAGATGGCAGGAGAGCGCTGGCATTTTATTTGGATAGGACAAGGCAATTTCGTAAGTCCACGCAGCTCTTTGTCTCGACTGCGGAGAGAATGTAGGGTTGTCTGGTGTCAGCACAATGTCTCTCCTCGTGGATCACCGCATGCATCAGAGCATGCTACAACCTAAAGGGGAAACCAGCGCCCCATATCGCGGTCCACTCGACCAGAGCCTGTGCGTCGTCCACAGCATTCTTGGCTCAGGTGCCAGTTCTGAATATCTGTAGAGCGGCCATGTGGTCATCAGTACACACGTTCATGACACATTACGCAATCATACAGCAAGCTAGGCAGGACACGGCAGTGGGGACAGCTGTGTTGCAATCAATCTCAGTCTAGACTTCCAACCCCACCTCCATGGTTATGGCTTGGGAATCACCGAGTGGAATGGACATAAGCAAGCACTCGAAGAAGAAAAGACGGTTACTTACGTCGTAACTGTTGTTCTTCAAGATGTGTTGCTTATGTCCATTCAAATCCCTCCCACCTCCCCTTCGTCGGATTATCCGGCAAGAAGGAACTGAGAGGGGCTGGGGCCAGGAGGGGCATATATGCACAGCTATACCGGTGCCACTCTAGGGGGCTCCCTGGCTGGCCTAACGGGTACTGCTAAGGGTAAAAAAGTTCCGGCAGTCGTGCACACAGCGTGCGCACGCCTAGTGGAATGGACATAAACAACACATCTCGAAGAACAACAGTTACAAGGTAAGTAACCGTCTTTTCCCCTTTTTTATAGATAGCACTCTATTTGCCCTTCCCAGTTTTCTGGAGTGTCTGTCGTATTCTGTGACTTTTCAAAGATAATAGCTCAGATATCTCCTCAGTCAGCTCCTTGAGTATTCTAGGATGCATTTCACCAAGCCCTGTTGACTTGAACACATATAACTTTTCTAAAGTGATTTTTAACTTGTTCTTTTCCTATTTTAGCTTCTGGACCTACTACAATTTCACTGGCATTCATTATGTTAGGCATCCAGTCACCACCAATCTTCTTGGTGAAAAACGAAACAAAGAAATCAAGCACCTCTGAGATTTCCACATTTTCTGTTATTTCTTTCCTCTCATTATTGAGTAATGGACCTACCATTTCCTTGGTCTTCCTCCTGCTTCTAATACTAATATATTAGAAGCAAGAGGAAAACCAAGCAGAGTAAATAAAGTATAATTGTTTCTGTGTTACATATGTGGAAACTGAGGGTCTGGCTATGTCTACACTGGCAGGTTCTTGCGCAAGAACTGCCATTCTTCTGCAGAGCCTCCACACTGCATGCCTGCTCTGTGCAAGAAGTTTTACAGTAAAGCATGGTAAGAGAGGGCTTCTTGCACAAGAGCTACGCTCTTTTCTAACAAGTGTAAGCCCCCTTGCGCAAGAGGGCAGTGTGGACACGCAGGAGGGGTTTCTTGCGCAAGAAAGCCCTATGGCTAAAATGGCCATCAGAGCTTTCTTGCGCAAGACAGCATCCACACTGCCATGGATGCTCTTGCACAAAAGCACATGGCAGTGTGGACGTGTTCTTGCGCAAGAGTTCTTGCACAAGGACCCTTGCGCAAGATGGTCTTGCGCAAGAACCCGCCAGTGTAGACGTAGCCATAGTGTTTGCATGACAGAAACATTAGAACATAGATCTCCCAGTCCAGTTCCATATCCATTAGTTCAAGCCATCTCAAAGAATTTTTTATTTCCAGAGATACTAATTGTCATGGCATCTGTACTGTAGAGAGTTATAAACGTAGGCAGTAGAAGTGGCAATGATAGATGGCCTATGACGTGGCCATTTTCAAAGTAATAGGGGACAAGTGGAAGAGGGAAAGGAAACACAGGAAATCAAATATAAATCTAGCATGCACTGTTGTAGCTGTGTCAGTCTCAGGATAAGACAAGATGAGCGAGGTAATATTTTTATTGGCCCAACTTCTGTAGATGAGAGAGATCTGCTACTGGATTTAGAGAGAGACATGGTGGGTGAAATAATATCTTTTATTGGATCAACTTCTGTTGGTGAGAGAGACAACCTTTCGAGCTCTACAGAGCTATGCCTCAGGTCTGGAAGCCCAGCTTGAAAGGTTGTCTCTCTTATCAACAGAAGTTGATCCAATAAAAGATATTATTTCACCCACCATATCTCTCTCTAAATCCAGCAACAAATCTCTTTTTCCTCCCTCAACATCTATGTGCATTAAATCCTGTCTTTTTCCTTTGATAATTTACACATCTGGAGTTGAGTTTAGTGTTAAACATATGTTGTACAAACCTATTCATCTAACATTTTCTGAACTCCCAAATCCCAGAAATTCATCATGTTTACAAGCCCAAAGTTTAAGCTTTTTGGAGATAAATATCATGCTAGTTATTTACTTTAACATATGATGATCAAATTATGTGTGTGACATAAACATTTGGAATTTTAAAATGGATGCGTAGGTGTTTGAACCTGAAAATTATAGGCATATATATTCTTGCGTGTAATTTTGCAGATTCACATGTGGAAACTGCAGATAAATTGAAAGGATGAAAATGTCACCCTCAATGTGCAAAGTATGTTGGTTACTCTTTGGGAATTTTTAATCCAAATCTGCTCCAAATTGTGTATGTCTCCATTATTTACTAAATTTAGGCTAGCATAATGTATTTAATGTTTGGTTAAGGATGGACACAAAACCAGTTTTAAACTGTTGACAAAAACTCAGGTTTTTGGTCTCAAATGATACCTGGGATTTTTAACTCCAGAACTCCAAAATTGCAAAATAGGTAAGGGAGTGGGAGTGAAGATCATTAATGATGGATTTAGCTTAAATTGGAAAGTTTATTTGTATTGCTATGATGTCTTAGCAACCTATAGGATTGAGAGGCAGTGTTAGCAGTTCTCAAGATAACTTCAGGATAAGTCTTGGACATATTCAGAGTGTCAGGAATTGTCATTAGTATGAGCAAATTCAACTGGGATGGCATTTTTAAATTCAGTTACTGTTTCATAAAAGACGCTAAACAGCTCCATGCTAAGATTATAAGAGTACAGAGGTTTGTCCATGGCATATTTTTCTAAAATACTGACTATACAGTAGAAGAGAACAAGAAGGAAGAGGCTTGCAGGGGAGGGACTCAATTGTGGGAAACATAGCTATAGTATAACAATTATGGAGTACTTTCTTTTTAAAAAAAACCTTTTTTATCTTAGTAAAGTGACTATTCAAATCTTTCTTATGTCATTTGCAACGGCAACACCGTTGATCAGTATCTTTTAACAAACATTTACAAAAATAACTGCCATTTTTCATTAATTTCTAAATGTTTATTTGCTGGGTTTGATGCACATATTTCAGTAAGGCTATGTCTACACAGCAGAGTTATTTCAGAATAACTGACATTATTCCGAAAGAACATAGTCCACATCTATGCTACAAGCAGTTATTTCAACATAATGTCAAAATAAATGTCGAGCTGGAGAACTTCTTATTCCAACTCCTGTAGCCCTCATTTTATGAGGAATAAGGGAAGTCAGAAGAAGTGTGCTCCTTCTCGGACTTCCTGCTGTATAGAAAACACCAAAAGTCAAAATAAGCTATTTCAGCTTAAGCTACGCAATTGACGTAGCTCAAGTTGTGTAGCTTATTTCAGCTTTGGCCCTGCTGTGTAGACATACCCTAAGTGAATTGAATGCACTCTATTGCAATAACAAAATTGTTTGATTGAAATATTGCCAATGTAATTCTGCTTGAAAACATATTGTATGCCCGTATTGTATGCAGTGTTGTTGTAGCCATGTCGATCCCAGGATACTGGAGAGACAAGGTGAGTGAGGTAATATTGTTTATTGGATCAGCTTCTGCTGATGAGGGAGACAAGCTTTCGAGCTTACACAGAGCTCTTGCTTGTCCTTCCTGCTCCAGTATTAACAGTTAAATATAAAATAAAATGGTTATTTTGGATATGTCAGAAAACCAGCATGGCAAATGTTCAAATCCTGTTATAAAGTTATAAAGACTTCAAATTGCTGAGCTACTGCTTCATTATGTATTTTCCACAGCTCTGAAAGTGAATCTGGCTCACAAAGTGCATGTGATCAGCTTGTAACTCCTACAGCATTAGCAGCCTGTACCAGGGTTGACTCCTGTTTTACTGCTTGGTTTGTGCCTTCGCTTGGTATTTCAGTCCAATTTGCTCATTTGGAACTCCATCTCTGCCATCATCTTGATCAGCTGGGCACAGGTTTGTACCTCTTACCTCATAATAATAAAAACACTTAATTATGATTTATTATCATTTAGCCTTTTATGTTCCAATTACTTATTCAAACAGCAAGCAATATGAAAAATCACTACTAGGATAGATCATTGGTAAACACTTCAGTGTGAACTCACAACTTCTGTTCTGTGTGCATTGATAGAGGACATTTCCAAAGTAGTGTGACTGACCGATCTGCTTCACTTTGTCCCTTGGGATTGAGTGATTGTATGCGCAAGCAGTTCAGTTTTCTGAGCTCTGACTAGTGATAGCAGGTGCCAGATCACTCTCAAGCCAACATATAGAACCAATTCAACTTTTAAACTTTTCAGCATATTTACATTATTGTTGAAATATCCGACAATTTTGAAGTCTCTTTAGTAAGGTTTCCTTGGTAAAGCAACTGCAAATATAATTGCTACTGCAATTATAATCATTGTTAGAAAGATGAATGTTTTTGTTCAATGCTTTTTATCATTGCATTAAAATCAAATACATTCCAAGAGATCTTTAGATTATTGTATGCTTTCAAATGCCAAGAATGCTTCCTTGGAATACGAACAAATACCTAACATACTTTTTAAAAGAGCTGCTTTTTTCATTAGTAGTTCTGTTTTTTTGCAAAATTAAAATATATCCATTATCATATTTTATTTACATTAATGCTCAAAATCTAATAAAATAATTGCACGCCAGTTAGCCCTGTACAGTTCTGAAACGTTCTAATCATTATATTCCAATTCCAGTTGCTGGAGCTGTGGAATTACACATAATGGAAAAAGCAACACTCAGATTAAAATCAAACACAGCTGTTAGGTTTTTCAATAACTGAGTTCATGCTGGTGCTCTTATCTTTATTACACCTAAAAGTACCAGTCAATATTGGGGTTTACTGTGTTAGGTGCTATACAGAGTACAAAACTTACTGAATCCATTATATTTTTGAAAGCTAACAGAGCTTGATTGTGCAAAAGGTTCCTGTGCAGCAAAGCATTTCAGCATATGCTAATTTTGAGTATGTGAGTAGTCTTGCTAACATAAATAATAACAGCTTCAACATGTTTACTCACATTTACTCACACGCTTAATATTAAACAAGTGTTTAGGTGCTTTGCTGAATCTGGGCCAGGATCAAGCCTTTAATGAACCACATGAAACCCTTTTTGCATATTTCTCAATCTTGGAGATTCAGGATTATGTTTTGGTTTGTTTTTAATTTTTGAGTAATTATATTGTGTTGAAAGGGAGCATATACTTGTGGTTTTTGAATGCTCTGCTAATCAGATCTAGTAGAGAAGTTTCATTATAAAAACTGGTTAGTCTGTAGAATGGCAGTTCAATAAGTATGACAGAGTCCCTAGTATTCATTAATTATACAGGCTCACAAATGTATATGGCATGTTACATACAGACACCCCCTACACATACAGAACTGACAATAATATGTTCCCTTCACCAAATAAGTTCACAATGTAAGCCCCCAAATCTACATAGTATGGTGTGCTGGTACAGGAATCTGCCCGCACTTCACAAAATGTAGGAATAGAGCCTAATACTGGACTTAACAACTTAAAGACACGCTAGGACTAAAGGTAACATATGTAAGGTTCTTTGATTGTTTATGGATATATCTGGATGCATTTTATTTTTATGTACATTTTATTTGCAGTGTATAACATTATGTTAATCATAGTTATATTTTTGTTTAATAAATACTGTGCACTACCACCAATAGTTTTAAGTTTCAGATATTTAAGCTATCCTATGTATCTTATGTATTTGCATCAGATGAAAAGCTCCTCACAGTTTAAAAAAAAAAAAAAAAAAAAAAAAAAAAATCGGAAAGCACATTCTTGTAGCTTGATTGCAGTGTTGATGCCCTAATTCAATTGTATTTATTCTTTAATTTCACAGCACCACCCAGGTTCCTTCAACCATTTACCTCTGATAAAAATGTTCCATCTGAACTAGAATACATGGTAGTTTCCTTCAAAGAGCCCCACACGTATCTCCGGCAGTGGAGTGATGAATCAGTCTTCAAGGAGATCCAGTTTTCTGCATGGGCTGACTGTAAACTTTTGGAGTGTCGAAATGTTACTATGCAGAGTGTTGTGAAGCCTTTCAAAATCTGTGGGCAGATTGCCATTTCTAGTAATACAACAGAAAAGTTACTGGACTGCACTGTGATGGTGGACCCTATATTCGTAAACTTTGGGCAGTATGCAGTTCATTTGATGAATACAGCTCTTCAAGCTTGGCAACAGGTATGCAAATATGGTAGCTTGAAAAAAGTTATGTTCTGGCTATTTGGATTCACTTAAATCCAAGTAGTTATTAACTAAATATGTTAATAATAGTCAAAAATGTAAAAGACTTTTATAGTCAAAGTCCTCCTAGTATTGAACATTAATTCAATCTAGCAGAGAAAATTAGGAGATCACAGCCCACACTGTGGTCTGTTCAATTTGAGTAAATCCACGCTAACAGCTTGAACTTCAGTGGAGTGACTGTGATTTATATTGATATAACTGTGATCAGAATCTATCCCAGTGGGTCTTTGAAATACAAAATATTCAGTTAATATATTAAAAAGTGGATGATGTATGATATGCAAGACAAGTTCATTCTTAGTAGTCTGACATTTTGTTTCCAACAGCTACTGCTTTTATTCTTATTGAAGTTCAGTAATGGTCTCACATTACATTCTGTATATATAGCATTAATGGCCAAGACCAATTCTGGTACAAAGCACATGGCTTCTACAGTGACCTTTCAAAGGTCTATAATGCTCTCAGCCTTGAATGCAAAACATTTTCGTTATCTGCCTAAAGAGGAATATGTTGCTTGTGAATTAATTACCTGTAATGACACTACAATAGCAAAGTAAAAAAAAAAACATCTGGTTTATATATATATAAAAAACATTTCTTTTAAGGGCAATCCATGATTTGCTTGTTGCAAAAGGACATTTGTAAAACAAGAGCTAGTGTGATTTAAATCTTTACATCTGGTTCAAATACCGCTATGAACAAAGATCTTTGTAGCTCCAATTTCTGTTTTTTATCATATTTTGAACAATGCATTTAATAAAAAACAAACAGAAAAAATACAAGAGTCCTTGATAGCCTACTTAAGCCCAAAATATTTCTGTCTTAGAACCAAAGCCTCATCTAAGATATGTGTGGCAACTACTACAACATGGCCTTCAGAAAGTTTAGTTTCCTCTTAGGATAAAAAAGTCTCTCAGACACAGTTATACATCTAAATAAAATATGGTGTATAAATATTTAAATGTTTTAAACCACATCAAATTGTAAATGGCTGACTGATTACATGGTGCCTTGAAGGAATATTTTGAGTTGAAGAAATGGACTTGTATATTTGATTAAGTAGAGCCATATGTCGCATAGTATATTGCTGACAGGTACATTCTAAGAATAGTTGGTTCTGATTTATACAAGGCTTTGGCAATGTTAACATGAGCCACAGGAGGATATACTTCTGTAATTGTTGCTGTAATTTTCTCGTTTCCTCTCATGTCAAGGGTACTTGCCACCATGTTCTGATGTGGTGGGTATGTAGCCCTGAGTATTCTAGATTTAAAACTTGCACTACTGTGAAATTAGGGGACGTTTGACACAGAAGTGGGTTCAGAACTGCTTATTAAATAAATTGTTTCCAAGATGTTTTGTATTTGGTTTTACCTCCACAAGGAGGAAAAATTAATTTCCCAATTGTGAGTATTGTTTGATGTACAGAGTTCACATCAAGTAGTGTAAATGCTGCCAGTAAGAAACGTGTATAATAAGCAGAAAAAAGTAATTCTCCATGTATTTTTTGTAGATTAATATATGATACAGGTCATTTTATATTCCATGGGGATGGGACAGACAGGTGAAGCATGAAGCAATTTGGCCTTGCTCCTTTAGGTCAAGAGTTGAAGATTAACAGAAGCCTTTGTGCCTGTCTTTGTTTCCTAGATACAGGTTGACTTAGTAATGATGAAAGTTTCAAAAGTAGATTAGGCCTGAAAAACACCAAGCACATATTTTGCTTTATACTTCTAAGTCACATGCTGATTACCAGAGGGGATATTAGCTCTTTTTTAAAAAAACAATTTCCTTTATTGACTTTGTTTCACTGTCTCATCTTTTATAATATGAAATGGCTGTTCAAATACAAGCTGTAACAGTCTAATGCACATCTGAATACAAAGCTAAAGTAAATAAAGTTTTAATTATAAAATTATTGTATAGAGAACATTAAGGGGTTATTATTTAATAACAGAGTATGTGCTGAAACAGAAAATGCATGCTTCCCTTGAATAATGACACAATGTTTTTAGTGTATTTGAACATTTAGACCACTCTGAATTGCTTTAAATCATTTGTGTATCACTGAAATCCATAGGCAAAGGGTTAGTTTATAAAATAGCTCCACAGGTAAATATTATGTATTTTTTTTTAAAAATGTCAACATCCTCTTTGTGGCCTAAATGATTTTCTGAACCCCTTACAATTTATTAAACACAATATTAATTTTTTTAAAGATAAGGTAACCAATTGAGTTTTTTCCCACTTAAGGCCAGTTTGAGTCCCAAGATATCTTCCAGTCAAGCAGATATCTATGATCATAACAGTTTCCTTATATATCCACTACAAGGATTGGAAGAAGAAAAGGTATATAGAAAACGTGCATATAGCTGCTATTTAAATTCTATTTGATAATGTCAGACCACAGCAGGCAACTCATAGCTTTGGTTTTGACTGTACCAATCATCAGAGGTTAATTTTCTGTCTTAGAGAAACACTTGGAAAGGATACGTAAAATTACTTAAGTCCTTTAATCAGAACAGCTACATTAAGTAATATATTCAAAAAACTCTTACACAGCTGTACAGTAGCTTGCAAAACATACAGAAGATAAGCCTGTGCACAGGGCCAACTTGTTTATGATTCATTCTCAGCCCCAGCAATACTTTGAAATAATTGTGACCTGAAAGATCTTTCTGGCTATGGTCATTCAAATGAGCACAGAGTCCTGAGACCATGGAAAGCTTGAGGACCAGCAGTATATAGAAAAATAGGTTTCCTCTCGAATTGAATTCACAAAATATTTGAAAGCCCTGTGAAAAAGAGAATTTCCAGGCCTCCCTGAACAGAAAAAAAAAGGCATAGGAAGAGACTAGAGAAGGCAAAGAGTTGTCTACTCGGAATTAACCCTTGTCCATACCCAGTTCAGGTTGCCAGATATCCGGTATTGACCCAGACAATCTGGTATTTTCGCCTCCTGTCCGGTAAAAAAAATTCAGAAAATACTGGACACCTAAAATGTCCAGTATTTTCTGATTTTTTCCTGGCCAGGAGGTGAAAATACCATGTGCTTACCTGGTTTTGCAGGGGAGCTGTCTGGCCCAGAGCAGAAAGACAAGATGGCGGACTACCACCAGCAGCCTGTTAGGGCCAAAAGGGGCCATGCTGGGTTTTTTAAATTTCTTACATTTTTTAATTTGTTTTTTTTGCCCAACAACTCTCGGGGTCCTTTTTTTTTTTTTTTCCTCAACAGAATGTTTTCCCCAGTGGGTATTTTGGGGTTTTTTTTGGGCGGGGGGGGGGGAATACTTGGTTAAACCATCTGGCAACCCTACACCCAGTTGAGGATGTTGATCTTTTGTCAATTCCTTTAAATGTTATTTTGATTCAAGAGGATGTTTTTTTCCCTAACCCCGTCTTAGGTACGTTTTTTTGTTTTGTTTGTTTGTTTGTTTGCAGCTCCTTTAGTGACTAGCCAGTCCACTGCTGACATGATTCCTGCATAATACCCCAGTTTTTGTTTGTTTTCTTTTTTTATGTCTGGTCATTCGATTCCTCCCTTTAACTGCTATTCTTCTCTTCCTTTTTGCCCAGTTTACACTTCTTCCTCTCCTCCTTTTGAGTCTTAGCTCTCTTACAGTACCTTCCCACCCTAGGCATTTTTAGTATTAGACATTAGCAGCAGCTTTGGGGCTAAATTCATCCACTGTGCCTCAGAGGTGCTAACATCAACTGAGAGCCAGCAATGTTCTGCTGGAGCAGAATCTTTCATCAGTAATGTGAGATATGGAGGAACCTCATCAGCAGAAATTCCACGAGTGATGTGCTAAAATAGCATACCCACAAGTCACTCTTGACATCTCCCTCTGTCTAACAGGTGATGTTTTCCTTTGGGAAATCAATGGCCACGTCTAATTCCCTTTCCAGCAGGTAACAAGTTTCTTGTGCCACTGCAACTCCCCTTCAGGTAAATTGTCCAATGCTTGGGGTCCTGTGCCCTGGGTAATGTGAATAGACTCCAGTATGTCATAGGGCTTAAAATACCCCTTGTGTCTGAAACACTGCTGCTAAAGACAATAGATGCTGGTAGCACTTCTAGCATTCAATGCTAGTAACTGCTATCAATATTTGATATTAAATATGGTTAGTGATGTTAGTTCACTCTGGTGGAACTACTTCATGCTGCCCAGGTAGATAAATAAGAGAAATGATGATCTGGGTCTGATGGTTAGGACTCTAACTTCGATTTGGGAGATACAGGTTCAGTTCCCTGCTTCACACAGACTTCCTGTGAGACTTCAGGAAAGTCATGGTGCCTCAGTAATCGCTACATTAAAATGGAATAATAGCACTTCCCTACCTTACTATAGGGTTGTGAGGCTAAATACATTAAAGACTCTGAGGGGCTCAGATACCGTATTGATGGGAGCCATATGACTACCTTAGATATGTATGTACAATGTTAGATCAGGGTCACACACCCGAGGTGTGCAGTCTCATAGCCTGTGAAGCAACTATTCTGGCATCTTAAATGTACACTTGCTATGCCAGGCACCAAACAATAATTGTACTAATGCATATGCACTAGTGCAAAATTAGGCTTGGCCTATTGCAGTGGTTCCCAATCTTTTTGATACTGGGGACCAGTAAACCCATTCACAAGCTTTTGGAAGACCGGTAACATTTATTTGCATATTCATTAAGCAAATATTGAATATGCAAATAAATTGTTTCTTGTCATCCCAAAGCCCCCAGTGCCAACTTTAGCAAAGCTTTTGATATGGTCTGCCATAGTATTCTTGCCAGCAAGTTAAGGAAGTATGGATTGGATAAATGGACTGTAAGATGGATAGAAAGCTGGCTAGACTGTCGGGCCCAGGGTTTCCCAAATTTTATATAGTTGGAACCCGGTTTCTTTCAGTACCGTTTTTTGTGGCCCAAAAATATAAATGCATATAAACTGGGTTGAGACAGGAGGTGCGGGCTCTGGGGTGTGAATGAGGAATTTAGGTGTAAGAAAGAGTGAGAGGTGCAAGCTCTGGGAGGGAATTTGGATGCAGAAGGATGTGGAGAAGGGGATGCTGGCTCGGGGAGGGGGCTCCAGGCTGGGGAGTGTTGGGCTCAGGTGGAGGGTTGGGGTGCTGAGCAAGCCACAGGCTTGTGGATGTGAGGGTGCAGGAGTTTGGGGATGTGAGAGGCTCAGGACAGGGGGTTCCAGTGTATGATAGGCTCAGATTTGGAGTCGGGGTGGGGAGTGCAGGAGTGCTATGATGCTGTGGCCAGATGACAACTTGGCCCCAATTGGGGGCTTGTTGGCCAGGCTTCATTTTTAAATAAAATATTGTCAAACACAAAAGGTTTCAGCATCGGCTTTATTTATGAGAGGGACGGGGAACCTGTTTTGAGTCAGGAGTCACCTGCCCACAGAAAAGTCAGTCGGGGCCACACAAGTGAGATACAAAAACACAAACCCTCCGAACCCCTCAAACCTCACAAATGTGGGGCCAGCTGTGCTTGTGGGTGCTGGGACAGGGTTCGGGGGCAGGGTGCCAATGGGTGCTGGGGCAGGGGACAGGGTGCTTGTGGGTGCTGGGGCAGAGTACTTGTGGGGGACAGGGACTGATACCTGGGGATCCTGTGGCTGCACGCCAAGGCCCAGAAAGTGCGCGGGCTGCTCCCCCAACCCCCAAACAGTGGCGTGGTACCTGAAACTCTGGTACGTTGCATGCCTGATGCCTTCCTGCAGCGGGGAGGGGGAGTCCCGGACCGCACTAGCCCCAACTGCTGGGGCAGTGCTCACCTTGCTCCTCTGCTCCCTATGGCAGCGCGCACCACTCGAGCAGCTGGAGCCAGCACAATCCCGGATCCCCACACTCTCCCCAGCGTGCGATGGACTGGTGTTTCAGGTGCCGGGCTGCGGCTGTTGGGGCAGGGGGGGAGAGCAGCCTACGCACTTCCGGGACGTGGTACGCAGCTGCAGAACTGCCCCGCAGGAAGCCCACGCTACCTCCATGGTCCCTGGAGGTAGCATCAGTGTGACCACCTCCCCCCCCTCCTGGCCCCAGTCCCGGCCACTTTATCAGCCAGCACCATTCTGCGTTGGTGCACCCGGCCTTCTCTCTGGGTCCTAGCGCCCGCTGGATCTAGCCCTGCCACCCAGCAGCATGCCCGGCAGAGACGCAGCGGGCTCTCTCCCAAGAATCGTGCGTGCAAATTTTTCTGAGTACCGGTATTTTTTTTCTGAGGACTGGTACTGGGCTGCGGACCACACTTTCGGAAACGCTGGCCTATTGGATTATTTTTGCACTTCAGTAAATGCATGGTAATTAAGCATTATAGTAATACTCTGTTAAGAAGAATGAAGCTAAAACTCCTTGTGATCCTATTTTTTTAGGCTTTCTGGCTGCAGAACCAAGGCGACAAATCCGGTGGTTGTTTCCGTGGAGGCGGGGGCAGGGGAGAGGGAAGTTGTATTAATTTCATGAAGTATTAGCTAAGTTTGTCCATAATAACATACTGATTTTTAGATTTTAAATCCTCTCTTTTAAAAGAACATTCCATAAAGCTGATACAAGAAAATGTATGTTTGTGGTAAATATATGGGTATGGCAGTTTGACAATGAGATCCATCACTAGAGAATGCCAAAATAAATTGGTATCTGAAGTGGCACTGTATACGTCAGCATCTAGTATACTCAAATCAGCTAGTGAATACAGATGCTCTATACTAAGTTTTATTCCTTACAAAAAGGGGGATTTTAACTACTGTTAGCTTGGTTGACTATCTTTTCATGGAAGATACGAAGTATAATGAAAAGAAATTCCTAATGTATTACTAGATTTTCAGAAGAGAGAAGTGTCCAGTTATGCACCTAATTGCTCTCTCAAACCAGATAATTCACTACACAAATGCACTTAATTAGTTGTTTTCATGCTAAGTTACCTACGTTGTGCACACAGTCACCATAGGGGCTAAATTTTAACTTTTGATTTGTGCTCATGCTGAATTCATTGATAGCCATGAACTCACATCAAAGGCACAATTTTGCATAATTTAAGCTTAAATTAGGCACACATCTTGCAAACCTAACTTTCTGTAATTCAGTGGTTTTCTTCTTATTGTGACAATAGCAGGTACCAAACTGTTCATGGACCATTAGTGGTCTGCAGAGAGCTGTCTGGTCATATATTCCTGGCACTCTTCCTTGCTTCCAGATGTTTTTTTCAGGTTTCCAGCCACATTCTTGTCTGAGACATTGGGAAGTTTGTGAAAGTAGCTATAGGAAGAGCCAACTTCATTTTTTATTCTAAGGAACTGCTACATAAGACAGGGAGTAGAGGAAATAGAAGTAGCTCTTAAAGACTGAAGATACCTGTGAGTCTGAAGCTGCTTGTCAGCAGGAGAGAAAAAATCCTAGAAAGGGGAGATGGGAATGGAACAGCTGGACAATATGTTGAGGGGAGAAGGCAGGCAAGCACCAGAGAGAGAGAAGAACAGAATCAGTGATAGAGAAGCATGTGCTGGGAAAGATGGGTAGAAAATAAATGAAAACCAAAGTAAACAATGTGATCATTTATAGATGCTATATCCATATAATTGCATAAATAGCATCCTAATATTACTTCCTCATGCAAGCAATTGCTCCATTTGCCACAAGGATGTTATGTGATAGCAAGTGGAAAAGGAGGGGATTGGCACAATGGTGATGAGAGCGCAGAAGACGAATATGTGAGATGATTTCTCAGTGAAGCTATGGTTCACACTATGAAAACATTTGAGAGCACTTTGTTACACAAACATGCCATTTAAGGGGTGAAAAAATTACTTAGTTAAGCGATGCCTTGTTTCAGCTGAGCTAAATAGGGTTGCCATATGGTTTCAACAAAAATACCGGACACACTTGACATTACATCACAATCTATGTTACATCTTATTTAGAAAATACTGGACATTTATATTTTCTCATTTATAGTTTCTCAATTTGTTTCCCAAACAGAAAGCTCAAATACTGACTGTCCAGTTTAAATCTGGACACTTGGCAACCCTAGAGCTAAACAATGCTCTCTCTGATCAGTCTCAGGTTCTAGGATCCCAGTTATAGAGAGTTTGCCTGAGACAGTGGCACACTGGCCCACCGATAGCAGGATGGGGAGGCAAAGAAGGCAACTGCCCCAGAACCTGGTGATTCAAAAGGGCCTGGTGCTTCTGACCACTACTGCAAGTGCAGCAGCAGCAGCGGCACCTGGAGCCCTGGGCCCTTTAAATCACCACTGGAGTACCATGCGGCATGCTCCAGACAGCACTAACAGCTGTAGGGGGCAGCGTGCTGTGGTCTGGGTGGTGCTCAGGGCTGACTGCCCTCAGCTTCTCCCCTTCCACCTGAGGCCCCACCCATTCTGGGAACATGGAGTCAGGACACTCCCACACCTTTCCCAAGGGCCTGGCCTGGCTGCTGTCTACCCTAATCGTACCAGCCACTTACAACCTTTACAAGGGACTAATTTGGCATAGTTGTAAGAGCAGCCCAGAAAGTGGGTGAGGATAAAAGAAGGGGTGGACAGGCTATGGTACTCACCACATCCCAGGCTACATCTAGACTGCAAACTTCTTGCACAAGAAGCTTTTTGTGGAAGAAATCTTCCGCAAAAACTTCTTGCGCAAGAGCATGTCCGCACCTCAAAAGCGCATCGCAAAAGCGATGCACTTTTGCACAAGAGAGCATCCAGACTGCATGGATGCTCTCTCGCAAGAAAGCTCTGATTGCCATTTACTGAATGGCCACCAGGGCACCTGTGCTTCTTTCAATAGGCTGTTTTTGCGCAAAAAACCCCCCTGTTTCCTGTCCACACACACCTTTTTTGCACAGGAGCTCTTGTGCAAAAAGGCTTATTCCTCGTAGAAAGAGGAATAACTATTGCGCAAAAAACCCCACTCTTCTTTTGGCTTACTGTAAATTTACTTGCGCAAAAACACGCTTGCAGTGTGGGTGCTCCGCGAGTTTTTGCGCAAAAACTCTGCAGTCTAGACGTAGCCTCAGGCAGCTTGTGTTGGCATAGTTGCCATGCAGGCCTTGAGTATACTTTTTAGCAGCTCCATCCTGACAAAAATCTCCCTGGGGAAGGGCAGTAGTATTGTTTCCAATTCTTCCTTGGCAGTGAATGCCTCTCCTGGTGCAGGAGATTGTAGTTTGTGCCTGTAGGAGTGAGTAAACCCCCATGGCTTAATAATTTATATTGATTGTCGTGGAGTCCCATCATGCAAATAGAATAAGTGGTGGAAAGATGCCCAGAATGCTCTTTGCTCTGCCGTGATTCCTCAGAACTGAAAAGGAGCCAGATACAAAGAGTGGAGGAGGGACTGCTGCATTGAGCAGGGAGTATTTCTGCCGAGTTAAGATGATGTTATGAAAATGCATTAGACAGTTTAATATTTTGAACGTTGAGCTATTAAATTGCATGATGTATTTTCACAAAAGCCCTGTGGGTTTGTGGACAGCCTTAGTTGTCATGCTACTTTTGAAGTGTTGCAGCATCACAAGAGAGAGCCTTCTGGGAGGAAGATTTGTTCCAGAACGTTCCACGGCAGCATTTCAAAGTAGAAGAAAAAGCTGAGGAGCAGGACACGTGGCCTGTTGGCCCTGCAGATCTTCTATTGAGTTTGGAGGAATAAGAGCATTGCAGTATATTCAACCGCTAATGCATTATCTTCACCATAGTGCGCATTATTTCCAACATATATTAATTTTGCACTAGTCATTTTTAAAAGTTTGGAGATTCCATTTTCCTTCTAGCTTTGAATGGTTATGATTTACTGCAGAAGAACAAAAATCAAAATACATTCTTGGGGTATACATTTTAGACTCCAGCACTTGTTTCTGCTTATGCTGGCAATAGAATACTTTGTAACCATAGCTAATGACAACAGATCTTACAGCATTTTTGTGTTGTAACAATCGCCACTGGGCAGACAGCTGCCAAACATCTTGCAATTAATCTGATGCTTGTTGGCTTTCATATTCTTTTTCTTTCAGAACCAATGCCCGGAGGCAGAGGAGTTGGTCTTTAGCCATTTTGTGATCTGTAATGACACACAGGAGACACTGCGGTTTGGCCAGGTGGATACTGACGAAAATGTTTTGCTGGCTAGTCTCCACTGTCACCAGTACAGCTGGCGCTCTCACAAGTCCCCACAGGTATGTCAGAAAAGCATTACAAATGCAGCAATTGTTAAAGTTGGCTGGGGCTTCTATTCATTGATTCTACATTTTTATTCATGTGCTCAGCTATCTTTAGCTTTCTAATTCCATCAGGAGCCACATGCTGAAGCTGCATCAGACATAAGAGATAAACAAAGGGATGAGGAAGTCCAGAAGCGTTTACACATGATTCAAGTTTGGAACTGGACATGCAGACACCCTTCCCAAAGAAAAATCATGTTAATAAAAATTCAAGCTTCTGAACAAAAGCAAAAAAATTAATTTGCCAGGTTTTTAATATGGATTTTCTCAGTGAGTAGATCTTTGGAATCTGTTCTTCACATGGTGTTCACATGAGGAGGCTATATACCATTAAAAGTCTATTTTCATCCTCTGTTGATCTGTACTTCTAAAGCCAAACATCTGTACTCGGATTTGTAAAGAAATGTAAGAGAAATTCAGGGGGAGCTAGGTGTCTAATTCCCTTAGGTAATTTTGATGTGTAAGAAAGGAGTAATATTTAGGGGGCAAATATAATGGATTCAGAGGTGATAAGGTTTATGTTGATTGGGAAAGAGGCGTAAGTGGCAAACTGACAGTAACGTGTGCTGAAGTGGGTGTGTAAAACAAGCATACCTTACATTGACTTGGTAATCTGTGTGGACCAAACTCAGCCCCAAGAGTAAATTGTTGCCGCTGCTGCTGAAATCAGTGGAATGTGACCACTTATTTCAAGGCTGAATTAAGCTTCAAAAATTTGGAGATTGTGTAGGCATAAGCTAAAGTGGGGGAGGGGCTATTGTGTTAATAGGGGGACATCTTGTGCCCAGCAAGGGATTAGATGGTAGGGCTTGTCTTCCTTGTCTGTTAATGTGCAGCAAGCCAGAATATAAATGTAGTGCTCTAGCTGGCCATGTGCTAAGTGGCCTTGCAAACTTTACCACTGTGCACTAACAATTCCATTTAATTTTTCTAATTGGCAGTTCAAATCAACCAGACAGAGCACATTTTCATCATTTCAATTATGAACATTTCCTCTCATTTCTAGAATCATTCAGACCATTGGCATGCCAATTTATAATATTATCAGGAAACTTAAAGACCCCTTATTCTCCTTTTAACCTGTACAATCCAATTTGTACTAGTTTTTCTGTCTTTATCTTGTACATATTTCTCTAAACAGTGTTATATAGTGAGCAGAGTTTCACTTTTGTTACCTTGGACATCTTGCAATGTACAAAAAGACCTACTTTGTTTCTTAGCCTCCTGACAGTTGCTGTTGCTACTATCCAATTTATTTCTTTCAACTCCTGAGGCACAGGTGACAGTTGGTTTGGTTTATTTATTTTGAGGGGTAGGGTAGGGTAGGGTAAATAACTAGAGATGGGGGGGGACATTGTGAAAAATGGTTTTCCTAAGTTGTGCCCATATGCAAATCCAGAATGATGTGGGGTAAGTAATGGCAACATTACGGTCCAAAGCCCCAGCCTTTCATTAATGAAGACAATGGGAATTTTATCCTTGACTTCACTGAGAGAAGAAATAGGCATTGAGTGGGGAACTTTCTACTACAGAGTATGGCTGACCTCATAGTCAACACCTTCAAAATCAAGATCAGAGCAGTGTTATGTTAATGTTTCTACTAACACATAGATTGGCGTGGTGACTAATGGGAGGGACACAAAGTAGGATACCAGCTAAAGGGGGGGGGGGATGTAACTTTGCCACATGACTCCTCCCTGCCTCAGCCTCATGCTTTTCCTTCCTCATCCCACATTTCCTCAGGAGGCCAGAGACTTGTGAGCCGCAGGGATTTCTAGAACTGCAGGGGTAAAAGGAGCAGAATGTAGGGCTGCCAGGCCTCCCCACACCAGCAGCTCCTCTGGCATGGCTATACTGTCCCCAGCCCTTCCACACAGCTGTGTCTCCCCAGGTCAGAGCTAGGGACAGTACTGGTACAGCCACACTCCTGGGAGCTGCAGCCCTATGTTCTTCTCCTTTTGCTGCTGCAGTTCCCAGGAAAGCCCTGAAGTTCAGAACTAAGCCATAGAGCTGTCCCAGGAACTGAAGTGATGAAAGGAGCAGAGAATGGGGCTGCTGGGCCACCCCATGCTGGTAGCTCCTCTACTGCAGCTGTTCCAGTAGTGCTTCAGCCCTCCCCTCCCCCCCAGCCCTGTCCTCTAGTGTGGCTGTACAGATGCCAGGAGACGCAGCTGCATGGAAGAGCTGGGGGTAGTAAAGTTACACTGCTAGGATTGCCAGATACTTTCACAAAAAATCCCGAACATGGCAGAGAAAAAATTGGTTGAGCAAAAAAAAAAAAAGAGACCAAATTTCCCCTGCTCCCCCCTGCCAGACGCGGCAGGGGAAAAATGTCCCCACCGGCCTTCCGTCCAAGAAAAACAGAAAATATCAGACGTTTTACATGTCCGGTATTTTCTCTTTTTTTTTTTTTTTTAACCGGACAGAAGACGCAATTACCGGACTGTCCAGGCGAAAACCAGACACCTGGCAACCCTAGCTGGAATAGCTGTCGGCAGCAGCCCCTTGTTCTGCTCCTTTTGCTGCTGTGTTTTCCTGCTGAATGTGCCTGTTCCAGGCACGTGGCCCTTCCTGCCCCTCCCAGGAGTCACATGGTCCTTTCCCCAAAGAGTTCACAGTGCAAGGGTTAAATTCTTCTACCCTTACACTGAGTAGTATCTGGTTTTGTGACTAATCCCATATTTTTCAGTTAGTCTGTTTGTGGAGTAAGGTACTACTCAATCTGAGTAGAGATGGCAGAACTGGATCCTAAGAAATTAAATTACTTCAAGATTTAATTAATGTATATTAAATTATTAACCAATAAACATTCAAAATCTGCAGTTTGAGAGGTAACGTTCTGGAGAGAAAGCCAGGCAAGGCTTTACATTTATCTTCTGTAGTTCTGTCAGCCATGTTGGGTAAGACACTGCCTTGTGAACCAGCTACATGTGAGGAAGAAAGCATGCACAGCTGGCAGAAGGAAAGGGAATGGAAAGAAAAGGCAAACCTTGCAGAGGGGGGACAAGGAAAGGTAGGCGAAGACAGAGGTAGAGATCTTGCTGAGGAGAGCAGGCTTAATGTAAGAGCAGGACAGCAATCCATATTCTTTGAGCTACTGCAAACCAGGACTAAAAGGTCAACAATATAGGAGTGGCACCAAATTTTAGAGCCTTTCTGCACTTCCTGGGCTGACACTGGATGGTTATGTTCAACCTATCCCAACTGTTTGCAATAGTCTCTGGAGTGTTATTGTTCTGATAACATTTTCATAGCCCTTCCCATGATAGTAAGTTTAGGAATGGAAACTGGGAGATGAGGCAGCTTCACTGATGATGCATGATAGCATAGGTTTTCCACAAACTATTCAATTATAAGCTAATTTTCTTCACAAAAGTTTCAGAACTGTTTCATCCAAGTATAAGTATAGTTCAAGTGATTTATTTTAGATAGGAGTCATTGTAGATGCCATTTGCTTTGGAAAGATTGTCCATCTGAACTGTCAACAGCATAATATTTTGTCATTTTGGGCGACACAAGCCATGTTTATTAAGAATATAGCACATGTCAACGTGTGTAAAATGTGTGGGGATCTTTAAGTTAGATATTAACTCAAGTCTGTTTGTATTTTAAACAGCAACTTGGTTAAGGCTTCATGTTGTACCTGTAATGTTATGGCACTTTTCTAATTATTCCAGGCTGAACTGGATATTGAACAGCCTGTTATCTAAAGGTCAGAATAATGCCCAAGCCTGGACAAGCCCTGTGAGTGTCAGATTCGTGGAATGCAAGATGACTTCATAGTTATGAAATTATTTCATTTCTCATGATAATTCCTGACTTGCCAAGTTAGTGAATTTTAAGAACTCTGAGAGCAGATTGTGAGATAAATGTGAAATAATCCATACTTTTGGAGTCAGGGACTTCCCTCAAGGCATTAGTTCATACTTGACTTACTTGACTTACACTTGGGGATAACATGAGTTAGGACAAGGTCTTAGATACCACATTCTCTTACTGGGAAAGAAAACCAACTTGCACAACTTTGGATGGCTCATGTTTCTTGTTACACAGGCACTAAGCAGCAGCGGTTGCCATGAAATACTTTATTTAACCTTTGTAAAAATGTTTTTTTAATATGGCAAGGCAGTTCAGTTAAATGAAAATAAATAGTTTTAAAAGGCTTATATTACTTTTACATTCATACCAATAAAATTCCTTATTTTTCTTTTGCTAATTAAAAGTAGGAAGAAGTATCATAATTGGCTTATCAAAATATTGAACAAAAATAATCAAAGTATATAAAACATGTTTAATATAGAGGCATAGATGTAAAATATTGCAATTGTTTTGTTTTAGTTTTGAATGAATTTTACTGAATTAATGATGCTACAGCAGATTATAGTTTAAAAGCTTTTTAATCTTTGATATAGAAATATATAGGTATGGCATTTCAGATTATCAGTTATTTGTGATTACTCTCAAAAGATTTGGCCATGATAACTAAGGAGGCTTATCTTAATGAATCTGAACATTCTGAGAAATCCTTCCTCCTTTCCATTTCTTCTCCTAGTCCCCAACTCCTCTACATTTCAGTCAACCTAACCCTTCCCTTCCTCTGCCCTTCTGTTTACTCTCTGATTCCTACAAGCCTTTAATATTTCATTAAAAAGTTTAATGTCTGAAACTCTTTCTGTTCCCTCCAGTCATTTTCTTCAAATTTCATGAGTCTTTGACCTTTCTTGGGGCCAAGGCATCCACTATTGTCCCCCTCTTACTTTGAGGAAGTCCAGAAATCATAAAAATGGCCTTAGTGGGTCAGACTAGTCTAGCCCAGTATTTTCTCTTCTGACAGTGACCAGTGTCAAATGCTTCACAGAGAATGAACAGAACTGTGCAATTTTGAGCGGACAATTGGAGGGTTATGGCATTTGGAGGACACAGTAATATTGGTTAATAGCTATTGATGGACTTATTCTCTGTAGGGTAAATTGAGGCAGCCCATGGTATCTTATTGAGAACTGACAAACTCAAACCTGAAAATATTAGGCCAAGCTTGGGAAGTAAAACAGTTCAACAGTTACTGTGACCCTGGTTCCCCTGGCAACCACATTCCTAAGGGCCTCACTTTGATAAGGCCGGTACCAAACAACCGCGTGGGATTGTTTTTCATTGTCTGCTTTGTTCCTAGAAAATAAGCTTGTATCCCAAAGATCGCGCCAAGGCAGTACCACCCCCGCAGGAGACGCATTATATTTCCAGCCGACAAAATGACCATCAACATGCCTTTGTTTATGTTGGCTCATTTAGCTTGTTAGGAATAATTATTTGTATTCGTGATAACATGTTTAATTGGCAATGGGCGGAGATGCTGTGTAACTGTCGTAGACCATTGGCTTATGTGCATATCTCACTTCCGCTGCTAGACCTATCAAATCACTTCTCCTCCGTCCATCTGCTACCTATATAATCTAATGTATGTTTTGGTTAAGTTAGTGCTCACCGGGTTAACCCCTGATGAGTACTCCACCAGCTGTGTGAACCAATAAATCCTCTGCTTGTTTTCACCTGCACCCAGTGTGTCCAAGAAATTCTTCCCTACAGTTTGGTGTTAGAAGTGGGATCCATGAGTTGTGAGCTGATCAGGAGTTGGAGACTGTTACCCAAAGAGAGGTGAGTACGTTTATTTACCACCTCATTAGGCCTGGGTTTGAAGTCTCGCATTCCCTTCAGACACATCCTGGATCCGTTCCCGTTTGAGGTACGAGACACCTGGACATGTGTGAACCAAGCATAGAGGCAGGCCTGAGGGGAAAAGCACAAGAGGGCAGTGTACTGTTTGAGCTAAGGGGCTGTTACGGAGGGACTGGATAAAACCACCAGGGAGTTATTGAGCCGTACGTTAAGCTCAGAATTGACTGGGTACGCAAGGTGGCAAGTAGTACGAACTGGTGGTCCACTCCCTCATTGCACGTAACATTGTAAGACCTGATGGAAACCCCCCAACAGGCACATGACGTATACACCCTCGAGTAGTGCAGATCCCCGACCCAGCCGGCAGTAATGGGAGGGTGCCTGTAGGCACAAAGACTGTGCAGTACAAGCTGTATGCGGAAAAATCATAGGAGGGAAAGGCTGACCCACGCAGGGGAAAACTCATCCCCTGAGGGAAAACAGCAAAGCTGTGTACAGAGAAAAGGGAGGGAGAGATTCCCGAGATTCCCAGGAGTGTGGGGTGTCAGTGTCTGTGACATCCAAAGGGAGGCAAAGTGTGCATCGCCTCCATAAAACCCAAAACCCCAACGCTTGATCCGGGGGGCTTGTGCTCACGAATCAAGGTTGGAAAAGAAAAGGAAAAAAGTGAAGGAAGAAACATATAAGTAATACAGGCAGGAGCGGAGAGATAGAAGCCATGACATCGCAGGGAGAAGGGAGAGCTAACCCACAGGAACATCTAGACTACAAACAAGCACCAGAGAAGGATTTGATCAAGTGGGGAATTGAAAAGGAAAGTGAAAACACCAAGAAGGTAGTAGTAACATTGTTAAAAACCCTCGCATTAAAGGAGGAAGAAATTAAAGCCCTGAGGGATGAGATTGAAGCTCAGAAGAGCAAAAATCCACCCTGCAGTGAGATATGTAACTTACAAGTATCTGTAGCGCCTCTGTGCCAAAGGAATGCACTAGGAGTGAAAGGAAGAGATTTGTCATCTGGTGCCGTACCAACTGCACCGCCTCTCCCAAGCTTCGGGGGGAATTTGGCACATCACCCGCTTTACCCCTCTCTGTGCCCAGCCCTATATGGGCCCTTACCACACATCACTGAAGATAGAGAGGAGGCACAGAAGATAATTGAAAGGGATCAGATCTTCCCTCTGGAAGAATGGGCTCTAATAACAAATCTGCCCGATCCAAACCGAAACACCGAGCCTTGGAATAAGCATACCAGATTAGGGGAAGTGTTCCTCCAAATTCTGAAGGAAGGGATGTCCACCGACCATCAAGTATATTGGCCCTAGGCATTTTGGTTGGAAACACATACACAGACATAATGAAGTGGAGTATGGATTTACAGAACAGGAAGGGAAAGAAAGTAGCTCCAATCAACACTATAAAGGCAGCGGCCACAATCCATACAATTCAGGCCACTCTCTGCTACATCTGCGGGAAGCCAGGGCAAATAACACGGGACTGTGGGCACAAAAGGAAGCCCAAACTTTGTAACAACTGCAAAAAGACTGGCCACACTAAACCAGAATGCTGCCACCCCAGAGGGGGAAAGGCAGGACAATGGCCGAGCAGGAGCGCCCCTAGCACACAGAACACACAGAACAGCATGCAGGAGCAGGAGAAACTGCCAAGCAACTCAAGCAACTCCAGGAGATTCTTAAGCTCCGTGCCAGCAAATAATGTTTCATAGTACATGAACAGGGGAGGAGGGGGGCGGCGCGGCGCACAGCCGGGCAAATTATTAATAAACAGCCAAACCTTCCCCTCACACGCCATTATATTTGGCTCGAAGGTGTGGGAGGAGGGAAATTAAAAGCCACCTTAAGCCAGCTAGTGGCAATTGAATTTAAAGATGTAATCATCGTTGGCCCCTGACAAGGAGACACAATTGGCGACCTAGATCTTCTATCAAGTTTGAGGAAGTAGTTAACCCCAAAGCCAGCATAGAATGAACTATTTCAGAAAACCCTACATTCTCCATGAACTTAACTAAATCTTTTTTGAATCTGGTTATACTTTTGACGTTCATGATATGCCATAGCAACAAGTACCACAGGGTGACTGTTGTATGAAGAAGTGTACTTCCTTTTGTTTATTTTAAACCTGCTGCATATTAATTTCACTGGATGAAATTCATTAATTACTTTGCATTTATCAACATTGAATTTCATCTGTCATTTTGTCACTCTATATGAACCACACATTAGAATGGAAGGAGGTTAAAGAACTATACTGGGCCCAATTAACTCCACCCCTCCAGCATGGGAGAAAATGCTCCACCTGGGTAGATAGGTTTGAAAAGGAACCAACCAAGCACAGAAGTGGGAGCCTGACGAGGAGTACCTAGATATCCTGAAGGCTCCTGCCAAAAGGGGCTGGAGAAGCCTCCCTGAAGGAACAGGACTGTGTAGAGCTCAGCTGGAGTGGCAATTTGGTTTCCTATTTACTTTTTCCTTATCTGGGAGCTGAAACTCAGACAAGGAAGAGGTGGTAGGAAGTGACCCAGAGAAGGTAACTCAGAGGTCCCCTCCCTGCTAAGCTTCCTAAGGTCCTGGATTGGAGGCTGGTGGAATTGATGGGCCCAGGCTTCTCTGTGACTGAATGGATGCTAAGCATTAAGCACCTTGGCTGACTAAGAACCCCATTACAGTCAACCAGTTTAGTGAGAGCCCTTTGTAATTCATTGCAGTCAGCTTTGGACCTAACTGTCTTGGGCAATTTTGTATCATCTATCAATTTTGCTACCTCACTGTTCATCCCTTTTTCTAGATCATTTATGAATGAATATCAGCACAGATCTTTGGGGGGCCCTGCTATTTATGTTCCAACTGTGTGAAAGCTCACTATTTATTCCTACTCTTTTTGTTTTCTATCCAGTTACTGATCCATGAGAGGACCTTACCTCCTATCACATGTGACTGATTAGTTTGCGGTTAAGACTTGGTGATGGACCTAGTAAAAAAAAACTTTCTGAAAGTCCAAGTACACAGTATTGACTGGGTCATACTTGTCCACATGCTTGTTGACAGAGAATTTAATAGATTGATGAGGCATGATTTCCATTTACAAAAGCTGTATATCATGAATTTGAAGCTGTCAGAAATCCTAGCAGAGATTGCCAAACCGTGTTAGGTCCTAATTTGTATTTTAGTGAAAGTCAGAGGTCTGCTACAGGTCAGTAAAAGGGATGGGTTGCTACATTTCTGTAGTGGCTCTACATACTACACTGGATCCACTTCAAGGTCCTTATCTTGATCTTTAGGCCCCAATTATTTCAGAAACCTCATTTGTCTCCAGGACAGCTGTGTTCTTTAGGAATACTGGAGCATATGGTATTTATCATAACCCCGGGGGATAACTTCTTCTCAACAGCTGGTTCATAGTTATGGAATTCTCTCTCGCAAGACTGTGGACTGACCAAGGAACTCACTGCTTTCACAAGTGTGAAACCCATCTGGTTACATTAGAGTTCCCTGAATTGCTTTCCTGAAAACTATTTGTTTGCAAATAATCACACAAAAATACCCATGACATACTCTTTTTCAACCTTGCGCAGAACAAGGGGACAGTGACTGTTTGTTTTATTAATTTTGACAACACTCAAACTTCAGTGCGGGCCCATAATAATATGACAAAAGTAATTTTTTCCCAAATTTCTATCATAATTTGAAGTTTGAGCCAGGTTGCCTATCCCTAGTATGAGTTCTTTATTATCAACTTAGCTTTAACCTTTTATTTTTCAGACATAACACTTCTCTTACTAACTTTCCATATTATAAATCTACTGTTAAAGACAATTAACTGGATTTTAATGTTCGTCACACTGATTCAAATCTAATGAAACTCCATTGAATTCAGTAGAATTAATCCAATGTTTTGTTAGTGTGATAGAGATCAGAACATGCCCCTAATTTTCTTTATCTTTTCTAATCCATACTTCAGTTTAGCAAAGTATATCTCTATTTTTCTTTTCCTTCCTTATGTCACAATGGAGATGATCCCAAACACAGCACTCTCAGTCCTTGCTGTCTGTCTGTAATGCTATAATGTTAAGTTTTAATAGACCTGGGGCTGACACATGCCTCCCCAACCCATATCATTAATGGTGGATTGTTATTTGAGAGAGATCAATAAGTTTATATGGTATTTGATTGGGATGAGGGGGAAGACAGTCTCTATTGTAAAGCGTTTGCCATCTAAAGCCCTGCTCCTACAACTTGCAAGCAATAGTTTATATGAGTATTTATGCATGTGAGCAGTCCCATTCAATTAATTAGGAAATGAAAAAATGAAAATATTGATTAATATTGTGTATGTTGTGTATAAAATTGTAATTACTGAGGGTTTTTTTTAAATTTGAGAATCAGGTCTGGCATACTGTGAGGAGTAGGTAGCAGAAGAGAAGAGGGCAGAATGTAAAGCTAGCTAAAGCAAGTGGTTTTTGAGGAAGGATTTGAAGTAGAGAAGGGGAATACTTGGTGTGCTGAATGAGGAAGGGTTTTCCAGTCATAGGGTGCATCATGAAAAAGGGTATGGAGTGATGGAAAAAGACAAGGGAGAGTGAAAAGGTAAGATGAGGATGCAGAGAATAGGGTGTGAGACTGGGAGAAAGCCGAAATGTCCAGAGGTGTAGGCATAATTCTGTAGTGTCTTGGAATAGAGAATAATGAGTTTGATGTGTAAAAGATGGGGAGTAAGTGAGAGGGATTTTAGGAGAGGGCGACATGGTCAAAGTTGTAGGGAAGGAAGGGTTTTTGTTGTTGCTTTTGTTTTTAGCTGCAACATGTTGAGTAGACTGAAGAAAGGATGAACTGAGAATCAGGGTGGCTAAAGAATCTGTATTTACATGGGGAGATTTCTCCAGTAGGGGTTCTACAGGTTAGCTTAAAAGGCATACCAAGATCTGGTGGCCACAAGTTGATGCTAGAAAAATTCTAAACTGAAAACAAGACACTAATTTTTAACAGTGAGAGTAATTAACTGTTGGAGCAGCTTACCTTGGGAAGTGATGGTGTAATATAATGTGTTCTGGGGGCACCATTGAATGGGTCACATTTGGGTGAATTGCTTAGAAACAGGGTTACTTACAGCCTAAGACTGGGGGTCTGCCACTAGAAAGCACACCAAACCAGTGACAAAGAGCACTTCTGTTTACCACACTGGTTAGCAAGAAGTCACATAAGCAATCTCCTCAGACTCTCTTCCTTTTCCTGTGCCACAACCAATACCACAATTTACATGGATGTGAGGTTATGAAAAACAATTTCACCAAATCCAAACAGGTTTTTCTGATCCCAAAGGACTAGCCACATTACCAGGTCAATTTGTACCTTGGATTTTACACAAAAGAGCACACTCTACCAATCTTTTACAATCCAAAATCTAAACGTTTATTGATTAAAAAAAAGAAGAAAAGTTTGAGAGTAAAATTGTTAAAGGAAACAAAATTACATACACCAATTACAAGATTCCTGGTGCAAGCTTGTAGCAAAGATGGAATAAACAGCTATCTTAAAAGTCTCTGTAATACATCCTTTGTTAGGACGGGTCATCAGTACTTCTGGACCCAGTTCATAGCAAAGCTGCTTCTGAAGTGATGAGCTAGAATGAAAACAAAGTGGAAGAAACCCTAGGGCCTGTTTTATAACCTTGCCTTTGTGGAGGGAATTCCACTGATCTCGCTGTAGGAAAGTACCTCCCAAAGTAGAGCTTGTCACATGAGCAATTACCTGTCCAGATCATTCAGTCCTTAGCGGCCCTTGCTTACCTGGTGGTTTGCAGGTTCACAGAGGAATTCCTTTCATGTGGATTGCATCACCCGAGGTCCATTGTCAATCAAATATTCAAATTCACTTGACTATCCACTCTTCCACAATAAGTGGGTGAGGCCTGTTGATATATCTCAGTAGCAAATACTTGAAATGCCAGTACAAGCAAATACTTATAACTTTACATACAAAAATAATATAGACCCATGCGTAGTATCAACAGAATCAGCAAAGCATACACTTTCAATAGACATCTCACTTGTTCCACTTCATACAAAATGTGGGGCAAACTTATCACAGTGGTTGGATGTTCACATAAAAAATCCAATAATGTCACAGATTGGTTGGTCCTCATTCTGATGTCTTTAAATCAATATTGAATGTCTTTCTAAACAATTACATAGCCTAGTTCAACCTGGACTTATGGGACTGATGCAACAGGACAGACTAAATGATCATAATGTTCTCTTCTACTCTTGGGACATATGAAAAATAAAGAGGTTACAGTAACCCATATCAAGTACCATGATATAAACTTGTGTTTAGCACTGGGCATGGATAAGCTGGGATGGCGCTTATATTCTTTTGATTATATAGCAACATAATACCTTGAATCTGAATTGCTAGACAAGTTAGCATTTTAAGTAGTTCATATGTTAATAAATACTTTCAAATGTTGATGAATAAGAACTATAACTTTGAATTTCTTTTCTGATATGCATTTACAATACCAACTATAAATGCATAGGTTCAGTCTGCATTTAAGGACATGATCACTTATCACTGAAATCAATGCATGTTTTGCCATTGACTTCTCAGAGAGAACAGTCAGGCCTTTGGTTGTATGTATATTTTTCATTAAAATAGTTTAATATTCCTAAATGAGCTAGATATAATTTAAATGACGATTAATATATAATTTTTTGTTTGTTATTTACATGGTTTACATCAGTGTTTCTCAACCAGTGGTACAAGTACTTGAGAAAAGTCTGGGGGGTACATCAACACAACTGAAATTTGGAGAAAACTGAATTTTTGTTTTAAGTTTTACAGCACTTTATTATTTTTGTACTTTTTACACCCAAAAATGTCATTGCCCGCCCAGCTACAATTAAGTTGTTTAAACAAATATGTTACAATGGTAGAAAAAAGTTGTGTGTGTCTGAAAACTATAGGTACTGGGGGTACTTATAATTTTTTTTAAGGGAGTACTTTATATAAAAAGGTTGAGAAACACTGGTTTACATATTGCTTGAGAGAATATAACATATAAAGTATTGTACCTGTCTACACAAATGCTTTCATTTTATTACTGGAATCAATATAAAGTTTTTTTTCTTTCCTCTTTGGATAGTGTGTTCACAAAATAGACTTTCTGCTGTAACTGTATGAATCACTTCTTTAAAAAGGCATTTGTAGATCTGGAAAGACTTTTATTAAGAATCTCCTCCTCTTTCCCCAAAGAAAAAAAAAGGAAGCCAAAATGTAACTTATACTTCTTCTCCAACAGGATAATAATTCATCATTACTTATTTCCAAGTTGCAATTCTTTCAGGTACTAGGTTATGTCCCATAAAGTGTAAGAGGATATACGGTACTCTGTGGGTTCAAACATATAGAAACTGTGACTTCAAACATCAGTCACTATCTGGAAATTTTCCTGTTTAATTGCTTAGGGATGTTACAGATTCTCTGAACAACCTTTGGTACTTAACTTAATCCTCCCCAGGCCATTTACAGAACAACAGCAGCAAAATAAAGCTTTATTTTATTTTTTCACTATTTAAGTAGTGTGAAATGTATTGTCAATTCCATTTGGGATTCCACATTCCAAATTAATGATTTAACTACATTATATTTAACTTACTTTCCAGATAATATCTTGGACAGATAAGGATTTATTACCCCAAAAACATATGGATCATCATAATTTTGTAAATGTTTCTTTTTCTTAACACTTATCGTCTAGAAGTGTGGAGCTTGATTGAGCCTGTTAGACACATGCCTACCTTACAAGCTGTGTGGAGCCACTCAATGCCTCCTGGAACTCTCTGATGCACAGGAGGAATGTGCCTGCTAAGCCAACACTAAAGAAAGTTCAGCCTACTCTCCGATGGCCAGTGGAGGAAATGGATCCATGGTCCCATTCTCCTCACCTCTCATGGTGTAATTTGCACTAGCAGTGATGCTAGCAAGACAATGTTGCTGTGTTGTGGGATCCATAAAGGAGGAAAAAAAGTCAATTTGCATTTCCAGTGCAATGCACATTGGAAAAAATAATCCCAACTCTGAATATAAAATGGCAGCATCAAAATTAGGTGATACCACTCAAGAAAGAGATCTTGAAGAAATTGTAGATAATTTCTTTAAAATATTCACTCGGTTTGCAGCAGCCATAAAAAAAACTTGACAGAATGTTAGGAACCAATAAGAAAGGGATAGATAAAACAGAAAATATCCTATTGCCTCTATATAAATCCATGGCATGCCCACATCTTGAGTACTGCATGCAGATTTGGTCACCCAACCTCTAAAAAGTTATATTGGAATTGGAAAATATATAGGAAAGGAAAACAAAAATTATTCGGAGTCTGGAACAGCTTCCATATAGGAGAGATTAATAAGACTGGGAGCTTTCCACTTAGAAATAGACGACTAAGTGGGGGATGTGATAGAGGTATATAAAACTGATGTAGAGAAAGTAAAAAAGGAAATATTTTTACTCCTCATAACAGAAGAACTAGGGGGTCACCAAATGAAATTGATAGGCAGCAGGTTTAAATCAAACAAAAGGAAGTATTTCTTCACACAATGCACAGGACACCTGTGGAACTCTTTGCCAGAGGATTTGTGAAGGCCAAGTCTATAACAGGGTTCAAAAAAGAACTACATAAGTTCATGGAAGATAGGTCCATCAATGACTATCAGTCAAGATGGGCAGGAATGCAAAACCATTCTCTGAAGTGTCCCTAGCCTCTGTTTGCCAGAAGCTGGGAGTTGGTGACATGGGATGAATAACTTGATTACCTAACTGGTTCATTTTGTCTGAAGCACTTATCTCTATAGTCCAGAAAGAATACTGGACTAGATGGCTGTATCAGTAGTTCTTATGTACATAAGTTACAAATTCGACTGTTGATGCAGCGTTTGCTTCACTGCTTGCTTTTTATGTTCCTTCAGCTTTAGTTTTGCAATGCAAAGTATTGCTTTTATTTCAGGTTCCTAAAACACAGCTCACCTCTTGGTCTTTACATTTTTCTCTTGTTGCTATGGGGCCACAACTTTTATCAGTAACACCTTCTGGAATGTACACCTTTTCCCATGCAACTGATTTTGCCATTAGCTATCTTCTACAGCTCGGTAGAAGCCAAAAATTCATTTACTACCCCTTGGGATTGAGTCACAATAGTATACAAAAGAATGGCTCATAAGCCAAATTATCTTCCAAAAGCAAGTTTAGTTATTTAAGCTACACAATAGAGAAATAATTTAAATAAACTGAAACAGAATAAATTTGACTTCATCTACAAGCTGCAAAAATCTAGATTGTTAGACTAACAATCTCTAGAGTTACAAGCATTAAATTGTACCTACTTGCATATCTGGAGCATATTGGCTGGGCAATGCTGTCTGCTTCAACAGTATCCCTTCCTTGGTCATGTTTCTCATCCCTTTCCTTGATCTCTACACCTTGTCATGTGACTGCTTTAGTTATCTAAATTTCACCCATTTCTCTCATTACTAGCTGAAAATCCTTAGCAAATTGAGACTGAAGAGGTCGTGGGGAGGGAGGGAGGGTTGTAAAAACAGCTATGAGCAGAAAAGATAGGAAAGTCCAGAGAAGAAAATGAGAGGCAAGTACAGAGGAGTAGAACTGCATTCTGTGCTCCTTGATTTTCTGTCTTGAGCCAAATGTGGCATGCTATAGAATAGGATGTCTGTGAGGGACTAGTTTCTGTTGATGCCATCAAACCATCATGTTTTGTGCTTTCCATGTAGTCTTGTCTATCTCATTGTCATTGGGTCAAAGCCAAAGATGATTCTTGTAGAGATGATGGTCGGTGTTCAGAGCAGATGACCACACTACCACAAAGAGGGTAACCATTTGAAAGGGTCCTAACCTGTTCAAGCAGGAAACTAATCTTTTTGTTTGACTTAGATTTGTATCATTTGATGTTTTGATTACTCAGAGATGCTTCATCTGAATGGTGTCCAACTTCTTTTCACTTTTTATACTAGTGGGACATGTTTCAATTTCAGAAGTCAGATATTGACCACAGAAACATTCTATATCCTTAGCTTTATCTCTCTATTAATCTATTTAACATTTTCTTGATGAGACACTTTATTACTGATATTTTTGCCATATGAGCTACAAGTTCTTTCTCAATAACCTAAGTGAAATAGTGCACAATCTTGATTGGGTAGTCACTCACTAAAATGCTAGAGCCTGCAGCATGTTCAAAATTGAAAACAAGAAGAATTGTGCTTTTGCCTCGATTAATTTTCAGGACAACTTCTACAGCTAAGCTTTCTGGAGCTTTAAGAACCACAATCAGTTTGTCAATTGATTCTACAATTAACGCTATGTTGTCATCAAAATTGACATTGGTTTAAAACTCTTATTAATGGAAGCGGCGCTTCAACCAGCACCGGTTCCTCAGGCCACGGTACTCAGTGCACCGGCATCGATGCATGGCGCTCCGGCACGGGATAGGGCATCGGTACCGAAGCCACCGGAACCGAGGCACCGCTCACATTCCCCGGCCCCGAAGAAGGCTAAGGCATTGAGGGGCAGATCGCCAAGCCATAAGTCCCGTGTGGGCCGGCACCACCGGCATCGGGCTACCTCAGGGGCTCAGAAGGAGGCCACTGACCGCCCCAGCAGCCCAGGCATGATGTCACTGCACTGGCCATCCACACCCTGAGACCTTCGAGGCTGCCCACGACTTGATCCACCTCACAGCCTCTCCACAGTCTTCGTTGGGCCTGGAGGGCTCGCGCCCACCGACACCGGGGGCCACGTTGGCACCGGTTGCCCCCGTGGAGCGGGAGCCATGGTCGGCACCGGGGCATTCAGCCGCTCCACAAGCAACTCCAGTATTGCCGACTGTGCCACCACCTCTACAGGCACTGGTGGTAGAAGCAGACTGGGCGCCAGCCTCAACCTCGTCGAGGTCATTGCTGCCACTTCCTGGACCGATTCTATCTATGTCGAGCGGCACGCAGCCGACCCGGTACCACCAATCAGCACTGCTCCCTGTGGCCACACCGCCTCGACATCTCACGGTGTACTGTCCAGTGCTGTGCAATGTATTGGCGCTACCCCTGCCTTCCTTGACAGCATCGGCACTGACTGTGGCATCGGCAGTGGCACCGGCAGTAGCACAGGCACTGGCACCGGTAGCAGCACCGGCACCACCAGTGGTACCAGGGACGGTCCCGGCACCGACACCGACAGGAGTACGGTACCATCAGCTGGCACCGGCATATACATTGGCCCCGTCTACAACTACGTTGCTGTCGGCACCAGTTCTGGGGCAGGCACTGGCACCTACGTCAACAACTGTGGTACCGCTATTGCAGCAGACTCCCGGCACCAGCGTTTTAGCACTGGCTCTGTTGCGGCTTCCTCCACTAACCCATGCTGGTAAACTGCAGTCCATGGCCAGGTTCAAACCCACCGTGGCTCCGGGACAGCCTGGCTTGGCACCGCCTTGGCGTGCTTCTGACTACTCGTTGAAGTCCGATGTAGAGTCGCTCCGCTCGGCAGCTTCGTCCAGGTCCTCATCCAAGTACCGTTCCCGCTCCCGGCACCAGACGGAGCAACACGGTTTCCAGCAGACCTGGCCTCCACAGTCACAGCCTCCCTGGCCCTTCTGAATGCCCTGGGCATATCACCAGTGGCAGGGGCCCATGTTCCCCTCACGGGCATCCAGCTCCTCTCGGCGACGCACCCACCCATCAGCATCACTCTCCAGACCCCCTCCACCATCAGTGGAGGAAACTTCTCATATGGAGGACTCGGGCCACCTACCTTCAGAGGTCGTGCCACCTCAGCCGTTCCCGCAGCTTCCCCAGGTGCCTATTCCGCCAGAGGTGCTCCCGGCTCCAGAGCTGGTTAGGGAGTCCTCATCATCCTCATCCCCAGATGAGGCTCTTGCTGACCCCGCTCCGTCCATCCCAGCAATGGACTCCAGATCCCATCAGGAGCTCTTATGTCACCTGGCTTCCAATTTGGGTGTACCAGTGGAACCAGTACCAGAGGAGTCAGATCCTATGATGGACATCTTCTTGGAGGATGCTCCTGCCAAAGTGGCTTTGCTGCTCAACAAGACGGTAGCCAAAATTACGAACATGCTTTGGCAGACCCCGGCTTCCCTGACCCCTATCCTTAAAGGGGTCAAGCAGCATTATTATGTCCCGAAATCAGGACATGAACATTTGTACTCCCACCCTGTCCCGGGCTCCCTGGTAGTCCAGGCTGCGGCGTAAAAAGAAAAGCTGCCGCAACCGGGGCCGACCCCAAAGGCCAGAGAGCCTAAGTGCCTGGACCTGTTGGGGCGTAAAGTGTATGCTACAGGGGGGGTTAAGCTTCGCATTGCCAATCAGCAAGCAATGCTTAGCCGCTATGCCTATAATACTTGGCAGGCAATGGACAAATTCAGAGACAAACTTCCCCCCGACGCACGGCAGGAGTTCGCTGCCATGGCCACGGAAGACAGGACAATCACTCGTACAGTGCTGCAGGCCTCGCTGGACTCGGTGGACTCAACCGCCAGGACCATGGCCTCGGACGTGGTTATGCGCCGCAGCGCCTGGCTGCAGGTATCTGGCATACCGCCAGATGTGCTGTCTACGATTCAGGACCTCCCTTTCGAGAGAAAGGCCCTCTTCTCAAAGCACACAGACTCCAGGCTGCACACGTTGAAGGACACTAGGTCAACGCTCCGGTCATTGGGGATCCACACACCGGCCCCTCAAAGGTGACAGCTTCCTATAGACAGCCAGGCAGAGCGCAATTCCAGCCTTCCCGTGGCGATTACTGGAGGCATCGACCTCGCGCTCCCAGTGGGGACACGGGGGCGGCATCTGCTTCAGCCTCTAATCGTGCAAGGCGTCATCGCCGTCGGACGGATAATGTTAGGGGAGCGGGTCAGCCTTCTTCCCAGCAGACCAAGCCCCTGTTTTGAAAGCACCTTCGAGGACCGTGTGCCAACCTCCCTCCTTTCCCCCCTGTTTGGGGACAGATTATCCCATTTTGCCCGAGCATGGTCCGAGATCACATGGGACAGATGGGTGCTTGACCTGGTAAAGATGGGGTACTCCATTCCTTTACTGGGTTCCCCCCCTTCTTTCCCTCCTTCCCCATCCCTCCTCAGGGACCCATCTCACGAGGCCCTCCTGCAGCAAGAGGTCCTCGCGCTCCTCGAGAAGGGAGCTATAAAAGGGTCCCCTCCCATTTGGAGGGCAAGGGGTTCTATTCCCGCTATTTCGTTATCCCCAAACCAAAAGGGGGGCTTCAGCCTATTCTGGACCTCAGAAGCCTCTACCGGGTACTGAGAAAGACGAAGTTCAGAATGATAACCTTGGCCTTCATCATTCTGGTTCTGGAACAGGGCGATTGGTACGCGGTCCTCGACCTCAAAGACGCTTATTTTCATATAACAATAAGGCTGAATCACAGGAGATTTCTACGCTTCATAGTGTCCCACAGCCACTTCCAATTTACTGTACTCCCCTTTGGGCTCTCTACAGCTCCCAGGATATTTACAAAATGTATGGTAGTGGTGGCCGCATTCCTCAGGACACATGGGATCCAGGTTTTTCCTTACCTGGACAACTGGTTGATTCGGGGGCGCTCCCAAGCGCAGGTGGCGGCACACATAAGCTTTACAAAAACTCTTTTCCACAGGCTGGGGCTTATGCTGAATGACGAAAAGTCTATGTTGACCAGTTTCAACCCAAAGGTTGTCTACCTGGGTCTCTTCATGTATCAGAGAGTGCTATAGGTTGGCCCAGAGAGAACCACCCCAGGTCAGGGCACATTCCACTAGGGCGTATGTGTCCTCCACAGCTTTCGGGGCACAGGTTCCCATTATCGAAATCTGTAGAGCGGCCACGTGGTTGTCTGTTCACATGTTCACGGCACACTATGCACTCTCCCAGCAGGCTAGGGATGATGCCGCATTGGGTGCTGCTGTTCTCAGTTCTGTACTGTAAATTTAAGCCACAGGATACTTGTTACTGGTCTGTTCCATTTCTGTTTAATAAACAGAATTGTTGGTTACAATTCTGTGTTTGTGGTCTTAGAGGCTTACTCCGACCCCACCCCCATAGGGTTTTCTGCTTGGGAGTCACCTCATTCGAATGGACATGAGCAACCACTCGAAGAAGAGGAGAACGGTTACTTACCTGTAACTGTTGTTCTTCGAGATGTGTTGCTCATGTCCATTCGATTTCCTCCCTCCTCCCCTTTGTCAGAGTGTCCAGCAAGAAGGAACTGAGGAGGGGGAGCGCCGGCAGGAGTACTTATGATCCGCTATCGCGGCGCCACTCCAGGGGGTGACCTGCTGGCGCTATGGGTACCGCTAGGGGAAAAACGCTCCGGAGAACCATATGCGTGGCGCACGCACACCTCATTCGAATGGACATGAGCAACACATCTCGAAGAACAACAGTTACAGGTAAGTAACCGTTCTCTTTCTTATCACCACTTCTTGGACAGTACAGTATAAATAAATGATGGTCACATAAACGCCACTTTGTACCAAAAACCTACTGACCTCTATTTTTACCTGCATACCTCTAGCTTCCATCCAGGACACATCAAACAATCCATAGTCTACAGCCAAGCCCTAAGATACAGCATATCTGCTCCAATCCCCCAGACGGAGAGAAACACCTACAAGATTTTTATCAAGCATTTTTAAAACTAAAATACCCACTGGGGAAGTGAAGAAACAGATTGACAGAGCCAGTCGAATACCTAGGAGTCACCTATTATAGGACAAGCCCAACAAGGAAGATATCAGAACACCACTGGTCATCACCTATAGCCCCCAGCTTAAACCCCTCCAGTGAATCATTGACAATCTACAACCTATCCTGGAAAATGATCCCTCACTCTCACAAACCTTGGGAGATAGGCCAATCCTCGCCTACAAACAACCTCCCAACCTGAAGCAACTACTCACCATCACCCACAAACCACTCACTCAGGAATCTATCCCTGCAACAAATCCCATTGCCAACTCTGTCCACATATCTATACAAGTAACAACACCACAGGACCTAACCACATAAGCCACAACATCAGGATTTCATCCACCTGCACATTCACTAACCTAAATTCAGTGAAATCCAGTTAGAACTGAATAAGATTTAGATTGGTTATCTCACTACAAAGGCAATTTCCCCTCTCTTGATATTCACAGCACTTCTTCAGCTACTGTGAGTGAGCCACATCCACCCTGATTTAATTGGCCTCATTAACATTGGCCCTACACTTGGTAAGCAACTTCCTTCTTTTCATATATAAGTGCATCTATAATTTCCACTCCAAATTATCTGATGAAGTAGGTTTTGCCCACAAAAGCTTATACCCTAATAAATCTGTTAGTCTCTAAAGTGCCACAGGACTCCTTGGGGTTTTTTTTAATGCATTTATTAGTGTCTCTGACCTCAGTGAGGTGTTTGGGGTGAGCGGGAGGGCAATGCATACTTGTTAATACCCAATCTGATTTGAAAGTAGACAGTTCTTTTTCCATTGACAAGAAAGTTGCTTGAGGAGTCATATAAAATAATGAACATTCTAAAGAACTTGTTGGGAAGGCTAGCGAGTTTCAAGATCAAACAAAAGTGTTTCCCTGTCAACAGTAAGACATGGGCTTGGTATCCACAAATGTGATGTGACTGGAACATTTGAATTCTTGTAAATTCTCAATATTCTGGCACACACTGAAAATTAGCTCCATTATAAAACACTTAGGAGTGAAGCCATCTTGTCATGGTCTTCTGTTGTTCCTTAAAATATCAGTGGCTTGGGCCAACAAGACAGAAGCAAAATCTTCTCTGAGATGGATAGAAAAGTAGTGCTGCTTTTATGTTCATTTTTTGAATAAGTCTGGGTAGTTAGACTTATTTTTTTTTAGTCTTATCCTTGATCAAAGGAGAAAAGAAGGAAGGAAAGCTCTGAGGAGAAGGGGAGAAAAGCCCTTAGGAAAGCACTTGAGGAGTGAGGATAGTCCCAATAAGCTGAGAGAAAGTGGTCTGAAATACCCAGGAAGTGGATAAAGAAAGGGAGAGGAAAGATGCAGAAGGAGGTCAGGATGCAAAAATATGTTATAAACTATCTTTAAAAAATTATAATCTTTGACTTTTCAGCTCTTTGGTTTATTTGATCCCTTGTTTTGTTGAATGTTGTGATGCAAAAAGATTGTGCGCAAAAAGATTTCTAAACTCTGCAGTATTGGGAATCAACCCTGCTGACATATGACTATTTTAGCCAACAACATCAAATATTTAAAGACCATTTTCCAGTTCTCATTCATCAGAAAGACTAGAACAGAAACAATACCAAAAAAGAGAATAATGGTATTTCTACTCTTGTCACGACATGTTGTCCCAATCTCATTTAAGTGTATTTTATGTTGTCGTTCTTTCCTCAGGAATTTTACCATCACTATTAAGAACGAAATATCCATATTATGCTCTTATGTTGTTGGCCTTCCTTATGCCCACAATGACTCTCCTGTGATTTGGAGGGTAGAATACAGCCTTCTGTATATCTGTTACCTCGCACAAACAGCTTACTCTGCCTCCCCACAATATGAGTTTCATTTGTTTTTGAAGCACTAGCCAATTTTGGCTAAAGAATTAAAAGTTCAGTACCTCAGTACAGTTCAGTCTAACAAAAAACATTATTTTTCAAAATATTACATGATTGAGAGAGAGTACAGAGATCAACAAAAGAATGTTAAATTCATACATATCTTAATAAATACAACTAAGTATTTGAGATTGGCTCTAAACTTTAAATTACAGAATTAGTTTGGTCAGAACATGTTTGAAATTTGGTCATCATGCTCCCATGACCCCTCTTTTCTCTTTTAGCAGCAATACCTTTTTTCTCAGAATGTGTCTCTCCTACTTAACTGTCTACTTTAATAAGCTCCTTAGTTCTTAAACAGAATTGCCAGCATACACTTAGCACTTGCTTATATCTTGGAGGTGAAGGGAGTTGTGTGGCAATTATTTTGCTTATACACTTTCAGGTCATTTTGTTAAAATTAGGACAGAGAACATAGTAAGTGTCTAATTAATCATCTTTCCTTATATTGGTTTATTCTAAGATGTTTATTCCTGATTACTTAATTTTCCAAAATTACATCAGTCTTTGTTTCCAACTTTTTACATACATAGCACTAGAGGCCTTTGTGTTTTTCAAATGATTCCAGGTCTTGTTTTCCAAAGACCCTCACGAACATAGGTTTAAAGTAGACAGATGTATAATACAAACTACTGGTATTAATAAGTCTTGAAGAAAAGTTTATTGGGTAAAATTAAAATAAGATACCTGTGTTATTCTGTGTCTCATGTAGTGTACGCAAATATTTGAGTGGCATTGCTTGAGAGGAAAAAGTTGCTCTGTAATCTCACTTAATCTTTTTTCTGAACAATAGAATCGAATGCACATAAATCTTTGTGATACATAGAAAATTATTAAATCAACATTCTGTAAACTAATGACTGCTAAATAATAACTGACAGAATATTCCTTAGTGATGTTCAGTTAGTGAACAAGTTGCTTATCCAAGAAAGTCATCTTAAAATTGGGTTTTACAAGCAAATGCTAATTATTTATTACATCTGTATTTGACATTTTATTCTAACTGGGATTGCCTTGTTAGTACCTTTTTTATTTTATTTTGTTATCATGTCCGGCTACTAGTCTCTCCAAAGTAAACAGCTTACTTGTTTCTTTTAGTTCTTATATGCCCAGCTGCTGCTGTAAGAAACTAAAATCCTTCTAGTCACTACAATTGTTTTTCTTTTTCTTTAACTAATATTAAAATATCAAAGCTATTAGGAGCTTTTAAGTTAGCAAGAACTCCTTTCCTCAAAGTACTTTTTTAAAAGTCATTAAGCCTTCTAAGGTGAAGTAATTTGAATAGGAATGCATCAGTCATCACTTGAGTGATTCAGAAGCCGACCACCCTGTGGATGTTTCTGTTTTGTGTGTAATCTAGAGCTGAGGACATGGCAAATTACAAACAGGCTACTGAGTTGTAGAAGGCAGATACTGTGGTTGCTTCCTAAATGTCAAAGTAGAAAGCAGTCCTAAGAGACCGCAAAAGCATAATACCAGACAGTCACTCAGCCAACACCCTTGACCTATGGACTTCACAATCTCCCTTTTTAAATTGTTTTTTAAACATAGAAGGACATATTTACAGCTTTTATTTTTCATTAGTGCAAGTAATTACATTATAGACCTGCTCCTGCTTCCAATTAATTAATGACAGAACTCCCATTGATTTCAGGTCTCAGATGCCCAAATACAGAGTGAAATTTAACCTTGAACAGAGGGTTTTCATAAGTCCCTTACACAGCCATTTTAAGGACATAAGTGGGTGCTTAGACTCTGTGCTGCCCTCTGCAAAGAAATGCTTATTGCTTTGTGTTACATCAATTTACTCCAGTTGAGGAGCTAGCTATTTAAATTTATATAGATGATTCAGGGCTGTGCAAAGTTAATAATGTAACTCTATTGACTTAAAAAGAACTGTATCAGTTTTCATTAGCTGAGGACATTGGCTCACAGAATCTGCATGGAATAAGAATATGTACATTCTATGATGAAAGACCAAGGGCTTGTCTACACACTGCATTAGTGTACACCAGCAAGACATACATTCTAGTGTACACAAGCGTGTCATGTACAAACTTTCTGTGTGTACCCTGCTTGTACACACTATAAGTTCCTTCATGTATGTTTGTGTGTAATCCTGCTTCAAACAATAATATGTCAGCGTGATTTGAGGAATGCCATGGCACCTTAAAATTAACAGATTTATTTAGGCATAAGCTTTCATGGATCAAAACCACTTCAAAGTGATTTTGACCCACAAAAGCATATGCCTAAATAAATCTGTTAGCATTTAAGGTGACACAGGACTCCTTGTTGTTTTTACAGATAGAGACTAACACAGCTACCCCTCTGAGATGAGTGTGATATGAATGTGTGGCAACAAGTTCCATACAGAGCATTAACACACAGCACACTCATGTGCACTAGAATTTACACTCCTACAGTACATAGTGATTCATGAGGTAGTCAAGCCCTATGTTATGGTTTAACCTAACCAGAAGAAAGCATTCTACTCCAGAATAAGAGTGTCTACACAGGGACTGATACTGCTTTAACTATTGAATTATAATAGTATGATTACGCCTGCAAAAGCCCCTTGTCACCACTTTGATTCAAATGAAATGTTCTTCATTTCTAAGCAACATATTTAGATGCTGATACTTTTGATATATTTATGAGCACAAATGAGCCTCTCTTTCCCAAAAATGGATTGGTTTGGAGTGGGGGGAAAGGGTTTGTCTTCATGAATCTTTGCTTACAGTTTTAAAAAAATGGCCTGCATCTGAATTACTTACTAAACATAGAGAGATTTCCAGAGCTATTTGCAAAGCAGCAATGGAACTCTCTTATTTCCTTTGCCCTGCCCTGTAGTGTGCAGGGACTCTTCATAACAAGTGGTGTGCTAGATCTTTACCATTAAAGAACATACATTATTTGTAGTATACAGTATGGAAATTTATTTTGGTAATATAGTCATGCCTACTATTCCATTATTCTTTGTGCAATCAGCAATTCTGATAAACAGGTGAGTTTTATACAGATTTCAGTGAAAGTATCTGCTTGGCATTTTTAAGTTTTATGGATAAAAGCATTTCCCAAAATTGGAACTCATATTCTAGTGCAAACCTTCTTTTGGCATTCTGCATTGAAGGAATGGTTGTTTTCTCTCCAGCTACTCCACATATGCATTGAAGGTTGGGGAAACTGGCGCTGGTCTGAGCCATTCAGCGTAGACAATGCAGGGACCTTTATCAGAACCATTCAGTACAAAGGCAGGACAGCATCACTTATCATCAAGATTCAACAGCTCAGTGGAGTGCAAAAACAAGTAAGTGCCTTGCTTCCAGTACTGGGGAGGGAATCATTTTTAATCTGAGTCAATTAGATAATGCTTTATTACATAAATAGTGAATAATCTATTTTAAATTATAATATTTCCGTGTAATTGTAGTTTTGCTCACTTAGTGCCATTATATTTAATGAGTCTAGCAGGACTTACATTATAGAAATTCTTTTAGGAGTTAATACAACTCCGCGGCAAGAATTCACTCTGGTATGGATGTTGGCACACAAAATCTTAGTCCTCAGCACATTTTTTACACATTTTGTAAAACATCCTTTTGCCTGGTTTATAATTTCTAACTGTAAAAAAGTTATACAGTTTCTGGCACATTTTTGTACTCTTGAAAAGTAGAAATGTGTTTTGTTTTTTAGAAGACTTTTTAATGTTTTTATTCTATAGTAGCCCTTTTGCTATTGAAAAAAAGAAATGACTGAATTTAAATTTCAAAGGGTATGTTGCTTTTTTAAGGACAGGGAGCCAAAGTGTAACTGGCTATGGCAGCTTCATACCAAGTCAGCATGAATCAGCACCCACCTCCCCTGTCCAGGTAACTGAAAGAGATCCATGCCAGTGCAGAAAAAAGGCCTTCTTTTACCTGGATCAGGCAGAGCAGTACCTACCCTCCCACCCACAAGAATAGATAAAATACCAGGTTTAGTCATGATACATTGTGGGTATTACATGAGTCACTCCTTTCTCAATGGACTAGGAACAAATTTTTTCTCTCATCACCAAATTGGCCAAGGTGAGGTGGGATTTTTTTGCCTTCCTCACAGCAGGTTGGGGACTTAGTGGGGACAAACAATAAAATGGGGGTTAAGCTATGATGTAGTAACATTTTAGGTAAGTGTGGCATGGATGTCCAGTGCAGGTACTCTGTGGGGAAAGGATACAGTCGTCAGATAAAACAGATTGGTAAAGAATTTAGAGGAGATGTTCTTTAAAGGAGCAGAAGGAGGAAGAATTCAGGGTGTCTGTGATTGGTAAAGCCAGCAAATAATCCCATGACTGGGCTCAGGATGAGTAAAGGGGGAGGGCTGACAGCAGTCCCCCGTCCCCCACATGAATATATAAATTAGTATGGGGTTACCTGCACTCTCTCTAGTTTTATGTGCCAGGTATTCCCAATCATTAGGGATAATGTTGCAGTCTAATTAGATCACATCCATTGACTCTGGCCTCCTCTTGGCATAGCCAAACAATGGGTTACTATGAAGATACTTTCCTATAACGTGTTAACATATCTGTAATAATGTTGTCATAGTTCTGTCCCAATTGGCAGAAGCCAGGGCACATGGTGGACATAACGTTCAGTACATAGACATAGGAGAACACTTTGAACTGTCCGATAGTGATTCAGACGGAAGTAACTCTCAACCTGTTTGGCCAATTTCTAAATAGGCATGTTGAATATACATAGTGTGGAGGGCCTCAAAGCTGTTTGAGAGCTTTTTTTAATGTTAATATTCACATGGGTTTTTAATTGAAGGGCAAGCTTTAAATCTGTAAACATACTTCAGAGACTTGCTCCTTTGAGAAAGTGAACCTTAGATGCTGACCAAGATTTGGGGTTTCAGTGGAACCTTTCAAAGTCCTTTTGGCTGCAACTCAAAATATCCATAGCAATGACACTGCATGCCAAGAGAATTGCAACATATCAGCACATCAGGGGAAGAGAAAGACAAAGCTTCAGCCGCAGAGCACAATCCTACAAAGTGAATTCAGTAGGAGTTAAGGGCACTAACACCATACAGGTCCTTATCTGATTTTTTGCATAATATCCATTTACATGAAAGCCATACATTTTAGCATAATTTGGCGTGTCTTAATAATTATGGTTCTCTAGAATTATCAATGCATTTGGACAGTCATAAGAATAATTTTATTTATAAATTAACACATTGCTGGAGTATCTAAAGTGCTCAGTGTACACACGTCATTTTCAGCTACTCTCAGAAACCAAACATTGCTTGAGGTTTTTTCCCTGTAGATTGAACTTATAAAATTAGTCAAGAGCAATTTAAGAACAATGCAGGATGTGAGGAATCTAATTTAATTTCAGTGACACTCTTTGAGTTTTCTTTTTGGAAATTGGTAATGCAAAAGTTGCCTGTTTTTATGTTTTAGATAATAATCTGTGGAAGACAGATGGTCTGTAGTTATCTGGCTGACAGCATCGAATTGAAAGTGGTTCAGCACTACATTGGCCAAGATGGGCAGGCAGTTATTAAAGAACATTTTGACTGCCTTGCAGCCAAACAGAAGCTGCCTTCCTATGTCCTAGAAAATGATGAGCTGACGGAATTGAGTGTGAAAGCTAAAGGAGATGAAGACTGGTCAAGAGATGTATGTCTCAGTTCCAAAAACACAGAATATAGCACAGTCATTCAGGTATGGAAATAAATAGATGTTTGAGTATGGCATTTAAAATTTTCCATGGAAGTTTGGCACCTAAAACTCCCAGGCACATTCCAAACTAGAGTACCTGTTGGCAACCTCTCAGCCTTTCATCAATATATACTCAAAAAATGACACTTACTTCTAGTCCAAATTACCATTTCCCCTTTCATCAGTAGCAGGTATCTGATAGGGGAGCTTCTGACTTCATCCTTAATTATATTAGTCCTACTACATTCCATTAGAGTAAAAATATAGGGTTTTATGTACCTTAAATGTGTCACATGTTTAGGATCCTACGTAAATTTTAAAAACAGAGAGAGCAGTGTCACTCTAAGTGGTGAAGTGTTCTTGTCTCTACCTTCTAGCTTATGGTATCTCAGTGTTGTAACTGATGTGATCAAATGTTAAACTTTATAAGCTAGAAATAATCTTACTTAATGGTGTCTATTCATCTCTCTGTGTGCAGGTGCCATCTTCAAACAGTTCAATTATTTACGTGTGGTGCACAATTTTGACATTAGAACCCAGCACTCAAGTACAACAACGAATAGTGAGTGCATTTGCCATTCTCAGAATTCTGTATAGCTCTGTGACCTTTCATGTTCTGAAATAAATTAAGGTCAAAATGACCCAGAGAGAAGATTTAACAGCTTTTTTCAGCATCTGGAATAGAATTAACATTAAGCTGATGTGTTGTTTTTTGGTTGTTGTTTTTTTTCTTTGTAGATTGTTTTCAGCCCTCTTTTTATCATGAGGAGTCATCTTCCAGATCCAATTATCATACATTTGGAGAAAAGAAGTCTGGGATTGCGTGAAACACAAATGATTCCAGGAAAAGGGCAGGAGAAATCATTGCAAAATATAGAGCCTGATCTTACCCATCACTTAACATTTCAAGCCAGGTATAACTTGTGCATTTTTCTGAAAGTGTGTACAATATAAAAGGAGTAATTGTTTACCTTTTAACTTTCAGTACACTACTTCTAAGAATATTCTGTTACATTGTATGTATAGAGAAGATAATTGCATGGGCTGCTGAAAATGCTATGATGGAGTATTGCAAACAGCAATTACTCTTAGTGCACTGATATCTGTTTATGCTGAGTTAAGTGTGTAAATTTTGGCATTTTGAAAAAAAGTATCACCTCCTGTGATGCCATATTCTACCAAGTTTTGGGCGTCAGTTTCTCTATGTCTGGTTAATCCTGATTTCATATAAGATCATTCAGAGTGCACTCATAATGCTGCACTAAAGAAAACAGCCATAGTTTAGACAACCTACTGCTGCAATTGATTTCTGTTTCTGTTTTCATTTGACAGGGAAGAGGATGATCCTTCAGAATGTGCAGTTCCTATCTCAACAGCACTTATTAAACAGATAGCTACTAAATCCCATGCAAGTGGCACTGTGAATCAGATACTGTCTGAGTTTTATGGGATTAATAGCTCTCCCCAACCTGTGTGGCCATATAATAGAAAGGATTCAGAGAGGTAATGAAGGCTTTAAGTGTTACCAACTGAGATTGCATTGTCATGAAATTAAAGAAATACATATGCAAATAAAGCAATATTTTAAAAGGCCCTTCTTTTTTTGATGGTAGTAAAGGACTTAAAAGTCCTTACTTTTGTTCATGCTTTTGTAACTGGCTGATACAAGTTCATAAATATTTTCCATAGTGAAAAGCTTCATAAATCATTGCAAATAACCTGATAAATGTTTTACCAATTTTTTACCAAAATAGCTTTTCTCAGTGAACTTGTCTGGATGTGCTATATACACACCATTAAAAAGTGCTTAGATGTGATTAGTTAGCAAAAGTAGCTTTGTGGGTTTTTGTTTTTTTGTTTTTTGTGGAGGTTTTTTTTAAGCTGACCAACCAATGAGCAAACAGCACAACTGACACATGTGGATTTATGATCAGAAAGATAATTTGTTCATTAGCTTAGCTTTCCTCAAATGCAAGTGGTATTTAGTCAGTGGATCATTGTACTAATTTCATGTATTTAATTTCCTCCTTCCAGGGGTTGCACAAACCAAGAGAAATTTTTCTTTCTGTTATTACGAGCCTAGAATAATAACTCTTAACTTGGTGCCAAACAAATGGTAGTACAACAACAACAAAAGCATGTAAATACACTAACAGTCAAGACACTGAAATGTAATTAGGTGACTTGTCCTACACAATAACCACAGCTGATACATGGCTCAGGCCCTGACTGTGCAAAAACTTATATGCTTAACTTTAAGGACTTAAATAGTCTAATTGAAATCCATATGCTTAAATTTACTAACTATTTATGTTCTTTGTAGGATTAGGGCCTGATTGAATGCATCACTTAATAACATGAGCCCTCAGTTCACTCAGAACAAATCTCTGTCATCTAAAAATTGTTGCCTATGGCTTGTTAAAGCCTAACATCCTGCTGAAAATTCTTGAGAATAGATAAGTAGGATTTTTCAGTGGTAATGTAGTTATCCTAAAAATTCACTTTCAGTCTGTTCTGACATCTGTTACAATTAGCTGAGTTTATCCAGCTTTGACTCTTTACTATTAAGCTACTCATTTGGAAATAAGTAAAAAAACTAGAAGTAGCTATCTTTACAGTACTTTATTTACTAGAGAAAGGATCTGTTTCCTTTTTTGTGTATGCTTAACCAAGTATGTGAAACCAAGTTGTAATGACTATATCTTGTTTAAGTCAGATGAAATATTCAGATACATGTTTACCTACGTTTGAATACCATGTATGGTATCTATATTGAATCATTAACTGACAACAGAGTCCTTTGCAGCCAGAGAATTTAGATCAGCACAGAGATTGCTCAAAACTACATTGTAGGGACCACACCAGCCTTGTTTACCCCCCCCCCCCCCCACTTTGAGGAGTCTCAACCATTTTGTGGTTCCAACAACTCTAAAATAACCACCAGAAGAGACTGTTGTTAATACAAATGTAACCTTATAAATACTAAAATTGACAGAGAGTAGTAGTAGTCAGAGCAGGGGTAGTCATAAAACTATCTTTAATGCTTTTTTTTTAAATGATCAGATTTCAAATGGATTGTCCTTTTAATAATACCTGCTTTTACAATCTACACTTAGGGAAAGCTTTTTTCCTGATAGTACATCTGTTCATTTCAGAATGATATATCAGGATGAGATACAGTAAAATAGTTTTCTGAATAGCTAGGATGATTATATGCAGATTTAACAGAGACTCAGTAATTTTCTCTTCTCTTTCTTTTGATGTTATTTGAAACAGTAACGAACAGCTCACTCAGTGGGATAGCCCAATGCGGGTGAAGCTTTCAGTGTGGAAGCCGTGTGTTAAAACTCTACTGATAGAACTTCTGCCCTGGGCGCTGCTTATCAATCAGTCTAAATGGGATCTATGGCTATTTGAAGGAGAGAAGATAGTTCTGCAGATACCTGCTGGGAAAACAATTATACCTCCAAATTTCCAGGTAGCCAAACTGTTCAAGTTAACATGCACCAGTTTTCTAAATAGTCAAACCTTTTTTTCAAGGCTATATTTCAATCCATGTGGTCCACACATGCTTACTAAATTCTAGTCCATATGTGTACCAGAAAGATAGTTATGGTCAGGGTATAAGTATGAATGGGAATATGCCATGCTGATTGGCTAAAATAAGCAGATGTAGAGCAAGGCATCTTGGCAGGATATGGCGCAATACCGTGATTGACAAGTTAGGGTTGCTGCACAATATGGCTTACAGATGCCCATGAAAATATCTGCTTTGACAGACAGCATAGAGCAGATCTAGCATACCAGGTGAGCTGTTCTCTTGATTTATGCACAAACAGGTTGCATTCTTCACTGTTTCCTTCTGGGCATTTGTAATGCCTACTTTATTCTAATTATGTGTCATCAATACTTGGGAGAATCTGGCTCTGCCTCCAAGTGACCAGCAATGGGTGTTGACCATAGTGGAAAATTACATTGCTATCTTTCCACTGTCCCAGTAATCAGTTGCACAGCTATTATGCTAATTGCACTATGCCGAGTACAAAGGCTACTTGTCCCTTATGGGTATAAATTGGCTTAGGTGAGACAGATGGTGGTGTGGAAAGAACATTTGTCTGGAGAGTAATTTTTTTATGACATGGGCTTTATATGTAGTTTATGTGCTTCCAAGAATATTTTGATATCTTGTTATAAATGTGAATATCAAATGGGGGAGAAGGGACAACTGCTTAAGTGTGCACTCTCCAACTTTTAGTTCACGAAACAGATTTAGTTGGATTTTTCCTTTGATGTGCCCTCTTTTTGAACACCCATAACTTCTCTTATCATAACTCACAACTTGTTAGGGGACTTTAGGCAGAATTAAAGTTAATTTGCTTGTCTACTCAGTACCTCATCAGTGGAAGTTATACAACTTTGTGGTGTATAACTTCTTTCTGGCTACATTGTTTTCGTTGAATTACCTTGCATTTGCCACTAAATTTGCCAGTGATTTTTGAGATACTTATACAGTAGTATCAACATGTCTCTTATAAAATGTGTATTGTATAGAGAGAATTAAAGGGGGGGAATCTAGATCTCTAGAAAAGAAAGAAAGAAAGTCGTTTGTAGGTATATGCATATTTGAAAATTAGTGTTAACTGTAATATGAGTGTAAAAGATAACAGAAAGTTCTACATATGGGTATTTTCCATTTACAGGAAGCTTTTCAAATTGGAATATACTGGGCAAACACTAACACTGTGCACAAATCAGTGGCAATCAAACTAGTTCATAACGTAACATCTCCAAAATGGAAGGATGCAGACAACAGGGAAGTGGTAACACTGGATGAAGAAGGGTTTGTTGAAGCTGAAATAAAACTTGGTGCCTTCCCAGGTCATAAAAAGGTTAGGAAGACATTGTGATGATTTATAACTTTACTATTTCAAACAGGGAATAATCAAACAGCAGATGGAACTGTCAAATATATAACAATGCACAAACTTGGCTCAAAATATATGAATAGATTCAAAAGCACAATGCAAAGACAAATAATGGATCAAATAAAGAACTGTGAATTCTCAGTCTTGTTTGAAAAATATTGACTGATACAACTAAGGAATTCTGCGTAGAAATTTGATGCAGATTAGGTTATAAGGTAGATGAGGCTATAATGTAGATGCATCAGAACAGGGTCTCCAACCTAAAATATTTGTTTTCTACTGTATTACAAAACATTGTTGTTTTTATGTCTGCTAACATTTTTTTTAAATTATCCTGCAGTTGTGCCAGTTCTGCATTTCATCTATGGTTCAGCATGGCATTCAAATTCTACAGATTGAAGATAAGACAACTGTAATCAACAATACATCATACCATATCTATTGTATACCACAGCTGTCTGTTTTAAGGCCTCGGTCTGGAGAGGAGGTAGAATATTTTGGATGTTATTTTTGTTTGGTTTCTACAGTACGTAGGCAGTGATATTTAATTAAAGTCTCAAAATTGTCGTGCAAAAATTGAACAGAAATAAGTAAAACATTAAGAGTTCAAGATAAGTAATTTTATATTGTTTTAATTAAAAATGAGGAAGCTATGGCAAATTCAGCCATGGTAATTAACTGTGATAGAAATCTGTGCAAAGTGGCAGATCCCTACACATTGCAGGATTAGTTCTGCCTGGTTTCCATCTGTTCGGAGAATGAGGGCCATTGCTATAATAGAGGCAGTTTAATCCATAATAGCTGTTGAATGACTTCTGAGAATTTGTACTAAGTTCTCATGTAGAAAAGGGACATCTGCTTTGCAGGATGAAATATATGAGATACCCTTTTGGGAAGACTCCAGAACCTGATCATAATCTGTAGATCTGTAGATATTCCCCAAATGTATGTATTTCAGGGGGTACATCAGTTCATTAATATAAGTTTTCTGGTGACAGCATTGTATGTTTAGGAACAGAATGCGTGCAGAATGCGTGCAGGCACAACTGTATTTTTAATCGGTCATTTATGTATTGATCGGGGCATGCAGGTAAATGAACAACAGACACATGAAATGTATTTAAGGGGTGGGCTGCAACTTTAATTAATCTAACATTGTGGAGGGATACTGCATGCCCATCCCCTGCTCTCACATACCAGACATTTATTGGGTTCTAGTGCAGGGTTACAACCAATATATCCAATTAGTCAGGATAGATCAACCTAATCCTACCCTAGGACTCAACTTCTGAATCCTCTCTGCTCCCTCCCCCATGAAGGTGTGGACAGAGGTTGTCAAAGGGGGAATTCACTCCACAAGGACTTCAGATGTCCCCTTCTGTAGGCAACAAAATCCACCAGCAAAAACTCAGGTCTCGGAGGTGGCCCTTTTGGCCTTTATCCACAGTGGCCATGTCATCCCTCACATCTGACAGATGAGCTAAATGCTTAAGGAGAGAGAATTAGATGTCTCTGGGTATGATCGCCACATCACCTGTTTGTGAGCATTTAAATATGCAGAGGTGGCTTGGAAGAAGGGTTCACAAGATGATTGACTAAACCAGTCACCAACTATCAGTCAATGGAAAGGCAACAGATCTGCGACAGGGCAGTCAACCCTCCCTCTTGCCACATGTGCCCTCTTGCATCCCCTCTCCTTACACACACACACACACACTGGTTACAGTTTTCTAATTGGACACTTATAACTGTTCACAGTAAAAATTAAATATGAATGAGCTGTTATGACCTAACATGTATTTGTATTATCTACTTTTTTTTTCTAGTATTTACACATACCAGATAGTACAGCATTCAGAATCTGCCCAGCTGGGGAACCACCTACTGAAAAATTGAGCTCTGTTCCTTGCTGGGACCTGATGTCAGACACCAGTCAGTCAACATCAGAAGTGTCCCTCCTGAAAAAGCACATATTGCTAAGTTTCAGTCCAGTTGTGTGTGCTGACAGTTTGCAGTGCTGGAGCCTGCCAGCTGTGATTAAACAAGAATTTCCTAGACAGAGTGTGTCAGTACCCATTGGTGTTTGTAATGAAAGTGGATTTTGTACCAGGTAAATTGAATACATGTGAATGACGTTCTTCTTTGACTGTCAGTATAAAGCTTTATCTAGAAACAAAGCATAAGAGATTAATAGAAAAGTTAAAATAACAACACATGTCCACCACATGTAAAGTCAGACCTCACTTTAATTTAAAAAAACTATTACTGTTTGATGTTTTGGACATGTTTAATAAATGGTTGAATGTTATGATCATGTACAACTTGTACTATTTTACTATTTACATGGCTCCTCCTTTTACATGTATAATACTATATAGAATAAGAGAGAATGAAAACAAGTATTTTCAAGATTAAGAGTTGGATATACAATGTTAAGTAATGTACTTCTAAACTGTAGGATTTGTTTTTCAGTGTTGACAAAATCAAATTTTATACAAATGCTTTGATGATTATCCTCAATCAATGAAAACAATTTTTAGTTTAAATTTAAACAATTTTTGTGGCGTTTGCCACCAAAATACTGCAGCATTAAGAGCCAGGAAATGAAATTCACTGATAGAGTTTAGGGCCCAGGTTGAATGAAAAGCAAAAACTAAGCAAATGAAGTAAATGGTGAAAATAGAGTTTGTTCAAAAATCATTTTGGTGTTATTAATCTAAGTCATTAGTGGCACAGAGAAGAAAATTGTTTTTTAATACAGTATATGATTTTTAACTTCATAGTAGCCCTTTGAGAAATATGCTGAAAAATAATAAAGTAGAATTTGTGGTACTTTTTCTCTCTCCAAATATTTCTAGAAATCTTAACAGAGAATTTGAGAAGATGTTTTCTTTAAGAGATTTTGTGATTTTAATATTTTAACCATGTAATTTTAATCTAGCAATTTGGAGAAGTATCTTGGAAAGCTATGTGAAAATGCACAGTAACATTAAATGAGAAGAGTAAGTGAGAAGAACAGGAAAAGCAACATTGGGAAGAAAATATTTTGAGAATGGAGTGGAAAAACTTTCCATGCTTTAAGGCTTGCTATATCTAAATACATGTTCCCCTTTCAAAACAAGAAATGCACCCAGCAAGTTAAAAAAAAGTGCATTATCAAGTAGGAAGACCTGGCTTTAATTTCCAGACCTTAGGTCTGATTGTGCTCTCACTTATGCAGGTGTAAATGAAAAATAAACCTAAAATCAGTGAGGCTACATCAGTGTTAGTGAGCTCAGAATCAGCCATGTAGTCTTTCTTTCACCTGGCCAGCAGAAGTGGGAGGTGCTTTGGAGGCAACATGCTCAGTTTGTACGGAATAAGGTGGGAATTCCTTATATCAGTCAATATCAAGAGCAATCCCTCTGGATAATTTAGAATTGATATTGGTGGATTCCAGAGATATCCATGTGGACTTCAGAGAGAATGATGCTAGCAAAAATAGTGTTCCTAAGAATACAGAAGAATAATGTGGAGTTCTGATGGGTAGGAAGGAGCCATACCACTCCCTTTCAAAAACTGGAATAATCATATTTTTAGATGTTGTTTAATAAAAAAAATCACTTTAAAGAAGCAGATTTTCAGAAGATGCTACTAAAATTGCACATGCAAACAATCAGTTGTGTGTGCAAATCAGGAAATGGTATTTCTTATTAGCTAATGATGGTGCACAATTAATTGATTTTTTTAAAAATTGCAACAGTAGTGATCCAAAATGCTAGAATTTAATATGCTGTTATTGTTATGGATCATTAATGCTGAGTACTGTGTTATTGTTTTTTCAAATAACATTTACATGTACATGCAAATTTTCTTGAGCTGTTTCAGAAGTCAGTTTTCAAAATTTGGCATTAAAATTTTATTTGTTTTTAGTCCTTTATAAGACTGTAGTTTAAGGCTCTGACCCTGCAGCATGCAGGTACTTAATTTTATACACAAGTAGTCCCATTAAAGTCAGTTTATTCTAATGTACTATTTTTCTCTTGATTTTCTTTTAAAATATATCGTCAGTAGGACTACTGACGCTTAATGTACTAAGTGTCTGCAGAATTGGGCCTAAGAATAAAAATGTTGCAGAAAAGGGTGTTCATAATAGTAAATTTGAAGAGCATCCCAAGCATTATATAATCATATATATAATCTTTTTCTGTTGTAGAGCCATAGCACTGACTTATCAAGAGCATCTTGGGGTGACATACTTAACTCTTACGGAAGACCCTAGTCCTCGCATAATTATCCACAACAGGTGTTCTGTCTCATTGCTTTTAAAGGAGAACATCAAAGGTATGGAATTTATGTTGCAACACAATAATCAGAAACATTTTCATAACTCTCCCCCCCCCCCCCCACTATGCTCTTTAGCTATACTGGAAGTTTTAATTCTATGGATGCAGTAGTTATAACTAACACTGGTGAAGAAAGGTAATTCTGCTTTGCTAAGGATCAATACTTAGATTTTTAAAACTATTTAGGCATTGTGGTGCTTAGCATTTTAGTGCCTAATTGATTTAGGATCCTACATCTCATTTTCAAAACTGAATTAGGCACTTGATAGCCTAATTCCCATTGGAGTGAGACATAGGCTCCTAAATCAGATGTTGCAATGCTGAGTGCTGCAACACCTAAATAACTTGAAATATCTGAGACTTAGTGATTTTAAACTCTTTATTTCATTTTGATTCAAAACAGCCACCTAAGATTTGAAATTCTCCACAAAATGGAATTTCTGTTCTGTTCCTAGCTTTACAGGGAGTCCCCTCTTTGGGGCAGTCCACCTGGTGAACTTCCTTGGAGCTGGGAATCTTACAAGGATTGGACTCTTGGGCTGAGAAAGAGCTGCAAGCCTGGTAACCAGGACTTCTAGCTTCAGAGGAGCCAGGAGTGTAGAATCCCAGACTCCCCAATAGTCCTCTTAAGGAGCTATATGGGCAAACTGGCAGGAAACTAAGCAGGTTTCATGAAATGTATTGAAATTAACATGTCCCCACAGAACATTTGAATTCTGACCAGCTGACAATTTCTGTCAAAAATTATTTGTTGAATAATTTTCAGTTAGCTCTAGATATAGCAAATTACTATACTGAACAATAAAAGTTGCTGAGAAAAAAGTTTTAAAAAACAAATACCAAACATAAAAGACAAAGGAAAACTTTTTTTGTACAGACTGAACCTCTCTAGTCTGGCATCTTTGAAACCTGAACAGTGCCAAACCAGAGAATTTGCTGAACCATGGGAGCCTAATCTAGACAATTTGTGAAATTTCAGATACACCAAAATTTGAAGTTTATTGCAAGAAAATTCCAGCTGAATGTTCTGTTCATCATGAGCTTTATCATCAAGTCTCCAGTTATCCAGATTGCAAAACCAAAGACTTATTGCCCAGCATCCTTCTGAAAGTGATGTCATCAGATGAACTAACAAATGAATGGAGTGATTTTGTGGATATTAATAATCAAGGCACACAGGTAAATCATTAAAAATATTTCTCAGCTTAGAGTCTTTAATATGTGGATAAATGGCTTGAACCAGGCACACAGTAGTATCAGCTCCATATGCAAAGGCAAATTCACATGGAAATATATTTTTCCATCATGTCAGATCTTCAAAGTTCAGTACTTCCAGATTATAGTCTTTTTTTTTTTTTTTTTAATTTACATTGGTAGAACTTAGGGATGTGAAGGACAATCCGATAAGCAAATGCTTATTGGATAGTTGACTAGTTACTTCCCCTGTCCCCCCCTTGCTGCCTCTATCAGACAGAGACATCAGGGGTGGGAGGGAGAGAAAAGGGGGTACTTCAAAGCGGTAGGGCCGCTTAAAGCCTGGGGCCAGGCTGCACACAGAGTTTAAAAGCGGCAGTGCCACACGGAGCCCGGGATCAGGTGGGGACTGACCCTGGGCTCTGTGCAGCACTGCTGCTTTGAAATGCTGCAGGGAGCCCAGCATCAGGCTCCTTGCAGCATTTCAAAGTGGTAGCACCGCACAGAGCCAGGGGTCAGCAGGGGAGTCCCCAGCTGACACCAGGCTCCATGCGGCACTTTTCTCTTTGAAGTGTAGCAGCAGCCCTAGGATTTTGCTACACTTCAAAGGCGGAGGCTCCCTATCGACTAATGGAATAGTATTGCAAAAATGTATCGACTAGAATTGCAAAAATGTATGTAAAAAATTAATGTTACCCGATATTTAACATCCTTAGTAGAACTGTGTTCTGCATCTTCCTAGAACCAAGCTATATACTAAATACATTACTATTTTTATTGTGAATGACCCAGAAACTGTTTCCCGTGTAAGTCCTAGAAACACTCTCCAAATCTGTATTTATGGACCTTTTAGATCCTGCCTCATTGCAGAGGATTGAACTAGATGACTTATTAAGGTTCATTGTATTCTTACATTTCTATGATTATTAATTATCGTCTCATAAGAAAACTAGGGAAGTACAGACAATATGAAACTAATGTGAAGTAAATGTACATCATTTGAATAATACTCAGAGACAATTTATCAATTGTTTGCTATCAAACTGGTATGATGTGTCTATGAAATCCTGTTGGGGTCTGTCTGGAGTATATCATTATTCAGTATTTTCACTAATGACTTTGATAATGAAGTGGAGATTATGCTTATGTAATTTGTGTGTGACACCAAACTGGGACGGGTTGCATGAACTTTGAAAAAGAGGATTAGAATTAAGAATGAACTTGACATATTGGAGAATTGGTCTGAAGTTAACAATATGAAGTTCAATACAGACAAGTGAAAAATACTTCAGTTAGGAATAAAAAAAATCAAATGTACAAATACAAAATGGGAGATAACTGGCTAGTACTGCAGAAAGGATCTGGGGGCTTCAGAGGATCACAAATTGAACATGAACCAACAATATGCTGAAATTGTTTAAAAAAAAAAAAGCCAAAAGCCATCTGTGGTGCATAAACAAAAGTGTTGTATATAAGATGTGGGATATAATTATATTGGCACTGGAGAGGCCTCACATAGAATATTGCATCCAGTTTTGTGTCTTCACTTTAACAAAAATGTGGATAAACTAGAGTGTGTCCAAAGGAGAGAAACAAAAATTGTAAAAGGATTAAGAAATCTGACCCATGAGGAAAGGATTAAAACACTGGACATTTTTAGTCTAGAGAAGAGAAGACTGAGATGGGAAGTCTTCAAATATGTTAAGGGCTTTTATAAAGAGAACAGTGATGAATTGTTCTCCATGTCCACACACAATAGGACAAGAGAATGAGCTTAATCTGCAGCAAGGGAAATATAGGTTAGATATTTGGGAAAACTTTCTAAGGGTATGTCTACACTAGTCCCCTAGTTCGAACTAGGGAGGCTAATGTAGGCATTCAAAGTTGCAAATGAAGCCCGGGATTTAAATATCCCGGGCTTTATTTGCATCTTCCCGTCCGGGCGCCATTTTTAAATCCCCCTAGTCCGAACTAACTGCCCGTGGCTACATGCGGCAGTCAAAAGTTAACTCGAACTAAGTCCTTAGTTCGAGTTAACTGTTACACCTCATTGCAGGAGGGGTAACAGTTAATCCAAACTAAGGACTTAGTTTGGATTAACTTCTGACTGCTGCGTGTAACTGCGGGCAGCCAGTTCGAACTAAGGGGATTTAAAAATGGCGCCTGCCCGGGAATATGCAAATGAAGCCTGGGATATTTAAATCCCGGGCTTCATTTGCAAGTTTGAATGCCTACATTAGCCACCCTAGTTCGAACTAGGGAGCTAGTGTAGACATACCCTAATTTAGTAACTGGAATGGGTTATCAAGAAAGGTTGTGAAATCCCTATCATTGGAGGTTTGAAAGAACATGTTAGATAAATGTCAATTACTGATGTTCTAGGTTTATTCAACCCTATGTCACCATGGGGGCATAGATTAGATGACCTTTTGAGGACCCTTCCAGCCCTGTATTTCTGAGATTCTGTTATTCAGGCATGGCTATTTTTAACTATGTTTATGACAAAAAAATACATGTTTTCCAGTTGTAAGTTGTTGCTACTTTTTCATACTCCCAAATGCTTTGCTGTGAAATTACTTGGTCTAGACACATCAACCTTGAGAAACTTTGGGCTCTAGAAGAAAACATATGCAAGAGCCAACAGATCAGATTTGGTCAAGATCAAATTTCCTCTTGATTAGTAACTGCACTATTCTAGATTCCTTATCCTTCCAAATCCCATAAGCCCTATCATTGTCATTCTCCCTCTGCTGCTTCGTGGGAATCAAGTTTATGTATATACAAAAGGGGGTTATTTTAATCTTCAATTGTTTTTTCTCCTGGTTTGAGGTATGTGAAAGCTTTCTTGCCTGAATAGGTATTTTTTAAACAGAAATGTTTGCATCTTTGAAGTAATTAGTGTACATGGAATCAACACAAACAGATTGGGACTTAAAAAATCATAGTAACTTCTGCTGTTTGCCTTTGGGATCACTCACAAAATGTTCTTGATTATTGATTGGCATGTTAATTAGTTCAGTTGAGTTCAACAAGCCAGCCAAGCAGTGTAAGGTTTCAAATTCCAGTCATTAATACTTTGCCAGTCCAGTGTTCATGATAGAAATCAGGCTCCAATTAGATGCTTTGAAAGCATTTGAAGATCCTATCCCAGTGGAGGAATTCTCTCCAATTAAAAATTTTAACACTTCAGACCTTCAGGTTGCTTAACTCAAGCTTTAAAAGTCCCCTTGACTTGTATGAGCTATCTCCATTTCTTGTATCAGAGGGGTAGCCGTGTTAGTCTGAATCTGCAAAAGCGACGAGGAGTCCTGTGGCACCTTATAGACTAACAGATTTATTGGAGCATAAGCTTTCATGGGCAAAGACCCACTTCGTCAGATGCTTATGCTCCAATAAATCTGCTTCATTTCTTGGACTTTCTGAACAAGGGCATTAAGGCTAATAGCATAACTTTCTTTGCTCAATTTTGAAGTGTTGCTTGAAAAAGCAGAATTTTTTAAAAAATGAATCTAAGATAACACTTTGCAATTGTTTATATATTATGCTGGTATTTTGTGTTCATAATATAGCTACTCCACTTTCATAGTCTACCTTCAAAACAGATAGCCACAGGTATCTTAATTCTGTCTCTGTAGGAAAATACTAGATGTTGCAGATGTGCTCTTTAATTTGTGTGATGATTTAAGTTTCAAACGTAATAGCATCTAGCACAAATCTATATGTATTTTACATTATATGCAAAGATATTTTTAGTTGTTTGGTCCAATGATAGTTTGTACATTGGTGCTTTTGCGTGATTCTCTGAGTGGTTATTGATTATGGGTTATTGCTTATATTGATTGCTAAGGATTTCCATTTTGTTACTGGTTAATTCTCTAGTTTTGAAAGGTTCTAGTCCCTTTATGATGTCATCAGACATAACAAAATTAAGTTTAGTGTTTGGCTGGGAACTTCAGCGTTAACACTAATTAACAACAATCACACTGAAGGCAAAGCAATATTTGTGTATAATTAATTAATATACAAACGTTCCAAGCCAAATGAGAATGTAGCTGTAATGTAAAATTAAGATGGCATCCTGCACCATACATTACGCATACTTACCCCTTCTTGTGGAAACTTAGTCATAAGAAACAAGCAGTCATCCATGAATATCCTATCTTGCCACTGGCATGCCATACAAGTCTGATGATCAAAATCTCAAGGTCTACATGATGATTGGGCCCATTATAGATCCTGGTGATTGTTATAAATATTCATGTAGATGCCTGGCCTTCTTTGTCCATAACTGACTTCTTCACTATAATAATGTTGAGGTGTCCTTATCAAAATTCCTTCCCGACCCCAAATATGGCAATCAGCTGAACCCTGAGCATGTGGGCAAGACTCACGAGCCAGACACCCAGAAAAAAGTTCTTTATAGCAACTCCTATCTTCCCACCATTGGCCTATATACCACTGATAGTGAAAGGTCAATTAATTGCCAAGATCATGTTACCTCATCAAACCATCCCCTTCATAAACCCATCTAGCTTTATCTTGAAGCCAGATAGGTCTTTTGCCCCCACTACTTCCCTTGGAAGGCTGTTCCAGAACTTCACTCCTCTGATGGTTAGAAACCTTCGCCTAATTTCGAGTCTAAACTTCCTAATAGCCAGCTTAGAACATAAGAACATAAGAATGGCCATACTGGGTCAGACCAAAGGTCCATCGAGCCCAGCATCCCATCTGCCGACGGTGGCCAATGCCAGGTGCCCCAGAGAAGGAGAATAGAAGACAATGATCAAGTGATTTATCTCCTGCCATCCATCTTCTGCCCTTGTTATGAAGGCTAGGGCACCATACTTTATCCCTGGCTAATAGCCATTTATGGACCTAACCTGCAAAAATTTATCAAGCTCTTTTTAAAACCCTAATAGAGTCCTGGCCTTCACAGCCTCCTCGGGCAAGGAGTTCCACAGGTTGACTGTGCGCTGTGTGAAGAAAAATTTCCTTTTATTAGTTTTGAACCTACTACCCATCAATTTCATTTGGTGTCCCCTAGTTCTTGTATTATGGGAAAAGGTAAATAATTTATCTATAATCACTTTCTCCACACCATTCATGATTTTATATACCTCTATCATATCGCCCCTCAATCGCCTTTTTTCCAAACTGAAAAGTCCCAGTCTCTCTAGCCTCTCCCCATATGGGACCCTTTCCAAGCCCCTAATCATCTTAGTCGCCCTTTTCTGAACCTTTTCTAATGCCAATATATCTTTTTTGAGGTGAGGAGACCACATCTGCACGCAGTACTCGAGATGTGGGCGTACCATAGTTTTATATAGGGGAAGTATGATATCTTTTGTCTTATTATCTATCCCTTTTTTAATAATTCCTAACATCCTATTTGCCTTACTAACTGCCGCTGCACACTGCGTGGATGTCTTCATAGAACTATCCACTATAACTCCAAGATCCCTTTCCTGATCTGTCGTAGCTAAATTTGACCCCATCATGTAGTACGTGTAATCTGGGTTATTTTTTCCAACATGCATTACCTTACACTTACCCACGTTAAATTTCATTTGCCATTTTGCTGCCCAATCACTCAGTTTGCTGAGATCTTTTTGTAGTTCTTCACAATCCCTTTTGCTTTTGACTGTCCTGAACAACTTTGTGTCATCTGCAAACTTGGCCACCTCACTGCTTACCTCATTTTCTAGATCATTGATGAACAAGTTGAACAGGATTGGTCCCAGTACTGACCCCTGGGGAACACCACTAGTTACCCTCCTCCATTGTGGAAAATTTACCATTTATTCCCACCCTTTGTTTTCTGTCTTTTAACCAATTCTTGATCCATGAAAGGACCTTTCCTCCTATCCCATGACCACCTAATTTACGTAAAAGCCTTTGGTGTGGGACCGTGTCAAAGGCTTTCTGGAAATCTAGGTATATTATATCCACTGGGTGCCCCTTGTCCGCATGTTTATTAACCCCTTCAAAGAATTCTAACAGATTAGTTAGACACGACTTTCCTCTGCAGAAACCATGCTGACTTTTGCCCAACAATTCGTGCTCTTCTATGTGCCTTGCAATTTTACTCTTTACTAGTGTTTCTACTAATTTGCCTGGTACTGATGTTAAACTTAGCGGTCTATAATTGCCAGGATCTCCTCTAGAGCCTTTTTTAAATATTGGTGTTATATTGGCCATCTTCCAGTCATTTGGTACCAAAGTGGATTTAAAGGATAGGTTACAAACCACTGTTAATAACTCCGCAATTTCACATTTGAGTTCTTTCAGAACCCTTGGGTGAATGCCGTCTGGTCCCGGAGACTTGTTACTATTCAGCTTATCAATTAATTCCATAACCTCCTCTAATGTCACTTCAATCTGAGTGAGTTCCTCAGATTTGTCACCTAAAAAGGCTGGCTCAGATTTAGGAACCTCTGTAACATCCTCAGCCGTGAAGACTGAAGCAAAGAAATCATTTAATCGCTCCGCAATGGCACTGTCTTCCTTGATCGCTCCTTTTATATCTTTATCATCCAAGGGCCCCACTGCTTTTTTAGCGGGCTTCCTGCTTCTAATGTATTTAAAAAACATTTTACTATCATTTTTTGAATTTTTGGCTAGCTGTTCCTCAGACTCTTTTTTGGCTTTTCTTACTACATTATGACACTTAATTTGGGAGTGTTTATGTTCCTTTCTATTTTCCTCACTAGGATTTGACTTCCACTTTTTAAAAGCTGCCCGTTTCTCTCTCACTGCCTTTTTAACATGGCTGTTTAGCCATGGTGGTTCTTTGTTAGGTCTCTTACTGTGTTTTTTTATTTGGGGTATACATTTAAGTTGGGCCTCTAGTATGGTGTCTTTAAACAGTTCCCATGCAGCTTCCAGGGATTTTAGTTTAATTACTCTCCCTTTTAGTTTCTGTTTAACTAGCTTCCTCATTTTAGTGTAATTCCCCTTTTTGAAATTAAATGCCAGAGTGTTTGACCGCTGCAGTGTTCTTCCCAACACAGGAATATTAAAAGTTATTATATTGTGGTCACTATTTCCAAGCGGTCCAGTAACAGTTACCTCTTGGACCAGATCCTGCGTTCCAGTCAAGACTAGGTCGAGAATCGACTCTCCCCTTGTGGGTTCCTGTACTAGCTGTTCCAAGAAGCAGTCATTTAAGGCATCAAGAAATTTAATCTCTGAATCCCGTCCTGAGGTGACATGCACCCAATCAATATGGGGATAATTGAAATCTCCTATTATTACTGTGTTTTTTATTTTGGTAGCCTCTCTAATCTCCCTTATCATTTCAGCATCACTATCACTGTCCTGGTTAGGTGGTCGGTAATATATTCCTAATGCCATATTCATATTAGAGGAATGAATTGTTATCCATAATGATTCTATGGAACATTTTGATTCCTTTAGGATTTTTACTTCATTTGATTCTATATTATCCTTCACATATAGATATAATTTATATCCCGGTATGATAGTGTCCCACTGATTGTCCTCATTCCACCATGTTTCTGAGATGCCTATTATGTCAACTTCCTCCTTTGATATGAGGTACTCCAGTTCACCCATCTTATTAGACAGACTCCTAGCATTAGTGTAAAAGCATGTTAGAAAACTACCACTATTTATATGTCCGCCTTTCACAGACACATTGGATTTTTTTATGCACGATTGTTTCACATCTGATCTTGCCCATATATTATTTCCCACGTTCCCTATCTGACTAACTTCTAGGGAATCCCTACCTATGGAGCCTCGTGTAAGAGAAGTCTCCGTCCGATCCAGGTGCTCCCCCGCACCAATCGGCTTTCCCCCACCTCTTAGTTTAAAAACTGCTCTACGACCTTTTTAATGTTTAATGCCAGCAGTCTGGATCCACCTTGATTTAGGTGGAGCCCATCATTCCTGTATAGGCTCCCCCTACCCCAAAAGTGTCCCCAGTTCCTAATAAATCTAAACCCCTCTTCCCTGCACCATCGTCTCATCCACGCATTGAGACTCTGAAGTTCTGCCTGTCTATCTGGCCCTGCGCGTGGAACTGGAAGCATTTCAGAGAATGCCACCAAAGATGTTCTGGATTTCAGTCTCTTTCCTAGTAACCTAAATTTGGCCTCCAGAACATCTCTTCTACCCTTCCCTATGTCATTGGTACCAACATGTACCACGACGACCGGCTCCTCCCCAGCACTGCCCATAAGTCTGTCTAGATGCCTCGAGAGATCCGCAACCTTCGCACCAGGCAGGCAAGTAACCATACGGTTCTCCCGGTCATCACAAACCCAACTATCTATATTTCTAATGATCGAATCCCCCACTACTAAAACCTGCTTCTTCCTAACAGCTGGAGCTCCCTCCCCCGGAGAAGTATCCTCGGCACGAGAGGATACAACATCACCCTCTGGAAGGAGGGTCCCAACTATGGGATGGTTTCCCTCTGCTCCCATTGACTGCTCTCCTTCCCTGAGCCTTTCATCCTCCGTAACAGCATCAGGACTGTCAGATTGGAGGTGGGACAGCCCTACTATGTCCCGGAAAGTCTCATCCACAAACACCTCTGCCTTCCTTAGCTCCTCCAGTTCAGCCACCCTGGCCTCCAAAGCACGCACTCGGTCTCTGAGGGCCAGGAGCTCCTTGCATCGAGCGCACACATACGCCACCCACCCACAGGGTAGGTAGTCATACATACTGCACTCGACACAATAAACAGGATAGCCCCCACTCTGCTGCTGGGCTTCTGCCTCCATTTCCTACTCTAATTATATATGAGGGTTAATTAAATGTTTCAGATAGAGGTTGTTATAAAGGATTTAGTTTAAGGGCAATAGAAGTCACTGGCTCCCCCTCTAAACTCCCCTCTCAAAACTCCCTCCTGTTAGCACTCACCCTGTCCGCGAGCACCCGGTCGCAAAGCTCCCTGGTCGCTTACCAGCAGGGTTTAAGTGCTCGGCCTCCCTGATAGCTCCTCCCTCTGCCTACAGCTCAGCCAATCAGCACACGGTGTTTCAATTCAAACCTAATCAGCTTCCAACTGCCTGCCTGCCTGCCTGAGCACACGGCCTTTCAAACAAACAAACAAACACACTCAGCTCAGCACTCCAAACGCTCCAAACAAACAAACTCCAAACAAACACACACGAGCCCAAAACCTCCAAATATAAGCAGCCACTTACCCCAAGGTGCTTTAGTTTGCTCCTTCCTTCTCCTCCTCCAGGAGAGCCTCTCAAAACTCCCCCCCTGTTAGCACTCACCCTGTTCGCGAGCACCCGGTCGCAAAGCTGCGCTGCCCGCCCCTCGGTGTCTCCCCCCCCCCCACACACACACACATAGGGCTCCCAGCTGAGTCACCAGCCCTTCCCCCGCACTTCTTCCCCATGGCCTGACCTCCCTATAACTGGGCTCTGTGGTCCAGGAACATGCCTGGTCCTGCTGAACCACAGATGTTGCCACACCAGAGGGTCCTGGTTAAGGGAGGAACAACTGGTACAACTTCTTGTATATCTTGTACAGTATCACTAAGTTCATGTTAAGGCAGTAGTGAATCTCAAAAATTCATCAACTATCTCTAGCCCTGCTTAGAACCCTTCCAGCATTACTTAACTTTGTCTCACAAATAGGCTCAAGCAGGTATACCGGCAGGTGATCTAGATATTGTATCAGTGGCCTAGATATTGAAATTTCTGGGATATACAAATAGTGTTTTATTTTTCAAGAGGCCTTGTAATTCTCTTCAAAAACAACACTTTCGGCTAGAAAAATACTAGTACCTGAAATAAGTAATGAGCGTGCTATTCAGGAACTAGGGATGTTCCTATAATGTAGAATCCAAGTTTGGACCCTGAAGTTTTTGAGTTTTATAGGGTCACAGATCATTTCCTGTCTTTATGTCCAATCAAAGTAAAAACAGATATTTTATTCCTCTCTAGAAAGAAAATGCTTTACCAATTTATTAAAATAATTAGTCTAATCTAATATTCATTATCAGAGCCAGCTGAGATTGCAATTAAAAGGATACTTGACTCAGATGTATAACTATACTGAAGGTATAGTGAAAACTCAGCAGACACTTCTATTTCTTCTGTTCCATAATGCAAAAGTAAGAAGATTTTGGGTAAAAGTGAATTGCTGTACATATAAAGCAGTTAAATGGGAATACTTTTTTTCATTGCCTCAGAAAATATTTTAATGAAATAAGCAAGATATTTTAATGAATTTGTCAATTACATGATCATAAATAACATTTGTAAGCTGGGATAATGGTAAAAGAAATTAATATACATGCTTCCAGGCATAAACTTGTCATGTTTGGAGCTTGAAAAGCTCCTCATCAGTCACAGTTAGCAAGGTAAGGACATTCTAAGATTATGCACTTTCCTCAGATATGACAGTAATTAGTTACTGCTAGAGGCACAATACTGGAATAGATAGACCAATAGTATGATCTGATTTGGCACAATAACTACAGTAACTCTTAACTATGGGACCTAAAATTACTCCAAGGGCAACTTATAATGATGAAAATGCTATGATAGGGGTTTAAATGTGTATATATTAACTAACACTCCTTATATGGAGTCCAGCAGCTGCACTGACTTGCAGTATGTTTCCGGGCACAATTCAAGGTCCTGGTAATGACTTATAAATCTCTTACTGGGTTGGGACCAGGGTATTTGAAGGACTGTCTTCTCTCATATGAACCTGCCCGGGATTGAGGTCAGCTGAGGAGGCTCTGCTCTGTGTTCCTCTACTTATGGAGATAAGACTGACAGCCACACAGAGCAGGGCCTTCTCAGCCTTTGCTCCCAGGCTATGGAATTCTGGGACATTCACCTGGCGCCAATGCTTGCACTGATTCCACTCCAGGCTAAAGTGACCCTTTTTACCCATGCTTTTATTGGTGTTTGAGTTGTGTATGTGTGTGTCTCTCCTCTGGAGGTGTCTTATCAGGTTTTATGCCTTTCTTGGGTCTTGTATTTTACTTTTATATATATATTTATATTGTGTGTTAACATTTTTGTAAGACACCTCGAATATTGTAAATAGAGAGGTGAGCTAAAAAGAGAGAGAGAGAGAGAGAGAGAGAGAGAGTGAGCCTTTCATTCAGGAGAATCCAGAGGTGTTCTATAAATGTTACAGACTATGGCACAGTGGTCCCCAACCTTTTTGTGCCCAGATTACTTTTGGAATTTAAGGGCAACCCAGGATCCCTTCCCCTAGGCTCTATTCCTTCCCCAATGTCTCACCTCGCTCACTTCATCTCCCCTCTCTGTTGCTCACTCTCCCTGACCCTCAGTCACTTTCAGTGGGCTGGGGCAGAGGGTTGGGGAGGAGGTGCTGGTTCTGGGAGGGAGTTTGGCTGAAGCAGGGGGTTCTGCACTTGGACAGAGGCTTGGGGTACAGGTTGCAGGCTCTGGGAGGGAATTGGGATGCTCTGGGTTGGGGCAGAGTGTTGGGGTGCAAGAGCTGGTATGTGGTGCTGACTCTGGAAGGGGGCTCAAGGCTGGGGCAGGAGCTTGAGGTTCAGGAGGAGGTATGGGGTGCTAGATCTGAGAGGTGGGGTGGGATGCAGGCTCCTGTTACTTACTTCAGGTGACTCCCTGTTGGCGACACAGCAGCACTAAGGCAGGCTCCTTGCCTGCCATGGCCGTATACCGCTCCAACAGCTGCCATTGGCCACAGTTCCCCATTCCTGGCCAACGGGAGCAGTGCTTGCAGGCAGAAGCAGGTAACAGAGATCCCTTCCCTTCTTCTTCCCCCCAACCCCAGGGCTGTGTGCTGGCTACTTCCAGGAATAGTGTGGTGCTGGGGCAGGCAAGGAGCAGTCCTTCTGCACTGCCAGAGATCGCCATCAACTGGGAGAGTCTCCATGATTGACAAGTAGAACAAGATTGATCAGTTGGTGACAACTAAACTATGAGCTAGACTGGGGATTTTAAAGCCAAAAGGTGCTTAAGAGAAAGTACAGGGGCAGAGACTGTTAGTAGGGCAAGTGTACTGGGGAGAAGCCACTGCTATAAGAGGATGCAGTGTATCCCTCTTTCCCTCCCCCTCCAGTCCATCAGCTGATGTGGTGGGGTGAGCACCACCCTTTTCAAGTTGTAGGACATCATGCCTTGTGCATAGGGATGGGTCTTCATGTTCTCTTCCTTCCCTGCACTCTTTCACACCCATGGAAGAATCGTTAGAATCTGCCCTTACATGTATGAATAATTTCACTCAAAACAGAGATGCAGTCACAACAGGTATGTGACTAAAAAGGATGCACAGTACACAGCACTGCACAAGAGTTTAGGACAAAAGGTAAGAATACTGTTTCCAACTTTAAGTATGGGGGAATTTTAGGTGGAGTAATCTCTGAGCTGAAATTAGACTATAACACAAGGCCAGCACTCCTATTCTTGCAAAATGTGCCATAGGATTTTAATATCTATTAATGGTCAAAACTTCAGGCGTGCATCTAATTAAAAAACACCACCTTGAGCATAAATACTGTGTTCAGCTGCCACTGTGATGCATTCAGATAGATGGATAACAGAACCATGAGACAGTGGTTCAGTATTGGTTCAGTGCTCAGAATAAGGAGTGCCACCTATTGAATCACCAACACTGCATCCCTTCCTTCAGCTCTTTTACTTCATCCAGTAGCTGACCACAACTTGTGTTGTTTTGAGACCACAGTCTGAGGCTGTATGGCTGCAGATAATGTCCATTCATTATAGTACCACTATTGTTCAATTTTTGTTCCATAAAAAACAAATTTTGTACTTGTAATGTACAAGTATAAAATGTGGAAAATGTAAAACGAATTACAGCTATAATAACACCAAACTATTATCATTCTTACCTTAAATCCAACAATCACACATAAAATTGGATTCCTAATGAACTACTGGATTTTATTGAATGTTCTTACAGTTGGGTTGTCAATTGTCAAGTCATCTCTCTTCATCACAGCTGCATACCGAGTTTCCTGTACTTTAACTTAGCCTAGCCAATTCTCTGTATTTGTATTACTTTTCTTTGTATCTGTTCTACAGTTTTAAAGAACAGAAGAAGCCCTTCTATGATCCCATCTGTAAGGGTATGTCTACACAGCCTCTATGCTACAAGCAGTTATTTTGACGTAATGTCAAAATAATGTTGAGCAGGAGGACTTCTTACTTTGACTCCCATAACCCTCATTTTACGAGGAGTAAGGGAAGTCGGAGGAAGAGTGCTCCTTCTCGGACTTCCTGCTGTGTAGACAGCGCAAAAAGCCGAAATAAACTATTTTGGCTTAAGCTATGCAATTGATGTAGCTCAAGTTGCGTAGCTTATTACCGCTTTAGCCCTGCTGTGTAGACATGCCATAAAAGTCCTTGTTTATGCAGAGCAGCTTTCTGCATTTGGCTTATTCTATAGATCTCGTCTGTAAGCTTGTTTCTCCATATGTTATATATCTCTTATTTCAAGCTACCAACATGGTTTTCCCTTTGTCTCTTAGAAGTGATTCTTTTAATATGGCATTGTGGAGTTTCATGTTTAATGTCTTTCAGTACGCAGCCATTATCTTCAATTGGGCCTTCAACTTGAAACAGATGTAAATGATAGGCACTGGATTTAGGATTTAGTAAGCAATTTTGTTGGTGATGTACAAGAAGGCACAGAGTGCAGCTTGTTGTCTCTTCTGTGGGACTAACCAAGTTGTGTTTTTTTTCAAACCTGAAGCACATACTCTTTTTTCACAGAACAAACATGAAAATCTGTGAAAGTTTCATAAAATAAAGTACAAAATGCATGCTATATATGAATCACTTCATAGGCCCACTTACTTCTCAAGCACACATTGCAAATCTGTAAGCAAAACAGCAATTCAATCATCAAAGCCTCAGGCTACTGACTAATTAGGCCTTCCTTAGTTTTGTATCTGTCCTTAGATACTGAAACCCTTCTATCATTTCTTTATTGCTGAGGACATGAGTGAATGAAAAGTAGACATTGGAAAAGTTTTTAAGGGACAAGCTGCAACTTTATTAACTGAACACTTGGTAGAAGTGATACAAGGCCGCCCATCTCACATACTAGGCATTTAATTGGGTCTGGTGCAGGGTTACATGGCTGTCATCATGTAACAAATAACTCCATATTTTTACTCCCTAAGATGCAGCTCACTTCTGTACCTTTTAGCCTTCCCTTGCTGGAAGGAGTTGAGAGTACCAAAGGGGACCTCGGTCTGTGAAGACTTCAGGTGCCCCTACAGGCATAACATCCACCAGCCACTAGGTCCCATTTATCTCTCGGAAGAGCTAACCCTTTTAACCTTTTTCCACGCTGGACACCACCGGCAAGCTTTGACAACTGCACATTCTTATATTTTCTTTTAAAATTATGTTTCTAAAGCCTAGTATTGGTTACCCCAACTGTGCCTCCACATTGCTGCAAGAAAGGGAAAAAATGGATGTCAGCCAGTTTGACCCGAAAGGAAAAATTCTTTCCAGATCTTCCAAAACAGGAGATTAGTTAGAAACACTGTTCACTGTCTGTAGCTAGAGGGAAGAGCACCTGAAAAGGCAAGAAACAAGGAGCTCAAGGAAAGATTTAAAATATTGAGAAGTGCAGGAGGAGAGTGTTGGGCATCTAATCAATTACCTTCCTCTGCTGGCCAGCTAATGAGTAGCCGAGGAAGGGCAGTTCTGGCATATGCTCTTCTCCTTCCTTCTCCCTTGTGGGAGCAGTGCATCCCGGAGGCATGCAGAGACATTTTCAGGCAGAGGCTCTCTGCCCCCAACACACACCTCACTTCCAGGTCCAACATATTCTCTCTGAATCTGGCCAACTATTCTCCACTTTCCCCAAGGTATTTGGGGGCATGGAATATATTCCAGCACCTTGGCCTACAATAATGTTTTAGCCAAACCAATTTGGATATGCTAAAAACAAGCTCAGTTGATGCTCATCTGGCTGGTTAGATATGTGCAACTTCAAAAAATTGACCACATTTAGAAATGATCTATTTCCTCTTCTGTGAGTTTACTTCCGTAGTTCCTACCTTTTTGATGCAATTAACATAGCCCTCTCTCATACCAATAGATTTGGGTAGAAAGCAGGGGCTTCCATTTTAACTAGAAATTAAAACTGCTAGAAAACTGGAAGGAATTTGAGATTCTGTTCAAATATAACATGCATGTTTATAAGTGTAGTTCTGAGGAGTGTGATTGTTTTTGACTGAATTGGAGACTGCTCCAGTGAGTCACAGCTTAGTTTCTCTCATTGCATCAAAGGAATTCTAACTTGGAAAGAGTCTTGTTAATGCAACTTAATTCTGATTTTTGGGAGTATTTTGAAGAGCTCCAAGGAGATTCTCTGCTTGGTGGTCTGAAATCAAAGACTTTGAATGTCATTAATCATTTTTCTAGCATTTAAACTGGTTTTTCCCACTCACATCCAGGTTAGACTCTAGGAAGCGCCACCCTTTTAAAATGCATTTATCATTTCTCTCTCATTTACTATATTTTTCTCTATTATAGGTGAAATACTTAAGAATCTGGACTTTTTCTTTTGAAAGCAAACTCTTTCTTACTTTCAACAGAATATGATTTGAAATAAAAAATTGAAACCAGAAAGTGGTAATATATTGAATCAGATTGTAATAGAGTAAAATGAGCATTTTCAGTAGCATTTTATATATTTCTGATTAGTTTTAAAATGTTCTGTTCTAGATTGTATTCCTAACTGGCTTTGGCTGTGTTTATGTGGACATTGCTCATCGGTGTGGTACAATAATAATAACTTTGGCACCAGAAGGAAGACCAGGACCTGTCCTGATCAACCTGAACAGGTATGTAAAGCACATGGAAAATTGTAAAAAACTGCACATTTAAAAATGTATCCTGGGAAGTCATTAAACCCTGTAAGTGTGAAGTGACTTATGAAATCTGGCATAATTGTTTGTTTTGTCTAATGTCACTGCATACGCAGTGGCGTACATTTAGCACATGTTACATTTTGTATATCACAGTAAAAACATGACAGTCTAACATCTGAGGTCATGTCATTGTAGGATAAACACTCAATGTCTGGTATAATAAACAAGGCTGAGCTGTTCATTTTAAAGAATTAAAAATAGTTTCCATTCTAATTTTGAGTTTATTCACAAGTTTAAAGTTTATTTGGCCTGTTTCTGTGGTCCTTCCTCATGCAAAATTCTCACTGAAATTGGTGGGAGTTTTCTTCAGTAAGGGCTGCAGGAATGGTCCTCTACACAGTAGTTAACTATGCACGCCATCATCTTTATAACACTCTTCCTTAGAAGATTCTCTCTCACTGCTATAACATTGCTAAAACTTGGCTCTCGGATCCATTAAACTCTAATTATAACATCACCTGTTTATAACATTCAAAATGCTTGGCTTTTAGAGATGTTGAATGTGTATTTTCAGAAATTTTGTTTGAGCTATAATTAAGGATTTATTCCTAAGAAATTGATCGTCCAGCAGTACTTGTAGATCCTCATAGCTTTCTTTTGGAAAAACAAAATGCCAGGTTAAATAAAGTAAAATTACAAACTCACATTTTCCTTTCTTCCTGTCTAGAACTCAGGAGCAATCCATTATATTTAAAATGTTCATCAGCCAGGCAAGCCTTGCAATGTTTGATGAAATCACAAATCACAAAACGTCTTCTGAACTTCTGCGGCTCACAGTGGACAATGTTTACCTTAAAATGGCACCAGTAGACAGCTATTTGAGATCACTGTCTCATGAATTCCAGGGAGAGATCTCTGAAGGTCTTCCTCAGTTTTATGGTCTCCAAATATATTGTGGAGACTTGCAATTGGACAATCAGCTGTATAATAAATCCAATTTCCACTTTGCAGTCCTTCTGTGCCAGGGAGAGAAAAATGAAACCATGGAGTGGTCCAAAGTGAACAACCTCATTTTATCCAACAAAGATTTGGAAGAATATAAGGAAAACTGTTTCATAAAACTTTGCATTACTTTATCAGAGGAACAGAATTTTTTATTTTGTGTTAATGACCTCAGCTTCGAACTGAAACCAGCCAGGCTATATGTGGAAGACACATTTGTTTATTACATTAAGACCTTATTTGATACATATCTTCCAGACAACAAAGTGATTGGTCATTGCATGAAAAACTCAACTATTACTCAAATACTTCCTGAACAAGTGAGACAGCATGCTAAAGCTTTAGTCAACCCAGTGAAGTTAAGGAAGTTAGCGATACAACCAGTTAACCTCTTGGTCAGTATCCATGCTTCATTAAAGCTGTATATAGCTTCAGATCACACTCCTCTCTCCTTCTCTGAGTTTGAACGAGGCCCCATCTACACCACTGCCAGACAGCTCATCCATGCTTTGGCCATGCATTATGCTGCGGGGGCACTATTCAGAGCAGGTCAGTGTTTTTTCCTTACACTTAGAATTGTAACATTTTCATTATGTACCAGTGCTCACAAGCTACTTATGATAGTCAGACCTGTTTTTTTGTTGTTTGCTTTAGATAGTCTTGCTAAATGTCTATAAGAGTATAATAAACATTTGATATTTTTCAATTTGATGGGGGTCAAATAAAATGGTGGGTCTTGAAATTCATCTTTGAAGTTGTGGTGAACATTACCACCTAAAGACTTTCCCAAAGTTCTGTAAAAACTATAGCAATGTTTTGTTTTTTATCATTTTAGATTATAAATATAGTTAGAATCAAAACACAAATTCCTAACATGAGCTCTCAAAAAGAAGTTTATTTAATCAAATTATTCAATAAGTTGCTGTGAATTCAAAGCAAATTATACCACTGAATATTGTTTTCTTGTTAAATATTTTGGCTGCAATTCATGATTAGGAATCTGTCTTTCTTCATAGAGCCTTCACGCTAAACTGGCACACAGATGTTTATTGTCCTTTTATCCACGAAGTATGCAGTTTGCTGTACTGACTTTTTCCCATACAGGATCAATAGTGAACAATTAGCTTCTTAGATTAATGGATGCATTCTTAAAATTCTGTCTCCCATGAATTCATAAATAAAGTGACTCAGCAACTTCCGCACTTTATTAGGCATGGGAATTTGTAAATGATCACACATAGCTAACATACTACTTATTGCAGCAACATATTTATTTTCCTAAGTATCTAGAATCAGATTTTCCAAAATCTTATTTTGCTTGCTTTTGCTACAAGCACAGAAAAGTAATACAATTATGCACTTAATTTTCATGTACTGTTGCCTTGATTGTGCACATGTATCAGGTATTTATAGATGAATACAGCCATTGAGATGCCTAACTGGCCTTTTCCATGTGCAAACTAGGGATGTAATCGTATAGTTGACTAAACGATTAACCGATAAGCAGGTGATTATCAGTTAACTTTATCAACTACGCACAACACACTCCCCCTCCCGGCAAGTAAATTTTTTAGCAGACTGGCTGATAGGCTAGGGTTCAGCCCCGGCACCTAGCATCAACCCCCACCCCACGCTGGCTCTTAGTGCTTACAGTGTGGAGCCACAGTGGAGGTTGATGTCGGGTCCTGGCTGGAGTTGGGACTGAGCCAGCCTGTCCATGTGCTGGCTCTTAGTGCTGGGACCTGGCATCAGGCCCCACTGCAGCTCTGCAGTACAAATGCTTGTAGTGCAGAGCTGCAGTGGGGGTAGTTGTCAGGCCCAGCAGGAGCCAGGATTGAGTGGTAACCGTAGCAGTGCTAGCCCTTATTGATTTTTGTCGACTACACAATTAATGAATTACACGCTTCTTAACATCCCTTAATATCTCATTTGCAAAGCTTATCATGCCATACTGTTGCACACCAATTAGATCACCATTATTTTCATGTGCAATTGCATGCAAACATTTTTTAAAATGCAGTGGCACAAGATGCCCATTATCTTCATGCACCAGCTATACGCATCACAAGTAGCAGCGTGGTAGGGGAAAGCTTCTGTGGAGCAGCTGCCTTCACCCCTTCACACAGATGGGCGGAGGGAATGAATTGGAGCAAGGAATGGGCAGAGGATTGACTTCAGCTCCCCCAACATGCCGGGTGGGGTAATTGTGCTAGTTATAAATCCAGAATAGAAATGTCACAGTCTCCTTCCTGGGTGGCTATTGGAGCAGCATTATAGTACACTGATTGCCCCTCACTCTATGTGCATGGCAAAGCTGTAGCTGAACCATACAGAATCAAGGGGGAAAGGCCCTGATTCAGAAAAGCACATAGCAAATGCTTAACTTTTCACATGTGCATAAGTCCCACTGATGAAGTTAAGTACCTGCTTAAGTGCTTTCCTGTATTTCCTTTATTAATGGCATCCTGAGCAAATACAGATACTTTTATTCTTGAGAGATTTCATTGTGCTGAGGTCTGTGGTGCCAACAAAGCTATAAGGAAAAAAAAACTTCTTGTGATTCACAAAACCACCAGTCCTCATCCCAGCACACAGCCCGATGAGTTACACACTAAGGAAACGATCTGATGTTGAGTGGGAGAGGAAGCCAGGGAAATGGAGCCACTCCCTAGCAGCTCTTCCTGTGGCCAACCTCTTCAAAAGGAATGGCTGTTGGATCAAGTCTGTTCACTCCCACCCTCTCCCTGCATCTGTGAGGGAATACAAAGAGCTCCCATAAAGCTGAAATCTGTGGTACTCACACAATGTGCACCACTGTGTGATATAATCAAATTCTGCTCCCTTCCTACTCACTAGTTCTCCTTTGAGCAGGACCATCTGCACCTGCCGAATAAATGACAAGGTTTGTCCTAAAGATTATGGACTGGAAGGTTCACCTTTTGTATTTGGAATTAGCCATTCCACATCTTCCAAAGAATTAGCAGGAAATGATAACTTAAGGGAACACTGTTTTACATGTTGGTTGACACTGTCACATTAAATTAGCAAAAGTAATATAGAAATTCTGAATTTTATTAGCCATAATTAATTCCAATAGGTTGCCTATTAAGAGAACATGGTGAGTCTTTGCTAAGACATTGTAGTAATAGTTATTCCTTCTTAGTAGATGTAAATATATTAAGTGCCTTCTGATGTACAGTGGAATAAGGCTAATAACCATTGTACACATTAATATAAAATTTCTGAATTTGGTGGATACTACTTAGTTCCTCATTTCGCCCCACATATAAGCACTTCCTCCCATGCTTATCTCCTTCATTAAAAGGGCTTGCATCCTGGTGATCTGACTTCTCACCAAGATGCTGGACAAAGTTCCATTCAGACCCCATGAGCGTCATCCCTCAGCATGGGCCAGAAAGGATAGCTCATGATGCAACCTACTTCTGTTTCACACACACACCTTGAAGGGGAACTTGCTGCCGCCACTGAGGTGCAGCCACTGGAAGGCCAAGTTGTCCCAGAACTTTGTATTTAAACAGTTTCAGCCTTGCCTATTCATTATAGTTGAAAAAGCTGATTGACAGTGGGTGAGCAGAGTTCAGGAAGCTCAGTACCCCACACCTCAGACTGGCAGCGTCTTTGGGTTCTATGGAGAGGCTACATGTTCAGTCCTCTGTAGGGTGGACCATCTTAGGTCATTCACAAGCAATCTGCAATTAGTGATCAGATCAGCACTGATGATTTCTGGGGCATCTGCATCCATTTTTCCTCAGCTAGAGAGCCATTTGCTGGGTGATGGGGTCTTTGAGGGAGAAGCAGCTCCTGGAATGACTCCATTTCTGAAAACATTTGAAAAAACCTGAAATGTACAAATAGGGTATATGTAAATGATCTTTGCAACATTATTAATCCAAAAGACCCTGCACATTTGTGCTTTCATTCCATCTGTACACCACTGCCAGCCTAGAGCAGCAAATACTTTTTGTAGAAATATTACATTAAAGTGAAATAGCAGGCCCATGCTGGAGCACAGGGTTCTTCCCCTGGGTTCCCAACAAGAGAGGGCTGCCAGTGGGACATACCTCTACAGGGCAAAACTGCAAGACTTTTGCCAGTGTTCTGTAGGTTTTCATTCAAGGTCATCTCCAGGAGTTGCCAGTTGACTGTACTTTTTTGGAGTGGTGAGTGGTAGTTTGTTTTTTGTACCCATCTCAGCCTCCCCCTCATGTCCACTATGATCCCTGCTTTTTATCCTTAGTATATGTATCTTTCAATTGACAACGTTGAAATGGGGAACAGATTCTACAAGAATAATAGATTTTCCAGGAGCTTAAAATGATAGCATGAGATTAATTTCTTTCACATGAGTAATGTTTTCTCTCTGCACAGTTTCATGATTCAGCCTTATTTAGGAGCGGCTGTGATGGGTAACGAGGAAAGCATCTGGAGAACAGGAGCCCACAATAATGGGGTGGGAATAAAGAGGGCAAAGCAGTTTCATGGCCCTCAGCAGGAAGACAAGAGGCAGTTCAGTCTCTCTTTTACTAGTCTGTCCCTATTATGTATCATGTAACTCTGGCAGCCCTAATATCTAAAATCTGTGATTGGTGGAGTGGCAGATCAGGCAGTCTCCAATGAGCCTTTATTGTTGTTTCTGAATCCGTCTCTGTGGGCTGCTGAAAACAACAATTATGGTAGCACCACCTCTTTAATAACCTCCTGCCAATCCACCAGCCTGAGAACTAAGAGACCTGCAAAGCAGATATACAGTAAGACTCACAACAGAGCACTATACAGTGGCCATCAGGCTGGCCTCTAGAACTCCAGATACCTCTCCTGGGATATACAGTAAGGAATACTCTCTTCTGAGTAATCTAATCAGCATGTATATGTCATTGCTATTTACACAACTGTATGGAGAAAAATACGTTTGCCTGGCTAGAACTAAGTTCAAGAAAAACGTGATCAGCTCAGAAAGGTTGGGTGGATTAAAAATAACTTCTCATTCACTTGTCAAAAGTCTGCATCCCCTTTTCCAACACCCCATCAAGCATTTGACCTCCATGCACTCATAAGTCTGTACATTGAATCACTGTAAACTGTCTGTCATTATTCTCTCACATAAGGATGAGAAATCACTGTGTTGCCTACAAAACAAGTTAAGCCTCCAGTACTGTTGCTTCTAGCTGTTAGAATCTAGCCTCCATCTCTCCACACACACTTTTAGCAGAAATACGGGAGGCTTGTGGAAGGAAGTCATTCCAAAGCTATTTGTGAGCTTGCCAAAGGGATTTCTTTGATTTACAAAGTATGAAAGATTGCCATTTCTGAATTCATTGTGAATGAGTTATTTCCCGTGTTTTGCTCAGAGGAAGTTCATAATGTGGTGAATTCTAGTGTAAAAAAAACGGTATTAAGGAATAACTTTTTCACAACTGTTGCTTCCACGTTTCTAGTGAATGTAACATTTGTTCTGTTTCTCGACATAGGCTGGGTTGTCGGATCTTTGGAAATTCTTGGAAGCCCAGCTAGCTTAGTAAGAAGTATAGGGAATGGCATAGCTGATTTCTTTAGACTCCCATATGAGGGGCTGACCAGGGGCCCAGGAGCATTTGTCAGTGGAGTTTCCAGAGGAACAACATCATTTGTTAAACACATTTCCAAAGGTAGATCTTCTTCCATTTCATTGCTCCTACCTCTGCCTTGTTGTTAAAAATGTGTTAAAGTTTAAAATGAAATTGCCTGCAGCTTTGTTTGCCTTGTTAGCTTGCAAAGAAATTCAGGGAGTATAACAAAGCTCATATATAATGTCTTATGTATTAAACAGATCACTTCTTGACTACAGTATGGTAGAATGTTTCAGAAACTTCAGAATTTTAAACCTCCCATTGGGGAAACCAAGATTGGCTTGGCCATTATTCCATGTGATGACTACAGAAATATTAAAGGTGTTCAGTACTTCTGCTAAACATCAGAAATTCTACACTATGTTGCCTCGTCATATTTATTATTTCTAAAAAATGTAGATACAGTTGTCATAACTGTTGTAAGTATGTAGATACAGTTTGACTTGAAGGCAGATCTGCATTTAAAACACAGCCAGCTTTTTTTATAAGGCTATATAAACAGTGCCATCTTGTGGCTTAACAAGGTCAGCAACAAAAATGGAACAATTAGCTGTTTGCTAGCATTTCAGATTCATGCAAGAGAAGCCTTTATAGGTTTGTTTTTTGAATCTTGGTGTACCTTTCCATCCATCCCCATTATGTTCATGTGAGATTTTTGTTTAGGAACCGGTGAAAAATATTTCGATGAGCTGTGCTTGTCAATGGTAAGGCAGGTCTCGTGAAGGGCAACGTAAAAGGCATAATATGCACTAATGAAGCACATTAATGCTGCTTAAAATAATAATAAATGTATGTTATACATGGGGAATTTATTCAGTTGAATTGCTGTTCTGTTGGTAGGCATAATATTTCAGTGAGACTAGAATATCTCTGTGTATTACATTAAAACAGTTTGATCTACATTCAAACATATAACTTTGTATTTAGGTACACTGACATCTATTACCAATCTTGCAACTAGTCTTGCTCGGAATATGGATCGGCTGTCGCTGGATGAGGAGCATTACAATAGACAAGAAGAATGGAGAAGGCAGCTTCCAGAGAATTTGGGAGAAGGACTGAGACAGGGGCTTTCCCGCTTAGGCATCAGCCTTTTAGGTGATGTATTATTACCATATTTACTATAATTGTACTAGATATTTATGATCTACTCATTAGTATTTCATACAGTTATATGCAGGTTAGAAACATAAAGGCCAACATTTTCTGAAATGGCCATAGAGTTACTTATACGAGATATTTTTTTTATTTTTCCAGGATTAGGGTGAGTTTAAAATGTTATTTTTCATGTTAATGATTGCAGATATAGAATAACTTCATATTCTCATGCTGTTCAAGTGAAACACTTTTATTGGTACATGATGTATAGCTCAAAATAAAAGAATAATTCTGTTTTGGGCACACCGGCTTGTAAACAAGTCAGTAAAAAGATGTCATCATTCCAGTGTTTACTTTCCAGAGATTATAGGAAAACTTTCTAAAACTTCATTGTGTTTTCTACTGCACAATAGATATCAGAGATGCTTGTTATTGTTTGAAAACCTCTTGAGCATAGTGTAAATGTCAAGTAAACGTTGATGAAAAAGTCCACTTTTGCAAAGAAAGCCAGTTTGGTCTGGCTCAGTATAATTATATTAGTCAAGCAGCCAAATGGCTTGGTCAGAGGTGAAGATCACTATGGATATTTCAAAATATTATATAGAAGTTTGAAAACTAAACCACTCTGGAAAATCTCTGAAAGGAAGTTTTCTAGTTAGAGCATTTAGGATTGGATTTTCTAGGGTACTTCTTTCTATTTGTCACACTAGCAGAGAGATGCCAAATTGTACTGTATTCTTTGGCAAAGTGCCTTAGTGTATATGAAGGAGTCTGAATCCCTTAGAGATCAAAGTGACCAAAAGCAGTCCAGAGCAAAAGGTTAGAAGAGATGAGCTTGAAAGGATTTGTCCTCATTCCTAATCTTCAGTACTATATACAACTCCTTAATTTACAGCTGCAACCCTGAAAGCCCCAAAAAGGAAGTGGTAAAATGTTACAACTTCAGGTTAAGTTACTTAAAATTATTTTAAGCAAAAGCATTAGATGATATGAAGACCTGTCATTTGGTAATGCTTGTAACAAGCAGCAATGTCATATATTAGTAGCCACTAACCCAATAGTAAATTCTTACAGATAATGTAAATTACCAGACAGTTTACAGGAGGGTTTTTTCTTTTTGTTTTATTGGGCTGGGGGCAGTCAAGATGAGAGCAGGATGAAAGATTCCACTTTTGGAAGCATTGCATCAGTCCAGAATTGGATGCTGGTGAGAAATAGTTTGGTGATCTGAGCTCAGTCACAAATAAGACCATAAGCCAGTGTGATGGCCACGCTTTTGGCCAACATGGTTGTGATTGAACTGGGGATGTGCAGAGCTAAAAGCATGAGCTGCTACAACATGAGCTGAAGAGCTGACACTCTGTACTGGGGAAGGGGAGCTGACAGCCTCCCCTAGACAAGGTGTAGGAGGGGCAGCCCCACACTTCGGGAAGGCAGAGCTAGGGGCAGCCAGCATGTCTTGCCCCCATTCTTCAAAACTGCGCTTTGGTGGTAATTTAAAGGCCCCAATGCTCCGGACACTTATGCTGCTGAAGTAGCGACAGCCAGCAGCCCCCGGGATCCTATAAATTGCTGGACCCCAAGGAAACTGACCTCATTGCTGCCCCCCATCCTGTCAGTGGGCCTGACTTGGGGCTGTAACAACTGATATCCTCTGTGGATTGGCACATACAGGCAACCCGTAACACACACTTACAAGCAGGTTACACCACCCTTGTCACGTACACTCATGCACAGTGCACTAAGTAGCTTAATGTTTTTTTGAAAAGCTACGGTGGTTATGTGAATACTCCTAAGTTTATGAAAATAACAGGAATTAGAATGCTGGAGCCTCCTTTATTACCCAACAACTCAAACATTACATTGGAAGTATGAGGCTATTACTTTTGCACTTAGACAGTACTCATCTAAATACCAAATAACTTTGTGCTTTTAATTGTTGATGTTCCTCAAAATATGGAAGAAGAGCAATAGTTTACATGTTGGCTTAGACTGCAGTTGCAGCGCTGTTTTATTTTAAAATTTCAACAGACCCAAGAATAAGGAACTTGTACTCCTTGTCCTGTTTACAAATTCTTCATTGCTAAAGTAATACCTACTATTCTTAGCAATAGAAATAATTAACTACCCAAATAAATACCTGCGGTTACTCTGTAACGGGAATTGACAAGTATGGAGCCTGTCAGTATCAGTGACGAATCAGCAGACAGAACAATTGTATCAGACACAAATCTTGATTTCTTCTTGATAACATTAAAAAGACTGATTCTCTTATATTGTATACAAATATAGTATGCATGTAAGTTTGTATACATAATACACATACATTCCAGCTGTTACAGATACATCATAATGACATTTCTCCTCTGACCACTCAGTTTTAGAGGTATTAGAAATTTACCCAAAACATATTGAAGTAAATTGCTGCAGTGCTGGATTTTTTTACCAGCATATTTATAGAAAGCTTGCAAAAATACCTCCAGTGTCTGTCTTGTCCAGTGAAGTGAAATGAATTAGTGTGTCTTTTCTCTCACAAGCAGACAGCTTTCAGAGTTAATATAAAGATAGGAGTTGCTAGCTCCTTTGTAGAAATAATGTCTATGTTTGCATAAATTAATAGAAAAAGGAAAAAAACATGGTAAAGACCTATAGAATCAGATGGTCAGAGCAGCATAATGTGTGTTAAAGTCACCACAAATGTGCAGTTCGGGTAATTGCATGTACAGATGTCCAGTTTTAGTCAAATACATGCACAGTTATCTCATTTACATATGTATTTGTGGTAACTGCACAGTAAAAAGTGAGTGTATATTTGCATACCTAACTTGCTTGACAATCTAGCTCATTATGTGCCCAATTCAGCAGAGCATTTAAGCACGTGCTTAAGTGCTTTGCTGAATCAGGGCCAAAGTCATGTACTCTGTCTCCTTCTTAGTGCAAGTTGTTCCCCACAGTGCATTCTTAAGTGCTTCGTTCTGTCTCGTTTTAAATGACTCAAGCACTGTCAGGGTGTTGTTTGATTTGATTGTTATCTCTGGCTCGGTAGTTTCTTATTTTCTAGTTACGAGAAGACTGCTGGGTGTTTTCTGTCATATTTTTGATATCAAAAGAGTCTAGGCATTTTTTCTGTTATAGATCTAAATATAAAAGTACATAAAATATAAAAACGAGTATTGTAGAAGTTAGATTATATACTCCTTGGTGCAGCAGATCATGTCATGTTTTGCCTCTAGCATTAATCACACTATCACACCTTAAATAATAACTAATAATTATGTGAGAGAGAATACTGATGCTATGGGATGTTTCAAAAATCTTGGCTCTGACAAAAGACACAACATTAAATCAACTCCTTTTATGAAACAGAACATTTTTGAGTAATTGAACAGCTGTCTAACCCGAGAGAAACAGACGTTTCAGAAAGACTGGAGAAAGACTGTACACTCGACTCCACTTCACGCTAACAAGCAGTCTTGTTTGGTGATATTAGTAGAATGTAAAATGAACAAAGTAGCAATTTTGTAGCTAGACAATGTAAAGCCTGGCCTTTGGAAGCTGCCATTTCCATCACAGACCTTAAGAAGAGCTCTGTGTAAACGTGACTCTCTCTCACAAAAAGTTCATCAAATAATATATTACCTCACCCACCTTCAGGGCAGATTGACTTAAATCACCAAAAAAAAAAAAAAATCATTGGTTTGAATCAATTTACCAAAATGCTAAGACAAATTGTGCTTACAGTGCACTTAATTTTGAAATAAGCTCCCTTGAACTCACTGTCATTTCTGTTTTTTGAGAAAACAAATATAGAATGGGGTTCTATTAGAAAACCTGAATTATGATGAAGTAAAATAGGGAATAGCAATTATGGCATCACCATCGTGATCTGTGGACATGCTGTTCCAAATATGGGTGTAAAAAAGATTTTTAAAAAGTAACTGTGTAATGATTAAAAATCCTAGCGGTTACACAGTTAACCATTTTGGCTGGTTGGAATAGGAAGGAAAGGATGCTGGCGGGGTTTTTTTTTATTGAAATAATATTTTTTTATTTTTTTAAATCATCAATAAAATACTAAATGTCTCATTTAAGAATAAGTTACAATTAACTCTCATCACAAACATCTGCATCTATACCTACAGTCTCATAATAATGAATTAATGGCTCTAATCTGTCCGGTCTAACTATTAGCTCTTGCTGTTAGAAAGTTCTGGGCTTTCAATTTCTCTTTCTCAGCAGACTAAAAAGAAACAAGTGCAAAGACAGACACAAGCTGAATAGGATTGTTTTTGTTCTGTGCTTATGTGGCGGTGAACCTTGGCCAAGCACGGCAAAGGAGTTAGTTAAAACATTGTTTTAAAGACAAGAGAGGCAATATATAGGAAAGGACGGAGGCAGCATAGAAAGGAACAGTAATGATGTGGACTAGAGAGAAAAAGGGAAGACATTATTTAGAACACACACAAAACTTCCTATATTCTCCCACGCTTTTGCCACAGAAAAACTGTCATGGCTTCTGGACGCAAGAGGGACCATTTCTAAGAATATATTGAGGAAATTCGTTCCCTGGGTTAAAAAATGGAAAATGTGTCAGGTGTAAGCTATTGAAGAAGTTAATGTAGGACCTAATTGCAAGAATGAAACATCATAAGGAAAGCTACTTATTGGAAGAAAATGATGTGGATGAAGATGTGGATATGGCTGAGTGGCTCAACTGGTTAGACACTTAAATGATTCACTTTGCAGCGTGTTATTCTTCAAGACTTTCTCTATGCCATTTAGTATGTGTGATTTGACAAGTAAATTCTTAAGCTCTTTGCTGTATTGGATGTTGCTAAAAAAAAAAAGAAAAGAAAAAAGATTATCTTAGCTAATCCTTATGGCTTGTTTAATTAGTTAACTAAATTTAGAATCTTATCATTCAAGTGTACAATACAGAAAGCTGCAGTAAGAGAAAACTAAAGTTGCCAGTTGCCATTAAGTGTCATTTTTTTATTTTATCTTGCATAATACATGCCCTTTATTTTGCAACTAGGGATGTAAAAGGTTTTTTTATTTTTCAGTGTTTTTAATTTCCGATTTTTTATTTTTTTAAAAATAATCAGTTGCAGTGTAAGACTAGGGAAGTAAACAACTAGTCGACTATCTGATAAGCAAAACCAAAAGCTTATTGGATAGCCGACTAGTCCCTTGACTAGTCGCTGCCTCCTCCCTTGCTGCCTCTAATTGATGCAGCAAGGGGCGGGAGCAGGAGCTTCCTTTTAACCTGTCTCCCCCCAGCACTGTTTCCGCTGTGGGTGGGGGAGGCAGGAGGGTAGCAGGGACCAGGTGTGAGCCGGGAATCAGCTGGCAGCCTGACAGCTCTTTATACATTTAAAAATCAGAAGCGCAGTGTGGGACCCAGCGCAAGCTGGGACAGCTGATTCTTGGCTTGGGCTGGGTCCCTCCACTGTGCTTTAGCATAAGGATATTATCTTACATAAGGATGTTAAATTTAGTTTAACCAACTAATCAATGGATTTTCCATTCACTAGTCGATTAGTTGATAAGCGGAGGAGCCTCAGTGGGGTTAGGTCCAGGAGCTAACCCAACTATAGCTCTGCCTTTTAAATGTATTAAGAGCCCATCAGTTCTTAAAATATTTAAAAGGCTAACGCGCAGGAGGAAGGACCCAGCACAGCTAATTCACAGCTCATTCCAGGTCCCCCATCCCCTCTCCCCCCCCCCCGCTGCACACCAGCCTTTTAAATGTATTGAAAGCCTGTTGGCTCTCAATACATTTAAAAGGCTGGTGTGCAACAGGAGGACCCAGTGCGAGCTGGGACAGCTGATTTGTATTTAGAAGGCTGGTGCACGTATTTAAAAGGCTGGTGCACAGCAGGGGGGACCCTGCACATCCAGGAATCAGCTGTCCCAGCTCGCACTGGGTCCCTCCTGCTGCACTTTAGCCTTTTAAATATTTTAAAAACTGACGGACTCTTACTACATTTAAAAGGCAGTGCCATAGTGGGGTTAGCTCCTAGAGCTAACCCCACTGCGGCTCCTCTGCTTATCGACTAGTCAGTGGAAAATCCATCGATTAGTTGATTAAACTAAATTTAACATCCTTATGTAAGACCTCCATAGGTGGGGTGAAAGAAGTCAAGAAGTCACGTAATACTGGAGCTTAGTACGACACTAAGTATTATTTTGTTTCTTCAGATGTGTTGCATTTGTACAAAAGCAAAGAATGGATGTGAAGAGCCCCAGTTTATGTAATGGGGTATTGCTGTATTTTAAAGTTAACCAACATGAGCAGCTGTTAATGATTAATGAAATGAAACTGAATTGAAAATTACATTTCTTCCTCAGCATATGGTTAAGAAAGTTTTGTATCCTGACATTATAATACAAAGAGATAAAAATGTGGTTAAAATGAAAGATAGAGTAAGCGTTCATTGTAGCTCAGGGCTACTCAACGCACGGCATGTGGGCTGCATGCGGCCCATTGCCTGTTTGTTTGTGCCTCGCAGTGCGGTTTGGATTTACACGGGGCTCAACACATGGCCCACCCGCCCGTGGGTGGGATCCTTTGAACATGGCCTCCACTAGGCACACGCTCCACAACAGCGAGGTGTCTCCCAGGTGGGATGAGCATTGAAAGACGCAAGCAGACGGGCTGGCTGGGACAGATGGGTACTGGATGTCAGCGTTTCTAGCCCCATGGAGAAGGTGATGGGAGCGCCAGGGCATTATGGGGAGTGCTGACTGCTTAGCCTTGTGGGCAGAGCCTGAGAGGTGCTGACTGGCTCACACGGGCCATGTTTGGGTCCGGCGCCACGGCTTAAGGCTTAATTTTTGTATTCATGCCCATGAGTGTGAAAGAAGCTATTTGCATATATATTTGCATGCATATGCAAACACTTAAGTTGCTGCCCTCGGCATGTGCTGTATCATTGTGGCCTCTGTGGCTTCCAAAGTTGAGTAGCCCTGCTGTAGAGGATAGGTCTCATACAAACAAGGGGGGAAAAATAGAAACATGCTTTTCTGAGAAATTATATACACATAAAAGATTAAAGAAGTGTCTGTAATTGGGAAAAGGTTTACAATGCTTTCAGATTTCATACATTTTTGAGGTGCAGTATTTTAGAGAACAAGAATAGGAGGAAATGTGGAAATTCTTTTTCCCGATCTCATTTGTTATTTGGAAAATTACACCCATTCTGATCATTCAAAACCAGTATCTCCTTCATTAATCTAGTGGCCATTTCTTAAGATTACTTTTAACCCACTTAAGGGCTAGTTAGCCTTTGTCAGTCTGGTAAATATATTGGGCCAAATGCACCCCCAGTGTAACTCCATTGAAATCAGTGGAATTATTCCTGCATGCATTTGCCCCACATGCACACTTAATGCCAGATACAAAGTGAGATCTCCAGAGTTTTCCATGTTTGAGGAGAAATGCATAACTGTAAAGGTAATACTTCCAGGCAATTTCCTTATCATTAAGTGACTGCTTTATTGTGATATTTGCAGCAGGAATTGCAAACTGAGAACTTGCACCCTGTGAATTGCTTTGCAGTGAGCAAAGGACTTCAGATTGGGGATGCAAAATCCTGGATAATTAGTTAACCAATTAAACTTACTGTTTATTTGGTTTAACATATTATTTATCCATTTAACTTGATTAAGGGAGGTTGGACACCCGCCGCTGGGCTGGAGCGGCCCTCTGCAGCAGGCAGGAGCTGCTCCAGCCCAGCCGGAGCAGCCTCTGTCTGCAGAGTACCTGGGCTGAAGCAGCCCCCACCGGTTAACCAGAACTGGAAAGCATCACCCGTTAAGGCTAACCGGTTAATCTTTTACATTGCTACTTCAGGCTAGGCAGCCCATTCTCTAATTGACGTTCTTTAACTAGCACCCTGTCACTTTGTGCAATCGTACTCTTAGTGATTTCCAAATAGCTTATCTATCAAAATTACAATAACTAGAGTCATGTCTGTGGTAAGAGGTTTGAATCACCTCTAGATCAAAGAAATGTACCTCCTCACATACCTGTTTACTTTTAGGAAGATTTAAGTTTGAGTCCTCTGTTGATACTAAAAGCTGGAAAGGTCATTGTGTCACTTGTAAAAATTTGAATCATGCACATTAAAGTAAAATATGGTAGTTTTAACAAAAAGGTAACCGAAAATCCCAAAGTCTAATTCTACTAATCTTAATAGTATATCAAAAGTTGCATTCGCTGATGAACATTTCTGGCGGTGGAAGAGGATATAAAAATGATAGATGGAATGCAAGCAATTTTTATTCACGTGAAGTCAATCTTAGGTTTACATGAAAATTTCATTTCCATAACTGCTAACCATCTTTCAAAACTGATGGATGTTTATTCCACTCCCAGCATTTCCAGAAGCCATATATATAGAGTGAACTACATTATATCAAATCAGCAAAGGCATTTTATAAAAAGTAGTTGAAAGATTAAAAACACATATTATGAAGTTAAGTGATTTGAAGGTTTAAAGAGAGAGAGAGACATGTGAAAGGGAAATGGAGGTTTCATCTAAACTGAAGTGAAGATACTGTTTAGATCATTGGTAAATGAATGCTAATTAGCTGTATAAGAGGGTGGAGTGCAATGTCAACCCAAACATAGCTCTGTTCCAGTGTTAAAATTTGATCTTGCTCTGGGATTTTAATCTTTATTAATTATTGGTGATTCTTGTTTTTTCAGGTGCAATTGCTGGTATTGTAGATCAACCAATGCAGAATTTTCAGAAAATATCTGAGGCCCAAGCTTCAGCAGGGCACAAAGCCAAAGGTGTTATCTCTGGTGTAGGAAAAGGAATTATGGGAGTGTTTACTAAGCCAATTGGAGGAGCAGCTGAACTTGTCTCCCAAACGGGCTATGGTAAGTTTAAATGATTTTGAGATCTCAGTTTTAATTTTAAAGAATAGTCTTAAGATCTGGTCATGTGATACAGCCTGCTGTGCAGTTTATATGAATCAATAGCTATTTTCCTTGTAGAAAGTTTTTAAATATCACATCTAAATGGTTATAAATGTTGTCTTTCTCACTTAGAAGTCATCCTGTCGTGCTCTCTTACACCGAGTTCACAGTCTTGTGTAGTACCAGAAACATAGAATGTACCAGCTATTAAGTAGTTCTTGAAAGCCAGGAGAATTAGTTACAGAAACATATGTGCTACAAGAGAGTTTTCAACAGTAAATGTAATGCAGGAATAATATATCCAATTAGAGCATTATTTTGAGGGTGTTTGGTCAGTTACAGCAAAGAAAGAGGTGTGTTTTCTTTAGATAAAGAATCTGTGAGGAAAAAAATGAATTATGTGATGGAAATATACCATTTAAATTATAGTGCTTCCTGATAAGGAATTGAATTCTGATTTTGGATTTATAGATAGAACCTCTCTAGTCCAGCACACTTTGGTCCGGCAGCATCCGTGGTCTGGCATGATCTTAGTTAGCTGGATGCCCAATTATCTTAAGTGTGGCCAAGTTTCCCATGGTCCCATAAAGTTTGTTTACAGCCATCAATCCTAGTTCTCAGTGTTCTGTGCTGTTGTGTAGCTCTATTATGACGGTCCAGAGAAAAGCAATGAAAATTATTGAAGATCTAGAAGATCTAGAAAACATGACCTATGAGGGAAGACTGAAGGAATTGGGTTTGTTTAGTTTAGAAAAGAGAAGACTGAGGGGACATGATAGCAGTTTTCAAGTATCTAAAAAGGTGTTATAAGGAGGAGGGAGAAACATTGTTCTCCTTGACCTCTGACAATAAGAAGAGAAGCAATGGACTTAAATTGTTGGAAGGGAGGTTTAGGTTGGACATTAGGAAAAACTTCCTGTCAAGGTGGTTAAACACTGAAATAAATTGCCTAGGGAGGTCGTGGAATCTTCATCACTGGAGATATTTAAGAACAGGTTAGACAGACATCTAACAGGGATGATCTAGATGGTGTTTGGTCCTGCCATGAGGACAGGGGACTGGACTAGATGACCTTTTGGGGTCCCTTCCAGTTCTAGTGTTCTATTATTGTATTTTACCCCTAAATGTCTTCTAAGAGCCAAGTAAGCAGTGGAAGAGTTGGTAATGCTGCTAGACAATATTGACCTCCCATGGTCTGGCAAATTCTCTAATTCTGCACCAGTCAGAACCTCAGAGTGCCAGGCTAGAGAGGTTCAACCCTTACTGGTAACCCTTTATGAAAAAGGGATGGGCATGCCAAGTAGTTCAAGCACTAACAGTAGCCATGGCAAATCCTTTCATAGTTAGGTATGCATTTTGGGCCAGCAAAGTATATCAAAGAGTAACATAAAATGATATAAACTTGCTAATAGAATTTGCTTCTGGTGTCATGAATCCTCAACTCCAAGACTAAAGTTAAAAAAAGATAGGATACACATTGAGGACAGTCATTAATTAACTCCAACAAATTTTTTAATTGATTTTTTTTTAAACTCTTAGAATGGTGCTTTTAATCTGTCAACGTTTTTTGTCCCTGGAATACAAGAAGCTTCCTCAGAGTTAAATTTTGAAAAATTATCTCCACACTTCCCTTTACACATGGAACATCTCCCTGACCTAATTTAGGAGCTAATAAAAAATAAATGACAAGCAAACATGCTTGGTAATCTTTTTTATATCCTGTTAGTAATAGGGCTTGTGTACAGCTCACTCTCTTCTTCAGTGGTTTTGCAATTCTGTGGGCCTTTTACACTAGTGTGGCTCTGGAATAATTCCTCCAAAATCTTCATTCCACAAGTGAAAACTGATGTCAGTGAGACCAGAATCTGGCCCTAAGTTGTGGGAACAATGTTCTTTTTGTTAACTGTAGAATTATTGTTTCTAGATTTAATCCCAAAGCACAATCATTATTAAACTACAAGAAATCCATAACCACAGGAGGACAGTTTTCACTGCAGATATTGTATACAACACATCATGTTTTCCATGAACATATGACAGAAAGAGTTAGCCAAGGAAAGACATAAAAATTATATCAATAATAAATGGCAATGCGTGAGAGAGAAACACACAACAGTGAGAGTGACTCTCAGCCACAACTAGATTGGAAGTTGGGTCTGTGCCTCCTGGGATGGACCCTGGGGTGGGGGACCACACAGAAATGAACACATGTTCTCTCTCCATCTGTAAATGACATTTCCACTTGCATAATGCTGAGAACTTGAATAAGCCAATTGTTACAAGTGGGAAGCTTCTTTTAAGTATTACCACCAACATGTGTGTTTAAAAAAAATAAGTATTTTTTCAAATACTTGTGTTTTGTTTAAATTATTATCCATTTTATAAAAAGGAATGTAAGTTACTGACATCCGTATGTAAAAATGTCTATTGCTTCTTTGGAGTGCTTAATTTAACAGTCATTTTCCTCTATTGTTTACTTATGAAGGACACTGCACTATTCCTTGTTACACTGCTCCTCAACTCTTAACCTAGTCTGTGTCACTCTTGTTAAAGAGTTTATTATATCAATGAAGTTTTTTCAAACAAGTAATTCATGGTCTAAAGACCATACCTCGTTTATAAAAATGTTCAAGTGATCTGAAAGCACACGTGCTGTATCATCTTCTGCTCTGGATATTCTAGTTGGAGACCTGTTTAACTGCTTCTTATAGTCTTCATTCAGTGCTGGCACTAAGAAAAACGTATAATAAACCAGATACCCCAGGAGATCTCATAAATGTATATAAATCCATGTTTAACAGCTGGTTTAAGTAACTTAACATTTAAATGCAGTACCTAGGCAAACTTCTCTTCTAATTTTTACCAATCATCTCACATATGTGGAAGTATTTTAATATTAAACAAGAAAGCTAACAGTAGTCTTGACTTTTTATATATAAATTGTAAATGATAGGTCTGATCCCATTTTGGAATGATGGCTCTCCAGGGCATTACGTTTCTCCTAATTGCTAGTGTATGACTGACTTTTAGAACATTTTTTTGTTTTGTTTTTGTTTGTTGCTAAGGGTTAAATGCACAGCTATTGCATTGTAATGTTTAATGAATTATCTTTATTACAGCGTCCCAAGATGTGACATCAGTTTGTATCTGCACTATTTTATGGATCGCTCTAAACATATGACATCACTGAAACATGTAACTGTTTTCCAGAAAACAACCATTAAAAATCTTAAATTCTCTTACCACAGGTATTTTGCATGGAGCTGGACTTTCTCAGCTTCCCAAACAGCGCTATCATCCAAGTGATCATCATGTTCAGCAGGCTCCAAACAGCCACGTCAAATATGTCTGGTAAAATTATTTAGACACTTGCTCATTTTTATATCCACATTGTTTATTAATAGGTTCTGGCTCATGGTCAAGTTAACAGGCTTCTTCTGTAGGAAAGGCTGAGTTATAGCTGTTTATTTAGGAATGTTAAACACAAAGGTACTGCATAGAAACCCAGTCTGCAAATGATGGACTCCTGATCTGCTTCCAGCTTGAGGACTGCAGAGCTAATCTTTATTTAATGACATTCAGTAAGTTTTTACTTATTTATTATTGCACTGAGACCAAGAAAAATAGTGCACATCTCCAGAAATAGCTGTCACTGAAGATAGGTTTATTTTCTGCCTTGGATTTGGATCCAGCTTCTCAGGGTGATTTCTCTATTGGGATGAAAAATTGGTTGACCTAGGTGAATGCAATTATGAATAGCCATGAAGTTATTATGTCAGTTTTGCAGCAAATCATTAAGGAATTACGATAAACTTTTACAGAATAAATATGAAACCTTGTAATTTAAATTTTACACATGAGTATTGCAGAAAATGTGGTATTAGTTATTTTAACAAAAACAAACTTCAGCTTATCTTGTATTTTTAGGTGGGAGTTGCAGTCTTAAGTGAAAATCTAGAAGAACAAAAATGAGTTACTACCATACAAATCCAATTTCTAATACTGACTGTTTTTATTAAACAGGAAAATGCTTCAGTCTCTAGGAAGGCCAGAGGTCCATATGGCACTGGATGTGATAATTGTGAGTGGATCAGGACAAGAACATGAAGGATGCTTGCTACTTACGTCAGAGGTGCTATTTGTGGTCAGTGTCAGTGAAGACACACAACAGCAGGCATTCCCTGTGACTGAAATTGAATGTGTAGAAGACCATCAACAAAAAAACCTGCTGAAGGTGCAGCTCAAACAACAAAGAGTGCCTTGTGATTTGGAGGTAAAGACATTCAGCAATATCTTCATTTACAGAAGCTTCAGGGGGTAGCCGAGTTAGTCTGTACACAGGGCTGGCCTTACCATGAGGCGAACTGAGGCGACCGCCTCAGGTGCCAGACTGGGGGGGGCACCACTAGGACCCAGAGTGTAGAAAATTGTGTCTGCTGCTGGTGCAGCGAGGGGGCATGAGGGCGCATTTGAGCTCCCTGCCTCAGGTGCCAAAATGTTGTGGGCCAGCCCTGTCTGTACAGGAAAAAACAACAAATGGTCTGGTAGCACTAACAAAACACATAGATGGTATCATGAGCTTTCGTGGGCACAGCCCACTTCAGATGACTGGAGTCATACAAAGGAAGGGGGAAATGAATACACTGAAAAAGCAGAGAATGGTGAAGTTAAAGAGTTAGAGTGCTCTTTCTCGGACTTCCTGCTGTGTAGACAGCACCAAAAGCCAAAATAAGCTGTTTCGACTTAAGCTACACAATTGACGTAGCTCAAGTTGCGTAGCTTATTTCGGCTTTAGCCCTGCTGTGTAGATGCGCCCTAACTGCCAAGAGATTGATGCTCTCATTCCTCTCTATGGAGTATCGTATTCCCTTCATTATTTGTTATCCCATATGTACTTCCCACTCCCACAAGATGGCCTCAATCTTGATTAGTTTTGGTTATTTGAAGCTCTGTAGGGCAGGTAGATAGGAAGACTCCTGTGGCTGCTTCTTGGAATTGTTCACCATCTGAGGGACTCAGTACCTGCTTTAGGACCAGCACTTGAGTTTGCATGTGTTCCAAAGAAACTTGTGGCGATCTGTGGTATATTTCCAACACATGCAACCAGAAGACCTAGAAACTGGAGATATTCGTCTATGGACAGTCTTTGGTTTCTTATGAGCATAGTAATCGGGTTCCAAATGTTTTCAGATCAAGGGGTAGATTTGGCCACAGATGTATCAATATCCACACCCTGATGAGCCATGTTCATGACGGGGTCAGAAAGCTTTTCTTAAAGCACTCCAGTCCCCAAGTTGTGTCACTGTGAGCTCCTGCTTTAGTCAAGGTTCTGATCAAACTGTGTCCAGGAAAGGAAACAGGTGAGTGAAGTGTGACTATGACCACACCAACATCTTGGGAAACACTCTGAGAACCAATTAAAAGTCACATGGCAATGTTGTGGTCTTTGCTGTACACAAATATGAGTAAATGCTAGTGATATGGAGGTATGGGAATATCCACATGAGCCCTGTTAGGACAACTGAGGCACAGAAATCTCCTTGGAATAGGAATGTGTCTGCCAAGGAGAAGGGAGTCTCCATCCAAAATCTCGTTTTCATCATCTATTTTTCGAGCTGTTTGGGTCTGACCCCCCATCTACTTTGGAATGATGAAGAATACGCATTTTGTATTTTTGTCAGTCTCCCTGCATCAGTGGCTTCAGGTGAATGCACATTCAACATGTTAAAACAAGTAAAGAACTAGCATCATTCTACAATGGGACAAGAAGGTTTGAATGGGCTCACAATGGTTAACATTTCAGAGGGGTAGCCCTATTAGTCTATAACTGGAAAAACTTAAAAAACAACAAATAGTCTTGCAGCATCTTAGAGACTAACAAAACATGTAGATGGTATCATGAGCTTCCGTGGGCACAACCCACTTCTTCAGATGAATGCAGTTTAAGGGGTCCAGTTTTCAAATAAATAGCACAGAGCTATTAATGGTTAACATTAATTAACATTAACTCTTAACATTAACAGTGATGTTGCATGTAAACTAGGTTTTTCTTCAATTATAAACAAGTTTGCACACAACAAAGCTGGAAAAGCATGCCTAAAATGAAGAGTTTTGCTTGCAGTGGAAACTCAGAATTAAAATTAAATTTTTAATATGCATGCTATTGGTATAGTGACTTATTGTTAATAAAGAAATGTCACAAATGTTCATTTTCATATTTTTTGTTTTGTTTTAGTATGGCCCCATAGATGAGAAGTTAGATACGTCAGAGGCGTGGGCGTGGGGTTGGGCCTCTAAACTCAAAATGGTCCCGGCCTCTGTCATTCTCTGAGAGGGCCTGACTCCAGCAGTTAGGAGGCATTTGCATGGAATGTAGGAGAACCAGGTTCAAGTCTCTGCTTCAGAATCTGGTAGAGTAGAGATCTGAGTGTGGGTCCTCTGCATCCCTAGTGAGTACCCTAATCACTGTGCTACAAGGTACGTCCATCTCTCTCTCTGGTGCAATAAATAAATTAGTTATACAATGAGGAACTGCTCCAACTGGGTGAGGGGAATCAGCAAGAGACTACTTGGTGGTTAGGGCACTTACCTGGGATGCTCTGAATCAGGCAGAATAGGGACTTGAACCATCACACACATCCCAGGTACATACCTGACCACTGCATTGTTGGCCTTCGGTGTGTGTTTGCAAAAAATGTCAAGGTTTCAAGATTGGTTTTTGTTCCAATGCAGAACAAAAATGAGAACTTTTGAAAAATGACAAACACAATTTTTTACTGGTCCACCAGGCCAGGGATTTGAGAGCCCAGTTCAGGATCTTTATGTGGGAGAGACTTTGGATCTTTTAAGGGATTTTTCCTTTTGGCTGGTCTTATGTGGGACCTCCTCCTTGAGCTGGCTGGGTAGCTTTCTCTGCTCAGAAGCTCCTGATTGGAGTCACAGCTCTTTGGAGAGGGTGTCCCCTCACATGCCAATTCAATTCTGAGCCCTCTGACCTGGCAGTGTGATGATTGGCTAGGAACAGGCAGGATATAATTCACTCTCTGAAAAGCCTGTGAGTGCAGCCTCATATTTAGAATTCTGCTTTGATTTAGTCTGGCATTTGCTGGACAGCTCTGTGGTTGTCTGAGGGGGACAATAACAACTCTGCAACAACTGATCTGTGTACCTAACACCAACCTGAGCCATGTGGGGTGGAGGAGGAGGAAAGATTATAAATTGTTCACTGCTGCCCAGAAAATGAATTAGAAGTCAAGCTGGCAACAGAAATGGTTGGAGCAGACCACACTGCTACTAACTGCTGCCACAGATGCAGACGCTCTGGTGGAAGGCTGGAGAAAGGAGATACTGAACTGCCACCAAAGCTGTAGAAGAGGGAAGTAACTCACGTAACACAGACGTGTGGGAGACACTGAGCTGTAGAAAGGATGAAACATCACATTACATCTATGATAACACATCAATGCAGAAGTATCTTTGCTGGGTCTGAATACTAAGTGCCAATACTTTACATTCCAATAATAAAGCTATGCTATCTAATTTTAGGTGGACGGAGTTAGAGAGAGACTCTCGGAACAACAATATAATCGGCTTGTGGACTTCGTCACAAAAGCATCCTACCACCTTGTTCCAAGCTACTTTTCTGGACAAACAACATCCCAAGTTGTAGCTGCAGAGCCCCTTCCAAGTACAATTAAGACATATCAGTACCTAGTTGATCCAAATTTTGCTCAGGTATTCATTAGTAAATTCACTATGGTAAAAAATAAAGCCTTGCGGAAGGGATTTAATTAAGAACAACTTTATGATAAGAATGATTATGCATTACCTTTTTTAAAGTTATGCTTTCTATGCAGTCACCTAACTGTGAACTTTTCTAATGCCAATTTTATGGGGTGGTGGGTTATAGGAAAATTAAGAGCTGGCTTTTCTGAACTGACAACAAGGGATTCCTGTTCTCTACAAAAGTTGTTAGCACTAGAAGGAAAGCAAAGTTGGTGCATAACATTACCCCCTAACAGGCAGGTAACCAAAGGGAAAGGTGATAACTGAATGAAAATCGTTTGTTCTTGCTCTAAGCAGAAATAAGAGGAAAGAAGACAAAGGAAATCCTATTCATTGATACATTTTGCCATCAACAAAATAAAGCTATCCATGCCTACTATCTCATATTATAGCGCCAGCAAGGCTTATGACTCAGTTCTAAAAACTCTCTCAAAGTTGAACTCTTTTTTCCCCCAATGTCTATGTCCTGAAGCAAAACATATTCCCCTACTAATCTGATAAAACTGATGTGGCCCTTTTAAGTTACTAGTGATGCTGGGTTTTAACACCTCTCTCACCTTAAAATAGCTCCCTTTTACTTGACTGAAATTTTGCAGATTAATGTAAACTAGTGCCTTGTTTGGTCTGAAGAACACAATGAAAATGAGAACTTTAATTTACTTTTAACTGTCTGTCTACAGAAACTGTATTGTATCCACCAGTCAAATTTTCGTAAGAATTTTCAATCTATATACCATTGTGGATTAAGTTGGTAATGTAATTATGTTAGGGAGACAGGAGCAGTTATAATTCTGAGGCTGGTAATGTGTGTGTGTGTTAAAAAGCTTTAGGAGCTATGTTTATTAATATGTACCAAAAATTCATAAACACTGTACTCCTTTGACCCCCAAGTGCTAAACTTCATCCTTAGCTCATCTTGTTAGAGTCTCCAAATAGTGTACACAGTGCTTCCTTGCTTTGACGAGCTATAATACAATTTTATGCCTATCAGTGTCAGAAACCAGGAAATTCAGAGTCTAGACCATTCCAAAATATTTGTACATAGAAATGATACCCTATTTTGCACAGAAGTGCAATTGCAAAGTTCTTAGAGTTAAATTCATTTGGGACAGAATTGTGTGAAAACCACTGTATTTCAGCAAGATGGCTTTTAACCAGCTGTGCTTACAAATGACAATTGCTGTATCAGTGACATCAGTGTGAGATGGCACCTGTAATAATAGTAGGTAAAAAGCTTTTAGACAGAAGGTTGCTTTTCAAATTGTTCAGCTTTTATTTTTCAAATCTGTGTTATAGTTTGTACTTGGTAATAACTGCTGTCATCATAAGAGCAGTTAAGATTGTTTTGCAGAGCAAACAGCTTCATTTTTCAATGATAAAAGCAGACTTGATTCAGTTCTTTGTGAGCTTCTACTTTAAACTCTATCCATGAATTTCAGCACGTGAACTACCTTACTGAGGATTCCAGATGTACGTGAATATAGCCAGCAACTAAGTGTTAAGGACAGCATCAATTCTGATAATTGCTGGTAGTGTTCAATAGATGCCATTTATTGATGTTAGCATCTTCTCTACCTAGCTGATATGACCCAAAGGCCATAAAATTAGAATGTACTAATTGTGTGTTTTGCTTTATTGAAGCTACTGCTGGAATTCATGTCTGGTAGGTACTGTAGTGAGAAGGGAGACACACAGGATTTGAATAGCCCTTTGCTGAATGAACCTATTCATTATTGATGTTTCATACAGTTGTCTAGCTAGGTGGTCATTGTTTGCCTTTAAATGACACTATTTAAAAATGTAAATATAGAGGCTTTATTTCTGAATCTTTTATGAAAAATAGATTACTAATTTTACATACGGATGCAGAAATTGTAATATAACAAGATTGTTTAAAGTTAATAAAGTTATTCCTACAATACTTGGTTTCTTTGTGATGCACAAGTCATGTAGTTACATCTAATGACCAGAACATTGACACTGGATCTCAGAGCTCAACTCTCAGCAAGTTATTGCCCAGAAAATACAGCCAGCCATGAATGTTTGAAATTCACATTTATATTTTTTGAAGTAAAAGCTGATGACTAGAGCTGGCCAAAACAGGTGCTAAAGAGTTTTGTATGCTGCCATTTTGACCCAGTACACAGACTAAAATAATTGTTCACCTAATAGAACATTGGCTCAGTGTCAAAAAACACAACTGTAAAACATTGAGAGGAGACTGCAGGCTTTCTAACTAATACTAGTGGGATTATGCTGACATTTCATTTCTGAATTATGCTCTTCTACGGGCAAAAGACATACATTGCACACTCCTCTACAGTATAAGAAGCTAGTGTATGTATTGCATTAGGCAGAAGGTTGTTTCACCCCCTCCTGTGAATGCAGGTATCGAAACACTGTGGTAAATCAGCCTCTCCAACATATGCTGTGTGAATAGTGAAAACAAAAACTGTCCACAGATGCCTGAGAACAGTACTTGGCTGGGTGAAGGGACCAAAAATCTGTTTTGTTTCTTTTTTAGTTTGTGCCTTGTTCAAGCTTTTGGCTTGCTAGCTTTGTGGTGGTGTTTACGTGACAGAAGAACACTCAACTTTCTCAGGAAAGACCTTGCATGGTTCCCCCTCAGTGTGTTATTTCACCTGAGTGATTGATTGTAACAAAAGCATGATCAGCCAGTAGGTACAGGCCCATAAAAATTACCTTAACCATTAGCATCCTAGCTGGTTTCTGGGGCAAGAATGCCTGGAAACAGCAAGCCAAAGGCTGTGAGGATTAAGGCACAACTCAGTAAGCAAGGGAATGCGCAGTCAATCTATTCTAGATCTGTAAAGATGTCACAAATGAATATAAGTGCTGGGGAATCTGTTTGACCCTGGCTAAGAGGAGAAAAAAATGCAGAGCTACAGCTACACTGCAGGCTTCTTGTGCAAAAACTTGCGGAGCATCTACACTACACATGTTCTTGCCCAAGTAAATTTACAGTAACGTGTCAGAAAAGAGTTTCTTGTACAAGAGCTCTTCCACAAGACGGCAGTGTGGACCGGCAACAGGGGTTTCTTGCACAAGAAAACCCTATCGTTAAAATGGCCATCAGAGCTTTCTTGTGCACGAGAGCATCCACACTGCCATGAACACTCTTGTGCAAAAGCACATGGCAGTGTGGACATGCTCTTGCACAAAACAGTTCTTGCCCAAGAACCCAGTGTAGACATAGCCCAGGTGTGTGTCACCTGATTTGTCTGGCAAAAAGAACCCAGCTCAAAAGGTCACTAGGTCAGTGTTGAGGGACATCCAAGGTGCATTATACTCACTGAGAGTACCCTGTCACAAAGGACTGAATATTTATCTTGAGTCTCTTAACTAGCACAGCAGGCACCTGCACCCCTCATTCTTTGGTGAAGGCCAAAAAAACCCCTAAGGTAATAGCTGTTGACCTGCTTTTCACCTTTCTTTTGGCTAAGCTGAGCACAGAAAATGATGGTGCTGTTTGGTGATTTAAAAAACAATGGCTGAGACAGTTCTGGTCCAAAATGCACTGGACCATAATTCGTTAGCTTTTAAACCCTGAGTCTTGGTGTAAAGTAATGGACTTCTGCTTCGCTATGTTTAAAAAGCAGTAACGCTCATGGACAGTCCAACAGCCTGGCTAGCAGGCTCTGGCCTACTCTCACCCCCAACTATCTGTGGCTGGGCCCATGCCCCGGGAAAGCCCAATACCCGCCAACCTGAGGCACCAGCCAGGAATAGCCAAGCCCTGCATGTACCAAAGCCTGGCATGGGGCAGCTTCTTTACCTCCTTAGCTAAGCTCTAGAATGGTGTGCAGGGGAAGAGGAGGGGGTGATTTCCAGCCTGTTCACACCCTAAACCTGCAGGCTTCTCAGCAGGCTTAAAAGCTGGTACCTACTGAATACTTTAGGCCAGGAAGCAAAACAATACTGTCCTGCAAGTTTGTTGGCTCAATGATTTTTGGCCCAAATAATGGAGTTAACACTCAGATTCTTGGAAAAACTAGTTTTAGTAGCCACAAGGGTTCACTATCTCTATTTTCACCTCTCAACTTGCCATTAGCATTATATGAAGAATACTACCTAAGTTTCCGTCCCTTCCCTCAGCATCTAAACAATCAGGGTCACCAGTTAAGATAAATAAAGCCTCATTACACATAAGTATTTTATTGAATTATGCTCAGCACTGAAGTGTATTACTCATTTTACAGATGACTGAAGAAACAAGTTTCAGTTTTCAAGTCTCCTTGAAGATGATCTGCAAAATAAGAAAAAACATGCATTAATATTTTGGACAATCCTAGCTCTCAGAAGTAAATACACTAGTATGTATGAATTCAAGCAGAGGAGGAAAGTGTTTAGTCTAGAGGAATTTCCCACCATTATTTCCTCATGGTCTACGACAATGCATTTGATAAGCAAAATTGAAACATGGAACAAATCAAGAGCTACACAGTAAGATCTAGAACACTGGTTCCCAATCTTTTCAAGCAAACAGACCCCTTTTCAATCTATTAAAATTTCACAGATCCCCCAAACAATATAGCTGTTTTCCATTACTTGATAATCATTTGAAATGTATAACAGTTCATGAAATTCGGGGGTGGGGGCACTTGTGCATGCTAGGACTTTGCTAAGGGAGCAAGAGGAAAGTGCTTGCATGCATCTCACATCTGGCTGATGTGCAAGAGGCATGCATGACATGCAAGCACTTTCCCCTTGCTCCCTTAGCATCCGGGGAATGAGATTAAAAGTAAGCCATGTTCTGGTGCACATGGCTGCAGGAGGACGGGGGGGGGGGGGGGGGGGGGGGAAGGAAAGGGTCCACCGGGGTGAGCCCGATCCTTACTTTTACATTTCTGTGGCCCCCCAGGGGTCCATGGACCACAGGTTGGGAACCACTGATCTAGAACAGTCTTCAACATTCACTATGTATATGGTATCGATAAATGCACAAGCGTATGACTGAAAAACAAACACATCTTCCTAAATAGCAAGAAGCCTGAAAAGAATGGAATGCAACTTCTCAGATAGGAGACTGAGGAAATAAATACAGGTGGATTATCTGAAAAGGAAGAAATTCAAGTTTGTTCCATTTAAATACAGAATAGTAATTGGACACGTGCAATCAATCACAAGCCTTCAACTGTGCCCCATGACAAGTAATGCAAGATGGTAGCACCACAACATCTATATTGTATGTCCCCATTACCAAAGTATCTGCGCACCTCCCAGCCTTTGTGCGTTTATTCTCAACATACCTGTGAGGAAGTGCTACTATGCCCATTTTACAGATAGAGAACTGAAGTGCTAAAGGCTAGATCAACAGAACTTGCTGGTGCCTAAATGTAGGACTAAGGCATTTAAGTTCTTCAATACTCCTGCTCAGTTGCCATGTAACTCTGTAGTTCCCACGAGCACATAAAAAAAAAGTACCAGTGAACATGCACTACTTCAGTCTAGATAACGAGCTTATGCCTAAACTCTAGCAGAATCCTACAACTAGCGCTCTCACATGCAGAGCCAATAGACCTAGGGTCAATGTGTGGCATGCATGCCATAAGTGGCACGTGAGCCGATTTTGTGGGGCATGCGCAGTCTGCAGCAGGAGCTCAGCCGCCCCCCCTGCCCTGCTCACGTAGTGGCGAGCCTGCACAGCCATAAGCACCAGCTCAGGCTTCCAGATGCATGGGGGAGAGGGCTGAAGAAAGCCCTGACCAGCCCCAGCTCCCCACCTGCTTCCACCGGGTGGCACAAGGACCCCGCACAGAGCCAGGACAGCCCCCACCCCCACATGCACACCACTGTTGCTCCATCCACCTAAGCCCCACTGGCATGCAGGAGAAGGAAACAATGGGGTGGAGGAGTCTGCCCCCATAGCCCCAAGAGTCACCCTGGCTCCCTGCCCGCTTCTACCAGACAGCACAGGGACTCTATGCAGAGTCACAGGACTAAGGTCCCGCCCCCCACTGCTGCTCTGCCAGCCCCAGCCCCGCTGGCAGTCAGGGACCCACGGGTGGGGGAGGGAGGGCAGGAATAGGCTGCCCTGCTGGGACAGTCCCCAAGCAGCCGCCACTGCATGAGATGGGGGGAGCGGGGGGAGAATCTGGGGTGCTGCAGGCTGGGGGGGGGGGGGTGATGAGACAGTGGGGGGGGGCAGGTAAGAAGGAAGCAATAAGGTGGCCCCCCAAGCACCACTCTGACTTCCTGCCCCACCATGGGCAGCACAGGGAACCCACACAGAGCTGGGAGCCCCCTCCCTGTGGGAGGGATGGGGGAAAGGGGCGTAGGAAGCAGAGACCAGGGTGAGGCTCAGAGATCGTAGAACATAGGGGCACATAGTAAAGTGTGACTCCTCCCCACAGACAAGGCTGTGCAATGAGCAGACCCTGGGGATTGCCCACAGCTTCACCCATGCCAGGGAGCAGGGCAGCCAGCCAGCCAGAGTGCAAGCCCTGGACCGATGCAGGGGAAAAGCAGGCCTGGCCTGCTCTCCGGGAGGACAAGGATGCCCCGGTCAGTCCCTCGCTCTGAAATCACCCCTTGCTCTAACAAACTAGACCCCCACCCCAGCTGGGGACAGACCATCGACCCCTTTAGCAGCACATCAGAGAACTGAGCGTCAAACCAACAATTCTTCCTGAAACCCACTAAACAAACAACTGTGCAGAGCTGCTTTTACACAGCTCCACCCCAGAGGTGGCTGCATCTCAGCACTGAGCAGGAGATCCCTGCCCCACCCCAGAGTCAGCTGCTTCTCAGCACCAGATGAGAGATCCCTGCATAACCAGCCGTGTCAATGCTGCACAGTCTCTGGCTGTCTCGTGGCCTGTGAAGTGTCCCTGAGAGTCCTGCTGTGGTGGGACGCTGGGAGCCAACATCTCTAACAAGGTAAATGAACTAGACAGTCATGGGAGTGGGGAGCCCAGAAGTTGCTTGCTGGCCAGGAGATAGCTGAACTCCCTCCCACTCCCCACCCCACTAGGGGAACAGCAGCAGTGACACACTGTCCAAAGGCTTTCCCTGCTGCAATGGGGCTCGAAGCCAGGTAAGCATCCCTTCTCATGCCCATCCCCCGCACATCAATCCCCCTCACTCCCTGCACTCTCCCTCCTCCTGACCAGACTCTGTACCCTCCCTTGTTCTTGCTCCCTCCCCACTGGTCAGACACGCTACTCCGAGCCTGCACCCTACCTCGCACCCTCATCCCTAAACCACTCACTGACAGCCCTGTCTCACACACTGAACTCCTCATTTTTGTTCCCACCCCAGAAGCTAAGCAGTCCACTAAATCCACCGACTCCAGAACCCCAATAAAGCAAATGCTTATCAGATAGCCAACAGGATAGTCAACTAGTCTCTCCCCGCGCTCCCCCCCCCCCCGCCTCTATTAGATAGAGGCAGTAAGGGGGGGGGAGGGGAAGAGAGAAAGAGATGGGTACTTCAAAGCGGCAGTGCCGCATAGAGCCTGGGATCAACTGTGCAGCGCTGCCTCTTTGAAACGCTGCGGCAGCGTTTCAAAGGGGCAACACCGCCCTATCGACTAATCGAATAGTCAATGCAAAAATGTATCGACTATTTGATTAGTACATTACATGCTACTTAACATCCTTAGTTGCTACAGGACAGATGTCCAAACCAAACAGCATCAAAACTGAACCTCCATCCAGTTTCATTTTATATATGTAGAGGGGACAGGAGCCCCCCCTCCCCACACCCAATCACATTAAAGGCAGAAAGTACAGGTGCAATCTTCCAGAGATATTGGAAGCAGCAAAGAAATTTTATCTGCTTCCCCTTCCTTCTGTTTTACCTAGGCAGTCATATGCACCCTACATTCACTGTAGATCCCAACCAGTTTATTTACTGCAGAAGTTAAGGATATTTTTACACTACACCTCCACATCCTTTGATAATTCTTCTAATGCACTACCTAAGCAGAGCTAGAAATGATGTTTTCCCTGCTATTTTCTCTCAACCAGTGCCACTGGATAAATGAAGACTAAAGGATTATCCCAAAATCCCTTTAAAGCCTGAGTTAGTTAATATTTCACAATTCTAACCAACAGGTGCAACCTGGGCAAAGAAAGACTTTTGTACATTCCAAACTGGAATGCTGGCAGCCTCTTGGTATAATCAAATGTTTCTTTTAGCTCTGTTTGCACAGCGAAGCCCTATTCTTAGTTTCAATTAAAGAGGTTTAAACTTGATCTTTGCTGGCCAAAATGTTTTAGTTTATTTTCCTCTTGTATTTAGATCTGACATTCCTGTCAAATAGCCTTTCAAAACACCCCAAAGAAGACCATCTGACCAAAGCGTTGGTGATGTAAAGTGCATGAGAAATTAGTTTACATAAACACATGGCAGCAGTACGATCTTAAACTAGAGACAGGAGTATGAAGGTACAAAGGTAAAGTGATCTCTTTGTTATTGACAATGATCTTACTTGACCCTAAAAAAGTGTAGGTATTTCCATTGGGAGGAAGAATAAAGGATGGTCAATCCCATCATTAGTTTACCATGCTCTGTTTTACATTTTTCCTTTACAACTATGTGAGGAACATACTACCCATAGTTTGTTATACTAGAACCAGTTTCTACTTAAAAGCAAGACAAACATTAACACTAATAAGTCCAGTACCTAAAGCCTTCACTTAAAAAGTAACAAATCTGAATGAGATTGAAAGTCAAACCCTAGTTGGCCAGGATAATTTAAGAAGTCAAATGGCCATGTGAGGATGATCACAAACATTCTTGAGCACCGGAAGAATGGAGAAGCCAGTCCATTGATCAGTCTTTGAAGAAGTAGTTTTAAAAGAAATGCAAGCGTGATCAATGAAGAAATCAAGCTCAGTTTCACATGTGGGTTTGGTTTTTTTTAATTCTCTATCAGGACTTGGGTTGGACATGTATTTTTAAGCTATCATGCCAAGTTACAGCTTACTTTACACTGATGTTTCTGATCACAGCATCTGGAATAAAGGCGGCAGAATTCTGGGGAAGTTTAAGAGCAAAGTTATTAGCTGTTTCGTATATTTTGTTTGAAAAAAATCAAATGCTACTATTTACAAAGACTGTGAGAAGGCATATACCCCATGCTCCTATATACCACTTTTTTTTTTTAAGTGGGGAAATTCAACATGTGGCCAGTTGTCTTCCCTTTCCCCATAAGCTATGGTGATAAAAGGACGTGCTGAAATACTTCCATGACCCATGAACACATTCCCTAATGAAGTGATTGTTTGATTTTCTCCTTACCTTTATGGCCAAAGGAAACAAAAATTTCCATAATCAATAAAACCCATGGCCCACCTAGTCCACACTTCCATTCAGTCAGCACCAAATGTTTCTGAGTAATGTGCAAGAAAATCTGCAGCATACGTGAAATAACCTTTGAAATAACCTGGTTGATTAAGCCATTCTTTAAAAGAACCACTGAGCACAAGGGTTCATATATCCCTTCCAAATCTTAATTTTTTAACATTAACAGTCATGAGTAGATATGCTTGTAGAATGTCTCACAACCTTCTTTCAATCTTGAGTAGTTTTTTACCTCAATATCCTATGGCTAAGAGTTGCACAGGCTAAACTTCTGTATGAAAAAGTATTTCCTTTTCAGTTTTGAATATGCCTTTTTTCAGTTTAGCCAGATGTTCTCTTATTCTTGTACTATAAAACAGGAGAACATCTCTCGGCCTGCCTTCTCTATACCATTTATTATTTTGTACACTTTTATCAGATTTTATAAAGGCAAAATACTCCCATATTCAACTCTTCACAAGAGTGTTTTCCACATAGTCACTTTCATAGCTGTTTTCTGAATCACCTAATTCTCCAATATCCTTTTTGAGATGTGGAATACTATGCAGTACTGGTAACCCTATTAGGGTGAAACACTAAATTCATATAATGGTAATATTTTCTATTCCTTACACATCTTAACACTATGATTTGACAACTGTATATCATGCAGAGATAAAAATAGTCCAGTCCTTTGCTTAAGTTACCACTGTTAATGTTATCCCCAAAGGGTGTATAAGTAGTTCAATTTTTTCCCTTCAACACGCAATACTTTGCATTTAATCATCATTGGCCCTACTGGTCTAATAACAAAAGGAAAGTTATCTGTAGATCCCAGTGAGACCATTTTTCCTTTTCTAAGCATCAGGAACATTAACCTCCATTAACTGAATGTTGATTTAAGGGTAGAATTACACCAAAAACACCACAAAAATGGAAAGTTTCCAGTATATCAATATAAACAGTAGTTAAATGAGATCAGTTTGATGTAAGGTACCTTGCTATTACCTACATATGCTGCTTATGAATTTTTGGGTTGTACACTTTCAAACACACCAGCTTCCCTCATGGCCTCAAAGTCCTTCATGGAATCATAGTTTTTATAGAAGTCTGCATATGCTCGTTTTCTGGGTTCTGCCACACCAAACTGAAACGCAAAAGGTAGAGAATTAAATCTTAGTAGAAAACGTGTATAACAAGTGCAGAAAGCTTGTAATTCACTTGGTGGTACCACATCACCTGATAAAAAAACCCACTCAAGTTGCAAAAAAGATGTTCTTAGTTTCAAGACAGAACAGTTCAATATTAGAGAATTACAGCAATACTTTTATTCAGGTTTAGAGCCTGAACTATTTTATGAATGGGTAAAGAAACGCTTAGTGTTGTTTCAAGTAAAAATTGGAACTAGATTTACAAACAACATTACTAAATTTCCAGGATACCAATAAATGTATTCTTCCTTGTCAGATAACATGCACAAGTCTTCTGCCAAAAAAGTGTCACCACCTAGTAATGATTCTATACTTCAAGGATTTACAAACACACTATGCCCATGGACAACCACACAGTTAAAAAAAGGCATCCTTGAATCACTTATCTATAGTTCTGATTAAAACCGAGTTACACTTAAAGAACTGTTCTGCAAGTACAAAAGGAATGAGAGGGGTTGCCAAAGTAACCAACCCACTTAAGCCATATCTCCACTAAGAAAAAGGTGGGTTCACATTCATTAACAAACACTAAGGACGTTAGATAGTGTATAATTGAATAGTTGTACAACCGCATCAAATTTTAGCAGTTACAGGTCTATTCGATAGTCACCAGGACCGAGCCAGCAACCAGTGCACTCCCGGTCCCATTCATGGGGAGCCCCCTGCTACCGCACGCTGCTGCCTCTCTATGGGTATGTCTAGACTACATGCCTCTGCCGACAGAGACATGTAAACTAGGCTACCCGACATAGTCAAAGAAGCCGGGATTTAAATATCCCCGGCTTCATTAAATTAAAAACGGCCACCGCGCTGTGCTGGCTCAGCTGATTGTCGGCACAGCGCGGCAGTCAAGATGCGGATCGGTCGAGAGGGGAAGCCTTTGTCGACCGCTCCTGTAAACCTCGTTTCACGAGGCATAAGGGAGCAGTCAACAAAGGCTTCCCCTGTCGACGGATCTGCATCTTGACTGCCGCACTGTGCCGACAATCAGCTAAGCCGGCACAGCGCGGCGGCCGTTTTTATTTTAATGAAGCCGAGGATATTTAAATCCCGGCTTCTTTGACTATGTCGGGTAGCCTAGTTTACATGCCTCTGTTGGCAGAGGCATGTAGTCTAGACATACCCTATCAGAGGCAGCAGCACGGGGTGGCAACCGGGAGCTGATTTAAAAAAACAGCCCCCCAGGCAAACCGGATCCTGCCTGTCGCCCTGTGCTGCTGCCTCTGATACAGCGGTAGTAGTGCGGGGTGACAGCAGCCCCTGCCCACATGGGGTCCGAGATTCCCACCAACAGAGGCTGCTCCTTGGGAGGCGATGCATGCAGCACTACGGAGGCAGTGCTGGGGGGAGCTGGCTTTTAAGCCAGTCCCTCCCAGCACCAGCTCCTGCCTATGCCCCACCCCACCCCCAAGCCTCTGTAGGAAGCATCAAGGGAGGGGGCAGGTGGGTCTGCAAAACCAGCATGCACTGATAGCCAGCTTAAAAACTGGATCCCCAGACATATTGGCTCCTGCCTGACCCCTTCACCCTCCACTCTGCTACCTCTATCAGAGGTAGCAGTGTGGGAGAGGTGGAAGGGGGCAGGCTGATCCGGTGCTTGTGGGGGAAGCCATCTTAAAAGCTCCCTCCCCCCCCTTGCTGCCTGATACAGAGGCAGTGGAGGGGATGCATGTAGTCAAGGCTTATCAGTTAATTGTGTAGTCGTCTACACGTTGACATCCCTAACACACACAGGACGAAATCCTTGGTGAAGACAAGTGTAGTAGTAATAGAGTACTTAAAACATATGAACACTACAAACTGCTTTATCTTCACTGAGATTTTGGGTTAGTTACCATGTGTTCACAAAGTAAGAGGATCAGTCATCTTTTTCCTAGTGTGAATAAACCCTTTTGCTCCATGTTGTGGTTCAGCTGTTTTGATAGAATCTTGTAGTCAACAGAATGGCCATATAAATCACAGAGCCCTTCAGCAAACATCTGATTAGACCCTACAATGGGAAAGGGCAAAATACTATGCATGAATTTCTTTACCCATCCCACTTCTCTCAAATTCCATACCAGCCGGAAGCGCAGCTGGCTAGGAAAGAAGAGAAGATAGTATTGACAACTGCCAATATTCCCAGATCAGAGGCACATTCTACATGTATTTTAAACTTATGTAAATCTAGAATAATGCCAGAAGTCCATGACCTAGTACACCTGTACATTTGCAGAATTTGGCAGTGTGCATACACTTAAGGGAACAATGGATGGTGAACAGTCTTCCCACACACTAGGGATGTGAATGTTTAACTGGTTAAGTGGTAAGCTTTACCCATTAAGGTGAGGCTTACTGGTTAAGGTTAGCTGGGAGGGTTGGAGCAGCTCTCCGCCAACCATGGACAGGGGGCTGCTCTAGCCTCATGGGGGGCCTGCCGCAGACAGAGGCTGCTCCAGCTGGGCTGTGGGCCCAAGAATCCCACAGGCAGGGGCTGCAGGAGCAGTCCCTGCCTGCAGGGCATTATGGCCTGCTGCAGACGGGGTCTGCTCCGGTTTGGCCATTGCCTGCAGCGGGCGCTGCTCCACATGGGCTGGAACAACCCTCCCAATCCACCCTCCCATTTAATTGGTTAACTAGTTAACCAGTAAGTTTAACCAGTTAACCAATGAAACCAGATTTACATCCCTACCATACTACTCCTTCAATTCAACTAAGTGTGTCCAAGCAATGAGGAGCTTGCCTCTTCACTAGGGATATCAGAGTCTAGTTGGCTAACTGTTTAACTGATTCAGAGGGGTAGCCGAGTTATTCTGTAACAGGAAAAATGAAAAGTCCAGTAGCACCTTAAAAACTAACAAAACATGTAGATGGTATCATAAGCTTTCATGGGCAAAACCCATTTCTTCAGATGACTGATAAACAATTGCCTATTGCTCCTAGTTAACTACAACACTCCTCCGCCACCCCTCCTCCCCACGTGGTCTGCATTTAAAACTTGGAACAGTAGGCTGGCTCAGTCCCAGCCCCAGCCCACCCCACCCGTCTGAATTTTCAATGAAGAGCTTACAGGGGAACTGCCTGCCACCTTGTGCTGCTGCCTATAATATAAGGTAGCAGCACAGGGTGCCAGGCAGGAGCCAGTTTGTATGGGGGACCCAAGCTCCCCACGGGTACAGAGGCAGCAGCATAGGATGGGAGGGGGCTGCCTGAAAGTGGAGCCAGGAGTGCACTGGCTGCCAGCTCCCGCTCCCCCCCGCCCCCCCGCCCCGGGGCATCAAGTAATTGTGTAACTGCTAAGAAATTTAGCAGTTACACAATTATTCAAGTATCTGCTTTCTAACATCCCTATTCTTCACACAGGCGCACCAGATGGAAAAAGCACAAAACAGATATGCCACATATGCATTCCCATTTTGTGCTGTGCTTTTTGTACATACACAAGAATCTGACCCTATATTTTTGAAGAGTTGCCCCACCACACATGCTCCGGGTTTGTTAGATAGACAGACAGGAAAGCATTGCTGTCATTAAAGATATGTCAAGGGTCAATTTAGTTATGTTCTGGTAAGTTGCTCCTTTATTTTAAAAGGACTCTTTCAAATCTCCAAAAGGAGCTGAAGTCTCTGACTGCTGTAAGTAGCCAGATTTAAAAACCTAGCTCTGCTATCAGCACAGTGTTCAGCTAGAGCTTTCTGAAAACTTAAATATATTGTAACTGACAAGAATGAAGGTTAGTAAGGGACTGAAGGCTGCTATTCCATGCACTTGTTGTGATTGTGATTGCCTTGCAATCACAACACATGTAATCAATTTTGAGTCAAATGTTTTTGCACTCATACCTTGTAAATCTAGCAAACATGTCAATCAAGCCATCCCAAGAGATAAAAAGTGATGGTTATCCATTCATGGTGTTAAAGTGTTTCACTACTGCTATTCTGTCAGCAGGACTTTCAGGATCTCAAAAAGCAAAGCTTTACTCATGTGGCATTGCCCCTAATCCTTAAAGAAAAAAGTTTTCAACCCCACACCTAAGTCAAAGTTCTATTTTTTCAACATGCTGCCCTTACCTGTCAGAAATACCTTGTGCCTCACTCTACCTCAATCCACTGGAGTAGATTGCAGACAATGATGACAGATGATCAACTGAGCATGTAAGTGGTCTTCTGAATAGGGATGTGAATGGTTAACCAGTGGGAGTTGGAGCAGCTCCCCACCCACCATGGGCAAGTGGCTGCTCTGGCTGAGCTAGAGTAGCCCCCCCGCTAATGGTAGGGGGGCCACGCCAGCCTGGCCCTGGCAGCAGTATGCCCTCTAAGATTTTCCATCACGAACAGAGTGAATTTTGTCTTGTAGTCATGTGTGCTTCTTCAGATGTGTGCCACTGTGGTACCCACCAGTTACTAACAAATATCTTTTATATATTTTTTAAATGTCATGGAAGAAGAAATACTAAAACAAGCAATAATTAACAAGGTGCATGACTTTAAATAATATGAAACCAAATAAATAAAACTGCAACATTTTCAGTAGCCATGTGGTGTCTTTTTAGATGCAAAAGTGCATATATAGTCGCCTCTGGAAAAGTGGTCCTTCCTTCCAAACAAACAGAAACTATGTTTTCTCAGTAGACAAGGATTATGCCCTGTTTGTGAAGTATTTTGTTGAAAGTGGCACCTCAGTACTCCTTGGACTACTTGATTTTGCTTTCCTTTTCTGATTTGTGTGAACAAGGGTTTGATTCTTTTGAGCTACTTTAGGACTATATCTTGCCATGGACTTTTAAATAGATCTCAGCATTAAAATCAATGGATGGCAATGCTTTTAAATGACAGCACAATACGGCCAAACTCTCTCTATAGATTTTCTGATGAAAGCCAGTGGGCTAAATTTGTGCTCTGTTGCTGTCAATCCAGTCTTGTATACTGGAGAGATGCCCACGTGAAGGAAAATGACCAAACAAAGGTTGATTTTCTTATGCTGAACCATACTGAGGCCAGGGAAGCAACCCTCTGCCATTGTATTTGAGCCAGGACCTTTTAATGCAGTTGGCTACTGTAGAATATGAGGGGACCGCTTTATGTGGCCTGTTGCTCCCTTGTAATATGAGGTTTGTACCACATGATCCTGGGCTATACATTGTTTCAGGCTTTGCCCTGTTTGGGGGAGACACACCAACTTGCCTTCTTCTACCTTGCCTGAGCAGCATTGGTCTTATTCACAGAAGAGCTGAGCCCCACTTTCATACTATACTCCCTGATCCACTAGAAAAAAAAACCCACAACAAAAACAAAACAAAACAAAAACAAACCCAACAGCTTCCACCACCTTTAGGCTTTCTGCAATTATGTAAGGTAGTTCAAGATCTCAGTCTGGTCTGATTGAGAAGTAATGAGTAGTCCTGTGATACCTTAGAAACCAACAAAAATATATACAATCATGAGTTTTTATGAGTAAAATCCACTTCATCAAATGAGTTTATATGTTGGCTTCTGTTATTTCCACTTCAACTCATCTGATGTAGTGGATTTTACTGAAGAAAGCTCATGATTCTATGTATTTCTGTTGATCTTTAAGGTGCCACTGGACTACTCATGGTTTTTAAAGTTATAAACTAACACAGCAACCCTTCAGAGAGTGAGGTGTAGTTTGTTGTGGCATTATCATTGTGCACAATTAGGAAAAAAGAAAACGGCAATAATAAAAATTGCTTACTTTATCAAAAGCCAGTTAGGGTCTGTCTACACACAATTTTTATTTCGGGAGATGGATGCAAATAGCGCTGCTCATTTGTATACTTCCTCCAGGGTTTTTTAAAAAAAGACACTCTTCCGGTATTTACCCGCGTTTACACGTGGCTGAATTTCTAAATATTTTGAAAGACCCCTGTAAACCTCATTGTAGGAGGAATAAGAGGTCTTTTGAAATAGGGGTTTATTTCAAAATTCGGCCGCATGTAGATTCGGGTAAATACTGGAAGAGCGACTTCCGAAAAAAATCCGGAGGAAGTATGCAAATGAGCAGTGCTATTTGCATCCTTCTCCCAAAATAAAAATTATGTGTAGACATGTCCTTAGAAAATCCAGCTGACCCAATTTCCACCTCCACTATCCGGAAAACTGTAGAAACTTGCAAATTTCTGATGCCAGGAAAAACAAAACAAAAACAAAAAACAAGAAAAGGAAACTGGCCCTTTAAGTGCCAGGCCTCTCCTCAGAAGAGCATGCAGCAAGTACCTGGGGGAGAGGCGAACGGCAGCAGGAAGTAAGCAGCAAACATCTTGGGCAGGCTGACCCCTGGCAGGCCTGCCCCCTCACAACTCCCCCCCACATCTCCACCTCCTGTCCCCCCCCCCCCCCCCAGCTTCTGCCAGCAGGCCACATCCCGGCCCCCACACTGCTCCCGGGCCCCGCCTCCGTAAGCCCTGCACAGCTCCCACCCTCCCCCTCAAATAACCAGAATTTTTAGGTTACCGGCACACCCTAATCCCCGGGCATGTCAGGTAACACAGGTTTTACTGTATATGGCCCAGAAGAAAAAGACAAGAGATCACCTGTAAAGAAGGCATCCAAGAGCTCATCTATATCCCACACTCCATAATATGTATGCATATCTGTACACACTGCGGTGAATTCAATTAAGGAACTGAAAGATGTATTTTGCCACTTTAAAATTGTGAACTGACATTTTTTTAAACTGACTCTAGTGAACTGTATAGGTAGCATGGATTACAAAAAAGCAAAAAACATCTCTTTCCACACTGCAGTTTTCATATGGAAGGATTTTCTTACCAATCACTACAAGCTTTTCAGATTAGGATTCTTTGTTTTATACAGCAAGAAACCATTATATATTTAGAATGGGAAGTGTCTTTTCCTGCACTGGTGTCACACACTGATCTGCCTTTGTATTTTAACTTTGATAAACAATACAACTTTCTTTACACTTGGAAAATTGTTTTCAAAGGCTGGAGGAAATTAACAAACACAGCCATCTACTGACCTCCTAGAAGTCTCTCTTCCTTCACTTTCCTTCCCATCCCACCCTTCATGCTTCTACTGTTATTGTTCTTGGAAAATTTTACTTAAGTCAATAAACAATTGTAACTTGAGAGCCTTCAAAATGGAGTCTGCCCTACAAGCAGCTGTGGCTCAGAAACAGTGCTTGCAACAATAAGCAGAGTCCCTTCTATTGGAGGGGCACCTATTCCAAACCCCCTGGAGTGAACACACACTCACTGGACTAGTACAATGACTATAGGAGGGAAAATATTTGCAAGAGGCTGAATAAAGAAAAAACAGGGGGAATATATGGGAAGCAGTAAAACAGGGTTACATCTGCCACACAGGCCACTATGCATGGCATCTGCTGGAGCTGGAACAAGGGCCCCAGTAGGGACAGCCTCACTGCAGCCCTGGATTCAGCCAGAGAACGCCAGGGTAGTTGCCCACCACACAGCCCCACCAGTCAGGGACAGATGGTGTTGCGCCAGAGCTAGAACCAGGGGTGAGGCTGCCCCAGTAAGCGAGTGGTGAGTGCTGCTGGGCAGCTCTGAAATCAAGAATTGTGCATGGCTAGACACGCATGCACCTTAGGGGGAACAATGCTTGGCAGGTGGGGCAGCTGCTCCAGCTCACCCTTTAACTGATTAACGGGTTAAACAGGATTTTACATTCCTACTTCTGACCAAAGCACAAAGGCTAATTAACAAGTCTCTGGATTTCAGTGGTAGCTAAAGATAATTGAAAAGGTAGGCCTCAGCCTTTACAAACATCCCACAGATAGTATTTTTTATCATCATATTCATTACTACTTCTATTATAGCATCATTCAAGTTGTGTTAAGCACTTTGCAAACACAGAAGTCCTCATCCTAAAAGAGACCAGCCTCTAGGTATTTTCTAGAAAACTATACGAAACACTCAGATGCCAAAGCACATGCCAAGAAGGGATAACCCAATCTAAGAAGCCAAAAATGGTACCGAAATATTTTACTCCCCGGATCAAACTAAGTTACACACAACAGAGTTTGCAAAAGTGACTAGGAGTCCTGTGGCACCTTATAGATTAACAGACGTATTGGAGCGTAAGCTTCCGTGGGCAAAGACCCACTTCGACTTTGCCCATGAAAGCTTATGCTCCAATACATCTGTTAGTCTATAAGGTGCCACAGGACTCCTTGTCGCTTTTGCAGATCCAAACTAACATGGCTACCCCTCTGATACAGGACTGAGTTTGTCCATCTTGATTAGCCACAACTATGTGGCCTCAGGTCACTCAAACTATTGGAGATTATCTGTAATCTAGGAACTCCTCCCCTCAGAGAAGTAGCAAAAGGTTTTATACAGCACTCAAAGTCCTGAACCAAAAGGCTACAGAGATTTATAGCGACAAACTGGTCTCACAGCAGTTACTGAACTTCATAAAAATAGTAAGACCTCACCTTGTATATAAGTGCACATCCCACGGACACAATCATTGCTCCTACAATGTGGAATCTCAGACGTTTGGCCAGTAGGCCCCTCATCTGTGGTTTGGGCAACAGAGTAGATGACATGTTGATGATTTCTCCTAGGAAAGCAATGCACTGGAAAATTATTAAAAGATTTACACAGGATGTTCATGTCCTAGCTAATGCATTTTGTTTTCTAAGTATATAATAGGTCCTAATCTCATTCACAGCCATGAAAAACACATCACAGACCAAAAAATTTGGTCTCATCTAACATAGATTTCATGTTGTAGACCAGCATCTTTCAAATTGGGGATTGGGAGGTTACAGGAGGGCGGAGGGGGCTGGAGGACTCAGTGTTCACAATATTGCCACTTTTATATCTGCACTGCATTCAGAGCTGGGGGAACAGTATGGTAGCTGCTGAGAGCTCAGCTTTCCAGGAAGCAGCACCAAAGGATGACAATACCATACCATGCTATCCTTACATCTGTGCTGCTGCTGATGGTGGCTCTACCACCAGAGCTGGAATTCCGATCAGCAGTCACTGCTCTCCAGCTGCCTACCTCTGAAATTACTGCTGCCACGAGCAGTAGTGTGCAGAAGTACCAGTAGCAGTTCCACAACACCACCTACAATAATTTTGTGGACCCCCTCCAAAACTCTTTTCAGGGGCAAAAAGGACTATAATTAAAACATGATGAAATTTTAAATAGCTGAAATCATGAAATTTATGATTTTATAAGTTCCACGGCTGTGAAATTCACCTAAGTGGACTGTGAATTTGGTAGGGCCCTATATATAGCAGCCTTTTTAGACTAAGCATTTCACAAGAGGCTAGCAAAGTAGCTTCACAACATACACAAGACTGTTCCCTCCTCTGAAATTCCTCCTTACAATATCTGAGATGCCTTCTGAGGACAATGAAAACACAACAAACCTTAAATAGCTTACATATAAAAACTAGGTCAGGGTTGGGGAACTTTTTTGGGTTGGGGGCCGCTGATCCACAGAAAAATCAGTTGGGGGCCGAACACAAGTCAGAAGCAAAACAAAAACAAAAAAAGCACCCCAACCAAACCCTCATGATGTGGCCCCCAGCTGAGAAGCAAAAAGATACCCCACATTCCCTTCACACAGCAGAACTGAGTGAGGCACAGGCTAGTAGATTTTGTGTGCACCAGCCCTATGGGTGGATGGCAAGGAAGCTGGCACACCAGTGAAAACTCCCCAATGCTCGGGGGGGGGGGTGGAGGGACCTTGAGAGGTCATTGAGTCCAGTCCCCTGCCCTCATGGCAGGGCTAAGTACCATCCCTGACAGATTTCCCCAGATGGCCCTCTCAAGGATTGAACTTTCAACCCAGGGTTTAGCAGACCAATGCTTAAATGCCCAAACCACTGAGCTACCCCACCCCACCCCACCCCACCTTTCCCTCTTCTGAAGTTTACTATCATTTCACACTTCTGACAAGTTTGCTCTCATTTTTTAGGCCAGAAGCCATACAGGAAACCCTTGTGATCTGCAGACACTACTTGCATTTCCATATATTTGTGGGCCTACTGTCTCAGCCTGAAGGGGGGGGGGGGAGGGAGGAGAGAAGAGAACGGCCCAGCAAAGGCCTAACTACTCCGAGTTGCTGTGGTGAGGGGCCAGCAGCCACGGCTCCCACTATTCACAAATTTCGCCATTTGCGGTGGATGCGTGCCTGCATCACGTATGATTAACGCACTAGTTTAAAAAAATTAAGGTGGCAGGCAATGCTATCATAAAGTAATACAGCTCTTCAGAGTTTTAGTGTGCCATATATGCAGTAGTGCACCCAACAGTCTGAGACCCCTCGGGCTGAATGGCAGGCACTGCCCATTGTTGCCAGCGTAGCGATGCCAGCAAAGCTCCCCCAGCTGCAGCGGGGATAAAAGTGCTTTTGCGGAAAACGCTGGGTGGGTACCTGTTGGCACTAGGAACACAAGGCAGCGGTCGTTTGCGGGCTGCTGTTCAGAGCCCCCTCCCCCGGTAACAGGCCTCCCGCTGCTGCCCCACTTTCTACGCAGCCTCTGGGACTGCGCGCCGAGAACTAGGCCGGGTCCCGTCCTTGGCCTGCGGCAGGCGCCTGATGCACAACCGCCAAGCGAGCGGCAGAACGGGGACACGAGTCACGCGCCCCAGGCGCCGCTTCCCTCCCGGCCCCACGGGGCTGGTTCGTGCCCACCCCTCCCCAGCTCTTCCGTGCGCCCCGCCCCGCCCCGCGCCGCGCCGCGCCGCGCCCGGCCCTTCGCGCTCACGACGCGCGGAGGCTGGTAAGCGGCGCCGCCACCGGCCCCCCCCACCCCCACCGCAGGCCTCGGGGACGCGGAGGTCAGAGGCGGCCGCCGGGCTCCCGCAGCGCCCGGGTCAGGCCGAGCCGGGCCCGGGGGCGGGGGCGGGGGCGGGGGCTGTGGAAGGAGCGGGCGCCTGGCGAACGGCCCGGCTCCGGCAGGGGAGGGGGGAGGCGGCGAGTCCGCCACTCACCTCAGCAAAGTACCAAGGTCCTTGCACACTAACAGAGCCGTGCACCGACTGCGGGGCGGCAGCTGCGCGTGCGCGATACACTGCCGCGGCTACGGCTAGCCGCCCGGATCAAACCGCGAGCTACTAAACTCAGATTCTGATGGGGGTGGGGCTAAGCAGCACAACACAAGCGGGGCAGCATTGGGCGGAGAGGGAGGAAGGAGAAAGGAAGAGCCGGAAATGGGGTGGGAGAGGACAAGTTCCCCTGCTGTATCTCTGCCTACCTGCCATCATTTTTCTATGCAAGGGCATGCGAGGAGCCCCACCCACCCTGCGTTGCTCCTTCTGCAAGTGCCCTCAGTGTGACACGGCTGCATGCCACTGCAGTGAGCAAGTGCCCTCTCCCACCCTGACTGATCCAGGACCATGCCGCCCCAACCCACTCTGACCTAGGGATGTGAAGGACTAGTCAACTGTCCGATAGGCAAATGCTTATCGGATAGTCGACAGGCTAATTGACTAGTTGCTTCCCCTCCCTGCTTGCTGCCTCTATCAAAAAGAGGCAGCAAAGCGGGAGAGGGAGAAGAGGCGGTACTTCAAACCTGCCACTTGGAGCCTGGGGCCGGATCCTGGGTTCCACGCGGCACTTAGTCTTTGAAACACTTCATGCAGCCCAGGGCCAGCTGAGGTATCCCCAGGCTGCATGTGGCGTTTCAAAGCGGCAGCACTGCGTGGAGCCTGAGATCAACTGGGGACTTCCCCGCTCACCCTGGGCTCTGTGCGGTGCTGCCTTTTTAAACACAATGTGGAGCCTTATGCTGGGCTCCCCGCAGCATTTCAAAGCGCCGCACGGAGCCCAGGGTCAACAGGGGAGTCCCCCACTGACTCCAGGCTCCACGCAGTGCTCTTACTTTGAAACATCGTGTGCAGCCTGACTCTGGGCTCCTCGCAGCATTGGAAAGCGGCAGTGCCACATGGAGCCTGGGGTCAGCGGCTGATCACGGGCTCCACGCGGCACTGCCGCTTTCAAATGCCGTGGGGAGCACAGGGCCAGCAGGGGACTGCCTTGCTGGCCCCGTGCTCCCCACAGCGATTTTGCCTTTGAAGTGTAGCAACAGCCTTAGGGCTTTTGCTACACTTCAGACGCGGAGGCACCCTATCGACTAATCAAATGGTCGATTATTCAAAATTTAACATCCCTACTCTGAACAATGACAGCCATGACCACCCCTGCAACCTGCTCAGACCCAACAGCGTCACTCTGACCAACCAACAATGGTCCCATCTCAGCAGCTCTGACTGACCATTGACAGGCCTACCCTAACCACCCAGGACAGCCCTGCAGCAACCCACCATGACAAATGGCAACCTGCCCCCTGACTAATCAAGGACAGTCCTGACCAGAGCGTCTTGAACTGACTGACAATAGCCCCACTTCCACCCCACCTGAGCAATGACAGTAGAGTTACCAAATTTCTAATTGCACTTCCAAAAACTTCCTTGCCCTCTACCCTTCTTCTCTCCTGCCATGATGCCCCATCCTGCTATGCCCCTGCTCCAAGGCCCTGCCCCCTGCTCACTCCATCCACCCCCATCACTCGCTCTCCTTCACTTTCCCTCGCTCATATTCATCAATCTGGGCTGGGGATTGGTGAGCATGAGGGAGTAATGCCTTTGGTTGTGGGTGCAGGGATGAGGGGGTTAGGGTGTAGGAGAGGGTTCTAGGCTGGGGAGTGGAACTGAGAGGTTTAGCATGTGGGAAGGGACTCTAGGCTAAGGCATGGGGTTGAGGTTCATATTTCTTAACCTTTCTCCAATCAGTGTTACTCCCATTAAGCATTTGGTTTAGGTAATTTGTACAATACATATGCCAAAGCTTCAATTTACACAATTTGCACTCTTTATACAATTTCCATGTAATTCTGCCTCCAGGTCACCCTGCTCCTGGATAATGGAGACTTCTTGTTATTACAGATTTGTGCATTTTTTACCTAAAGTCTTCCAGCACAACATGTTACTTTTGTCCTGTCAGCAATAACATCATTTTAAGCAAATCAGCAATTCTATGTAAAAGGGGAATTAACTAAGTGGCACTCGTGTTGACCTAAATGTTACCTCACCTAAAACTATCCATAATTGTGTTGGAAGTCCAGATCCAAGAATAAAAAAGGGAGGGGGGAGAGAAAAAAGGAGGGGGAAAGGAGAAAAAAATAAAAAGAGACAGACAGCGAGTAGATGGTTCAAATAGTTATAACGGGATGATAGGAACAATTAGCACCTCTATTGTTTGGTTGATAGGTTAAGTCATAGGATGTGGAAGGTAGTGTGTGATCCAGCTGTGTCCTTGTTAATACCATTTGTATAAGAATTAAACTTGTAAATGAAGTTAAGTTCCAATCCTTCTCTGTGTATTTGGCTTGTGGAATTGGCCTGAAACCAAACGATGACTTGGAGATCCATTAATATGTGTCCAGGTAGATTAAAGTGTTCTCCAACAGGTTTTTTGTGTGTTGCCTTTTCGGATATCTGATTTGTGTCCATTAATTCTTTCCCGCAGAGACTGTCCAGTTTGGCCAATATACGTGGCAGTGGGGCATTGTTGGCATTTGATGGCATAGATCACATTAATGGATGTGCAGTTAAATGAGCCTCTGATTTGGTGGCCAATGTGGTTGGGTCCAAGGATGAAATAACTTGTGTAGATGTGTGGGCAGAGTTGGCACCAGGGTTGATTGCAGTGGTCGGTTCCTGGATGATTATGATGGAGGTGTGTTGCGTGGTTATTGGAAAGAATTTGTTTGAGGTTAGGGGGTTGTCTGTAAGCGAGGATTGGCCTTTCCTCCAAGGTCTTTGAGAGTGAGGGGTCATTTTCCAGGATAGGTTGTAGATTGTTGATAATGCATTGGAGGGATTTAAGTTGTGGACTGTAGGTGACGACAAGTGGAATACTGTAGTTTTCTCTTTTTGGCCTGTTTTGAAGGAGTTCACGTCTGGGTACTTTTTTAGCTCTATCGATCTGTTTTTTCACTTATCCATGTGGGTATTTCAGTTTTATGAATGCTCTATATAGATCCTGTAGGTCAGGGGTGGCCAACCCATTCCAGACGAAGAGCCACAATAGCAGTGCAGACAGCGTGAAGAGCCGGGGCAAAGTTGTTGAGCAAAAAAACCAACCAAACAAAAAAACCCACCACGCTGGGGGAAAATAGGTGCTGGTACAGCAGCCAAGGGTACAGTTGGGGGGAGAGAGAGCTCAGTGGTTTGAGCATTGGCCTCCTAAACCCATGGTTATGAGTTCAATCCTTGAGGAGACCATTTAGGGATTTGGGGCAAAATCTGTCAGGGATGGTACTTGGTGCTGCTGTGGAAGCAAGGGACTGGACTCAATGACTTTTCAAGGTCCCTTCCAGTTCTACAAGATAGGCATCTCCATTATAAAGCCACTTTTTTTGTTAACAACTTTTCCCTGGGTCTTCGCAACCCTGCCCTTTTTGGCAGGCAGGCAGGCAGGAGCGGGTGGGGCCTCAACAACTTTGCCCCGGCTCTTCAAGCTGTCTCCACTGCTATCGTAGCTCACAAAAAAAGCACTGGGAAGGGGTGAAAGATGCAAGCTCCAGAGACAGACACCCCTCCACCCGGTTCTACCCCAACCCCCCTCTTCTCGCCTTCCCCAAAGCCAGGCACACACACCCCAACCCGATCCCCTTCCCCTCCCTTTCCCCACAGCCAGGCACCGCCCCCCCCACTCTAACACAATCCCCCTCCCACCGCTCTAACCTAATTCTGGGGTCCTGGAGCTGCTGCCGCCACAGCCGCCACCGCTACAGCTGCACGTCTCCCTCGAGGCACGTGCGCTGAGTTTTGGGCTTTGAACATGAGCTGGCCGGGACACTGTGTGCAACCAAATCCTCCTCCCCTTCCCAGAGCCAGACACCTCCCCTCCCTGCTGTAACCCAATCCCCCTCCCCCCAACCTTATGCTCGGGTCCTGGAGCCAGAGCCGCTGCGCCACATCTGAGATGCCATGCGCACCACCTCCCCACCCAATCCTCCTCCCTTTCTCCAGAGCCAGGCATCTCCCGCCCCCTCCCCCCCCGCTCTAACCCAATTCCCTCCTCCGCCCCAACCAACCTTATGTCCGGGTCCCGGAGCCGGTGCCGCCGCTGCCGAATCCGCTGCCTGTGTTCAGCGGCCGGCTGCTAGCACGTGCAGGCTGGGACGCTGTGTGAGACCCGGCCTGCACATGCAGGATATGATGCAGTGCACTGGGGACTGTGAGCAGAACGGCGCGGGCCGTGAGCACTCATGCGGCTCACAGTGGCCCAGCCGTGAGAGCGGCTGACCTGAGCGGCTCCAGGTTCCGTCCCGGTTCCGTCAGGAGCCACAATTTTTTTCTTCATGAGCCACATGCGGCTCGTGAGCCTCAGGTTGGCCACCGCTGCTGTAGGTGTTTGTCTCTGTCTGTGGGACTGGAGCAAATCCAGTTGAATCTTAGGGCTTGGCTGTATACAATAGATTGAGAAATGTGTCTGGGATGAAAGCTAGAGGCATGAAGATAAATGTAGCGGTCGGTAGGTTTCCGGTATAGGGTGGTAGAAATTTGTCCATCATTTAATTGTACTGTAGTGTCAAGGAAGTGGATCTCTCATGCAGACTTATCCAGGCTCAGGTTGATGGTGGGGTGGAAGTTGTTGAAGTCCCTGTGAAATTCTTCAAGGGTCTCTTTCCCATGGGTCCATATGATGAAGATGTAATCAATGTAGCATACGTACAGTAAGGATGCTAGGGGACGAGAGCTGAGGAAATGTTGTTCAAGGTCAGCCATAAAGATGTTGGCATATTGTGGTGCCATGCGGGTGCCCATGGCTGCACCACTAACTTGGCTACCCCTCAGAATCTATCATATAGTAATAGCTAATAATAGCTTCTTCTGTGACTAAGCAAAATTGTGCGTGGACACGTGACCTACCCATGTGATTCCAAATTGCATCTTTACTTGTAATTTTCCAATGGCTGTGGGGAAGGCTGTCTGGAACAATGGATTCCCCTATATATGGCAGAAGCTATAAAAGCCCTGAAAACACCACGATATTGCCTGTTTCCTGCTCCAACCTCTTTCTCGTCGGACCTCTGGACTTGTAAAGGAAGAGGCCAGGGCTCTGACTATAAGATTGATAAGGAGTTTTACAGGCCTCCTTCTAAGTTTCTCTCATTAAGCCCATCTCTCAGAGCTGACCCAATAAAATATGCCACACGGATGTTGAACCAAAATCACTTTATTTAATAGAGGGAAGTGGGGGAGGGTGTGAATATAAGCAACCGAAGTAGGAAGGGAAGGAAAGATCAAAATTAAGGGCTAAAACTACCATACATCAAACCTTCAGTAAGGTAAAAGGGAGAAGCGACAAAAGCTTTCTACATTGCTGCACAGATATCCATATTAAGGACTGCCAGAGATCACCACCTCCTCTGAGATGACAATGTTGGCTGTTGACAGCCAACAGATTAGAATTCCCTAATTAGCCTCCATCCTATCCCCTTTTGCGCCATCTTGTATGTGAGTGAGCTCTACCGAGCTGGAATAAAGCCGCAAGTGCATGTGTATTCCCCAGTAAAATAACAAACACCAAGATGTTCTGCTCCAACTACTGAATACCTGCCTCAGGCTGACAGCTACCACACCCGTCTGAAGAGAGAGAAAAAGAGCTTGCCTCAGGGAGGTGGCTACCACAAGCCCACTCTCTACAAGAAGTGATTTGGAGAGCCCCAAGTGATAGTGAAAGTCCCCTCATATGGATTCCCATCTCCTAACAACTCCTACCTTCTCTTTCCTGCTCTAACCTTTCCACCTTTTCCTCCTCTGGGAGGAACAAGAACTCTGCCCAACATGACGGTTTTTTGTTATTACAAACAAAATGGCAATTGCATCGAATAAACCTAATCAAACCTTTTTTCAATTGTCATGCCTCAGTTTAAATAAGGGAATTAAGCTGTTACTGACTAGGCTTTATGCTAACAAGAGCATTCTAATAAAGAGACTGAGGTCCTTCCAGAGACTTCTTTCTTTCTTGCTTGCTTTCTTTCACCTTCAGATTTTAAATCCTAAAGGACTGACAACAGCATGATTTATGAATAAAATCTAAGTTATATATTGATTGGGTATGTGGCTGGTCCTTTGGGATCAGAAGGACCTTTTATTTAATTATACTGGTTGTAAAGAACCACTCGACTCTGAATTCCAGATATTGGTGATGATATAAGGACTGGTCTTCTTGTTAGCCAGTGTGGTGAGACAGAATGTTACTTTTGTGGCTGGTTTGATACATCTCACAGGAGACTAATCAACAGCATTTGGAGTACATCTGCCCTGTATCTCAGCAGTGCGACCTGAATTGGGTTCTCATTTGTGAGGCATGGTTAGAAGGCATAGTTACAGTGGTGTGGTACTAACAAAGCTCTTAATGTTAACCATTTAGCAATTATTTATATTTTTCTAACCCTTCTGACAGGTTGAGTCAGCATCAACCAGGGCTGGGTTCAATGTCTAGGAGTTCCTGTTCAACAATACAACACAGAATCAGCTCAAGTCCATACACACCACTCCTGGGCACCGCTAAGATGCAATACTTCCCCTCTTGCAAGCACAGAGTCTTAGTGTAGAAATTTGTAATGAAAGGAAGGTAGTCACCCAACATTAACTAGAGGAAATTTTGAGAGGGAGTTCTCCAGGTAAAGGAGGAGCAAATATGGAACCCTTGAGGAGCGTGTGTTGTGGCCGGCAGTTGGAAGCTGTGAGCTTCTAAAGGTTTGAAATCTAGAAGCCTCTGTCAATTGGCTGAGCTTTAGTCAGGGGGTGGGGCTATCAGGAAGGCCAGGGCTTTATAAAGCAGTGAGTCAGCAACCAGGGGCAGCGAACAGGGAGTTTTGAGAGGGAGTTTGGAAGGGGAGTGGGAAGGGGCCAAGGTACATTTGCCATTCTTTATAGTTTAGTTTAAAGGTTTTAATCAAAACTTCCTGATTTAACTAGAAACCCTACCAATAACCTAGGTAGCTGTAGGAAAGAATGCAGGCAGAAGCCCAGCAGCAGAGTGGGGGCTAGCCTGTTTATTGCACTCACTGTAGCATGTATGATTACCGTATGATTACCATACGGGCGAGTGGCGTATGTGTGCATTCGGTGCAAGGAGCTCCTGGCCCTCAGAGACCGCGTCCGGGCTTTGGAGGACAGGGTGGCTGAACTGGAGGAGCTGAGGAAGGCAGAGAGGTACGTAGATGAGGCTTTCCGGGACACTGTAGAATTGTCTCACCTCTGGTCAGACAGCCCCTGCACTGTTAAGGAGTACGAAAGGCTCAGGGAAGGAGAGCAGTCAACAGGAGCAGAAGGAAACCTTCCCATAGTTGGGACCCTCCTTCCAGATGCTGGGGTATCCTCTTGCACTGAGGTTACCTCTTCGGTGGAGGGAACTCCAGTCAGTAGGAAAAGGCAGTTGTTAGTAATGGGAAATTTGATCATTAGAAATGTAGTTAGCTGGGTTTGCGATGACCGGGAGAACCATATGGCGACTTGCCTACCTGGTGCGAAGCTTGCGGATCTCTCAAGGCATCTAGATAGACTTATGTGTAGTGTTGGGGAGGAGCTGGTGGTCGTGGTACATGTAGGTACCAGTGACATAGGGAAGAGTAGCAGAGACATCCTGGAGGCCAAATTTAGGCTGCTAGGAAAGAGACTGAAATCCAGGATCTCTATGGTGGCATTCTCAGAAATGCTGCCAGTTCCACGTGCAGGGTCAGGTAGACAGGCAGAGCTTCAGAGTCTCAATGCGTGGATGAAACGATGGTGTAGGGAGGAGGGTTTTAGCTTTAAAAGGAACTGGGGAAACTTTTGGGATAGGGGGAGCCTATACAGGAAGGATGGGCTGTACCTAAACCAGAGTGGATCCAGACTGCTGGCACTTAACATTAAAAAGGTCGCAGAGCAGTTTTTAAAGTAAGAGATAGGGGAAAGCCGATTGGTGCAGAGGAGCACATGGATCAGACAGAGATGTCTCTTAGAGGAGAGTCTATTGATAGACATTCTCTAGGTTTTAGTCAGAAGGAGAGGATGGAAGAGGATAAAGTATGGGCCAGATCAGACGAAAAACATTCACATAAAAAAGAATCTGACACATCGGAAAAGGGCAGACAAATAAACAGTGACAAATTTTTGAAGTGCTTGTACACAAATGCTAGAAGTCTAAAAAATAAGATGGGTGAACTAGAGTGCCTCATGTTAAAGGAGGATACTGATATAATAGGCATCACAGAAATCTGGTGGAGTGAGGACACAATCATTCTGGGGCACAAAATATATTGGAAGGACAAAACAGGTCATGTGGGTGGGGGAGTGGCACTATATGTGAAAGAAAATTTAGAATCAAATGAAGTAAAAATCTTAAATGAATCAACGTGTTCCATAGAATCGCTATGGATAGTAATTCCCTGCTCTAATACGAATATAACAGTAGGGATCTATTATTGACCACCTGACCAGGACAGTAATAGTGACTATGAAATGCTAAGGGAGATTAGAGAGGCTATTAAAATAAAGAGCTCAATAATAGTGGGGAATTTCAACTATCCCCATATTGACTGGGTACATGTCACCTCAGGACAACATGCAGACACAAAATTTCTTGATACCAAACGACTGCTTCTTGGAGCAGCAGGTACAGGAACCCAGAAGGGGAGAGGCAATTTGTCGATTTAGTCCTGAGTGGCACGCAGGATCTGATCCCAGAGGTAACTATAACAGGACTGTTTGGAAATAGTGACCATAATATAATAACATTTAACATTCCTGTGGTGGGAAGAACACCTCACCAGCCCAACACTGTGGCATTTAATTTCAAAAAGGGGAACTACGCAAAAATGAGGAGGTTAGTTAAACAAAAATTAAAAGGTACAGTGACTAAAGTAAAATCCCTGCAAGCTTCATGGACACTTTTCAAAGACACCAGAATAGAGGCCCAACTTAAATGTATACCCCAAATTAAAAAACATAGTAGAAGAACTAAGAAAGAGCCACTGTGGCTTAACAACCACGTAAAAGAAGCAGTGAGAGATAAAAAGACATCTTTTAAAAAGTGGAAGTCAACTCCTAGTGAGGTAAATAGAAAGGAGCATAAACACTGCCAAATTAAGTGTAAAAATGTAATAAGAAAAGCCAAAAAGGAGTTTGAAGAACAGCTAGCTAAAAACTAAAAAGGTAATAACAAAATGTTTTTTAAGTACATCAGAAGCAGGAAGCCTGCTAAACAACCAGTGGGGCCCCTGGACGATCGAGATACAAAAGGAGCACTTAAAGACAATAAAGGCATTGAGGAGAAACTAAATGAATTCTTTGCTTCAGTCTTCACGGCTGAGGATGTTAGGGAGATTCCCAAACCTGACCCGTCCTTTGTAGGTGACAAATCTGAGGACTTGTTACAGATTGAAATGTCATTAGAGGAGGTTTTGGAATTAATTGATAAACTTAACAGTAACAAGTCATCAGGATCAGGTGACATTCACCCAAGAGTTCTGAAAGAACTCAAATGGGAAATTGTGGAACTATTAACTACAGTTTGTAACCTATCCTTTAAATCAGCTTCTGTACTCAATGACTGGAAGATAGCTAATGTAACGCCAATGTTTAAAAAGGGCTCTAGAGGAGATCCCGACAATTACAGACCGGTAAGTCTAACGTCAGTACCGTGCAGATTAGATGAAACAATAGTAAAGAATAAAATTGTCAGACACATAGAAGAACATAATTTGTTGGGCAAAAGTCAACATGGTTTCTGTAAAGGGAAATCATGTCTTACTAATCTATTAGAGTTCTCTGAAGGGGTCAACAAACATGTAGACAAGGGGGATCCAGTAGATATAGTGTACTTAGATTTCCAGAAAGCCTTTGACAAGGTCCCTCACCAAAGGCTCTTACGTAAATTAAGTTGTCATGGGATAAGAGGGAAGATCCTTTCATGGACTGAGAACTGGTTAAAAGACAGGAAACAAAGGGTAGGAATAAATGGTAAATTTTCAGAATGGAGAGGGGTAACTAGTGGTGTTCCCCAAGGGTCAGTCCTAGGACCAGTCTTATTCAACTTATTCATAAATGATCTGGCGAAAGGGGTAAACAGTGAGGTGGCAAAGTTTGCAAACGATACTAAACTGCTCAAGATAGTTAAGACCAAAGCAGACTCTGAAGAACTTCAAAAAGATCTCACCAAATTAAGTGACTGGGCAACAAAATGGCAAATGAAATTTAATATGGACATTGGAAAAGTAATGGACATTGGAAAAAATAACCCCAACTATACATATAATATGATGGGGGCTAATTTAGCTACAACTAATCAGGAAAGAGATCTTGGAGTCATTGTGGATAGTTCTCTGAAGACATCCACGCAGTGTGCAGCGGCAGTCAAAAAAGCAAACAGGGTGTTAGGAATCATTAAAAAAGGGATAGAGAATAAAACGGAGAATATCTTATTGCCCTTATATAAATCCATGGAATACCCACATCTTGAATACTGCATACAGATGTGGTCTCCTCATCTCAAAAAAGATACACTGGCATTAGAAAAGGTTCAGAGAAGGGCAACTAAAATGAAAAGGGGTTTGGAACGGGTCCCATATGAGGAGAGATTAAAGAGACTGGGACTTTTCAGCTTGGAAAAGAGGAGATTAAGGGGGAATATGATAGAGGTATATAAAATCATGAGTGGTGTGGAGAAAGTGAATAAGGGAAAGTTATTTACTTATTCCCATAATATAAGAACTAGGGGCCACCAAATGAAACTAATGGGCAGCAGGTTTAAAACAAATAAAAGGAAGTTTTTCTTCACACAGCACATAGTCAATCTGTGGAACTCCTTGCCCGAGGAGGTTGTGAAGGCTAGGACTATAACAGGGTTTAAAAGAGAACTAGATAAATTCATGGAGGTTAAATCCATTAATGGCTATTAGCCAGTATGGGTAAGGAATGGTGTCCCTAGCCTCTGTTTGTCAGAGAGTGGAGATGGATGGCAGGAGAGAGATCGCTCGATCATTACCTGTTCGATTCACTCCCTCTAGGACACCTGGTATTGGCCACTATTGGCAGACAGGGTGCTGGGCTGGATGGACCTTTGGTCTGACCCAGTATGGCCGGTCTTATGTTCTTATGTTCTTAAATGGTTTAAGCAGCATATATAATCATAAAATTCTGAGTGGGACACGCACCCCCGAAGTGTATGGGGCAGTGTCTTTTACCTCTTGTTCTTGAGTTCTACAACCAAAAGTTCCTTTACTGTGCCCCTTTCTGCTGCCTCATCATACCCCACTCACTGTGGTTGCCTTTGATCAGTGAGGACTCAGGATTCAGAGGCACATATGTGTAAATTCACCTCCCACTCGAGGAAGAAAGCACTTGCTTCTTCTGTCATCTCTGCATTTGCTCTTGCCAGCTGCCCAACTATTCACAGTTCCACTCTGCTGGCTACACTCTATTCTGCTCTGGTGGCTGCCTTTTCAACTTCTGTTCCGCTCCACTGGCCACCCTGTTGCTGACCGCTTGCTCACTGCTCCCACTCCTTCTGATCTCACCTGCCTTTCTTCTGAGACCTCTGCCAGTCAGATTCCTGAGGTTCCACCCAATTCTTAGTGATTGTCAGCTCTTTGTGGCGGAATCTGAAGCATGCAGGACACACATGGTGTCCCACCACAAGGATTGCAGCTCTAATGAGCACTTAATAAAAGACTCCTAATGGAACCTATGTAGCTCTATCTTTGAACACTGGGGAGGAACAGGATAAATCAAACCAAGGCCCCCCAGGCAAAATCCACAACTTCTGGCTGGGACATCTGCCCCCACCCCTTTTACTTCTGGAGTGTGGCATTCGAGCTCCCGGCTTAGTGAGTTCCTTTTGCCTGAACTGTGCTTAACCGGTCCCCTCAGTTGGGACAGGTTAAGCACAGTTCTGCTCCACTTTACTCATACAATATTGATAGCAAGTTTCAGAGAGGTAGCTGTGTTAGACTGCCAAAGTGGGTTCCAGCCCACAAAAGCTTATGCCCAAATAGGACTACGGTACCTGCCTGTCTGCCTACCTATTTACGTGTCTAAATCCCTTTAAAAATCTGTCCCTAAATATCTACTTTATTTGCTTGAGTTTATTTGTTTTTTAAAGAAAAAGTGTGAGAGATACAACCCTGGAGACAAGTCCTCTGTTTATCCCCAGGATGGTGTAGCACTGGCAGAAACTGAAGCACCCTAGGGTGCTCTTTGGCATAAAGAGGTCACTTAAGCAGACAGGAAGGAGGTGGTTAAAGCTCATTTATTGCCTGCTTTTATCCCTACAGAAATCAAGGTAAGTTCTCTTCTGACTCCAGTTCGGAACAGGATAGGACCCTGAAACCTTGGCTTTGCTGGGAACACTGCCATCAAAGGTATCCATTATGATAGTGGTGTTTGTGATGTACAATGATCCATCAGGAATAACACTGTAACCCCCAACTACTTTCACATAGGCAATGAAACAGTCATTTGCTGGTAATGATGGTCAACCAACCTGGATCAAATTAGAAAGATTACGCTAGTGAAAAAGGCTGCATGTCACAACAACAATCCTCTGAGCCTGCCACAATCCTAATTTGTGTGTTATAAAATCTACTACTCTGTCACCAAGAAAGGCTTTTTTATATAAAAACAACACTAGCTGCTAGCTATGAGCCACAAACAAAAACATTTGTGCTCCTCATGATGTCTCTAAGCCAGAAATTAACTAATTAAAGATTTCTCAGAAATGTGTTGGCATCAGTCAGAGGTGCTGGGGCACAAACAAAGATGCTATGGTATGATAAGGCATTTTATACAATTGAAGTGGCAGTTAAGCAAACCAGCTGCATTAATCTCAGCTGTATTCAGAGCAGCAGGGATGGGCAAATCAATGATTCCTAAATGGAAAAAATACAAAATCTGTAGGGGCAATTAATCATTTTCAAACTTCTAAAAGCATATCCCAAACAATGGAGAAAAAAAGCAAACATTTAAATCCAAATAAACCCAGTAGACAGAGTTTTCATGTTGATTTTATAAACAGTTTTTATCATTTTAAAATCTCACTGTACAATTTTTTAAACTTTGTTGAACTTTTTAAAAGGTCAGGTTCTGATACCTGTGCTCATATGGAATAGTACCTTATCCCACGAGTCTCAGAGGGGTAGCCATGTTAGTTTGTATCTGTAAAAACAATGAGCAGTCCTATGGCATCATAAGAGACTAACACATTTATTAGGTCATGAACTGATGGCTGCCTACAGTTGTCCAGTACATGGTGCCATGATAAATTACTATCAAACAGGAGACTCAACTATTTCCCAAAGTAGCCAAGTGTCATGACTACAGGGCTAACTGTGCCTGTGGCTCCCTTCTGGTCCCTCTGAGGGCATGCCTTCAGGTGTTAGGCCTCATGCCTTTACTTGGCTGAGGGTGGAATTTTTCAATTCTCTCACTTCTAGACTGAGCTCTGTAGCAGCTGTTCTGATCCTGATTTTCCAACTGAGTTCAGGCACCTCCTGTCCTTCCCTTGGAGAATCTGTGACCATGGAATACAATGATCAGTCAGCCTTCTTTAAACAAAAGTATTATTTATTTTAGCAGTAAGAAAAAAGCTTTTGGATAAATAGGATTTTAAATCAACAGCGTAGATGTGTCGATCTTACCTAAAGGCTTACTGTCCTCTGATGCTAATGTCACTCACATACCTTCCGGCAGGCTCCGATGACTAAAGGTGGGGGCAGAAAGAGAGTGAAGGGTGCAATTGTTGCTGGCCCAGCAGCTGAAAAGGGCTGAAGCCCTAGGCCCTCACTGCTGGAACATCGCAAATACCACTGAGGGCTGCCTGGCAGAGTCATGGCGTGGTCTGTGCGACTCTGAGGGCTATCTAGCCCCAGTGACATAGCATAAATGATGTCCACCATTTGTGAAATAAGAGTTCATGAACAGTTATGAGTCCTGCTTTCCAGTACAATGCAGAATTAGACCCATAATGGATATAACACGAGGGCACCAGGAACACATTCTCTCATAATCACCTAGAATTCCCCCCTGTACTGAAGCAGTCTGATTCTGCTGTTACTGTCGGCACATCCATCTGATCGAACTCTGGGGGAATTTTATAGTTTAAAGCTTTATTTCTTCTCCTGCAGCAGGTGTGTTCTCTCACGAAAACCAATCAATTAATAATAATAATTCAAAAGACCTTAGGCAGAAACAAAACACTACAGATCGCTAACTGTAAAAATAATATCTAAAACTACTTAGCATTTCCATAGCCCTTTCCCAGGGAGGGTTTCAAAGGGAAGGATAAGTATTATCCCCATTTTAAAGGTGGGGAAACTGAGGCCCCAAGAATGGAATTGATTTATCCAAAGTCACACACAGCAAGATTGTGAATCCATTTATTAATGGATGTATCCTCTCTTCAGAGTTAATGCAGATGATCAGCATCCAGCTCTAGACACCCAGCTTAGCCTAGACATGAGCAGCTACCTTACAAAGTTACTCTCTCCTCACCGGTGCTGTGCTCACTCTATGTGTGTGTCACTAGGATTTCCGGAAGCCTAATCCATGCTTCTTTGTGAAGCATTAAGTTGAGCTGATTCCCAGGAAAATGTGGGTGAACTTGTCTGTCCTTCTGGGCACAGAGGAAAAGTGTAGGTAGGCACTGGAAGACTTGAGCACGCAGTGATTCAGTCAGCAGCTTTATTACAGAGAGGAGAGGTTATCAGCCTAAGAGAAAACCTCTTTAACCTATAGTCCCTCCCAGACATGCCAGCTAGCCTGGGGATGAAGCACCGCTAAGCTCTGGTCAGAGGTTTTTCTGTGTGGAAGGGAGGGGACTTAGGGGAACCCCCCAAGCAAAACCCTGGGCTAACTTAGCAGTGCAGACATATCCACATATCCAGCTGCTCACAACTGGAATAAGGAGGTCACAATCTGGCCCATAGAGAGCCAGTGGCAGTTTGAAACAGAGTCCAACTTTCTTGTTTCTCAGCCTCTGCTGTATCTACTAAAGTGCGCCACACGGCACACATCAGACTAATGAGAATATTCTGGCTGGCCCATTGTTTCTAGAACAAGAATTATTATTTCCTTTAAACCACTTTGCATTTCTTCATGGCTCTGTAACCTTTGCCTCTTGCAAGGCAGCAAGCTCATCTGAAGAAGTGGGTTTTGCGCACGAAAGCTCATGATACTTTAGATATATACATTTGTTAGTCTCTAAGGTGCCAAAGGACTACTCGTTGTTTTCTAACAAAAGCATTCTTCCATGGTCCCAGGCTCAAATTGAGATGGAAGGCCACTTCTCTCTCTCCAAGACCTGCTTCAGCCATGATACCTACAAAAAGGTGTATGTTGAGGAACAGATGAATACAGCTGAGGTGCTTGTGTTCCCTATTTAATACATGTTAAAATACCTCATTTGCATTTAAATATTGTATATGATTGTATCCCATTTCCTTACCCTGTGTATGTTGCTTGTCTTCTTAGAATGTCAGTTCCTTCAGGCAGGGGTCATATCTGCCTTTGCCTGGTACAGTACCTCGCACAATGGGGTGCCTAATCCAGTAACCCCTGGCAACATTGCAATACAAATAATAACAAAAAATAAGGCTCGGGATGATACAAATTAATTTATAATATGTGAAGGACCATCAGCTTAAAATAATGCCATGCTCAACTGCTATGCTGCATGCCTATGCAGGTAATGCCAGTTGATGTCCAGGATTTTATAACTCAGTCTGATTCATGACATTAACAAGGTTTGTCATCCTACTAGTTAAAATTTAAAAAACAGTGAATAGTCTAGCAGTACCTTAAAGACTAACAAAAAATATAGATAGTATTATGAGCATTCGTGGGTACAACCCACTTCTTCAGATGAATGGAGACTAGGGTCATCTACTAGTTCTACTACTGTCCTACTAGTTAGTAATTCAAGTTACTTTCTGCCATCATTCTGCATGCAAGATTCCCAGTGAAGCTAAAATCAATGTCAGGATTGGTCCCAAATTTGAAAGATGAGAGAGGATCATAAGTCCAGGCTTTCAGAAAATCACAGAATTATCTATCTTTATTTTTTAACTGAACTACTGATGGCATCATCTTTTTTTTAAATTATACCATGGCCTGGTTTTACTTTATTATTGTGTTTGAAAAAAATTTAATTAGGAAATTGCAGAGCTCATGTTTCGACATCATTGAAATGTTTGAACTGTGTGATTAACAGAACTGGCAATAGATAACAATGTAAACAGTCCTGGCTCAATGTATTTAGACTAAATGAGTTTAGAGTACATTTTCTTGAGATACATTTGGCTATGTTCAATGTCATGGTAGATGTATATGGGTGGAAAAATTGCAGCATTTTTCCAAGCAGGAGGCATGAGATTGCTACAAGCCATAGCCTCCACCACGGTATTAATTAGTGTGTCTCACCAACCAGAGCTGTAATATTTGTAAATGAAATTCTAGAAAGACATCAGCAAAGAAGAGGGTGTTGAAGCCAAATGGAAAACATACACCAATAAAAAGGCTTAGCTAGCTAGAAGTGCAAGCTCAGTCTTTGAAGTCAGTTCAAGTACTGCATGCTTTAATTTTGGTGTAATCTTGTGATGAGGGGTACAAACAAGAACTCAGAAACAGCTTTTGTAACTTTTGGCCCATTTGTAGATGAATCAGTTTGTTGATGGTTACCAGTGATTGTGCAGCCAACGAAGCTGTGGTCTTTATTAAGTTAGATTTGAATAATTGACTTCAGTGGAAGTTTTAGGCACAAAGGGAATGCCATGTCATGTCCCAAACCACACTTTAATAGAGGATGAGCATTTGAATTCAGAGTAAGCTGTACATCTCAGTAACTTAGAATTCCAGATACTTCTTTATCTCTGTGTATTGGTGGCTTTTCTTTGCTTTTTTTTCTGTTGGCCTGAGCTAGGATGACCATATTTCCTTATGCTGAATACAGGGTAGCTGGTAAAATTACTTGTATTCAAGAAAATTCTGTGTCAGTCAATCAGAACTATGCAATACAAACGTTCAAATTAACAATCACATTAACTGAGCCTGTTACTCTGTGGGTCTGGAGTCTTTCTATTTACCAACTTATCTTTAAAGTTTGCATGAGGAGAGGTGGCACACACACATTCCCATAGGGTATGTCTATACTAGCTCGTTAGTTCGAGCTAGATAGGCAAATGAAGGCAACCGGAGTTGCAAATGAAGCCCGGGATTTAAATATCCCGGGCTTCATTTGCATGTTCCCGGGCACCGCCATTTTTAAATCCCCCTTAGTCCAAACTAACTGCCCGCGGCTAGACGCGGCAGTTAGATGTTAATTCGAACTAACTCCTTAGTTCAAATTAACTGTTACTCCTCGTGGAATTAGTGGCAGTTAGTTCAGACTGAGGGGGATTTAAAAATGGCGGCGCCCGGGAACATGCAAATGAATCCCGAGATATTTAAATCCCGGGCTTCATTTGCAACTCTGGTTGCCTTCATTTGCCTACCTAGCTCGAACTAACGAGCTAGTGTAGACATACCCATACATCTCTTTCACATGAGTCTGGGGTGATTGACTGACCTGACTCAGCCTTCCCTACCCTGTGCTCCCCACCCTCTATGCCTGGCTGGGAGGAAGCTGCCTCTTCTGGTACCTGGTGCCGCATCTTCTTAAGGCAACTTGTGTGGGGAGAATGCAGGGTCACAGTCCCCTCTCCCCAAATTTCTGTCAGGGTGTACCCCAGAACATGGCAAGCAGCAGCCTTTGGGCACTGTGTGAGAGGGCAGAGAGGAGAGCTGCCTCCAGTTGAAGGGGTGTGTGGGTGGGTCTAGGGATGACCTGTCCCATGTTTTTCCAGACATCATCCTTTCCCTCCTATTCCCCCTGCCCTCACTCCCCTATGGCTAGACGTAGCTTGTCCCTTCCTGCACTCACACTGTAGAAAGGCAACTAACACCTCTGAGCTGCTGCTGGCCAATGACATAACCTACCTGCCACCTGTCCCCTGGCTACAGCGGGGCGGGAAGGGGTTAAGCCTTAAGGCTTCATTATGCACCAGGGCCCAGGAATCTTGGCTACAGGGGCTTCAGTGAGTGGGCCAGAGAGGTGACTCAGCAGTGGAGAGTGCCTAAGGGACAGAGGAGCTCTGCATTCCCAGGGGCAGGACCTAGGCCGGGTGTGGGCAGTAAGTGAAGAGGGTGCTAAGCACCTCTGCCTGGGGACCTGCAGGGTTGGGGGGTGTCGAGGGGTGCTGCCCCTCGCTCAGGACCTCCCTCATCCTGGCCTAGTCCTTGAAAGTCCTCCATCTTGGGGTAAATACGGCGCTTCTGGCACAGTCCTTGAAAGTCCCCCCTTTTGGGGTAAATACGGCCATCTGGCACAGTCTTGGGAAGTCCCCCCTCTTGGGGTAAATACGGCCGTCTGGCACAGTCCTTAGGCCTGCGGGCCCTTCTGGACTCCGGGGCGCTGCAGAGGGGGAGGATAGGGGGACCCGGGCCCTCCCACTCCACCGGGTCCCAGCCCAGGGCCCTATTGGCAGTGACTGGGTCCACTGCCTGCTCAGCGAGGGGTTCCTCCCCTCAACCCACTGAGCACTTGGGGTTGTATTACTCCCTGCCCTGGGCTGCTTCCTACCTCCCCACCGTTCCCCTGCGGTCGCACCTCTCCATGGTCTCCAGGGCCGGGGTTGGCCTAGTGGCTGGGGCTGTGGCATTGGTTCTGGCTGTGTGGACTCCTCAGGGTCAGGAGCAGGCCTTTTTGGTCCTTCCCTTTTGGCTATCAGCCCCAAGTGAGCCGGCTCAGGGCCTTTTATAGTGCAGCTCACCAGTGAGTATGCCCTGCATGGCCATGGAGGAGGGGCACTCTCCACCAGCTGAACCCTCTCAGCCAGCTGGGCCCTGCGTGCAGGTTCATATATAGTGTGGGGTGGGGCCGCCCCATCACACATCCTCCCCCTTAGGCTGGTAGGCGGGGCCAGATTGGCAAAGGTCCCCTCCCCTAAAGCCCGAGAGAAGAAGTCCACATTTGTATGCGTCTTACCCGGTCAGTGGGCAACACTGAAGTCGTATGGCTGCAGGGCGCGGTACCATTGCATTATCCATGGGTTAGTCTCCTTCATGCCATTGAGCCACCTCAATGGGGCATAGTCCATGATCAGCTGGAAGGGGTTACCTAGTAGGTAGTACCTCAGTGCATCAATGGCCCATTTCACTGCTAGCGCTTCTTTTTCTATCGTAGAATACTGCTGTTCTCTAGGAAAAAGCTTTCTACTTAGATACAAGATGGGGTGCTCATCGCCCCCACTCTCCTGGGACAGTACAGCTCCCAATCCCACCTCTGACACATCTGTCTGTAAGATAAATGGCTTCTCAAAGTTAGGTTGGGCTAACACGGGGGCATTCATTAGGTGGTCTTTGAGGGCTCGAAAGGCTCGCTCACATGCCTCCGACCACTGGACTTTTCGGGGATGTGTGTTTCTGGTCAGGTTGGACAAGGGGGCTGCCAGGGTGGCAAAATCTGGCACAAATTGCTGATAATACCCTGCCAAACCCAGGAATTGCCTCACCTGTTTCTTCGTTGTGGGGACGGTGTAATCCCTTAGGGCTTGCACTTTTCCTATGAGGGGTCGCAGGGTCCCGTGTCCCACCGTGTAGCCGAAGTAGGTCACTTCCCTCCTCTCCAGATGGCACTTACTCGGATTTGCTGTGAGCCCTGCTTCCCCCAGAGCTTTTAAGACTGCCCCAGGTGCTGAAGGTGTTCCGCCCACGTCTGGCTATATATCACTATATCATCAATATAGGCTGCAGTGTATGGGTGGTGGGGTTGCAGTAACAAGTCCATCAGTCGTTGAAACGTCGCCGCTGCCCCGTGTAGACCGCAAGGTATGGTGACAAATTGGAACAAGCTGAACAGGGTGGAAAAGGCTGTCTTCTCCTTCGAGGCTGGGGTCAGCGGGATCTGCCAGTAGCTTTTCGTCAGATCGAGAGTGGAGATGTACTTTGCTCTTCCCAACCGCTCTAGTAACTCATCCACTCTTGGCATCGGATAAGCGTCAAATCGCGATATGGCATTTACCTGTCGGAAATTGATGCAAAATCTTATCGTGCCATCCACCTTCAGGACCAGCACAATCGGGCTCCGCCACTCACTCTTGGATTCTTCCACGACCCCCAGGTCCAGCATGGTCTAGAGTTCCTGCTGTACGGCTCCCCACATCTTCCTGGGGAGGGGCCGGTGGTGGTCCCGTATCTTCTTCCCCGGTAGGGTGGCGATATGGTGGCTGGTGATGCTGGTCCTTCCCGGTTGTGCGGAAAGCACATGAGAAAATGCTTGGATCAGTTGGCACAACTCCCCCTGTTGGGCAGCATTTAACTCTTCTCCGAAGACGACGGCCTTGTCAGTCTTGACATCCCCAACCCAGGGTCCTAATTCTGGTTCCGGTGGGTATGGGATAATCATTAGCCCCTCCTGTGACCTCCAGGTCTTGAAAAGGTTGACGGGGTAGATCTGGACCCTCCGCCTTTTCCCTGGCAACCACACCTCGTAGTCTATAGGCCCTACTCACCGCACCACTTCAAATGGCCCCTGCCATTTGGCCATCAACTTATACTCCCCCGAGGGCAGCAGGAGGAGGACATGGTCTCCTGATTCAAACATGCGCAGCTTAGCCCCACGATTATAGTACTCGGCTTGCGTTTCCTGTGCCTGCAACAGGTTGGCCCGGGCAAAGCCTCCCAGTTTCTGAAACCGCTCATGGAGTTGGAGGATGTAGGGGACAGATCCCCTGACCCAGGTCTCCTGTGCTTCCCAGGTTTCCCTCAATAGGGTGAGGATTCCTCGCGGCTGTCTTCCATACAAGAGCTCGAATGGTAAGAAACCCGTCGATGCCTGGGGGACATCACGCACCGCGAACAGGAGCGCAGGAGTCTTCCCAGTTACAGGGGTCTTGTCCCAGTTACGGGGGTCTTCCTCCACGAACCTTCGTAACATGGCCTTCAGAGTTTGATTAAAACGCTCTACTAACCCATCCATCTGGGGATGATAAACGGAAGTCCTCAGGGCCTTAATATACAGTAGACGGCTTAATTCAGCCATCAATATAGAGGTTACATTCGTCCCCTGGTCTGTTAAAATCTCCCAGGGTACTCCTACCCAGGAAAAAATCTTCATTAACTTGGCCGCCTGTGTTGGGGCCGTGGTGTTCCTCAAGGGCAGCGCCTCAGGATACCTCATTGCATAGTCCACCACTATGAGGATGTACTGATGCCCTGAGCTAGTTTTCTCCAAGGGGCCCACCAGATCCATCCCTATCCTCTCAAAGGGGACTCCTACCATGGGTAGGGCTACCACTGGGGCCTTAGGTACACCCTTTTTGCTCGTCTTCTGGCACTCGGGGCAGGCTTCACAGAAGTCATGAACCTCCCGATGGATCCCCAGCCAGAAAAACCTCTGGGTCAGATGTTGCAATGTCTTTTCCTGCCCTAGGTGCCCAGCTCAGGGGTTGGCATGGGCCAGCCTCAACACGCCCTTCCTATACCTCCGGGGAACCAGGAGTTGCCGAACCTCCTCTGGTCTGGGGATCCTCATCTACCCAATATAGGCGGTCCTGGCATACCTCGAACCAGGGGCTTTGGGGTCACCACAGTTCACTCTCCCCCTCGGTTTCGGGTTCCCTTGCCTGCTCCCAGGCTCAGCTCAATGTGGGGTCCTCCCACTGCTCATGTAGGAAGTCTCCTTCCCTCTCCAGCCCTTCAACCCCTACGTCACTCAGTCCCTCTTCCCCCCGAACTTGTTGGGGGCAGCTCCCCAGCCCAGCATCGGGATCCTTATCTGGGCCCCCCTTGTCTCGTTGGGCAAGCATGGCCCACCTGCCCGCCTAGCCACCACAGTACGGGGGCTCTTGCTGGCTCCATTCCCTAATCAGCCTCCAGAAGCCCTGCCAATCCCAGCCTAAAATCACCGGGTATGCTAGGCGGGGTGCCAACCCCAGTCAGCAAATGGCCTCCTCTCGGTTGTCTGCCACCCTCACCCAAGTGGGGGGATATGATTGAACCTCCCCATGCATGCACTGCACCAAAATGGGGCCCCCCCCCGCCGATTCAGGGTGCTTCACTAGGTCTGCCCGGACCAGGGTCTGGCTACAGCCCGTGTCAACAAGAGCTAAGGGCTACCACCTTCATCAAGTCCCGCCCCCTTTCTCTATGTCCGGCCATCAGTATCTGCCCATAGCTACAGTCCCTGGCTTTTTCCCATGCGCCCTTTGCCTGGGCTGGCCCCTCCCACTCCCGGGTGGGATCTTCTAATGGCCATCTCCTCGGTATGGCCCCCACTGCCACAGCTCCAAATTGTCAACTTGTCTGCCACCTACGGGTTAGTCACCTAAGCCCCTTAACCCAGGGGCGGGATGGCGGTACCCACATTCTCCACCAAGTGTTGAGAGGTGCTGCCCCCTCTCGCAGGACCTCCCTTATCCTGGCATAGTCTTTGAAAGTCCCCCTTCTTGGGGTAAATACGGCCTTCTGGCACAGTCCTTGAAAGTCCTCCCCTCTTGGGGTAAATACGGCCTTCTGGCACAGTCCTTGAAAGTCCCCCCTCTTGGGGTAAATACGGCCTTCTGGCCTAGTCCTTAGGCCTGCGGGCCCTTCTGGACTCTGGGGCGCTGCAGAGGGGGAGGATAGGGGGACCCGGGCCCTCCCACGCCACCGGGTCCCAGCCCAGGGCCCTATTAGCAATGACTTGGTCCACTGCCTGCTCAGTGAGAGGTTCCTTCCCTTAACCTGCTGAGCACTTGGCATTGTATTACTCCCTGCCCTGGGCCGCTTCCTACCTCCCCACCGTTCCCCTGCGGCCGCACCTCTCCACGGTCTCTGGGGCCGGGGTTGGCGCGGTGGCTGGGGCTGTGGAATTGGTTCCAGCTGCGTGGACTCCTCTGGGTCAGGAGCCAGCTCAGGGCCTTTTATAGTGCGGCTCACCAGTGAGCATGCCCTGCACGGCCATGGGGGAGGGGTACTCTCTGCCAGCTGGACCCTCTCAGCCAGCTGGGCCCTGTCCGCAGGTTCATTTATAGTGCGGGGCGGGGCCGCCCTGTCACAGGGTGCAAACAGGCTGGAAATGGCTTCCTCCCTGTCAGTGCAGAGCTCAGCTAAGGGGTGGATAAGCTTTCCCATGCCAGCACTGTGTGGGGCTTTGGCACATGCAGGGCTTGGCTCCTCCTGGCCAGCTCCCTGGTCAGAGGGTCTTGGGCTTTCCCTAGGTGCCAGCCCAGCCAGAAGCAGTGGGGGGGAGGAAGGAGCCTGCCAGCCGGGGTGTTGGTGAGCTGAGTGATCACACATGCTCCTGGGGGGATATGGAGGAGCAGCAGGGCTAGTCAGGGTGGGGGGTGAATGGGCACAGCAGGGAGAGGACAGTGAGAGGGGAAGCATGTCAAGGGCTGTTGGGTGGGCAGCACAGGTGACATGTAACCAGCCACCGTCAGCCCACACTCACCAGCCACCGCAGCAAGCAGCCAGTGCTGGCTGGAAATAGGTAGGTGTAGGAGGAGAGGGAGCCTGCAGCCCAAGAGCTGGCACACAGCAGGGATTGCACTGATGGACCAGTGGGGGAGCAGTTGGCCCTGCATGCTGCAGCCTTGCACACTCACTCTCCCATCATCACCCATTAGACCCCCATCATTCACCACTAGTGGGTGCGGCTGGCGAGCAAGCAGCCAGCCAGCAGCAGGACCCACCTGTACAGATGGGAGGGAAGAAACAGAAAATACAAGACAATTTGTCCTTAAAAAAAAGTAGACACACCTGCAGGAGGGCTTTTATATAGGACTGGCCCTTTAAAAGCAGGACATCTGGTCACCTTACCTCAGCTGTAGAGCTGAGGTGGCCCAGGGTCTAGTGCTGTCCTGGCATTTCAATACCTGGCTGGTGGATAAGCAATGGAAGGACCAGCTGGGTTACATTGTTCTGGCCTCGTGGATTCTTCAGACCTACTACTGCCAGTTGCTGCAGTATCTTGGGGTGTCTCCCTAAGATACCAATGAAGTCAGTGGGAACTGAGGTTGCTCAGTGCCTGCCAGTTCAGGGATTCAGGCATTAAGAGGGCCCAGAAATGGCCTAGTCAATTGCTCTCTCTCTCACACATTTTTATATCAAACATCAGTTATTATTTCTCCAGCTTGAAAACAGTAACTCGTTAGTCTGAAAATCTGTGGCCAGCAGTTAGCAACCTGCTGTTTATTGCTACTCAGTATAACCTGTCTACCTATTTTGGGAGGAATGAATGAAGAGTTATGCTTCTCTTGCAGCTGTTTCTGAAGGCAAACACACTTACAGCAGAGCTGTGTTTTTTCCCCCCACATACCAGTGCAGAGCAGTAAAGGAGAAATAACTCTGGACCAAGGCAATACAATATCTGCATCCTTTGAGATGCGCATGGGTAAAAACCCCAAGCATTTAAACCTAGTGGTCCCCAAACTTGTCATGGTCATGCTCTCTGCCCCCCCCCCCCATGCCCATCCATGTCCACCCCCGCCCCAAGAGTTGGGGCTGTGGCTGGGAGGGGAACATGGACAAGTGTAGGGAGCTGAGGCCACAGCCAGAAGTAAGTCTGGGTCTGGAAATAGAGCTGTGATCAGGGACTGAGACCATAGTTCCCTGTAAAGTGTGTGGCTGATTGGCCATGGCCACCCACCTCATTAGTGGAGCTGTGCAGTGATCCTGCACTAATTAGCTACCCCCTCCTCCTGTGTCCTGACCCTGTAGCTGGAGAAGGGAGGCTGGCGGAGGCTGGCGGAGTCGGGGGAGTCCCACTGGAGTTCAGGAGGCAGACGGAGAGTTGACTGACTCAGAGTCCAACTCTCTGGGGCAGCTCCAGCTGTTGTCACTGTGTCCATGGAAGCGGCACTCCTCCTCCTCAGCCAGCCCCAGCACCTGCGCTGCCCTCAGTGAGTGTGCCTGCAAACAGATGCCACACCGCTCCCCCTCCCAAGCAGCCCCATGTGCTGGGCTACTTTGAATACAAGCCAGGGGAAGCTCCCTGTCCCCTCTGCCCACTCTGGCAGTTCTATGTGCCAGGCTGCTTTTGAATAAAAGCAGCAGCAACTCCTTGTTCCCTTCTCCTCTCTCTTCCTCCAGGCAACCTCATGTGCTGGGATGCTTTGAATAAAAGCGGGGGAAGCTCCCTGTCCCTTCCATCTCTCTCTCAGGCGCTGGGCTGCTTTGTGTAAAATCAAGGGCATCTCCCTGTTCCCTGTCTGCTTCTTCTCCCCAGATACCTCCAGCTGCTTGTCTGCTGTTCAGAGTACAAAGCAGGAAGCATCCCTAAAGCAAAGAGAGCAATCAAGACCAGAGACTGAGACTGAGACTGTGCTAAATTGGTGCTACCATGCTGAAGCTAGCTGTCCACCCATGCTATTCAGCCATTGCTTAGGTGCAGAAATACAAATAAATGAATATAATACGCAGAAGGATTCCATTCCGCATTCTTTCCCCAGAGCTGAATCATGCCAGCTTTAATGAACGGCAAAGCAAGTTGCCTGAAAGATTTGAGATATGTAAACAGAACTGAAATATAAAAAAATCCTGTTTCTTGTGCAATGGTGAGCAATATGTGCACAGAAAGTGTTCAGAAGTGAGCCCATTAAATAGCATTTAGCCAGTAGTTGAAAACAGTTTAAAACGTCTATCCCAACAGTTCAACCCAATCCCTGCCAGCTTAGGCCCCAGTGCCTTCGACTCTACTTTCCCGGCAAAGACAACAAGAGCAGACACCCTTTTAATAAGATACCAAATGGCTATTGACAATTCTGCAGTATTAATTTTCTTTTTATTTGATTTCAGGATTTTCTTTTTATTTGATTTCAGGATTTTTTATAGTAACTGGCAGGTGCTGCAATGGCACACATCTGCACATGACCTCAATATTGGTGCATATGACAAAACTTGGTCTGCTCATGGATGGAAAAAAGCTAGAGGGAGCAGTGGCTGAGTCTACTGGTGGGAGTGCGGTTGCAGCCAAGTGCTGGGGCTGGAAACTGGACCTGGGCCGGGAGCTGGAGCAGAGGGAGGGGTGCGGTGGGTGGAACAGGGCTGGGTGGCACTCCCTCCTTGTCCCCCCTAAGGTCTCGTGGGACCCCACTATGCCCCACTGAATGCTCCTCCATCCCCCCAAGTGGGGTGCACCCCATAGTTTGGGGACCTCTGCTTTAATATACCATAGTTTAAACAATGATATGGAAGAAAATGGCTGGGAAATTATTAGAGAAGATGATTTGCCGTGAACTTAAACCCCTGCTGATTGCAACATTGAAATAGTTCACAGAACAAGACAATTTAACGTTTCATAGATTTTAAATTTGAATATATTTCCAAGTGGCAAAGTTCTAAATTATTATAGAAATGTGCCAGGTTTGTTTCACAATCTACTTGACTACCATTCATGCATGAACCAAGCCCATCAGAGACTTTTGTTTACAGGATTGATGCCTTAACACTTGACCACCACATCAATGGGGGAAAAATACCTTTAAATTCATACTGGTAAAGCGTACCAATGAAGACTGAACAATGGTTTAAAAGCTAATTGTTTAATAGATGCACTTACTAGCTTTGTGTATTTCAGACTAGAATTGTTTATATAGCTACAAATACATCTCTTTATTTGCTTGCCTTGACAGGTACTGTGCTATGTATAAGCCATTGTGTGCTGGTGCATTCCTCAAGTCTGACAAAGGTGGACTTTTTACTTGTTTGTGCTTTCGTTTGTTTCATTGAACTTCCTTGCTGAGGACAAGAGCACTTTTCTTTGTTCAAGAATCCTTTTCTGTAAATTCATAATTCCTTTGTAAATAGTCGTGTTAAAAAAAGACCTTCAAACACATATTGCATAAAGAGATTGTGTTCAAAATCAGATTAAAATGGAAAAGTTCCAAATTAAAAAAGTCCTAGGGTTTTTTAATGTTTTAGAAATGAAACATTAAAATTAGTACACATAGTTCATCAGAATACTAAATAATTACATGTGCTAAACAAATATTTAACATAAGGAACAAGCAACAATGTCAACATTTTTAATGTTTCTTTAAAAAAATAAACATTTTTATTCACTGGTAGAAAAATATTAGCAAATCCAACATAAAAGCAGTGTGCATTAGAGATGCTAAAACCTGGACTAACTGATCATTTAAAATAGAAACGAGACCTCATATTTATACCTAGATTATCCACACTTCTGCATATAAGAACATAAGAACAGCCATACTGGGTCTGACCAACGGTCCATCCAGCCCAGTTTCCTGTGTGCTGACAGTGGCCAATAAAAGATGCCTCAGAGGGAGGGAACACAACAGGTAATCCTCACGTGATCCCTCCCCTGTCACCCACCTCCAGAGAAACAGAGGCTAGGGACACCATTCCTACCCATCCTGGCTAATAACCATTGATGGGCCTAACCTCCATGAATCTATCTACTCTTTTTTTAAACCCTTGAAAAGTCCTAGCCTTCACCACATCCTCTGGCAAGGAGTTCCACAGGTTGACTATGCACTGAGTGAAGAAAAACTTCCTTTTGTTTACTTTAAACCTACTGCCTATAAATTTCATTTGGTGACCCCTAGTTCTCATATTGTGGGAATAAGTAAATAACTTTTCCTTATTCACTTTTTCCACACCAGTCATGATTTTATAGACCTCTATCATATCCCCCCTTAGTCTCCTCTTTTCAAAGATGAAAAGTCCAAGTCTTTTTAATCTCTCTTTATATGGGACCGGTTCCAAATCCCTAATCATTTTTGCTACTCTTTTCTGAACCTTTTCCAATGCCAATATATCTTTTTTGAGATGAGGCAATCACATCTGCATGCAGTATTCAAGATGTGGGTGTACCGTAGTTTTATATAGAGGCATTAAGATATTTTCTGTCTTATTTTCTATCCCTTTTTAAATGATGCCTAACATGCTATTTGCTTTTTTGACTGCTACTGCACACTGAGTGGATGTTTTGAGAGAACTGTCCACAATGACTCCAAGATCTCTCTCTTGAGTAGTTGTAACTAAATTAGTCCCCATCATATTGAATGTATGGTTGGTATTTTTCCAATGTGCATTACTTTACATTTATCAACATTAAATTTCATTTGCCGTTTTGTTGCCCAATCACTTAGTTTGATGAGATCTTTTTGAAGCTCTTCACAGGCTGCTTTGGTCTTTACAATCTTGAGCAGTTTGGTATCATCTGCAAACACCTCACTGTTTACCCCTTCTCTAGATCATTTATAAATAAGTTAAATAGGACTGATCCCAGGACAGACCCTTGGGGGACCCCACTAGTTACCTCTCTCCATTTGGAAAACTTACCATTTATTCTTACCCTTTGTTTCCTGACTCTTGACCAGTTAACAGTCCATGAAAGGACCTTCCCTCTTATCCCATGATAACATACGAGCCTTTGGTGAGGGACCTTGTCAAAGGCTTTCTGGAAATCTAAGTACACTATATCTACTGGATCCCCCTTGTCCACATGTTTGTTGACCCGCTCAAAGAACTCTAGTAGATTAGTAAGGCATGATTTCCCTATACAGAAACCATGTTGACTTTCCCCCAACAAATTATGTTCATCTATGTGTCTGAAAATTTTATTTTTTACTATTGTTTCAACTAATCTGCACGGTACTGACTTTAGACTTACCGGTCTGTAGTTGCCATGATCACCTCTAGAGCCCTTTTTAAATATTAGCGTCACATTAGCTATCTTCCAGTCATTAGGTACGGAAGCGATTTAAAGGATAGGTTACAAGCCACAGTTAATAGTTCCGCAATTTCCCATTTAAGTTCTTTCAGAAGTCTTGGGTGAATGTCATCTGATCCTGGTGACTTGTTACTGTTAAGTTTATCAATTTGTTCCAAAACCTCCTCTAATGACACCTCAATCTGGGACAATTCCTCAGATTTGTCACCTAAAAAGAATGGCTCAGGTTTGAGAATCTCCCCCAATATTCTCAGCTGTGAAGACTAACCTAACCTTCTCTCATAACTGGGCAATTATTATTTGGCATTGAGGCAATTAAGTATATTGGGTATTCATTTATTAGCTTTGTTATTATATTGCCAGTGAAAATGGTAAAGTATGAGTACAAAAGGTGGGAAAATGTATATTTTATGTTTCATATCAGTTCCAAGTCAGTGATTGAATTGTGTTGCAGGATGTATTTTCATGTTGAAAGAAAAATCAATTCTGCTTGGTTTCTGGTTTAGGGATTACAAATTAAAATATTGGATATGGGTCTGTTCTAATGCTGCACAAACAGCCTTGTACATAAGGGTTCAAAACACAGATTTGAATAGTACATTTCCCTAATCCTGAAAGTGTTCTGAATCAGGTCATTAGAGATAGGTGTGGATGGTGAAATCAGATCCAAACACAGATCTGGAATTTTAGTGCAGACCCATCTCTACATTTAAAAGCTAAGGATGTTAGTGTGTAATTGAATAGTAATGTAACCGCAAGAAATTTTGGCAGTTACATGACTATTCGATAGTCTCCGGGGATGGGGCTGGCAGCCAGTGTGCTCTGGCCCCACCCACATGGAGCCCCCTGCCACCCTGTGCTGCTGCCTCTCTATCAGAGGCATCAGTGTGGGGTGGCAGGCAGGGAGCTGGTCTGTGAGGGAAACCAGTTTAAAAACCAGCTCCCTGCACAAACTGACTCCAGCCTGCTGCCCTGCGCTGCTGCCTCTGTCTGCAATGGGCCCAGGCTCGCCACAGACAGCAGCTGCTATGTGAGATGCAGAGCAGCCTCCCCTTCCCCATCCCACACTGCTGCCACCTGCTCTTCCTCTCCCCCCCCCTTCCCCCCGCTGCCTCTTATACAGAGGCAGCAAGGGGGGAAGTGAGTATAGTCGACAGGATTAACCAATAATCTCAGTTTTATTGGTTAATCATGTAGTCATCTACACATTGACATCCCTATTAAAAGTTCTAACGAACTTTCTTAGCTGTATCCTGAAATCATTTGCAATTATTAACTGAGCGCACTGCAATCAAAAGGTGGGAAAAAATTGACCAACTATAACAGGGCAATTTTAAACCCCTTGGTCAAATTCATCTTGGTGTAATTGCACTGGCTTTCATATATTTACAGCAGGGATGAATTTAGTCATATTATTTAACATTGGCTACAAAATTTATTTCAGGAGTTTTCTTCGGTATGGGGTGAAATCTTGAAGCACTCACCCTGGTTTCAATCAATTTTTACCCAAGCAAAACATCCATTGCAATCAATAGTTTGAATAAAAACTAAGGGCTAAGTCTTTCTCCTGCCTTGGCTCGCCACCCTGTGTGCACTACCTGTTATTATTGTAAGAGGACTGTTGGCCCCTTAGTAAAACTCAGTGGGCAATTTTGGCTGGCTAGTCCCAGTACCAAAAGGAAGGGGAAGGGTCAATAAGAAATCGGGACCCTGAGACTGACAGTGCTCAGGAACAATGGGAAGAGGCCAGTGCTCCAAGTCAGCCTGATTGACAGGGCGGACAGGCTAATGAGGGAGTCAGCAGGCTAGGGGGGCCCCATACTATGTGCGAGCTGGAATTGCCTGGGTCAGACTGAGTGGGGCTGAGCTAAGGAGAGGGCGGAGCCCTGAGCTGAGCTGCGGGGGAGAGCCATGCCAGCCAGAGACCCAGCTCAGAAGCAGATTCGTGCTGGGAGAATAGCAGCCAAAGATCCTCAGACACAGCACATAGAGCAGCTCTATGCTGGGAGCAGGGCTGCAGCCATCTGGGAGCTGGAGGCAGCACAGCAAAGAATGGAGCTGGGGCTGGAGCATGCTGGAGTTGGGTGTGGTGAGCAGCGGAGGGCGGGGCGGGGGGGACTCTCGGTAGAAGCCCAGCACAGGGAGACTTCACTAGCCAAGAGGCCTTGCAGGCCACGGAGCAGGGGGGCGGGGGCAGGGCGCTGATGCTGGGGAGAAGGGTCTGTCACCCAGAGCAAATGTCTAACCTGCAGCATCCCTGCAGCACAGCCAGGGCCTAAGACCTACAAGAAGCAGATTGTGAACTGTTCTTACATTCTAGAGACACTGTTTGTGAGGTCTCCATTAGGGATGTAAATGGCTAGTTAAGTGACTACTCTACTAGTCGCTCCCCCCACCCCCACTTGCTGGGGGGAGCAGGAGCTGGTGCTGGGGAGAGTTGTCTTAAAAGCTGGTTCCCCCCCAGCACCATCTCCACAGTGCGGCAGGGGAGGCAGAGGTGCAGCAAGGGACTCGGCATGAGCTGGGAATCAGTTGTCCCAGATGCTGCCCCTCTGCCGTTTAAATGTGGTACATCTGAAAGGCAGAGGCACAGGGGGGACCTGGCGTGAGCCGGGAATCAGCTGTTGTGGCTTGTGCTGGTCCCAGACTCTGCACTTCTACCATGTAAATGCTTTTAAAGCAGAGGTTCAGCATCTGGGCCTGGGCGGGAGCCAGGTCAGCTGATTCCCTCGCTGTGCCTCTGCCTTTTAAATGCAGTAAGAGTCAGGTGGCAGTTACTACATTTAAAAGGCAGAGCCACGGTGGGGTTAGCTCCCTGGGGAAATTGCTTTGGATCTGCAATTTCCCCCCTTATCGACTAATTGAGTAGTTGATGGAAATTCCATCAACTACTCGATTAGCTGATTAAACAAAATGTAACATCCCTAGTCTCCATGCCACAGAGCAGAGTGATGTGTTTTCCATTCACTTTTTCCATTATTCTTTATTTTTTAATTGATTGCTATTTAATAAATTGTATTTGCTTTAAACTGTATGCAGTGATTAGTGGGTCAGGGAAGCATCCAGTGAGAAGAGAGCACCCTGGAGTGGGGACACCATAGCCCAGTGGTTTCTAACCTTTGTGATACCAGGTACCAGCAAACCCATTCACAAACTTTTGGCGGACTGGTAAAATTGTATTTGCATATTTGCATATTCATCGTGCAAATAATAGATATGCAAATATGCAAATAAAATGTTACTAGTCTGCCAAAAGCCCAGACCCAGAACCCCCAGTGTGATCCCTAACCCCTAGAGCCCTCCACCATCCCCACTGCCAACCATTGACCCCAGAAGTTCATGCACCCAACCCTCCCAGTTCCAGTCCCCTGCCCTCAGAGCCCCTCATCCCAGACGCCTCAGTGCCAGCCCTCCACCCCTTAGAGCCCCCCATCAGGCTCCCCAGTACCAGCCTCCTGTTTCTAGAGCCCCACTGCACCCAACCCCCCCCAGAGCCTCCCCCAGTGCCAGCCCCCAATATTAGCCCCATCCCCAGAGCCCCCTCACTACTAGCTCAGCCTCCAGAGCCCCCCAGCACAAGCCCTGCCCCCTGGAGCCCCCAGAGCCTGCCCCTCCCCCCTCTTCTAGCCCTGTGCTGCTGCCTGAGTGGCCACAGCTCAGGGGGCCGAGGTGGGAGGATGAACCACCCAGTGCCTCCCCTCCCACCCTGGCTTTTGGGTCAGGCTGTGTGCATGTGGTTGGAATGCTAGCTGTGGTCACACCAACTCTAGCAATAATCCTTTTAATAAAGAGCCAGTTTAGCTTTAGAAACAAGGGCTCACCTGTTATTACTCAGGCTACGTCTACACTGCAGGGTTTTTGCGTAAGAAGTCTTTTGCAGAAGAGTTCTTGCGTAAAACCTTCTTGCGCAAAAGCACGTCCAGACCTCAAAGTGCATCGCTTTTGCAATGCACTTTTGCGCAAGAGAGTGTCCACACTACATGGATACTCTTGTGCAAGAAAGCTCTGATGGTCATTCACAGAATGTCCATCAGAGCACCTGTGCTTTTTCGGATAGACTCTTTCTGCGCAAGAAACCCCTGCGGAGCTGTAGCGCAAAAAGGAGTTATGCCACGTAGAAGGAGGTTAACCTACACCGCAAAAAGCCCTCCGTTCTGCCATTTTACTGTCGATTTACTTGTGCAAAAACGCATTTGAGGTGTGGACACTCCGCGGGTTTTTGTGCAAAAACCTTGGAGTGTAGATGTAGTCCCAGTGTATAGTATATGAAACATTGGCCATTCATCACACAGTTTGATGGCTTGTGTCACACACTGGGAGGCTTGAAGGCTGAGAGGTATAAATATGGCCCAATCCTAATGTAGTGTTGACACATACATCCTAAAAGTTGAGGGGGAGGGCATGAGGCCCCACCCCAATTCTTCTCTTCCTCGTGATCTACCTCCCTGCCAAGCCAGAAGCTGAAGCCCAGGCTGGCGAAGGGCCCATGGCTTTCCACAACTTACTCTGACCCTGCACTGGGTTCCTACCTTGCCTGAGGCCAGAGCCTGGGGGCCAAAGAGCCACTGCGAGGCCATGTTAAGAGCCACAGACCCTCTAGCTGCCCTGGGCAGAAGGTTGCCAACTATCCAATCACACAAACTCAAACACACTTGCCCTGTCCTCTGTCCCACCCTTTCTCCAAGGCCCCACCATCATTCACTCCATTCCCCCTTTGCTTTCCCCACCCTCACTCATGGGGATGGAGCAAGGGGCTGGGGCCAAGAAGTTTGGAGTGTGGGAGGGAGCTCTGGGCTGAGCCTGGGGCAGGAAGAGGTGTAGGGGCTGGGTTCTGCGAGGGAGTTTTGATGCAAGACTAGGTTGCATCAAACCTAGAGGTTTGGGGGTAGTCCTCTCTCCCGGGGTAGCCATCTATCAGTTTTAATCTTCTGGATTGGCTTCAGTAGCAAAAACAGGAGATTATATTCAGAAGATTCTGGGTAAAACTGGAAAGGTTGGCAACTCTAGCAGGAGGCCTTGGAGACAGAAAGATGGGCTGGGGGCTGCTTTTGGGCCCACCCCACCCTGGGCAGGTGGAAGATCCATAAGTCCCCATAGTAGCCGGGCCTCCCTGGGACAACTCCAGCTTCTGGCCTGGCTGGGGGGACAGAGCAGGGGCATCCTTACTCATATGCAAAATATGTAGCTGCATAGAGCACTTGAAAATTTGGGGCACCACTGGGTCTTAATAACCTCCCATCTTCTCTTCCTATCCCTGGTCTGTGGCCCTGCTTCCTCCAGAGAGAATCTAGCTAACTTAAAAGTGGAAAACACTACCAGACCTATTAATAGAACACTTGAGTGTTCATTCAGGCATTTGCCAACCCCAGGTATATACTGTCCCTGGAACAGTCTCAAGGGAAGGAAGAGAGGCAGGGCCAAATCCACTTTCAAGAGTGGGAGGACTATTACTTTTCCTCCCCCCTCTTCTGGCACCTCTGTCCTGAAGGCTTATTCAGTCATAGCTCCTTTTGAAATCAAGGTGAGTTTTGAATGAATAACTTCATAGTTGAGCTTTTAAAAATAAACTGTCCACTTGAGACAAAAATGCAAATGATTTTCATAAAAATTGCCAGATATGGTGGGAGAAATGTGAAGGAATAGGGTACAGTTATTTGGTATAAATACCTTATATATTCAAAACACCAACGAAGACATTTCCAAACAGATTAAATATATGTAAGCTTGCAAGAATTAATTTGTATTAAAAAAATGTTAGTCAATTGCATGCACAAATGTATGAAAACATATTTCCATACATAATAATTGAAATTTACAGACACACAAAAATACTTCTTGAGAACCTAAACTAAGTTTTATTTAAGAATATTTACTTTGAATGTTTTGACATGTGATGTTTATAATTTGTCTAGCTCAAGCTTAGTTTTAGAATTTCAATGTCTACTGCCATTAAATAATAATTGCTGGACCCCGCCCCCTGTAATTTCCCCTACTTGTGTGAAAATTAAAGTTGATAAAAATTAGAAATTGTAAAAATTGTAAAAAAAAAATCAAATTTTGCTAAGCCTAAATATACTGTATCCCATGGCACCAAACAAGAAAATTATATGTTCAAATAAGTGTAAGTAGACTCTCTGTTTTGACCCCCACTAGAGCAGATAAATCACCAGTCAGGTTGGAATAGAATGCATCTTATTAAATAACAGGACTTTTTTTTTCTAAGCTGTAGCAACAAATTCCATAGAAAACTATTGTTTTAATAGAATCTACAGTTTTCTAAAAGCACATTTGATCATACCCAAGGTACCCAAGGCTGAACAGAATGGAAATAAAGTGTGGTTTGACAAAGAGGAGAGGTTTTAGAAGTACACAATGCAATTTCTTTACAAAAATATTGACTGCATTTAATGCTGGACTGCGAGCTCCAGAGTTAATTTATCCTTACAATAGGGAAGACCAAAGGTAGTGCAAACATTCCCATTTCTAGAGTAATCCCATATCTAGGTAAAATGATAATTTCATCTCCATACTTATTCAATCTTCAGTCTTTCTTTCTTGCTGAGACTGGTAACGGCCATTACCTGATACTAGGTGATGGACTAAAGCTATTTGTCATTAGGTGATAAAATTCGGTCACTATTGCATAATATTAGAGTCAGTAACCTGAAGGCCAAAGGACCTCTATCCCATAGCTCTGTTCCTTCAGACGTCTGTTCCCCCAAACTTGTACCCAACCTGTTTGCCTCCTTCAGTCTAAAAGGAATGTATAAAAATAACATGTTCTCTATATTTGGTGGTATTAATTACACAAGTTTCATCAGATGTATACTCCACAGGAAGCTGGCTACATGCGATTGTTTTATATAACAAATTCAAATGTCAAATGTACTGAGGAACATCAGAGAGAGAAGGTGGGTGAGATAATATCTTTTATTGGACCTACTTCTGCAAGTGAGAGACACTTCTGAGCTGCACAGAGCTTTTCTTCAAGTCTGGAATAGGCACTTCAAGGATCACAACTAAATGCAAGATGGAGCAGATTATTCAGCATAAGGAGTTAGTACACATTGTAACTCCTGGTATCAGCCCTAGTGGGGATAGAGTGACCCATTAACTCCTCCAAATCTTATGACAAAAAGAGGGATTAGTGGGTTACAGGTTGTTGTAGGGGTGTCAAATTTTGTTTAATCAACTAATCGATGGATTTTCCATCAACTAGTCAATTAGTCAATAAGCGGGGGAGCTGCAGCGGGGTTAGCTCCTGGCCCCAGGAGCTAACCCCGCTGCAGCTTTGCCTTTTAAATGTATTACGAGTCTGGAGGCTCTTAATACATTTAAAGGGCTGGTGCACAGCAAGGGGGACTCAGCACAAGCCAGGCCACCTGATTCCTGGCTCGCTCTAGTTCCCCCTGCTGTGTGTCAACCTTAAATGTAAAAAGGCTGGAGAGCAGCAGGGGGGACCCAGTGTGAGCTGGGAATCAGCTGTCCTAGCTTACGCCGGGTCCTCCTGCTGCACTTCTGCTTTTTAAATGTATTAAGAGCCAATAGGCTCTTAATACATTTAGAAAACAGAGGCGCAGGATCTGGGACTGGGTGCAAGCTGGGAATCAGCTGATTCCTGGCTTGTGCCTGGTCCTCACTATCTCCTTGCCTCCCCTGGAAATGGTGCTGGGGGAACTGGCTTTTAAGCCAGCTCCCCCCAGCACCGGCTCCTGTTCCTTCCCCCCTTGCTACCTCTGCTAGAGACAGCAAAGGGCAGGGAGCAACTAGTCGAGTGACTAGTTGACTATTCAACAAGTTTTTGCTTATCGGATAGTTGACTAGTCGCTTACATCCCTAGGTTGTTGTACTAAGCCATAAATCCAGTCTCTCTGTTCTGACCATGATTTTTAGTGTCGAGTAGAAACATGAATTTAAGCTCCTAGGCTCATTGTTTTAAAGTATTGTGCAGCTTTGTGCAGTGATCAGGTTGTGGCTGTGTTTACACATCATGTTTCCTGTTGCAGCGGACAATGGGTGTGTTCACACCATGGTTACAACCTACACGACTGTCTCAGACCTCACCATGATAAGGCACAATGGCCAGATTCAAAAGGGCAGCCCTTGTGTTCAGGATCGGCGTCAGTGTCGTGGTCGATAGGGTCAGGGTGGCATGGCCTAGTGGCCAGAATCGGAAGTGAGCTACCATCCAGGTGTGCGTTGCAGGGAAGGGGGGTGAAGAGTAGGGACACCCAGCTCCACCCCTATCTAGTAGGTCCCAGCCCAGAGCCCCTTCAGCTGTGGGCATGGTCACCACCTAGTCAGCCGAGATCCTACAGCAATACACTGACTTTGCTTGGGTGCAAGGAACCACTCACTCCCCTCATCCTCATCCCCTGGCCCATTTCCTATCATGAATCCTGAAGCATCATTGAGGTCTCTGAGCTCCTTGGTACAGTCAGCACCTGATGACTAACTTGGCAACTGGTGTCTGGTATGGGCCTCAGGATCTCTGGTTCCTGCACTCAGGAACTGAAGGAGATCCCAAGCTGGAGCCTCCCCCAGGTATCCCAGAAAGAGCGGGGCTTCACTCCTTTATATCAGAGGAGCATTTGGAGCATTTGGTCCAGTCTGGTCTAAGGGGTGGGACTTCTGCCACCCATACTGTGGGATTAACCTTTTCCTGCCTAGTGCAGGGAATGCCCCATCACACAGATCCAGAGTGACTGCTTTGTGACAAACTGCAGCAGGACCTTTGGGTTCACACAACAATGAATGAATAGTACCAGCCTTATAAAATTCTAATCACTCACAGAAAGAAGAATTTTTTTTAAAAAATAGGCAAGCGAGGTAATTTTTCCATCATCATCATTGTCATGGTAATGGATGAGAGAGAAGTTCTTGTGCATGGGCTGTTAAATGTTCGTGACAAATCTGCAAGGCTGGAATAGATTCATGTGGAGTTTTATCATCTGTGACAGATATCTGGATAATAGGCTTCATTTAATAAGTAATCCAAGTATGACTCAAGTAAAAAGCTACTAATGAAAGATAAACATTGTCTTGATGCTATTTAACTGTTTCAGAATACAATGTAGGCGAGAATACGACAAATGAGAAACAGACCATCAGTTTCTGCAGCATTTCGTAGCATGCCCAGAATACAGGTAGGGGCACTCACTGGCTTTTAGGCCTGGTCTACACTTAGCCGCACCATCGATCTACTTCAGCTATGCAAATAGTGTACTCACCGCAGCCTCTTGCGTGCGCTAAGGTTGGTGAGGCTGCTGTCCCGTCGACACTGGCTACTTTTCTTGTCTTGATGGAGTACCAGCGTTGATGGGAGTGCTCTCTGAGATTGACTTATCACACCTACAGCAGACACAATAAATCTATAGCTGGTGGATTGATGGCTGCAGCACCAATCAACTGCTTAGTGTAGACAAGGCCTTAGACATGCTACTGCCTTGGTGACATGGCGCAACTCTCCTTGGCCTTTTATTTTAATGAGAGGCAGGCCTCATGCCACTGCATGTGCTCTGCCTGCTGCAAACTGTGGCAATCTGTATGTTCAGTCATAAAAATCCAGAAATAATAGAACCAAAACTCTATCTGAACTTTAAGAAATTCCGTGTATGTGTCAGAGGGCCTGAAATCACAGAAGTTAGGTTGCTCCCTCTTTGCCTTCAGAAACCTTTCCATAGGGGCTCCATATGGTTCCAGCTTCCTGAGCTTACAGCAGAGGTGGGGAACCTAAGGCCTGGGGGCTGGATGCAGCTCCCAGCTTGTCTGGATCTGACCCCTGAGGCTCCCCTGCATTGGGGAGCAGGCACTTGTGCGCCAGTTCCCCCCCCCACACACACACACCATCCCTCTGCAGAGCTGGAGCACACAAAATCTACTAGCCTGGGCCCCACAAGGTGTGAGGGGAATGTGGAGAATGTCGTTCTCCTCAGTCTGGAGTCGTCTCAGGGAGGGGTGTGTGTGTGTGTGTGTGTGTGTGTGCGCGCGCGCGCCCCCGACTGATTTTTCTGAGTCAGTGACCCCCAGCCCAAAAAAGGTTCCCCATTCCTGGCTTAAAGATTAAGAAAGAAAAAGGGGATGGCCTCCAGATTCCCTACCACCTGCCCCCACAGCCCATATGCACCATTACCTTCCCACAGCCTACTACTCTGTGCTGTGTAAGGAATCCTTTAGGGGAGGGGCTCTAGGAGCAGCAGAGAGCAGTTCTTGGTAGGCTGACTACACTGGAGTTACAATGGATAGTCCGATCTCTGGCAGATCTCTGAGATCCACTCTAGGCACCACCCAGTGAAAATAACATCATTATATCGCCACTGAGTATATTGGATGACTTTTCTCTATTATCTTGATTCTAGTATCAGTTGCCTCTTATAATATCCCAACTGATTATCTGTGCTCTGAAAACATGAGTGCAAGCAATCCACACGTTTTTATTTTGACTTCTACATTGTCCCAAGGCTGCCATAATTCATTGTCTCTGTGTTCTGCTCTTCGCTCAGGTTTTAAATCCTCCTGCAAAAGGTAACAGAACACCATTAGCAATGCGGCAGCCATGAGGAAGGGATGGGACTTGTAATCACCAAGCTATCAAGAAGCCTTAGTTCATATCTAAGCAGTAAGCTGTATCTAAGCTGCTGTTTGGTAATACAAGGAGAGGCACAGCACTGAGCTGTGTCAGAAAAGCAGGTAATGACATCACAATCAGTTTCACTGCCATCCTAAGGAAGCCAAAACCCTGGGTTGTTTGTGGTTGGGGGTGAGGGGAAGAAGGGATGGAAAAGCAAATGGAGCAGGAAGCTGGTGGGGCAACTGAAGCTAGCAAGGAAGTGGGATAGGATGAAAGAAGAGAGGAAAGGGGAAGCAAAGGCGTGGAAGTGTGTTAGAGAGCATAAAGGAATAGCGAAGTGAGCCTAAAAATCTGGAGGTAGGAGGGAAGAATTTTGAAAAGGATGAAGGAAACCTAGCTTATTGCAAATTGCTCCTTCTGCTCATCACAGAAAAAGGTGCTCTCTCAAGAAGGGCCCATCTGGCACTGTAAAGAGGAGTCGCAAGTAGGAAAAATTAAATTAAACAATAAAAGATGAAGGGACTGGAGGCATGTTTCCATGGACATTACAGTAATTCTAGGCTGTATCAATTTAACAAAAAATCAAGAGAAGCATTTTAGGTTCAGCCTAGCATGAAGGAATCCAGGAGACTCTTAACCTGGGGAGTCAAACTAGCAAATCTGTTTGTTTGTTTTTCTTGGACTTCTTTTTCATTCTCTCTCATCTACCCCATTTTATTCTGAAACAACTGCAGTGGTAGAGTTGGTCTCTAGCTAGCTTTGGGTCATAATCTGTGAATTTTGGAATCCAAGGATATAATTCAACAATGAATACCAAACTGAAGCAAATTATTAACTGAGACTCACTTCCCACATCCTTGGGATGACTGAACTGTTTCTCCCAAATCGGACTGGTGTTTGATGAAGTGATGGATTTCTCTGGATTTGCAGTGAAGTCAGGCTTCACATGTATCATGGATGAGACACCTGCATACAGAAAGCACTTTGAAATTGACAGAAACGGTGCTTTTGCTTAGAAGTGGCTATTTTATGGTTATGTACAAACTCCAAAAAATGGTACAGTTGATTATGTATATTTTACATATTTATAATAATGTAAGTTATGGCCCATGGGCCAGATTTGGCCCACCAAATCTGGCATACAACTTGTCCCATCAAGACCCTGAATCTCGCTCTCTGTTTGCTGCAGCCAGAGGCAGTTCAAAATAGCTGGTGGCTCCCTCTAGGTGCCATGTGCCCCTTGGTGGGGGAGAGGGGAGACTTCTGGTGCTGCCCGTGCCTTCAGGCCAGTCATCGCAGCTCCCATTGGCCGGGGAGCTGCGTTGATGGGGCAGGGGCAGTGCCCGAAGCCTTCCCCACTCCCTCCGCCAGGGGCACGTGGCACATGAAGACAGTCTCCAGTCATTTTGAGCAGCCTGGTGCTACAGCAGGCAGGGAGCCTGCTTCAGGGTCCCTGTTGGGCTGCTGTCCAGGAGCTACCTAAGGTCAGAGCCTGCCTCTGGCACCCACTCTCTCCCTCTCCCCAACGCTCTGCTCCAGGTCACGACCCTCTCCTGCCCTAGATCAGGCCTGGGCAAAATACAGCCTGCAAGCCACATCTGGCCCACCACACCACTGGATCCAGTCCGTGGATGCTGTGGGGAGTCCCAAGCAGGCTCCCTGTTTGCCTTGCCCCACCTGCACAGCGCTCAGAAATGTGGCTGTGGGGCAGTTTTTCTTTAAAAACTGTGAGTCCAGAGGGGAGGGGGAAGCTTTAGGAGCTGCTCCCGCCCCCAGCAGAATCCCATTGGCCAGTTTCTGGCCAGAAACTGGCCAATGGGAGCTGCCTGTTTCAATAACAGGCAGACATGAAGCACAAGGGGCTCCAGAGCACCTGGCTGCAGCCTGTGTGGGGGTGGAGCAGGCAGGGAGGCTGATTCAGGAACCCGCTGCTGGCTGGTAAGTCTCCTGGCAGAGCCTACCCCTGGAACCCCAGACCGTCCTTTCCCCAGTCCTCTGCCCCCCACTCCTGCCCCACATACCCAAATCCTCTGCCCCCCTCCTGTACCCATATCCTCTCCCAGATCCGGCACCTCAATCCCCTGCCCCAGATCACAGTCCTGTCCTGCCCTTTACATCTAGGGCCCTTTGCCCTAGATCATCACCCAAATTCTGTGCATACGCAAACACACACCATCCCAGGTCACAACTCCCTCCCAGACTCTGCACCCCCTCTTACACTCCTCCCCCAGGCCAGAATCCTCTCCTGCACCCATACCCTCTCTGTGACCCTGCACCCCACTCCCCCGCCCCAGGTCACAATCCCTCCTTCACTCAAACTCCCTCTGAGACCCCACACCCTCTCCTGTACCTCAGGCCACTAACCTGAGCTTCCCTCTGCACCCAACCTCCATCCCAGACCCCTGCTGTGGGAGAACTCGGAGGGAATCCCATGAAGCTCAGCGATCAGCTCAGCCTTCCCACAACACTGCACTGCGGGATGCTTACCCATATTGCTTTGCTTGATCTGTTGACTAGGTGCTGGCAATGTGACAACAATTGGGAGGCAGAAAAACTTGTTTGACAGTTTTCAATTTTGGCAACTTTTACGTGTCACCAGCACTTTTGTCACCAAACCTTCCCAGTGTAGACATAGTCTACAGCACAGAGCCGAAATGCATGGCTGCAGAGTACTCACTTATGGCTGATGTGCTGAATAATGTGTATTCTCTTCTGTGCTACATGTGTGCTGCAGTGGTAACACTGGATCCAAACACATCCATAAATGTGGATCCCATGGCCCTTTCCCTGGCTGCTCTCAACACCATCTTCATCACTGAGCTGGTGTGAAGAGCCATTCCACAGCAGACAGGGTAGTGGAGGCAACAGAACCACCTGCACAGCCCTAACACAGAGCTAATGAGGTGGGCATCACGCCATGTGACTTTCACCATAAAATATTTAGTAGTCCAAACACTGTCCTCCTAAGCCACAGAACATGATTAATAACCTGTAGAAAATAGTGATGTCCTTTTCTGCAGATCTTCTTGTATTTTCAGGAGTACTCTCTCCTGCTCCAGGGCTTCTATGTACTTGGAATAAGACCAGGAAACCTGCAAGAACCATTTTCAAACATCAGCCTCTGTACCATGTGACTGGTAGTTGATGGTCTATTTCAGCAGCAAGAGTGCTTGTTTATGTTAATACAATACCAGCTTTCTTGCAGTTGTAGAAGTTATTGAAAGGGAGAGCTGTGCTATTAAATACTGAAATTGCAAAACAATTCCCTGACAAGATGTGAATCACAAAGCAATGAGAGGTGCAATTCAGAAAAGTCTGACAGATTGGATCTTTATCTTAATGTTTTCAGGTCTCAATTTTCTTTCACTCTTGTTTTCTTCATGCCACAACTCCCTTTTCTCCATGCCACAACTCTTCCTTTACTCTCCTTAAAACACTGCAGAGTAAGAGGAGGAGGGGAAGGGAAGAGTGCTTATTGAAACTTCACTGAACCTAAAAACATGATTTGGATTTTGGTTGGTTTGAAATTTTTGAATGAAGTTCAAGCTGGTCTATATTCCAAACTATATTCCAAACTATATATAGTTTGATATATAATGTATATCATTTACACTATAAACCATCACTTTGTATTCAGAGGCTTCTGTGCTCATTCCTTCTGTTTTTTTTTTTAATTACTATTCCCCTGGCATTATAGCCTTCCCTCTCATCCCCTAGATTTCAATAACCCCTGTCTTTTGGAAAGTTCAGATATGAATCTGAAACTTTATTGCCTTGAGCTTATCTCAAGTGTAAATCAGTGCTACCCCCACTTCTAAACTCAGAAGACCTCAAGTTGTTAGCAATACTCCCAGCATCTAAAAATAATAATTAAAAAAACTATCAAAAGGGGGCAAGTCAGGCTTTAAACCTGAAAAGTGAATATGGCAGGAATGAGCAGTTCTGTAAGAACCTTGCAACAGTAGCATGAGAAGCCAATACTCCGCTTTCACTTTACATCAGCACCCTGCCTTACTTTTCTTCCTTCAGGCAGATGGGGGTGTGGATATCTGTAGCAAGGTATTTTAGTACTCACCTGTCGTCCATATCCAGCTGCAGATGAAGGTGTTCCTCTACTCACACTGATCGAATCTACAGAAAAACTGTCTGATAAGCTGACGACTTTTTTCATTTGCTGTTACCAATAGAAACAATTCTTTGATTAGCTGCAAATAATCTCAGCTGAGCTGGGGTGAATAAGGTCAGAGAAGAGGACACTGTTGCATTTCAGCTGACACATGCAATATCACCTAGCACACAAGCATATTTTGTACAGAGCTTTCTAATGCCCAGTTTTGTAGTTCGTCATTTTTGCATGCTAATAAGATTTTAGGTTTTATAGGTATTTCTTTACCCAACTCAAAGTTTCTTCCACATGAAACTTCTGCCAACCATTTTCACTGTGAACAGTTTCCATGTACTTTGATCTAGTCTTCTTTGAACTAGGAGTACATGAAACTCATTCACCAATGGTGAATGCATGTCAGTAGATTTCACATGGACAGTTAGTTCACAGCAGGCTAGAGCAGAATAGATTGACATCCAACTTGATGCAAACTAAAACCTTGTGTAGACAAACTCATCATCTAGACTTTTAATGCCAGAAGGGACCATTGTAACTATCTAGTCTGACCACCTATATAAACAGGCCACAGGTCTTCCCTGAATAATTTCCGTTTTAAATCCAATAGCCCTGGATGAACTAGAGCAGATATTTTGGAAAAACATCCAATCTCAATTTAAACATTTTCAGAGATGGCAATGGAGAGTCCATCATAACCCTTGACAAAGTCTTCTGGTGGTTAACTGTACATGTTTTTTGATGTCATAATAATACTTCTATTATTAATAATGCTTCCATCTGAGGAACTCAATGTCCTTTACAAACATTGATTGATTAACCCTCGCAACAATTCTTGAGGCAGGTGCTACCCCCATTTTGCAGGTGGCACGAGAGAAGTTAAATGGTTTTCATGTTGTCACATGGCAGAGATGACTATATGTTGCACTGGCACAAAGCAGTACCACTTGATCCACAAGTCAACCACGGTAGGATTTTAAAGCAGAAATTGGTTAAACATCAGCAATGCATTCATGTAACATCTTCTCTGCCTCTAAACTTGGAGTTCCTGTTTTCTACATTTTTTAGAATTTTCATAAGATTTTATTTATCTTTCTCCCCTCACTATCCTAAAATCCTGGAAATTAAAGTTAATTGTAATTTTTCCTATCCACTAAAAACTGTAAGGGTTTATAAAATGGTGATTAAACTACAGCTTTTAGTTAAAGTTTTATGATCTAAAATGGGAAGATCCTGTTTCTGCTAGACACTCAGCAGAACTTCCATGGATAAGAAAAGCTCAGCACTTGACAGGATCTAGCCCAAATTGTATATTTGTGCAAGAGGCTGAAGAGAAGAAGGAAAACTGAAACACAGGATTGTCCTTACTCGGTAGAGGATGGGGGAAGAATGAGCACAGAATTAAAACTAAAACTAATTGAGACTTTTCAGCCAAGCTTTGAATGCATTTCAGGTTTAAGATTTTTTTAAACTGTTTTTGTAAGTGGAGTGCAGCTGCATATGCAGAATTATTGGCAATTTATAGAGTGACTAACACAAACGGGAATATAGAATGTAGCATATACAGCCTAATGCCTTACCCAGAAGCAAGTTGCTGGGGCTTGGGCATGGGTAGATGGGCGAAAAAGGAGGGACTAAAGCAGCTCCCCTAAAGTCTGCAACTTTCACAAAATCTACTTCATCCCAATGGCTGAAATATGGCATGCCAGTGAATCCACTGGCCCTGCTATGGCCTGCCTTCACCCCATGACCACTCAACCCAGCAACAGCCACCCAGGGACTGTGCACTGAGCCGGACCTTGCACTGGACAGAAATGACGCAACTCATGTATAGCTCCCCTGTTTCCAGACCCTGTACATTGGATTCATTGCCACAGGGTCATCAATCGCCACAGATGAAGTAACTGGATTTACCTCTAACAGTGAGTGGCACATACACAGAACATTAAAATATTCAACTAATGTTAAAAAGAGATTTTACTCAGGCATCAACTTTTCCTTGCTCCATAAGAATTTCCACTTCTACATGGGACTTTCTTTGTGCTATAGAAGGGCTAGAAAGTTTTAGGTTTTTTTTACTCCAAACTCCATTCAAACTATAATCTTCAAAAAACACCACACACCCTAGAGCAGTGGTGGGCAACCTGCAGCCCAAGGGCTGCGTGGGCCTCATCAGGTTCTATGTGTGGCCTATAAGCCATTGTTTACCACTGCCCATAGGTAGTGTTGCCAGATTCTGCTGGTTTCTGTCCATGTAGCATTTTTCCTACTGGAATGACTAAAGTGACACGCATATAAAACAAGGGCATGTGAAGTGAGGTGCATGCTAATTGCACACAACATTGACTGTGAGAGCTGTGCACTCCCTCTGCATCCAATCAAAGTGCTGCTACGGTTCAACTGGCACACCCGCAAATTCTAGGGATGCAAGCACAGTTAGCAAAACTGCCCTATCCCTAGAGACTGTCTCAGTCAAGACAATCTTGCGGCCCAGTGAGATGAAGGAGAGACACTCATGTGGTCCACTCAGTAGCCTAGGTTGCCCATCGTTGCTCTACAGGGACGGAAAAGTCTGCTTTTACTGAGGCGCAGACACAAACATGCACTACCTATCCACTCTTTATCCATGCCCATGCCCAAAGCCTTGTAGGCATTTCAGTGGGGAGGCGATGTACTCTGGAAGAAAGAGTGTGAGTTGCGGGGTTCAGTCTTGGCTTGATATGGAATAACCCTGGACAGTTGGGAAAGTCACAGCATCTCTCCGAATCTCGATTTCTCTATCGATAAAGGGGATAATAATACTTATCTAGCTACTCATTGGCTACATCTACACCAAGAGTTTTCTCGGCAAAAAATATGCTAATGAGGGACTTATTTGCATGAGTCATGATCTCATTTGCATATTTTTTGCCGATCCATTTTTGCACTAGGGTTTTTGCGCAAAAACAAGCAGTGTGGATGTTTTCTTTTTGCGCAAAAAACCCTTTTTCCACAAAATCCTTATGCCCCAAAAAAGGAGGTATACTGATCTTGTGGAAAAAGGGGGTTTTGCGCAAAAAGAAAACGTCCACACTGCTTGTTTTTGTGCAAAAACCCTAGCACAAAAACGGATCGGCAGAAAATATGCAAATGAGATAGCGTCTCATGTAAATGAGTCCCTCATTAGCATATTTTTTGCAGAGAAAGCTCGTAGTGTAGACGTAGCCATATCGTTCTCATCACTGCAGTATCTATTTGTACAGTACTCTGAATAAAGTACAATGCTATATAAATGCTAATTAGAAGACTTGAAGGTGTAATACTTTATTTGCTCTTAAAGGGACACACACAGAGACCTCACATTTGGACCAACATTTAGATTTTGTAAAAACAACCTTTCAAACAAAATAGCAACAGAATGTTTTCTATATTTCAAAAACAAAATTTCAAGAGAAATAGCTTCGCAAACATTCCCCTATCGTAATTACATTCCAAAAACAGCCTACTTCTAGTAGTTCATGAGAAACTAACTGCTCAGATTAGAAACTGTCCACTAACAAAAGTGAAAATGAGTAGTCTAATAATTTCATTGTCAGCACTGAGGGAAATGCAAAAAATAAGCAAAAAGGATTAAGAGTGAATCCTGCATCAGTATTTTTGTTACATATGCAAGGAACCATGTTGATTTTAAATATAATTTGCTTCCTGATCATAAACAGCGAAGCATGGCATACTGACTGTGACAGTATGTGATACAAGGCTTTCCTGTTATAAGTCAGTGGCGTAGCAAAGAGGGGGCGGGGAGGGGCAGTTGCTCCCGGGCGCCACTCTAGGGGGGACACCAATTTAGTCCCCCTCTGCTCTCCCTGTCATCCCTTGGCTCGCCTGCTCCACCTCTACCCGCCGCCACTGGCTGGAGCCTCCTCCCTACCTCTCCACCTCCAACCCAACCCTCCTCCATCTCCACCAGCAGGTTAGTGCATGAGGAGGCCAGGCTCCAAAGTGGAGGGGGCAAGGGAAGATGCAGTACAAGCTCCTCTCCCCCCTCCCCAGGATCGGGCTCAGCCATGTGCCAGGTTTGCCCCTGGGTGCATAACACCCTTGCTATGCCTCTGTTATAAGACGCCCCGCTATCCATCTGTTCCACACTAAAGTCATTGATGATTGTAGGAACTGATGCATTATAAGTCTTCCCATTCCCCACTCTTAAATTGTGCAAAAAAAAAAAAATTGTACAAATGGAAGTCAGCCGTGGGAAAAAAATTCCCCACTTTAAGTTGTTTTGCTATAAGTCCAAGTTTTTTGGAACTTATCTTGGACTTAAAGTGAGGACGGCCTGTAGTGCAATTCTATGTGCAATTGTCAGTTTTACATATGCAGCAAGAAATGAACAGAAATATATTTCCACCCTATTTAAAATGAGGGAAGACATATGCTTCAATCCTTCAAACACTCTGTAAACACACAATTTAAGCATATGCATGAGTTTTTGCAGGATTGGAGCCTACTCCAAGTAGTAAATTTAACCTAAGCCCTGCATGCTTACAAAAGACATTTAGGACCTGATCCAAAGCCCACTGAAGTCAATGGAAATCTTCTCATAGGGGAATTTTTAAATTTTACTCTGCTGAAAAATGTGTTTAGGGTGTTTCAGCCTCTCACCTTTCCGAGTGCAAGTCTTTCTTCTGTTGTTTTTCTTTTCACTTTTTGTGCCTTCTTTTCCTTTTTTCTTTCCAAAGCAGGCAAAATTTTCTCATCGGTCAAATTGCTTCGAAATTCACAAAATTTGGGCCAAAATTTAAACAGAAGAGCAAAAATAGTCATCTAAGCAGAAAGAAAAGGAAGTCTAACATGACTATGTTAAGAAAACAGAGTGCACTGTAAAAATAAATGTAGTTTACCATAACAATGCAATAGCTATTTCCTTTTTAGTACATAGCACATTTCCTCCCACATATTGTTTCCTGACATTTCAGTCCAGCTTTGCTCTGCACATGCTTCTCATCAGTATGTTTGTTATTGGTGAGAAATATTCCTAAAACACTTTTAAAAGACACTCTTTTTTTTTTTTTTTACATTTCCCTAAACAATTGTTTGCATTAATGAAAACATCCATCTTTTTTTTAAAGTATTCTTTATAAAATATTCACCGCTTGGATTGCTTTTTATACCACTCTTCTGCTTACGTATTCCAAATATTCTATTCATCAGGGAGACCGCTTTGTTTTTTTCCTCCTTAAGAGAAGGGAAACTTTTTTTTTTGGCCTCTGGAAAAGCTCTTAAACCACATTAGAGATCTATGAGCAAATCTTGAATAATTTTTAAATGATATAATCTCTCCTGGGGTCTTTTCTGAACTGGAATAAGAAAATAAAAAAAGCTATCAGAGAGGTTCAATGCATATTTTTTGACACGCTGTACTAAGGCATGATATTGCTGAGAGTCCTGTATTGTCACTTGACTTCAATGGGAGTTGAGGGTATTCATCACCTCGCAGAATTAGAGCTAATGTGCTCACCTAGTGATATTTGATAAGACTGTCAGTCATCATACCATTGTGCCAAATTCTTCCTTTAGTTCAGGGGCAGGGAACGTTTTCTGTGTTGGGGGCCACTGACTCACAGAAGAATCAGTCGGGAGCCACACACAAATGAAAAGCAAAAAAAGCAAAAAACCAAAACTCCTCTCAGATGTGGCCCCCGACTGAGAAGCAGAAGACACTTCTCATATTCCCCTCCCATACTAGAATCTAAGGGGGCCCAGGCTAGTAGATTTTGTGTACTCCAGCCCCATGGTGGGGCAGAAAGGGGGCTGAAGTGCCAGTGCAGGCTCCCCAATGCTGGGGGGGGGGCCTTGAGACTTGGGGGCCAGATCCAGGCAAGCCGAGGGCTGCGTCCGGTCCCCTAGCTTGAGGCTCCCCACGCCTGCTTTAGTCCCAGGCTGTATTTTATACAAGCTGGGCCTTTAAATCAGCTTCTTCCCTTATCTTACAATCTGTATGAATCCTTCTGCATTTCAAATTATTCACCTCATGATTTGAACGTTTTATGCATTTGCATTAGTAGACCTTAAAAAAAGAGGTGGGGCAGTTTGGTGGAAAAGAGGGAAGAACACAGCTACATATTTTTGAGGAATAGTAGTATAAAAGGTAATGGTGCTAGAAGGTAAAGCATGTGGGTTTACAAATGACCATATTTGGTCTGTGCAGCAGAATGAGCAGAGAGCGAAAAAACCTGTTCAGAGCCTGTTCCTATCACACAGACCTTCTGAAGAAAAGAGTGCAGGGAGGCAGAATTTGCAGTAAGTTATAAGCTGCTTTTGTGTTTTGCTAATGTCTAGAATGTTTTTACATGTACTTCAGTGTTCCTCAAACCCCAAACTTTGGTCCCTATAGTAACTATTAACATCAGCCAATTCAGGAAAATGGAGCAGTAGGTCTAAACAAACAAGAACTACTAATGCAGAGATAATCATTCCTTCCCAGGGTAAAACCAGCTGAAAAAGGATCAGACAATATACTAGTGATTAACAATATTCAGAGGTCTTGCTTCCATTTTGACCCCTTACATTTCAGAATAAGGGTTAGTATAATGGGTCAACTTTGTGCCTGCTATGATTTATGGATTACAAAAACTGTGCCCGTAATAACAGAGACATCTTGAAAAATCAGGCACAATATTTCTAACCACATCTGGTACTGTTTCTCTCTACCCATTCCCGTTGTCTTACCTGGGCCTCTCTGAATACATATGGGCCTAGTTCTCTCCTCTGCTCTATAATCTTCTGCGCTTGCTCTGGTGGGATGTCAATTTGCAGAGCTGGTGGAATTGTGGAATTAATAAAGCAGTTGATGATAGTTGTGATCTTCTTCTGGATAGTAGCATCATCACAATGAGAATGGCACAAGTCCTGAAGAGTGGGAAATGTGGCATACAGTGAATGTATTACTCACCAATAACTAGCCACTCAGTCCTGTACAAAAGCTAAGCAAGCTGAAGAACATCAGTTATATGCAAATAATTATGATATATCACACAAATACATACACACCCTTGACTGGGATGCAACAGAATTCTTGCACTGACTTTTTAAACAACAAATGGCATGAAAAAAGGCCAATGACGTACTAAGTTGCATACTTGCATTCATGGAGCAGAGATGATGTTCCCTATATGTGCTTCTGGTGAGGCTGTGCAAGTGATATCCTAGGTGTGCATGTTATTGACAAAATAACATGTTCCAAACACAAATGAAGGCATGAGAAGGATTGATGTAAAAAAAGGCTGGACTAACTAGGGGTAGCATGGTGAGTTGTAACTAAAGGGGACAAGGAGAATCCCTACAAACATTGAGACAAGAATGATTAGGATGGTCTAAGGAACTATAACCAGGAGTAATGGAATGAAATTAAGAAAGGGAACAATTTAGGCTCCCAGTAAAACCTTCCTGATACTGAGATCTACCCGACTGCATTATAGTTTCCCAAAACCCCATGGTTTAGAATTATTAAAAGTAGAGTGGACACAGCTCTAAGCAGGAGGTCATTTGCAAGAGTCTCATTCCTATGATCCTGTAATTCTGACAAAACCCGTGACGGAAAGCAGGAGCTGTGTATTCAAACTCTGATGAATTGCAGTGGCACCGTTAACCTGTGAGAAAATGTTGTAAAGAACTATCTTTAAATCCTTTGATACACACTTTCTTTCTATGTAGGAATCCTAGCATCCCCTAGTATTATAGAATCATAGAATATTAGAACTGGAAGGGACCTTGAGATGTCATCAAATCCAGTCCCTTGCCCTCACAGCAGGACCAAGCACCATCTAGATCATCCCTGACAGATGTGTGTCTAATCTGCTCTTAAAAATCTCTAATGATGGAGATTCTATAACTGGGCTACTCAACTTTGGAAGACCCAGGGGCCACAATGATACTCACAGCACGTGCCAAGGGTCGCAACTTAAATGTGGTTGCATATACATGAAAATGTATATGCAAATAGCTTCTTTCACACAATGTCCCGGTGCTCCCAGCACTTCCTCCCTGGGGGCTCGAACCGCTGACACCCTGTACCTGTCTGTTCCAGCCAGCCCGTCCGCTTCCGTCTTTCAATGCTCATCCCTCCTGAGAGATGCCTTGCTGTTGTGGAGACTTTTTTCCAGTGGAGGCCATGTTCAAAGAATCCCACTTGCAGGCTATGTGTTGACTAGCCTTGTTCTGTAAGCTCCCTAGGCAATTTATTCCAGTGGCAAACCACACTGACAGGGAGTTTTTCCTAATGTACAACCTAAGCTTCCCTTGCTGCAATTTAAACCCATTGCTTCTTGTCCTATCATCAGCTGTTAAAGAGAACAATTTTTCTCCCTCCTTTTTGATATTTGAAAGCTGTTAATGAATCCCAGATTGATGTTTGCATTTTTGCAACAGTGTCACACTGTTGACTCATATTTTGCTTATGGTCCACTGTGACCCATAGACCCCTTTATGCAGTACTCCTTCCTAAACAGTCACTTCCCATTTTGTATATATGAAACTGATTATTCCTTCCTAAGTGGAGCACTTTGCATTTGTCCTTATTGAATTCCATCCTATTTATCTCAGACCATTTCTCCAGTTTGTCCAGGCCATTTTGAATTAAAACTCTATTCTCCAAAACACTTGCAACTCCTCCCAGCTTGGTAGCATCCACAAACTTTATGTGTGTGCTATTTATGCCATTATCTAAATCTTTGATGAAGATATTGAACTGAACTGGTCCCAAAACTGATACCAAGGGAACTCCACTTGCTAAGCCTTTCCAGCATGACTGTGAATGATTGATAATTACTCTCTGAGAATGGTTATGCAACCAGTTATGCAGCTGCCTTATAGTAGCCCCATGTAGATTGTATTTCCCTAGTTTATAAGAAAATCATGCAAGACTGTATCAAATGTTTTAATAAAGTGTAGGTATACAACATCTACCACTTCCACCTTATCCACAAGGCTTGTTATCCTTTCAAAGAAAGCTATCAGGTTGGTTTGATTTGATTTGTTCTTTACAAATACATGCTGACTGTTATTTTTCGCCTTATTATCTTCCACATATTTGCAAATGGATTCCTTAATTATTTGCTCTATCATCTTTCCTGGCACAGAAGTTAAGTGTATCACAGTCCTTAAAAATCTCTGTTAAGATGCAGCAAGCACTCTAAAGAACTTGTGGGAGTAGATCTGACTGAGCGCAAGAATTTGGGTTAACTTCTGATAAAGGAATGTGTGTTGCAACTTGATCTTTACTTTAAAAAAAATTAAACCCCAGAGTTTTTAACAAGATATTTTGTAATTTGGAGAACTTTTTTTTTTATTATTAATACTTCTTTTAATGTTGTGAAAGAAAAATGATAATTACAATGAGAAAAGATAAACACATGTTTGAAAGGACAATAGAAAACAATATTCAACATATCATAAAATAATATGCTTTCTCTTACTCATTTATTTGAATGTTTTTACATCCTAAATCACAGAGGAAAGAGAAACAAGCCATAGGATATACAAGGAAAGATGAGAGGCAGAACATAAGGTAGCAGGCAGAAGAAAAATCCCACAGTTTAATATTTATTCATATTTGTTTTAAAAGCCATTTCTTCCAAAAATGTCCTGCCAATCTGCCATGTGGTAAGGAGCACTGCAGAAGTCAATTTCCACAAGGAGTTCTGTTTGCAAATCAATGGTACAATATGATTCAGACAGTGCAGGCAGGAACCATGCAAAGTTCTGCACACAGCTTTTGGCAATGGTCCAATAGTACATCCTGACCTGCAACAGGCCTATTAGTTTAGTCCTTGGCATATACGAAGAGCAACAGCCGCCAATCGTGCCAAATTGTGTGTGTGTATAATTATGGTCAGACTGTACTTTTCTTTGTTAGACAGGAAAGCAAATAAAATTAACATAAATGGAGGGTAAAACAATGGCTGTCTTCATAGACTATGCGCATAAAAAAATACTTCAAATTGGAGCTCACTGTTCTCCATAATGTAGCTCAGGAGAGCCACAAACCCACACAAATATCTGACATTTGTGTGTGGATTTTGGCCTCCCTGCTACTCCCAGTTCTGGAGTAACAAGTGAATCACTATCACCTAGTCTTAGCTAGAGTCTCAGTTCTGCTGTGCCTCCTGAACCAGCTAACCTTGGGAAGCACTTAGGGTCCAAAAATTTCCAAGTCCGATAAGTCAGCTCTGCTCTTCTGTGGTGACAAGTAATATTCCTGAGTTAACATGTATTTATGATGGATAAGCAAATGGCCAGCAGTAATTTGGCCAGCAGTAATTACTGGCATCATTAGTATCTCATTTATTTTTTAAAATAAAACCTCGAAACATGCAAACTAAGCTCGCGGCTTGTCTTCATTCTCCCTCCTGCTCTTTTTTTAGCCCTGTTATAATTAAGGCCTTCACAAGTTCATTTGGCAGAGTTCCATAGGTTGTTGTGTGTTGTGTGAGGTCCTTCCTTTTGTTTTAAACCTGCTGCCTAATAATTTCATTGATCCCCTAGTTCTTGAGTTATAAGAAGTAGTAAACAATGCTTCCCTATTTCCTTTCACCCCACTAGTCATGATTTTATAGACTTCTATCGAATTCCCTCTTAGTCGTCTCTTTTCCAAGCTGAAAAAGTCCCTATCTTATTAATCTCTCCTCATACGGAAGCTGTACCATACCTGTAATCATTTTTGTGATCATTTTCTGACTTTTTTCCAATTCCAATATAACTTTTTTTAACCCATCTACATGCAGTAGTCAAGATGTGGGCGTACAATGGATTTATATAGAGGTAATAAGATATTCTCTTATTATCTATCCCTTTCTTAATGATTCCCAACATTCTATTAGCTTTTTTGACTGATGCTGCATATTGAATGGATGTTTTCAGAGAACGATCCACAATGAGTTCTTGCATGGTAACAGCTCATTTAGCTCCCATCATTTTATATGTAGAGTTGGGATTAGGGATGTTAAAATGCAGGTAATTGGGTAACTGTGTAACCACTGAAAATTTCAGTGGTTACATGGTTAACAACACCGAGTGGCAGTGAGCTCCCGTTGTGTACCATCTCCCGCCTGCCACCCTGCTCCCAGATGATACAGAGGCAGCAGTGCAGGGTGGCACTTGGGAGCCTGGGAGCTGGCTTTTAAACTGGCTCTTGACGTGCACCACCTCCTGCCTGCAGCCCTGCTCCTGGGGAGCTGGCTGCTGCCCCTGTACTGCTGCCTCCGATACAGAGCCAGCAGCGCAGGGTGGCAGCCGGCTTCCCAGGAGTGGGTTGAGAGCCTGTGTGTAACTGTGAATGGTAACAGATAAGCACAGGCTTATTGGTTAACCTTTTACATGTTTATACTTTAAAATTCCTAGTTGGGATTATGTTTTCCACTGTGCATGACTTCGCATTTATCAACATTGAATTCTGGAATTTCATCTGCCATTTTGTTGACCAATCACCCAGTTTTGAGAGATCCCTTTGTAGCTCTTTGCAGTGCTTTGGACTTCACTGTCTTGAGCAGTTCTGTCTAATCTGCAGATTTTGCTAGCTCACTATTTACCCCCTTTTCCAGATCATTTATGAAAGAACAGTATTGGTCCCAGTACAGATCCCAGGGGGACACCACTATTTACGGCTCTTCGTACCGAAAACTGACCTTTGGGTCCTCCTGTCTTTTAACCAGTTACCAGTTCATGAGATGACCTTCCCCTATATCTGATGACTGCTTAAGCAAAGTAGGAGCTTTTGGTCAGTGTCAAAGGCTTGTCAATGGCTTTCTGAAAATCTAAGTTCACTATATCCACTGGATCCCCCTTGTTGACCCACTCAAAGAATTCTAATAGATTGGTGAGACTTGATTTCCCTTTACAAAAACCATGTTGACTCTTCCCTGACAAATCGATCCTGGTGCTCTCCATAACACAGGCAGGACTTGCTTCCTGCTAGCCCTCCGGTGTAGCTCCATTAAAGTCAATAGAGCTATGCTCACCTATTGCAGTGGAGGATCTGGCCCAGAGGACAACTGACAAGTTGGGAGAACCAACTCAGATTGCATATTTCATGAACACTTACCCTTGGTAAACTTTTTTCAGTATTGTATATAAAACATTTCTTACAATGGGATATGTCTACACTACAGCGTTATTTCGAAATATCTTATTTTGAAATAACGCATCTACACACAAAATGCATTTTGAAATAGCGTTTTGCTATTTCGAAGTAGCACGTCCACACTGAGTGGACGCTGAATCGCATTTAAGGCCGGCTGGAACCAGGTCCAGCAGGGCATCAGGTCAGGAATTACTTTGTGTGGCTGCTGCCTGAGGCTATCTGAGGCCTGTGCTTAAAGAGACAGCCAGTTCTCAGATTTCCCTGCTTGCTTGCCTACCTCGCGGAGGGACAGCAAAACATTTTGTCTCTGCGTGCTCTGGTTGCTCTCACTCGGGACACCACAGCACTCTGCAACATGGAGCCAGAGCTGCCCCTGGGCACTCTGGTGCTTCTCGTGGATGCGTTGCTGCGAGCCTGACTGCACTTTCTGCAGGCTGCCATCCGGGAGGTCCATCGGGGGTCTGTCAGTATCCAGGAGGCCCTGCGGGAGAGCTTCCATCCTGAGGAGCACTAGGAGCCTCCCTGGGGGCTTGTGCCTCATTTCTACCTCACGTCCTTCCACTTACCTCTCCCTAACCGCCCTTCCTAATGTCAAATAAAATACATGTATTTTCATAAACACAAACTCTCTTTATTTAACAAAACTGGGGGGGGAATGAAACTCTGGTGAGACTGGGGAAAGGAGGCGGGAGAGAGGAGGCGAGAGGGTGGGAGAGGGGAGGGGGAAACCTGGGAGGAGGGAGCTGGAAGGGGGAAGCAAAGGAAAGACGGGGGAGGGGAAGCTCAGGGCTCAGGGTTGGGGGTCTCCCCGGACCAACTTGATTTTCATGCAAACCTGCTCCTGGATTCGCATGTGGCCTGGTGGCCAGGCTGGCAGCTATCCTGACATAGATGGCTGCGTTCCTCTGTCTAGTGCAGAGATCATGGACATTGGGGGCATCCCCCCCAAACCTGAAGAAAGTCCATGATTTTCACCCTGGACCAGGAAGGCGCCCGCCTTCTCTGGGCCCTGTCAGGCTCGTGGGAGCTGGCAGACTGCTCCTGGGGAGCAGTGGAGGGCTGGCTACCAGTGGCTTGCTGGCTCATGTTTTGGGGCCACTGGGTCAGGAGCAGTGACTGCTGGCTCTGGGCTGGCAGGCTTGGAGCTGGCACAGGCACTGTGGCCAGAGTCAACCCCTTTAAGGGCTCTGGGGATGGGGGGAGGGAGAGGAGTGTCTTGGTTGAGGCTGGAGTGGCCACCAGGGCACCCTGGGAAGGCTGGAGGCCCCCTATTTCGATATAAGTATCTACACAGCACTTACTTCGAAATAGCTATTTCGAATTTGGAGTTATTCCTCGTGGAATGAGGTTTACCAAATTCAAAATAAGCGCTCCGCTATTTCAAATTAATTTCGAAATAGCGGTTTGGCTGTGTAGACACTAGGAAAGTTATTTCGAAATAACGGCTGTCATTTTGAAATAACTTTGCTGTGTAGACATAACCTCAGGGAATACTATTTGGAACTATAATGCCACTATAACAGTGGCCTCCAACCTTTTTGCACCAAAGATCACTTTTTGAATTTAACGTCAACCCAGGATCTATCCCACCCCTTCCCTGAGATTCCAACCCCTCCCAAAGCCCTGCCTATTCTACCCCCCTTGCTCTCTCACACCCTCACTTTCATCTGGCTAGAGTATGGGGTTGCAGGGATGCTGCACTCTTCACTCCCTCCCCCACCCCAATACTTTGGAAGGGAGTTTAGGTGCAGGCTGGGGCTCCAGGCTGGGGCAGAGCGTTGCATGCAGGACAGGATGAAATCTGTGGGCTCAGGCAGGGAGTTGGGAGCTAGCTCAGGGAGCAAGGTGCAGGCTGCAGCCAGGAAGCACTTACTACAGGTGGCTTGCGGTTGGCAGTTCAGCAAGCTCAGGCAAGCTGCCTCTGCCTGGCCCTATGCTGCTCCCGGAAACAATGGCTGGCTGAGTTCAGGCACTCCCTGTGTGCAACCCATGGAGGGAGAAGAGAAAAGGGGGTCTCCATATGCTGCACTGAAGCCTGGAACCTGCAAGTGCTGCCCCCATTTGCCAGTTCCCAGCCAATGGAAGTTGGAGTCAGAGGCAACACAAAGCTGCCCCTTCCCTCTCGCTTCCCAGAGGCTGCAAAGACTTGAACTCAGTCAGCCAGCTGCTTCCGGGAGTAGGGGCCAGACAGGCAGAAACAGACTACCTGAGGATCACAATCAACTGGCAGAGGCTCCAGGATCTCCCAGTAGATCACAATTGATGGGGTAGTGACCATTTCTCTATAACCTGAATAAACATTTTCAGTATGCCCACTGTGTTTTGTACAGCACAGTGCACATCAATGTTCAACATATAAATGATAATGGCATTTTTGACATGAGTTAAATTGATAGTATCCCTGCAAATGTCATGATTCTATAATGTACATAAGCACAAAAGAATGTGGGTATGAAATTATCAGTGAATTTAAGCTATTTTCCATAAGGAATGGAGGATCTGCACAGAGGAAAGAGCAATAAAGCAGTGAAGCAGGTGGCATTAATGTTGACAGTAAATTGCATCAATGCACTATAGTTAAAAGTCTCCCAAAGTATGTTAATGGATATATACTTTTAAATCTGCATGATACTCCCTGCTCACATTATAGCCCCATACCTTATATTTCTGAACCTCTTGCCAGAAGAGCACTCCATTTTCCAGTAAATCTCCTTTCAAAGACACAAAGCGCTGAAACTGTAACGCTGTAACTGGATTCAACAATGCTTTACGGAACATAATTATTTCTCTAGATGAAGAAACCCACTTATTGTCCACATGCTGTCAAAAGGAAAAAAATGCACTGAATAAACTGTTTCAAAAAGCAATAACAAAAGCATTAGTTAGGGTAAACTGTCTGATTCTTATCTTTGCACTGACTCTAACTTTCAGTAGTTTACGACAGGGATACAATAGAACTTGGCAATCTTTCTTTTCTTTCTCCTTTCTTTATTCTTTCTTTCTTTTTTATTTGTGGTTGGTTAGGGCAACATTTTTTGGAAAGGACGGACGAGCAAGGAAATGGAAACAACAATTATGATTAATTATGGCAACCGGCTATGTTTTAGGGAACAGTTTGAGTTCTGTACAAACAAACAACAGCAACAAAGAGAAAGGAACAGACAAACCACATTGCTAAAAACTCTAAAATGCTTTTGACATGGACCCCACTAACAAAACCAATTTTGAATGTGTTCCCATGATCACCAACAGAAGCTGGAGAGTTTGCTGTTTCTGGAATGAATTCTATAAATAGTAAAATATGATTTAAAGTCATCAAGACATTTTGGGAAAATTCATGCTTCAAAATAGATAGTGAAACAGAATGCATGAAAGCGTGAGCTAAGAGAGAAGCCAGAAGGGGTAGAGAAAGAAAGACAATTTATGCAGAAGTTCCTTTGACAGGACGTTTAGAATGGAAGTCAATCTTCAGGCTATGTCTACACAGCAGTTTTCTTGCGGAAGAGGATATGCAAATGGTGCGCTCATTTGCATATCTTCTTCTTATTCTTTTTGCAGAAGAGGTTTTGCCGCTAAAAAGCCTCATGTATACGGGGCCATTTGTTGGGAGAAAACCCTTTTTTGCAAGATCCCTTATTCCTCAAAAATAGAGATTTACGAGATCTTGCGAAAAAGGGTTTTTTTTCCGACAAATGGCCCCGTCTACCTGGGGCTTTTTAGCAGCAAAACCTCTTCCGCAAAAAGAATCGGAAAAAGATATGCAAATGAGCACGTCATTTGCATATCCTCTTCCACAAAAAAATTGCAGTTTAGACATAGCCTCAGTCTTCCTTGCTGACTTCACAATCCTCATGCTTTGCAATTGTTCTTTGACCAATAAGCCAAACAATTCCTTGTTGTTATCAGATGGATGACTGAAAACTATCCTATAAGATGAGGACCCAGATAGAGGAAGGGAGTTATGTCCAATGGCTAGCAAGCAAGGGGTAAGGGAATATTTTTTGTTGCAGAACGTCTCGGAAATGTAACAGGGTACCTAGAGTCTGTCAGTGGTTTCTCTTAAAAGTAAAATAAAATCACAGGGTATATATTAGTCCCCTGCTACAGTCACCCAGCCTAACTTTTCAGCACTGTTGTAACGATAACAAGTCCCTCAGTGTTTGGGAAAGCTACAGACTCAGGGTGGGGAATGCTGCCTAGGTTGCTGTTGGTGTTAATGCTGTTGTAAGCTCCCTCCTGGCTGCCAACTACTTAGGAGCTGTAGAATTGGTTCCTCTGCCGAGCAGCCAGAATGGTTTTAGGCCGCCAAGAAGGCAATTCTAAAGAATCAAAGGCAGCACAATTTAGTGGACTAAGGACAGGAGAATCCCTTGCTAATCCTGTATTTGATACAGAATCTGACTGTCCTTCATCAATTCCCTTAACCTTTCTGCCTAAATTTCCCCATCTGTAGACTGTTGGTGTTACTATTATGGACTGTGCTTGATCCTCTAGTTAAATAACTATATAAAACCCCCAGTGCAGACAGGAGAAAATAACCCTAACTCATCAGAATAAGTAGTAGCCTCAGCTCTTTTGACATCTGTGATCATGAAGTTTTGTTAGCACTGCTGAAGTCTTAACAAGGCTAGTTGGGACTGCTCCTGAGACTGGCTTTGTTGTAACACTGATGAGCACTCTTAGATGTGGTGGTGGCAATTGCTCCTCAACCCTGAAGTTCTGCAAGATTCCAGCTTGTCACCCCTCTGGTTTAACGTGTATGAGTTGTAGGAGGGTTAGTAAGAAAGCAAGGACTGTAGTGCCTTAAGTGCACTAATGATACATGATTGCATTTCTCCATCCCTTCTGACCTGTCCAAAATTGCTATTTGCGTTATTTAGTGCTTGTCTACACTACCAGGGTAAGTCAACCTAAGTTAGGTTACTACAGCTATGTGAATGATGTAACTGGAGTCAACATAGCTTAGGTCAACTTACTGCAGTGTTCTTCACCATGCTGAGTCAACAGGAGACACTGTGCCATCTACTGGCCTTACTCTTCTTGAGGAGCTTGAGTATCAAGGTCAATCACAGAGCGCTTTGCTATTGATTAAATGGGTCTTCACTAAACCTGCTAAATTAACACCTGCTGCACCAATTGTAGCAGCATCAATCTTCCCAGTAGTAAAGACAAGTCTTTAGTGTTTGGGGAGACAGGGCATGACTGGGGACAAGCTGCATGAGTCTTAATCCAGATAAGACTGAGGGGATTCATAGATTTTAAGTCCAGAGAGGACTAATATGATAATTAATCTGATCTCCTGCATCAAACATACCAAATTATGTTGGTCAAGGGTGGGAACTGGACGATATGGTAGGGAAAATATCAACACCTCAGACTGAGGTGATGTGCCCATCAATGGCTGACTGGATTCACGGTCTGGATTCCTGGTTTGCCCCTCAACTACTACTACTATATTTAGGGACAGCAGCAGCCAGATTGGCTTTTTCTCATCCTTATCTGGGAATAGGTTGCTTCCATCTCTTCTGGATACCAACTTTGTGACCGCCATACTGTTGTGCCTAAAGGTTGTGATACCATATTGCATTCTTCATGCAGTAGTTCCACAATCCACAGAACAAACAGCTGGGCTGTAGTTTTCTTACAGTAGAGATGGGTAGTGGCAACCCCAAAATCAACATGCTTTAAGAGAAAAGTAGTTAAATTTGACTCAAAAGTATCATCTTACTAATCCTCCCCCAAATGTTGAAGCTACTGCCATTCAGAGTGATGTGATCACTATGACCAGGAATTGGTTAAGTGAAGGGAGATGGGAGTGAAAAAATTATCAAATGCTTATGTGATGAGATGAGACAAAAGCACGGCCCTAAGTGATATGCTGCAATTATCTATTTCCCTAAATGTAGGTATCAAGGGAAAGCCCAGTTAACAGAAACTGCTTGCACTTTGGATTTCTTCCTACCCAATGGTTTTTAGGAGTAACCGGTGACCTGGTCTCTAGTTTGAATTCAAGAGACAATAAAATCTAGACCGAATAAATATATACAACTTGCACGTTGGCAACCACAAAGAGTTCACTGCTCTTTAAGGGGGGAAAAGAAAACCCTGGCAAATATCTCCTGAAATGTCATATTACTGAGTCTTAAGAAGTTTAAAATTGATATTATCTTAGCGCTGTAAAGTTAAAATACAATTCTAAATGAAACAGATACTGTGTGATATGATTAAACTTGCCCATTCTGCTGCATACTTTACATTCTCTTTTGTGTCTGCATGTAATCCACTCTCAATAATAAATAAACTACCAGATGCTGGAATGAACAGCTTGTCCCAATAAGTCCACTGCATGGGAAATACAGACGAATGTACATTAAAGATCCAGTACCAATTCTGAGTCTCAGAGGAGCTCAGACTGCTGCTCAGCCCTGGAGAGAGACTTGAATTGCTCCAGATTGATCCCTCCGGCCAATACAAGAAAGGTACTGATGGCAGTTCTTTCCAGTCAGGGGCCAAATTAACAACTAATGTCAGCAAGTACAACTCCGTTGAACTCTATGCAATTACACCACTGATGGCAGCAGCGAACTTGGGCCTAGATATGTAAAGCAGGGGACCTATGAAGAAATCTACACGCTCCAGCAGGGAAACAGAGGAATGAATATAGGGAAAAGAGACATAATACACTTTACTTGCCTTCCAGGACTCAATTTTCTTCTCATTTCTCTGGATTAGGAGATCTTCAGCTATGTCCCGTATCTGTGGCTGAACACAAGATTATCAGCATGTTCATACGCAAAGTACTAAACTTTTCTTGTGTAATGGGCAGGCTATCGCGGGTTTGGATACAAAATGCTCCCAGTTTTTAAGTCCTCTGCTTTGGAAAAGATAGATCTGATCAGGCAGCCCCTTTGAAGCCAAAACACCCACCTAAATCAAGGGAAGATTGTCTGAATCAGAGCTGCATGCTCAAACCCTGCATGTTTGGTCACCCTGAGTCATAAAGTTGGATGGAGAATGTCATCTGGTTTCAATTCTGCTAAGCAGCTATTCTCAACCAGATTCCACAGCCCCCAGCACAGCATCTTCCGTAAGACTCAAACTGGGTGTGGAGCCCGGGGCTAAAACCGTGGCACCCCTTACAGGGCTGAAGCCAAGAACAGAGTTGCTGGGCTGAAGGCAAACCCTGCTGGGCACCCACAGCTGAAGACAGAAGTGGAGATGCAGGTAGTCCTGATGTTTCCCGAGGTCTAAAGCCCTGAGCTTCAGTGCCCTCTGCAGGGCTGAAGCCAGGAGCAGAGTGACAGGGCTGAGGCCCCAAACCTCACCATCCCTTGCAGGGCTGAAGCCAACCTGCCTCCCTTCCCATGGCTGAAATTCCAGTCTCCCCCTCTGTGTGGTGGCTGAATTTTGGAGCCCAGAACTTCTTCCTCTGAGCTCCTCAGGGCTCCCCATTTCCCCACATCTGGTGGTCGAAGCCAGGAGACCCCCCCCCCCCAAGCCCCACCAGTCTTGCTGGATTCAGGAGTATGTTGCAGGGGAAGGATGGAGCAGATAATCATGCAAAAAATGAACATGGCTTATTTAAAAACCAACAAAATACAGATATTTGTGAAAAGTGTCCAGGGTTCTAAATCAACACATAGAGAGATAGACAATCCAATCTGCCTACATTTTTGTAAACCCTTTGAACCCTCTTTATGATAAAAAAAAAGAATGAAAATGAAGTCACATGTCTGATTTGAATTAATTCAGTGCTTGGTTGGGAATGCAGGTTTCCCCTCAAGAAATACAACACAAACTCTCAGTTCAGTTTGAGTGGCTGCTAAAAACAGGAATTTTTTTTGCTTTTCTCAGCAGTAGTGTAATATCTCCCCCTCCCCCCAGGTTCCATCCTAGCTACACTGCCATAAAAGTCAGTGAGGTGGAAGCTATGCCCATCCACCAGCTTTTTTTTTTTTTTTTTGGTTAGAGCTCCGCCAGCAGAAGCAAAGCTCTCCCTGCTCCATTCATGTGTAATTTAACTGACCATTCTTTAATGTAACCAGTCAGAAGCCAGGCCTGTAGCCAGCCAGCCTTCCCACTTGGCAGCTCTGCAGGAAGCCTGGAGTAACTCCTGTAGGCTATACAGCTTCAGGTGGGAGGACATGGGAGGTGTGAGAAACAGGAGTAGCAGAGTGTGGGAAGCTCATTTGCTTGTGCTCTTGTCGCCCTGAGTATCTCTGCAATGTATTTCTGAGGAGCTGGATTTCTTTTGGGTGTGAATATGTGGAGGGGTACAGAGGATGAACTCTACTGCAAATATTAAATTTCCCCAACATGGGCTGAGGGGCTGGCAGTGGAGGCAGCATCAACTGCCTTTTTCAGCTTCAGTGGCTAACCAGGTCATCAGCAGGATTGGGCTAGTAAAGAAAAACAAAACAAAACTCATTGATAGGCATCAGCTTAACACTGCAAGCTGTATGCACAAGTCACTTCCCTTCTATTTCAATTCAATGTGAACTCTGATTGGCAGTTCTTTATCTGCTCTATCTTATCCTAACAAGTAAGCTACATCCCCACATGAAAACAGTACTGGGACGAGCTGTATTTGTTACATTACCTTTGTTTTTCTACGTGCTCCAGGTTGTTGTTCTTTTGCCAGGAACAATGGGAGCCATTTTTTTTCTAGCCTCATCTGAACATATTTTTGAACTTCTAGAAGAACTGATGAGGAAAGTCGATCATGAAGAACGCGTCCCCAGCCACCACCTGATTGCATTATCTAAACAAGCCAAATACAATAACAGGGTAGAGAAGCTCTTTTGTGTATGGGCAAAAGGCACTCTCTCTTGTGACAAATACAATGCTATGGAAACATGGACTATTCAAAGACTATTGTGGTAACTTCATAAATATTAAGTGTATTGTTATGGGAACTAGAACAGACCACTTTGGCTTAAACCCCCTTTTTGAATGGCTTTTTCTTAGCTATACTGTGAATTACTGGGCTGAAGCCTAGGATCTGAGCCATAGGGTGTAAATTCACTAGGCACTGACAAACTGTTAAGGATGAGAGAGCCTCTACTAAAGGGATAGAGTACACCTTATCCAGAATGGAACCAGACTGCTGGAGTGGAAATTGATAAGGCTTTAGGAAGTTTGCTTAAATGCAGAGCTGAGGGAAAGCTGATGAGTGCTGGGTGCCCTGAGGTTAGACATAAGTTTCTGCTAGGCATACCAAAAATAGAAAAGTAAATTGCAATTTTAAAAAGTTAGAAAAATTAATTTTGTATGCAACAAATGGCAGCTTACTTTCAGAACCTTGCAACATCTGTGTGTCTGTCTGCTTTCATCTGCCCTTAAGGAGGCAAACTGTAAGCTTCAGTGCCCAAAAAGTGAATCGCTGGGCAAGGGTGTGTTTAAGCAGCTGGGGTGACTATGAGGACTCAGCTCTAGCCCTGAGGGCCTGGTGCAGCTGGAACATAAAGTCCCATTTATGCAAAGGGATAACAGACAGAGAGTTGCACCCAGAAAATGCACCAGAGAAGCACAAAGAAATGATGGAGAACCTACGTAGACTCAGGAAGCTTAAAGCCTGTATGCCCAGTATGTGGGATCTAAACATAGCTAGCCTGGATCGTATCCAGCTCGGGGAGCTCTACCAGAACTGTGCCAGCCATGTATAAAAATTGTTTTATGTACTGATACCTGGTCTTGTTGTTCTTTTGTAGCTGGACTATTGGGTCCAAAGAAGTATTTTTTATTTAGGTACTTGTTTTTAATGTCTTTAGATTTTTCTTCTCTTTTTTCTTTTTCCTTGTGGAGCATCCTTCTGAACTGTTCAATGTCTATCCAGCACGTGAGATCCATGCTACAAAGAAATCAAAGAGAATATTCTTTGTTATTCCATGTTCATGTCCTTTCCATCAGAATTCTAACAAGTTATTATTTTAATCACAATTAACAGAGATGGAATCAAGTGTCCAGACCTTGCTTGCTACATCAGGGAGCTGACTTTTTGCCTCAGTTATTCCGTGCTAGATGCAAAATCAGCTAACACGAGAATGACTGTGCCACATGTTCAGAACTCAGATGCACAAGGGGAATGCCTTCAAGTCTTAATCTATAGTACATCACAACAAATAGTTTCTTTGATGAATTTGCCTCTTGTGCTCATTTTGAATAATCTATTAATAAATTCCTATTTCCTCAAATACTTTATTATCCATGTTAAAATGAATAATTTCTACATATAATTCTTGGCCTGTAAATTGCTCATAATCAGTTCAATAGGAATATTTTATATTAAAAAAATCCAGCTCTTTAATGAGTTAATCTTGATTGTACACACAGGTTGCATGATGCTGTTTTTATTCCTTAATCAGAAAAGAGAAATATTTAGAATACTCACACTTTCAAGTTAACTTTCTATGATTATTCTCTATTAAAATTGGGTATTGCTGTGAACATTCCCAACAGTCAACTTGTTTGCTTGAATATTTGCAGAAAGTGAAATATGCAGAGGCAGACCCAGCCAAACCACTTCAATATTTTGTTCTAATAAATATTTGCTGACTTTTATTTCATTTTTTGCCCTATTAGCTCACAGGCGAAATTTACAAAAGCATCTAATTGACTTAGAAACTGTAGTCCCATTTTCAAAAGTCTCTTGGGTACTTTGGAGTTTAAGTCCTACTAGAACTTAGGCTCCTTGGTAGAGCTGTTTGGAAAAATTCCAACAGAACAATGTTTCATTGGAATTTGCCGATTTGTCCAAATTGGAATGTATAACAAAGACTGTTCAGTTTCAAAAAAGTTTAGTTGGAACACAGCCTTATTTCCTAGCAGTTCATATGCCCAGCTCCTTGGCAGCCCACCACGCAGACTGCCTCAGAGTTGGGGAACACAGAGCTTCTAGGGTCTGCAGCGTGCCAGGTAGACTTCCTCAGAGCCAGAGACCCCAAAGCTTCCAAATCAAAACAAAACTACAATTTGTAACCACAAAATCCTCCATGAAACAGAATGTCTTTTTTCCACATAGTTATACTCTTAAGTCACTTACGCACTTTTGCGTCTTTTTCCCTATGCCTAGTCTATAATTATATTACTATTACCTGGGACCGGTAGACAACACCCTCAGCATTAGTATAGGGGAACCTAATTTAAAGAAACAGTTGGGTGTAAAAGTGGATTAGAGGGCTGAAAAAGGAAATGTTTAAACTATTTTCAGCAGTTATTTAAGAACTGAGTACTTTTGCAATTTTCTGGAATGTTAAAAATATGGGGACTAATGTGGGAAGATATAACAAAGTTAGGGACAAAACCCACAATTACTTCTGATGAAAATTCTATTTAAATCCTTTATTTTACATAATTTTAAAAATTAGGTGTGTGCATAATTTACATATGCAGTTACTGTGATTATGTACTTCACTGTGTTACATGCATGAACCAGAACTAAAGTTGCTTAACACTTGTGATAGCTGTGTGCCCAAATTCTTTTGTGCATATTTGTAATTCTGAGCCTTCAATTTGAAAAAAAGTTCCAAATTGTGCTACCAAAAGGAAGTTTTACTCATTAAAGATCAAATTCTGTGTTGGGTGCATGCCTTTAAATGTTCCTGTGACGCAGGCAGGATTTAACCACAAATGAGTTCATAATAGGAGATTTATTCCTAACAGACAGCTGAGAGAGATATTCTCAACAAAATGCTTGTTTTAGTGCATACATCTATTTCTCAAAAAACAAAACAAAACAAAACCACCCACAGATAGACTGCAATCCTGTAGCTCTTATATAGCCAAAATTCCCATAAAAACAATGGGCATTCTGAGAGCAGAAATGACTGAAGAACAACAAACATACACTGCAGAATGCTCTTCAAGAAAGAGTCGGAACTGTTCTAACTCCAGTCCATTGTGGAGCAGGTCATGAAGATGACAACCTCTGTAATCTTCAGGAACTTCACTCAAGAGCTGTGCTTCGCTGAGTACACTAGGCTGAGATAGGGGACTGACTTCAGGTGCAACACTCTAACAAAAGAAAATTTCAATTATATAAAAGAAGTTTTCTGCGTCTATAACCTGGACAATCTAATAATTCTCCATTCTTTTCATTCTTTATTGTTTTTAATTCCTCCTTCTCTTCTGTTGTTGATAATTCCTGCCATTCAGTCACTTTTTCCTTTTGTTACAGGAAATAATGCTCTGTCATGACCAAGGAATGATGCTCCTACACAGAAATTATTATATTGCTGGAGAGGAGTAGAATCTATCTTGATAGAAAACTTCCTGATCCCCAAGGAAATGAATTGCATGCATCACTAAGGTACGTCATTGGCATTATTTTAAACATATTGGACCAGATTCTATCCTTAAATAAACCAGTCACTCAACTGAAATCAAGGGATTTACTCAAGATTTAGGGCCCAGTATACCAGTAGAAGTCAGACCATTGCCTTCAATGGAGGTTGGGTCAGGTCCAAACATGGATGTAACTGAGGGCATGTCTACACTAGGAACTATTTCGAAATAGCGTGTCCACAATATGGGGAAGCCTCGAAATTAGTCCGAGGCAGGCTCCCCTAATGTGAACATACCACCTCGACTTAGAGACCCAGGAAGCACTGGGGAGTAATTACTCTGAATGACTCTGGGGAGTAGTTATTTTGAAATAGCAACAGTGGAGCATCCACACTACTGCTATTTCTGAAATACGTGTTATTCCTTGTGGAAAGCAGGAGTTGTTATTTCAAAATAAACAGCCCCTTATCATATATACAGTAGCCCAATGTCTGTGAGTCTGTAATGCTGTAGTGTTACAGACTCGCCTCTGGGGGGCGCTCTTGCCTCCCGCTGTGGCTCTCGGCTGAGTTCTGCGCCACTCAGCTGGGCCGCGGCGGGGGAGCAAGCGGTGGCAAGCGGCCGTTTGGGGAGCTGCATGGGGAGCATGGACCCCAAACGGCCGCTTGCCGCCGCTTGCTCCCCCACCGTGGCCCAGCTGAGCGGCGCAGAACTCAGCCGAGCACCACGGTGGGAGGAGAAGGGGGCGGGGAGGTGACGTACATGGCCAGGGAGTGGGGCCGTGTATGTCACCGCCCCGCCCCCTTCCCCTCCCACCGTGGCGCTCGGTTGAGTGCTGCGCCGCTCAGCTGGGCCGCTGCGGGGGAGCAAGCGGCCGTTTGGGCTCCCCCGCGGCGGCCCGGCTGAGTGTGCAGCCGTCAGCCGAGCGCCACGGCGGGAGGGGAAGGGGGAGGGGCGATGATGTACACGGCCGGGGGCGGGGCCCAGCCAAATGAGAGGCAGGAGGGGGAGGAGAAGAGAAAGGGAAAGTGAGAGGCAGGAGGGGGAGAAGAGAAACAGAGACGGAGAGAGAGGCAGGAGGTGGAGGAGAGCTGAGAGAGAGAGGGGGGAAGCAGGAGGAGGAGGAGAGAGAGAGACGGACATGGAGGAGAGTCCCGAAAAATCCCGTTGTATGACGGGTTATTGGCTAGTTTTGAAATAATGGGCTTGGTAGTGTGGATGCTCTGCTTGTTATTTTGAAATAACTAGCTAGTGCAGACCAGGACTGAGAGTAGAATTTGACCCATAATTAAAACAATGATGGCTGTCAAACAGTCCTTTGAAAATTACTGCTAGTGAACAGCATGGTTGGTCCATCAAACATTCTTACAATCTACTTTCATTGCTGATACATAAAGTGTTAAGCCTCTTTTGTAGAAAAAGAGTTTGTTTTTGTTAGTAGGTGCTTGTCTTACCTCATCCTTCTTGGAAACACTCTCTTGATGCAAAGCCTGTAGCTTTCTAAAGTACACTGAGTCCAGCTGTCGACTTTCTTCCACCAGCTCCACCTAATAAAAATAATATCTTATGTCATCCCCACAGTACATATTATAGAAAGATGGAGAGATGGGCAGGCAGCTTGCCAATGACAGTGGGTAGAAAAGAAACACTCTTGCCAATAACGAGACAGATGTTTAGAAGAAAAAAAACACTCAATGCAAGTTGCATCCCCATGACAGCCACTGAGAAGCAGCAGTGCAGTTCTTAGAACTATAGCCCTCACGAGGAAACGATGCTCACCGCTTCAATAAAAAATCCAACCAATACGTATGAAAGCTATAAGACAACTATTCTGCGCTTGTCCTGTTTTCTCTATATTGTGTCAGTTTGGTGCCCTTAGATTGTAAATTGTTCAGGGCAAGGAATTGAGTGGTATTTTTTAATCTGTGTAGCACCATGTACATATACAGAGCTTAACAAAAACCACCACCTTGCATTTGTGCGCTCAGATCAGCAATTAAGTGAAAAAGCAACTTCTTTGTGCGCTATATGTTGGTTGGAATATTCAAATGTGGCAACTGGATATTTACCAAACTTGGACCTACTGGTTCTAGTGGGGTAGTAAGCTATTACAGAAATGCTTTCTCCACCAGTCTTAATTATGCAAAAGCTTACATGAAAGAGAAAAGGAATATTTCCAAATTAACTTCTAGATATTAATTCCATACTCAGCATCATATATCTGAATGCCCACAAGCCATGATCTAACTCTGTTCTATTACTGTACAAGCCTTTTTTTGTTTCTTTGTGTGAGAAATAATATGTAATGTTAAAACAAGTAGGAAAATAGCTTCAGACCATTTTGTACAAAGATTAAATCAGAGAATCGATAGAAGTAGGAAGAAGTGGGATAGAAGTCCACTAATGTAAAAGGTTATTTGATTGGTATTTTGGTTTTTATGAAATATATTTTGACCATGCCCCAAATGTATGATTTAAGACCCCTCTTTTATTGCTGATTGAAATATCTTGTTTTCTATGGGCTCCATGTACCTCTTCTTTGTTGCCAAGCAAGTGAGGAAAGGGGACACAGAGAGTCTCCTTTCCCTAAACAAGTAGCAAAGCTGTATCATTCCTAGAAGGAGGGCTAAGTCTATGTAGGCTATGTCTACACCGCTGGGAAAAGTCAGAAAAAGATACGCAAATTGCAAACTGCAATTTGCGTATCTTTTTCTGCTTTTCTTCTGAAAGAGTCTTTTCTGACATTTGGCCCATCTACACGGGGCCAAATGTCAGAAAAAAAAACCCTCTTTCAGAACATCCCTTCTTCCTCATAGAACAAGGTTTACAGGGATGCCGAAAAAATGCCTCTGCTTTTCCAAATTTTTTTTTCAGAAAAGCAGACGCATTCTTTGGATGCGGCAGAGCTTTTCTGGGATAGCCATACTGAGCAGAGCATTGCAACAAAAGGTCATAGTCTGAGAGAAGAAGCACAGGGTTCTCCAGAGTATGTGTTGTTCTGCCCACCCTAAGGAATCTACTTTCAGCTGGATCCAACAGAATGAAGTCCTATATTTTTATGCAACTGCCCAAGTCTCTTCTGTTATTAGAATATTGTCATTTGAAAAGTTTATGCACTACCACACAGCAGGAAAACAAAGGACCACCTGTGCTGAAAGGGTGATAAAAGATTCTCATTGTATCACTAACAGAGACAATGCTACATGCATGAATCTAATATAAAGCAATCATAGAAGGTTTTACATTTTCAATTTTTAGAAATATGTGAAGAAGCTATGCCATCATTAGACAAGATAGAAATGATACATTAAAAGTATACTCCAAAAGTATCATCCCTCTTTTAATAAAAATAATATGTTATAGTATTGATGAAAGTTTGTGTGTGCTTTACAGTGAAACCACTTGGTCAGAGGAGCTGCTATTCTCAGTATATGTGAAAGGTTTATAATGTGTGCAAAATGTGTAAGTCTTATAATGTCTAATTGGCATATCATGCTATTGAATGGGTTGGTCCATTACACCATATTTTCTAGAGCACTAAGGACTGTAGTTGAAACACCTTTCTCATGACAAATCTTGGAAAGAGAAGAGAATATGGCACAAAATGCACGGCATAGCAAAATTCTGTTCTTAGCCTGATGTGTGGCACACTCATAGCTGTTCATGCATGTTGAGACAGTAATAATGTTTCACACTGTTATAAGAATTTCCCACAAATGATCTCAAAGCACTTTATAAACATTAACAAATATACCCTTATTCTATAGATGAGTGATTATCTAATGCTCTTTTCTTTACATGTAAGACTACATCTAGACTGCAGGTTTCTTTCAGAAGAAGCTTTTCTGAAAGAGATCATCGGGAAAACTTCTTTCAAAAGAGAGAGTCCACACAGGGGCCCTGAGGTGCCCAGGGAACCATGCTTCCCACTTCCGCCCACCCCTGTCCCACGGACAAGCAGTCAAGGGAAGTGTCCAGTCATAGTGTGATCCCATGGATGGGAGAAGGGCCTGGAGCAACCTGGTCTTCTATGGGGTTTGCACACACACCTGCACCTAGCATCGCTGTCCGCGAGAGCGGGTGGTTCCTTGAACATGCAGGCATCCTCGGAGTGCTTGAGGTCATGTGTGCACCCTTGTACCCAGCCTGCTTCTAGCAATGTCTAGTGGTGGGAGGGCGTCCCCTCAGGGGTCAGACATGTGTGTGGCCTCTCCACAGACTGTAAGCACGAGCCTGTGGGTGCTCCAGGGATAGCTCCTGAGGCCATGTGCTGCACACTGCCACCACACATGCTTGCATGTGCACGGAGTGCAGAACGCTGCCCAGACCAAGCAGGCCGAGTGACAATCACTCCCCATCCCCTCTGCACCCACCTCCCCCTCCCTGTGTGTGTGGAAAACTGAGAGCACTCACCTGATGATCCCTCCCCAGTGTCAGAGGATGCCTGGGAGAGCTCCAGGGCCTGGGGTACCAGCTCCAGGGTGAGGGTGACCGTACTGGCCGTGTCCTCCTCCTGCAGCTGCTGTATGTCCTCCTCCTCCTTGTCAAGGAGCTCCAGATGGGTGACCACGGGCATCTCGAGCCCCAAGTCCACCAGTATGGGTGAGGAAAGGGCTTCACCACCTCCCAGGATTCTGTGCAGCTCTTCATAATACGGGCACGAGTGTGGTCCTGCCCCGGAGTGAGAGCTGCGCTCCCTGGCCCTGGCGTATCTTTGGCTCAGCTCCTTGACCTTGCTCCTGACTTGGTCCAAGGTGCGGGGGTGGTGTTCCCTTTTGGCCAGAGTCTTGGCCATCTGGCCATAAATGTCAGCATTCCACCTCCAGGAGCGGAGATCCTGTAATGTCTCCTCCTCCCCCCACAGCTCGAGGAGGGACAGGATCTCCACCCAGACCAGAAGGGCGCACGGTGTTTGGTGCCCGTAGGTGAGTCCTGGGAGCCCTGGTGCTGCTCCCTGTGAAGACCAGGAAAGTCTCTGGGGGCTTGTTGCTTGGCCATACCTCCTATTTGTGTGGCGGGGAGAACCACATGGTCAGAGTGCTACTCCAGGGCCGGCTTCCTGCCACAAGGCTTGTTCAGGGTCCCTGCAGCTTTAAGAGCTGTCAGGAGACAGGAACTATAGAGTTGTGATTAGTATGGACGGAGCGTCCACCAGGGCACCTGTGTTATTTCCTGGAGGCCTCTTCTTTAAAAAAAAAGTCTCTTCCCCGTTCACACATGCCTTTTTCCAAAAGAGCTCTTTCAGAAAAGGTGTGAAAAGGTGTTCTTCCTCGTAGAAAGAGGTTTACCACTGTCAGAAAACCCCCTCTGTTCTTTCAATTTTCTTTCGAAAAAACGCAATTGCAGTATGGACGTAAGTGAAGTTTTTTTGGAAAAACGGCTGTTTTTCTGAAAAAACTCTGCAGTGTAGACATACCCTAAGAAAAGAAAGCCAGGGTCATATTGAAACTACTAGGATCAGAATGCAGGCTTCCAGATTCTCATTCCCGTTAAACATATCTCTGTCCCTCATCACCTAATCCATAAATACACTTTATGAATCTGAGAGCAACACTGTCCTAATTTTTGTTAACTGTTTGTAAGTAGTTGCATTTCCCAACATGCTCTTAAACAAAGTCCACATACAGAATACAGTCCAAACACACAGCCTTGTCTAATTACTTCTTGTTCTCATTTTTTTTTGTAAGATGCAAAATTGGAAATTCCAACTTTTTTCTCTGGCTTTACTGCTCATATAATTTCTCCCTCAGGATCGCTCAGCCCTTACTTTATATCCTCTTTCTATAGAGCCACTCCCACCTCATATCTGAATGGGGTACCAGGCAAGTCCATCAATGAGTCCTGCCCCAGAGTGAGAGCTGCACTCCCTGGCCCTGGGGTATTTTTGCCACAGCTCCTTGACCTTGCTCCTGACTTGGTCCAAGGTGCGGGGGTGGTGAAAGAATACTAAATTCTTTCAGAGCAGGCTCACTGCCTGTCTACATGTCAATGTGTTTCAGGCAAACACGGATAGACTGTTGTACGACATTACCTCTCACTACATTACCTCTCACTCTAATCATGAGACACAACTTAATCTAAGCACTAAGGCATGTTTAAGACAGTCGTGACTTAGGGTCATTTCTGAGAACATAAGAACATAAGAACAGCCGTACTGGGTCAGACCAAAGGTCCATCTAGCCCAGTAGCCTGTCTGCCGACAGCGGCCAGCGCCAAGTGCCCCGGAGAACACTGTTTATTATCTCTTTGTAGTTAAAAAAAAGGCTCCTTGGCCACCCACACTAAATAAAGTCAAAGGTGTGGCCTTTAGTCAGTGGTGTGATTATGAAGTAGCACAGAGCATCCCATCCCATACGGAAAACCTGTGTGTCAATTAAATTCAGGTAGTTGTGGAATCTCCATCACTGGAGATATTTAAGAGCAGGATGGATAGACATCTATCAGGGATGATCTAGATGGTGCTTGGTTCTGCCGAGAGGGCAGGACACTGGACTTGATGACCTCTTGAGGTTCCTTCCACTTCTAGTGTTCTGTGATTCTATGATTATCTCCCAGAGCAGAAGGGCCCAATTCATTAGAGGACTGTGCAAGTTATATCTGCAGAATGGTGTAGCCTACTCTTCACAATGTGTCCTACTCCATGGGGCAAACTGCAGAAGGGAACTATGGCTATGGCCCCATTCTTTTCCTTATGAGAAACACTTAGGGAGCAGTGCTTGAACTCACTCAAGACCACTGACTTGAGTGGGCTGATCAAGGGACAGAATAAGGCCTCCTCCCTAGCTGGCCTGGAATAAGTTACCTTTCCATAAATGCATTTGTCCACTTCCACCATTTTCATCCATGGTACCAACAGAAGTGTGAGGATATATTCTTCTGCTGGGTCAAAAAGATCCTCATAAGGTGGCTCAGTTTTCTGATAAATCTCATTTTTCTTATCCTGTTGCAGTCCAATATCCATGCTGGCAGAAGGAGCAATGTAAGTGGCATAAAGGAACTACAGTGAAAGAGAAAACAACAGTTTTATAAACCACCATCCATTCTAATGGTCACAGTAAATAAATTAGTTAGAGTATGGCAGCATACTGTTTTTTATTATCCTAGTTATTCTCTCAGTCACGTTATCTCCCCTCCCCTCCTCCTCTATTCCCTCTGCACTACTAAGTTTTCCAAAATACAATTTCTGCCACAGCTCCCTGACTTCCTTACTCCTACATTTTCTGCTTATTAAAAGCATCTTTGATGCCAAGATCATGCATAATAGAGATGATAATACTTACACAGAAACATTTTGCTGATCCTTAGTTACATTCAAGCAATCACAATAGCAACAACAAATGTGGATCATCATCTATGAGCTACACACTGTTATTATTCTAACAATTTAATTGTAACAGGATGCAGTGTGCTATACCACAATGAAGTCATTTTTGAAAGATGGTTACTTCTTGCTTTTTACAAATCAAACTGAGCAAGATTAAAATTTTCAATTCTAGGTTAAAATTCCAAAAATACCAATAAGACCACAGTCCTGGTTGAGGATCCACTAGCACAGGCTTCTGTGTTTATTCAGACTCCATTGATTTTATTAGAACTCTACCACAGCACAGAAGCCCACTTGAGAACTGGGGCCTTTCCCAACAGAGAATTGGTGCCTAAAACCTCACCAAAGCAAATATCTGTGAGTCTATTATAACATTCATACAATTTTAAAAACAGTAAGCAAATGGTCTGGTAGCACTTTATAGACTAACAAAACATGAAGATGGTATCATGAGCTTTCGTGGGCACAGCCCACTTCTTCAGATGACAGGAGAAAATTCATACAATTTTAAAACATTCTTTGTTGTTGTTGTTATCAGCATCTTATATCATTAAAATTGTAAGAATATTCAAATTTACAATGCAACTTTGGGTGTAGATTCTGAGCTGGGGTAAATCAGCATGACTCACCAACTTGAATGGAGCTACACTAATATACACCAGCTGAGAAAATAGCCTTCCTGGTCAGTTATATTTTTTGGTTTTCATGCACTAACAAAATACCATTGTATTTTGGTGTCTAGCACAGCAGAGGAATGTTTACATAGTTAAAAACTATTTTTCTTTATTTGTCGTATCAAGTTGTGTCAAATTTCAATACCAAAAAAACCCCCCTTCCAAAAACAGTTACTAACCTTTCTATAACTGCTGTTCTTCAAGATGTGTTGCACATGTCCATTCCAATGAAGGTATTTGTGTATCCTGAGCAGAGTTTGGAGAATTTTTTCCCCTACTGGTATCCATTGTGTCGACTCCAGTGCGTAGTCTGGTGCTAATAGCATTGGTATGAAGGGTTCTGCTAGGACTGCACCCCCACAGTTTATTTTTACTGACTGACTACAGTAAGGAGATGGAGGGTGGGTTTTGGAATGCAAGACATCTTGAAGAACAGTTACAGAAAGGTCAGTAACTGTTTTTTCTTCTTCAAGTGCTTGCACATGTCCATTCCAATGTAGGTGACTCACAAGCGGTTGTACAGGAGGTAGGCTCAAAAATCAAGGACAGGCTGACTGCAAGACTACACAGCTGAAGCTGGCATCATCTCTACCTGCTGGGTGACAGAATAGTGTGTTGAGAATGTGTGTATGGACCACCAGGTGGTTGCTCCACAGAGACTTGCACTAGGAAGTTGTCTGGGGAGGCCTGCAATCTTGTGGAATGAGCAGTCAGATTAGCTGGGAGGGGTAAAATATTCACAAGTTTATAGCATGCCTGGATGCATAAAGTAATCCAGGATGAAATGGGGAGGCCCCTCCTTCTCTCTGCTACCTTGCTGAACAGTTGAGATGATCTGCAGAACAGTTTGGTCCTTTGTATATGGAAAGCCAGAGCCCATCTAACATCCACAGACTACAGGCACCGCTCCTTCTATTTGCATAGTGGTGAGGGTAGAATACTGGCAGGAAGAGTGGAGTGGAATCATGAGACCACCTTTGAGAGAAAAGACAGGTGTGGATGCAGCTGAACCTTACCCTTGAAGGAGATTGCATATGGGGGTTCTGATGTAGGGGTCTGGATCGCTGACACCATACTGGCTGAAATGAGGGCCACTTAGCCAGAGAGGTATAATAATGGGCAGGTTGCTAGCTATTCAAATGGTGGGCCCATGAGTGTTGACAAGACGAGGTTTAAAGCATAGGGAGGAATGGGTTCTCTAACCTGGCGATATACTCTCTCTAAGTCTTTGAGAAAATGGGGTCACCATTACATGTGAAAAAAGGATTGGTTGTCGACCTCAGGCTAGACAGCTGAGATGGCTGTTAGGTGGATTTTGACTGAAGAGAAGGCCAGACCTTATTTCAGCAGCAGAAGGTACTCCAAAATGAGTTGCAGAGTGCACTGCATAGGTGTAATTCCCCATTGGGAGGACCAGAGGGAGAACTGTTTCCATTTTGCAAGGTGGGGGGCCCTGGTGGAGGGCCTTCTACTGCCTAGTATGACTCTATGGACCTGCTCCATGCAAGCCTGCTCCTTGGGCCAGCCATGAAGCTTCCATAGTTCTAGAGGAAGAGGACTGAGGTTTGTGTGGAGCAGCTAACTGTGGTCTCAAGAGGACAGGTCTGGGTATAGAAGCAGCAGCAATGGAATCTCTATTGAAAGGCCTAAGGCAGTGGTGAACCAAAGTTGCCTGGGCCACACCAGGGCTATGAGAATAGCCCACACGTGGTCCCACTTGATTGTCATCAGAACCTTGTAAAATCAGCAGGAGAGGAGAAAATGCATAATACAGATGTTTTGTACAAGACAATAGGAATGCATCTGTGAGAGACTCTGAGCTACGGCCTCACAGGGTGCAGAACTGATGGCATTTCCTGTTGTTGCAGGTTACAAACAGGTCTCTCAGGGGAGTACCCCCACCATTGGAAGATATCTCTTGGGATGTCCAGTTAAAGGAACAAGATCTGATCAGCTGATCTGCCAGCTGATTCTGTGTTCTTGGAAGACAGGATTTTTCTACGCAGACTGAGTGAACAATGCAGAACTCCTACCATCAGATTGTTCCTGACATGGGGGGAAGATTGCCTCCCACCCTGTCTGTTTATGTAGAACATGGCCATTTGTTGTCTGTGAGAACTGATACAGTCTTGTTCATAATGTGAGGTAGGAACACCTGGCAAGCTAGGTGGCCCTCATGCCCCAGAGCTGGGGTGGCTAACCCGTTACAGGCAAAGAGCCAAAATAGTGCTGGATATAGCACAAAGAGCCTAAATAAATAAATAAAGATGCTGCCCCTTTAAAAAAACTCCAGTTTGGCTTTTTGGCCACATCAGCCTTCCGTCAGCCAATGCCATCTTGCCGGCATCATTTTGTTTCGCCGCGCCAGACAGCTCCCCTGCACTTGGTGAGCACAGGGAACTGGGGATCAGGGGCCATTTCTAGGGGCGCAGGGGTGGCTTTGCGAGCTGAAGGGGAGGCTTCGCGAGCTGCACATTAAGGGGGGAAGAGCCGCATTCGGCTCACGAGCAGCGGGTTGGCCACTCCTGCCCCAGAGCTTCCTGACATTGATACAAAAGGAAAGTGCTTCTTGAGACCAGAGGCCCCGAATCCTGAGAGACCCTAGGTGGACATCCCAGCTGAGGGCTGATACATTGGATGCCAGAGACAGTTGAAGTCTTGCACATTCTGCATAGTGGTTTAGCCACTATGTCAGTGTATCAAGGACCTGAGCAGGAACAGTGACCACTCAGCCCAAATGATGATGCGTAACGGTAGCCTTCTTGCGGAAAAGCTTATGCAAATGAAGCACAGTGTGGAATATCGCTGCGCTTCATTTGCATAATTAATTAGCAGCCGCTTTTGCTTGAGAGGATTTTGCACAAAAAGGAGCTATGTAGACAACTCCTTTTTGTGCAAAAATCCCCTCTTGTGTAAGAGCCGTTCTTTCTCATTTTTTCAGGAAGAACGGCTCTTGCGCAAGAGAGGGGTTTTGCGCAAAAAGGAGCCATCTACACAGCTCCTTTTTGCACAAAATCCTCTTGAGCAAAAGCTGCTGCTAATTAATTATGCAAATGAAGTGCAGCGATATTCCACACCGTGCTTCATTTGCATAAGCCTTTCCTCAAGAAGGCAACAGTGTAGCCATAGCCCAAGAGAATATACTTTGGCCAGCCAGGCTTGGAGAGGTCTGAGATGTAGCCTCATGTGTTGCAGTGCATACATGCATGAAGCCATGTGGTCAGAGCTTAGCTTGTCCCCCAACCTGCTGCACCTATTCCCTCAACTTGCAATAGACAAGGGACAGGAACCCTGGCCTCTGACCTGCTGTAGCCGGTCTTTATACCAGCACTATGAGGATATATCTACACAGCAGTGTTATTTAACATAGTCTGTGTCTACACTACAAGCAGTTATTTTGACATAATGTCAAAATACTGTCGAGCTGGACTCCTTACTACAACTCTTGTACCCCTCATTTTACGAGGAGTAGGGGAAGTTGGAGGAAGAGTGCTCTACCTCGGACTTCCTGCTGTGTAGACAGCAACAAAAGCCGAAATGCGTTATTTTGACTTAGGCTACGCAACTGACCTAATTTGAGTTGCATAGCTTATTTTGAGTTTAGCCCTGCTGTGTAGACGTGTCCTGAGTGTGCAGCAGCAGAGGGTGCTGAAGCTGAGCTGATGGATACCATTGGGGGAAAAAATCCAGCAACTCTGCTCAGGATATACATACCCTTGCTGAAGAACTTAACCAAATTTATCTGATCAATGAACACCTCTGCCTAATTACAAAATAAACTGAAATTTTGCAGATACAGCATTAATTAGACTCACAGTGATGTCAAATCTTGGAAGTTACTTAAAACTAATAAAATTACAATTACATCATATTTTAATCTGATCCAACACATTTCATATGTAAAAAAAACCAAGTTAGAAAAAGAACAGTTCAGTCATATAAAACTGTGATATCTATAAAAATAACCATCTCATAAAGAGGTTAGCCATTTTATTCAAGTCAAATTAGACAGCAATCAGACTAAGTTCGTCCACGTACTATGACTCATAAAACCACACAATGAATTAGTGAAGACCGCAATGTATTACGTTTAACCTGGTTGTTTAAATGGCTAACCCTCTTGCAATGTGGCTTTTTAAAAAACAAAACACATCTTTCTTCGAGGAAACTGTTCTATATGCAAAATAGTTTCATACAAATGGCTGTTTGTTTTGGGTTAGATATTGGAGAAGTGGGAAAAACTAATCTATAATTGCCATGATATATAAAGTCATAAGTTATTAACAGATTTTGAAACCACTACCTTTGCAATATCAGGGCTTGATTGATGCCGCTTCCATTTCACAGGTGGAGATGCTACGAAGTGACTTCATACATAAAAACAGATATTACATCCACTAAGCCAGGGGTGGGCAATAATGTTTGACGGGGGGGGCCACTTCAATATTTTTGAAAGTGATCAAGGGCTTCACTTTTCTATGGAGGGGATGTGAGGTTTGGAACTGAGGTTGGGTGCAGAAGGGAGCTTGCGGTAGAGGGCTGGGGTGCAGGAGAAGGTCTGAGGTCTGAGAGGGAGTTTGGGTGAAGGAGGGAGTTATGAGCTGGGGCAGAGGATTGGGGTGCAGGGTCTGGGGGGGTTATGGGTGCAGGAGAGGATTCTAGCCTGGGAGAGGAGTGTTTGAGAGAGTGCAAGGTTTGGAAGGGAGTTGGGGTGGAGGTGGGGTGCCAGAGTCAGGCTTTGTCCAGGAGGTGCTTTTCTAAGTAGCTCCCAGCAAGCAGCGCACTCAGGCAGACTTCCCTGCCTGCCAGCAACCTGTTCCATGTGGTTCTCTACACTTTGGAGGGAGGCTTTGCTTGCTGCCCCCACACGGAGCAAAATCTCTCAGCTACTGTTGGCTGGAAACAGAGAGCCACAGGGAACAATCAGCCAGTTTGAGTGGCATTGTTCCCTACCTCAGGGGGTAGCCTGAGTAACCACATTTTGATGGCGTGAAGCCAGATTAAAAGGCTTGGCCCGTGGGCTGCATCCGGCCCACCATATCTTGCCTGCCCCTGCACTAAGCTATCTATAGTTATAACTTACTAGACATGGGAATTTACAGATATTAAAAGAAGCTATTAAAATGGCTCAAATTTTCCCTAATTAAGGGTATGTCTTCATGGCACACAAAACCTCTGCCTCAGGCTTGAGCCCTAGGTCCACTTCTGTTCATACAGATTAGTTTGACTCAGGTCAGCAAGCACTCAGGACCTGGGTCCTGGGACCCCTCTAGAGGGAGGGCCAGAACCTAAATCTCACTGTGACTTGGGTTCAAGCCCTGTAATATGGAAGCAGTTCAAGCTGCTGACCTGACTCAAAAGGTCTAGGTAGTGCAGTATGGATGTGTCAGTGTGGCTCTGAGACCAGAGTCCAGCAAATGTAAGTCTAGGTTTACAATTCAGTGTGGATACTGAGGTTTACAGTGCATTATAGATATATACCCTGCTCTTCAGCTGCTCTGGACTTATGTAACTCAACTTCAACACAGATACACAGATTTATGACATCTGAGGACTTGGCACACAGCCTACCTTTCTAGCAAGATTTGTAGACGATGCCCATTAGTGTGGTAACTGAGCCCTACACGGTCAGAACGTGACTAAGTGCTTGTGCTGATGTATGATGGAAGAGGTAACATGGAACCTTCTACCATTTAGTGTTCTCTGTACAGGGCTCAGTCACTACTTCAGACCTTGCCCTGACTGAATGTAAGGACTAAATTGGATACTACTGCAAATGCTGCTGGTCATCACAAGCAAGTAGAGGAGAAGCAGTTCCTATGGCTCTTTCCCCTTCTGCATTGTCAAATGGAGCCAGCCAGTTTCAGAGGGAAGAACACATTACACTCTCTTAAAGGGTGTATCCAGGAGTGACCCAGGGTGGAAAACACTTTCAGCACTCATCTCCACTCTAACTGCCCAGACAAAAGAAACAAAAAGAAGTTGAGCTGCTCAGCAGTTTGGCTCTTCCTGGAAGTTGGTGTCCAGGATGACTGCCCCGCTCAACTTCCCGGGTGTCTTAGTGGCTGTGTTTCCCCTCCAGGCTAAGGAACTATATGAAGGATTGTGCTTCCAGATTTTCACTGGGGCTGTGAAACTCCTGAATGGCCCCTCTCTGAGCCTGTGCACTAAAGAATTCATAGAGAATTATATTGCATATCACAAGAAAACTCAGTTCAGATTAAATGCATATAAGGTTGTGCATGTAAAATCTCAGGCTTAATTTATTCAACATTTTGCAACTTCAGTAAAACATACAAAGAATTTTCCTACCTTCCAGCTATATATTTTCCTATAAAAGTATTAAAGTTAGTGATGGGTCCAAACCAAAATCCAGATCTGGAGTCTGATCAGAGTTTGCATCTTGAAGTTATTTATAATGGATCAAATGCAAAGATACTGAACTTCTGGGAAATTCAGATTGCAATTCAGGTCTGGATTATGAACTCCCAAAGTTGGGAATCTTCAGATTGGGATGTTGGGTTAAGATCATCATCCTTAAGTATAAGTATGAAATCTCAGAATGCTTAGACTTGGGCAAAAACACAATATGAATGATTAGTATTGGTCCCCAAACAAGTTCATGAGGATCATAACTCATCTAAATTGGCTCTACTATTAAAATATAATATTTCCATTAATGGTATTACATTTGTCTAACTCAAAATAACTATTTTTGTAGCAGATTGTGTTTCTATATTATTTTTGATTTTCCAATTTGTTTTACACTCCAGCATGTGAGTTCATAGTGAAATAACCCACACATTCCTGGATGATTACAGTCACTCATCTTTTTTCTAGACCAGGGCTACTCAACTTTGGAAGCCCCGGGGGCCACAATGATACTCACAGCACATGCTGAGAGCCACAACTTAAGTGTAGTTGCATATACATGTAAATATATGCAAATATATGCAAATAGCTACATTCACATTGATGGGCATGAATACAAAGCACTTCCCACAATGCCCCGGTGCTCCCGGCACCTCCTCTTGGGGGGTAGAAACACTGACACCTTGTACCTTTCTGTCCAACCAGCTCATCTGCTTGCGTCTTTCAATGCTCACCCACCTGGGAGATGCCTCGCCATTGTGGAGTGTGTTCCCTGTGGAGGCCATGTTCAAAGGATCCCACCCGCGGGCCATGTGTTGAGCCCTACGTAAACCCAAACTGCATCACGGACCGCAAACAAATGGACTGTGGGCGGGCCACGTGTTGAGTAGCCCTGTTCTAGACCATCACATTTTATCCTCACTTGAGTTTCTTTTACTATACACACTGTGTATATCACAAAGCTTAGATAAAATATTGAACAGGAAGGCACAATGATCAAATTTTCTTCCTGCTTCTAATGGTGTCATGAACAGAAAATTTTATGAAACACTCTGAATCTCGCCCAGTACTAAATAATAAAATATATGACAATGAGCTATTAGAAATCTGATTGATATTAAGAGTAGTTGGAATAACTCTCCCATTGTTTCGAAGGTGAGCGCAGAATTTGGGAAGGCATCTTTTCCATAAGAAGGCCATTTTGATTGGATGCAGCTTGACTCTCATCTGTGTTCCAATGAAAACAAGAATAATTTGTGTGCAGCCTTAAAAGGCAAACTTGAGAACGATACCAAATGTTTCAGCACATGTGTTGATTTGTTATGTTTCGTTTCAGCTGTTATGCTAATGGAACAGTTTCACATATTTCGTTCTGATGTATTTACTTTAATGGTCATGTGTACATAGCTTTCGGTGATTGCCTAGTAACGCTGATTGTATGATGTTTTGCTGTCACCAGCAGGCCAGGACTGGAAATAAGATAAGACTAAAAGCTTGGTTTTTAATCATGTAGCCTTTTACTCCAGGACAAAGTATGTATAAAACACGATCAGATCAGAATGGCAGTATTTCATATCCACTTTGAATTGGTGTAAATGACTGCATAAGGTGCAATGTAATAGAGTCTCAGCAGGTCTGGATTACCCAATAGGCAGACTAAGCACGTGCTTAGGGCACCAGCAAAGCAGGGGCACCAAAAAATGAGATTTTATGGTATAGTATTGTTTTTATTTTGAATTACATATGGGGGGCACCATAATCTTTTCAGTTCTTAGGGCCTCTAAAGGTCTTAATCTGGCCCCGAGTCTCAGGCCCACAGGCTAAACTTGTCAAATGTAAATTGGGATCCTAAATCCATAGATTAGACTCCCCGGCTCCCCGTACCCACACACATGCCCCCCAATGCGGATTGAGTAAAGGGGCAGTTACTCCAGGGCCTATCAATTCAAAGTTGCCCCTGGATCCCAGCCACCCTCAGCCTCGGGCCTTTTAGATTGCCACAAGAGCACTGCTCCGCAAGGCTCTGAGGGCTGGGGAAGGGTCCAGCCGGCAGTGCTGAGAGCTAGCTGCCATAGGCCCACCCCTTCTGCCTGAGGCCCCACCCCTTCCAGGGATGTGGAACTACCCCCACAAACACCTTACCTGGGGTCCTGCAGAAGTTATTGGCCCCCCTGCCCAGATATGGACTCCATATATTTCTAGACAGGTGTAAGAGGAAAGAGTAAAAGGTTCCTCCTTCTCTCCCAACAAGGATCCCAAAGAGTAGACATCCCCTGCCTGTTCAGCCAATGCCCACAATGAGCCACTTACCCAGCACCCTCTATGTTATGGAAACACCAGGGAAGGAGAGTTACTACTGCTCAGCACAGCGGCAGCTTCAAAGGCAAATCACATTGTAATTTAAGTTGCTCTGGTTGTCTAAAATGCCGTTCCTTTCTCTATAGCCATATGCTTTTAGGACACAAGAAGTTGTGCTCCCTAGGTGATACTTGGGTCTGTTCCCTTTGGAACAACAGACACATATTTAAAGATTTAGATAAAATTTGCCCAGCATTGGATAATTTAGAAAGGAAACGGAGACCCAGATGTCTCAAAATGGCAGTAAAAACTGCATGAGATTCTTAGGATGGCAGTTATCTTTCTCCACCATCAGCACCCAACAGTCTTATCGGGCCAGGGTCTAAGTTATCCGCACTGCTGGTATGTGGGGAAATAATTTTTTCAGTGCATCTACACTTACAGTGTATAGCCAGAAAAGACCTCTCATACTTAGGCAATATCATTAGCTCTATAATAATCTATGAAGTATCTTAACACCAAGGAGGGAAATTAATTGTATAATCAGGAGTAATAATAGGCTGAAATTAAGAAAAGGAAAAACTATGGGACTGGCAATTGGAAGATCCACTTCTATGACAAAAGTCAATATCCTAAACTTAGGCTTCAGGATTTTAATTCTAACCCTCATGGAAGAGGTTAACAATGGATTTACCTTTCCTTTTCTCCTCCAGCCCCCCCCCAAAAACAGAGAGAGAATGATCAGCATTAATAGTAAAGGAGGCTATTTCCAAACAAGAGGAAACACAGGTAGTGAGTAGCAAAGGGGAGACTATGCAAACTGAATATTTAGTCAATAAAACAGGCAATGGAATTGATCGTGGGAAATAAACTATGCATTTAAGTTGAGCGATTCCATTGTAACAATTTAAAGTTGGATTTATTGTCCACAACCTCAGATTTCCTTTGCTTGGGATTGGGGAGTCTTGGAAACCCTTTCAATTCTTCTGTCTTTTTTAAACGGTCTTACGCTGAACAAATATATTAATGAAGGGAAAACACATTTATAACTTACTTGAGCTTGCTTGCATACTTTAAAAGGCTGAAGAGTTTCTTGGTAGAAAAGTTGATGATAAGCCTGTAGGTCAAACCAAAAGTACGCACTGTTCTTCCACAGCTACAAATGGAAAAAGAATATAAGTTATTACTACCCAATTATCAGGGCTTTATAAAAGCTTGGATTTCCAATCCAAGTAATTCTTTAGCTCCTTGGGGTCATCATAAATCAAGCTCAATTTACGATGGTTTTAATCTTCTGTTGCATATTGGCAACAGGACAACATGTTTAATGGCATTGTCACTGCGATATTATATCTTTTATTGTATCCTTTGCATATAATTGGCCATTAAAATTGTTAGCGTTACAGTTAGCATTTGAAGAGTAACCACATTTTGATGGCGTGAAGCCAGCACTTAAGAAATGTTGATAATGTGCATGCAGAACTTCTGCCATGGTGGGACAGCATTTTGCAGCAATAACCTAGACAATTAAATGTTTTATACTGGGCATGTTTTACTGTGACTATATTACATAGTTATATTTGTTTCTAAAGCACCATATCTTGACCCCCATTTCATTGATTCCAACAAATATCAAACTAGCTAGAATTTCCCATCCTTCCCTCACCTCACTGTTTTAGCCCTTTACTTAAGGGGTTGGGTTTTGGTGAGTGCCCCAAAAGCACATATCTGAGGCTAGCTGCTCCAGGAGATTGTCAGGTATTCCTTTCCTGTCAAAGAGGGGAGCTTTGCTGCATAACCTGTTGGTTACATGACTTGTTTCAGTCAGAGGTCAGGCTAGCTATAAATTCCACACTCAGATCCTATTTTCCTCTGTGGGATTTATAGATGCTCATCTCTTTAGAAAAATTGAGCCATTTTATGTGAGTGGCTAAGTGTAAATTTAGGATTCTAACTTAAGACAATCAGGTTTGAAAAATTTTGACTGTTGTCTCCTGGAGAGCCAAAGGCAGAAGAAAGAATTTCTGGCCACTGCTGCTGCATTCTGGACATCTGTGAGAAGTGTCTAAGAACTCTGCCAATGGATGGAATGACTGCTGCCTCCATCCTCATCTTTTTTAAATCCTTCCTAAATATTCACTGCTTTTGCAAAGCCCACACACTGACCCATCCTTCATCTACATTCTGCAGCAAATAATGGCTAGCAGACTGCAGAGAAGAAATATAATTATGTTTCCCAGAAGAACACGGAACTTCAGTGAGCACATAAGAACTTTATGTAAATATCAGATGCTTCTGGACATTACTGATGCAGCAAAGGAGGAGGAAGAAGACTAGCATCTGAACGAGATTATATTCCAGTACAAACTCTTCTTTTCCCCATTTTTTAAAATCTTTCTGCAGGCCTCCATATCATGGTTTTTCTGCCAGATGGAAAAGGCAGCTATTCATCCCCTATTGAACACTCAGACTTCAAATAAGTTGGAACAATCAGGTTAAGATCCATCTTAAGTTTCAAAATACACACGAATATCAACCCTTTCATTCTCGAATTATTTTATCAGATTCGTGTTTGGTCAACTGTGAAATAAATTGTCATAGGGTAAGAAAATGTTCATACCTCATTCCTTGACTTCTCACAGAAGCGTGTGAAGAAGTAGCCTGCTCTGTTCTCTACATAAAGAGACTGCAGCATGCATTCCATTTTAGACCCCCCTAGGACAATACTGTAGGTAGGACTTTTACCCTAGACAACAAAACAGCAAGAAATAAAGGGGATTAATTTTTTTTGGATGTCAGTAAGTTGAAATGGGGTGTGACACAGACTGTTCAGCTAACATCTTCACTCCTGTCAACCAGATTTTGCATTCTATTAGGGTATGTCTAGACTACACGGCTCCGTTGACGGAGCCATGTAAACTAGTTTACCCGGCATAGGCAAAGAAGTGGGGATTTAAATAATCCCCGCTTCATTAAAATAAACATGGCCGCCGCGCTGTGCTGACGATCAGCTGATCCAGCACAGCGCAGCAGTCTAGACGCGGATCTGTCGGCTGGGGAAGCCTTTGCCGATCGATCCCTTATGCCTCATGAAACGAGGTTTACAGGATCAGTTGGCAAAGGCTTCCCCAGCCAACAGATCTGTGTCTAGACTGCTGCGCTGTGCCAGATCAGCTGATCGTCGGCACAGTGCGGCAGCCATGTTTATTTTAATGAAGCGGGGATTATTTAAATCCCCCCTTCTTTGCCTATGCCGGGTAAACTAGTTTACATGGCTCCATCGATGGAGCCATGTAGTCTAGACATACCCTTAGACACAGAATTGGTGCATCGAAGTCATCTAGTCTATCCTCCTATATTGAGTCAGGAACCACAATACTTGGACCATCACTGATTGGTGTGTGTCTTGTAGGGCTGAAGAATAAAAATGCCCTTTTAATTATATCTACCAATGGGACATTATGTAAACTCATGAATTGTGGACCAACTTTTATGAATGGTATTTTATAAACAAAACTGTGTTAACCACTTTTGGATTAATTTGTTAGTAGCCTGTTAAGAATTGCCTTTGAAGAATCTGTTATTGTAACTCCTTTGTAATACATTGTAACTGAAGTGACACCATATTGTAACTGAGCCCCCATTTTAAACTTTGTACTGTCTTAACTCTCTTTAAAATTAGGGGGGTTTGTGTGTATGCTATCTCATATAAAAGTGTGAATGTGGGTGTGTGTGTAATGGGCTCAGTACCTGAAGCCAACCCATTTTGATGACCAGCTGCCATCACCACCTTGATGGCTGAAGAACAATGCGGACAATCCTTGAAGAACTCACCCAAGAAAGAGCTCCATTAACAAAAAGATCAAAAAGTCGCATCTGCCATTAATTGATGACTCATGGTCATAGAGTGCCCTGGGACAGTGGGGCAGGACAGAATAGATGGATTAAAACATATAAAAAGATGGGTGCAAAACTATAGGTTGGGTCTGTTGGTTCTACAATCGTCCTCCAGGAGCATCGGTGTGCTCTGACCAGATCTGGCTCCCCTCCTCGTGTGTAGACCACCTGGCTAGTAGACTAGCATAAGCAACTGAGGCTGGTAATTATATTCCATATGTAGAATTGTGTGTAAGAGTGTGTGTATGTATGGTGGATAATTTTAGTAGCTAGGGACAGTAAATGAATTCTGCCTTCACAATAAATACAGCATGTTGTCTTATCCCCATAAGAAGATTCTGCTAGTTCTATTTCTCTAAGTGCAACACTCTAACAAGTTCTCCCCCATTAGAGGTTTTTAAGATTACACAACCTTCCTTGGTACTTAAACATCCTTACAGTTAGAATGTTTTTCCTCATATCTGAACTAATTCTCCCTTGCTGCAGATTAAGTGGATTACTTCTTGTTGTGCCTTCAAGGATGCGAAAAACAATTAATCATCCTGTTTTAAGAGGGCCTTACTAGATTTGAAGTCTTCTCAGATCTCCCTCCATGCTTTTGCCTGAAGACTAAACATGCCCATTTTTAAAAAAATGTCCTCATAGGTGGGGCTGCCCATGGGGGAGGGGAGAAGGGGGCAGTTGCTGCTCCAGGCCCTTTAAATCACTGCTGGAACCCTGCATGGTGCAGTATAAGCTACGCTGAGGGCTGGTGGGGAGAGGCACAGCATGGTCTAGAAGACCCTGAGATCTGGATGCCCCAGCCACACTCCCTAATGCCTAAGGCTCCATCCCTTTCAGGGAGGCCCAGAGCCAAACCTTCCCCCCCACATACACATTGCCCAGGGCCCAGCCAAGTCTGTCACCAGCCTGGCTCATAGATCAGGTTTTTTAAACCTTTCATTATTTTTGCTGCGCTTCTCTGAACTTTCTCCCCAATTTGTCTCATCTTTCTTGAAGTATGGTGCCAAAAATTGGACACAATACTCCAGTTGAGGCCTTAGTGCCAAGTTGAGTGGAACAATTAGCTCCCGTGTCTTACATATAACACTTCTATCAATACACCCCAAAATGATATTAACTTTTTACAATTGCATCACTGTTTGGATTCAGTTTGAGAGCTACTACAACCCCCAACTTCTTTTTCAGCAGTACTACCATCTAGCTAGTTATTCTCTATGTTGTAATAATGCATTTCATTTTTCTTTCATAGAATCATAAGGTTGGAAGAGACCTCAGGAGGTTCTCGAGTCCAACCCCCTGCTAAAAGCCAATCCCAATTAAATCATACAAGCCAGGGCTTTTTCAAGCTGGGACTTAAAAACCTCTAGGGATGGAGATTCCATCACCTCCCTAGCCAACCCATTCCAGTGCTTCACCACCCTTTTAATGAAATAATTCTTTCTAATATCCAACCTAGACCTCCGCCACTGCAACTTGAGGCCATTTCCTAAATGGAATACTGTGCACTTGTCTTTATTTAATTTCATCATGCTGATTTCAGACCAGTTCATCCAAGCTCTCTGAATACTAGTCCTGTCCTTCAAACTGTGGCCAACTATTCCCAATATTATGTCATCCACAAATTTTATAAACATATTCTCCACTCCATTATCCACGTAATTATTGAAAGTGTTGAAGCATACCCGACAGAGGACAGACCCTTTCTGAGGCCCATTTGCTTCAGCTGACAACAAACCATTGATAATAACACTCAGTACAGACTGTCAACAAGTTTCTAATTTGCTTATGAAAAAGTCATATGAAATTGTGTCTAATGCCTTGCTAAAAATTAGGACAATCACATCTGTTACTTCCTCCCATCCACTAGGCCAATAACTGTTAAAGATGGAAACTAGGTTGGTTTGGCTTTGCAGGTGCTTACAAATTGATTGTTTGTTAATTTGTTCCAGTAACTTTCCAGGAATCCATGTTCCATGTATATTTTACTGTTTTCATCACTGCAAATTTTAGGGCCATATTCAAGCCCTCATTTCCACTTAGGGATGTTACATTCCGATTAATCAACTAAGTGAGTAGTCAATGGAATTTCCATCAACTACTTGATTAGTTGATCAGGGGAGGGGTGGCATGCTCACTATCCCAGCTGCACCTCTGCTTTTTAAATGTAAAAGGCAGAAGAGCAGCGGGGAACCTGGGGTGAGTGAGGACTCAAGTAGTGCCCACTCGCCCTGGGTTCTGACTACTGTGCTTCTGCCTTTGAAATGTAGCAAGAGCCTCTTGGGCTCTTGCTACGTTTCAAAAGCAAAAGAGCAGTGGGTAACCCAGGGCAAACGGGAACTGCTGGAGTCCCCACTCACAGCATTTCCCTGTTGTGCCTCCACCTCCCCTACCACCCCACGAAGACAGTGCTGGGGGGAACAAGCTTTTAAGTCGGCTCCCTCCAGCACTGACTCCTGCTCTCCCCAGTCTCTGATAGAGGCAGTGGGGGGGGGGAGGGGGGCGGCAGCTAATTAGTCAAATCACTACTTGACTACCCGATAAGGATATACTTATTGGGTTGTCGACTAGTCGCTTACATCCCTACTTCCACTGGCATTCAAATCCTGCCCAAAACAGTACTAAGATGTAGAAATGTCTCTATTGAAGCATTTATCCATTAACTCGCCTATAATACACCTATAATACTCCTTTTTAATGTCATACAAAACACATTATTATGATTAAAACATAATACTTTACTAGTAGTTACCACACCACAGTATCTGAGTTACCACCATTCTTTCTTATTCTAAGTGTCAAGAAATGGTGTGGACCAATGGATACCATAGAGTGGTAATTATGGGTGAATGTTGGCTTTCTAATTCCAACAATGCACAAGGCAAAGATACCATCTGTATAATCAGATATATTTTCCAAAATCAGTAGGTATTTCCCCATTGATTGATTTTATTATAGAATAAAGTATCTTCAACCATAGATTCAGGAAAGCCAGGTTCTTCCAGGGCTACTTACTGGGAGCAGCTCGGCATAGGTGTATTTTCTATTTATCTCGGATGGCAGGCAGTTTATATCGTCTGTAACAGCGGGGAGATGAGTCATGATGCTTCCCACTGATTTTGGCCTGGACTCACAAAAACAAAATTGTTTGATGACTGCTTAAGAAAAGATTAGGAATGGTTAGTGCAGGGAGGAAACAAATTAGAGGGGGCATGTTATAGGTGTAACAAAATAATAAATGGTATGGAGAAGGTAAATTGAGCATTCCTATTTAGCCTGTCTTTTAATAGAAGGAAGAAGTAAACATTCAGAGAAACTGAAAGTCAAAAGGTTTAAAATGAAATTAGAGGATTATTTTTTTTTTACATATCACATAATTAACCCATGGAACTCTTTCCCGCAGGTTATCATGGAGACCAAGTGCTTAGACGGGTTAAAAAACAAAAATGTGTATGTGCCCTATCAGAACATTGACACTTGTATCAGAAAGGATAATAAATATGTAGGAGAGATAAACCCTCATGCTCCTGGGCAAGAGCAAACTTCTAACAGATAAAGGCTAGAAATACATTTCCATTACAGGTAGATTAAATAATTGTGCTCTTGTGAGCAGATTATTGCATTAAATTAGCAGACCATCAAAAAGTTGTATTCCATGAAAACATTGAGTATCCTAAGAGTTTTGTAAAACCATGTTGAGAAGTATGGAATTTATAGATGATACACAAGAGATTTTTGCACCTACCGCTTTCTACTAACATTAGGTTTACTGGTTAGATTGTAGAAGTCATCCCTTGTGATTGTGTGACTTGGTGGAAGGGTAACTGACAATAACCTGGGAGCTCTCTTAGAAGATAAATTCGTTTTTAATAAGGTTGTGGGTGAGCTGGTTTCACTTCTCTATAGGAATAGAAAAACAGAACAATGCAGAAATAAATGTTCTCACTTTTGTTCTTCCTGATGTTCTCTCTCTCTCCAATTAAAGTTTCTATTGACAACAGGGACTTTCTTTCCAATCACAATATGAGAAACAAGTTCAAGTTTCCCTCCATTATTATTTAATAACTATAAAGTATTAGAAATTCCATTGCTAACAGAGGGCAATATATCACCCTCTGTCTTTACATAAAATACCAATTGACATCAGTGGGATTTCTGCAAATGGAAGGAAAGTACAGAAGAATATGGTGTATCTTGTTTCACATGACCCATATTAAACATGTCACCTAAACTATCAAGATCCTTCAACTTGAATGTAACCTTTTTTGTCTTTGTAGTTCCTGATTCCAGATTTGATCCAGAAGACATGAAAACTCTGAAACACAGCAGATTACTGCTCTGTGCATTCCTGACAACTTGTAGAGGGAGAAGCTGCGCATTATTACGCTACTCACCATAAGAGGAAAAACGTGAGCATACCTGGGGCATGGCCAATGGCGTCATGCACATAGTGAAAATACAGTCTACTACACCTTTCTTTAACCATTGATGGCACCTGCATATCTAGCCTTCAGTTAGTCCCTGCATACTTTCCTGAACAAACATACTTCCCCTTTGCTCAAACTTTGCTCACAAGACCAGGATTCCTTCCTTAATAAATTCTAAGGATGCTGATGAAAATGAATGGAAGCAGAGGAATGTCCTCTAATTTACAAATCAGATGAGATGTTCAGAGAATAGCTTACAATTATAAATAGTTTGCACAGCTCTGACAAAACCTGAGACAAGTTTTCAGATTTTCCTATAAACTCAGTTATCTGAAGCCAGGTTTACAGAAAATGTTGCTAAAATTCAAAACTCTTCCAAGCAAATCTGGGCCAATTTACAACTATGCAATGAAACTGTGCACTATGTATGAGTTTGAAATGAAAGCAGGTGAAATCTATTGATTTCCATTAAGAGCATGCATTCATTCCAAATCTGTACTCAGTATATATCTCAAAGGATCTAAGCCCGAGTCATTAAATGCAACAAGAACCAGAAAAATGTTTGTGTAAATCCCTATAAAGTGAAATCAAGAAGTTTAATAAAACTTTAATTAAACAACTGGAGCAGTTTGCAGTAACATCAGGCCACCAAGGTGAATTTAGTTCATAATGAACTATTTCCATCAGTCTTTTAATACACATGGGTTACCTTGTAGAGAGCAATTTTAGTATCTAATACATATATTAGAGATGGACTTGAACTCAGACCTTGAATTAGAACACCCCTTATATTTGGGAATGTTTGAAATCTGACCTGTGATCTGAATTCACAATTTGTAAATTGCTCCCATCATGAGATCTGCTCCTGAGTGTTGCAGAGTGCCTGCAAATTCCAGTGAAGTGATTTCTCATATTCAGGCCATTTGTGATGAACAGAGACCAGAGCCCTGATCTCACAATATACAAATTTTAGTATATTAAAAATCCATAGCTAGATCTGAGTTTTGTAGCTTGAGACTGTCTCTAGAATAAATATCATGTCTGGCTGTTCTGACTGAACAATTCTGATTTGAGACACAACAGGCCAGATTCTGCTCTGTTACACAAGTAAGTCTGCATCCAAAGTAACTTAATTGAAACCAGTGGAATTATTCCAGATTTATACCAGGATATTAGAAGGCAGAAGTTTTCCTTCTAGCTATTATGTAAGTCTATGAATGGCTATGACATTTTCAGCTAAAATCTGCTCTCAGGTATATCCATGAGGCCCACTGACATCAGTGGAGCTGTCAAGGTGAAACTGAACAGAAATTGGCCTGAAGTTTGTATTGGACCTACTGTACCAAACTCAATAGCTTTCTACTGTGCAACTAAATCTGACTATAAACTGACTCAAGGAATAAGAACCAAATCTATGTCTCTTTTAATTAAATAAACAGTTTGCCTTTTTTTTTTCTTTTTACTGAGGGTCCCTGTCATGCCTACCTGAGGATGGGAAGGTGCGATCCTTGGAATGCAAGATTTAGCTCTCAGTGGTAACAATGTCACCATTTGTGGATAAGGATCAATATCCAGCCGTGGCCTCTCATGAGCGGTGTGCCACTGCTTCAACTTTGCACTGGCAGTTTGTATTGCAGCTGTATGAGTGACACAAAATCTGGGACCCCTGAGGGTGGGGAAAATACATACAAGTAGAGTGTATTCAAAATACAAACTATCAGACAAGTGTGACATTTACTACATCAGTGTATGGTGCTATTAATAACCAGAGTTAAAGGCCAGACAACGGAAAAGATAAATTTACCTTTTACACTGTTCTAAATAGAAAAGTGACATATTGCCTAAATATTAGGGTTCCAAATGGCATACTGTAATATAGCTGCCCTTGTATATGAGACTGCAATTTATATTTAATTTAACGTTACACTTAGTTATAAGAGAACGGATCCGGAAGACACCCAAACTACAACTCCCACGAGGCAGTGTGGTAGCATGAAGTAATTTGGTAGCCTTAGCTCATGACTGCAGATATTGTCTGGGGGCAGGGGAGGAATGAAAAAGAATATGGTTGAATATGCTTTGCAAAATAGATTAGAATTGGCATAATCTGCAACAGCAGAAAGAGAACAATTTAATGTTAAGACAAAATATTTACTGTGAAGTCTCTGAGAGAGAACAGCCTTTGTAAATCAAAGCTACATAAATAATAGTATCAGAGGGGTAGCTGTGTTAGTCTGAATCTACAAAAACAACAAGAAGTCCTGTGGCACCTTATAGACTAACAGATTTATTGGAGCATAAGCTTTTGTGGGCAAAGACCCACTTCGTCAGATGCATGAAGTGGAAATTCCAGAGGCAGGTATAAATATACAGGCATAAGAAAAGAGTTCCAATCAAGAGAAAAGTTAGAGATAAGGAGGTCAATTCAGTCAGGGAGGTCGAGGCCCTCTTCTAGCAGCTGATGTGGAGGTGTGAATACCAAGGGAGGAGAAACTGCTTTTGTAGTTGGCTAGCCATTCACAGTCTTTGTTTAATCCTAAACTGATAGTGTCAAATTTGCAGATGAATTGTAGCTCTGCAGTTTCTCTTTGAAGTCTGTTTTTACAGTTTTTTTGTTGCAGGATGGCTACTTTTAAATCTGCTACTGTGTGTCCAGGGAGATTGAAGTGTTCTCCTACAGGTTTTTGTATATTATCATTCGTGATATCTGATTTGTGTCTGTTTATTCTCCTCCCTTGGTGTTCACACCTCCACATCAGCTGCTAGAAGAGGGTCTCATCCTCCCTGACTGAATTGATCTCCTTATCTCTAACCTTTCTCTTGACTGGAACTCTTTTCTTAAGACTGTATATTTATACCTGCCTCTGGAATTTCCACTACATGCATATGACGAAGTGGGTCTTTGTGCACAAAAGCTCATGCTCCAATAAATCTGTTAGTCTATAAGGTGCCACAGGACTATAAATAATAGTAATCAGCTCTATATAACACTTTTAATCCTGAGATCTCAAAGTGCTTTTCAAAGCAAATATAATTATTCACATTTAAACTTTTAGCAGCATTGCACTAAGCAAGCTTTCAAAGTTACAGGAAGACAGCTATTAATATTCTGTACAACTAAGATCCAACAGTAAATTGTCAGAGACAAACTGTGCATCGATTTATGCTATGTGTGACACCAATGAGTTTAGGTGAGCTGCACTGGTTGTAGTTTATTATGGCACTTGACCATGAGTCTTGGATCTCTCAAACAAAAATTCACAGGATCAAGATCTGCTGTCCCCTATGCTAACGCCAATTCCATTTAAACAGATTGGAGTCAAAGTAAAAGCAAGGACGTATACATTACACAATGGCTACATAGTTCAACTTCAGTTATCCTACCAGTAAAGAAGCAAAGGTTTCACTACTTCAGGCTGTATCCATTTTAAGTGTCTTGTATTCCACTGGTCTCCAAGTAGCAGGTCCAGTTTGAGTAAGACTTCTGAGTTGAGAAAATAATCTCCACTGCTCACTAGATAGAGTTTTTTCATTTTATCAAGCTGTCTTGAATCAAAGAAAACATTTACCTACATTACACCCTGTTTATATATTGATAGACTCCAATACCAGAAGGGACCATTGTGATACTCTAGTCTGACCTGGATAGCACAGGCCATAAAACTTCCCCCAAAATAATTCCCAGAGGGTATATTTTAGAAAAACTTCAAATCTTGATTTTAAAATTGTCAATGTTGGAGAATCTGCAACAACCCTTGTTAAATTGGTCCAATGGTTAATTATCATCACTGTTCAAAAATTAAACCTTATTTCCAATCTGAATTTGTCCAGCTTCAACTTCCACCCATTGGATCATATTATGCCTTTCTCTGATAGACTGAAGAGCCCATTAAGTAATTTATTGTTCCCCCTTGTAGGTACTTACAAGGTACATCTACACTTACAGTAGCATGTAAGTACAGACACTGCACACCCAGCTAGCAAGAGTATAAATAGCAGTTTAGACAGGAAGCCACAGCTTAGGCAAGCAGAACAGAGAAGAGTGCCTTACATGTCTGAACCCCCAGGGTATATATATGGTGACCATATTTTCTGAATAAAAAATGGGAACACACGATATAACAGCCCTACCATCAGTCAAAAGTTAGCCACCCCCTGACCTCATTAGACACACCCCCGACCCTCTAGGCCCACCTGCCACAGGAAATCCCACCCTGGCATAGTACTTCCAGGGTCAAGATGGACAGATGACCAGAAGTGTGTCATGTGACCCTCCTCTAAGAACTCCTCCCACCATCCTCAACCAATAGGGATTGGTTTTGGCCCCATAGGACTGCCTCAAGACCAATCAGGGGAGTTTTGGGGTGGGGTGACTGGCCTGAAAGTGAGTCGTGTGACCCCTCTAAGAACTCCTCCCACCACCTTCTACAAATTGGGATGAGTTTGGGCCTCTTTGTCAAGTGCCATCTCCTCTTTTTGCCACAGATAAGAGGGAATGGAGAAGGCTGGTAGTGCCTGCTCCCAGCCATAAGCCTTTCCCAAGCGTGTGTTTCACCAGAGGGCTCTCACCATACATAATTAGCAATCAGAGCCCTCCACTGAGACCTAGAGTGTCACATCCCATCAGGGATTTGCTAGTTGGCAAACGAGGAAAATTGGTTGTGTCATTGGCAGGGCACATCTGCTCTGCCAGTGCTGAGACCTCATGTGGTCATGATAGACTTAGCAAAAGTGAATGTAGTGCAGAGGGAAAACTACTTGGAAACTTGCAGCTTCTGGTCCATGCTGCAGAGCCCTTGGATCTGCATGGGAAAAGAGAGGGCTCTCACCATGGGCTCTGCAGGGCGCTCTCTCCTTGTAGCACTGCTGCTAATGCCCAGATCTTCTGAGAAAGGGTGCTCCAGAGAGACTGTAATGAAGTCAATAATCTCCAGGAGCTGAAGACAGCTGTGTTGGTGGCCATAAAGTGAATAGAGCTGTTTCTCCCACACTGCTGCAGCTCTGTCTTTTAGTGTGGATCTTGGTAGAGGCAGGCTGGAGGTGCGGGGTATTGGCAAAGTGGTAGTGAGCAGGCTGGGGGTTCAGGGTCTGGGCTGGAAGGGAAGGGAAGCCACTTACATGCTTTAGCGAGGCTCCCAACAATGTGTCCCAGGGTAGGTGCTGCCTCCTGCTGCTCCTATTGGCTGATTTCTGGAGCAGCAGGAAAGCCTTCAGGAAGCGTCCCTGTGCTCCTGTTCCCCCAACCAGGGGAGGGGAGGAGAGGGGAAATAGCAGCGCACAGGCGCTTCTAGATGAACTTCTTCATTCCGGGACATTTTTAGTGCTTTAGGAGGCGCCGTAACATGATATTTAAAATCGTGACTGTCCCAGAAAACCCAGTCTGTATGGTCGGCATAGTTATTTACCTTACACATCTCTCTATATGTCCAAGCAGAGCCTCCCATGTCTACACTGCTGTTTTTATCATTTATAGTGTCTCACTGCCTACTCGCTGCTGGAGCCTTTCCCCACCACAGTGAAAGGCTCAAGCACTGTGGAAAGCTTCCAGAAGCTCCCTGATGCCCGAGCCTTTCTCTGGGATGTGTAGCTACACACCACAGGGACAAATACGGATGTAACTTGCCTTTCACTCTGGCATGTAGCCATACTTGTAGTACCAGTGCTCTACATGCTACCATAGTCTTAGAATATAATCAAGTTACCCTTTAACCTTCTCTGTGTTAGACTAAATAGACTGAGCTCCTCAAGCATGGGCAGTGGGTGAAGCAATCTCCCCAGCCCATGGCCCAGTTTGAGAAACACTTATCTATACTGTGATGGTCACCATTTTGACAAGACTGTGATATATGTTGTACAAAGCATGCCTTGTGAGGCATCACTTGAAAACTAACAACTTGCTGAACATTATTGTCTTGATAAAATACAACTTTACATTCAATATTGCTATGCATAAGTTTCTACTATATAATATTGCTATAACAGACTCCAAATTTAGGGTGTGAATAAGAAATGTACATTTAATCACAGGGACAATTCAAACCTCAAGTCCACAAAATACTGTTTGTCACCTGCACTCTAGCTGGGGATAATCCTCAAAGAGGGGACAGTGGAATAAGAATGAAGGCTTGTCTATACTGGCACATTTTTTCCCAAAAAACTGCCTTTTGGTGACAAAACAGTGAGAGCGTTTACACTGTAATGCAACGCAACTTTTGTTGGGAAAAGCACCCAGTTTTGGTGACAAAAAACTTCCAGCCTTACGAGAGACTTCCCCCCCACCTTTATTGTTGACAAGGAGCCAGTGTGGACTCTGCTGTTTGTTTCGTCAGGAGAACTGGCTTCTGTCAGTATCACACAATGCCTGCCTTCATGTTGTGCTCCGTGTTTTGTGATCTCTGCTGCCCTGCAGGCATGCGACTCTCCTCTTTCAAAGCTCCAGGAGGTATCTGATAGCTGAGTGAGCCACTCCATTTGGGGAACAAGGAGCAAATCATTAGAATGCTTCTATTCTGCCCTGCTAGGAAAACAGCAGCAGGCAGACTGCTGCTGCCAGGGGAGAGCTGGAGACACTGCTGTGTTGCTTTGACATTCCTCAGCATGGAGCTATGAGAGAATCCCAAGAAGTGCGGGGATCAGCTATGCCTTCGCACATCACTGCACTGTGAGATGCTTATTCACATTGCTTTGCTCTACCTGTTGTCAGAGTGCTAGCAATGTGGCCATGAAATGTCAACAATGGGAGGCAGAAAAAACGGTTTGACTGGTTTTCACTTTCGGCAACTTTTCCATGTCAACAGCACCTTCCCAGTGTAGACATAGCATGAGAGACAGTGGTCTCTAGTTCATCCCTCTCTCTTCCCATTTCTACTCCCAGCAATTACAATGCTTGAAAGACAAAAAAGGAAACATCTTTGAATTGGGAGAGGGGCCCTAGCTGGGAGGCTTTTCAACCAGTACAGACTGTTATATTTGGCAAGACAAAACCCTTTTGCTTTTAAGTCCACTTAGCTTGTTAAATTAGGTATTAGCTTGCACTTTATCCTTTTATTTTCTTTTTATAACCAATCCTGATGTTATGCATCACCACTTGTAATCACTTAAAATTCATCTTCTTGCAGTTAATAAACTTATCTTATTGTTTTATCTCAACCAGTCTGTTTGGATTAAAGTGTGTGGAAAACTCTATTTGGGATAGAGAGGCTGGTACATTATCATTTCCCTTTGATGAAATGGCACACTTTCTATGAGCCTGACTTTCTATGAGCCTGTACAGTTTGGAAGGGTACTGAGCAGCACAGGCCCTGACGTTTGTTTTTGCCAATGATTTCTTGCTCCTCTCTGCCCCATTCCTCCATTGTGAGTGGTGGGCATGGCAGGGCCTCATGAGGGAAGAGGTCAAGCTGGGGAAGAGACCCACAAAATATTATTCCAGCCTTGCATGTCTCGCCCCCCTTCTTTTTAGTGGGTGCTTGAGCCCCAGAACACCCACAGAGTTGGTGCCAATGCTGAGCAGCATAAGACACACATTTCACACACATACTCATGACTTATATACAGGGCTGGGACTAGGAATTTGTGGGTATTGCCCTGTATCTGAGTCATGAGTGACTGATCTGACTGCTCATGTATTTAGCTGGGAGTGAATTTTCATACCGAAGGCTGTGCAGGGGTGAAAATAACTTAAATTTCTTACAGGTACTGTACTATCACAACCCACCCACCCTTGGGAGGACCTTAGGCCAAGAGGGGTTGTGATACAACAGTACAGGGGGGTGAGGAATGGGGGGGCCTTAGGGCAGAGTGCAGGGGGCTCAGGGCAGAGGGTTGGGGGGTACAGGAGTTAGGGCAGAGGGCTGGTGATATAGGGGGTGCAGGAGTCAGGGTATGGGGCTCAGGGCAGGGGGCTGGGTGTATGTAGGGATGAGTATGGGAGGGTGCAAGGATGCCATTTCATGGGGGGGGGGAGCGGCTGCAGCCACACATACTGGGTCCCTGTTGATTTTCCTGCTTCCTATGACTAGGGAGTAAGAGAAAAGTGCAGAACCTCCTGCATCCCTCTCACTCCCAGCTGCCTAGGGGAGGGGGAGAAGAGGAATGCAGCAGGCAACGCACTTTCCCTCACTTCCTAGTCAGAGGAAGCAAGAAGCAACAAAAGCAACAGGGGCCTGGTATGTGCAGCTGCAGCCCCACTGACCCATAAAATAATGGCAGTGGGGAGACCTCAGGGCTGGGGCAGTCCCAGTGGTGAGGGATACCCCCCCAGCCAGCCCCTCTAACCTGCCTGGCTGCCTGCTTTGAGTGCAGCAGCCTGCCGGGAGCCGGGCTGAAAGTGCCCCGTGCCTCACACTGCAACCAAATGCCCCAGCCAGCCAGCTTCTTGCCGGAATACCACACCAGTTTGTATTTACCTCTGAGGCTATGCGAAGAGCCCAGGAATTGATATTCTGACACCAAAGCAATGTAAAAGGCATCCCAAGCTAGGGAATTAATGGGAGCTGCTCAACAGCCCTAGGTACTGTGACATAAACAGGGAAATCTTGAGAATGTGTATGCCACCAAGGAGCGGATTAGCCATGTTGGTCATAGCATCACACTGGGAGTTCATGTTCGGCTGATTACCCATCATAACCCCCAAATCACTATGTACTTCCAGCCTGCATACCAAGTGATCCAGATTGCTCTGTATTAGTGACCTGTCCTCTTCATTATTTACCACTCCCCGAATCTTTTAGTCATCTGTACACTTTATCGGGGATGATTTTATGTTTTATTAATGACCTGGAAGAAAATGTTAGATAACATAGGCTAGGGGAATGGCAGCTCAGGAAACTGCTTGTCTAGAGGCTTTCCCCTTGTTGCTCTCATTGGCTAAAATCACGGCCAATGAGAGCAGCAGGGGTGATGGACGGGAGGGGCAGGAGGCGTTGAACCATGTGTTCCACGGGGAGCTGCATCAGGGAAGCGCCCCCTCTTCCTTATGCCCAGACCCTGCAATTCCCTTCCCCTTACACACACACCTCTTGCTGAGACCCCGAACTCTCTCCCTGCTCCTGCACTCTCCCTCCCTCAACCTCTATCTCCATTCTACTCCTGCACTCTCCCTCCTGCTCAGACCTTGCACCCCCACTCCCACCAGCACTCCATCTCCCGCCCAGACCCCCCAACACTTAGCCCACTCCTGCACTTAACCTCTCATCCAGATCCCACACCCCAACCTCCTTCCTCTCACCCAGACCTCACACCCCCAGCCTGCTCCTGGACCCAACCTCCCATCGAGACCATACACCCCCACCTCCATCTGCATCCTACCTCAGGTACAAACAGGACCGGATTAAGAGGGGGCTAGCTGGGCAGCTGCCCGGGGCGCCAACCTATGGGGGGTGCCTGATGGCAGCTGTAAGGGGCGCTGCAGGCCGTGCAGTGCCCCTTAGAGCTGCCATCAGGCACTGCGCACCCGGGGCCAGGAGCCACGCGGCGCCCCTTAGAGCTGCAATCAGGTGCCGTGCGCCCAATTGCAGCTGTAAGGTGCGCAGCGCGCCGAGGGGGCGGGGCCGCGCATGCGTTGTGTGCCCGCAGTCCGGGGCGCAGGAATGGCTCGAGCCGGCCCTGGGTACAAAATGAAAGTGACAATGTAAGTGAGAAAATTTGTGAATCACAACAACACATTTTGACATGAACAATAAAACAAGTACTGCTTACAGTGAAACTGGAGATAAGCACACTGTGAATGAATCGCCTAATAAATATAGATCTGAACACAGTAATGAGATTGTAAGTGAAAGAAATGCACAAAACAGTAATCCAAAAAAGGAGTGGGCAAAAAAAAAAAAGAAAACAGAAATACAATAGTAACTACTTGAAAATAGGATTTTTTATGGATGGGAGATGAAGAAGATCCCAATCCACATTGTGATCGGTGTTACAAAACTTTGTCTAATGAAGCAATTAAACCACTGAAGCTTAAATGCCATTTTGAATTAAAACACAAAGACCTGTTGAGTTGTTTAACAACAAATGCAAAGGACTCATCCATAATATGGCCTCATACAAGGTATCCCTGTTGGTGGGAAAAATGGATCAAGATGATTAATCTGTAGCAGAGAACCTGATCAAGCCTGCAGCAAAACTAATGGATAACATAATGTTGGGAGAAAAGGCAAAGAATATAATTGACAAGGGACCTCTTTTGAATTATACCATTCAGTGCTGAATAACATCCATGGCTGGAAATGTGAAATTCCAGCTTTTGGCAAGACTGCATCAAAGCCAGTACTTTTCTTTGCAACTTGATGAGTCCACCAACATAGCGAAGGATGTTAACCTCCTTTCGTATGTCCAGTATGCTTATGCCAGGAAAGTACACAATGATTTTTTTCTGTTGTTCTCTGCCTTCCAATACAACAGGAAAAGCTATCTTTGAAATACACAACTATTTCATTGTAAGTAGTAATGTGGATAAACATTTGCACCCCACCTCCTGCCCAGGTGCTGGCATTTGCACCAATGGTGCCACAGCAACAACTGGAAAGTTGAAGGGCTTAATTGCCCGTGTCCAAGAAGTTGCACCATTAGTGATAGCAAAACACTGTAGCATTCACCAGGAACAACTTGCTATGAGGAAGATACCTGCAGGCCTAAAAGCCATTCTGGATGAGGCACTATGAATTGTACATTTTATTAAAGGGCGTCCTTCAAACACACACACATTTTTAACACCCTATGTGAGGAGATGGGGAGGGGACACACAAAACTTCTTTTTCACACTGAAGTTCACTGGTTGTGAAGGGGGAAAATGCCTCACCTATGTCTTTAAAGTACATGAAAAGGTAAAAATCTACTAGCATGACAGTGGCTTTCAAGTCTTTGAGCTCTCAGACAGAATCCATGACTTCTCATGGCTTGCCCAACTAGCAGAGCTGGCTGATATTTTTAGTATTCTGAATAGACTGAATCATGCTTTGCAGAGAAGAGTGATCACAATCTTTAATGTGCAGGACAAAATAAAAGCTTTACACAAGAAGATGGAGTTATGGTATGCCCACCTCAATTACGGAGGATTTGACTCTTTTACAACTCTGGCCAATTTCATTCTTATAGCTGAAAAAAAATTGATGGGAAAATTGTGGAAGACTTCAAAATGCACTTACTCCTCATGTGCAATTTGGAAAAATATTTCCCAGAACCAGATGTAAGTTTTGAGTGGATTCGTCATCCTTTTGGAAACAAGGAGTACATTGAAGAGATCAGTGTCAAGCTTACACATAAAGCAGTAGGTAATCTTGTGGATATTGAATCAGATGGAATGCTGAAGCAGATTTTCCCAGAAAAGATTTTGACAGACTTTTGGCTTCACGTATAACAAGGGCTGCAAAATATGGCTCCCCCTCCCCCCCCCCCCCCGGCTGCTTAGAGCATCTCTCTAAACTCTGCAAGACTGAGGGGAGGATAGCAAGGGAAGGGGAAAGAGGCTTTATATACTGCCCCCATCCACAGCATGATTTGCAACTCCCATTGGCCAGTTTCTGGTCAATGGGAGCTGCTTGTTTGAAAGCATGCAAAGTAACCTTCCCACCTCTGGGCTCACAGTATTTAGACTCAGCCACACATGGCCTCTGCAGTTAGTGTAGGGCCATGGAAAGCAGGGACCCTGGCTGAGGAACCAACTGGGCTGCTTGCCAGGAGCTGCCCAGGTAAGTCTCTCCTGGCCAAAGCCTGCCTCTGGCACTCCAGCCATTCCCTCTCCCCAACTGTCTGCCTCCCTCCTATGCCCCAACCCCATATGACCCAAACCTTCTGCGATCTTGCTCCCTTACTCACCCCCAGACCCTGCACCCCTCCTACACCCTCTTCAAAGTCACAAACCCCTCCTAGACCTTGCACCCCAATCCCCTACCCATGGTCACAACCCAAATCTCTGCACCCCCTCCTGCACTCCTGCCCCAGGTCAAAACCCACTCCCAGACCCTGTACTCCCTCCTACTGCCCTCCTCCAGGTCAGAATCCTACCCTGCACCCATATCCCCTCCAGGACCCTGCAGCTTCTCCTGTACCCTAGTCTCCTGTCCCAGGTCACAACCTCCTTCTTGAATCAAACTCCCTCCCAGATCCCACATCCCCTTCTGCATACCAGCCCCTTACACCAAGCCCCCTTCTCCACCTAACCTCTATCCTAGACCCTGCACCTCCTCCATTAATATCTTGGAACAGTGAAGTCCATGACTACTTACCAAATTCTTGGAGTGCTACCCCTCCCCTCAGAAATTATTGCCCACCCCGACATACAGTCAGAGTACCCTAGGTTCACCAAGAAAGCTCGGAAGCACCTGTTGCCGTTTCCAACAACATCCAACTGCAAAATTGCATTTTCAGCACTTGTAGATTTGAAAACCAAAAAGAGACACCAACTGAAAGTGGAGACTGATATGAGCCTTAAGTTCTGCAGCTTAAAGCCAGACTGATGTCTCAACAAAAGCAGCACCACTCATCATCCCATTAGGATGGTAGATGGGAATGAACAAGGTAAGCAGTGGTGGTTTTATGTAACTGGGGGATTTTACTATTATTGTTATTGTTATTCAATCATATTATATACAAAAAGGTCTAAATGTTATAGCTGCATATTTATGTATTCATATTAGGCTACTGGAGCCTAATATGAATACATTCGTATTTAAGATATTTAGAGATAAGCGAATGCATTTTGTCATTATGGGTGGTTGGCTGGTAGTCCACAGAAAAGTTTGTAAACATTGAGAAGGGTGGACCAGGGGCCAAAAAGTTTGAGAAACACTTATCTAGATAAACTACTTCATATTGGTCTGGCACTTTTTAGGACACATTGTTGATTAAAGTGCTGAAAGATAGCCAGGACATTAGCCTAAAGTGCATCACCAGGTAACCAAAATAACCATAGCACATTTAGAAGGCAGTGTTCCATTCATCACTTTCCGTAATATGTACGAGCTAACAGACTCCCCAGAGGCCCAACTTAGTAAATATGTGGGCAGCCCACATGCAGCTCAAGAATCAGGGCCAGAGGGTACTGATTCCTTGTCATTACTGGTGATGTTGTTTTATGGTTAAACCCTTGGAAGGTATTTATGGCATGTGGCCAGTTCAGGTTTGGGTGTGGTGTAAATCTTCCTGAACAGCAATTTTACCCCTACCTGTAATTCTGTGGGGGCAGTTATAGGCCTGATGTGGGCAAGGTTTTCCATATTCTTCTTTTCAAGCAGGAGGAAAGAATTCTTGGGAAAATGGAAGGTTCTGAGTTACTACAGAGAATTCTTTTCCAGTTATCTGCCTGGTGGGTCTTGCCTACATGCTCAGCATCTAACTGACCACTATATTTGGGGTCAGGAAGGAATTTTCCCACAGGTCAGATTGGCTGAATGAGTCCCTGGAAATTTTTTGCTTTCTTTTCAATATGGGGCATGGGTCATTTGCAGGTCTAAACTAGAATAAATGTTGAATTCTCTATAACTTGAAACCTTTAAACCATGATTTGAAGACTTCAGTAACTCACCCTGAAGATAGGGATCTATTTCAGGGGTAGGTGAGGTTCTATGGCCTGCAATGTGCAAGGAGGTTAGACTAGATGATCACAATGGTCCCTTCTGACCTTAAGTTTATGAGCTTATCATCCCATTCCCTAGTAAGAGTTGGTGGTCTATAGCTGATACCAACTAATACCACTTCATGGGCTTCATTAGTTAGGATACCAATCTATAAGCATTCAAGAGCATATTATTTCAAATTATCTGTGACTTGGAAATGGGCAATACCATTTTTTACATAAAGCGCCAATCCCCTTTCTCTTTTGCCCACGCAAACTTTCCTAAGTATGTTAAAACAATTGATATTAATATTCAGTCATAACAGGAACAATTCATGCCATTGAGCAAACAGTTTTCATTCTGGAAATATGTTTTCAAACATCTCTAAACAGAAGAAGTCAAAACATGTCTCTTCTGGCTTAGGACAAGTGACCTAAGTTGAATAAAACATTTATTAGGGAAGTGTGTCACACTGTATGCCCTGCTTGTAACTTTAAAACCTTACATTTATAGAATATCTTTCATTCTGTTTTCATGAAGACATTTATTCATATTCAGTTTTATAAAAACCCCTTTTGTACAAAGCCTTAATTTTGACCCAGATTCTGATCTCGTACTAGTTTTCCACACATTTATCTCAGCCAACTTCAGTAGTTATTCCCGAATTACCCTTGTATTAATGAAATAATCAGAATTAGTGCCATTGTGTCTGCATTATTCACTCATGTCCGTTAAGAATGGGTAATTCTAAATACTCAGATAAAATTTATCTAGCCTTCTTTATAAGCATTAAGAACAATAGGAAATACCTTTGCTGCCTTCTAGTATCCTTTAGGACCTTTAGTCTTTCAATGTCCATCCAGAACCACCAATACCTTTCACCCAAAGTTCCTTTTATGAACTTCTTAAATTTTTCAAACTCATTCCTGTTGCCAATATCATAAGTTCTGTGACTGGTACACCAGGCAGCCCGAATGTCTTCGACGTCACTTTCAGACCTTGAACTTGAATTCACTTCTTCCGTCTCCTGTTCTATGCAATATCCTTTGGAGTCTAACCTGCTGGATGGAGAGACACTTTGGGAAATAAGTGGGTCTGCAGCAGTCGCAGAAAGCTGATCTGTTAACTGATGTATAAATACTTTGGACAGTTTACTGAAATTCATATAAGTCTTGCTCTTCGTTGCCTGTTGTCCTATCAGTTTTGAGAGTGATTCATTCACTATATACTGAATATAAGCTGATGTAAACTCTTCTAATGTTTGAAAAGTTGCTATTTCCTGTCCATCATCATAGTCCAGATTTGCTTTGTCCTCAGCAGCATTCTCCCATTTCTGGTCTAGGTATACTCTTAACATAGTGTGAGAAGCAGTATCAGCAATGGATACAGAAGTGTCTTCCTTTGTACTTTCGGGTCTCCCACTAACATTGTTAGTTTTTGCTGTTCCCGTCTTCTGTGAGAGGGGGAGACTCCTTTGATTGTATTCCATTGCCAAAGAATCCACTCCTGCATTGAATCAGAAGAGATCATTGAAAGCTCTCTCAGATTCAGAACTGTTCTCCTGGCCAACATCAACAAGTTTTCAAAGTTATAAACATTGGAACATATCTGCATTTTGTTGTTGGCAGTAATGGAAAGTGCTACACTGCCACAGTTGGGATCAACAGACTTGCTTGAGCTGCAGCCACCTTGCTTCAAACAGGAGGGGTCTTCTGCCATAACAGTCTCTGTGAGAGCCCTTGGAGTCTGTAAAACTCATTCCCCACCTTTGTCTACCAGATCCCTGCATTCTCTGGCATCCAACCCCCACCAGTGCAACCTAGCATGCCAGCACCCCACCAGCTAAGGTCCAACCCATAGGCACCTCCCTCCCCAGAGCATCTATTAAATGTCTGGTCATGCTGTGGGGCCCATCTTTTCTCCCTTGAATGTGGTGAGATGGTGGTTTGAGGTGTGAGCTACACTGTAATTTGAGCAATACAGTCATGCTTTATTGCCGGGCGAGAGCTCTCATGCTGATTAAAAAATCCACCCTAAATGAGGTATGGTAGCCTTATCGCTGGGAGTGTGGCTCCTGGAGACAAACGGCTGTGTAGACTGGTGCCTTTCAGTGCTAAAACTTTTGTCACTCATGGGTATGGTTTTTTACACTTCTAACCAACTAAACGTTTGGCCCTGAAAGTGACAGTGTAGACACAGTCTTAGTTAGGAGCAACAGGGAATAATAAGTGGTAGATATTTATCTGCTTAGGGTGGAATGGAATGTCTATCATTCGTCATACTGGAAAACGCCATTAACTTATTGATTTTAATTGTTGTCAGATTGATCAGAGCATTAGGCAGGTGCTTGTCAATGGAATGACATCTTTTAGAAAGAGTAAATAAACAAATGAACATGCCTGGGACCTTGGGTCCTGGGACCCTGTGATCGCAAGAATGGCCATATTGGGTCACATCAAAAGGTTGATTCAGCCCAGTGGCCTGTCTTCTAACCAGTGGCCAATGCTAGGTGCCTCAGAGGGAATGAACAGAACGGGTAATTATCAAGTGATCCATTCCCTGTTGCCCATTCCCAGCTTCTGGCAAACAGGGGCTAGGGGTACCATCCCTGCCCATCCTGACTAATAATCTTTAATGGACTTATCCTCCATGAATGTATCTAGTTCTTTTTGAACCCAGTTACAGTCTTGGGATTCACGATATCATCTGGCAAGCAGTTCCATAGGTTGCTGGTGTTCTGTGAAGAAATACAAGTTGAACCTCTCTATTCTGACATCCTGGGGACTTGATCAGGCTGAACTAGAGAATTTGCTGAACCATGGGAGGTAAATATTGTCTAGCATCATTACCAACACTGCTTAGTGGGCTCTTAGAAGACATTTAGGGATAAATTAGAGCTACATAACAGCAGAGAACACTGCGAGCCAGGACTGGTGGCTGTAAACAAACTTTATGGAACAGCGGGAAACTTGGCCACACCCATGATAAGTGGACATCTGGCTAACTAAAATCATGCTGGAACACAGATATTGCCATACGTAAGAGTCCTGGACTACAGACGTTTGTTTGTTTTAAATCTGCTGCCTATTAATTTCATTTAGTGACAGCTAATTCTTGTGTTATGATAAAGAGTAAATAAGATTTTCTTATTTACTTTCTCCACACCAGTCATTATTTTATAGACCTCTATTATATCTGCTCTTAGTCATTTCTTTACCAAGCTATAAAGTCTCTCTTTATTCATTTCAGCTCATATGGAAACTGTTGCACACCCCCTAATAATTTTTGTTGTCATTTTCTTAATCTTTTCCAATTCCAATATATCTTTTTTGAAATGGGACATCTGCACACAGTAGTCAAGATGTGGGCGTACAATGGATTTATATTGAGGCAATATGATATTCTCTGTCTTATCTATCCTTTCTTACTGATTCCCAACATTCTATTAGCTTTTATTTACTGCCACTGAACATTACGGATAGTACTCTGAAAACATTCACTCTCATGACTCCAAGATCTCTTTCCTGAGTGGCAACAGCAAATTTAGCCCCCATCATTCTTTATGTATAGCTGGGTTATGTTTTCCAATGTGCATTACTTTGCATTTATCAACATTAAATTTCATCTGCCAATCTGTTGTCCAGTCACCAAGTTTTGGGAAATCCCTGTGCTGTTCTTCAGTCTGCTTTGGATTTCACTATTTTGAATAATTTTAGATCATTTGCAAGTTTTACCACTTCATTGTTTACCCCCTTTTCCCAGATCATTTAGGGTGCATCTACACAGCACCCTTACCTCGAAATAATCTACGCAATTTGTGCTATGCAAATTGCATAGCTTATTTCGAGGTAATTTTGAAATAGCTTATTTCGAAATTTGGCAAATTTGAAAATAAAGCGCTATTCCAAAACATCCCTTAACCCTCGTGCAATGAGGTTTACAGGAACATTGGAATAGTGAGCCCGTTATATTTTGGTATAACAGGCATGCTCTTAAGACATGGAATAGCTATTTCGGGATACCAGAGGTATCCCAAAATAGCTCTGCAATGTAGACGTAGCTTATTAAAATGTTGAATACTACTGGTCTATGCAAATTTTCCCAGGAATCTATACAATTTACCTCTCTTCATTCTGAAACTGGCCATTCATTCCTACCCTTTGTTTTCTGTCTTTCAACAAGTTACTGATCTATGAGTAACTCTTATCCCATGACAGCTCGCTTTGCCTAAGAGCTTTCACTGAGAGACCTTGTCAAAGGTTTTTTAAAAATCTAAATATACTATAGCCACTGGATCCTTGTCCACATGCTTGTTGACCCCCTTAAAGAATTCTAGTAGATTTTGTAAATGGAAATCATGCTTCACCAAACCATGTTGACTCTTCCCCAGCAAATTATGTTCAGCTACGTGTCTGACAAGTTTATTCTTTACTATCATTTCAATCAGTTTGGTCAGGACTGATATCAGTCTTACTAGCCTGTAATTGCTGGGATCATCTCTGGAGCCATTTTAAAAAACGGACGCCATATTAACTATCCTCCAATCATCTGTTACAGAAGCCGATTTAAATGATAGGTTGGAAACTGCAGATAGTAGTTCTGCAAATTCACATTTGAGTTCTTACAGATCACATCTGTAACCCAAAAAGGAATCAGTTCTGTTTGCAAATGTTTCATTAATAAGGTGTTTAGATAAATAATAAGGGCCCCTCTGACTTCCCCTACCACAAACACAGCTAATTTTTCTTTGCTCCACTCCCGTGCATCAACTTTAGTCATCCCCCTTTGATAGACAGCTCGGTGCAGCTGTGCCTCATGTTATTAAACTGGCCTCCAGCCTCCCCTGTTGTTCTTATCTGCTGAGAAGGAAACCTGATACTTGCCTAGATTCCTTCTGTTTATCCCAGGTTTCTGGGCAATAGGATTTTTCCAGTCCAGATGGTAGCTGACAAAAGTGACCACTTATCTATAGAAACAACAAATGGTCTGGTAGCACTTAATAGACTAACAAAACATGTAGATGGTATCACGAGCTTTCGTGGGCACAGCCTACTTCTTCAGATGACCAGAGTTTTAAGTTTAGGATGTAGAGACCCAAAATAAATAGGAGAGAAGTGGGGGGGGAGTTAAAAAAAGGAGAGGGTGGGAGACAGGGAGCAGAGGGTATAGAAAATTCAGGAAGAGAGAGGGAATCAGTATCTGAAGATTGGGTAGTTAAAATGGAGCAGATAAGAATCAAAGTCAATTGATAGTATCCTTCCTGACAGGAATCTACACAAAGAGCTGTTTGCACCTTCATTGACTATTGTTAGGCAGATAGTGTCCCAACCATTCTTCATCACAATTGAGTCCATTAGCATGAGAATTGAATTTGCAGATGAATTCTAATTCCAATGCTTCTCTGTGTATTTGGCTAGTAGAATTGGTTTGTGACAAGACAGCCACTTGAAGATCTTTTAAACAGTGATTAGGAAGATTAAAGTGTTCCCCAATAGGTTTCTGTATGTTTCCTTTACGTATATCTGATTTGTGTCCATTGATTCTTTCCCGCAGAGACTGTCCAGTTTGCTATATATATAGCAGTGGGGCATTGCTGGCATTTGATGGCTTAGATCAAATTACTGGAAGTGCAGTCAAATGACCTTTTGATTTGGTAGCTTATGTTGTTGGCTCCAGTGATGAATTCACTAGTATAGATATGTGGGCAGAGTTGGCATTGTGTTTGGTTGCAGGGCTGGGTTCCTGGATGCTTATGATGTGGTTGTGTGGCATGGTTACCGGAAAGAATGCGTTTCGGGTTGGGGGGTTGTCTGTAAGCAAGAATAGGCTTTTCTCCCAAGACCTCTGAGAGTGAGGGATCATTTTCCAAGATGGGTAGTTGATTGTGTATAATGCGCTGAAGGGGTCTGAGTTGTGGACTATAGGTAATAACAAGTGGAGTTCTGTTATTTTCTCTTTTGAGTCTGTCTTGAAGTAGTTCATATCTGGGTACTTTTTTGGCTATGTCAATTTTTTTTTCACTTCTCCAGGTGGGTATTTCAGTTTTAGGAATGCTCTGTAAAGATCCTGTAGGTGATTGTCTCTATCTGTGGGATCAGAGCAAATCCGGTTGTATCTTAGGGCTTGGCAGTATGTGGAATGTTGGTGTAAAGGGGTTCCATGGTGGCCAGGATGGTATTTTCAGGTAGATTACTGATGTTTTGAAGTTTCCTCAGGAGGTCAGTGGTGTCATGGAGGTAGCTAGGAGTGCTGGTAGCATAGGGTCTGAGGAGGGAGTCGATATAGCCAGATAATCCTGTGGCGAGTGTGCCAATGCTTGAGATGATGGGCCATCTGGGATTACCAGGTTTGTGTATTTTGGGTAGCAGATGGGGGGGGATGTTAGTATAAATTTGTTCCTGAGCAGCATCAGGGAGCTTCATGAGCAGTTTTTTCATGTTTTTTGACAGAGCCGGAAATAGTCAATGAAGGTGCAAACAGCTCTTTGTGTAGATTCCTGTCAGGAAGGATACTATCAATTGACTTTGATTCTTATCTGCTTCATTTTAACTACCCAATTTTCAGATACTTACTGATTCCCTCTCTCTTCCTGAATTTTCTATACCCTCTGATCCCTGTCTCCCACCCCCCTTATCTCCTATTTATTTTGGGTCTGCACATCCTAAACTCAAAACTCCGGTCATCTGAAGAAGCGGGCTGTGCCCACGAAAGCTCATGATACCATCTACATGTTTTGTTAGTCTATAAAGTGCTACCAGACCATTTGTTGTTTTTTTCTGTACAGACTAACTTGGCTACCCCCTGAAGCCATTTATCTATAAATATTGCTTACCTAGATTACTGCTGCTACTGCTCTTTAAATCGGCCTTGTAAGACTGAGCAGAAAAACTATATGTACCTTGAGAAGGAATGAAATCTAAATGAAAAGTAAGACGAAACAATGTCATAAATTTACCATTGCTATACAGCATCTGGGTTTCAGTTTGTTTTTTAAATTTGAGTTAACTAAATCTCATCCATATTCCTGTAACCATTCCGCAAAACAAAAGATAAACTTTTATGTTTTTGTGCGTATGACATCCATTACTAGTCAGAGGTTAGGATGGACAAGTTATTCTATATTTTCCCACTACCATATTTCTTGTAACTTCCTGTGAATGATCTAATCAATGTCATAGGCAGAATGCTGAATGGAATGGCTCACTGGTCTGCTCTACAATAGGAATTTATATGGTCCATACTTACATTATTTTCCAATTAAAAATATTTTTAAATTTTAAAAATCTACCAATTTTTATAATACTGAATCTAATCTAGTTTAGTCAAATTCCTAATCTAGATTGCTGAAAGAATAATTCAAATATTATTTTACCAAATATCATGAATGACAAAAATATCACGAATGACAGAAAACATATGGCAAGACCAAAGGCCTGCTCCCCAGAGGCATTAATTCCAACTAGAGCAGTGTTTTAGGAACCCAGTCTGCAGCAGAGCTAGTCTCTAGGCAGCCTCATCAATACAGCTGGTCTGCAGCAGGCTGTCTGATTAGCCACACAACCTGATTGCCTGCACATGCCAGCCAAATGGCTCCTAAGCCAGCATCAGCTCACTGATTTCTCAATGCTCATGCTTATCACTCCACCAGTTCCTATCTTGAGTTTGCCTTTGCCTGATACCCTGCTTGCTCCAGTTCCTGACCTCTGGTTTACCCTCAGCTCTGGCTCCTGTCTATGGACTCCTGTTTGACCTTTGGCTCTGGTACCCAGTTCCTGCCTCCCACTTTTACCCTTGGCTTTGGCTCCCAATGACTTACAACATCTGTGACTCTGGCTATTAGGCTAGATTGTCCTCATCCTGTTTGGCTAACACAGCTATCTGATCATGTTCTGCATCTCAGATTCCAAGGCTGTTCCCATGAGGTAACTATGCTGCAACCAAAACTCACTCTTGCCCATTCCTTGACTCTGTCCCCCCGATCCGTGAGTTTAAGAAAGGGATGCACTGTGCATGCATAATGCCTTTTGGATTGGAGGAGCAGCAGATTTCTCATGAAAGAGTAGTAGCCAGATGGAAATGAAAAACAGAGCTTCACTCTAGAAGACAAAGCTCTTTAGCAGAAGAGCTAATAGAACCATAGGGTGAAAACTCACTGATTACTAGGACAACTAAGGTGATAGGCAAGGAGAAAGACCCTCACAAAGAAGGAAGTGAATGTGTTTGGTAAGGGGGGTGCATTGCTAAAGCATTCACTGAAGTGTTGTGGTTAAAGTTCTTGCAAATTTAGATCATGCAAAAACATGTAATGGTTCTCCTAACATTAGAGGCTGCTATACTCTGAGCAGAAAAATGTAACAGCGGAATGGACCACCTGCTGGTTCCCAGTCCCAGCCCAGAGCAATACAGATCTGGCAAGAGCTGTACAATTTTGACCTGGCTGCTTGCAGCTCTGCATAAAGTAATGATTAAGTCACAACTTACATATCAGTGCAACCTTCAGACATTAATGATTGATGAAGGAGTCAGAAGTATTTTACAAAGATAGGTTTCCTGAGCAATAATGTCCTGAGGAGTTACTATCATACCACCCCATCCCTGCTCTGGAGTCACATGGCCATGAGGAGGCAAGTCTCAAATGCAGTAGCTTCTGTACTCTCACAGAACAGGGGAGAGATACTGTACAGTTCCAACACTTCCCCATGTGTTGAGGCATTTCTGATCCATTTTGCTTCCCCCTGTTCTGCATAGCAAAGTAGAGATGATGGCCCTCTTACAATAAGCAGCATTTACCATTGTGGGAGACGAGGAAATACACCTATTCTATTCCACATCCAAGTTCCTAGTACAGTACTATAGGCCACAGGACAATCACAAGTAGATATGGCAGCATTGCCCTAACTCTGGAATAGCTTTGATTTCAATCTTATCATATTTGTTATCTAAATGACATGGCTGGCCATTAATTATTACTTACCTTGGCTGACATTGTGGTTGGATGCAACAGCTCTCTGAGCATGTATAGAAGAATACTGTGCTCCTTGAATTTGAGAGGAAACTAAAGGATGAGTAACTGTATCTGTAGTTGTTGTTTGCTGACTTTTTTTGGCTAGTGTAAACCAATCTTTTGTCTGAGTAACTGTAGCCTATGAAAAGCAACATGATACAATAGTTAATAAAATAATTCACTTCCATCTATTTGTGCAGGGCTTCTGAAAACAGAGATCTTATTGTCTGTGGTAATTGTGTGCTCTCTTGTCACATAGGTTTTGTTAAAATGATGGTTCATAATGAATGTAGAAATAGTTCCAGGATTAAAGCATGGCCCTTGAATCAAGGGGAGGAGTTTAAGACCAAGGCCAGAAAGAGACTGGAGAGAGGTCTTTCCAGGGAGGTCATAGTGGTATGAATCTGGAGTTTGGGAAGCCAGCCAGCAGTGAAATACAGCTTTATGGAAAGAGGGCTGCTTGTGGATATTCTATCCCAAGGGAGAATAAATTTGAGACCAGGATTCTGGGCTAGGCAGAAATCTGAAGGAAAAGACTATCCAGAGAGGCCAGGGGATGGAGTGGGAACAACAGGGCTCGCTCTCCACGTAGAGAACACTAGAAGTGTGATAAATGGGCCTATAAATTTCCCCTGATTGTGTTCTTCACTGGAAAGTGAGTGAAAGCTTATAAAATCTCATAACATAGGATATCAAATGCTGGTGGAAAAAGATGCAAAATGGAGAGACAGACAGATTAAATTAGTACAAAGGGTCTTATCCCAGTGTGCTCAGTCCAGCACAAAAATGTTGCCATTGCCTATATATTGTGCTGGTTTTACCTGACCAAGTGAGACATAGAACTTTCTCATAATTAAATCTTCTTCACTTTCCTCAGGGAAAGGAGGTGTTCTCTCTCTTTTCATAATCCAGGGATAATACGTTGTATCTACAATGAAGTTAATACCGGTTCTGCTCCATTCTACTTGCGAAAGCAGTTTAGCTAACCTACAGTTAAAAAGAAGATTAGGAGACAAGTAAGTAGTTCAGGTTAAGCATTCATCAAGACATTCATTTGATTTATCTTCACAACTGAGAGTAAGAAACATTATTATTCTCAAATCAATTCAGAAGTAGAAATTCCTGTTCTACTTATCTTCTATTTTACCCCCTTTACCATATTTACATCTGTGAAGAATGATAGCCATTCAACAGGTCATAGAGCCAGAGAAGAATCCCTTCAAAATCTAAGTATGGTATACATTAGGGTTGAGCCTGCAGTTATATCTGAATCCAAATCCAAATACAGACTTCACCAGAGATGGTGAAGAAGAAAGGATTGTTCAGATCTGGTGTTCTGGGTCAGATTCACCCTCTTTCATCTGTGCTCACTTTTGCCCTGATTCAGGAAGGTACTTAAGCACGTGCTTAGGTAACCTACACACCTTCTGGGTGTGGTATACTGTCCCATCTGGTAGCACTGAGACCACGTAGAGAGAATAATGAATCTACTCTACACCTTAGCTTAGAACCAGCTAGCTTTTAGTTCAGGCTCATGCTAAGCTCCAGAGATCCCACGTTTGGTTCCACCTGTTGGCACTATGCTTAGTTTTAAACACTAACTTCAGTGGGAATTAAGTACATGATTAGAGTTCATTTTATATCATTTTGTGTTGTTTAATGAAGAAAATGGTCCAACAATAATGGTTAATTTCTTGCCTAAAGGGAAAATATAACATTTCTCTAGGATGCCTTTGTACCATTTTCCCTCCAGTGTAATACAGCTGCTCCCCGAGTTACGAACAAGTTACAGACCAACACTTGGTCCGTAACTCGAAGTGTTTGTAACTCGGATCCCATAGAGTTACATGGCGACCGCACTGTTCGTAAGCGCGGATTGCCATTCGTAACTCGGATCCGCATTTACGACCACTTTGGTCGTAAGTGCAGATGGTCGTAAGTGGAGGTGGTCGTAACTCGGGGAGTGGCTGTACATGGTCTTCAGTGTATTGAATATTGTTACAGTTACTCGCAAACATCAAAATATTTTGATGTAGCAATCCATACCCAAAGAACTGGTCAATTTTCACAATAAAAAAGGGACATGGCAAGCCAGGCTACCAGGCAGCCACTCTTTCAGGGACTCACCAACACAGCTGTGAGCATCCTGCACTCTACAACCAACAGAACTCAGACATGAACTTTAAGGATCTGGAGGAAGAGCCTTCCCATTGTAAAGTTCCAAGCCTCAGGAATGTCCTCTCAAAGGAGGTCACGAACAGCTGTACAATAAGTACACCAGGTCATGCTGCAAGAGGCACCATTTTGCTGTAGCATTCCTCAAAGACCCTAGGCCAAGGAAAATCTAGCTACATTTCCAAATGTAGCAACGAGTGATAAAAACAAAGATGGAGAAGTGGCAGTCCCTTCCAGACAGATTCCACTATTTTTAGAATTCATTTCCAGCACTTACGTACAGCTCAATAGAATCATAGATTCTAAGGCCAGAATGAACCGTTGTGCTTATCTATTCTGATCCCGTGCATAGCACAAACAGACATAGCAGCATTACCCTAACTCTAGAATAGCTTTGATTTCAATCTTGTCATTTTAGGGGCAAGGGAAATTAGAATCAATAGGAAATGGAGAAAAGGCATCAGCCTAACTTTGATTTATCCAAGTCACTAAAATTATGTGGGTTACATGGGACAAAGGGTCTGAGAAAACTTGGAAAAAGTTATGTCAAGACAAATTAAATAGAGGAGATAAATTAACAAATTTAAAACTTGATATGACATTAGAGAGGGCAATACAGGTACCTGTATTCAAAGTAACAATCACTTTTTAGAAAGGCTGGGAGTCTTTCTTGCTTAATCCACTGAATTCCCTGTTCTCGCTCAAGACACTATTAAAACAAAAAAAAACACCAAATATCTGTTAATGATTCCTTCATTTTATCAGGTTTTACTTGCCACATAGTTAATTGACAGTCTCAGAGGGATAGCCATGTTAGTCTGTAACTTTAAAAACAACCAATAGTCCTGTAGCACCTTAGAGACTAACAAAAAATGTATATAGTATTGTGAGCTTTAGTGGGCAAAACCCACAAAACCCACATAAGTAGGTTTTGCCCATGAAAGCTCGTGATACTATATATATTTATTTGTTAGTCTCTAAGGTACTAAAGGACTATTAGTTGGTAATGTTAATTGATCAATTACCTTGCAGTAATGCTAGCAAAGTAAACAACTTTCCTCAAACACAGTCTACCCAAACAAGTGAATTCTTTTACCTTCCTATAACAATGGAGAGTCTGATTATGGTCTTTCTTGAAACTGCATACTGTGGCAGGGTACTGCTGCAAGAGAACCTAATTAATCCTGCCCTGCTGTCCCCAATCAGGGAAAATAGATTGAAGCTGGTGAAGGAGCCTGGTGCCTGCCCGAGGACTGGCAAAACCTGCCAGACAGAGGGAGCCAGGAAGTATGAAGGCTAGGAAGAAACCAAAAGGGAGAGGTCAGTCACAGAGAGAGTAGGAAGCCACCTAGCTTGAGGACTGAGTCTGTGAACAGGAGAAATCTTGTAAAATTTGTAAATACGTAAGCAGTAGGGGGTGGGAAAACCGTGAAGGAATAAAGAACCTGGGTGTGACCACGGATGATGAGTTATATGGGCTTATGGTGCCCTGGCACCAAGAATATTTCTGGTCTAGGACCAAGAGTGCTTTTTATGTAGGGAAAGGGAAGGCAGTAGCCCCCTCTAAAGTTTGAACTCCTTGATTTTATACATGAGATCTGTTTAAAGCTGCATGCCCTAGCTCCAGAGGCAGTTTATTAAATGCAACAGAGTTTGAGCTGCTTGCAGCTTTGCCTTTGGTGCAGGAAGTTTGTTATGAAAAGAGGGTGGCAGGTGATTAAGAATAACAAAGGATTGGTCATTAAGTAATTGAAGGATCTTTAGATCTTCATGAAAACATTACTGGATGCTCCACTTAAGATGCCAACACAAAAAAGTGTTGAGAATGTCCTGAAGAATATTTTTCTTTATAAAGGTCACAATATTTCACTTGCGCAAAAAATCCCATAGAAGGTAAATAAATTTTAGAAACAATTTAGCACTGTTTCCCCTCCCAAGCCTTGTGAAAGGCATTAGTGGTGAAGAAGAGGAGGAAAAATATTCAGACAAACGCAGTGCATCTGCAAATCTTATGACATCACAGAGAGGAACATGTGCTGCTCTGTGTTAACACCATTGAAATCAATGTCTGGATCATTTCAGGGCTGAATTTGATCTAGAACAGCACTTCATAATCATTTTTGATACTTTATCTGGCCCCTGGAAGTTGCAGCTACTTATCCTGCAGTCACTCTTAGGGTGCGTCTACACTGCACCGTTTTTCCCGGAATAATGGCTGTTATTCCAGAAAAACAATACCAGTGTCCACACTGCAATTGCATTATTTCAACTTTCTGTCGGCTTTTCCTGACAACGGTAAACCTCATTTCATGAGGAATAAGCCTTTTTCCAAAAAAGTTTTATCAGAAAAAGGCATGTGTGGATGCGAAATAGTGAGTTTTGTTGAAAAAAGAGGTCTCCAGGAAATAACACAGGTGCCATGCTGGCCACTCTGGCCACACTCATCACAACTCTATAGTTCTTGTTCCCCGACAGCTCTTAAAGCCGCAGACACAGGGGATAGGGCTTGTGGCAGGAAGCAGGCCTTGGGAGCTTCCAGACACCATGCAGCTGCCAGTTCCTGACATATGGGCACTATGTCCCAGCCATAAGCCCCCCAAGAGTCTACTGGATGACCAAGGAAGCATACACAGGGCTCCCAGGAGCCTGCGAGGGGCTGCAAGAGGCATGTGCTGCCCGGTCTGGGGCAGAGATCCTGGCCCTCCTGGAGGTATGGGGTGACAAGAAGAACCTCCAGGATCTCTGCTCCAGATGGTGCAATGTGGACATCTACTGCTGGATGGCAGAGAGCCTGGCCACAAAGGGCCATACCAGAAGCCTGGAGCAGGTCCGCAGCAAGGTGAAGGAACTGCAGCAGGCCTACACCAGGGTGAGGGAGCACAGCTCATGCTCCAGGGCAGGACCCCACTCCTGTCCCTCTTATGATGAACTCCACCGCATTCTGGGGGGGGGGTGCAGCTCCTTCTCCACCCCTGGACTCAGGGCTTGAAATGCCCATCATTGCCCATCCAGGAGTCCCAGCCCAAGAGAAGGAGGAGGAGGACGAGGACAAGCAGGAGGAGGAGGAGGAGGAAACAGCCAGCACTGTGACCACGCTCACATTGGAGCTGGTACTGCGGGCCTGGATGTCTCCTAGACATCCTCCGAGGCCGAGGAGGGATCATCAGGTGAGTGCTCTTAGTTTTTCACACATGCAGGGTGGGGGTGGCTCGCGCTATGGAGCTGTGGTGCAATTGTTGCTCGGCCTTCTTGGCCTAGCCATCACGCTGCAGTCTGTACACATGGATGCATGTGCAGTGGCAGTCTGCACCATGCAGCCCCAGGAGGCAGCCCCGGAGCACCCCCAGGCTCCTGCTCACAGGCTCTGGGGAGGCTGCCCATATTTTGACCCCCCCAAGGGGGGACGCCCTCTCACCATGAGCCACTGCTGGAAGGAGGCTGGGGACAAGGTCACATGCACGCATGCACACGGACTGAGGAGTGCTGCATGTGGCACACGGGCATGCCTGCATGCTCGAGGCACCACCTGCTCCTGGGACAGCGCTGCCAGGAGCAGGTGTGCGTACGGCCCCTATGGAAGTCCAGGCAGCTTGAGGTCCCCCTCCCAGCCATTGGATCCCAGTGTGGCCTGTCATTTTCCTTGCCTACTTGTCCATAGTACAGGGTGGGCAGAAGCATGGTCCTCTGGGGATCTCTGGGCCCCTGTAAGGCAGGGCCTACTGTCCAGGCCACACATGGCCTTGCTCTCTGGACATCACCATCCTCTGACCTGAAAACTGTTGCTCTCAGCTCGCTGATGAGGGCAAGGCCTCAGGAACAGTGTCTCCATGGATGATTGACCACCTCTCTTTATTCTCCCCAGCCAGACCAGCCATGACTGTGGGGCTTTCACCAGCAGCCGAGCCAGCTGCCCAACCCCAAGAGAGCCGCAGGTGCTGGAGGGTCCAGAAGGACCTTATGAGGGAGCATGTGTCCATCCTTCAGGACATGCAGCAGATGCTGGCCCAGAAGGTCTGGGATGACACACAGAGGCAGGCCAAGATGTGGACCAAGCTGCTGCAGCAGGGCCGCAACATTTGTGTGACTGTCTGGCAGATGATGACCTACCAGTCCCAGTTCCTGCTTCAGTCCCTGCTCCCTCTCCCATGCCAGCCCCCACTCCTCCTTGCATACCTGATCCCACTCTAGACCCCCCCCCACACCCTGCCTTATGCTCCTATCCTCCCCAGACAGCCCCACCCAGGTCACCAAGATCCCCGGACATGAGGCGAAAGAAGCATGCCAAGCCACAGGCCTGTCTCAACCCCAGCTCTGAGCCTCTCCTCCCCGCTCCCATGTTCTCAGCCCCCTTCCCTCTTCCCCATATCCAGGTTCTCATCCCCCTCTTCCCCCTTCCAGGTTCTCAGCCCCTGCCTCCTCCCCAGTTACTTCTACCCAAATAAAAAACCAAACAGTTCTTTTTTTCAAAACCAAACATGTGTTTGTATTGGGTCTGCAGGGAAGGGTGGGTGTAGGGGAGAAGGGAGGGGTTGTTGGAGGAAAGGCAGACAGGGGCAAGGCACAGGCTAATAGTGGGGAAGCCCTGGGGAGGGTTACTAAGGTCCTTGAGAGAAACTCCCTCAGGGCCTCTCAGATGCGCTCCCCCACCTGATGGGCCTGGCGGATGGCAGCTGTATGTGGCTGCTCAAAGGTCCATCCCTCCTGGTTGACCTCTGCTCCCCACCCCAGAAGAAAGGCCTCCCCCTTCCTCTCCACAATGTTGTGGAGAACACAAGCGGAGATCACCTGGGGGATGATGTGCTCCCTCACATCGAGATGGGCTAGAAGGCACCTGAACTGCACCTTCAAGTGTCTGAAGGCAGATTTGGCCTGGATGCGGGCCCTTCCCAGGCAACCATTGAACCGGTCCTTGCTCAGATCCAGGTGGCTGGTGTATTGCTTCATCAGCCACCGCATGAGGGGGTAGGCTGCATCCCCATGATGCACAGTGGCATCTCAACATCCGTGACCCAGATGTTGCTCTCGGGGAACAATGTGCCAGACTCCAGCTTCTGGTAGAGGCTGGAGCTGCGGAAGACACGGGCGTCATGTGCCTTCCCCAGCTAGCCAACGAAAATCTTTGTGAACTGTCCGTGGTGGTCGACCAGGGCCTGCAGGACCATCAAAAAGTATCCCTTCCAATTTATATACTGTGCTGCCCGGTGGTGGGGGGCACAGATGGGGATGTGGATTCCATCAATAGCTCCCGCGCAGCTGGGGAAGCCCATGGCGGCAATCCAGCGATGATGGGGTCCAGGTTGCACAGGTGGATGACCTTGCGTAGCAGGACAATGTTTACGGCCCTCAGCACCTGCAGAAGGAGACAAACAAAGAAACAAAACAGAGAATCAAAGGGGGTGCCTGAGCCCTTGGGAGGTCCCTTTCCCCCTCCTCTTTTCTCCCCCCCCCACAAACACCCCAGGAACCAGCCCCTCTGAGGCCACTCCCCCTTCAGAGCTATGTGAGGGTGGGACTGCAGAACCCCCTGGGAATGGGGTTTCCCCCCTGCCACCCCCCACCCCACCCCCTGCACCCCTTACCCCCCCTTTCCCTAGGGTTCCTCTTTCCAGCACTCCCTTCCTCTCCAGGGACTGCAGCCCAAGAGTGCCATACCTGCATGAGGAGGGCCCCAACCATCAACTTCCCCGTGCCGAACTGGTTGCCCATGGACCGGTAACTGGTGTTGCGAGCTTCCAGACGGTGATGGTGACCCAATTCTCCAGGGGGATGGCGGGTCACATCTGGGTGTCTCAATGACGGAGGGCAGGGGTAAGCCAGTCACACAAATCCAAGAATGTCTCCTTCCTCATACGGAAGTTTTGGAGCCGCTGCTGGTCATCCCACTGTTCCATCACCAGCCGGTCCCACCAGTTGGAACTGGTGTCCAGCCACCAGAAATGTCTCTCCACCGTGACGTGCGATTGCAAGGGCCTTGCTCCCCCACACAGGCAGAGGTTCTCAATGATGAGCTCAGAGTCGAGCTCATGCAGAACCATGAAGGCAGCCTGCAGAAACTGAAGCATAGCAGTATAGAGCCATCGCATGCCCAGAGGCAACTCCAGATCCATGTCAGGGCGTGCTGTGGTGTCCAAACACAGGGCAACCAGAGCACGCAGAGGAAATGCTTTGCTGTCTCTCAGAGATAGGCAAGCAAGCAGAAGAATCTGAAAAACGGCTGTCCAGAGGGGTCCCTTTAAGCTCGTGTCTCAGATAGCCTTAGGCAGCAGCACCCAGAAGCAACTGCTGACCTAATGCCCTGCCTGATTTGGTTCTGGGTGGTCTTAAATGCGAGATAGCGTTCAATCAGTGTGGACACTATCTTTCAAAATAGCACATCACTATTTTGTTGCATTTTTGTGTGTAGATGCTCTATTTCGAAATAAGCTTTTCTGGAAGGTTTCTTTCCTTCTTCTGGAAGGAAAAGCTTATTCTGAAAGAAGCTTGCAGTGTAAATATACCCTTACTTAGTGACTTTGGTGTCAACAATTCTTGAATTTGCTCTTGTGGGTTATTTTAATACTTAAGACAGCTTGACTTCTTGCATGTTACAACTTGCTGTTCCAAGAAACAGTCACTTTAAAAATGTCAATTGTTTCCCTAAACTTTGTCCCATTGTGTCACCTGACTTTATCTGTGGGCAGTTTAAGTCCCCCATTACTATACTTTTATTAGACTTTGCTGCCTCTTTGACATTTCTCAATAGTGTGCATTCAATTTTGTTTTCTTAGCTGGAGGCTGATATAACACTACTCCCCCAGCTCTTCAGGTCTCTTTCCTGTGCACTTTGCAGTACTGCATAGATTTTTTTTTCAACCTGTTATGAGCCAACAATTCTGCTTCACCAAGTTTACGCTCAGCAAAGAAGAGAGGCAGCCAGATACGGCTCTCTGATTCTCTAATTGGCCTCCAGCCCTGGCATAAGAGAGAGCAGCCTTGTTCCTAATTTTGACAAGGCATTTGAACCTAGTCTTGAAAGAAAGAAACCAGAGTCACATAATTTACACCAGTACCATATAATCAACAATAGGATAAACCAAGTTTTCCAGTATGCTAAATGTTTCCTTTCTATACTGCTTACTAGGCAGTGGAGGGGACCTTGGGAGTGTCTTATCCTTTTGCTGGCCTGAGGTATGCAATGTGGGGGCTTGGACCGGTCCTGTGTGTGGTGGTGAGGAGGCAGAGGGGCCCTGTCCAGGCAGGAGGCAGGGAGGTCTTCAGCCAACCCTGTGTGTTGTCCAAATTTTCCCTTTGAGAATATATGGTCACCCTAACATTACAGGATGCACATGTGTCTTCTGTTCAAGTGAACTGAACTACATATGTGCATCTCAAAACATAATTTGGCCCATCATACTGTTTTTCTAGCACACTAACATTTTTCCCAAGATAACAAGCCAAACACAACAATAACTGCTGTCAGTATCTATACAATTGGATTTAAATATAAAGTCAGTCGACATAACATGCTTACCATAGTACTGTAATTTGGGTCAACATTGAAGTCTGGAAAAGTGCTGCTCTTTTTGGAAAGCTGCCCATCATTCTTTGCCTTCCTTGTAACATCATAAATGGATCTGGGAGATTTCTGATTATGCAGAATTTTTTTCAGATGGTTTTCCAGACGTTGTGGGGTATCATTAACTACTTCAAAAACTCCAAAATCAGGATTAAACTTAACTGGCTCTGCAAAGGTCTGCAAAAGAAGATGTAATAAGAAAAACCTTTCACATGAAAATTTGTCCCCCAGTAGTAGGGAAACATCCTACAAAATGCAAGACAGCATCATTAAACATGTTTCTTCTTCATTCCATGGCTTTTGCTATGGACTGCAATAGTACATCTTCTTCATGCTTGCCACTTTACCTTCTCATTGACAATTTGACAACAAATTACCACAGGTCTCAACTATATCTAATTGCAAACTATGCCACTCATTTTAGACACTAGTTTGCTTTCTTTCCATGCAAATATAGGCCCCAATACACGAAGTACTTGCTCACACACATAACTCCTATTGGCTTCAATAACAGTTCTGCAAGCAGCTCACTTATAGGATCAGGTCCCTACTTCTCTGTTTATACCATAAACTATTGAATCCCATATCCAGTGAAACTCTTGCTCTGCTATTTTGGTGAATAGATCATTCTGAATGTTTGGCATATATCGTAAAGATTTATACTTCATATTTAGACATAGTAGGTCAACAACCTATCAAGAGTTGAATCCTTTACCATACGCTGCCAATTCAGTCAAGTACTGTGTAGCATATAGGATGGGCCAAATTCCACTTTAACTATGTATGTGCAATTTTTGTCAACTCTAAAGGGGGTTGTCTGAGCAATACCCAAAAACAGAGGATGGTTATCATTAGTTAGAGTTTTGTGGATATCAGATTTTCCATTGCTATTTTTCTCATAAACCAAACTAATCCTACCTTTCAGTTTTTACTTTTAGCAGAAATTATGGGGGAAATTACATCTAGGCATGATCAAAAATCTTGGAGGATGTACCAAACATTTGTGAAATTAAGGCTCTGTAAAAGCAGAACATACAAATAGTTCACTATCAGACTGGAGGATAACATATTTTACATTAAGAATTTCATAAAAATTAGATGAAATCCTGGTCATACTAACTCAATGGCAAAACTCCTTTTGGTTTTATACAACAGAAAAGTTAAGATTTCAGGCAGAGTTTGTAAAATTGGTGTTTATCTATATTAGAGAATATGATTATCTTTCAGTGGGCATAATATTTTTCTTTTCATTTAGTGTCTTGCTTTTGTAACCACCACCAGACAGATTTGAACCTGGGATCTCTGGAGCTGAGTATAGGAGCCTCTGTCCTCTGAGCTAAAAGCCAGCTGGCTCCTAGCCCCTGCTGTCGAGGTCTCTTGATCTTAACTGTTGCTGTGGTCTAGGTACCACTCGCATTACTCAATAACCACACTAGGTGTGTGGGTTACACTTTTTTATGAGAATGTATAATATAGGTCAGATTCTGTTATGCTACACTGCTTTAAATCCAAAGTAACCACACTGAACTCTTTCCAATTTGACAGTGTCTTTCTGGTAATGACGTGCCCAGATCTGAACATAATATTCTAGGCTAGAGCAGAACCATAGAAATAGCCTGTTACATTCCTTTCACATCATGTATTCCACTACCAATAGCAGCATGGCTGACAGCCCAGAGGCAAGGGGTGTGGGGGGGTGGGGCAGCCAACTCCAAGTCCCAGAAGGGGTAGGGTCTCGGGCAGTCAGCTCTTAGCACTGCCTGGAGTGCGGCTCTGGGCCCTCCACCCAACCCTTAAAGCCGCTCCTGCGCATTTCAGAGGGGCCCAGAGTTCCCAGCCACCGCCACTGCTATTGCAACAGCCAGCAGCTCCAGGACTCTTTGAAACACCAAGGCAATTGTCCCTTTTGTCCCCACATCAGCAGGGCTGACTAATAAACCCTGATCCAGCAAAGCATCTAAGTTCATGCCTAGCTTCAAGCATATGAGTAGCCTCCATGATGTCAGTAGGACTACTCATGTGCTTAAAGTTAAACATGTGCTTAAGGGCTTTATTGGGTCAAGACTGTCCAGAATTGTAATAGCATGTTTCACAACCATATCACACTACAAAGACAGCTAATTTTCTGTTCACCCTTGAATCTCTTTCAATATTGTTATTTTCCAGGTTTCTTTATAGTTTCAATTCTTTTTCTCCAGATTTATTAGGCTACATTTTAAGGTGGTTTTGTTGTTGTTTTGTATTCTGTCTCTCTCGGTTCATATCCAGAACTCCTCCCAACTTAATATCTTCAAATGTTGTATATACTTAACCTCAATTTTTGGTATTTTATGATTTTTGAGTGATTAACTGTGCAACCCTAATATTGACTGAATATTTTTTTATACACCATTTTTTAAAAAAAGGGTAAGGGGAAAGAAAAAAAATCAAAAGATGGAATTTTAATTTCCCAAGCTTTGATGTGTTCTCTCTTGGAGAAAAATGCAAATGAGGCATTGAAATTCCATAATCTGGAACTATTTGAATCGACATCATCGAATTATTTTAGTTCTATGGTATTTAAATTGAAAACTCACCAAGGACAACATTAATTTATCAATCATATCTACTTTTACTCAATCTCTAGTATTTGAGTCCTAGGCTACATTTTTCATTGTGCATTCTAATGAACTGAACAGAAAACATCTGGCAACGTTAATGTAGTGAAACAGATGCCAATGACAACCTTTTAAATATAAATTGTATTGTCACTTTGGATGTTTGACCACAAACCATTTATAAGACATACACACTAATGTCATGAAAAAAGTAAGACTTCAAATAATGTGTATGAGACCAAAACAGCTACATTAATCAAAGATCCAGTTTCCTCTCACGAAGCTTAGTATGTGTACACATACATATAACCTAAAATACTACCAGATAAAGAATTTAATCAACGCTTCAAATAGAAATACCCTTAGAACAGTTAAAATACATATTAGAAAGAAACCATATTTGTCACTGTTTAAGAAAAATACAGTAAAAATGTCATGACTATGCAGTATATGCAGTAAATCCAATACCCTCGAATATTACAATAAAATTTGAAATGCAAAAATCAGCTTAGTTTGGTTTGGTTGCAAAACACTGCCCTTCTGCTTCTGAATGTTGTAAGTGCCATTCATATCCTAAACATACAGTATGTGAGACATCAACTCAGTTTCACAGAAATCACTAAGACAAAAAAAGCCACACCCAAAAACCTGTTTTCATATTTCTGTCTTGGAGAAATTCTACTAAACAAACAGTAGAAAGCAAATAAACTTCTCAAATATCAAATGCAAACACAACAGCTGAATATGTTCTTGGCTGAAGAACAAACTTAATGTACAGTTCGAAGCTGTGAAGTCTTATAACTGTACTGATGACAACTGTCCTTTACTCCTCCTAAAACAGCATCATTCACTGCACTCCCAGGACATCTCTAGGGCCTCGGCTTTTACAACTTTTCACCTGAGGTTCCTAATGTGTAAAAATACTCACCAAATCCCACCCACAGACTCATAGCATAAACCCAAGAGAAAATGGGTAACAACAGCTCAGCTTCTTTTAGGGTCAGAGTCTGAACAGGCAGAAAATGAACAGAGTAAGTCATACAATACAATAAATCATACAATATCTCTTTTTGACTTTGCCAAAACTTCCTTAAGATGTGTACTGGAGATAAATGTCAATGAAAGTTCAAACCAGAAAAAGTGATCAAGCAGCTTTAGGAATTCAAGGTGAAATCCTAGGTGAAGATAAATCAGTCATAAAACTGCCACTAACTTCAGTGGAGCCAGGATTTCACTCCCAATGCTGAATAAGGAGTAAATCACAGGCACTTGGTAAAGATCTAATTAAATGAGAAGAAATGCACTTTTTGTCAATCTAGTGGCAGTAAAGGGAGAAATAAAAACAGCTTCTTCTGATGATCTAGATTACTTCTCAAAGGCTTTCATTTAGACTTAGTCCTGGGTTAGGCCAGTTTCTGGCAACATAATGGGGGGGGGGGGAACTCGTTTGTGGTGAAAAAGCTACTTGCAGATGTAAATTCTCTCTGTGCAGCCTGGAAATAGTGGTTTAGAGCTGTTTTTAAAATGGGGAATATTTTGATTTTTGTCAGCCATGTGACTTGTTCTTTCCCAACTATCCACAAGCTGATTTTGTTCCACTAATCACCAGTTTTAAACCAGTGTACTTCTGATTTAAACTGATATACATAACAGGGCAATCTAGCCTATATTGTCTATTTTCTGAAAGTGCAATTAGCCTAAACTTTATTCCTTTTGTTTAACTTGTTTTCAGAATAATTTCAATGGACCAAATTGTACAGTCCTTATTTACTTTAGCAAAATCCCATGGAAATTTTGCCTGCCTAAAAGATTCCAGACCCCTAGAGAGCCTGACTAGGAATTTCTTCTGCAGCCAACACCATCATACCTGACTTCCAATAAAACTACATAACAAAGTAACAATCAATCTGCAGAGTAACAAACACTATTAACATGCCTATGTACATGTGAGAGAGGAAAATATATCAAATGTAATACCACAGAAGTGTTTCAGGATGGGTTCTGTCAGCTCCAATGTCCCTGATTAATGCAGCTACAGTGGAAGGTCACAAAGAAAAGGAGACTTCCTTAGCTAACCAGAACCAGCCCACTGAATGCTTTGAAAATGCCATGAAAAGGAATTTAAAGAGGATCTGGAATGCAGTAGGAAGCCAGTGTGGCTTGCAGAGTGCAGGAGAGATGTGTCCCACTTCAGCTGCATTACTAAGTAGATGGACAAGTCCTGGAGGTGATAAATGTATAGTTCACAGTGCACAGGTCCATATCTAATAGAAGAAGGACAGCTGGAGCTGGAAATTACAATGTTTCTGTTATAAACCTTCTATAAAAATCATAGTCCTTAAATTGGTCACTGAGACATATATAAATTGCTTTTATGTTATGTAATCGAATTCTTACTTTCTTAAATCACTGCATCTCAGACCAAAAGAAAAGTGTCTTTTTGGTTATTCTGTATAATTTCAAAAACCTTTTTCTGACAACCTAGCCTTCATTAAAATAGACATTATTTGGTAGCAGAATGTACTGAAAAGTAGTATAAACTAATTATTTAAACAATGTACTGTAAGCTAAAACAAAATTTTGCTCTGCTGCTATACAAAGTCCCCAGTGCTATCATTTTACCACACACTGATGGCATATTATAAAGCAAAAGGGAGAATTTCTCAGGCTACGTCTACACCGCAGCCTTTTGTTGGCAGAGACAATGCAAATGAAGTGCTCGTTAGCATTTGTCGCGCTGTCATGTGCATATTCTCTGCCAATGCTTTTTGCACAAGAGGTTTTTGCGCAAAAACAAGCAATGTAGACGAGGTCGTTTTGCACAAAAAAACCCTTTTGTGCAAGATCCTCTATACCTCCTTTTTTGAGGCATAAGGGATCTTGCACCAAAGGGGTTTTTTGCGCAAAACACCCCGGTCTACATTGCTTGTTTTTGCGCAAAAACCTCTTGTGCAAAAAGCATCGGCAGAGAATATGCAAATGACAGTGAAACAAATGCTAAGGAGTACTTCATTTGCATTGTCTCTGCCAACAAATGGCTGCAGTGTAGACGTAGCCGACTAAACATATGCTGCCACAGCTTTGTTGCATCAAGTCACATGATATTTCTTCAGTTCAATTTGTTGCCTAAATACTAACTGACCTGGGTAATTAAGTCTCTAGGCAACAGCAATACCAGCATAACAAATTCAAAAAGGATTTTCAGTGGAATGCTTTGACTCTGAGCCTTGGTCTACACTAGGGAGTTATTTTGAAATAACCCTCCTTAGATTGACTTAATAAGCGGAGTGTCCACACTACCAAGCCCATTATTTCAAAATAATGGCCTGGTTATTCCGAAATCTGTACTCCTGCTTTCCTTGGGGAATAATGCTAATTTCAAAATAGCACTAGTATGAATGCTCTCCTTCTGCTAATTCAAAATAATTGGCCTCCAGAGGCCTCTCAGAGCTGCAGTTCTGACCACTCTGGCCATACCTGGCATCTCCACTGCTCCCCTTCTCCTGCAGTGCTTAAAACTCCAGGCAACAGGAGAAGGGCTTCTGGCACGTTGGTCTTAACTGTTGCTGTGGTCTAGGTACCACTTGCATTGCTCAGTAACCACACCAGGTGTGTGGGTTACACTACCACAACGCTAGGAAGCAGAGTGGATGCTTTGGGACGGCACCACAGACCTGCTGATACTTCAACCTGCTGGATGCCATCCTGGGAGGGGGGCCATTGTCATGGCCAGGACACACCCAGTGTCAGCCTCCAGGAGGGCGAGGAGGAGGAGGAGCAAAAAGAGGAAGAGGAAAAAGCCAGCCAGGTGACCATACCCGCCAGCCAGTTGCTGCTCCTCACTCTGAAGCCATCCTCCTCCCCCCACCACCTCCACTACCACCACCACCAGGATGTCTCGCAGGTTTCGGACAAACCTGGGGAAGGCACTTCAGGTGAGTTCTATAACTTATCCTATCTACACATGCTACAGGACTAAATAAAATCAGTAAAGATGCACCACTGTTCAGTTTAGAGCATATTTGGAAACCTGAATGCTTTAAATAAAAATGGTCTAATTTTTCAAAGATATTTTAATATAAGTACTAAATATGGATTCTTCGCTTCTAATCTATATTTTTATGGATGGCAAGTTACATATATAGATACTGCATTCCAAGAAGTCCAGATGCTATGTTGTATTTTACAGATATTAGCGAAGTTTTACTGATAACATCTTAAGATATTAGATGATGCCATTAAAATATAGAAAGTACTCAAAAGAGTTGGAAAGCCAACAGAACATTTTAATTTAAAATTACAATATATAATAATTATTTACAAGCCAATTTGCCTTAGTACTAGTCACAATAAAATATGAAAAAAAATAATATAAAATACTTACTGGAAGATTCAAGAATTCATTAAAGTAGTTCACAAGCGTATCATCTGTTGCTAAATAATCTTCCTATAGGAACATGAAAACACAGGACAATGTTTACAGTAATCTATCTAAATGTATTTGTACATATTATAGCATTATACTATGATTTGCCTGAAAGGAGATCAGAACATTTGCACAAAAGTAGATTTTTCCCTGTCATTGTACAGGTTGGACCTCCCTGGTCTGGTACCCTCAGGACCTGACTGGTCCCAAAGGAGGGAGTTTGGCAGACCAGGGGAGGTTGGCCCATTTGCCAGGCTCCCCTACCCGTGAGCCACTTGATCCCAGTTCCTTGGCCAGCCATGGGGCTGCTGGGACGCTGCTGCCCTGGAGCTGCCGGGGCTCCGCTGCTACAGAGTCACTGAGGCTCCACTGCCCCAGAGCCACTGGGGCTCCGCTGCCCTGGTCAGCTACTCTGGGGCCACCAGAGCTCCATGGCCACCTGCAGGCTACTGAGGCTCCTCTGGAGCCAGGACTGACAACACTCTGCAGCCTCAAGACTGCCCCAAATTGCCAGGACTCCTCTGCCCTGAGATGGAGCTCTCTAATCCGGGGGCTCTCTAGTCCAGCAACATCTGGGGTCCTGCCAGACCTCAGAGAGGTTCAACCTGTATTGTTGTTTAATATTTGTTGTATACCACTATACAAAATATACTGAAAACATAAGAATGGCCATACTGGATCAGACCAAATGTCCATCTAGCCCAGTATCCTGTCCAATGCTAGATGCCCCAGAGGAAGTGACGAGAACAGGTAATCATCAAGCGATCCCTCTCCTGTCAGCCATTTCCAGCCTCTGACAAACAGATGCTAGGGACACCATTCCTACCCATCCTGGCTAATAGCCATTGATGAACTTAACTTCAATGAATGTATCTAGTTCTTTTTTGAACCCTGTTAAAGTCCTAGTCTCCACAACATCCTCTGGGAAAGAGTTCCACAGGTTGACTATTCATTGAATGAAGAAAAACTTCTTTTGTTTGTTTTAAACCTGCTATTTATTAATTTCAGTGGGTGACCCCTAATTCTTATGTTATGGGAACAAGTAAATAACTTTTCCTTTATTCACTTTCTCTATACCTGTCATGATTTTATAGACCTCTGGTATATCCCCCCTTAGTCTCCTTTTTTCAAAGTTGAAAAGTCCTAGTCTTTTTAATCTCCCCTCATATGGCACCTATTCCAAATCCCTAATCATTTTGTTGCCCTTTCCTGAACCTTTTTCAATGCCAATATATATTTTTTGAGATGACACAACCACATCTGTACACAGTATTCAAGATGTGGGTGTACCATGGATTTATATAGAGGCAATAAGATATTATCTGTCAATTCTCTATCCCTTTTAAAATTATTCCTGGCATTCTGTTTGCTATTTTGATTGCTGCTGCACATTGAGTAGATGTTTTCATAGAACTATCCACAATGACTCCAAGAGCTTTCTCTTAAGTGGGTATAGCTAAATTAGTCCCCATCATTTTGTATACATAGTTGGGATTATTTTTCCAATGTGCATTATTTTGCATTTATCAACATTAAATTTCATTTGCCATTTTGTTGCCCAATCAACTAGTTTTGTGAGATCCTTTTAAAGCTATTCACAGTCTGCTTTGGTCTTAACTATCTTTAGCAGTTTAGTATCATCTACCAAAGAACTTATAGGCAAAACACTTGTAAACATAAAAGCTAGTAAATGTGGAAAATTTGCAAATTTGCTTCTGAAAGAAATTTGTTATGCAAGTAGCCTACATATTCCTGATTTGTTCCACGTCCACCCATCTATCTTTACCTGGGAAAGAGGAATGTAGCTGCTTTATAGAGCATTCTTCCACCCCAAATTGATAGACATAAGCGGGTAGCCACAAAAGGTGAATTAGGGCTATTGACAGATCATACCAAGCAGTAGTATGCCATAGTTAGGTCCCAACCTAAGCTGGGAATTTCCCCCCGTCTTAACTGGGAGTGGGAGTAAGGCCTGTATGTGCAATTTTTTATATTTATTTTGTTTATCATGGTTATATATCAGTATCACAAATATGATATGAAGGTAAACAAAAGAACATGATTTAAAAAAAAATTTTGAGCTCATGAGATCAATAAATCTGGAGCTCAAACTTGTAAATCTGAAGCTCAAACTTGCTTCTGCTGAAATCAGTGGCAAAACTCCCACCACTCATGTCAATGGGAAAAGGAACAAGTCATCACACCCTACATTTTCTTGGCTTTTTGAAAATGTCAGCTTTATGACAGAGAATTCTGTCTCGTTTTTAATAATGTCACTATTAATGGGCCAATAAAATACCCTGGACAGCTTGCCACAATAAAGAAATAAACCTCTTCCAACCACATACACCAAGTTGTCAACTACCACCACGCTCTGGAACTCATACAAGGTATCCCCCTCAAACAACTACAACACGTAGTCAATGATTCTGACAGAAATCATTCCTGAGCCTTCTCTTCTGGCCTTCAAACAACCCCCAATCTCTTCAAGTTCATCATTAGAAACAAGCTCCCCACAGACCAAGATAAATCAACTCAAAGTGGCACCAGACGCTGCCAGAACAGCAAATGAAAAACCTGCAGATATAAATTTGTTGCTAAAATGATCAACACCCCCCCAATACACTTCTCAAGATCCCAGGTCCTATGCACGCCTATCACAACATATGTTGTACCTCACCAAGTGCTCTACATGCACCAATGGAAACTATGTGGATGAAACCAGATATACACTGTACTCACGAATAAACTCACACAGGAAAATGATAAAAGACCATATCCCCTGTGGGTGAACATTTTTCAAAAAGTGATCACCCTATAGCTGATCTATTAGTCCTCATCCTTAAAGGAAACCTGTACAACATTTTCAAAAGACAAGCCCCTGAGCTTAAATCCATACCTTTGCTGCACACTAAAAATCATGGTCTTAATGAAGACACTAGATTTATGGTTTATTACAACAGTCTATAACTCACTTTTTGTTCTAGTACTGGAGGGGTGTTAATGAGCTACTTCACCTTGAATGGTCTCCTTAGAATATGTGCTATTTATGTTAAACTATCCATTCAATCTTGTATTCAGCTGTAACACTTTCTGAAGAAAATCTCTGTATTGCTCAAAAGTTTGTCTCGCTCACCAAAAGAAGTTGGTCCAATAAAAGATACTACTTCACCCACCTTGTCTCTCTAAAATCCTGGGATTGACACAGCTTCAATCACACTGCATACAATTTCTCAAAAACAATGAGTCCTGTGGCACCTTAGCCCTGGTCTACGCTAGGGAGTTATTTCAAAATAACAAGCAGAGCATCCACACTACCAAGCCCATTATTTTGAAATAATTTTGAAATAATGGGCTGGTTATTTCGAAATCTGTACTTCTGCTTTCCTAATGGAATAAGCTTATTTTGAAATAGTTATTTCGAGAGTTATTATTTTGAATTTAGTTATTTTGAAATAATTTCCTAGTGCAGACATGCCCATCGAGACTAGGGGGTACATCTACACAGCACACATTTCAAAATAAGCTATTTCTGAATTCTTTTTCTGAAATACCTTATTTCAAAATACCATGTCTACCCCACAGGGAAGCCTCAAAATTAGAATGAAGCAGGCTTCCCTAATATGGACTTGCTACCTCGAATTAGAGCCCCAGGAGGCCCCAGGGAGTAATTACTTTGAATGACCCTGGAGAGGAGCAGTGGAGCGCCCACACTACTGTTATTCCAAAATAACTATTTCAGAATAAGCGTTATTCCTTGTGGAATGAGGTTTACAGATTTTGAAATAGGCCATTATTTCAAAATTATTTTAAAATAATGGAATTGCTGTGTAGACACTCATATTGTTATTTCGAAATAATGTCCATTATTTCAAAATAATTGTGTTATGTAGACGCACCATAACAGATTTTATTAGGGCATAAGCTTTCATGGGTAAAACCCACTTCAGCAGATGAATTGGAAGGGAAGTTACAGAAGCAGGGGTGTAAATTTAGGATTGAATAAGGATGACAACTGATTAATGCATTACAAAGGCTCTCTGGATATAGACATCTCCACATCAAATGCTGTGAATGAACCACTTCCTCCCTGACTTGCTTAGCTTCATTAACACAAGCAACTTCTTCCTTATATGTACTATGGCTTCTGAAACTTCCACTCCAATTCATCTGATGAAATGGGTTTTACCCAGCAAAGTTTATGCCCTAATAAATTTGTTAGGGTACAGCTACACAGCAGGGCTAAACTCGAAATAAGCTGCACGACTTGAGCTACGCTAACTGTGTAGCTTAAGTTGAAATAGCTTATTCAAATTTGGGCACATCTACACAGCACTTATTTCAAAATCGAGCACTTTTCCTCCAAAACGAGGGTTACAGGAGTAAGAGTAAGAAGTCCTCCAGCTGGACATAATTTCGACATTGTGCTGAAATAACTGCTTGTAGTGTAGACACGGACTATGTTATTTCAGAATAACAACAGTTATTCCACAATAACACTGCTGTGTAGATGTACCCTTAGTCTCAGGACTCCTCGTTGTTTCTGCAGATACAGAATAATGTGGCTACCCCTCTGAGACTGTACAGTTTCTCAAACACTTGTATTATTTCTGCCTATGAAAACTGTCTGTAGAATCATACATGTGCATCTGATGAAGTAGGTTCCAACCCACAAAAGCTTGTGCTCTAATAAATTTGTTAGTTTATTAGGTGGCACAGGACTCCTCATTGTTTTTGCTGAAACAGACTAACAAAGCTCTGAAACTTGTATCATAGAATCATTGAAAATTAGGTTTGAAAAAGGCCTCAGGAGATCATCTATTCCAACCCCCTATTCAAAGCAGAACTAATCCCAACTAAATCATGCCAGCCAGGGCTTTGTCAAACCTGACCTTAAAAACTTCTGTGGACAGAGGTTTGCCCACCTCCCTAGATTAGGGATGACTGGGTATGTCTACACTAGCTCGTTAGTTCGACCTAGGTAGGCAAATCAGGGAACTGGGGTTGCAAATGAAGCCCGGGATTTAAATATCCCCGGCTTTATTTGCATGTGCCCGTCTGGCCGCCATTTTTAAATCCCCCTTAGTGCGAACTAACTGCCCGCGGCTACACGCGGCAGTTTAAAGTTAATCCGAACTAAGTTTACTTATAAACTAATCGAATAGTCAATGAAAATCCCATCGACTATTCAATTAGTTAATTAATCTAAATTTAACATCCATACCCTAGATAACCCATTCCAGTGCTTCACCATCTCCTAGTGAAATAGTTTTTCCTAATATCTAACCTACACCTTCCCCAATACAACTTGAGACCATTGTTCCTTGTTCTATCATCTGTCACCACTAAGAACTGCCTTGCTCTATCTTTTTTGGAACCTCCCTTAGCTGAAGGCTAACCCCCTGATAGTTGAAGCCTGCTATCAAATTCCCCCTCGTTCTTCTCTTCTGCAGACTAAATAAGCCAAGTTCCCTCAGCCTCTAGTTGTATGCCCCAGACACCTAATCATTTATTTTGCCCTCCACTGGACTCTTCCCAATTTGTCCATATCCTTTCTGTAGTGGAGGCCCCCAAAACTGGATGCAATACTCCTGATGGGGCCTCACCAGTGCCAAATAATGGGGAATAATCACTTCCCTCAATATGCTGGCAAAGCTCCTTCTAATGCAGTTCAATATGCCATTAGCCTTCTTGGCAACAAGGGTGCACTATTGACTCATATCCAGCTGCACATCTACTGTAACCCCTGGTCCTTTTCAGCAGAACTGTTGCTTAGCCAGTTGGTCTCCAGCCAGAATCCCATGTAGCAGTACATGGAATTCTTCTGTCTAAGTGCAGGACTCCGCACTTGTCCTTGTTGAATCTAGTCAAAATCTATCTATGACACAGTTAAAGTTCTTAAGGAGGCAAATCCTAATGTTTCCTCCATGGTGATTTAATGCAACTATGCAAATGGGGGCAGTATTTGCTGGGGCATATAGGGTCTGAACATCCCCAGCACTACTATGTCAAAGTTGGCTCCATGATGGCTTCCTGTGTACTAGCACTAAGGAACTGGGAGAGGCATGGAAAGAGAAGGGCAAAAAATATTTGGATTAAGCATTAAACAGGAGAATTTGGATCAGTGTCTGCTCCAAAGCACACTGAAGTCAGTGGAAAGACTCCCATGGATTTTTCAATGAGCTTTGAACCAGGTTCTTAGGCCTGAATTCAGCAAAGCAATTAAGAGTGTGCTTAACTTGAAGACAATGAGAAGCACATGCTTTAAACAAACACATGCTTCTCTCCTGAATCAAGGCATAAGGGCCTGATCTAATGCCCAATGAAATTAGTAGAAGACTCCCTTTTACTTCAATGGACCTTGGATTGAGCCCTAAGTGCATAAGGACTTTCTTATTTATGTAAACAGTTTTGTTAGAAGAAGGCTGTGAATGTATAAAAAGTATCTATATATCACATTTGCTATGCCTAAGTAATACATCATTAGATTTGAAATGGGTATAAAGTAGTTTGATGATTAGATACAATAATATATAGTGTAAATACTTCTCTCATCCAAAAGAATTATTGGAAACAAAGTATTTGTTATTCACAGAATTACAAGTCCTATGAAAATATACAGGTACATGTGTTTTTAATTTGTTCGGAATATGTTCTTTAAAGTCTCATATAACAGCAAGAAATATAAACAAACTGGTTCATTAATCAATAAAACTTTTACTACACTGTTAACGCAAGCTTTGCTACTTCTTGCACCTATCTGCAAGTTTTTAAAAAAATATGAAGAAAACAATAAAACTTTCCTATGGGACTTTTATTTCACCAGTCAATCTTTTCCTCATTTCAAAATAATATTTACATACCTAATATTTGCCCATTAGAATTCATATAATTTTATATACAATAAATCCTTTTAGATGTTTGTGGCAATAGGCATTTTCTTTTAATCCTTTCCCTGATGTGCTCTATGGTGTACAATACAAGTTATTACTATTAAAAGCATTCTCATGATTCCAATAGACAGTCTGGCTGGACTACAAATGGCTTGAATTTCCAGTGCTTATGCAGGCAAAACTTCAAAATTGAAGTAACTGAGAATTTTGCCGGCACATAGTACGCAGGTATCAAGGGTCCTATTACTGTTGGTCTTAAAGCAGCAAAAGGGATATTAAAATCATTTTGTCAGTGGTATCCTGTAAAAATACTGTTTAGATTTTCTAGGGAAGCATATCTCATGACACTATCTATTCTACATACTAGCTTTCTCCATGTCATTGCCATGAGTGGGTTAGCACAGATACAAAGCGATGTTATAAGATACCCAAGGAGGATCTGAACACAGATGGTCCTGGTAAGTCAAAAGAACAATACATTAAATGCAGCTTCTACTGAAATGACATGTGTTCACAGATAAAAATCAGGTGCTCACTTTAAATGTCAAAAACTTAAAGTGATTATAGAAGCCCCGATTTAGTGCTGAATTCTGTAGAGTGGATCTGTGCACTTACTTGAGTTCCACTGAATTCAAAGGGGGCCTGCCCACACATGGAATCAGAGCCAAACCCAATGTAAACTTTTAGTTTAAAGAGGTTATTAATATGTTATAATACATATTTTTTGGTTATTCCTAAATGAAATTAACCTGGATTTCAATATATATTATTTATACAGTGTATTGGAGTAGCACCTAGAGAGATAGTAGCAGCTATCAGAGAGAACCAAATTTGTTTAAAAAAACATGCATACTTCGTAGGTGTTCAAAAAAGGAAAGGGAAGGGAAGTAATAATCAGAGCACAGATGAATCAGTTCTCAAAATAGCAAGAAAAATGCATCTGTAGAACGTATCAGATTGGACCTTCCAATTAACTATTTCCTTCCTTCTTTCTTTTATTATGCTTTTCTATATCTTTGCAATCCTGTTCTCTTTAAATTTCTGTTTCACTTTTTCTAACACTGTAGCATTTTCTTCCTACTCAAAAGAAACAATGAGAACCATTTTTCTAAAAGGATTATTATCTGAAATATCTGTTTTTCTGATGGGAAAAGGCGTATCAATGCTGAGCTACCATAGTGGAAGAAATGAGAAACCATAGAGTAGATTTCCATGACCTGCTATTTTCTCTGTAATTCCAAAACAACACCAAAAAATTATCGGTCTTTTTAAAGTGTACTTACAAATACATCTTCTGTTATATCTGGTGGCTCTGAAACACAGATATAAAAAACTACTTGTTATTCATCCAACATGTTTCCATTTATTGAGGTTTGTTTGACTGCACACAAATTAGAGATTACTTTGAAAAATTAAATAAGTGCTGTTACTTTACAAACTTCCTGGATTTTCTGAAATAAAATAACCAGATCTGTAGATAATAAAACAAATTCTAAGGAAATCTGTATTGCTAACTCCTGACACTTAAAAATCCTGAATCAAATCTAAAAAAACCCATAAGATTATCTTAAATATCATGAGAGTTTTTGAAAAATCACATATTGGGAGTATTTGGTTTGGTTTTGAGCCTTTATGGTGCACTTAGGTCACATTTTTCAGCTTTCCTCTAAAATCATGAAGATTAGAAACTCGTTCTTTTTATAAAGAAATCTGAGATTTCCACATAATCACAGGACTCCAGAAGATGGGGCTAAACAGACTAGATATTTTGATACTTATGGTAAAATCATGAGAATGGGCAACACAGGAAAAGTTCAATAGCTGTGCTCCAAGTCTCACCCACTTGAAAAAGAGCATATGAAGGAAGTGTTTATGGTCTTTTATTCTTAGGACTGAAGAATTTTGTTATATGAATTTTAATGATACAGTTTAAATCTCCCCCCATTGAGTCATTGTCCTCATTGTCTGAGACACAGCCCTAAGTGGTAACTGCCCCTTTGCCCTGTTGGAAGAACTTTACATACCAGTGGTGAGCCTCTTCTCTCTCATGTTGGAACTTTTTGCACATGCTGCGTTGTCATTGGGATAGCCAGGGAATCTGTGCTTGGGGATCTGGAAAGAGACGCTGCAGAACCTTGGCTCAGAGCACACAGGCTGCAGCAACCCAGCCTGGCTTTCTTGTGTGGTTCACAGCAAGTCTGGGTTGCTATGGAATTGCAGACAATGCATGGAAAGAACATGAGCCATTAGCAAATACTTTCCCTCCTTTCTGAGCATGACTCATCGAAACAAACTTACCAATTGGACAGGCTGGCTAGATTATCACTGTTCATCTCCAGGGGAGATATTCATGAATAAGTGATCAGGGGATATACATTACTCACTGATTTTCGATGGGAAAAAAGATTACGCCACCCAGACTTCCCTACTCTAAAACTATACAGCTCTCTGCCCAGCAAGATTCTGTTTTCCCCCAGAGGTACCACACTATCTTGTCTTGATTTAAGAGACTGGGTATTATATGTAAATTTGCCAAGCAGTTTGCACCATCTATCAAGTAATTCCGTGTCAGTAACTGGATTCTAGACGCTGATCACACAAGAGCCACTGTAAATCGTAGATGCCGTCTGCAGTTCCCACCACAAGCGAGCAGAAAGGGGAAAGACATAGGGGTTGTGTCACTGCACTGAGGTAACATCTGGGGGGTTTCTCTAACAGCTACAGTAGACTCCATTGTGATGTGTTAGCTGCTGCCCTTGTGACAGCCTTCCCTGTGAGCCTGTAGCTGTTGCTACTGCACACAGGGCCCTGACTCAGCAGGAACACAAATATAGCTGTGTTTTCTCATATGAAGGGAGACACTAAGGCTATGTCTATACTGGCGGCTTCTTGCGCAAGAACATCTTGCGCAAGGGTTCTTGTGCAAGAAGTCTTGCGCAAGAAAACGTCCACACTGCCATATGCGCGCTGTGCTTTTGCGCAAGAGCTCCCATGGCAGTGTGGATGCTCTCTTGCGCAAGAAAGCTCTGATGACCATTTTAGCCATAGGGCTCTCTTGCACAAGAAATCCCTGCCGAGCGTCCACACTACCCTCTTGCGCAAGAGCTCCTGAGCAAGAGGGCTTACACCTGATAAAAAAGAGCGTAACTCTTGCGCAAGGAGCCCTCTCTTACCACGCCGTACTGTACATTTCCTTGCGCAAGAGCGGGCGGGCAGTGTGGACGGTCTGCAGATTCTTGCGCAAGAACGGCCGTACTTGCACAAGAAGCCGCGAGTGTAGACATAGCCTAAAGGTAATATGGGTGGGCAGGGAAGAGACCAAGGGAGGCAAAAGAGGGAGTGATCATGATCTAAGGATTTTTAATTTTAATTTTTCCCTTCCCTGAGGAGAACACCCTGGAAAAAGAAAGGAAAGACTGAACCTTACTTTTGAAATAGACACCAGAGACCATTTCGTATACCTGCAATAAAATAAGTAGCCAATCCATATAGACGATATCCTTAATGTGAATAATTGATTATCTTTCTTTTTGTGCCTGAAATTATTGACCTGGTAATGACTTGAAGCCTAATAGAAAGAAAGAACTGTTATTACAGCCCAACTGACCAAAAAAGCTTTATGTGTACAAAACAGCCAAGTTAGCCTACAATGTATTAGTAAAGAAATATCCAGATAGCCTGAGATTTTCCAAGGGGTCTAAGGAAATTAGGCACCCAGCTGCCACTGATATCAATGGAATCTGGGCCACCCAACTCCCATTGGCTCCTGCTAAAATCTCAGCCTGCAAACTTTAAATCAAGCAAAACGCACTTAAGGATATATGGTGTTCTCTCTTCAGTTCAGAGATCTTCTGCATAAGTACATTTACTTTAGATGGCTACCCAGGCAGCCTTAGCTTTTGTCTAGCATGGTTGTTTTCAAAGATGTTATTTTCTAAGATGAACTGGGTGTTTTTTCCAAATATGAAATATGGTTTATTGAATATTATTTTTCAACTGGAAGTTCCTTCTGAGAATAAGTAATGCCTTGAGAACTAGCCAGAGAAATCCTGCTGGTATGATTGCTTTTGGGTGACAATGGTTCTGGAATCTGAACTGGGATAATAAAGCATTAAAATGAGATTGGCCTAGTGCTGGAAGGAAAATGTTAGTAATTTCCCAAATTAAATGGAAATGAAAGCCAGGTAATTAAAATAATAATACTTCCAATTGTCTAGATGAGAAATTGTTAGCTATAACTGTAGTTCATTTAAAGTACTACCAGCTATTTAAGCAGTAAGGCATAGACTGTACAGCAGTGCTGAATAATATAGCTGAGGTGTGCAGTGCAAACAAAGGTAATGCCAAGTGCTTCTGTTACACTGGAGAAGTATATTATTTAAAACAAATGTAACACAAAATGTAAATAATTCCAATCCTCCCAAATTAAGGGGGTTATAAATAATTACAATGTCAGGATAGTCCATATTCTAGCACCTGATTGAAAAGTGTTTAATTACTTGTAAGTGGAGTTCCATGTAGGTAGTTTATAAGCAACTAGAGAATTTACCCAGCATTGCTCAGGTCCTTGTGGGGGCTGGGGGAAGGGGAGATGTGGGGCGGGGGGGCTGAGGGAAAGAGGTGAGGGATGCAGGAGTTAGGGTAGGGAGTGAGGGAAGAAATATAGGGGGTGCAGGAGTCAGGACAGAAGGTTGGGTGTGTAGGGGGCTCAGGGCAGAGTATTGGGTTGGGTGGGTTGCCAACAAGTTGGCCAAACAGTGATTCCCCAGGACTGGCCGGGATGGTTGAAACCACACTGTCTGGCCTGCTGCCTCCAGATCTGGGGCTGGCCAGGGCGGCAGGAGCTATGCTGGCTGGGCAGTGGTTTCCTGGGGCTGGCTGGGGTGGCAGGAGCCTTGGTAGCTGGCCAGCAGATCCTCAGGGCCAACAAAGTGGTGGGGTCCACTGGATATGGTGTCCAGCAATAGCCAGAGCTATGTCCTCATCCTGCCACTTGTTCTCAGTGCGGCTATTCCCCTGTGGTCATTCGACAGCATGACTGTTGCTGCTAGCAGGCCCCTCCCTTTCCTTTTGATTAAACACAATCAAATTCCAGGCACATCCCATTGTCTTGGCATGACCAAACCCTGACCTTGTTTTAACTTATGATAAGAGGAAGCTGTGTACCAAATTTGGTGGTTCTACCTCTTACAGTTCAGGAGGAGTTCTTGAGCAAATGAACTTACAGACAGACTCTCTCTTTCTCTCTCAAATATACAGTAGATGAGACATGGCAGACCAAGGGTTAATGCAGAAAAATGTGCATCTAAATGCATTTTTCACCATTGTTACACAATTTGGAATATGTATTGTAATTATAAAATAACTTTTTAAAAAGAAACACTTTAAATGTTTTAAGTATATTTAATTCTCCCGAACAGTTCTTTGGAAGAGAGAATATACCTGCAATATTTTAACATAATATAATTTATATACAATTCTTTTCAACAGACAGCATTATACTGCATTGAATTCTTCCACTTCAGCATTGTAATAATTATAATAAATCAATCAATCAATCAATAATAATAATAATAAATGGAAACTGGTTATTATATCCTTTTTGAAAATAAAAAGTGAAAGCTACATATCAACTCCATTATAAGTGAAGTACCTTAAAAATGCAGCCTTGAATAAGCTCACCCAACAGGAAATAACAGATTTCTCATACATGTTTCTTATATTTTGAATGGATAACATTTATTCTGACATAGGTCACCTCAAAGCTCTCCATAATGTTGGGGACTAGGAAGTAGAGTTGCAGGGGACTTTTCGTTTCTGCAGACCATGGAATTTAGTGCCAACTCTGAATAGGCTTGTGTATATTATTAGAAATAATCATAACTATTAAGTAAGTATTATTATTATTACTACTATTTGGGATTTTAGTAATGTTTGAAAGTCCTAATCAAGATCAGGACCTCAATGTATTCATCAATGAAAAAAATGACATAAGAAAACACAGATCCTGCCCGACAGATCATCCATTCTGGAACTCCGTTTCAGCTGCTTGTCTGGTTTACTCCTTCATGATCTCACCTCACTGATAAATTGTTCCATTTGCAAAAGCTCAGTCCAGGGATGTCGGAATAGTGAGGCTGAAATGACAGGCTTGTTGTGAAGACACGGGATAGCTATTTTGGGTTACTCTGGTATCCTGAAATAGCATTGCAATGTAGATGTAGCCCTAGAGTCCAGTGACATTTAGTTAAGATTTTGTTTCAAAGTAAGGAGAGGGTGGGAGATTAACACTTAATTTTCTAAATTCCAACCAAATTTTCATCTAATAAGATAAAATTAAAGGGATGCTATCATCTTAATATCTAATCAGTTGTTTTAAAAAATTAACTAGGAAGATAGGGATATGCATAGTACCTGAAAAAATGCCCCCCACCCACTTTATTTTTATTTACAACTATATTTTCCTATCTTTAAAAAATGTTTTTCTCTCCTAAACTGCTAATGGAAGATAAATAATAGGGAAAATAACTACATGCAAAATACTTACATGTATACATTGCAAAAAGGTTTTCCCCTAATCTCCTTCAGTTATGGTAATTGTATGCATTGCCTATAAATTAACAATAGTAGGTAAATACATGGATGTTTAATATTAATCAGGCAATTTTTCCAAATGCAGCAAATATGAGAGCATTTAGCTGCTACTGTATAAAATTATTTTAATATTAAATTAATTTGCTTGGCTTAATGCCAGTAAGGAAAACAATTACAAGTACTAAATAGTTTCCTTTCTGTCACAAATCTTTGGTGTCCCCTAGTGGTAAAATCTTTCAAACACACTCTTGATTGCACAATAGGCAACAGCCAATTAATTTCAAATTAAATGTAAAATTCAGGGGAAAAAACACATGTTGAAACCCCACAATGTGAACATATCTAAGCTGATTAACTGAACAATCTTCTGTGACCTGTGTTCTTCATTTTCCTCCTTTCCATGCTCCTAATTCATTTTTGAGAGTAGAATTTATACTCATAGTTATAGGCACTTTTTAAAAAATACCCATAATTTTAAGAATTATTAAATTAAATAGAAATGTTTCAGTGAAATACTACCTCAAAAATGAAATAGCCTAAACTGATAGGTTTAAAAGATTCTCTTCCTCTGTGTCTGCATTCATTTCACTGAGGGTGCATCTACACAGCACCCTTATTTAAAATAAGTTATGCAATTTGTATTTCGAAATTCTCCTTACCCCTTGTGAAATAAGCGTTACCGGGACATTAGAATAAGCTGCCTGTTATTTCCAAATCTATTTCAAAATAACAGGCTGCTTCAATAGACACAGAGTAGCTATTTCATGATATTTCTGGTATTCCGAAATAGCTCCTCCTAAACAGTAAGAGGTAGGACCACCAAATTTGGTATGAAGCTTCCTCTTATCCTAACTTAAAGCAAGGTCAGGGTTTGGTTGTGCCAAGAAAATGGGCAGTGCCAGGGATGGGACTATTTTCCATAACAAGGAAAGGGAGGGGCAGAGAGAGAAGGGACAGAAAAGGGAAGGGCACAAAGCGGAAGGCCAGGATACTGAGAGTGGCCACTGAAGGCAGCTGCACTATCAAGAGTGGCCAGTAGAGCAGGGGCTCCACCATCTTGCCTGCCATCAACTGGGTAAGTAGCTCCCTTGCCCCAAACTCTTTTCCCTTGGCCACAGCACCAGAGGAGGAAAGCGAGAAAAGGCCCCTGGTGGACAGAGGAGCTGGGAAAGACAGAAGACCCTGCCAGCTGAGGGCATTGAGGGGAGAAAAGGCCCTGCTGGCCATGGGGAAAAGAGAAAGCCCCGCCAGATGGGACCTCTCCGTCCTGAGCTCCTACTCACTCTCCAACCCTAACTCTTGCACCCCCCCATTCATTGGCATCTTGTCCTGCCCTGACTCCTGCATTCCCTCCCCCTCCATTGCCAGCCCCTTGCCCTGAAGGACCTGGACAATGCCAGGTAAATTTTCTAGTAAAAAATAGTAAGAGATGCTGTTACAGGCCTGTAAGGAGAATTAATGCAATGAGATTTAAAGACATGCATTAAAGTGCTATACCTGCATTTTATATATGACAATGGAGTTTGTCACATATTTAAACTGGTAATGTTCCCAGTAAGCAGGATACAGGGGTAATCAGAATGGAAATAAATGTTAGCATTTTTTTAACTAACATTTTTTCTTCATCTGTGAAATATAGTTGGTACTGTCTCATTCACTGAAGTTAGACTATGAATGTGAAACACTGCTTTTTTTCTTGTTAAATACATTCTGTCCTATATAGGATTGTATATTGCACTCTGATCCACACTGAATGCTTTACAATAGTATATTAAGCAAAATGCATGTACTTCTGTCACTTGTCATTAGTTCTCTCATCCTCTCCCAAGGAGAGACTAGATCCTGGAAAACTTATTGCAATTCATAGCATTTGCAATGTTAAAAGAAAATGCATTTGTGATAGCTTTACTGAATCAGAAATTACTAAGAAGATGTCTTAGTAATGATAGAGGGAAAGAGGATTGAGTGTGTGAACTTTTAAAATTTTAGATAAGCTTATTTCTGTGATGATGGTCTGCACAGTCTGGCTAATGACTGACACATATAGCACAAAAAACTAAATGTTTCTTTACTGACTCAGGTAATTGCCACTAGATCATGCCCAGCTGAGAACATGAATATTAATACTATACATCAATAACCTGCAGAATATTTTTATATCCACTTGCTGGGTATATTGGAAAGTTATTTGAAGTACATTAGGCTCTCTCTACATTACAAAGATTTTTGCTCAAAAACCAGCGGAGCGTCCACACCTCAAGCGCGTTTTTGCGCAAGAAAATCGACAGTACAGGGGGCCTTGCTGGTACAGTTATTCCTCTCCCCACAAGGAATAACTTCTTTTTGCGCTACAGCTCTTGCACAAAAAGGCAGGTGTGGATGCTCTGGAGGGGTTTTTGCGCAAGAAACCCCTATTGGAAAAAGCACAGGTGCTCTGATGGCCATTCTGTGAATGGCCATCAGAGCTTTCTTGCGCAAGAGCGTCCATACAGTGTGGACTCTCTCCTGTGCAAAAGCACATCGCTTTTGTGATGCACTTTGAGGTCTGGATGCGTTTTTGTGCAAGAAGTTTTTGTGCAAGAACTCTTCCGCAAAAGGCTTCTTGTGCAAAAACCCTGCAATGTAGACTAAGCCTTAGTGCTTATAATAGACAGTTTCCCTTTACTAACACTGCCTGATATTGTTACCCTTTTGTTGACCCAGTTAGCCACAATTTGGGGTTCAGCTGATTGTTTTGGTTAGGAAGAGAAATTGATGGAATTAGGTATTTAGTTGATGCATGGTTGTTTGTTTATTTTAAAAAACACATAAGTCCTGCTTCTCTGAACATAGTAGGAATCAAACAACAGGAGATAGCTTCTTTGCTCACAAGTTACAAGCCTCTTTCCAATCAGCATTTAGCCCAAAAGCACACTGAAGGCTTTTCTCAGTACCCAAAGTTACATAACAGGTGTTGTGGGGCAAGTACACCCCATCCCTATTTGGGGGAAGGGCAATGGTGTCACACTCCTGTGGTTAAGTCTGCCTACCTAACCTCAGGCTCAGAGTAGTAGGGCCTAACAGACTGAATCCACACTTTCCCTTGGCCATTGCAGCTCCCTGCTGGGGCTGAGGCCACTTCTAACAGCAACCTTATGCATGGTAGCAGAGGACTTAGAAGAAACTGTGCTCTTGGTAGTTCTGGCCTTTCTTGGATATCCATAGGTATCCAAGCATCTGCTTGGGTCTTGGCCCTTCTGGCTCCCATGGCCTGTGGCTTCAGCTGCTCCTGGGCTGGAACCTGTGCCATATATCCTTCCTCTCTGGCAGTCTGCCTAGAATAAGCTGGGCTGCTCCCTTTTATACTGTAGTAGATGTTGGAGTATGCTCAGCATGGGGAAGGGGAGGTGGTTTCCTCTGCCCAGAATGTGTCACACCAAGACACAATTTGGATTAGTGGGGGGTTGTTGCCCCCCTGCCTTGCAATCTTACACTGATTTATATGAGCTCTTCTGTTCCAGTCAGTGAAAGAAGAACAGAGACACTGAAGCCATTTCATTTTCTTTCATCCAAGTTACCTGAGGTTTACAACTCTGCTTCACAAGAAGAATTCCAAAGTATTGTAAAATAAATTATAAAATATGCTTGTTGTAATCAACAAGAGGCACAGAACTCAAAACATAGAAATACATGAAATTTTGGAGAAAGAGTAAGAGAAAAATACTTAATCAAAATAAACAACATAGAAAAAGCTCTCTATAAATTGTGAAGCATTTTAATGATTTTCCTTCATTTTCAAGCTATCCCTTTCATACAGAAGACTACAAACTTCACACAGCCTTTTCATGGCTCATCTATACTTATGTATTCTTCAGCATTTAACTGGTCTCCTTTATCTAAATGAATCCATCTTCATCTCTCTCTATATTATTAAATGTCATTAGGTATTTTCTTTACCATTACTTAGCAGTAATCTTGTCTCTTAGGAGTGAATTGTCTATGTAGCTTACTGCTTCAAGGGCATCTGTATTCCAAAGCATCTTATTTATACTGAGAACTACTGTTTAAATTGTCAATACATACGGTATTCACTGAATCAGCGAATGCTGGGGCTGTAATACATTGCATCAAGGTCCTCATCTAAGGAACATTAAAGTCAATGGAAAGACTCCCATTGACTAGAAGGGAATTGTATTGAGCCCCAAATGTATCGATTACAACAGGCACTTTTAAAAAAAATGAAATGCAATGTAGGATCCCGTGCGTTTCCCCAAAAATTGGATTTTGGGACAATATAACAATCTCCCTGACATCCCCTTAATCTGTTCTTCCCACGGTAGATAAGGTCCTGGAGTTATTAAGGAAATAATAAAGGACATGAAGATAAACCTCTAATAAAGTAATTGATGCAGGCAGTATTCTTTTCAAAACAAAGTATTTTATTAATGTAACCAATAACCTGTACTACAATATGATCTAAAAATCTTTAAAAAAAAGACACAAAATCCATTACACTAATTCCTTATTCCAAGTTTTAGAACATTCAAACTACAATAGCACGTAGTTCAAATGATTCTAAGTGAAGTTATTTGTTATAAGTCGTCATTTTACAACAAGTTGCTGACAGCAGTTGCTAAAACTTAAAGTACAATTTACTTAAACAAAATACAATTAACACACGCATTCCAAGCATACACATATTAAACATTATGCTATTCTAAAAACTATATAAACTTCAGCAAGAATACTTTATAAATCCATTGGTATCCCATTAAAACCACTATTGCTGCATTTTAAATCTTTAAGCACTGTTACTGTTCAGTTCCTGTTCACCTTTGCTGTTTCTTCTCTCTCTGAGCCATCCCGTCCATAAGATGATTCGGTTCGAGGCCCCCATGGTGGCCACCTCACCCATCCTATGGATGGGATATTCCCCCATGTTAGCCCTGGGACCCAGGGTGGCCTGGGGCCTTACCTGGGGGAGGCGCTGGCATGGGGTGGCAGCAAGACTTGAGCTCCTTCCCCATGCTCTTACTCCGACTCTCCCCAAGGTGGCAGGAGCTGCAAGAAGCAGAGTGATGCTGCAATGTATTCTGTGCTGCTGCTATCTCCCGGCCAAGTCGCTCCACTTCCCGCATCACTTGGGGAGGGGGCTTTGGAGGCACTTAGGAGCAACAGGGATTTGACCCTATTGCACTGAACCTCCTGAAGTGAGCACCACCTGGATCCAGCACCCCAAAATCCTCCTGAGTCCCAAACCCTTCATCCCTAGCTTCACCCTAAAGCCCACACACCCAGATGGATGTGTCACTGTCTCCCACACTTGTTTTGGTTAACTGTTAATTAATTGGAATATTTGATTAACCAACACCCGTCCTTTCCCCATCAGGCTGGATAACAAAGCTTTTACTGTACTATGCCCCTATATCACATTTGCTTGTACCACAAACATAGCTGATACTACTATTTGCTGCAGCCATTTTAGAGTAATGAAGGAATTTGGGGGCTTAAAATTGGTAATTGTTTAGAGAAGGGCTTTCCAAGTGGGACCCAAAACTAACAATGGTACCCGCAGAGTATAGTAACCTAATATTAAACAGCAACTATTAACTTTAAATGTGTTTAAAGCTGCAGGATCAGATAACTCGTACCCAAGAATGTTAAAATAAACTTACTATTAATGTTGATGTTTAAAAACAAATTCTGGAACACTAGGGAACTTCCAGAGGATTCGGGGAGGGGGGGCGGAGGGAGCCTAATGTTGTGCCAATACTGTATTTAATAAACAGCAAACTGGATGAGCCAGGTAGCTGTAGTGTGACATTGATTCTGAGCAAATATATGGAAAGGTTGATATTGGATGCAGTCAGTCAAGAATTAGAGGCTAGCATAATTAATGCCAACGAACAAGGTTTTATGCAAGATAAGTCTTGTCAGTGTCTTTGTTAATGAGATCACAAGTTTAGTTAATAAAGCTTACTACTGTATTCACATAACATATGTTGATTTCTTAAGGCACCTGACAGTCTCAAATGACATTGTAAAAAAATTAAAAGCAATGTAGCCCATATTAAATAGATTAAGAACTAGTTAACTGATAGATTGTAAAAAGTAACTGTAAATGGGGAACTGTGATTTAAAGGGAGTATTTTCTAGTGCTGTCCCACAGGAATTGTTCTTGACCTAATTCTATTAAATATTCTTATCAATTTTCTGGAAGAAAATATAAAATCATCATTAGTAAAATGTGCAGATGACACAAAAATTGGGGAGTTATAAATAACTATGGGTATGTTTACACTGCAAAGTTAATTCAAAATAACAGCCATTATTTCAAATTAACTTTAATAGCGTCTATACATGCCCTTAATTCGAATTTGGTAAACCTCATTCTACGAGGAGTAACGCCAAATTCGAAATAGCTATTTCGAATTGAGTGCTGTGTAGACACTTAATTCGAAATAGAGGGCCTCTAGCCCTTCCCAGGGAGCCCTGGTGGCCACTCTGGGCACAACCAGGAAAACTTACTCCCTCCTCCCAGGTTTCCCCCTCCCCTCTCCCACCCTCTCTCACCTCCTTTTCTGAGTCTCCCCAGAGGTTCATCCCCCCCAGTTTTGTTCGATAAACCCAGTTTCTATTTTTGAACATACGTGTCTTTTATTTGACATCAGGAAGGGGGGTTAGGGAGGGGTAAGTGGAAGGACGTGAGGGAGGAATGGGGCATGAGCCCCCGGTGGGGAGGACCAGGGAGGCTCTGAGGGCTCTGAGGGGTGGACGCTCTCCCGCAGGGCCTCCTGGATCCTGACAGCCCCCCAACGGACCCCCCCGGATGGCAGCCTGCAGCAAGTGCAGCCGGGCTGATGGCAACGACCCCATAAGATGCACCAGCGTGCCCAGGGGCAGCTCTGGCTCCATGTGGCCGAGTGCTGTAGTGTCCCGAGTGAGGGCACTCAGGGCACTCCACGACAGGACTGCTTTGCTGTCCCTCACTGAGGTAGACAAGCAAGCGGGGAACCCTGAGAACTGTCTGTCCGGGGTGGGGGTAGGGTCCCTTTAAGCACGGAGCTCACTTAGCCTCAGGCAGCAGCCCCACACACTAAGTCCTAACCTGATGCCCTGCCGGCACTGGTTCCGGCCAGCCTTAACTTCGGTTCAGCGTTCACTCACTGTGGACACGCTATTTCGAAATAGGTTTTGTGTATAGATGCGTTATTTCGAATTAGCTTAATTCAAATTAACTATTTTGAATTAATTTAACTCGAATTAATGCTGTAGTATAGACATACCCTATGGGAACAAGTCAGTTATAGAGAGAGGCTTTTTTCAACAACATGCATTTTAATACAGCCAAATGTAAAGTAAAACATTTATGAATAGTGGCATTGAAGGTAAGTTAGGGGTCATGGTAGTTGGCCAGTTGCACCCAAGCACTGAGTGCAGTGCTATAGCTAAAAAGGTAAATGTGATCAAGAAAAATATCAAGAAAGAATAGGGAAGTGTAATTATGCTCCATATATTGCATTGGCATGAGCATTACTGGAATACTGTGACCAAGCTCTGGTACCCACAACCTTCCTTGGAAGTCTATTCCAAAACTTAAAGCACCCAAGTTCTACCAACTACATGACCTAAACAAGATAGGACAAAAAGTAATGTGTTCATTCTCTAGTGGACATGAAAAACAATTGATCCCTATCCTCTTTATAAGAACCCTTAATATATTTGAAGACTATCAGTTCCTGTTTCAGTCTTATTTGCTCACAGTTAAATATTATTTTTAACTTTTCCTAAGTTTTGAATAATTTTTGTTGCTCTCCTCTGGACTCTCCCCACTTTGTCCACATCATTCCTAAAGTGTGCCACCCAGAATTGGACATACACTGTACTCCAGCTGAGGCCTCACCATGACAGTAGAGTAGAATAGCGAGCTCACAAAGTTTATGTTAATAAGTTCCAAAAATATATTAGCTTTTTCACAACTATATCAGTATTGACTCATTCAGTTTGTTTCACTTATAACCGCCACATCCTTTTCAGCAGTAATACCACCTTGCCAGTTATTTGCTTACGTAGTTGTGCATTTGATTTTTCCTTGGTATATGAAGTACCTTGCACTTATTTTTATTGCATTCCATTTTGTTGAATTCAAACCAATTCTCCAATTGGTCAAGATCATTCTGAATTTTAATCCTGTCCTCCAAAAGTATTTGCAACCCCTCACAGTTTAGTGTACTCTGTAAATTTTATAAGCATACTCTCTCCACCAGTGTTCCCTCTAAGCTGTGTGGGAGTACAGCTTCACAGGTGATTAAATAGCCCTGCCTGGTAAATCAGCTCCATGCAGGAAGCCCTGAGCCTCTGACTAGGCAGGGATGATTAATCACCTGTGAAGCTGTGCTGCCACACAGCTTAGAGGGAACACTGCTCTCCACTTCATTATCCAAGTCATTACATGAAAATATTGACTAGTATCAGGCCCAGGGCCGACCCCTGCAACACCCAGTTAGATATACTTTCCCACTTTGACAGTGACCCATTAATAACCGCTCTTTCAGTATGGTCTTTAACCAGGTGTACACTCACCTGATTGTAATTTCATTGAGACCACATTTCCTTTACTTATAAGAATGCCATGTGGGATTGTGACAAAAGCCTTACTAAAAATCAAGACAGATCTCATCTTCTCCTTTCCATTAATCCACTAGGTCAGTAACCCATTCAAAGAAGTAAATGAGGTTGGTTTGGAATGATTTGTTCTTAATAAATTGATGGCGGCTGTTCCTTATAATGCTAGTCTCCTCTAGATGCTTACAAATTGTTTTTTTTCCCCCCAGTATCTTTCCAAGTATCAGAGTTAAGCTGATTTGTCTATAATTCTCTAGGTTCTCTTTGAACCCTTAAAAAAAAAAAAAGATTTGTACTACGTTTGCCTTTCTTCAGTCCTTGGGGACCCTATCCAACCCCATGAGTTCTCAAAGATAATTCACTGCTCTACAGCCAAAATGCTTCTGAAATAAATGTGGTCAAACTTTACTAATTCTGGGTCACTGAGAACGAAAATGATGCTTAAAATTGTTGATTGGCTCTAGTTTTCAAGATATGCTATTGGGTCAGTATATACAACCCTTGACTTGGGAATGGCGGAGGATAAGTGAGTTATAAAGGGAAGGGATCTCAATTTAAACCAGAAATGACTAAAATACATCTTTGACTGGATCTATGAATAAATCTATGACTGGGTTTGGACAGTACTTGCTTTTTAGGCAAAACAATGAATGATGCAATATGAAGCTGCTATTGCGTCGTACATGATATGAATTGCATCATGTTATTCCTAGAAGTCATGGATGATGCAATCATAGCGAAGCTTACATCACTCTGCTGAACAAATTGCCCTATATCAGCTCTAGAAATCATACAGTGTCGTGCTCTCTTATTTGTCAGTGTTTGATTTTGCAAAGGGACACATTTCTGTTTAGCCAAAGTGAGCAGAGATGCCTCGTACTTGTGTGAACAGTGCAGATAACTTCTGCTATGTTTGTGGTGAAGTGACTTTTGCATCACAAAAGCGCAGTATAACCACTATGGTTAAGAAAGCCTATCGCCTTTATTTTGGCTGCAAAATTAGAGATCAGGACAAGAGGTGGGCCCCACACATATGCTGCAACACTTGTGCAACAAATCTTCGCCAGTGGTTGAACAGGAAAAGGAAATCTATGCCTTTTGCAGTGCCAATGATTTGGAGAGAGCCAACAGATCATACCAGCAATTGTTACTTCTGCATGGTGCCTCCAGTTGGGAAAGGTGTGTCAAAGAAGAATAAGTGGACTGTGCATTATCCAAACATTCCATCAGCTATACGCCCAGTACCCCACAGAGAAGGGCTGCCGGTTCCTGATGCACCAGAATCATTCTCACTTGAGTCAGACGAGGAAGAGGAAGAAGATGAAACTTCTGGTCCTTAACCATCAATGTCACAGGACCCACATTTTCTCCCATCCTCCTCCTCTGAACCACACCTCATAACACAAGGTGAACTGAATGACCTTGTCAGGGATTTGGAACTACCCAACAGTAAGGCAGAGCTGTTGGGCTCCAGACTACAGCAGTGGAATCTCCTGGCAGGTGATGTTAGGGTTTCCATGTGCTATGACCGTCAAAAGGATCTTGTCCCATTCTTCTTCATGGAGGTGATCTTGTAGCCTGCAACAATATCGATGGTGTGATGGCAGCCCTCAACATCGTTCATGATCCAGATGAGTGGAGACTGTTCATTGATTCATCGAAGATGAGTCTTAAAGCTGTTTTGCTGCATAATGGCAATGTTTTGCCATCAATTCCAGTTGGTCATGCAGTCCATATGAAGGAAACCTGAACAACATGAAACAACTTTTGAGGTGCATAAACTATGACCAACATCAGTGGCAGCTTTGTGGCGATTTGAAGGTTGTTGCTCTCTTGCTTGGTCTGCAGACTGGATACACAAAGTACTGCTGTTTTCTCTGCGAATGGGATAGTCGTGCAAGAGATTCCCACTACATCAAGATAGATTGGCCACTCCGACAGTCATTGGAGCCTGGGAGGAAAAGTGTTCAGCATCCACCACTTGTTGAATCAAGGAAGATCTTGTTACCACCCTTACACATCAAGCTGGGTCTGATGAAGAACTTTGTCAAGGCCATGGACAAAACACAAGCAGCTTTCAAGTACCTCCATGGAAAATTGCCAAGGTTAAGTGAAGCTAAGATAAAGGAAGGTGTCTTTGTTGGTCCTCAGATTCGTGAACTTCTTTGAGATGATGCATTTGACCATGCACTGCGTGGCAAGGAAAAGATGGCATGGAAAGCCTTCCAGTTAGTGGCAATAATTTCTCAGAAACAAGGCAGACAACTACAGGTTGTTGGTGGAAAACCTTCTCAAGGCATACAAAAGCCTTGGTTGCAACATGTCACTAAAGATACATTTTTTGCACTCTCATCTAGATTTTTTTCCATCGAACTGCGGAGCAGCGAGCGACGAGCACGGCGAGTGATTTCACCAGGACATTGCAACAATGGAGAAACGCTATCAGGGCAAATGGAGCCCATCAATGCTTGCAGACTATTGCTCAACAGTGACAAGAGATGCTCCATTTAATGAATACAAGAGACAAGCCAAGAAGCGCCGAGTAGACACTGAATAGGACTAAACTATGTACATAATAGTTTTTTGCCTTTTGTTTCATAATACATTTTATTTATATAACCCTTTTGCTGATTTTTAAAGTGTTACATAAACGGGACAGGTGAAATATTATCATGTAAAGCAACCATAAACACATGAAAAGACCTAGGTTTACAATTTATAATTAAAACTCTACTATCTACACAATATACATAGACGTAAAATGTAAAAACTTAAATATCTTGGAAACAGTAGCCAATCAGTTGTTTTAATTGTCGTATTTGACTTCAGCACATCAAAATACATAATAAATAGCACATTTTATCTCTGAAGCAGACGACTTCTAAAAAATTGTAGACCAGTGTTGTTAATGGTTCCAGGATTGCCTCAGTTCTTTAAGCATACCTGGAGTGCGCCAGGTTGCAACCCCTATTCCAGCTCCTCAAGAACCTCTGGGTTCTGGCTGCATTTTTTCCCTCACCTTTTTATATATGCACACCCCATCTGTGGCCCCACAAAGTCACGAGACCTCCTCGTCAACCTCCTCCTGGCCCTGGCAAAAGCCGCCATATACAATACCAGGAGGAGGATGCTGGACGAGGGGGTGCTCTGCGACTGTGGGGCCTACTTCCATTCTTCCCTTGTCTCACACATCTGGGCAGAGTTCCTCTGGGTGGCATCCACTGGCTCCCTGCACAGCTTCGAGGAGCAGTGGGTGCTGTCCGGTGTTCTCTGCTCGGGGTCTCCATCTGGTTCCCTCATTTTAAACCTTTGACCTGTACCCCTTGACTCTGTTTTTTGTTATTTGTCCCCCAGAATCAGTTGAGCCCCAGGTCCAGTCATCCCTCCCACAAGGCTGGGGGAGGGGCTTTTAGAAGTGGGCGGGCTGGTGCCCATTCACCACCCGGGATTCAAATAGGTCTTTAAGCACAATAGGATGAATTTAATCAGGCCCTGCCAACTTGAATACACCTAATTTATCTAAATACTCTTTAGTCTCTACTTTCCCCATATTGGCTTGCATTCCTTCCCCTTTGTTAATATTAATTGTGCTGAGTATCTGCTCACCATTAACCTTTTTAATAAAGATTGAAGCAAAATAGGCATTAAACACCTCACACTTGTTGATGTTATCAATTATTAGCTCTCCTTCCTCACTAAGTAGAGGGCCTAGGCTTTCCTTGGTCTGTATCTTGCTCCCAAAGTATTTAAAGAAAGCTGGTTAGTATACACTGTTGCAACACCTGGAGGAAGATTAACCCGAGGTGCTGGTTGCTAATCAGACCTGCTTGAGAAATCACAATGAGGTGCAGAGGCACTGCAAGCATAAGCACCGGGTCTTGAGGGAGAGAGAGATGAAGGTTCCTTCTCAACAGAGGTGACAGCTAGGGGCCTGAAACTTTAAGTGGGTGCCCTTGAGAAAGACTGGGGGCAAGAAGTATGCTAAGTTACAGCTACCATGAAACTGACAGATGGCTCATTAGCAGAAAAAGGCATAGCATAACAGAATCCAATGTATGGAAACTGAATTTAGACAAATTCAGATGGGAAATAAGGTTTATATTTTTAAAACAGTAGGGGTAATTAGCTGCCAGAACAACGGGGATGTGGTAGATTCTCCAGTCACCAGAAATCCTTAAATCCAGATTAGATATCTTTCTAAAAAGATGTGTTCTAGCTAAAAAAGAAGTTACGGGCTTGAGGCAGAAGTTACTGAGTGAGGTTCTTCAGCCTGTGTAATACAGGATATAAAATTAAATAATCATAAATGGTCCTATCTTGTTTTTTAAAAAGCCTAATATTCTGTTAGCAGCATTGTCAATTGAATAAGTGATATTTCCTCCAAGTCAGGGCAGTGCTCATTATAGCATGTTTTAAAAAATTGTAGTTGTAATTTTTAACAATGTCTCATAATAAAGCCCATAGAAGAGAAAGCTTTAGTGGTTCATTCTCTTTAATTTGCCATTGAGACAAGAATCAGCTTTCAATTTTCAAGTGATTTGTAAAATAGATAGTGAATACTATATTAAACATACTTTATTGAAAAGTTAAGATGTTGGAAGTGTTGGACTACATGATGGGTAAAACAAGACATAAAAGTTTAAAATCTTTTTTAATTTTTTCAAAAACTTATCAAAAATACACTAAGTTAATTTAAGATATGTACATGAAAATCAGATTAATCTGAGCAAAATGACACTTATTTTCAAAATATGCATATTAATAAAAATATAGGCAAGATGATAAATTGAGAGAGAGCAGGGAAACCTATTTTCCTTATAAATTTAGAGTCGTTTTAAATTTCTTTTGCTTTGGGCACTTCCTGGAAGAGCATCCTTTTTATTTCGCCGCTTTGCAGATGCACTACTGCATTCTTTTGACCCATGGAAAGAGCACAAGCACAAAATACAAAAGTCAAATGCACAGGCTTCTCGGCTACATAGCCCCCTTTTCTTTAAAGGCTGATATTTAGCTGGGTAATGACATCTTGGACAAGGTTTTAAAGCTTCATCAATAAAAAGGGTTTTGGCAATCTGTATCAAGAGGGGAGAAAACGACATTAAATATCTACAGTTGTTGACTGTACAGCTTAAGAAATTTTTATTGTCAGTGCAAATAACTGTCTACATTGCTTACCTTAACATACTCTTCCTGTTTACTAGTTGACTGGGGAACAGAACTGCATATTATAGGTGTTAAAAGTTCATTGCAAGAAGGTGGTGTTTGCAATACAGCAGTTTTAGCTTGAGCTTGAACAGGCCTTAAAGCAGATCTACTTAGAATATGAAGTCGTGTGGCAGCATCTTCAACATGCAAGAGACATCCCTGTTACAGATGATGATCATGAGAAGAGAAATTAGCTTCAAATGAGTACAAAGATAACCTGGGCTTTATTTAACATATGTTAAATTTAAAAATAGTTCTAAAGCTTTCACAACAACATGGTACAAAATATATGGTGTAAATTTCTTCAGGTAAAAGTTTAGTATCTAATAGACAGGTAGACAAAATAGGACACAGAGGAAATATATTGTGGTCTATAAAAATCAGCTCAGGATGACCAAATCAAATCTAGTTTCCCCACTTACAAGACCTCATCTTCTCCCTGCAACTCTGATATCTTTCCTACTTCAGAAATTTGAATGGCAAATGCTTCCAAATGTTTATAGGATAGTCACGTCACTGAACCCTAACCTACAGGCAAATTACCACAAATAAAAAACAAATCAAACAATTGGGAAGGAATCACAGTTTTAGTCCTATTGGACCTGCAAGCACTGATTAATATGGAAGAGGGGAAAAGGAGGAATTGAAACAGGGCATATGAAAGATTAAGAGGAAGAGATGGGATTTTAAGTCCTGATTTACTTTAAATTGAAGTCTTATTACTTCCAAGCACTAAACGGTTTAAACATTTTCCTTGAAGTGGGGCTAGAGTCAAAAGACTAAAAACGACATTTTTACTAAGAATGGTTCTCTGTATGCATTCTGAGTCATAGCTACTGGGTAAAGATTTTACAGCTCTCATTGTCAATTGGGACGTGTCTGCAGTTCACTAGGATGTTTATATTCTCCTCCTCTAACCCAAATCTTTCCAACATGTCCAATATTTAGAACAATACTGCATTTGTGTGATACGTTACCCCAGCTTCTGCCTTCAGTTGTTTTATGTACAGCTTTCTCCTGAGATATGCATTTTTGTCTTGTATAATAATTTCACGCCAGTTCTTGCTTACTTTCCAAATACTGAATCAAATAAAAAATAAAATATCATCCTCCTTCCAAATCTTGTTTTAGTTTAATGCTAGATTTTAAGATCCTAATACTCAAATTAAACCTTTCAAATTTTATCATAACAAACTGTTTACCTTGATTATTTTGCAGAACATTGCAAACTTCACTTTATAGACTTGACATTAAACATAACATTGCCTCATATATTCTTCTGCATCACAATGTAAAATTAAATACAGGAGATAGGAAATTTGACTCTCTTACTCAAGACAGAACACAATATAAAACTCATTGATTACTTTGTATGGAGGAGAGGAGGGGAGATTGAGAGCTGAAGGGAAGAGGATTGGCACAGAACTAGGAGATGTATCAGAGCTTCTGAGCATGGGAAGGGGAGGGCTGGAGTGGAAGTGGAGGGGACAAACATGGGGGAGAATTACATAGCATAACAGAGTCCAGTGTATGGAAGCCTGGAACTGAGAAAGCTTAACATTTATGAATATTTTCACTAAATTACAAAAGTATGGTAATTAATAAGTATTATTAGATAGAATGTCACTTGCAATTATGTTCTTACATCTCTTTGTTACTTCAAATGTGTCAGTATTAACTTAATATTTTTGGTATATGGGTTACACTGTTCAGACCACTGTTCAGCTCCCCAGCGCATTAGCAGGAAAAAAAACCCTTATTTTCAAAATTTTGAAAAAGAATATTATATATATATAGTTGTATTTCTTACCTGCATAGACTTTCCACAGTCAAAGCACCTAAAACTATAGCAAGAATATGCTTTAAATCTCTGTATTTTAATTCTGTTAAAATATCTAATTTTTCAAGGCCCATTTTCTTGCCTATAAGTCCAGCAAGAATATATTCTATTACAGACATTTTCTCTCTCTCAGAGTTCTCCAAGAATCCATTTTGTTCTGGTCTTCTTCTTTTGCTTCGCATGAAGATTTCATGGACTATTTGTAAAGCAGGTGTTCTTGATAAGTCCCCAAGATTTAGAACCAAATCTTCACTATTCTCCTCATTAAAAACCAATCCAGTGTCTTCACTGGTAGGGTCTCTTGATACTTTTGATCTACATTCTGAATTAATTAGCGTAATATCATAGTCTTCCTCTGTCTCTGACTGTGAACCCCGTTCCCGAAGGGTGGATAACCTCCTTGCTCGGTCTAGTTTTCTTAACGTTCTTTTAGCATCCAGAAGTTCAGAAGCTTCCTTCTGTTTTTGAAGGAGTTCTTGGAAAGATCCCTCATGATCTGAAGAGGAATCTTCTGATTTATCCAAGCCAAGGGAATTAAACCCACTGTCTTCAGGCACTGAAAGGTCTGAGTCACTTACCACATGAGTGAGGGGAGCATTTGTGCCAAGTAAATCCAAGTTAAAATCTGCTATTAGGTTGCTGACTGGAGTCAGAAATTGATCTTCATTTGTTTCAGACAACATGCAACATGCAGGTGTGGTGAGCAATTCCAGATAGGTGCTTTCATCATTAATACTTATAAGGGCATTATCATTGAACTCATTAGGAATCTTGTCAAGAATAATGTCCTTAGAAATATTAGGGTGAATTGGAGATAAACATTCAGGTTCTGACAAGAAGTCATTTTTACATTTGGAATCATCAACTGTAGAAGTCCTTTGCTGTGAAAAGGCAAGCCTCAATTTTTGGCAAGCAGGACTAAACTCCTCAGTTTTTAAAGTGCTAGTAGCTAGAGGTTTGTAAGTGTTATCTCTTGGAGAATGTGAAGAACTTTTTGAAAGTCTTTCTTCAAAACTGAGAGCATGAGATAATGTTTTTTTCCTACTGCAACCTGAAGAATTGGCTTGTCTTTCAAAGCATCCCACAGTGCCTCCCAAAGCAGTTTTAGACAGAAGCAGTCTCCTACGCAGTGATGAGTCTTTTTTACTTACTTTAGGAGTTTCAAAAAAATCTGTGCCTATATTTACCTCTTTTCTTTCAGATAAGGAGATAGAATTCCTTTCATTTTCAATGGGAGACAACACTGGAATTACTAAGTTAGGGTGTGTATGTTCGGAATATTCATGTAATAATGATAGACCTCTTGAGCTCAGTTCATCTTTATGTCCTGCATCAGTATGATCAAAACTTGAGTCTTTTAATGATGCATTGTATCCGCTGTCATGAAATATGGAAGTGGAATAAGAGTCTTTAAAGCTGGAATATTTCACATTGTTGCTAGACGTCAATCTGCCTCTTTTAAGAACAGACAATACTGAGCAGCTCTCTGACATCTTTCACTTGGAATTTCTCTGATTCTGTAAAGTAAAGAGAGTATTTTATCTCTAGAAATGATTCATAAAGAACTTATTTTAAATACAATTTGATATCTGTTGATAATTGTATCTAAGATGATTTCTTTATATTGAAGTAACGTTCTTTCAGCATCAAAACAGTAACTAGAATGAAAAATATTTAACTCAGAGGTGGGCAATAATTTTTGCAGGGGGGCCATTTCGTACATGGTTATGCCAGCTCTGTCCCTTCAGAAGGGGCGGGGCCTCTAGCGGAAGGCGTGGGGCCATGGCTACAGGGTAAAAGAGACACACTTCGGGCACGTCTAGACTGCCCACGGCTTTTGAAAGAAGATATGCAAATTCGGCACAAATTTGCATATCTTCTTCTGATCTCGTTTTCAGAAGAGATTTTTTTTTTAAAGCAGTCTAGACGCAGTTCTTTAAAAAAAAACCCTTTTTCGAAAGAACCATGTACACCTAATTTTTTTAGGAAAAAAAAATGTGCCGAATTTGCATATCTTCTTTTGAAAGCCATGGGCAGTCTAGTCGTGCCCGATGTGTGAGAGACAAATTTTGCATCACAGATTGAGTGTGTGTGATAATGTGCATGTGATAGTGACTCTTTGTGTGTGTGTGTGTGTGTGTGTGTGTGTGTGTGTGTGACAGACAGTGTAACACAGACTGGGGGTGTGGGACAGTGATACGGAGAGTGTGTATGCTGGCTGCTGCTGGGTAAGTTTCTAAGAGAAACTACACTCTGTCTCTAAAACAGGGAAAGTTGTCTTGCTCTATTGTTTTCCCCCTCCCCTGCTCTGTAGAAATGGGATAGGAGGGGAAGTGTGTGCACTTTTGAGAGAGAGAGAGAGAGAGAGAGAGAGAACACAAGCACTGAACTCTTAGAAACCGTACACTGCCTCTTAAGACTACCTCTGAGTCACTTACCAGCCATACTTCAGCCTGGAGCAGTTCTTCTGTGTCTCTCCCTCTCCGTGACCTCTGCTCTTCAGAGATGGAGTACAAGGGGACACCCTGACTTCAGCATTTCCCTCTCCCCTCTGCACTGCCCCATCCCTGTTCTGCACAGCTAGCAGGAGAATCCTGGGGGCAGCTCAGCTGCAGGATGCAGAATGGTGGAGAGGGGCAGTGAAACATACCTTGCCAAATGTAAGTATGCACCTCTGCTAAACAACTGGTCATGCCAGTGAGAAATGTTTGACCCCTGGGCCTGATTTTGCCCACCTCTGTTTTAACTGCATCTCTGTGGAAATAGCATTCAGACATGAGCATGATGGATGCACTGTATATATTTAAAAAGATAAAGTATTTACCAACAATTTATTGATGTAAAACAACAGAGATGAATAGCTTAAAAACATGACATAAGAGAAATTAAGTGAAAAAAACATATCTGATTAGCTTGCTCATATACCAACCATCATCATCCATGGAGATAGGTTCAGTCTAATCACAGACACAGTTGGCAAAATTTTGACCCCATTGAGGTAAATAGCAAAACGCCCATTGACTTCAACAGTGTCAGGATTTCACCCTCCATGTACCATTTCAGTTCTTGAGAGCCAACAAGGGATTAAAACTCACAAATAAGTCTATTTTATTAGTGCTGATGGAAAGATGGGAGAAAAGAAAAATTGCCACAAAGGCTTTGGTTTGTTTAAAGAAAGGAGGGAGCCCTAGTGGCTGATTATCTTACTAATCATCTAGACTCTAAAGACTCAGCATTCCACCTTCCTGCCTGCTCTTCTGCCACAGTGGGGAAAGCCCCCTCAACCTGACCCCACTCCCCACCAGGAGCACAGGGTGGGGTAAGACTCCACTAAAGGCAGAAGGTAAGGGGAGGGGCCCTGGGCCCCACAAAGTACTAATCTGCCTCTGCATAGAACTGAAAGGACTTAACCAAGGTCACATAGCAGGTCAGTTGCCAAGAACAAAATACACATCTCCTGATGCCCACTCTACCTCCTTTATATATCATAGTTTATTAATTTAATTATACTCATACAGTGGTTTTCAAAAGTGGTCTATAGACCACCAGTGAGTGTTTTCTGACAGTCTACAACATATTTTGAGAACCAAGCTATGGAAGGATTAGGATGTCTAGAGAAAGGGTTTCATGAGAAGATCCCTCTTATGAAGTGGCCCAAGGATGCATTGATTACTGGGAAACAAAAGAGCATAGTGACTAAAACCAAGAACTATCAGTCCCAGGAGTGGGTCCTGAACTGACTCTGCCACAAGCCTCTCTTTTAAATTAGTTACTATAAAAGGTGTCCATTACCTGCATCACCAAACTCATTTCTGTCCTCCTTTCCTCAGTGACCCTACTTTTTTTAAAGCAAAGGGATAGAAGTGACTTCTTGGTACCAAGATGAATAGCCTTCTCCAGGGTTTAAATCAAGTCTAGTCTCTGCAGCAAACAAACTTTACCTAAAGATTCTCCTACATTCATCAAGCTGTGCAAGTATCCCAATGTAACTGACCCAAAATGAGTCATCGCAACTCAACAACGTTAATTACTATCCATCGAGGAAGTTGTACCCAAATACTCTCCCCTCAATGGGAATGTTACTTACCCACCTGTGTGAAGCACTTTAAGACCCTCAGATGTGAACAGCAGTGTTACTTAACTGGAAGACAGCGTTCCAGAAAAGGGTAAAGGCAGGAGCAAAAGAAAATCAATGCATTCCGGGGAATTAGGCAGTTCAGAGGCAAAATCCGTTCCAGTCACAAAATAATTGATGCATCCAGTCTATGTATTTACTAGCCGTGACCTCCGCAGTTAGTGCCTATCACAACAGTAATGGAGCTAATTGATTAGACCAGCCACCTAAGGAATAACACCTGTAGGGCTCCCAGTCACCTTGAATGATGGACACCAGGAAGGCAGGAGCTTCACCCCCACACCCTTTGAGGCAATTCGGGGGGCAAAGGGAAAGCTCTATCCCCTCCCCCCGATAATGGAGCTTCTCCAAGAAGTCAGTGGGGCTAAGTGATGGGGACTGCAGTTAACAACATCCCGCAGGCAGTGCTGGGAACAGTCAGGGCCACCGGTCCCGCTGCTCTCTGCCTCTTGCCGCGGCAACGTCGAACCTCCCTCGCCCCCAGCCCTAGCGCGTTGCCCTGGTGAGGAGCCGCCGCCTCAAGCCAGCACCAGGTCTCTGCGTGCGGCTGCTCTTGCTTTCCCTCGCTTGGATTTGAACTGCCCGCCCTTATCAACCGCTAGCTGTAGCTTTTTCTCTTGCCCCGGAGCGCTGCGTCCGGGCACCTGGGGCCAGAGCGAAGCAGGGCTCACGAACGAAACCAGTTAAACTGGGGAAAAGAGTGAAGCTACAGCTGTAACCCGCTCCCCCAAGTTGTCAGCTAGTAACATCCTTTTTCTGATTCGAGAGCCTGGTAGTATAATTAACTAGCGCACTTGTGTTCTTATGATTTGGCAGGCGCGACTGCATTCTCCCCTTTCAAAGTCTGTCTGATCACATTCTGGGGAACGTTTTGGGCTAATGTAACTTCTTTGACTCGTATGACCTAAGCTTGCTATATACGTCAATGCACATAGGTAGCATGATTGATCATAATACAAAATGTTATCGTAGTGCATATGTATAAATGAAAAGTTGAAAGCACTACTGTCAAATCCTATCCTTGGCTTTCTTTACTTTTCTATTTGCCTAGTTTTGTGCTTGGGTTAAAAAACATAGTTATATATGCACTTAACAGGGGAAACTTGGTCAAATTCTCTGTTCGTCACCTCAAGTAGCTTGTTATAATAGCATAAAATAAGCCGGGGCCCGGCTGTGGACCCCGTAAGAGTGACCGGCTGGTGGCGGGACTCTGAATGCTACTGGCCGCTGTTCACAGGTAAGGTCCGGCGTTGCTATGGAAAGCTGGCCTGCCCATGTTATTCTGCTCTCTCTCCCCCACAGGAGCTCAAATCACACTGTAGCCCTTGGTCCTAGTGCCAGATGGCTGGGGTCGAGACCCCAGCTCTGGTGGGTCCGAGCCAGCATCCCAGGCTCCGCTCCTGTAGCTTAGGAGGCCTAGCAGCGAGGTTACAGTGCGCCCCACCCAGTCCCGGATATCGGGCAGCGGGATGGCCGCCCCCCCACGCCAGAGCGTCTCCTGCCCCTCTGCCCTGATTGACCGCCGCCCCCAATTCCCAGCAACTGCACGTACCCACCCATCAAGAGATTAAAACTCTAACAAACGTGATGCTCTTTTTATTTGCGTTCTGAATCTTTAAGGGGTACTTCCCTTGCCTCCTATTTTCAAACTTTTCTCCATAACTATGAAAGCTAAAAACCTATTTGCCGAGGTCAATTAATAAAAAACCCTGAGAGCCCCCTCCAAACTCTTGACTTCAGCACCTGACACCTAGAGGAAATCATCAACTCTCTCATGATTTTATCAATAATCTTGTAAATTGGCAACACGTCCTGGTATTCTCCGCTGATCCTTTCGCTTCTTGAAGGAGCTAGGCGGGCAGCCAGTAAGGTTAGGCGTAGGGGGCTGACACAGACACAATCTCAGGGGCCGGGGCCGGTCACAGCCCGAGGAGCGGGAAGCATTCGGAGGGGGACAGAGAGAGCCCCAGCACGAGGCATCTGCAGCTAGAATGACAGTCACGGCCCCGCGCCAGCTGAAGCAATAGCTCCTCCCTCAGGCCCAGTCCGCGCTCCATTCCTCCTCCTCCTCTCACGTCAGGGCGCCTGGGGTGGAGTTGGCCCCTCATTGCCGCGCCTGCGCGTTTTGGGAAGACGCGGCGTAGAGACGCGATTCGGCCTAGGCAGTCAGGGCTTCGGCACCGATTTGTGCCTGGGGAGAGCGGAGCGCTGTGGTGAGCAGGGTCCCGCTCCGGGGAGGTACGGAGCGGTTCGGGCATCGCTTTCTCACCCCCCCCCAGCTCCCTCCGCCGCGAAGACGGGTCCCTCCCGAATCCCCCTGTCCTTGGCCGTACTGCTCTCGAGTAGCCGGCGAGACCTCTCCCCGTCTTCCCCAGCAGCGAGGGGTGGCCTGACCCCCTCACCCAGGCTCCCCTCCGTGCGTGCGAGCGAGCGAGGCTACGGCTCTCTGCCGCTCCGCATTAGCCCCGCAATTTGCCGCGCTCCTGCCGCCCGAGGAGGTTGCGGAGCAGAGCCCCTGGCCCTGGGGCGCGCGCTGCTCGCCTGGCCTGCCAGGTTCCGAGCACGTGATGAAGCTGCCGGGGCTCCTCAGCTGTGCACGGGGAGGGTGCTCCGCAGAGGGCGTGTTGGAAAGTGATGCAGCATCCCTCTGACTAGGGATGCAAAATCCAAGCCAGTCAGTTAGCCGGTTAAATGTTAGGTTGATCCACCATTTAACGGCTTAAGCAGGATCAGGGCTGGGGGCCACTTGCCTGCAGGGCTCCTGCCCCCCAGTCCCTGCAGGAGCAGCCCCTGTATGAGGCGGGCCTAGGCTCCCTGTGGACACCTGGAGCAGCTCTGCTTGTGGGGCTCCCAGACTTCCCAGGGACATAAACTGTTCCGGTCGGTCGCGGGAGTAGCCCCTGTCTGCTGTGGGTCCCTGCGGGGCTGGAATAGGCCCTCTGTGACAGGGGGGAGATGCTCCAGCCCCCACCAGTTAACTGGAACTGGTAAGTGTTGCTTACTGGTTAACCAGATAACTGATTAACCTTTCACATTTTTACCTCTGGGTCTGTGAAAATACAGGCCATCCAATTGTAGGCACATAGGATGCACAGAAGTCGAGCCAGTTGGTAGTACTTTCAGCAGTGTTTCATCCATACTGCAAGTATCTTCTTAACACAGTTGTGCCACTGTAATGTGTGTCTGACCATATCACTTTGCCTAACTGCATTCATATCAGTGTATTTTGGGCAACTATTCAAGTGGGTCGTTTGCCTACCGAACATGCATTGTTAAGACACTTCACTAATGGTTACAGGCTCAGACTTTAAACATGGTTTGTGTCCACACAATCATCATCTTATTACATATTTTAGAAATGTGCATCTGTCCGTTTGTTCAAGAACTCCTAAATGGTATGAGAGAATGAACCACCAAATTTGGTATGCAGCTTCCTCTTATCATAACTTAAAGCAAGGTCAGGGTTTGGTTGTGCCAGGATAATGGGATTTGCGTGGAATGTGATCATTCCCTTTCCATTTTATGAGAAACAGTCTGGTAGGAGGGAGTTAAATGGCAGAATAACCGGGGGGGGGGGTAGCAGGGGGCCAGAGATGGGGCCCAGAACAGTTATAATCTCATTGGGCCAGCAGGGGACACGGGTGGAGAAAGGGACAGCTATCTACTACAGTAATTCCCCACTTACCGCATGCCCACTTAACACGTTTTCGCGATAGCATGATTTTTTTTTTTTTAAGGGAACATTTTTCAAACAACATGACCCCGTCCCTGCAATAACACAATTTCCCCTAGGGCTGGCTGGTGGCCGGCAGCTGCGCGAGGCTTCCCCTGCCTTCCTGCAAAGCAACAGAGGTTTGCTGCTCGCCACGCCGTTCCCCGGTGACCCCCTCTGGCCGGACGCAAGGCATCTGGCCAGAGGGGGTTACCGGGGAACTGCATGGTGAATGGCAAGCCTCTGCAAACCTCTGCCGCTTTGCAGGGAGGCAGGGGAAGCCTCGCGCAGCTGCCCGGGGCTTCCTCTGCCTCCTTACAAAGTGGCGGAGGTTTGCCACTCCCTGCGCAGTTCCCCAGCTGCAAGTCCCCTCCCCTGTCCTTCCCTCCCTGCCAAACACCTTCCCTCCCTGCTATAACCCAGTCCCCTTTCTCCCCCAACCTTATGTCCTGGTCCCAGCTGCTAACAAGTGCAGGCTGGAGCTGTGAGCGCACGTGCGCTTGAAACGCAACCCCCACCTTTTCCATTATTTTCAATGGGAAAATTGACCCCGCATAACACGTTTTCACTTAGCACGATCATTTTCTGAAACGTATCTACTGTGTTAAATGAGGAATTACTGTATATGTTTTAGACAGTTTGTCTCTTTTCCCCCAGCCGAGGGACATGCACCCTTCCCCTGGCTGTGCCTGTTTGAGCTGCAGTGGCTATGGATACACGCTTCTTACCTGAGCCAGAGAGGGTTGGGGTTGTCCTCTCTCCCTGGGACAGGCTGCATACTGAACCCCTTATCCCTTGCCCCACCCCAGAACAATGATTTAAGTAAAGAAAAACAAAATTTATGTGAGTTAAGGACCTGAGCAACTCCAGGTAAATCTTTTAGTTTGGTTAAACTGTTGCAGCTCTTGCTAGTGGATTCATTTGTCTACCAATATCAAGTATATTATTTTGCTGGGCTCTCCTGTGTAATTGAGTTAGCTGGTCCTCTTTTCAGATCTTTGTACAGTAGGATATTTCAGAAGATAGTGCATAGATTGGGTTGGCAAAAGGGCCTCCGTGGGCTGGATCCAGCCCGCCAAGCAGGTTGATCTGGCCCACGGAGCTCTTGCCACTCCCCTGCTCCCAGGCCAATTAGGGTCTGGGGGTGAGGGGAGTGTGCAAAGTTTCCTCCACCCTGCCCTTGCCCTGGGAGGAGTGTGTGGCATTTAGAAGCACCACGTACTCATGGCAGAGCGGGAGGAGGCTTTGTGTGCTCCCCAGTCCCTGATTGGTCTGTGGGCTGGAAAGCCTGGAAGCATCCTGGTCCCGCCCCTTCTGTTTGAAGCCCCGCCCCTTCCTGTGCAGCCTGAGGCCACTTCAAACATTTTTGAAGTGGCCCCCAGCAAAAAATTATCGCCCACCCGTGGCATAGATAAAGACGTATGCAGTAGCAACATCACATCAGGTAACTGCCCAGGATTTCTCTGAACACACTGATACCTACTGTGTGCCCTCTTGGTAGGGGCATGTAAGTACACACACAGCTAATGCCAATTGTGTAATGAAAATATGTACTGGAAGGGTGGGGAACCCTTTTTGGGTTGGAGGCTATTGACTGACAGAAAAATCAGTTGGAGGCTGCACACAAGTGAGAAACAAAACGAAAAAACCCCTCACTCACCTGGTTTCCAAGTCAGGAGGGGAAAAACCCCCCCTCATATATACGACCTTCAAACTGAGAAGTGGGAGGAGGGGTAAGATACTTCCCTGGCACTCCAGCCCCGTGGGGGGAGTGAAGAGGGTGCCAAGGCTCAGGCACCAGAGGAAGATTAACTTTTCTGGGGATAGTAGATCTTGTGGGGCATGCCCCCCCCCCCAGGTTCTGGGATGGGGCCAAAAGTGAGGGATTCATTGTGTAGGAAGAGATTGCTGGGGAGTTGGCTGGGGGTAGGGATGTGGAGTCTAGGCAGGAGATAGGGTGCAGGAGCCAAGATGAGGGTGTGGTGTCTAGGTGAGAGGTAAAGTGCAGGAGCCAGAATAAAGGTGAGGGGTCTGGGCAGGAGGGAGGGTGCAGAGGCAGACGGGATGGGCGTGTGAGGTCTGGGCATGGGGTTGGGATGCCTACCTGGCATAGCTCCCAGGGGCACAGGTGGCTCTATGCCACCCTTCCCTTGAAAGCACTGCTGCCACTCCACTTCCCCCCCTTGCCACTCCCGTTGGCCGTGATTCCCAACCAGTGGGAGTGATGGGGGTGAAGCCTGCAAGTGAGTGCAGTGACAGAACTTCCCTTTGTTGCCATTCCCCCAGCTGGTGAGGGTGTGGAATGGCACCACACACAGCTGCTTCCTCCCCCCAGCAAGGCAGAGCCTGAAGACCGGATGAGGCCTGCAGCTTGCCTTGATCCAGCCACAAGGCTCAGTACTCCTCTTTGCTGCAGCAGGGAGCCGGCACTGATGCTGCAGCCACACCAGCAAGGGTCGCCATGGTTCAGAGACTTTCTGTGGGGCTGAAGCATCAGCACTGGTTTGCCCTGCTGTGATGGGGGGGATGGAGTGCCCTGAGTCTCATGGATTGGATTAAGGCTAGCCTCTCACCTGGTCCCTGATGTTGCATAGTGGTAACCATTGTAATCAGGTCAGATCAGAATGTATGATGCCTCGGGGCACAGGAGTAATATTGTAAATGGTTGTGACTTACTCCATCTGTCCAGGTAACTGCAAGCAAAGTTTTAGTGGTTTCCACCATGCCACTTTTTTGTCATGGCTGAGCCGTATTTATATTATGCATTCTGGGAAGACTAGAAAAACAATTCCTTAGTGCTTCAGTAGGGGCCAGAGTACCTGCAGGATATGTATGCAGACCATGGCAATCAGTACATAAAGCCGTGCAATCTGGGTTGTCCTATTTTTTAGGACAGTGTTTCTCAGTGACCAGTCTTTGGATGGGGATTGGTCACTGAGATCTCCTTGACACATTTTAGGAAGACAGCAACCAGTCCCTAGTATCAAAAAGGTTGAGTAACACTGGTATAGGAGAACCAGTTATACTGGTTATGCAGCCATAATCCTACTGCCAAAGAGCCCTTAATGACTTGAACCAGCTACAAGCAAATAAGTTCCTGCTAACTGAAGCCTCTCGTGGGAAACACTATTTGCTACCAGTTATTATATAAGTAGTGACCATGGTTATAGATACAACTATATTTAGAGCCAATAATTCTACAAATGTTGTTAAAAACCTGTGGAGTAGATGGGGTGTAGATCCCGTTCAAAAATATCTTATTCTAACATCATAGGGATAGACTTTGTCCTAAAATGAGTTATAAACTAGCTGATGAAATACTATTAGATATTAATGATTATTTAAAAAGTCCTATTTCAGTGTTGATTTGTTTAGCAGTCAGATCTAGTTATCCTAGGATTATAAGGGAAAGTACTACTACTATTCTGCCCTCATTCTGACCCCAAGATTTCTGTCCAGTTTATCCATCAGAAATAGTGCAGGATTAAGCATTGGTTTAAGTGTGATTGGCTTTATCCAATATATGCAAGTAGTGACGTCCATTCCCAAAGTAAATCACTGATATGTAGTTGATCATATCTTTTTCGTAGCTGCAGCAAAATCTTTCATTAGTGGGAGAGACTCCTGCTCTCCAAGCTTTATCCAAAGACAGATAATCTAACACATTGAAGGAAGATGAGGTTGGTGTTAAATGTGTTTCCAGAGGTTTTTCTGTCCTAATTCTTCATTATCTAACAGCATGGTTTGTCTTTTTTAATTGATAGAAAATGGATTCCCAAAAGGATGTTCAGCCTCCAAAGCAGCAGCCAATGATTTACATTTGTGGAGGTAAGAATAAAATCAAATGTTTAATTATGTTTACTCCTCTCCAGCTTGGTCCCACTAACTTTTGTATAACATTCATGCAAGTCTTTGCTTTAGAGGCTGTTTTCTGGAAGTGGGTGTATGGTTAGGAATGACACTGAGGTATGTTGGCTTTGGTTCATAATGTACAGTTTCACCACCAAATTTGTCAATGGGAGTAAGTGTGAGTCTGTTGTCAAGATGGAGAAAAGTAGAGACTACTGATTTTCGTCTCAGCTGCCAAGTTTGAAAGTACTCCTCCATGATCTTATGGTCTGATGTCATGTCAGGTTCTTTAAAACTATGGGGCTGAGTTGCAAGTGCACTGCTCTAGTGCTGTTGAACAATGGCCTTGGCCCTAGTGTAGCTATTTGACGAATATTGTGCATCCATATCATGGACAAAAAGCTGCATGCCAAATTTGCAGAAAGGCAGCTGAATCAGACCATGTGAAACATCACGGGCTCTTTAAAATCAATGTCTCTACCATAGCTTTCTGAATTAGCTGGAGATTTGATGTTTGCTATCTGTTGAGGTGTAGCTGCAACATGAACATAAATCTGCCGAAAACTACTCAGAACTTCACATCTGACAGGCTATGGACAACGTCCCCCAATGACGTCTGAAATTGTGAAAACTATTGTGGATTACCCATGACCACCTCATATCTTTGGCTCTCGCCAGGGACTTCAGCTACCATTCCAGACAAGCACATTATCATTCACCCAGTTAGCTGCCATCCCAGTTTCAACCTGCGATGCAGACTATGGACCACACTGAATCTCATCTGAACAAAAATAAATCATCCCTGCTTGTCACTGTAGTGAGAACATGCAAATCATTGAACACATTGTAATCCAGTGCCCCAAATATAGATTCAAAGGTGAATTTGACATCCACATCATCACAGTGGGTTAATTACCTACAACTGTATTTATAGAATGTTGCTATGTAGCTGTGCTGTGTACAAGAGAGAAATAATATCTGTTGAACTTAATCTTGTTAGTAGTAAATTGCGGTATTTGCTAAGGGTAGCGTGCCATCTAACTGTAAATGGTGCAGAATAATTATACAAAGGCTACATCTATGCAACAGTGTGACTTGATCCACTTGCTGTTGATTTAGTGGGTTAAGCAAAGACCTGCCAAATCAACCGTACATTGCTTTGCAGTCGATCCCTGCACTCTACCCCAGACGAGAAGAGTAAGGTAAGTTGATGGGAGAGTTTTTGCTGTTGATCCCGTGCAGTGTAGACCCCATGATAACTTGACCTAAGATATGTTAACTTCAACTACCTTATTCACGTAGCTGGAGTTGTGTACCTTAGGTCAACTTTCTGCAGTAGTATAGACATAAGCTAATATGATGGATCTTTGCTTCATGGAGTGAAGATAATGTGGAAATAGCTCTTTAGAAATTCTGTCATTAGGCACATGTTGCAGTTCTTGTGGTGCGTTGTCTGTAGAGTGTATTTGCACAGTATGCCCCTATGTTAGCTGTGTAAATATGAATAAAATTGCCATCATATCGCAGAGAAAAAGCCCGTGTGGTCACTTTTTATTATTAGCTAAAATTGTTATTGGTAGTTTTGAAATGCAATAATTTGTAATCCCTCTACAGTACTGTTACAATTTTGATTCTGTGATTGTTCTGGGGACATTTTTTGAAATACAGTGTCTTCCATTTGGAGCAATCAAAAGGCAAAATAATTCTGTCCTACAGAAGTATCTTAGATACAAGGAGAAGCCATCTCTTCAAATGATGTACTCCACAAAACAGTCTTTCTTAATGCCTCCAACCTTTTAGTGTGAGTAATGGCTGTTTGCAACAAGGTTCTGTGGTTTTCTGACAGTCACTGTGGCCAGTAATGTGGTATTTTGGATTGCAATACATTAATTCCTCTCAGCTGCTAGCATATTACGGAAAATTATTTGTGAGCACATTTTTGTAATATGTCAATAGTGTAGTTTGAATACCACATTTTGTCATCAGTAAAGGTAATAGAATATTAAATTGTAACTTTACAGGTTAATTGTTTACCAGTAAGAGAAATCAAGAACTTAATATTACTCCTAAAGTAAGTTCAATAACATTGTGTTGTTTGCCACAAATGCAGGTCTTGAATTGTTACTTTACTTTTGGAAAAAGTATAACATCTTGAATTTTGTATTTCTTGTTACAGTGGACTAATAATATTGGTTTTTGTCTCGCAGAATGTCACACAGAAAATGAAATAAAAGCAAGAGATCCTATAAGGTGTCGAGAATGTGGGTACAGAATAATGTACAAAAAAAGAACAAAAAGATGTATCCTTTTGCATGTACCTCTTCAATTGTTTGTGGGTAGGGGAAGATGGTGGCTATAAATAAAACGAGAAATTGGGGTAGTACTGATGAACTGGTCCAGTGCTGAAAAAGTCTTACTAGTACATATATGAGGAAGTATCTTAATTAACAAGGTCACCACTGAAAATAATTGAAAACACAAACTTGGTAGTCATGTATTGCAGTGCAAACAGGTAAAAAGTACATGGCTAGAAGATACTATTGTGCATGCAAAGCATATTCATTTAAAAAAACATACAAACAAATGCTAATTGTGGTGGTAACTGAGCCTCGACACATTTTTGCATGACTGACTTGTGATTGCATTTTTAATTTTTTTCCCATTCATTTTCTTTAACTCTTAACTATTACAGTGGTTGTGTTTGATGCCCGGTAATGTGAACTCAAGATGTAGCTGTTATGACCTGGTTCATCTTAGTATTTTGATAACTTCGGTTTGCATACATATCTGTTGTGTACAAATACATACATTTTCATTCTGATCAGTTGTAAATTATTCAAGTAGTTAAATAAAGATTTTAATATCGAATATTCAGCTTCACTTTTGAATTTAGTAGAGTTACGTTTGCTTACACCAGAGCCCAGCTTGGCTCCATATCTCCATGTTCCTTGATTTTTCTCTTCCCATCCCAGAACATCACTACTGCACCAATCCCGTAGAGACTTAACATGTTTAACTTTATGTACTGTGGAAGAAAACAAGCCTTCTCTCTGCATTTGTGAGCAACAAGTAGTCAGAGACAGTTTATTTGAGCAATATTGCAAGGGAAGAAGCTGCTGCTAGGCAGATTGTCGAATACAAGCAATTATGAAGCAGTTTATATACTATCCATTAGATATAATAACGTTAAACAATTAGTCTCCTTCCCATTACAAACACCAATGGCTAACAGTTATTTTAGTTCCACCCAGATGCTCCTTATCTCAAGGTCCCTGCCAGAGTCAGCATTCTATCCTTATCTCCGTATGGAGGCGAGAGGCGAAGGCAGCGTCTTATTCCAGCTCTCGCGTTGTCAGGCCACAAACTTAGCCTGACTCTTGCTTTTTTGCTAACAAGACCAAGATGGCTGCACACAAATTCCCTTATTCCCTTTTCCCTGCCTCCACACTCCTCCCTTTTGTGCTATTAGTACAACTAACTTTCTAAGCCTCTATTTCCATTAGGCATTGCATTTCTATTTCCAAATTATAACAATACATATTTAGGCAATACATAAAAGCTATTTCTATTATTACATCTTTTTCAATAAAATATTTCTAAAATAAAAGCAATATAATCATTAATATCCCCAATGTAATTCTATGATGGGGCTGTTCTATAATTTTAGTAACATAACACAACATATCATAATTAGTACACAAAAGAGAATGTGCTATGGATTAAATGGAAAGCATGCTTTTCAATCTGATACATATTTTGAGGCACATAAATTTGACCTTGCAATTCAGAGTTTTTCTGGACCTCTGGTAGGAGTGAAAGCAGTTTTTTGGAATTGGTCGGGTACTAAGGTAATTCAATTAAAGGGTATTTGGAACTTAAGGGTTAATTGCATCTAAAGACCAATTAGGGAGGGCAGTACATGCTGATGGTACCCGTCCGTAAGCACAGAGTCCAGGTCAAAGGGAGAAACCCAAACCACTCCCACAAGTTTCTCCTTGCCAATATACAATACTTCGCTTCTTTCACCAAGGTCAGTTCTTAATGTCCTTTTGTAGTCAGAAATCTTTGGGCTTTGGCGGTGTCAGAGGAGTGGACTTTTCTTCTTTTTTCTTGAAACAGTTGTGGTTCAGCATCATGCAGGGGAGAGGTTACTAGCATGTCACCCTGTAATATTTTGGTTCTTCTGGCAGATATCAAATGCATGGTAATGCGGTCAGTGGACAAGGGAGAGGTTACTAGCACTTCACCTTGTACTTGTCTATTGTCCTGAAGGAGGAAAAGCAGGACCAGAAGGAGAGAGAGGCTTAGCAGCAGTCGGGGTAGGATCATTTCAAGATGGAGGGGTCTTTTTGCAGTGAGAAGCATGGGTCCAGATAGGTGGTTAGCAAAACTTGGTAAAGGTCTTTCTAGAGCGGTCGTTCACTGATGGACATAAGAGTCTCTCTCTATTCTATGAGCTACAAGCCAGCCGGCTCCTTTGGATCCAAGCTTATTTTCTAAAAATAAAGCAAACAATAAAAAAACAATCCCACGCGGTTGTTTGGTACCAGCCTTATCAAAAGTGAGGCCCTTTTGGAATGTGGTTGCCAGGAAAACCAGGGTCAAATTAGCTATTTTGTCTGTGTGAAGGGATCTATGTATTCTTGGACCTCGAATTTTTTTTTTAGTTGAAAGTTCTCAGCAAGATACCATGGACTGCCTCAGTTTACTCCTATAGTTCCTTTCTCTTGACTTTAGGGTTCTCTTTAACCCGCCAGGTTAAATACAATGGTTTCAGGGTTTTTAATTTACTTTGGAAGCACCAGTACAGCACCAGCACTATTAGAAATGTTAAAATCAAAACTCCCCACATAATTTGGTAAACACTATTCAAATCCATCCCCAAGATATTTCATCGCCTTACTGGCGCTGCCCATGATTATAGGTTTGACCTCTACTGCCTGGTTGAGTGCCTCAGAGTGGGTTAGCATGGTCTACAGTGTTCCCTATCTGTGTGTACCTCAGACGGCCAACCCTGATATGCCTTTGGGCGTCGGCCACCAACTCCTCGATCTCTGCCTGCAGGGCCAGCAGACCCTCCTCTAGGTATTTACTTCCTCCATGCCACTCAGGATCCCATGTTAGGTTACCTGTCATTGCCGAAGTACGGTAGAGCCGCGTCCCGTCAACAGTCAGGATTGCCCTGCGAGGGACTGTTATGCACATGGATGGCTATGTAGAGGGGCAAGGTCTTCCATTTAGTTCAATGGAGTGGTCTGTCTGGGTAGTCAAACACCAGTAGGTACCGTTTATTTGGACCAGCTCGCTGTTCATTTGTTTCTCTGTGACAACCACATCAAACCTAGACAGATTCGTCATGATGTTATATGGGCAGGTACATAAGATTTCCTTATCAAAGTGGGTGCAACAATCCCTGGGTACAGGGAGGCTCCCACACCTTCAAAATAAGCGATGCCCTCGACTGTATCTATATGCCCCTGCTTTGGTACAGGCAGGGAGGTTACCATTCTGCTCACTGTGAGTGAGGAATCCCCAGAGGGGCCAAAAACAAATGGTTATACTATGGCCTGTCCAGGTGGACCTTTGGGTCCTCATGGATTCTCTACTTCCCCACTCCCATGGATAGGTACGCGGGAGATGGGGACTCACCACCATAAGGGCTGAGTGGTCAAAGCTATCCTCCAACATTACTCTTCCAATTCCTTTAATTTAGTTTCATTAATTAGCAGTCCAATCAGTCTCTGGTCCAAATATCTGGTCAGGTCTAGTGACGTGGACACAGAGCTGGACAGATCCTTCAAACTATTTAGGATCAATTGGTTGGTTTGGCTGGTGTCTAGGCCTTCACAGGCACTGGATATTACTGCATCTACCAGCCTGGATTCTATACAATTTCTGGGCTATGACATAAGTGTTGCTGACAGAGATTCCAGGCCCAAACCAATCTGCGATGGTATCTGCTAAGCCCTGTCATTGCCTAATCAGGTGTTTAACAATTTGATTAGCCAATCTGGTAGTATTGGTGCATTGCTAGTCTATACCTTCAGGGCAATGCGGATCTTGACCTTGTAAGTGTGGAATGCCGAGATAAGGACCGGTGACATTTGTTATTACTAATGCTGGTTTTGGGACAGGGGTCTGTTCGGGGCATGATGCACAATTGGGAGGCTCTATTTTGTCTATGAGGACCTGGTTGATGATATCCAAATGAGGGCAAGTTAGCAATGGCCATTGTTTAACAAATGATAGCCATGCCTCAGGGGTTACCTTTGTTTGGGCTTTAAGTGGTAAACCCCAGTAGGAGTCAGTATAATTGGTGCATGATCTGATAGTAGTATTTGGCTTTCTTCACAATGTTCCATACAAACTCTAATACAGAGGACTGTGTATTTTTTTTGTCCTCGTAGTGTTTATGTTGTTACAATAAACAAAATAATTATGTGTGAATGAAGGGCAGCCCAAGGCCATGTATTCCCCATTGCTATTAGTGTGTATTTGTTCTATATATGTGATTTGAAGTCAGGTTACATTGACTAGAGTAACTGTTTCTTGTATGGGGGAACATCATGGTTCCAGGATGTTTTAATTATTAAATAGGAACCCCTGTAATTCCATGATTCTTGAGGCCTTTTAAGGCATCAGGCTCCAATGAGTAGCAGGGCAACTGGCTATTATTGCAATGGTGGGGTTATTAGTTTCCTCATTGTTGTGGGCACTGATGTTGTGGGCATCTTACTTAAATATGCTGATGTCCCACTTGCCCGTGTTGTTTCACTTACACGTTTCTTCTTATCTCTGGCCAAACCATTTTCATGGTTGGTGTGCAAATTGCAAAGCTAAATATTTCATTTGTGTAGCCATGAAAGCAAAGCCAATCTGGTGGGGAGAGGGCTGGTACCCCACTCCCAGTCCTCCTTTTCTCGTGGTGCACTCTTTGCTTCCTTCCATTTCCTTTTTTTGTTCACCTGTGGAGATATTGTTAACATTCTCCTAGCTTAAACAATTACCAAACTATTATCCTTTCACTAAATTTTAAAGTTGCCAATTGACTAAGTTTAGAGTTGCCAATTGATTGGGCCCAATTATTAATTTTGTTTGTTTAAATTCATGCTTCTGCTTTACTTAAAATATCCTTTCATTAAAAACAATTTGCTACACAGGGTTGATCTATGCTGCTGACTCTGGGGTGGATCACTCACCCCATGCTCTGTAAGGAGATCTATGTCACAGAATGTGTCTCCTTGTTAGAGCAGATTTAGCTTCTAGTGATTACATCTTCAAATTCAATTTCTACTGGTTGACTTCAGGGTGGCTTTTAATTTACCTCCTCCCACGCCCTCAAGCCAATATAATGGCATGTGAGGGGAAGGTTTTGACTGTTTATTAATATTTTTTTTCTGGACGGCCCCCACTCGTGCGTTGTGAAACATCCTTGGGTTGCCTGCGATTCCAGCCAGAGAGGCTGTAGTTATCTATTTGCTAACAAGGGCTTGAGAATCTCCTGAAGTTGCTTGGCAGCCCTTTTCTGCTCCTGCGTTGTGTTCTGTGTATATATTTCCAACCAAAATGCCTAGGGCCAATATGGCTTGATGGTCGGTGGGCATTCCTTCCTTGAGAATTTGGAGGAACACTTCTCACAAGCTGTTAAGTCTATTCCAAATCTCAGTGTTTTGCTTTGGATCGGGCAGATTTGTTACTAGAGCTCGTTTTTCCAGAGGGAAGAGCTGATCCCTTTCAGTTATCTTTTGTGCCTCCTCTCTCTCTATAATGATGTATAGTCCATATGGGGCTGGGCATAGAGAGGAGTAGAGGGGGGTAATGTTGTGCCAAAATGCCCCCTAAGCTTGGGAGAGGCGGCACAGTTGATACGGGTGCGCCAGCTGAGAAATCCTTTCCTCTCACTCCTAGTGCATTCTTTTGCACAGAGGCGCTGCTGCTTGTAGGTTACATTTCTCACTGTAGGGTGGATTTTTTTTCTCTTCTGAGCTTCAATCTCATCCCTCAGGGCTTTAATTTCTTTCTCTGCCAATCTGTCAAATGCTTACAGGTCCTTGGACCATGATGCACGTACATGTAGTACGCAGGGGTGCCTTTCGGCGGTGTGGGGGTATGCTTAGACTGACTCCCACCCAGTTTAGTCACTCAGGGGAGTATCCTGTCCACTACCTGTCAGTTCAGTGGCTTATAGGAAATTAACTCTACACACTCCAAAGAAGGGGTCTGCTGGATCTAAAGTGTCAGACCTTATCAGCAGCTCATGAAATAAGGGGAGTCGTCACTCCCTCACGTATCTGCTCGGTCTCGAGGTTCGGCTGACCCCCCTAAGCTTTCAGAACTCCCTCGTGGGAGAGCCCTGGTGTGGCTGGAATCAGCTTACTTCTCAGAGACCTGGGCAGCAGCATTCACACTCCATTCATTACATTCATACTCATCATGGGTTTTTTTTTTCTTCTATATTTTCCACGTTGAGATGCATCTCTTTCCATGGACCTCGTCCATATTTGGGGCGGCAACCAACACTGTTCCCCCCGGGGCGGCAAACAACACGTTTCCCCCAGAACCACAGGAACCTATAGTTCCCTATGTCCGGACTCAATACACTTTCCCATAGCAGGGGTGATACCACGACCGCATCAACAGAACCACATCAACTAACTCCACAAGGGGCGGCACTACAAAAATCCCCAGAACCGCTTTTGCTTAATCTACTTGGGGGCGGCAAACAAATGATCCTCAGAACCGCTTTTGCGTCTGACCTTGTTGCTGATTCAAGAAGTTCAGATGGCGTGAGCCCAGAAGAAGCAGACGACCCCACGGGCAGTCCTCCTCCACACCTCAGTAGAGATTTCAAAAGGTCTCTTACCTCTCGTTTGGCGCCCTGGGGACGAAGGGGGACGGTCTGCAGCTGCTGTCGCTGTGTTCAATCGGGTGTTGCCATCCGAGTCACGGCACCAAATTGTGGAAGAAAACAAGCCTTCACTCTGCGTTTGTGAGCAACAAGTAGTCAGAGACAGTTTATTTGAGCAATATTGCAAGGGAAGAAGCTGCTGCTAGGCAGATTGTTGAATACAAGCAATTATGAAGCAGTTTATATACTATCCATTAGATATAATAACATTAAACAATTAGTCTCGTTCCCATTACAAACACCAATGGCTAACAGTTATTTTAGTTCCACCCAGATGCTCCTTATCTCAAGGTCCCTGTCAGAGTCAGCATTCTATCCTTATCTCTGTATGGAGGCGAGAGGCAAAGGCAGCGTCTTCTTCCAGCTCTGGCGTTGTCAGGCCACAAACTTAGCCTGACTTTTGCTCTCTTGCTAACAAGACCAAGATGGCTGCACACAAATTCCCTTTTCCCTGCCTCCACAGTACTGAGTAGTAGTCCCGTCAGGTACGCTCTGGAAGTTCTGCATAAAGTTAAACATACATAAATGTAGTTTATAAGGTAAGTAACACTAACTCCTTGAGCTTTTTACGAGGCTTCACAAGAAATACTTTACACACTTATGTGACCTGACTGCAGAGAGAGAGGTGCCTGCCTATGACCCGAGGTGTAGATCCCATGAAAAGGGAAGCATTTATAACAGCTAATGTTATAAGGAGAGAGCAACTGGAGGCAGGTTGTAGGAATTGGGGAATTGCGTTCTAAAGCAATTGCCTTCCCCATTCATTGTACAAAGAGCCAAAGCAACTAATTCAGACTTTGTGAATTCTGTGTTCCTATGATTTTTTAGGCATCTAAAGTTAGGTATTAGGTGTTGTGACACTGAGCATCATATGTTGCTGGCTTTGAGCCAATGTCTTTAACTGTTAATTTTCTTGCTTTTAAAAAGTCAAAATGTGTAAATGATACATTTTCAGTAATCAACTTTCAGTGGTTTATGAAGGGAAACAATATTTATAGGAGCTCCTTAGTAGCTTCTCCACTGTATTTTGTTTCCCACTTTTGTTTTGCTAACTAAACATCTTGGAAATATACTGTCCTATTAAAAATTAAGCACTTTGCTACATTGAGGGAGGATTGCTGCCAAAGATAACAATAGCTCAGTTTCTTTCAAAATACGCTTGCCAAAATACATTCCATTGTGTAGGATAGGCTAATACAATGACAGCTGCTGAGGGGTAGCGTTTTTTTCTCTTGAAATACTAGGCTTTTCTCTGACTTTAGGAGATCCTGCGATAGGATGCTGTTGCACGATAATGTTCGCAAGATGAGCCTGACCTCTTCCTCTCAGGCTCGGCAGGCCGTCAGTTCTCTGACTGTCCTCCCACAGGGAGGACAAGGTGCCCTGCTCAGCTCTGCCTCCAGGGCAGGCTGCCGCTACCCTTTCTAAAGCATCAGAGGGGTAGCAGTGTTAGTCTGAATCTGCATAAACGAGAAGTCCTGTGGCACCTTATAGACTAACAGATTCATTGGAGCATAAGCTTTCGTGGGCAAAGATACCTGCTTCTGGAATTTCCATTACATGCATCTGACGAAGTGGGTCTTTGCCCATGAAAGCTTATGCTCCAGTACCTTTGTTAGTCTATAAGGTGCCACAGGACAACAGAGGTACTGGAGCATAAGCTTTCATGGGCAAAGACCCACTTCCTCAGATGCATGTAATGGAAATTCCAGAAGCAGGTATCTTTGCCCACGAAAGCTTATGCTCCAATGAATCTGTTAGTCTATAAGGTGCCACAGGACTTCTCGTTGTTTACCCATCTCAGGCAGGCACGCCTCGCGCAGCTGGTCTTAGCAGAGTGTCGCGGGCAACTTGCCGCCACTAGCGGCTCTCGGAGGCGTGAGGCACAAGCCGGCCCGGCCCAGAGCAGGCTCTAGCTTGGGGCGTGTGTGAGCGCGCGCGTGTGTAGCCCAGCGATTCCAACGGTAGTGCCGCAGCGTTGGGACCACTCCGCCGTTGCGCATGCGCTGAGTGGATGCCGGAGGCCTCGGCTGGGCGCCTGAGTCCCGTAGCCCTCCGCACCTTGGGGGCGAAGTCGAGAGCTAGAGCGGGGCGGGCTGGGCTGCTGCAGCGCCGGTGTCTCGCTCTCGGCGGGATTCCTGACCCTTCCGCCCGCCATTGTGCCGGGAGCCGAGTGAGGGGCTGGGGTGCCTGAGCCAGGGGGGCTGATGGGATAACTATTCGCCGTGCAGTAAGTAGACTCGGGAAGCCCTTGCACCTCGGGGCCGGGCCGGGGGGCGTCTCCCACAGCAGGTAGCGCCCTGCGTGCGGTCCCGCTGTGTGAAAGGGGGCGATGGCAGGAGCGAGGCAGGGCGGCGTGAGGGTTAACTCCTGGTGCGGCCCGATGCTCTGTGGAAGGGGCCAAGCTGCAGTGTTGTTACCTCCCCTCTTACGACTTGGCTGGATGGTGAGGCTTGGTCCTTAGCCCATGCTGCTGGGACTCTCCAGGAGCCATGCTGTACATAGAAACAGTTGCTAGGGTAGGGCGGAGGGAGTTTTGCTGGGATTATTCCCTTTGTTGTGAGAGCTGTGCAAAAATTGCCAAAAACATACGCTTGAACTCAGTTTTGCTGGTGTTGCTTGGTGACACTTATGCTGACAGGCATAGCACCTATGCTGCTTAAGGACAGGAATGCGGCCCTTTGTCTTTACTCAATAAAGGGTAAAACTAGGAAAAGTCCAATTGTAAAAACACAAGATGGTTGCATAAATACATGTGCATTAGAATGAATTTTGACTATTCAAGCTGTATGCATCCCCCTGTGTAGAAGAAGAGTAAACTTTATTATTTGTGTGTGTGTGTGTGTGTTATTGGTCTGCTTAAGAGTTTGTCACGGGCCAGGAAGGACCCCATTGGGATGGGTGCTGTGCAAAAGATCAGAAAGAGATCCCTGCCCTGAAGAATTTACATTCTAAGTACAAGATAAGAAACAACAGATGGATACAGACAGATAGAATCATAGAATACTAGAACTGGAAGGGACCTTAAGAAGTCATCGAGTCTAGTCCCCTGCCCGCATGGCAGGACCCAGTACCATCTAGACCAGTGTTTCCCAATTTTATTTGGCCATGGAACCCTTTTCAGCTTTTTAGAATTACAAGGAACTTTGTCAAACAAGAAAAAAAAGGGGGGGGGGGATGGACAGACCCACCAGTGCATGAAAATCACATTCCTTGCCCAAGACCCCACCTCTTTCTTGAGGCCCCATCCTCTCTGTTCCCCTCCTCTCCATCACTTGTTATCCCCAGCCCTTATACACTCTCACTGGGTTGAGACAGGAGGTGCGGGCTCTGGGGTGGGAATGAGGGATTTGGGTGTGGAAAGGGGTGAGAAGTGCAAGCTCTGGGAGGGAATTTGGATGCAGGATAAGGGGATACTGTCTCGGGGAGGGGCTCCAGGCTGGGGAGTCTTGGGCTCAGTTGGAAGGTTGGGGTGCTGAGCAAGTCATTGGCTTGTGGATGTGAGGGTGCAGGAGTTTGTGTTGGATATGTGAGGGGCTCAGGGCAAGGAGGTTGTGAGTATAATGGGCTCAGGACATAGATTTGTGATGTGTGGATGGTGCAGGAGTGTTGTGGGAGAAGACTGAGGATGTGGGGATGCAGGAGTTTGGGGATGTAAGAGGCTCAGGACAGGGGGTTCCAGTGTATGATAGGCTCAGATTTGGGGTCAGGTGGTGCAGAAGTGTTATTATGTTGCAGTGAGATGGGGGTTTGACCCCAGTGGGGGGGCTTGTTGGCCAGGCTTCATTTTTAAATAAAATATTATGCCAAACTCAAAAAGGTTTTAGCATTGTCTTTATTTATGAGACGGTCGGGGAACCTGTTTTGAGTCAAGGGTCACTGACCCACAGAAAAGTCAGTTGGGGCCACACAAGTGAGATGCAAAAAACCCCAATCCAAATCCCCCAAGCCTCACTAATGTGGTCCCAACTGTGCTGGTGGGGGCAAGGGACAGGGTGCTAGTGGGTGCTGGGGCTGGGAGAGGGTGGTGCTGGGGTGGGTGGCAGGATGCTGGCACAGGTGGCTGGGTGCTGGGGCAGGATGCTGGGGTCAGGGACATGGTCCTGCTGGGCATTGGGGTGGGTGGCAGGATGCTGGGGCCAGGGACAGGGTGCTGCTAGGTGCTGGGGTGGGTGGCAGGGGGCTGGGGACAGGGTGCTGCTGGGTGCTAGGGTGGATGGCAGGGTGCTGGGGCCGGGGACAGGGTGCTGCTGGGTGCTAGGGTGGATGGCAGGGTGCTGGGGCCAGGGACAGGGTCCTGGGGTTCGTGGCAGGGTGCTGGGGCTAGGAACAGGGTGGTGCTGGGGTGGGTGGCAGGGTGCTGGCACTGGGGCCAGGGACCTGGGGTGGGTGGCAGGGTGCTGCTAGGTGCTGGGGCCGGGGACAGGGTGCTGCTGAGTGCTAGGGTGGATGGACAGGGACAGGGTGGTGGGGTGGGTGAGGGTTCTGGGGCTGGGGACAGGGTCCTGGGGTGGGTGGCAGGGTGCTGGGGCCAGGGACAGGGTGCTGCTGGGTGCTGGGGACAGTGCTGGTGGGGGCAGGGGACAGGGTACTCGTGGGGGGTCTGGGCAGGGGACAGAGGCAGCTGGGACCAGTACCTGGCAATCCTGCAACACCTCTGGGTTCCAGTAAGTGTGCATGTGGGGGGTTGGGGGTGCGATCACCCCCTCCCAGAAGGGGAGGGGGGCTCAGGGGCCCCCTTCGCCCCCTGTTGATGCAGTCCCGCCCTGGGGGTCCCTGTTCCCAGGCTCCTTCAGCCGGGTGCGATCACCCTCGCCTGAGCCGTCGGGGCAGGGGGATTCAGTGGACCCGGCGTCTATACCCCGGCCCCCCTGGGGCAGGGTCGGCGTCCACCATTCGGTCCCTCCTCGGACCTCTACCTGGGCCGGCCCTGCCGTCTGGCCATTGCCCTCCTCTGTTCCTCGCTTGTATGGCTCCCGACTGGGGATTAACCCCTCCTGAGGGAGGGGGAGGGGGAGGGGGACCCGATCCCACCCCCTCTCCGGGTCCCAGCCCGGGGCCCTAAGCGCAGGGGCTCACTCGTGCCCCAGCGCGGCAGACGGGTAATTCCCTCCGTAACCCGTCTACCCAAGGTCGCCAAAAGGGCCCTGCCCCGGGCTGCTTCCTCTCCCCCCCGGGGGGCCCTTCGGGCCGCCCTTCTGCTCCCCGGGACCTACCCAGGTTCAGACGTCCGGGTTGGGGGTCGCTCGGGCGACAGCTCACGGGTCGGCTCCTTCCGGCGGGTCTGGTCCCCGCCGGGTCGCTCTTCCCAGGTCCGGCGGGGTCGGGTCCAGTCCCTGTCAGCGCCGGGACTGGTCGGCCGCCAGCTGCGCCGGTCGCCTCGCGGCTCCCTGGGTCGAGGCCGGACCGTCCACCGGCCTCGGTCCTGCCCTGGGTCCGTCTTGGGCTCGGGGCTCTCCTCCCTCCATCCGAGAAGACTGCCCCCTCTTCCCCTCTGACGGCGAGCCTTTTTAAAATGGCCCGCCGCGCCGGACGCCACTCGGGGACCTCCCCCTTCCGGCGGCGTGCCGGCGTTCTCTGCAGCCGCCCAGCTGCCGGTCTCTGGCTGCGCCCCGCCCCGCGCTACCCCAGGGGAGGGGTCAGCGGCACCCTGGCGACGTAGGCGCGGAGGCTGAGTCCGGCCCCGCCGCCCTCTCTCATCCGCGCTGCGTCCGGGGTTGGGGACCCCCCGGGTGCTTCCGCCCCCCCCCGTCCCCTGGCGGTCCGGGCGGTTACCCGTGCGGGCCACTGGCGGCCCGTCACAGTGCAACTGCACTTCCTCTCCCCAAACAGCTGGCGCGCGCGCTGCCTGAACAGCAGGGGCTGTTGCACCCCAGCAACTTACTTCCGTGATGCCGTCCTGTGGGGGGGAGGGTGCGGGGAGTCCCAAGGCAGAGCGCGCTGCTGCACAGTCGGAGCTGCGCAGCCCCGGGTCTCCTGACCTTCCGCCCCCCCCACCACGCAGAAAGACCATGGAACTAAGTTGCTGGGTGCCACAACCCCAGCTATTCAGGCAGCGCGCGCTGGCTCCCTTGGGAAGGGGAAGTGCTTCACTCCCTGCTGTGGTTCACGTGGGGTCACCCCTGTCTGCCACCCCCCTAGTATGCCGGCCGGGAGCAACTGTTCCCCTCTGCCCCCGCCTCGCTATGCCTCTGCGTCGCCAGGGAGGAAGGGGAAACAAGTGTGCTGTTTCTTTAAGAAGTTGGCTAGCTGGCTCGCTCTCTTTCAGAGGGGGCGGGAGAGTGCTGGCTCCTCGCGGAACCCCTCCTTTTGCTTCGCAGAACCCCAGGGTTCTGCAGAGCATCAATTGGAAAACACTGGTCTAACCATCCCTGATAGATGTCTATCTAACCTGCTCTTAAATATCTCCAGAGATGGAGATTCCACAACCTCCCTAGGCAATTTATTTCAGTGTTTAACCACCCTGTCAGGAAGTTTTTCCTAATGTCCAGCCTAACCCTCCCTTGCTTCAATTTAAGCCCATTGCTTCTTGGCCTATCCTCAGAGGCCAAGGAGAACAATTTTTCCTCCCTCCTGCTTGTGACACCCTTTTAGATACCTGGAAACTGCTGTCATGTCCCCTTTCAGTCTTCTCCTTTCCAAACCAAACAACCCCAATTCTTTCAGTCCTCCTTCATAGGTCATGTTCTCTAGACGTTTAATCATTCTAGTTTCTCTTCTCTGGACCTTCTCCAGTTTCTCCACATCTTTCTTGAAATGTGGTACCCAGAACTGGACATGATACTCCAATTGAGGCCTGATCAGTGCAGAGTCGAGTGGAAGAATGACTTCTCATGTCTTGCTCACAACACTCCTGTTAATGCATCCCAGAATCATATTTGCTTTTTGTGCAAGAGCGTCACACTGTTGACTCGTATTTAGCTTGTGGTCCACTATGACCCCTAGATCCCTTTCTGCAGTACTCCTTAGATTGATGAGGAGTACCAGGAAACCTTGACACAACATCAGTCAGCATGATAGGTGGTAGTATTAGTACACAGTGCCTAACCTTTGTCAAGAGTTTTGAAAGCATCATGGCAAAGGGGAAGTTGAAGATAGGATTTTGAGGAAGATAAGAGCTAGCGAAGGAAGTGTGAAATGCCTCTTTTGTATAATACATGCTTAGTTTGGTGAGTCTTAATCTGCCACTGGGAATTTCCAAATTTTATAATTTAAGTATTTCCTATTAAAATAGCATGCCATCTGAATTTTTTAAAAATATCACAAGAAATATATATCTGAATTACAGCAATCTTGATTCAAATTAACAGCATCTGTAGATGTTTTTCAGCAGCAACTCCACCTAAAAATGTGAGGTGATCCCACATAAGCTCCTCAGAGTTATCCTCACATAAGCCCATGGAAGGTAAATTAGTTACATCAACTTGTTAGTTGTTCTAAGATGATTTTTCCTCAGTGCTTTTCTTTGAGGGACCGAATAAAATAGCAATATTCATTTAAATGGGATATTACCCTGCATGAGAGAAACAGAAGCCAAAAGGTTTTGCAAGGTGAAACTTGAATATGTAATCTATGATATTTCTAATTTTTGCTTGCATTGTTATAATTCTTAATTATTTCTGTAATGCTATCTGTGTGTGCAGCACTTTGTGGTTACAATAGAAGAGACTAGTTTTGCTCAAAAGAGTTTACAATCTTAGATCTCAGTCCTGCAAGCTGAGATCCTTATGTCTACTCAGACCCCCAGTGAAGTTAGTGGGACTCTCAACAGGTGGAACAATTTGCAAGACAAGGACTTCAGGATGGCAACTCATTCATCATGTTAGTGGGACTATGCATCTAAGTAAGGATTAGATATGAATTAACAGCAGGGCTATTTCCTAACATTGGAATTGCATCAAAGTGTGTCTGAGTACCACTTCAGGTATCAGAATAATTAGGCTGATTCTTTAAATATTTTAGAAATGAGTGACCAGCCAGTTTCATCTTTGTGGGACCAGGGAACAACAAAAACATATCAAATTCCTATTAATCATCTTGATTACAAGTTCATTGAAAAGTGCTCAGATGTTAAACACCTGGAAAAAATTCTCAGGATATTGAGGTAAACATTAATTCTATCTTCATTAATATTTACATTACTGCTTTTTTGCTTTGTTTTTAGCTAATAGTTCATCTGTTGGTAAGATTGAAAGGATTTGGCCCAACAGTTTTGGGCTCAGTACTTGACTTATCTTAAAAGTGTTGGTGTCTTAACATAAGTTAAATCTCTAAATTAAAATTAAAGAGTCATTAATGCTTGTGAAAGGTTCCTTATTGACAACCTTGGAAATAGAAATTCTATGTTAAATCTCCAGAATGGATACAGCTTGAGTAGCAGAAAAGTCTTCTGATTCTACCACTGTTGTACCTTATTTGTGGCAAGGAAGGACCTGTGAAGAGGTGTGATTATTTCAGAAAGCGTGCTGATTTAATTCTTGCAATTTGGTGAGAGTGACAACAATAGTTATATATGCGTGGTTTATGTAGCCATGTGTGTCCTCTAAAAATATTTGCAGTTAGTACTAATTGCACTGTTTTTTGTAATGTGAACATTTGTTCATTAGACACTGGACCAAGGCTGCCAGCTCATTTTACAGTTGTCATCAAACTGTTGTAAAATGGTAATAACAATTTTCAATCACTAGGGGTGTGTCTAGACTACAGGGTTTTGTCGACAAAAGTGGACTTTTGTTGACAAAACTAAACCTGCGTCTACACTACCGCCAAGGTCTGTCGACAATAAGTCGACAGAATGCGGCAGTTTTGTCGACGGCGGTAAACCTCATTCTACAAGGAATAACGCCTTTTATCGACAGAGTTCTGTCGACAAAAGGCACTATTGCATCCACACTGTGCTTTTTAAAAAGAGAGCGTCTAGACTCTCTGTCGAAAAAGCGGCTTGCTTTGTCAACAGAACTGGCTGTAGTCTAGATGCTCTTTGTTAAAGAGGCTTTGTTGACAGTATCTGTTGACAAAGTCTTTGTCAACAAAAGCCTGTAGTCTAGACATACCCTAGGAAGTAAAAGAGACCACAGTAGTCACTACTGTGGTCTCTATCTCATATATAAAATTAGAGGAGAATGCAATATTGTTTATTGGTTTTTCGTAGCCTTTAAATTGTCTTGTTTACCTTTTAAGATCTGGTGAGGAAGGATATTACCCTGATCTTACATTATTCTGTGAAAAACGCATTGAATGTTTAGCTCCAGGGAGTAGAGTCCTGCGAAAAGATAAACCTCCAGCCTCTGTGTCTGATTTTACAGCTGAAGAATGGGAAAAAATTAATGAGGAAATGAAGGTAAAGTATATATGGTATGGTGATGTAAATATATATATTAAAGTAATTAATTAATTAGTGGTCTGATTTTTTGAGTAAACCTAATTAGAATTTGATGTCACTGTTGTTCTGAGACTGATTACATATCAATTAATGCAGCAATTTACAGTTGCTAATAGTTCATATGCCCTTGCACATTAAGACCTGTTTAACTAAGTTAGAAAATATTGACTAGAACACCCTTAATTTTTCTTTTTATTTGAATAGGACCCCTGAATCTTTAATTTCTATCAGAATAGCCACAACAAATGATGACACATTTATATATCATCTTTGATTTGAAGAATCAGAAAGCTATCACAAACTATATGGAGGGAAACATCCCACTATCAACTGAAAAAAAATGTAGTGTCTGATTGTGTTGTGGCACAGCAGCACGACATCATATTTTAGGACAGGAACTGAAGAATTCCATATGTAGCTAGGTGGAAGAGCCTTTAGATTGAATGCTTCATCGTAAGGACAACAGTTCTTACACAGTAGTGTGACACCTCAGTAGTCAAAACTGGATGCAAGTCCAAGTCATAATGTGAAATATGAATCTGTGATTTTCTGGCCTGGAATTAAGTGTGCCACTTGCTGAGTCATACTGGGGTTCAGCCTAAGATATATCAAATTCTTTTAGAATGTTTTGAGTTTCATATTGTGACCCCTTTGAATTCTTCTCTTTTTGGTTAGAGATTTTACAAAATTTTGAGATTTAACATGGTGAGAAATCGTTTGGAAAGGGATTCCTTACAATAATATGTATGGGTAGATGTTTTGTGATACTATTGGATTTTTTTGGTGACAAGTCATGTGCATATTAGTCTAACGTGTCCTAATTACATTTACACAGTTTCTGGTTTTGTTTAATTATTACTATTTTCCCCAAAGAGGATTCTCTTAGCTCTTGTAAAAAGTATATTTTTCAAAAAAACCTGTTCCTGCTACTACTCTCCAAAAGCACAGCTTATGATGACTATCACACCAACAGAGAAGTGCTAGACCTGAGTCCCACTGAAATCCATCCGAGTCATTCCTTGGGTATATACAGGGCAGTATATTAGACCATTTGGGTATATACAGGGCAGTATATTAGACCATTGGGAGGTCTGCATTCACTGTTTTGAAGTATAGTGATATTGTCTATTTCTTTTCAGAGCTGGGTAACAGAAATGAAGGAAGATGATTATAAAATACAATTTCCGATAACAGAAACACTTCATGAGAGACTAGACAATTTGCCAGCAATTCGTGGTTCAAATAGCTGCCTTCATGGTGGACAGGTATCTCTTTTCTTAAAAATGTGTAACAAATTCATTTTAAATAGTTATTTCTATGATATATGTGTACCTTTAAACATAAGTAGTGTGTGAATTTGAGCCTTTCTTCACTATTTGTTATAATCAACTGTATAATGACGAGCTTAGTATATGCTCCCTAGAAAGAATAGGCATGGTTTGGCTTCTGTTTTTGGTGGGGAGACGGCCCAATGGAGCTCAGGCTAGTTTTGTATGCTGTGGTCCAGAGAGAGCAACATTTCCATCCCGTGACTCCCCTTGGTAGGCCACCCAGCCTGTCTGGGTTGCTGGGACCCAAAAATTGTAATTGAAAGCAGGGGAGTCAGCTCAAAAAGTCTGAAAACTGCTCAGGAGGCAATGAGAGGGTTGCTAGGGGCTGTGTACTGGGAGGAGTGTAGCTCAAGATGCAGGGAGGGGTATTGCTAGGGGCTGTACCTCCATTATCCACTGGGGAGCCCTAGGTGGTGTGGTGGGATCTAAAGATGAAACAGGGCCAAATGGGTGGCAGAAATGAGCCCACCCATCCCCAGTGGTGCCTGAAGCTTGCACTTTGGGGAAGCAATTCCCTCTTCTGCCTCCCTTAACAATTCTTGAAAGGTAAGTTGTTACAGGCCCCCCCATGCTTTATGAAAATTGTCTTATGAATATGCATAACTTGAAGAAGCTTTATGCAAAACAGATCATATAACACGTCGTTTTTAAAGTTACAATCTACTGAATCTGTATATCCTATTTTTGTGCAGGTAGCATTTTTTTATGTGAAGTTAGAAATATGAAACATTAATCTGTGTTTAATTTTATATGTGCTAATGAGGGCCATTAGTGATACTTTGGTCGAACTTAACAGCTCATACTTGAACCAAAGGCCCATGAATGGTTTTATTTTTACTGTAAGCCCAAACTGATCCTAGAAAGATATGTGATCATACCACCTGGTAGTGGAATCCATCTTGAATCTGATACTTTCCCATGGGAATGGGGAGACTGACCAAAGGGTTCCCATTCTGGGGAAAAGTCTGATTAAGGAATGGAAAACAATCAGGTCTTTGTCTTCAGCTGGCTTTTGAAATTGCCTCCCTACCCTAAGAGGATACACATGAAGAAACCTGGAGACAAAAAAACTATAGCGAAAGGGTGAAGGCAAAGCTGTTGGGCCCAGGTGAAAAAAGATCAACTCTGACCTGAGATAAGAACAACTGTTTAGAGTAAGACTTTGCATGTAACAAGTGTCTTAGTATATTAGAATTAGCTGGTGTGTTTTGTTTATTTTAGCTTAGTAATTTACTTTGATCTGTCTGTTTTCATGTGTGATCACTTAAATCCTATTTTTTATACTTAATAAAAACACGATTGTTTATTATCAAGCCCAGTGTAAGTAATTCTTATTTGGGGGGAGCAATCACTGTGCATATTTCTCTTTCATTGATAAAGGGGCTGAACATCTTCATGAACTTTCTCTGTGTAAAACTTAGAGTAAGATGGATTTATTTGGGGTTTAGGACCCTTTTGGGAGTTGATTTCCTGGGTGTTGTAAAAGATCTTATAGTTGAGTCCTAACAGAGCTGATGGGGTTCAGTGTTTGAGTTGCTCTGCAGGGGAGCAGTAACCTCAACTCTCTGCCTTGGCTGGGGGAGACCAGAGATTTTGGCCCAGGAGGGTAGTGTGGAGACGTAGAGGTCAGGAAGCCTGGCATTAGTGCTTGATTAGCACTAGGGATGTAAAATCCCACTTACTTGGCTAACCACTTAAACATATAGTTTAACTGGTTAACTGATTGGCGGAGGGACCGCTACAGCCCAGTCAAATCAGCTCCTGCCTGCACCCTCCCTTCCCCCGCTGCACATAAGGGCTGCTCTGGGCAGGATGCCCCAGGGGATTTTTGTGATCTAACCTGTCTCATAAATGACCAAAATTAAACCAAAAACTACCTATTAAATACAGTACTCCACCTCTATATTTTATACTCTGAGTTATTTCCAGTGCTTTTTAAGAAACAGCTATCTTCCTGATATAATAGTAAGATTTATTTAACAAATCCTCACAACAGGTTTTTCCTTACAAAGTTTATTAAAAGGAAACTTTTGTGGAAACAAATCAATTTTGAGTAGGGATGTAAAATCCCATTTAATTAGTTAAGCGGTCAAACTTAATGTTTAACCAGTTAACTGATTAAACGGGAGCAAGCAAGGGGGCTGCTCCAGTCCTGCTGCTTCTGACCACACACTGGGCTGTTGGTTCCCAGGCCACGTGTGCTGGGAGCTGCAGTGGGGTGTGGGCACCGGCTCCCAGCTCACACAGGTTTGGGGGCTGGGAGTCGGCAGCCTCGCACGGGGACAGAAGTGGCAGGCAGGAGGGTGGGGGTGGGCTGCAGGCAGGAGGCTACTCCTGGGTAATGATTAACTGTTCACATCCCTAATTTTGAGGCCACTTTAGTAGGGAAGGCTTTTCAGGTTGAAGGTGGAATTTCTGGTCAAAACTTGAGACACAGACTGAGAGAGAAACTGATTAGCCTTCACCCCAGAGTAGCCCTGTGACTAGGGTACAGACCTGCCATGTAGGAAATCTATGTTTAAGTCTGTGCTCTGCTTGGTTCAGGCCAGGTACTTAAGTTTGTTAGCCATTTGTCTATTGTGGTGTGGGTCTCTGGATTTGATGACCTCTCGAGGTTCCTTCCAGTTCTATGATTCTCTCTATATTTTGTTGTGGGAAACTTTGAAAGGTCTCAGATTTGTTCTAATGCAGAAAGGGAAAATTTCTGAAATCTCAAAAAATGTTATTTCCTGTGCATTTCAAGCAGGATATATATAGGAGGGTGATTTTGAATAGTTTTACCTATATATAGTGCAATTACCAGAACAAAGTTATACGAGGTCAGGTTTTGAGGTATCAGAGCTGAGGTGTCCTTGATATTGTGGTTCTATTGAGGCAGCAATTGTGGATGTGGGTGTTAGGTTCCCAAGAGCATGGGAGCCTGTCTATTGAGGGCTCTTAATTTTTGGGTCCATTCCACAAAAGGGTAAGCCCTGTTTCCATCTTCACATGCTGAAACAATATGAGGATAACTGCATACGTGAAACCTCACTAAGCTTCCTTACTTTGGGTTTTGCCCTGTGATTTGTCCTTTTGTTTTAAATGTAGGACTTTCAGGTTGGAAAAAAAACCCTGCTGATTGATATGAGTGAGTATATAGTGTTGGAAACATATTTATGAAGCACCTAACAGATTTTCCTTAAAAGTCAAAACTAGGAAAGGCTTGAAAACTAGTAAATTTTTGAAAACAGCTACATGCTGGCGACCAGTCATGAATACTGTTGACCCCAGATACTAACTGGGGTTGTGGTTTTCAACTGGTGGTCCATGGACCACTGGTGGTCCATGGTGACTTTTTCCGTGGTCCACAGGAACATTGTCCAAAGTCACACGGCGTGAGCAGGTGCTGCCATTAGGCTGTTTTAAGTCGTGTTCACAAGCATGTGGTGTGTCATCCATAGCATCACCTAGGACGCAACCGTGTTGTGTAACTTCTGTCTGAGGCTCTGAGCGTTGGTGTAGCTGCCGCTGTCGTGCTGAGCAGTTGCTGTGTCGTTCGTCCTGTGCTACATGTGCTGGAGGTGGTCCACGAACATTTTTTGATTGGCCTGGTGGTCCATGGACTGAAATGAGTTGAGAACCACTGATCTAGGGGAACAAAAAGAGAAGCTAACAATCAAGTAATTTGTTAAATAATGAATTCTCAGCCTCTTTCTTTTCTTTTTAGAACAAAGAATATAAACAAAGAAAGAAGAAAAATATACCACGAGATTACAGGGAATGGGACAAGTATGTTAAATCATTCTTTTAATTTTGTATTGAAATTTGTAACTTTATTTTTGCAGTAGAATACTACTAGGTAATATGGACTAATTAATTTTGATTTAAAAAAAACATGTTTCACACACCTAAAATTAATATTTCATGAAATTATAAAAATACAGGTGAGACTTGTTTTTAATACTAGAAGACTTACCCAGTGTTGCCCCAGTCCTTCAGGGCAGGGGGCTGGTGGTGTGAGGACTGCAGGAGTAAGGATGGGGGGTTGAGGAGCAGCTTAGGACAGGGGCTGGGGATGTGGGGAGTGCAGGAGTCAGGGTTGGGAGATGAGGAGGTGCTCAGGTGAGGGGGTGGGGAGGAGGGAGAGCTCAGAGCAGGGGGTGAGGATGGCTGTTGGTTTCTCCCTGGGGAATGCCCAGGGTGTGAGGGAGGGGTCTGTGAACTCTGTCCACTGGCTTCTCCCTGGGGACCAGAGGAGGACTGGGGGACATAGGCCAGCATTCCCAGGGACTGGTCCAAGTGGTGGGGGAAGGAGTTGCCCAGGCTGGGTTGAGGGCAGGCTATGGCTCCTCAACAAGTGGGAGCTGGGGCTTTGCTGCCTGGTTCTGGTGGCGCTTTGGAGTGGGCGCAGCAGTGGGGCCGGTAGGGGTTTCCCCCCTTCCACTGTCCGGCACTGCAGCTGAAGGCCAGAGAGAGGGGTTTGGGGCAGGAGGACCACTTACCTGGGCTGCTGGCTGGCAAGATGGTGAGCCCCAGCCGGTCACTGTCTTCCTCATGCAGCTGCCTCCTGTGGTCTCTCTGCGGTATAGCTGTCCCCCACACTCGCTGCCCCAATGGCTATACTGCGGTATAGCTGTCCTTTCGATCATCCCCTTCCCTTTCCATGTTATAGAAAACAATCAAATTCCAGGCACATCCCATTTTCCTGGCATAACCAAACCCTGACCTTGCTGTAAGTTAGAAGCTGCATACCAATAGAATATGTAAACAGACAACATAAATAATAAATAAAATAAAAGCTTTATCATCTGGCACTCATGGGAATGGGGGTTGCTTGTTAATCGAATGTGCCAGATAACAAAGCTTATTGCTCTGCCCCCACCTCCTACTATCGAATCTGGCTCCCAGCAGCTCGAGGCAGGCTGAGGGGGAAGGAGGCACCTGCTGATGATGTCAGCCAGCAGTGCTAGCTGTCAGAAGCTCCGCAACAGCTGGCTGGGCAGGCAGGAGTCATGTGCGTGCCAAAGATGCAGTGGTTTTATGACTGGGGCCGGGGCTCTTTTCCGGTTAACAGAATGCCGGATAACAAAACTTTAATTGTAATTTAATTGTTTAAATTCATTTTTAAACATCTAAGACTTTAAAGTCTAATGAGACAGTAATAGAACAAGGAAGGACATTTAAAATGTGATTTTTTTACCCTAACTTTACAAACCAAACAGTATTCATTTTATGTTCCTAAATCGGGGGCTGTCTGCCATCCCCAATGTCCTGCAGTATCCAGAAGCTCAGGGTTCCACTGCCAATCTTGACAGCAGGGAGCTCAGAGGTTTCTCACCGCCACCCTCCAGGAACTGGGGGTTTCTCACTGCTCCCAGTGGCAGAGAGGTCAGAGATCCCCTGCTGCTCTATTCATAGTGGTAGGGAGCTGTGGAGATAACCCTGCCAGCGGTGGCAACTGGGAGCAGCAGGGGTACCCCACAGCTTCTTGTCCAGTGGATAGCAAGGGACCCTGCAGCTCCTGACCACCACAGGCGGAAGTCATGGAGACCATGCAAGTCACGATTCTGTGACTCCGCAATCTCTATGACTAAATCACAACCTTACTTATAGGTATCTGGCCATTGTATAAGTTTCTGATGTTACAAAATGTATTTAGGTGCATAAATATTTATAAAAACAGAGCATAAATTTTTACACATGTTCTAGAAAAATATGTTGCCAGAATAATTTTGACAGAAATTTACTTTTTTGTCATGAGCCCTCTAATCAGTGGCATTTGTGCAGACTGATTTAATAATCAATTTAAGTTTCAAATAACCTGTCCCAGGTTACAAGTGCAAAAGAATAAATGGAGTGAGTATTTGTTTTTCTTTGTTGACCAACACACTAGAAAGCTGTTCCTACCTTTATTGCTGTGAAAAATGCATGATGTATTATAATGCTTCAGTGTTATATCTCTTATAATTTTTGCAGTTTTTCTTATCTGTTCTGCCTTCAGAAAATAATTAAAACTATAGCTGGTTGGACATTTTTCAACAATACTTTTTTTTGGTCAGAAAAATCTGTAGAAACTGAAAGTGTTTATGCAAAAGAACTTCTGATGCATTTTCCATTATGAAAACATTTGGAAAATAATAAATTCCAATAGTCAAAATCTCATTTTAACATATTTTAAATTTCAAAAGTTCCATTTTCCAGTTTGAAATTTAAGTTAATTTAAGGTAAACTTTTTGTATAAGGTCAAAGTCAAAATGGAACATTTGATTGATCTGATAACATTTTTTTATTTTTGGTACAAAAATTTGCAAAACTGATCTTTCTTCTTCGAGTGGCCCCGTGGGTGCTCCACTCCTGGTGTCGGGTCCTGTCCCGGCGCCGCGAATCCCGACACCAGGAGTGGAGCACCCACGGAGCACATCTCGAAGAACAATCGTTACTTCACAGGGTGAGTAACTTCTTCTTTTATCATGATTTGGGACAGGAATAATTTTTTAAATCTTGAAAATTTTTGCTAGATGCTGAGATTGTTTCATGCCCAGCTCTAATTTGGTCCTTATTGTTTGGAAGTAGTGGATCACTTGGTTCAGAATACATTTCTTTTGATGGATTGTGTTACAACTGTAACATTTACTTGCAATTAATTAGTGAAAGGTCTTTAGAAAAAACACCTTGATAGCAGCTGTGAAGTGGTAGCTGAAACATTGTTTTCCCTTTGGTTTTCCATTTGCAATATTTAATCACTTTCAGACTGTTCTTGAGAAGTGCAGAATACCTGCAACTCCAGTTGTCTTCAGTGAGAATTATAAGTGCTCATTAACTGTTAGGTTTGGCCCTTTAAAGCAGTTTCTTGAATTTTGCCTGATTCTTAGAATGCCACACTGACTTTGAAGAGTATTTTGGAGTGGACAGCATGAAAGAGGACACACACACAAAGGAAATATAAATTGTTTTTAAAATTGTGTGTTTCTGCTGAATAATTTTTGATTGTTGAACAGACTGACAAAGTCTTTGTACATGATTTAGTTTATATCTGAACTGACATGTATTGTTATGTGCATTTTATTGTGTGCATATGTAATATAGGTTTATATTTTTTTCTTTAAGGTTTGATGTGGAAAAGGAGTGTTCAAAAGTTGATGAGGGCTATGAAGAAAATAATTCAAAAACATGTTGCAATATTAGTTCAGATTTACCTGTAGTTGAAAAGGAAATAGACACAGCAGGTAAATTGTGACTTAATATCAAAATTGTCTTTTCTTTTATTAGATACCGAATTAACATTGCTCAGTAGAATGTTCATACAAACTGAAGAAATATTATAGAGGGAAAATGTGCTTTTGTTATATAATGTATCTCTTCCGTGTTTTTTTTCCCCAGCCATCACAGAAAATAAAAGTAAAATATATCCTAAGTCATCCCAGAAAAGGTTCATTTTGCAGAAAATTTAATATGCCTTCTAATAATGCATATAGAAAAATGTTTGCTTTAAATATAAGCTTATTAAATTGGAGTTGGGGATGCTGAGGAAAAGTACAATTTCAGGGCTGATTTCCCCTTGCCAACCCAGGAAGAAGCTGGCAAGTGATCTGTGTGACACCTCCCCTACCCCCCCCCCGACCTCAGGCTGGCCGCAGGGAGAAGCTAGCAGGCGGGCTGCACAGTCCCCCCCTGCTTCTCACGGGGAGAAGCTCGTGGGCAGGCAGCAGGCTCCCACCACGCTGGGCCAATCCTGGGGAGAAGCTGGCAGGCGGGCTGTGTGGTCCCTGATGCTCTGGGCCATTCGCAGCCCAAGCCTGGTAGGCTTCTAGTAATGTGTGTGTATATATATATAGAGAACTTCTTGTTGGACATCCAGATACTCACTTCACTTACTTATTTAATCTATAGTATAGGCAACTTGTTGGTATGGAGGGATGGCAAGGATCTGAAGTCCTATTCCAAATGCTGCCAAGAGGCTCAGATTTTTCAAGTATTACCTTTCTAAAGCATACCCAATTTTCACTGCCCTTGGATTCTGTTCATCCTAGAAAATTTCAGTGCAAATTTTCCACTGAGAAGAGTTGGGAAAAATGTCATCTTTGTTGATGAATACAAAATAGCAACATAAAATATTTTATTCTGAAATATAAGAGTTCTGACAGTTTCCTTCTTTTTCATTTTAGGAGTTTTCAAAATTTTTTATAACACGGATCATGTCTTAATAGAAAGGTTGTCTTGTAGTCCAGTCCTTTTATGACTTCTGAAACCAATTTGTACAATATAATTAAATAAAAATACTTGTATGTTAAAATGTTATATTTTGCTTCTGTTAATAGTTAGCTATTTTTATATCTAAAGATTATGTTCTAGGTATGACTAAGAAAGAAAAAAAAATTATTGCTAATCGTGAAAAAGAAAAAGGTAATGAAGCTTTTGCCATTGGGGATTATAAAGAAGCAGTGACATATTATACTCGGTGAGTTAATGCAATTTGAACCATTATTTAATTAATGGTTGTTAATATTATGTATGTATCAATATAGTTCAGGATCTTTCTTGTTGAAGAAACAAATGAGCAACTTACAAAAGTGGCAAAAATTTCTCATTGAGCTATGTCAAAATTCTGCATATTGATTAATGAATGTATAAGCGACCAGGAAAAATGAGTGAAAGGTGAGGTAGCAAAATTTGCAGATGACACAAAACTGTTTAGGTTATTCAATACTAGAGGAGACTCTTGAGGCACTAGTGTTCCCGATAACTTTTTTCCTCCGCTGAGCAGAATGAATTTTATTATGTGGAGGTGATGTGCAACACATGACACACAATTGCAGGAAGATAAAGGATAGTCTTGTGGTTAAGGCAATTGAATGCTACTCTGAGAATTAGATTCTGTCTTTGCCTCTGCCACAGAGTTTGTGTGTGATTCTGGGCAAGTCAATAACCAAAATTTTCACAGGTGGACACAGTATGTTCCTCATTTTCTGGGCATGTTATTTGTAGCTCCTAAGTCTGATTTTATGCAAGTGCTGAGCATTCACGACTGCATCTGAAGTCAGTTGGAATTCTGTTCTGAACATATAAAATGCTATAAAATGGTAATCACTTAAAAAAAGTCAGGCTTCAGGCTTCTTAAACTGAACATCAAAATTTGTGGACATTTGACAATTTTTGTTTTAATTTACATGTCTCAGTTCTCTATATGTAAAATGGGGATAATAATACCACCTCATCTCACAAAAGTGTTGAGGATCAATCCATTAATGTATATATAGCTTGATAAAGATACTGTGATCTTACAGAAAAGTCTGAGAAAATTAATTCTATATTCAGTGCGGAATGATGCACAGTAAATAAAACATGGGGCTACATATGAAATGAAGATAAAAATAAATATTGACTCGATACCCATTCAGTGAGCATCATTCATCCTTTGCACTGTATAAGGCAGGGCCTTGTAGAAATAATAGTATGCGATCACATAATTAAAGAGAATGAGTAGTGCTGTCTACACAGCAGGGGACTTGAAATAAGCTACACAACATTGCACAGCTTCAGCCAAAATAGCTTATAAGTACACAGCACTTATTTCAAAATAGCACTCTTCCTCCAACTTTCCTTAATCCTCATAAAATGAGGGTTACAGGAGTCGGCGTAAGAAGTCCTCCGGCTGGATGTAATTTCAATATTATATTGAAATAACTGCTTGTGTGTATATGCATACTTTGTTATTTCAGAATAATGTCTGTTATTCCAAAATAACGCTGCTGTGTAGACGTACCCTTATAGACTAACAAAAATGTATATAATATCTTGAATTTTCATGTGCACAACCCCAGCTTGAGTGGAGAAAAAAGGAGGACTCTCAGAATTTATAACAGAAAAAGAAGGGAGAGTTAATACCTGTCAGTTGTAGTGCTGGTGCTAATGAAAGTAACTGAATGGGCTGGAAGTGTCCCATACTTAACTTTTGATGTCAATGGGGTGTTCAAATGTAAGGAAGGCTTGTTTTTATAATGGGCCATCCAGTCAATGTCTTTGTTCAGGCATAGGGAAACTGTCAAATTTGCATATGAAGGTCAATTCTGCACTCTCTCCCTCTCTGCATTTGGCTTGTGAAATTCCTTTGTAGAAGAATGGCTGCTTTTAAATCCATGATTGAGTGCCCAGGGAGGTTAATTAAAGAGGGTATCATAATGCGTGTACAGAAGAGGAAGCACAGGCAAACTTAATTCTGATGTTGTATCTTTTGACTGCTTCCGTTTGCAATCTTAAATGTTTGATGTATTTTTTGGTTAGCATATGGATATCAAGAACATTCACGGTAGCATTAGATAAGATTTTTTTTTTTTAAAGAAACATAAACGCTCATTCTTCAGGGCCTGAGCCAACTGCTAATTTGTAGGAGTAAGAAGAAACTTCCCCAGTGAACAAGTTATTCCATATTTGACCATAATGTTTTGTTTATTTTGTATTTTTTTTCCACCTTCATCTCAAACATTTGACATTGTCCACTGTCAGAGACAGGATAATATGCTGAATGGAATTCTGGTGAGACCCAGTATGGCAATTTTTATTTACTTAAGTTCATAAGTTTCTAAAATTTGACTAAAATATGTTTGAATGGATTGATAGTAATTTTAAATGGCTACAATCCTATCTAGTACACAGCTATATAGAAAAGGTCACTACAACCTGATTAGTTTATACTTCACTTCAGTCTTTTTTTTAATCCTGTATACCATCTACCCAGCTGTACCACCTCAAATGGAAAAAAACAGATTTTATTTTAATCGGTATAATTTACAAGAAAGATTTAATAAAAGACTAGAAGCCTCAAAGTTCTCTAAATTGTTTTAAGTGCTGCAACATTTCTGCACAAAGCATGCTTTGGTGCAGTTCTATGTTGTCATGATTTTAAATAAATTGAAATTGCTTTGCTTCATGATTTTAACTTCATTATAACTCTTTAAAATTTAAAACTGATTTTGATGACTTCATTAAAGAGTTTATATACTCTTATTTTCTTTCTAGCATAGTTTAATTTGTCTTGTCTTTTGCAGGAGCATATCAGTATTGCCCACTGTGGCAGCATATAACAACAGAGCTCAAGCAGAAATCAAACTTCAGAACTGGCACAGTGCTTTTCAGGATTGTGAAAAAGTGTTAGATATGGAGCCTGATAACCTAAAAGGTGAAATGTAAACTGGCATTTCTTAGAATTTTATTTCTAGTAAAAAGTCTTTTTTTGGGGGTTTGAGACACAGGCCTGACTTTTTAGCATCCATTGAAATCAATGGGAGAACGTTGACTTCAGTTGTCAGATCTCAAATGTGGGAGGAAAATGGTCCAGACTAACTCTGCCTATACTAGTTTAAATGGCAGTTTGGAGATTTGTGCTGGTTAGTGCTGCCTATCCTTGATCAAGATTCTTGTGCTGAAGTGACAGTAGGATAGTGGTGTGTGGTCACATCATGCTCTCAAAATGATGACTGTTATTCACATCAATTGGAGACATGCACTGTCTCCTAATCATGACAGAAAAGAACTCTTAACAAGCTTAAGATGCCTTGAAACAGCAGTGAAAGGTGCTTGGTGTATGTTTTCTTACTAAGTTAAGTAATTGAAAACAGTTAACTCAACTTATAAGGAGAGAGAGGGACAGATAGGAAAATTATTAAGAGGAATGACAGTTCATGTATCACCGTATAAATGTAGGGTACATCATATGAAATTACATGATCAGAATTTTTTTTTAAATCAGTAACTTAAATACATAGCTATTATGAAATGGATGCAAGGTTTTAAAACAATTTAGCCGTACATTTCGCATTGTACTTTCTCTAAATGTGAATTAATTGTAGTCTGCAGAATAATTCACAAGAATACATTATAAACAGTGTGTTCTTTGTTAATTTATAGCTCTTATGCGCCGTGCCACTGTACACAAGCATCTAGGGAATTACCAGGCAGCTATAGAGGATTTGGCCAAAGTATTACATGTTGAACCAGAAAATGCCATAGCTAAGGTAAAGACAATAACTCTGTATTTGTAGAACAAAGATGTGTTTATAGAACAAGATGCATGTTGCTTGTGTTAAATGTGTTTGATGCAAGATAAAATTGATATACTACAATATAGCAGTGCACATATATCTACTCGCTTTTTTATTCAGGCAAACTTCACTGAATTTCTATCTGGCTCACAAAATGAATTTATATTGATGGCTGAGCTTCTACTTTTTAAAAATATATAGATATTTGCTATGAACCAGAAGATTCTAGCTTAAAACACTTGTTAAAATGTTAACATATAATACATATTTTAAATAACTATTTTTAGAGTATACCTTAATATGTTACTCTGTGACTATAGATGAGAGAGTAATTATAATAAAAATGTGTGACTGATTTATGTTCCCAGTCATATAGTTAGTTCTAGAGGAGACATTGCTGAATTATTTTGGTGATTTTTTTCCCCACACAAAAAACTAAAGCTTATCATCATACCGTTATTAATATTTACATTTTACTAGTAATTTATCTAAAAAATTGTAATTGAGTAATTCACACTTTACTGTTTTGCTTTCTCTATTTCACATAGAATGGCAATCTTCCTCTTCTCAGCCAAGATTTGATAAAGTTAATTTTGGTTAGATCTGATGTTCTTACAATTTCATAAATCCTTGTTCAATTTTATTCACTACTTTCACAAAATAAGTAGTTTCCCATGAATTTCCAGTTGTTATAATAGGATTTAATGTTCTGATCATCCTGCAAGGTTCTGAGCATCTCTGAAGGTGTTGAAGCACCTTCAAATCCCATTGACTTTCATGGGTGTGGAGTGCACCAGATTCCTTTGCAGCTTCACAGGATCAGGCCCTAAATCCATGCATAGTATGGAAGCATATAAAACGTACAAAATAAATTCATAACAGTCAACGCTCTCACCATCCTTGTTTTTAAAGTCCCGAAGAATAGATTGTCCTTGTCAATATGCACTTTAAAGTCAACAAATTAAGGATTTTGTTGTCTGAGGTAGGAAATTTGCTCAAGAACTGAAATTCTTTCCCTGCCAATACCCATGCAGCCTTCTCGTATGTACCAGCAGGCTGTTGGCTCGAGTGCCATGACTAACCATCAGTGCAAATTATCAAGATTCTGCTGTGCTTCAATCTCATTATTACTGTGGAGATTTGTGATAGTAATGTTTTCTTAGAATTAAATAGAAATGGGGCAAATGATTGAAAATGCAATTTTCTGGCAAACTTTTTTGGCAGATTTTATTTGTGTGTGTGTGGTAATTGTGACATCAAGTTGTCCTTTAGATATCAGGTAAATCACAAATTCCTCATCTCAGATAAAGCTATTACATCAGAAGTTAAACATGCAGCAAATATTAGAGAGTATAAGATATTGCATTCATTTATTTTTAAAACACACTTTCACTTGTTTTCCTTTAGGAGACTTAGTGTAGACAGAGAGAGAGAATGTAGTCAAAAGTATGAAATCAACAAAGGGGCATTCTCCTCCAACAAGCTCAGAATGTCAATGGTAGATTGAAGAAAATACATACTCAGGATAGGTCTACTCCAGGGGTGGGCAAGATATCTCTCGCTGGCTGGATTCGGCCCGTCAAGCCACCAGATCCGGCCTGCAGACACCCCTCCTGGGACCCTCAGGAACTCAGCAACTGCTGTTTTAAACGCAGGTCTGTTCAGTATGACTCTCTACTCCAGAGGGATCTCCCCGGCCCAATCCTCAGCTCCTGTTGGCCAGAAACAGCCAGCCAATGGGAGCTGAGAGATTGGCCTGGGGATGGGGGCGGCGCGAGCCTCTTCCCCCCCCCCCGGAGTTGAGAGCCACTTGGAGGAAGCAGGCTGCATTTTCAGTGCTCTGGAGCTATAGCAGGCAGGGAGCCTTGGGGGTGCTGCAGGCCAGGAGATGCTTAGGTAAGCACCTCCCAGCCACAGCCTGCCTCTGGCACTCCTGCCCCTCCTGCACCCCAGCTCCCTCCCCCAAAGTTACCTTCCAAACCCTCTGCACCTCCTGCCCCAGGTCACAACTCCTTCCCAGACCCTGCACACCCTCCTAAACCTCTCCTCTAGCCTAGAATCCTCTCCTGAATCCCCCACTCCCTCCCTGACCCTATACCCCCATCTCCTGACCCAGGTCACAACCCCCTTTCATCCAAACACCCTCTCAGACCATCTCCTGCACCCAACCTCCATCCTCGATCCTGCACCTCCTCCACAGAGAAGTGCAGCCCTTGAGCACTTTCCAAAATCTTGGAGTGGCTCCCCACCAAATATTGCCCACCCCAGACTACTCAAATGCAGCAGTTGGTTTGCAGACAAGTCTTGCTTTGGCAAGTTTTACAGTTTGGTTGATTAAGTTAAGTGGTTTGCCCAAGAAAATGCAATTACTGACTTAGTTGTAATAAAAGAACAAAGTTCTTGAATGCTAATAAATAGCTGTAACCTCTAAGATACGTGCCAAATTTGGCTTTTTAGGAGCTGTTTAAAACAGAAAATACCAGCTTTTGAATTCTTCTCGTATTTTTCATATTGTTATGATAATGAAGTAGGTGGGAGAATTGTAAGCTCTTGTAAAATCAGCATAACTTTTCATCAGTCAGCAATGCACTTCTACTAAACTCTCCAAGAAATTATCATTTCCTAAGGTTGCTCCTAGCTGTTAGTTTAACTATTTGAAAAGAAAACAAAAGTCTCTAGCAGACGCTGGGTACTCCATACTGTGGATTTTGATTATATTTATTTTTAGGCCTTTTCTTAAATTCCAGTGTAGTAATCCATTGTCTTTAGGCCTTAAATCTGTTAGTCTCTATCCTTGTAGACTATGCCAGTGGTTCAATTGTTACTGTTGCACTGTCTGCACACAGAGGTAGACAATTTATGTTTCAAAGAATTATTAATAAAAGGTACCTATACATTTGTTTAATATTTATATGCAGCAGGTATTGGTTATAGCATTGAAAAGGAAGCCAGAAACAATTTAGTTCTAATCCTAGTTCTGGAGCTGACTCACTATTTAGTCAAGAAGAAGTCTGTTTTCTTATTTTTAAGGTAATACTGAGTAATCACTTCATAGGCTTGTTGTAGGCATTATTTAGAGAATGGAAAATGCTTTGCAAAGGTGAAGCACTATCTAAATGCTAATTTTGGTAAGACTTCTAAAATAGCTATTATTCCTATACCACAGAAAAATCTGTCAGATATTGAACAGAAGCTGAACGATTTAGAGCCTGTTTCTGAGATTTACACCGAAGGAAAAAGAATACTTATTCAAGATATAGAGGAGTCAGATGATGATGGAAGAGGAGGAAATGAAGAACATGAAAACGGCAGTGGAGATAAAAGTAATATGATTGTTTATGTAATAGTTACCTGTGGTACCAGTCTTTGCAATTTGAAAGTTGTGAGCAATGTGAATGTCCTACTCTCACTATATCTTTAGCCCATTTTTTTTTCTAACTTTGAAGTGGCACCCAAGGCTGCAGGAGCAATTTTAATTTTTTTCCCATTCTTTTGAGGATAGTGATCCCATTTATTTCCAATATGGTTTTCCATTGCCCTAGAGTACTGAGTCCTTGATCATTGAAAAGGACACATCCGCCCAGTTAAATCTTATGTACATCTCCATCCTGTCTATTTTTAGGCCTCTATTCCATATCTGAATTCTACCTCTGCCCAATATGAGTCCTTTTTTAAAGATCCTTCTTGCAAGTATCTGTGAGAACTTGTTGCTTTTCTGTTGATTAAAATAATAGTCAAAGGTAAAAGGATTAAATGGTGATTTACCCTCATTTATTCATTTTGGTACCCAGTGCATTTATTTTTTTTCTCTCTTCCATTTCCGTACACTTGTTCATCTCATCCAGCTATTATATCTAGGGATTTAAAATCCTGTTTAAAATTAAAATTTTAGCCTGTTAACCAGCTAAACTACATGGTTAACAGGTCTGCCGTGGTATGCTTTGGGCACAGGGTGGCTGGAGCAGTTTCCCCTTCTTGCATGCTATAGTGGGCCCAGCTGGGCTGGAACAACCTCCCACCTGTGGCATGCCATGGGCAGGAGATACTCTGGTTGGGCTGGGTGCCAATAAACTGGTTACCCCAGTAAGCATGCTGGTAAGGAAATGCTTATTGGGTAACCGGTTAACCCGTTATCCCTTTACATCTCTAATTATATCATGTCTTTTTTAAATTGTAAACTGGCACAGGGACTGTAATTTTTATTATTTGTACCTTGCCTAGCACAGTGGGATCCAATCTGGCTGTGGCCTTTAAGCACTACTACCATATAAATGTTGTTAATAATAGGTTTTCCTTAGTGCAGTTCAGGAAGAAAAACTACAACTGTTTGCATAACTATGGCTAGTACACAGGCTGTCATTTGTGCAGGATCATATTTATCAAGGTGACCCAAAGGCTATAATTTTTCTTCAGAACTGATTTTGTGCTCTTCATCTTCAGAATATTGTTTTCTACATTCTGAAAATAACAATTGATATAAAAAAGACACAAGATGGTGTGGTAATATGTTTTCTTAAACCAACTTCATCAAATAATTAAGGAATTCATCTGCAAACATCTGGAAGATAATAAGGTGATAGGTAACAGCCAGCATGGATTTGTAAAGAACAAATCATGTCAGACTTATCTGATAGCTTTCTTTGGTAGTTTAACAAATCTTGTGGATAAGGGGGAAGTAGTGGACATGGTATACCTTGACTTTAGTAAAGCAATTGATATGGTCTCGCATGATCTTCTTATCAATAAACCAGGGAAATACAACCTATGTGGGGCTACTGTAAGATGGGTGAATAACTGGTTGGAAAACAATTCTTAGAGAGTAGTTATTAATGGCTCAGAGTCATGCTGGAAGGGCATAACAAATGGGATACCACAGGGGTCAATTTTGGGACCGGTTCTGTTGAATATCTTCATCAGCGATTTAGAGATAGAGAGTATGCTTATTAAGTTTGCAGATGATACCAAGCTGGGAGGGGTTGCAAGTGCTTTGGAGGATAGGGTCATAATTCAAAATGACCTGGACAAACTGGCAAAATAGTCTGAAGTAAATAGGATGAAGTTTAATAAGGACAGCTGCAAAGTACTCCACTTAGGAAGGAACAATCAGTTTCACACTACAAAATAGGAAGTTACTGTATAGGAAGGAGTACTGCAGAAAGAGATCTGGGGGGAGGAGGGAGGTGGACCAGAAGCTAAATATGAGTCAACAGTGTGACACTGATGCAAAAAAAACCCCAAAAAACAAAACATGATTCTGGGATGCATTAACAAGAGTGTTGTGAGGAAGATACGAGAAGTAATTCTTCTGTACTCTGCGCTGATTGGGCCTCAGTTAGAGTACTGTGTCCAGTTCTGGGCACCACATTTCAAGAAAGATGTGGAGAAACTGGAGAGTTTCCAGAGAAGAGCAACAAAAATTATTAAAGGTCTAGAAAACATGACCTGTGAGGGAATACTGAAAGAATTGGGTTTGTTTAGTTTGGAAAAGAGAAGAGGGGACATGATAGCAGTCTTCGAGTACCTAAAATAGTGTTACAAGAAGAGAAAAATTGTTCTCCTTGATCTCTAATGATAGAACGAAAAGCAATAGGCTTAAATTGAAGCAGGGGAGTTTTAGGTTGGACATTAGGAAAAACTTTCTGCCTGTCAGGGTGGTTAAACACTGGAATAAATTACTTAGGGAGATTGTGGAATCTTCATCATTGGAGATATTTAAGAGCAGATTGGATAGACATCTATCTATTAGGGATGATATAGATGGTGTTTGGTGCTGCTGTGTGGGTAGGGGACCTCAGGAGGTCATCATTCCAGTCCCTTCCTGTTCTAGTATTCTGTGATTCTGTTGGTGAGAGAGATAAGCACATCAACAGAAGTTGTCAAATGAAAGATATTACTTCACCTGCCTTGTCTCTCTAATATCTTGGGGTATGTCTAGACTACATCCCTGTCTCCAGAGGGATGTAAATTAGACATACCGACATTGCATATGAAACGGGGATTTAAATCTCCCTCGCTTCATTTGAATAAATATGGCCGCCGCATTTTGCCGAGTCAGCAGTTTGTCGGCACAAAGCGGCTGTCAAGACAGGGATCAGGCGACAAAGAAAGGCTTTGTCGGCCAATCCTGTAAACCTCATTTTACAAGGCATAAGGGATTGGCCGACAAAGGCTTTCTTTGTCACCCAATCCCTGTCTTGACGGCTGCTTTTTGCTGACAAACTGCTGACTCGGCAAAATGCAGCAGCCATTTTTATTCAAGCGAAGCGCGGGAGATTTAAATCCCCGCTTTGTTTGTAATGTCGGTATGTCTAATTTACATCCCTCTGGTGACAGAGGGATGTAGTCTAGACATACCCTTGGAGCCAACATGGTTAAACAGCATTGTGTACCATTGGTATAAAGTATTTTCTATTCTAGCTTGTTTATTATTCCTTCCTTTGCTTTGCATGTGGCACCCTGGGTATTCACCAAATTCTTGAAAGTGGGTATGAGTCACTTTCCTCTGAGGCTGAACAAGGAACTTTATTTGAATAAAGAAAAAAGAAATTACCCCAAAACTGCTCTGTCTCTCTGCTTTACTGTAGAACTTCTGCATAGAATCTCCCTCGGTTCCCTACTGTATGGCTTCCTTCATCAGATTTAAGAATTGGTATTTTCCTCTAATCTTAAGTATCCCAAACCTAGAGGATTCTATGTACTCATGGTAAATAAAATGATCTTGTCTGTATCTCAAGGACTCCTAGTCATGTCTGATGTGATTTAGGTAATTTTAAATAAGTTAAATCAGGAATAAATTAGGCATTCTAGATTATGTATTTTCATATAATCTTTTAAAATTTTGACTAGTTTGAACACTCTGGAATCAATACTTAAAGATATCAGGGCATTAAAAATTCTTGTGGGATCATTGGGTTCCTCTGCATGTCAGTTAAGATAAAAGGAAAACCCAGAATCTATGCTGAGGATACCAATTTAAAAAAAAAAGTTGTCTTATTGATATTTTCAGGGCTCACATTTTCTGTTAAAATGCCATAACATCCAGGGAACCACCTCTTTCTCCCCAACCCTCTACCTCGATGACAATGCCAAACTCCCCAGTCCAGACTGAGATGGAGGACTCGTTGTCGGAGGGCGAAGAGAGGTACCCTGTCCATAATTCGTCATCCTCACCAGATGAGGTGGTAATATCCACCACCCCACCAACGGATGACTCAAAGAAGTTTCAAGAGCTTTTTAAGAGCGTAGCTTTGGCACAAGAGCGAGACCTGCAAGAAGTTCAAGAAAAGCAGTATCATCTCTTGCGAACCCTGCAGCCTCCTACCTCCTCCAGAATTGCCTTCCCCATGGATGAGGCGATTAAGGACCCAGCAGACAATATCTGGCAGACCCCAGCATCCATCACTTTAACCAATAAGAGAGCGGATTAGAAATACTTCGTCACACCAAAGGGAATGGATTTTCTTTTTACCCACCCTCCATCGTCGATTCAATTAGACACAGAGCCAGGCAGCCAAATATGAGATCATCAATGCCACACGACAAAGACCACAAAAAAATGGACATTATGGGCCACAAAGTATATTCCTCAGCCACTCTGCTCCTCAGGGCAGCAAATTATCTCAACATGTTAGCAGATTATGACTATTTCAATTAATCCAGACTACAACAATTTACACAATACTTACCCAAACATAAGAAGCCTATCTTCCTAAACATTATGCAGGAGGGCCATACAATTTCTCACATGGCACTACAGTCCATGATGAATGTGACAGATACAGCTGCACGTCACTGCCACAGCAATTGTGATGTGGAAAATATCTTGGCTCCAAGCGTCAGGGGTGCCTAGGGATTTGCAGCAGAAAGTTGAAGACCTACTCTTCAATAAGACCAACCTCTTTGCTGCAAAAACCGACAAAGGTCTTCACTCGATGAAGGACTCCTGCACCACCCTCTGGACCCTGGGGATGTATATGCCCCCATTTAAGAGAGCCAGATACAACAATTACCAAAGACCCAGGGAGCCATGCAGACAGCAACCAAGATATGACTTCCAACAAAAGCAAAGATCCCAACGATGTAGGCCTCAACGTCAGCAGCAACACCAAACAGTGCCAGCCCAACCCTCCACATCCACATAGCAAATTTGAAGGTTCGTTTGGGAGCCAGAAAGAAACTCTCCTTACGCCATCAACCAACCATCTGCAATTCAATTACCGCCTCCGCCCCTTCTTTCAACAGTAGGCTCAAATCATATTGGACAAATAGGTCCTAGAGCTCATCCACTATGGCTACTCCATCCCTTTCATTTCTCTTCCTCCCTACCTATCTGTCACGTTACTGGATTTAAAGGGGAACAGCCAGATCGCTGCTGCACCCATGGGAGGGGGTGTTTGCCCCAAAGTGTATACAAAGGGGGCCATGTAAGGTGTCACATGAAAGCGTCTGTTCTGCTGATTCTGTGTGTGCTATTCATGTAACGGTATAATATCTGTATGGATGCTGGAAAATTCTCTGTCTGTGGCTGAGTAAAGGGGCAAGGAAAGCTCAGCCTATGGCTATGCTAATTAGCAAGGAGACAGTGAATCTCTAGGTGCCAATACACATCTCAGGAATGTGACTGATACCTAAGGGCTACCAGCATGGAACACAGGGATAGGCCATTGACCAGGTGACCTGCTGCAGTCAAGAAGATGCCAGGAGAGGTATATAAGTGCCATGTGGCACCCTCCATCTTGTCTTCAGTTTTGCTCCTGATCCCAGATGCAGCCTTGCAGAGAACAACGAGCTGGAAAGAACCGTGGACCCATCCTGACACAGGATGTACACCAGAGACTTTTAAGATAGCAGTTTATAACATCTCTGCGAAGAGCCTGCATCGAGAACTGGGTGATTCGATGCATGTAATGTATTATCCTTTAACAACCTTACTCTCATGCTTTTCTTTCTTTTAGTAATAAACCTTTAGATTTTAGATTCTAAAGGATTGGCTCAGCGTGGTCTTGTGGGTAAGATCCAGAGTGTAAATTGACCTGGGAACTGTGGCTGCTTTCTTGGGACCGAAAGAACCCGTTTGGGGTAGGTGAGATTGGGTTCTATAACCTTTCACCTGTGTGCAGGACTGGGACTGATAGGGGCATAGGAAGAGCTGGAGTGTCTGAGGGGTTTTGCTCATGAGGCTTCTGGCTGGCCAGGTAGGCAGCTGAAGTGCTCTGTGTGACTGGTTTGTGGCCTATTTGGGAAGGGCCTCCAGTCAGGGGTTGTAAGGAGCCCCGAGTTTGAGCAATTCGCTCTGAGCGGATGCCCTCAGCTGTGCCCAGACCCGGCCCAGTCCGTCAGAGTGGCGTAGTCGGCAGGATCCACAGATCTTTGTCAATTGAGCTTTGGATCAGGACCCCACTCTGTCTAAATTTGATTTTTGGTGGTGAGAGTTTGGTTGATTAAAGAGCTGCTGCACTGAGTCAGCAACAGTAGGACAGTCTAGACAGAGAGACTCTGAAGGTGTGCTCGGAGAGAGGCTTTGACTTTAGGAAGAAAGCTACTAAGCAACAGCTGACATCTTTGCTAATGCGGAATGACCAGCAGGCAAGACAGCAGCTCCCACCCGATGCCACGGATGCTGTTGCAGAAAAGATTAGAAAGCATCAGGCATTGAAGAGAGTGGAGCTGGAACATGAGAGGGCCCTGGCCGAGATACATCGAGGGGAGATGGAGGCGTCAGCAGAAAAGGAGAGAGTGGCCCATGCACGGCGAATGGAAGAGCTGGTGGCGGAGGAGAGTTCCAAGTGACTCCAACTCCGAATACTGGAAGAGCAACTAAAGATACTGCAACCAGAGAGCCTACCCCCACTTGCCAACAAGAGTTGGGAAAGGATCTGTCCGATCTACAAAGATAATGAGGATATTGAGGAGTTTTGGTCACCTTTGAACGTATGTGCAGTGTGAACCGGATCCCAGATGACCAGCGCATGCCTGTCCTGATGACCAGACTGACTAGCAAGGCCAGGGAGGTATTTAATGAACTGGTGGAGGAAGAAGCTTTAGGCTATGGGCGGTTTAAATATTATGCACTGAGACGGTTCAGGGTTACCCTTGAATCCCACCGGGTTAAGTTTAGGGGCTTTAAAATGTCTAGTGATTGTACATATGTGGAGTGCGCTCACAAGCTGATGAGCTTTGTTAAAAAGTGGGCTATGGAGGCAAACACCAGTGGGAGTTATGAGAAACTGCTGGATTTGATCACCTCGGAGCAGTTTCTGAATATTGTGCCTGACCAGGTCAGGGCAGCTGTGTGTGATTGGGAGCCTGAGTCGGTCCTACAGGCTGTAGAGTTTGCAGATGCTCATACCCAAAACAGGGCATGGGAAGGGCACAGACCCCTGGGGAAGAATCAGCACCTTTCCCCACAGTTTAGACAGAGGGAGGGTGTGAGGGGGCCGACTCACCACCGCAGCGTCACCAGCCGGCTGTCCTGGGAATTAGCTCTTTCACGCCTTTGCTGGGTGCCTTCCTCCAGGTGGTGTCTCCCCTCTTTCTCCCGGTCACGGCGTCCTTTTCAGGACACTGCCCTCTGGCGGTGCCCGCACCAGTCTCTGGGCCCCCTTCCGGGGGTAGTTGTTACTCCACGGGCTGTGTTTCAGGCCCGGCAGCCGGGGAGCTTACTTGGCGCGAGCCCTCCTCGCCCTGCCATGCTTCTCCAGTGCTGCTTTCACTCCAGGGAGCCTCCTGCTCCCCTAGCAGCTAGGCCCTCCCTGCTCTCCTCTCAGAGCAGCAGCCCATCTTCCTCCTCCCTCCAGGCCTTTTATAGGCCCCAGCTGGGCCCTAATTAATGAGGCCTGCCTCAGCTGGGGCGTTACTCCCAACCCTTGCTCTGGGCTGGGATTTGCCCTTAAAGGGCCAGTGCAGGGCAAGCACCCTGTCACAGAAGGGTTCAGGAGCAGAGCCAGCCCTGAATCTAGCAAGGGAACTCAGAGCAGGCCCGAGAGCAGGAGTGCTCACCCCAAAGATAAGCAGGCCAAATGCTACCACTGTGGCAGATCTGGCCATATAAGTCCTGACTGTCCAGACCTAAAGAGCAGCCCGAGGCCAGCAAATCCTGGCCGATACGTAAGCACCAACTCTGTCATGGTGTGCCCACAAGCAGGTCACACAGACCCCAGCGAGGCCTCTGATGCCACCATGAGTCCAGGTGTGAGCTCTGCAGTGGTTAATGTTAACCCAGTAACCTATGATGGTGTGGGGGAAGGCAGTGAGCTCACCCGGTATGTCAGGACTGAGGCGTGGGAGGGCAGCGAAAAGTTTATGGGGGAGGTGAAGGTCAATGGGAGTTGAATGTAGGGGCTGGTGAGACACTGGCTCTGATATCACAATAGTTAAGGGGCACCTGATGAAACTGAGACATGTTGCCCGGGGAATGTGTGACGATAATGGCTTTGTCTGAGTACTCGGTGAGCCTGCCCGTGGCTAAAGTCCATCTCGAGTGGGGAAGCTTTAGGGGGCAGGTCTTGGGGGCTGTCCAGGACTTGATTCTGGCTGATGTCTTGGTGGGGAATGACATAATGGATGTGCCGAGCCGGGTTAATGTGGTAACCAGATCATGGACGGAATATGGGGGTGAGGCAGACACCCCAGCGGGTAGCAGCCGGGGGGGAGGGTGAACCGTCCCAGAGTGTGTCCCTGGCGGGGGATGGAGAGGGGTTGTCTGAGGGATCGGACATAGCTCTGGATCTGAGTGACACACAGCAGGAGTTTATTAAGGCACAGCAGAGTGATGCATCCCTGGAGAGAGCCAGGGATGATGCATGGAATCAGGCCCCTGCTAATGAGGAAAGAGGCAAGTTTCTCATACAAGATGGGCTGTTATACAGGGAGCCCCCCCAGGGGAAGTAGGGTTCCCAGGCAGCGACTCGCAGGCAGCTGGTGGTTCCTGAAGCATATCAGGTCAGTGAGGGAATATTGCCGAAGCTGTGAGTTGTGCCAGAAGCGTAAGGGATCCAGGGGGCACAGCAAGGCGCTCCTGCAGCCTCTACCTATCATTCAATCACCAAAAGATTCCTCACTGGTCTACAAAACATCTTTCCATCCGTTCGCCCACCAGTTCCTATTTGGGACCTAAACCACATACTCAAGAGCCTGATAAAGCCGCCTTTCGAGCCCTTGGCAACCTGCCCTTGGTGATACCTATCTATGAAGGTCTCCTTTTTAGTTGCAATAACCTCCAGTAGGAGAGTGGGGGAACTTGCTGCCTAATGGTGGATTTCTCCCCCCCCCTACAATTTTCACCAAGGACAGGGTGACACTTCGACCTCACCCCAAATTTCTCCTGAAAGTTCCCTCTCCCTTCCACATCAATGAACTGATACACTTACCTGCGTTTTCCCCCAAAGTGCACGCTGATCCATCACATGCAACATGGCACACTCTCGACGTCCGCAGAGCGCTCACGTTCTACATTGATCGTACGAGAGCCCAGCGAATATCTCCTAGACTCTTCCTGTCCTTTGCGGAACAATCCAAAGGGTAGGCTTTCTCTTCTCAAAGGATCTCCAAGTGGATCTCTTCATGCGTCTATACATGCTACACCATCCACAACAAAGAACCACCGGGCACCATCACGGCCATTCCACCAGAGCTGTATCCTCTATAACCGCTTTTCTCAGAAATGTACCTCTACAGAACATTTGCAATGCATCCACTTGGTCATCAGACCACACATTTGCACAACATTACGCTCTCACATCCTCCATAGCATCATCCAAGGCTGTCAGACACGCAGTATTATCCTCCTTGATGACAACAGGGCTCCAAACCCACCTTCATGAGCTGACTACTGCTTTATAGTCACCCAGGGTACGTCTAGACTACGTTTTTCTTTCGAAAGAAGATATGCAAATTCAGTGGTAATTTGCATATCTTCTGATCGCTTTTTCGAAAGTGTTTTTTTCTTTTCAAAAAAGCAAGCAGTTTAGACATGGTTCTTTAAAAAAAACCTTTTTTCGAAGAACCTGTAAACCTCAATTTTTGAGGAAGAAGGTTCTTTCGAAAAAAGGTTTTTTTTCCCCGAAAGAACTGCTTGCTTTTTTGAAAAAACTTTTGAAAACGCAATCAGAAGAAGATATGTAAATTACTGCTGAATTTGCATATATTCTTTTGAAAGAAAAATGTAGTCTAGCCGTACCCCCAGAGTAGAGCACCCACGGGGACACTACTCGAAGAAGAAGAAAGAGTTACTCACCTTGTGCAATAATGGTGTTCTTCGAGATGTGTGTCCTCATGGGTGCTCACTACCCTTCCTTCTTCCCCTGCTTTGGAGCCCCATGCTCTACTAGCATGGGTAGAGAAGGAGTGGAGGGAGCCGCGTTGTGCGTGCACCTAACGGACACCAGCGGCATGAGGGGGGTGCCACGGCACGTGCGTGGCGCAGTGGACACTGCTAGAAAAATCTCCAATTGCCAGCACGAGGATGCACCAGCAGCCAGAGTGGAGCACCCATGTGGGGACAAACCTCGAAGAACCACTGTTACTGCACAAGGTGAGTAACTCTTTCTTCTTTTGTTCTTTACCATGGAAATATTTGTAATAAAAATAAATGTGAGCATTGTACACTTTGTATTCTCTGTTGTATTTGAAATCAATATTTGAAAACATCCAAAATATTTAAATAAATGGTATATGTTATTAACAGTGCAATTAATTGTGATTAAGATTATTACTTGAGAGCCCTAATATTTTCTCATTAATTATTAGTAAAACAATTTAATTTGGTGCTGATGTATTAATTCAAATATAACAAGGCACTGTGATTTTCTGAAGGAAAAACTGAATCTATATTTTCATATAAAGTAACAGTTTTTATTTAGCATTTAAACGGTTAAATTCAAGGTGAATTCTTTACCATTCCATTATTTAAGAAAAGGGGGCTGTAGGTTCATCAGCAAGGAGAAAACAGATTTGACAGTGTTACATTCTTATTACACATTACAAACTGTTTATAACTAGACGTTAATCTGTGTTTGAAGAGTGTTTTCTGTGGAAATTAATTTTTATAAACGAAGACTCTTGAACTATTTTATGCTGTGGACTTTGGTAGTACACCCCTCCTTTGGTTTTACAATAGTTTCATCTGATGATGCAAACTCTAACTTAGCTTATTAACTTCCTTGTAGAAACTGGTGTATTACTGGAAGACAAGATTGCAAGGGAAAGTGAAATGGGGAATCTACAAAAAAAGTTTTCTGTCAAAGGAGATGGTTGTAAGGCAAGTACTCAGAAGCAGGCTGAGAGTAGAGTAAGAAAAGATATATCTGAAAAAAAGGCAATTGAACATTTACCGGACTGTGAAGGTGAAGTTAATGGTTATCTAAACAACGGTAAAAAAAAGAATGAAAGCAATGATGTTAAGGAGACCTCCAGTTCATGTTGTACAGAATCTTCATCAGCTGGGAAAAGCAGTTTTAATTTGCTTCCACCTACTGCGGCAAAACTGAAAAGTGACGGAAATGAGTTATTTAAGAATGGACAGTTTGGAGAAGCTGTGGCCAAGTACTCAGAGGCAATTGAAAATGTCATTAATTTAGGTGAGTTGTGATACTTTATGAAAAGAGTAGACTTGCTGTTACTATTTAACAGAACCACAATTTAACCATTTGTAGCCTAGCCACAGATTATTGACAGAAACAGACAGCCTGTAAATTCCTCAGTGATGAATAATAAAGTCAGTTTACAAAATGACTCATAAGGTACAATAGAGGGAAATGAATAGAAAGATTGATAATTCTTCATGACAGGGATGTTTGCATATGTTTACATATTAGAATAATTATGTGTATTGTAGGTGATATACCAAATAAATAAAAGTTCCTTGAAGCTTTGCATCCTCAGCAAACGGCAGTAGTGCAGTGTAACTCAGAACATACAGTAGCCTTTAAATTATAATTCAATGATATTTAAATAATGAATTTTCATTGTACTTGCATATATTTTTAGGAGTGAAAAGTCAAGATGATCTAAGTATCTTGTATTCAAATAGAGCAGCATGTTTCCTTAAGGAAGGCAACTGCAGTGACTGCATTCAAGATTGTAACAGGTAAACCACACACTTTCTTTGTAGGGAAAGAACATTCCTACTGATTGTTAAACATTTTTAATTGGTTTCTCATTATTAAAATACCATTTTAATTAAGTCATTCTAAGGATGGGCTAGTTTCTTGTCATATTGACATGAATTTTTATCTGTTAAAATATGTTGTGAATCACTTACTCCTAAAGGAGAGATAATTAGACTGTTGTATAAGCTGATGTGTAGAAATAATTAAATCTTTCCAGATGTACATAGAAATGTAGGGAAGGCTCAAATTTACAAAATGTTAATGTTACATGAAAACAGGCTCTTTACTGAATAGTTCATCAGTGCTCCATAGTTATTTATACATAGTCTGTTTTCCTGTTAGGACTGATAACTTTGTTTGAAATAATTTTTAAGATTGTATACTGTAGAAATTGTTTTGCATATACATTCAGTATATTCGCAATCTGTTACACAACTCCTTTCAGAAACTGAGCTAGAATTCTGCTGTCTGCTTATGGTGCATAATTGTAGGGCACCATTGGCTAAAGGTAAGGTAGTCTAAATCCCCTCCCCCCCAAACCTCGCCCCCATATTTCTTTAAGTATTACCGTTTTCCCTAAAATAAGTAGTGATTAATGAGAGTAAGGCTTCAGGGGTTGAACAGGATACCATATAGTCAGAGTTCTCATCAGCCAAACAAATTTCCTCTTTTGTAATGCTATGCTGTAATGTTCTGGAGTGCAGTCCAAACCTGTAGAAAGTATGGCATTGCCTTACCAGGCAGGCTTGGGGGCCGTAAGCATTGGACCAGTCCTGTCCAATATATAGACACGAGTGCATATTTGTTGCTGACCCAGGCAGAGAGTCATAGTAACCACGTATTGTGAGGCACTTGGGGTTACAGAAAGAGATGGCATAATTCTTCACTGCTCCGGATTGTACCCCAGAATGTGACACATGCACAAATAGAGTATAAAATATTAACTGGATATAATGTAGATTTAGCTTTGAATTTGTATTAATTAAGCTGCTAGCATATTGTATATAGTTTACCATCTGCTTTAGGAGTTTTCTTAGAATGAGCAGGTTTTTTCATATACTTTATAATACTCTATGTAATTTAAAGGCTTTGTTGTAATTAATAAAGATATAAGAGAGCTGAAAACCACATATGTTTGCTGACCAAATAAAATTACAGAATTATAGCAATAAATTGCTTCTTTTGTTTCTTGGAGTATAACTCTACCATTGAAAACAGTACTATGAACCTGTCTTTTGTATTCTTTCTAAGTGGAAACCTATATCATAATTTTCATCATCATGTGTACAATATTAATTTATGGTACCTCCCATAATATGCCATGTGCTTTTTGTATAAACAGAGAGGTATGGTTCTTGCCACAAAGAACAGTGACAAAAAACTAGAGGCAGAAGTTGGAAAGAATGGGAAATAGAAACAATATTAAAAAATTAAAAATCAACTAGATTTGCTGTAGTAAGTCTAACAGAAAAGGGTAAGGTTTAATAATGATTTATGATTGACTTCAGCAAGGCCATGGATGGCATAGTGCTTGTATTTTTGATGTCAAAAAAATTACACATTTGCCTTCTAATATTTGTTTCTTAAGAGTCTTCAAGAATTCTCTTAGCTCCTCTACCCCATAAGGGCTCTGGCTTGGAGTAACTTACCCTTTATCTGTGGAAGGCAGCATGTAGCTTCCTTATACAGTATTACCTTCCATTTCTTCATATTACTGCTGCTGCATACCCAGTCACCTGGTTGATATTACCCTCCAGGTATACCCTGGAAATGGATGCTGGCTGGCTTCACCTATCAGATGCTGGTAGTCCCTAAGAAATGCATCCCTTTAATCTGACTGTATCCATACCTTTTAGATTAAACCAAATTTTTAGGTGTTAGGAAACTGAAAATTGTGCAGTTAGTGTTCAGTAACTAGTGATTGTTCAGTTATTAGTGTGCTCAAGGTTAAAAGAAAGTTTAGAGCAGTAGTTGAGCCTGGTATGTACTATGCAATGATGCACAATTGCAATTGTAAACTGTATTTAGCAGTAGAAGAGCTCTTGGAAGCATTTAAATATAACTGTCTTCATTATTTAGATATATGTTAGGATTTGTAGTCCTGTATATATTTGCTTGGAATCCTCTAAATTGTAATATTCCTATTGTCCCATTAATAAAAGACACTTTTTAAATAGTCATGTCTTTGTGGACATTTTGTACTTTTGTTAGCCCATCATGCAACTGGAACAGTCCATTTTGTTTATTTCTAAATATTTTCTTCATGTTTTACAACTATAGAGGAAATGAAAGCTGTTAGAGGAACAAGCAGACTTAACAAGCATAAAGTTGAGATCCACACAAATCTAGGCACCATTTTAGAATAATTATCCCATTAAGATTAAGCAGAATAATGATGTAAGATGCTACTAAGCATTATGGGTCTTAACCTACTTCCTTCACAGTAAATATATTTATCAGGCTTAATTAACAAATTTTAATTTAATATCTGGTAATAAAATATACTAGCGCAAACACATTTTGGAGTTTTATTTAGTTGCTAATAAATCACTTTAGATCTGCTCTCATATTTTGTCAAGATAACCCCCATATGAAATAATGGACATACTACGTATAGTTCTTTATGTCATTGGATAGCTTCATTAGGTTTACATGACAATTCTGTTTTCAGGCTTGCACTGCTTGTAATCTTTTTTTTTTTCTTTTGTATTTCTCAAGAGCTTTAGAACTTCATCCATTTTCCCTTAAACCTCTTCTGCGACGAGCAATGGCATACGAGTCCATGGAGCGATATCGGCAGGCGTATGTTGATTATAAAACAGTACTACAGATAGACAGTGGGATCCAAGCAGCAAATGACAGCGTTAATAGGTAAAATTAATTGTGACTTTTGTATTCTTAAGAGATACTGAATTAGAGAAATAGGATTTTATATTTTATTTTGTTCTCTTTTATCTATTCCTCTCCTCTGTGTGCCTCAGGGTTAGAAGTATCATACATAGAAGCACCAATTGTTTGTTTTTAATTGTGTTTACAGTACAGGTTGAACCTCTTTAGTCCATAACTCTCTGGTCCAGCAATATCTATGGTTCGGCATGATTTTAGATGTCCACTTACCATGGGTGTGGCCAAGTTTCCCGTGGTCCCATAATGTTTGTTTACTGCCCATTAGTCCTGGCTCTCGTTGGTCTGTGCTGTTATTTAGCTTTAATTTACCCCTACATGTCTTCTAAGAGCCCAGTAAGCAGGGGAAGTGTTGGTAATGCTGCGAGACAATGTAGTAGTTTGGCTCCTGTAGTTCGGCAAATTCTCTGGTTCGGCATCAGTCAGGTCCCGAGAGTGCCAGACTAGAGAGGTTCAACCTCTAACGTCATTTCCCATTTCTTGTCTTCACTCTACAAATAAACCATGAATGTAACTTGACTTTTCTTTTGCTTTGTATATATCATCTTTTTTCTTTCTTCTACTGTTCTGTCATTTGTCCTTTGTCCATGCTATATAGTTCCTCCTTTCTTATTCTATGCTTTCTCATTTCTTTTGAATTTCTTCTGTGTTCTGGTCAGTGTGAAGACAGCAGCAAAATGAAACTTGTAAGACTCCTGATCCTTGAAGTTCCAGACAAATGTTTTACATCTTCGTAGCATGCACAGAGATCCACATTCTGTGACGTTTCACTTTGCTACCACTTGTCAACAGTAGCTTATTAGTGGCTTGTTAATCATCCTAGCCATATCTCGGATGGCTGATTTGTCCTTTTTTTTTCAAGTTTGTACCACTTCCCTGGGATTATATTAAAATGTTGATCTTAATGCCTGTAAGCAAAATTTAATGCTTTTTTGTTTTGTGATGGCTATCTTATCCTTTTCCGTGTGATTTAAATTTTTTAACCTAAGGCAGAAATCTCCTGCAAGTTCTGCATGGCAGATATCAATTCCCAATATTCTCCTTTCTCTTCTGGACTCAATGAGAGATGCATGTATCTGGAGAGAGCAAAATGTTAAAAAACTGAGATCTTCCATGTGTCTCTCTGAGAATTTTTGCCCTTAATAATTGGGTCTAAATAACTCTCTTGTACTAGATGACAAAATACTATCTTTGCTGGAGTGGAATGATAATTTCATATGATGTTCTGGACAGAAAGGTGTCTAAGCTAGTGGTCTGCCAATCTCTCTTGTTCCAATGTCTGCATTGGTCATCCATTTAACACTGCAGCATACAAGAGAGATGCTCAACCTTTTGCCATACAATTTAAGTGTCCCTTATATTCAAGACCAAATTCATAAATGCTAAAATGTGTAGTGTTTTATATGCAGCTGTTAGCAGTAAAAATGAAATGGAACTCTGAGGAGCTATATGTCAGTGTTTGTGTAACAATATTTTTCTGAGCTATGAAATTTGTACCTCATACATCTCATGAGTGTAGTATCACCTTTTTGAAAAAAATGTTTTCGTTATTGATTTTAACATACTGGACAAACTTAATATATGAGTTACTGAGAGGAGGTAACATGGAACTGCAGTGTTTTTAAAATTGTATTTGTGTGGTTCTTTATGTTTGCAGAGCTTTATTGTTTTTGGGTAGGGTTCAGTTTGCTCCCTTAATTTTTGTGTTTACCAGGTGAAATAAAACTTAACATCTACCCTTCTTCTGTTATTTATATTCTGATATCATCCAGAGGTCCTGCTGAGGAATGGGGCCCTGATGTGTTGGGGCTGTACAAATGTAGGAGTAGCTATAGTCACTATCTACACGGTGTATAGTCTAAGAAATATAATTTTTCTAACCTTTTTCTTAGTTTCAAAATCCCATCTTTCTTGCTGTCAACTGCAGGTTATTAATTTCTGTGATTATATTTATGACAAAAGTGTATAGGATTGGGCTTCATACTTCAAATATTGTCATACTTACATTTCCTTTAACTTTATAGTAAGTAATGGTATGAATCACAGAACGGTATTTGCTTTTTTTCTACTTTAAATATTGTGTATGACTGCAGAGAAGCCATTATGCATTGAGCAGAGGCCCCTCATACATTCAACTTTCAATATAGAATGTATTTTATAAGGGAGGGACGGGCATTGACGTTGTTCCTTATGCTTTTTGCTAAGTTCATGATAGCTTTAACTTCTACCTGTTAGTGTATGTGCCCCAGAAGGGATCTTAGGCTGTGTCTAGACTACAGGGCTTTTTTGAAAAAAGTGGCCTTTTTTCGAAAAAACTTCACCTGCATCTAGACTGCCACCATGTTCTTTTGAAATTAAATTGAAAGAATGCGGCGGTTTTTTCGACAGCGGTAAACCTCATTTTACGAGGAAGAACGCCTTTTTTTGAAAGAGCTCTTTCGAAAAAAGGCATTCTTGACCACAAAGAGGGCTTTTTAAAAGAGAGCATCCAGATTGCCTGGGTGCTCTCTTTCAAAAAAGCGGCTTGCTTTTTCGAAAAAGTTGTGGCTGTCTAGACGATCTCTTTCGAAAGAAGCATGTAGTGTAGACGTACCCTAAGTGTAACATTTTCTGTAAAGAATGTTATCTTTAACTGCAGAGTAAACTTGATAGTACATCCATGTCTACATCTGCTACAAGATGAGTTCTTGGTGTGGTGAAATCATGGATGTCATACTATTTGTGTGCTTGGTTTTATCTCTGGATCTCTTTATCTTTTATTTATAAACGGGCATTGTAGAAATTTCCCCTGATTGACATTCTTGTAACTTGCTTAGTATTTAAGCTGCTTATTTTTCTTCTTTAATATTTTTCCTTTTTTTCTCTCTAGGCCTTCCTTATGCTTTTAGCTTTACTACTCATTACTCTTTGCTCCTTGACAACCTGTCATCTAATTTCAGCTGCTTCTTCCTTCTCCTCCTTTTCTGGTAATTCATTTTTGGCTTTCAGATTCTTTGTTTTTAAAACATAGTCCTCTTGGGCTTTAAATACAATATATTTATTTTGAAATTTTTATCATTTCTAAATTCAGTTTAAATAGCTGACCAGATAAAGAAAACACTCAGTTTCAGTGAAGAAAGGAAACAGTTTTTAAAGAAAAAGTTTAAGTGAAACACAAAGGGAAAAAAAAGTGGCATTTCTACCTTCTTTGTCGAGTAGTGTCCCCGAGGGTGCTCCACTCGAGGTGCTGGGCTCGTCCCGGCGCCGCAAACTGGAGGATTTTTGCTAGCAGTAGCCCCACCGGACGGCGCATGCGCAACTGTTGCCTCGCGCCTCTCAGCTAAGTGCGGTCTGGTATTGTCAATTTCCTTCTAACCGTCCGTGGCTGCAGACGAAGATAGGACACGCTCCCCATCCGATCTGAGGAGAAAGGGAGTTTTAGTGTTTAGTACTTAGTTTGTTGGTTCAGCGTTCCTGTTAGTAGTTGTAGCGATTTTATCGTGGTTTAAAAAAAAAAAAACCAACTGTTTCAGTTCCAGTTCTCTGGTGTTGAAAATCAAGACTTTATTACAACATCATCATGCCAGGATCTTCTGGCTTTAAGAAATGCTCCCAGGGCTGAGAGGCAATGCCTGCATCGGATGGGCATTCCCGATGTATCAGGTGCCTGGGAGACGGACATATTCCACTTAAGTGCGTGCTCTGAATGAAACTGACAGCCAGGGCAAGGCGCGATAGGGAGATGAGGCTACAGATGCTTCTCTTCAACAAAGCCCTCCAAGCGCCCAAAGAAATTGAATTGCCCTTGAGCTCCCCAGGCAGGCATGAAACTCGCCCGGCTACTGAGCAGCCTCAGTGCGGAAGGTCAAGTCCCCCTCCAAGAGTGAGTGTGGGGGATAGACCCAGTACCTCTGGCATACGACCGAGGCACCCGACCGAGATAACGAGCAAGGGCCGTAGTTCATCGGCCCCGAGCTCTACCATGCCAAAATGCCCAGTACCAGCCTCTGCTAAAGGGCTGCGGGCTGACTCGGCACTGGCAACGGCTTTAACGGCCGTTCAGAAGCCGGCAATGGCCACTCCAGCATCAGCTTCCCCGGCGCCTGTGCAGATGAAAGCAACTCTTTCGGCACCCACAACAGCAGTGCCGGCTACAACGCCATTGCTCTCTGCAGTGCCAGAGGTACCGGCACCGGTACTGTGGCCAGAGATGGGCACCGGGTGCGCCTCTTCACCGGTGCCGCTACCGGTGCCGGAACAGCTGATGGCGCCAGGGGCACCGGCTTACATAGAAGGCAACGGCTGCGTTGCTGAAGCTGACTCTTCAGCGGGCAGCTCCCTACACATGGCACCGTCCTCTCCATGCATCTCCTTGGTGCTGGCCAGGGCACAGAGGAAGGCAGAGCGCATTAGAACGCCCTCCCTCACTCCAGTTCGAGCTGCTTTCTCTCCGGGGAGATTATCGCCATCATCATCCTGCTCTGCCAGTCACCACCGTGGACCACGTCATGTCTCTGCTAGGGACCGCCATTACAGGTCACCTCATCACTCCCCTTCACGACGGTACTATCGAGATCACTATTCTCGCTCCCAGTCACGTTTCCCCAAGGTCCTCAAGACCTTCAGCATATTCACATCGCTATGGTTCACCACGAAGGTATTCCCCAGGATGCTCGCCAGGGTCGTATTATCACACATGATACTATGACCATTATTACTCTGACCGTCCATGCTCATTCAGCAGACGATACCCGCGATCGCGATCGCCGTGTCGCAGCCGTCCAGCTTCTCCATGTCACCCGCTGCCAGAACCCCGCCCTCCTGCGGCTCTGCCAGCACCGGCGGAGGGCACAATTTCAGCCCATAGTCAGGAGGAACAGAGTGACAATCATGCCCCATGCCAGGAACAACAGTGTTCAGGCTCCCCTGCCTGTTAGTCATCATCGTCACCCGATGACGCAGTCTTTCTAGAGGAATCGTCGTCGACAGAGGACCACAAACAATTTCAAGAGCTCTTTAAAAGAGTGGCTCAATCTCAGGACGTGCAAACCACAGAAGTGCAACAAAAGAAGCACCGCTTGCTGAAAAACTTGCAGCCTTCCCAAAAATCTAAGCTAGCGCTTCCCTTTGATGAGGCCATCTTGGAGATTGCCAATGACATCTGGCAAACTCCAGCAGCTTCTCTTCCAACCAATAAACAGTCGGATAAGAAGTATTTAATAAGCCAGAAGGGGATGGAGTTTCTGTTAACCCAGCCCCAACCCAATTCCCTCGTCATGGATGCCGAGTAACAGCGGTCGAAGACAACACAAGCCAAAACCACCGTCAGTGACAAAGAGGCTAAGCGTCTGGACATTTTAGGAAAGAAAGTTTATTCTTCCACCACCTCAGCCTTGAGGATGTGTAATTACGTGGTTCTCCTTTCAAATCACGATTTTGATAACTATTCGAAATTGGTTCCTCTTTTAGAACATCTGCTGGACTCTAAACAACAGATTTTAAAGGCGGTCATACAGGAGGGCTACACAGCAGCGCGAACAGCATTGCAAATTGCACGCGACACGGCTGACGCAGTGGCACGAACCGCAGCTACCGCTATCGTCATGCGCCGTGCATCCTGGTTGCATCAAGCTGCTGTCCTGAAAGACCTGCAAGCCAAGGTTGAGGACCCGCCCTTTGATTGTCAGCTGCTCTTCGCTCAGTCCACCGATCAGGTTTTCCATTCTGGCAAAGACTCCTGCACAACTCAGAACACTGGGGATTGGTACGCCTCCGTATAAGCGCAAGAGGTACACGCCCTACAACAAACAGAGGCTTTTTTCTTGTGCGGCACCCTGTACACGACCATACGAGCAGCAGAGACAAAGACAACGTCCAAAAAAACGGCAGCAACAACCTAACAAAGTGCCCGTTCGCCAGCAGGGTCAGCAGCAAGTTTGACGTGTCGATCGAAGGACTATGTACCACTCCTTTGACAGAGGCTCTACAAGACGCACTAGGTTTATTTCACCACCGGTTGAGACCTTACCAACACCATTGGTCTCTTATATCCACCGACCGTTGGGTCCTCGACATAGTCGCTTCAGGATACATCATCCCTTTCAACTTAATTCCCCCCCCCCCCACCTTCCCCGTCCCTTTTCAAGGACCCCTCTCACGAGACTCTTCTGCAGCAAGAGGTGTCTAGCCTGCTTACCATAGGAGCAGTGGAGAGGGTACCAACTCAGTTTCAGGGAAAAGGGTTTTATTCTCGATACTTCCTCACTGAGAAGACATCAGGGGGTTGGAGACCTATCCTGGACCTACGCCGGCTCAATCATCACCTGCAGAAGCAAAAATTCAAGATGGTCATGTTAGCCTCTGTCATCCCAGCTGTCGAGAAAGGAGATTGGTTCGCGTCCCTCGATTTACAGGACGTCTATTTTCATATTACAATACATCCGGCCCACAGGCGATTCCTTCGGTTCGTAGTGGGCATGGACCATTATCAATACAAGGTGTTACCTTTCAGACTTTCAGTGGCACCACGAGTTTTTTCCAAGACTCTGGCGGTGGTGGTGGCCTACCTTTGACGCCTCGACATCACAATATTCCCATATCTGGACGATTGCCTATTAAAGGCACATACCCTTGGCGAGGCTACACAGGCAGTCGCCATTACCACGACGGTGTTCAAGGCTCTGGGGTTCATTATCAGTCTCGAAAAGTCCTCCCTGATGCCGAGTCACAGCCTAGAATTCATCGGTGCACGACTCGATTCACTGACTGCGAGGGCATACCTGCCCACAAAGAGATTCCAATTGATCCAGGACTTGTTCCAGACTGTGTCAGTTGCTCCGAAATACCGCCTGCTGACCTGTCGACAGCTGTTGGGTCATACGGCTGCCACCACACATGTGGTGCCTCACGCGGGACTTCACATGCGCGGCCTTCAGCACTGGCTGTTTATGGTTTACACTCCGGGTGTGCATGGCACAAACAGGACAGTATCCATTCCCAGACACGTCAGGGCTTCACTAGCATGGTAGGGCAGACCCAAAATGATGTTAACAGGAGTCCCCTTTCATGGGCAGAAGCCTTCACTGCAGATCACGACAGACACGTCTTTGATCAGCTGGGGGGGCCCATGTGCAGGAACATCGAGTTCAGGGCCTTTGGACGCCCCAAGAGTCCCTACAACACATAAACTTCCTCGAGTTACGAGCAGTATTCAGTGCCTGCCGACATTATCTTCACATGATCCGGGGTCTTACGATCCAGATCCTCACCGACAACATATGCACGGTATATTATGTCAACCGGCAAGGCAGTGCACGCTCACGCCCCCTCTGTGCAGCGGCTGTGTGTTTGTGGAACTGGGCAATTCGTCATGGTATCACCCTTACCACGTCATACCTTCCGGGCAAGGACAATGTTATCGCCAATACCCTCAGCCGCCACTTTCTTCCCCAGCACGAATGGGAGTTGAACAACGAGGTCATTCACGATCTGTTCCAGCTCTGGGGGTTCCCCAGGATAGACCTCTTCGCCACTCGTCACAACAGGAAGTGTCATAATTACTGCTCACGAGTGGGCATCGGCTTGGCTTCCTTGGGGGATGCTTTCCTGCTCGACTGGGGCTGTCATCATCTGCTCTACGCCTTCCTTCCTCTCCCACTCATTCCGAGGGTACTGGAGAAGATAGCATTGGAGGGTGCAACAGTAATTCCAATAGCATCCTTTTGTCCCAGGCAAACGTGGCTGACACAACTGTTACGAATGTCGGCGGCTCAGCCACGGCGATTCCCGAAACTGGCCAATTTGCTGTCTCAACAGCATGGTACAATAACCCATCTGCACATCAAACGTATGCATCTGACAGCATGGTTCCTAGTTGGCTCCAAGCACCTTAATTGATCTGTTCGCAAGCTGTGCAGCACATGCTGGTGAACAGTAGACGTCCCACTACTCGCAAAACTTACCACAAATGGCACAGGTTCCAGTCTTGGTGTTTGGCAAGAGGTTTCGACCCTCTTTCCCTACCTATCCAACAGGTACTCGATTACATTCTATACCTAAAGGCGGTGGGGTTGACGACTTCTTCCCTTAGAGTTCATCTGGCGGTTATCTCGGCCTTCCGCCTACCGATCGACAATCATTCTGTGTTTGCACATCCACTCACCAAAAGATTTTTAAGAGGGCTCGAGAATCTATATCTGGCTCTCAGAATCTCACCAGAGCTGTGGGACTTGGCTTTAGTCTTGGACACTCTGACTCGCCCTCCCTTCGAGCCACTTGCGACGTGTGACTTACGGATGCTCATGACGAAGGTGGTGTTTTTACTTGCCATGACTTCAGCGCGGTGAGTGAGCGAGTTAGCAGCTCTCTCCACCGACCCACTGTACACAATATTCTCTGGCCACGGGGTAGTGCTTCATGTTCACCCCTCCTTTTTACCGAAGGTAAATTCCATCTTTCACATAAACGAACCCATAATCCTACTGACATTTTATCCGAAACCACACACCTCATTTGAAGACTCAGTGATTGCATACGCTAGACGTCAGACGAGTGCTGGCCTACCTGGACAGAACACGGGCTTTCAGAAAGTCTCAGCACCTCTTCTTGTCTACGGCGGAGCGTTCGAAGGGCCAACAACTGTCCACTCAACGCATTTCCAGTTTGATCGTCTCCTGCATACATGATGTTATGCCCTGCGTAACAAATCTCTACTGGGGCGTCCTCATGCCCACTCTACCAGAGGCATGGCTGCATCCACTGCTTACCTTAAGGGTGTCCCCTTGCAGGACCTATGCCGTGCAGCAACTTGGTCTTCTGCTCTTACCTTCGCCAGACACTGTGCCCTCACGAAAATATTCAAGAGCGATGCAGCGGTGGCCCAAGCTGTCCTGTCCACAGTACAGAGGCCATAAGTCCGAAGCACACATCTAGCAGTGGACCACTGCTACGTACTCCCCTCGAATGGAGCACCCGCGGGGACACTACTCAACGAAGAAGGGAGAGTTACTCACCTTGTGCAGTAACATCTGTTCTTCGAGATGTGTGTCCCGGTGGGTGCTCCACGTCCCGCCCTCTTCCCTGCTTCGGAGCTTCTGTTTTATCTTTCTCAGACGCTTCCGGTTCGGAGGAAACTGACAAGACCGGACCGCGCTCAGCTGAGAGGCGCAAGGCAGTAGTCGCGCATGCGCGGTCCGGTGGGGCTCCTGCTAGCAAAAATCCTCTGGTTTGTGGTGCCGGGACGAGCCCAGCACCTCTAATGGAGCACCCATGGGGACACACATCTCGAAGAACAGATGTTACTGCACAAGGTGAGTAACACTCTCTTTCCTGTTCCTTTTTAATATAAAGGGATAATTTCAAAAATGTTATTAAATGTATCTTCTACTTGACTTTTATATTAGGAATATAAGGTCCTGGCTTCCTGTTTACACTGGAGGACTTTATAAGATGGTCAGGGGATCTGGACGGTGACATTACAGGAAGCCATCTGAGCTGCTGGTTTTTAACCTTAGGTGAAAGACAGGATTAGTTGAATCCTATTCAGGCTATGTTCTAGAGCAGGGGTGGGGAACCTCTGGCCTGGGGGCCAGATGTGGCCCCTGGTTTGTCTGGATCTGGCCCTGGAGGATCAGGGCCTCACCCAGCATTAGGGAGCCTATGCTGGCACTCCAGTCCCTCCCTACCCCCCGTTGCACCATTGTGCAGCTGGAGCACACACAATCTACTAGGCCAGACTCTCTTAGGCTATGGTGCGTGGGATGGGAATGTGGGAGTGTCTTTCTTCTTCTCAGTTGGGGGTCATGTCAGTGAGGGGGTTTTTTTTGTTTGTTATTGTGTTGTTTGCTTCTCATTTGTGTGCAGCCCCTAACTAATTTTTCTGTGGGTCAGTGGCCCCCAACCCAAAAAAGGTTCCTCGCCCCTGTTCTAGAGATTGACCTAAATAACAATATTCTCCAAAATCTTACAAGTAAAAATGGAGTTCAGGTCCTGAGGTTCTGATTATTAGTCATGTAAAAAAAAGACAAACAATTAAAAAAACACCTGTATACATCATAAAGAAAGCATTTATGAGTGTGAACAATTTATTTATTTTTGCTTTGCAGTCCACCACTAATAAGAGGGTTATTCATGTTGGTTAAAATATGTTGGATCTTTTGTGGTGTCCTGATATGCTATCCTGCAGGAATGGTACCAAGCACTCTTATTTGAGGGACCTTGCTCATGGAAATTGTTCTCTTTAATGGTGTGCCAGAAGTACAAAGATTTGGCAAGCTTCTTTTCAGCAAGGCTTTTAAACAGTGGGATTTTACCACTGACTGCATACCATCCAGTTTCTGTGGCGAGTTTCTTTTTTATTTTTCTGTTGGATTGACTCATATTTTTACCGTTCCATTTTAATTAGAGTGAAGAGTCCCTAGGCCAGGGTTACTTCTGATGCAGTGATTGTGGGGTTTTTCTTGACTTCTGAACTCATATAAGCCTATATGTGTATATGCACTTCCATTCACTAAATTGACTCATTCTAATTTACTCTAATTCCAATATGTTTCCAGTAATATCAGTACTTAAATTTCAACAGAACAGCTCTGTAACTTTTGTTACAAACTTTTGTATCCTATCAAGTTCACAGTTCATTTTCATAAATTTCACACAGTTGTAACAAGAGAAAAATACACTTTTTTTAAAACAGCAAAATATAAAGTTCTGAAGTCTTTAAGTGAGCATTTCTCAAACTGGGGGTTCTGACCCAAAAGTAGGTTGGAAAGCTATTGTAGAGGTGACATGTTATAGCCATCCTTCTATGCTATCTTCAGAGCTGGGTGGCTGAAAAGTGGTGGTTGCTGGCTGGGCACACAGCTCTGAAAAGAGTGCTGTTACCCGCAGTAGCACAGAAGGAAGGTTGGCAGAATATCTCTCTCCCTTTCTCTCCTCTCGCTCTCCCTTTTGAGTCAGGGACCACATTTTCAGAAACACTGCCTGTAGTATAGTTTAAAACTACCCAAAATATCAGATTTCATGGGGGAGATCAGATTTCACAGTCTGTGACACATCTCTCCCTCCCTTCCTTCCGAGTCAGGAACCACATTTTCAGAAACACTGCCTGTAGTATAGTTTAAAACTACCCAAAATACCAGATTTCATGGGGGAGATCAGATTTCACAGTCTGACACACATTTTTCATGGCTATGAATTTGGTAGGGCTCTACGTGCAATTTAGAACTTTGTGATAAATACTAGTAAACTCCAACTTTGCAATATGAATGTCAGAATGTTTTCTTGTTAAACACCATTTTTGGTGCAAGACTGTTCCTAGCATAGTTGAGTGACTGGGTAGGGATCATGTTACAAGGAACTAGCTCCCCAGCACATGCATCCTTTATAAGTACCAGGAATAAAATATAGTCTTTGATCCTCTTGAGCCTGATTCAGTATCCACAGAAGTCCCCAGGAGTCTTTTCTTTGACTTCAATGGGTCAACCTTCTGTGCATGATTGGGGGGACACAATGCCACAAATGGAGGGGATAGGCAGGGAGGAAGCAGGGTTCAATGTGAAGTTACTCTCTATTTAGAACAATAACTAAGTACGGTGATTTGCCTTCTGTGTAACACAGCTTATTTTACTGTGAAATAACCAAACAAAAGGCCAGGGCTGATCAACTTGCATAGTACCCCTAATTTTATATGAGCTAGTTCATTCAAGTATTAGTGAGAAAATATTCTGCCTAGATTAAAATAAAATTACAGCTCAGTGATCTAACACCATCATGTATTCTTTATATCCCTTACTGAAAGACACCCTATTGTTAGTTTAAAGAACAAAAATATTTTTCTCTAGTTTGAAAATAAATTAAGCAGTTAGGTAACAATGTGGAATTAGTGAGTGTCGCCTGTATTTTGTGCATGATGCAAATACAGGTTTGAATCTCTCTAATCCGGCAACATCCATGGGCTAGCATGATTCTAGTTAGCTGGATGTCCACTTATGGGTGTGGCCAAGTTTCCCATGGTCCCATAAAGTTTAACAGCCACAGCCTCTCAGTATTCTTTGATGTTATTTAGTTCTAATTTATCCCTAAATCAGCGGTTCTCAAACTCTGTGGACTATGGCCCACCTGGCTCAATGCAAACCTTTCTGTGAACCAACATTTGCTAATGGAAAGTGGCCGTATATTACATAATTACACCTGAGCCATTTTGCTAGTGCTGCAGCTAGGGAGAACAGTTTAATAGCCAGTAAGAAGGGCAATATTAATTAAAATTATTAAACAGATTGAGCACCTTAACTTTCTTGTGTTAGTTTTAGAAATATAAGCGAGTAGTCAAGTTGAGTACTCGACTACTTGCTTCCCCCCCCCCCCTTTACTGCCTCTGTATCAGAGACAGCAAGGGCAGGGGGGAAACAGGAGCCGGTGATGCGGAGAGCCTTTTCTGTGGCGCTGCCTGCCCCTCGGCCCTGCTGCTGCCTCTGTCTGTGGCTCTGACTTTTAAATGTAGTAAGAGCCATGACACTTTTATTACATTTAAAAGGCAGAGGTGCAGTGATCTAGGACCCTGCGCGAGCCAGGACTGCCGAGTCCTGGCTTGTACCGGGTCCGGACCTACTCCCACTGCAACTCTGCAGTTTAAATGTAGTAGGAGCTGGGCTGCCTGCATGCCCAACTCCTACTACATTTAAACTGCAGAGCTGTAGCAGGGCTTATTGACCAATCATGTACTCGATACAAATTTTATTGAGTCCACAGTTAGTTACCTGCTTCTTAACATCCTTAGTTTATCAAACTTTATTTTAAATAAAGTAAAATATTAATTTATGTCCAACACAAAAGATTTCCATGTTTTCTTTATAGCAGGGGTGGGGAACCTTTTTGGGTTGCGGGCCACTAAGACACAGTAAAAGCATTTAGGGACCACACAAATCAGAAGCAAAGAGCCCCTCCAAAAAACCCCAACCCTCTCTGATGTGGCCCCTAGCTGAGACACCTCAGTCCCCTGGCGCTCCAGCCCCATGGTGGGAGGGGGATGAACAGGGAGAACTGAGGTTCAGGGCTTCCCATAGATTTACTCTTCTGGGGTTCCAGGGTTAGCGGATTTTTTGGAACCCCTAGGCTCTGTGGTGGGGAAAAAATGAGGGGTTCAGTGTGTGGGACAGGGCTGCCAATGAGTGGGATAAAGGATGAGGGTGCAGGATCTGGGCAACGTGGGGGTGCAAGGTCTGGGTGGGAGGTGGGATGCAGGAACAGGCTAGGAGCAAGGTATCTGACCAATGGGTGGGGGCAAAAGCAAGGGAAGGTGCAGTGTGTGGCCAAGAGGAGGAGTGCAAGAGCAAGGGAGGTTGCTGGAGAAACAGAGTCTCGGCAGGAAGGTGTGGGAGGGGGATGGAGGTGCAGGGTCTGGGCATGAGGGGGAGTGGGGGGGAAGGCCAAGATTCCAGCCAATGGAAGTACCAGAGAAAGCCTTCAGGCAGCGCATCTGTGCACTGCTGTTCCGCCAGTCGGGGGAGGGGGAATGGCAGTGCACAGAGCCGCTTGTATCCACTTCTTCCCCGTGAGCTGGATCATGCAGCAAGGCTTAGGGCTTTCTCTCTCTCCCCCCCCCCTGCAGGAAGCTGGTGCTACCGCTCCAATCTTGCATGAGGCTAGAGTGCCAGCAAGGGCTCTCTGCTGCAGGGGGAGGGAAGAGGGCCGAGCTTGAGCCATGGACCCACCTGTAAAGGGGTGGTCCGCGGACCACAGTTTGAGAACCACTGCCCTAAATATCTTCTAAGAGCCAGTAAGCAGTGGAAGTGTTGGTAATGCTGCTAGACAATATTGATCTCTCATGGTTTGGCACCCATCAGGTCCCAAGGATGCTGGCCTGGGGAGAGTCAATCTGTAGCATTTTTTAAATATTTGGAAAAACTTCATAAATCAACGTAGCACCTACATATAGTACATAAAACAGTACCTCACACAAATCAGCATATCTGTCAAATAATTCAGTTATTTTGTAAACTGCTTCACACAAAATATATTGTGGAAGTATAGTTACATAGGAAGCAACGTAGATGAGGAAATATATTTTACTGCACCAACTTCTGTTAGTGGGAGAGGCACTTCAGGTCTGGGAAATGTACTCAGAGTGTCCCAGCTAAATAGAAGGTGTAACAGATTGTTTAACATAGTAGTAAACTATTTCAAGGGACCATTCAAGGTGAAGTGGTCTGTTAACACCCTTCCAGTCATTTGTTGAAGCAAGGGGTAGTGTGTAGTGCCGTGGTCACCAAACGGTCGATCGTGGTCAATTGGGAGGGCTTGACCAGTCAATCGCGAGGCGTTCGGGGCCCCGCCAATTCCTCCCACCACCAAGAAGCCCCACTACCTCCATTGTTGCTGGCGGTAGGTAGTGCCAGCTTCCTGCAGGGTGGACGGAAGTCCGGCAGCTGCGCGCCACTTCCGGGGTTTCCGGAAGTGCGCTGCCTGCTCCCCTCCTCCAGGTCTGTGGCGTGCCGGGGACTTGCTGCGTAGGGAGAGGAGGTAGGAGTCCCGGGGGAAGACGCGCGCTGGGGGTTCCCTCCTCTGGGGGGGCGGGAGTGCATGATGGGGCTTCCTTCCTCCGTGGGGGGGGAGGGTCGGGCCCAAGGGGGCGCGTGAGCGGACTTCCCTGCTCCGCAGGAGGGGGGAATCGGGCCTGGAGGAGGCGTGCGACAGGACTTCCCTTCTCTGGGGGGGGAGGGGGAGGAGAAATCCTGGGAGGAGGCTGGTGCAGGGGACTCTCTGCCCCCACTGGCCCCCTGCCACAGAACCCTGTCCCCTGCCCTCCCTGCACCCTGTTCTCTCTCCCCTGCCCCCAGCCACAGAACCCTGTCCCCACTGGCACCCTGTCTCCTGCTGCAGAACCCTATCCCCTGCCCTCCTGCCCCCCTGTTCCCTCTCCCCTGCCCCCAGCTGCAGAACCCTGCTTCCACTGGCACCCTGTCCCCTGCCCCAGCACCCACTAGCACCCTTCCCCAGTACCATGTCCCCTGCTCCCACCAGCACAGTTGAGGCCATATTAGTGAGGCTTGGGAGGGTTTTGGAGGAGGTGTTTTTTGTATCTCACTTGTGTGGCCCCAACTGACTTTTCTATGGGTCAGTGACCCCTGACTCAAAACAGGTTCCCTGCCCTTCTCATAAATAAAGACAATGTAGAAACTTTTTATGTTTGACATAGTATTTTATTTAAAAATGAAGCCTGGCCAACAAACCCCCAATTGGGGCCAAGCCCCCATCTGGCCACAGCATCAGAACACTTCTGTACTCCCCCTTCCCCCAGACCCTAGATCTGAGCTTATCATACACTGGAGCCCCCTGCCCTGAGCCCCTCACATACCCCAACCCAAATTCCTGAAGCCTCACATCCACGAGCCTGTGGCTTGCTTAGTACCCCAACTCTACATCTGACCCCAACACTGCTCGGCCTGGAGCCCCCTCCCCAAGCCAGCATCCCCTTCTCCACCTCCTCCTGCATCTAGATTTCCTCCCAGAGCTTGCACCTCTCACCCCTTCCCACACCCAAATCCCTCATTCCCACCCCAGCGCCTACACATTCTGTCTCAACCCAGCGAGGGTACGGCTAGACTGCAGGAGTTTTTCAGGATTCCGGAGATATCCCAGAAAAAACTCTTCTGCATCCAAGGATGCGTTTGTTCTTCCACTTTTTTTAGTGGAAGAGGAAACATGCTCTTTCGGTAACCCCTGTATTTCTCGTTCCACGAGGAATAAGGGGGCTTCCAAAAGAAGGGGTTTTTCTGACATTTGGTCCAGTCTAGACAGGCCAAATGTTGGAAAAACCTCTTCCTACAGAAGAATTGAAAAAAAAAAAAGGCAGCAGTATAAGGATTGGGGATAGCAAGTGATGGAGAGGAGGAGAATAGAGAGGGCGGGGCTTCAAGAAAGGGGCGGGGCAGTAGATCTTGGCTTGTTCTGTCATTTAAAAAGTGATCTTGGGTGTAAAAAGGTCGGAGACCACTGGTGTAGTGCATTACAGATTGGATTTATGTCTTATTACAACAATCTCTAAATCATCCTGTCCAGTGAATAAAGCTTGCATATACACGAGATGCCTTCATCATAAGAGCCTTTAAAGATATCTCAGATATGGATGAAAGTTTGTTTAACTAAGGTATGTCACACACAGTGCCACACAGTTGCTGAACAAGTGTTGTATTATCTTTCCCCCCTTTAACCTATATATTCCTGCTGCATACAATATTTACACTAGCATACTATCTTTGAAGTTTAATATGTATCAATCTGTTGTGTGTGTCTGAATCATACTGGCTTTTGATTATGTGACCCAAATGTCTAAGATCTTGGTCATCTGGCTATTAGTTATAATGACTGGCTATAGTTGATTTGGAATCCTTGAGTTGTTACCTTTTTTTATTCTCTGTTCTCTTCAAGTCCTGCAAGAAACAGAATTTTCAATACCTGCTGGCTGCGTCAGAGCCTCAGAGAAATACTTAATTATGCACTTAAATGCTTTACTGTATCAGGCCTAAATGAGTTTCTCCTTTAGTGAAAAGACCCCTAAAAATATCAACAAAGAGCATAAAACTCTAAGGGGAAAAACTAGGGATTTTAAAAAAAGATTCAGGACAATACTACTTAAACTGGGTACTATGGACTAGTCTACACTAGAAGCACTACATTGATGCAATTGCACCAGTGCAGCTTCACCATTATAGTGCATTTGATCAAGATGCTCTATGCCAATGGGAGAGAGCTTCCCATTGGCATAATAAATCCGCCTCCACCAGAGGCAGTTGCTGTGTTGATGGGAGAAGCTGTCCTGCCAACATAGTGCTGTCTGCAGTGGCACTTATGTCAATGTAACTTATGTCAGTCAGATGGCTTATTCACATCTCTGACAACCAAAGTAGGCAACGTCTACACTAGCACTTATTGGAATTTTTTTTTCAAATTGTCCCTTTACTGATAATTGCTTAAATATTGTAGTAAAAGAACTGAAGGGCAGTGATATTTTTAAAATTGAAGTTATATATAATGAAAAATCATGTGTGTTTTTTGTCTTCAGAATAACAAGAACTTTAATAGACCAAGATGGTGCAAATTGGAGAGACAAGTTATCACCAATTCCAGTTGTCCCTGTTTCTGCTCATCTACACAAATGGGATGGGAAAAGCTTTACTTCAGAGATTAAGCAAAATAAGACTGCAGACTTCAGTGAAGACAGACAATCAGAGATGAACAGTATGTATAGCATATGCAAATATACAGAGGTAGAAAAATAGAATTATAGTTTAACAAAAGTTAAACATACCATTTCTTTTCAGAATATTATCTGAAGAAGCAATATATTTAAATAATATTAACCCCAAATATTTCTGAAAGAAGTTGGATAACAGTGGTCAAGAATGGATTTAATAACCTGTGTAGATCCATAAGCTTTTTTTACCACTCGGTGGCTGAGTTTTCTTTGTAAATGTAGTAGGAGCTGGGCTGCCTGCATGCCTGAATGAGTTTTCAATGTGCATTTCTTTGAATATTTATATGCTGTGACTTTTACATAACCTCTCTCCACAAGAAATGTTACCTCTTAGATCAAGGATAAATGTACATACTGAATTTGTAAGAATGGCAAATATTTTTTTCTAACACGTGCTGTCTTCAGGAAACTCAGGACATTTTTGCGTTAACAGGAGTGTTGTGAGCAAGACATGTGAGGTAATTCTTATGCTCTATGCTGCACTGATTAGGCCTCAATTGGAGTAGCGTGTCCAGTTCTGGGTGCCACATTTCAAGAAAGATATGGAGAATTTGGAGAGGGTGCAGATAAGAGCAACAAAAATTATTAAAGGTGTAGAAAATGTGGCCTGTGACAGAGGTGTAGCGAGGGTATTATGTGCCCGGGGGCAAAGGAAAAATTTGCGCCACCCTCCCCCCCCACACACACACCCCCATTGCCATGTAGCAGGGCCCCGAACCTGGTGCACAGCTGAGCCTGACCCTGGGAGGAGGGGGGGAGGGGAACTTGTACCGCATCTTCCCCCTCCCCCTCCAGTTTGGGGCCGGGCTCCCGCATGCACTAACCCACCCGCGGAGATGGAGAAGGGTCGGGCTAGGAGCAGAGAGGAGACTCCAGCTGCCGGTGGCAGGCGGAATAGGAGCAGGCAAGCCGAGGGATGACAGGGAGAGCAGAATGGGATTAAATTGGTGCCTCCCTAGCATGGTGCCCAGGGTCAACTGACCCCTCCAGCCCCCATGCTACACCACTGCTCCCCCCTACTGCAGATCTATCATCTTATGCATGTGCAAGATCTGAGAGCGCCATCCCATGCATCTGCAGTTAGTGTCTGTGGGGCCTGCCTTTGGGGGGGGGGGGGGAGTGTCTCAATGCTGCCATGTTCCCCTCCGAAGAGGGGGCTTCCCAAAGTAGGCTCTTGCTGCTGACCCGCAAGGCATCCACAGGTTCAGTCTCCTTTCACTGGGCCCACTTCCCAGGGCTCATTGGTCTTGGATCTGGCTTCCATCCCCTCTCCGACCCTTGCAACTGCCCAGAGGTGCTCACCTTCCGCCTTATCCATTTCCACCTCATTCACCCCACAGGGACAGTCTCTACCTCACTTGTTTTAGGGACTATTCTACCAAGACGTAATACAAAGTTTCCATGTAAAAGGACTCAATACAAAGCTAAAAACTTCAATGAGAGAATGATTAATAAAGAAACATGTCTACATCTGCTGCAGGGAGACACCTCTGCCTGCCTCCATGCCTCTCCCCAGAGTCTACAGCCCCATTGCAAAGAGGGGGAGGGGAAGGAAAGGGGCTGAGGCCCATTCAACGGCACTGAAGCTGTCATGAGCAAGCCACGCCCGGGAGCCGTTCCCCTGTCTGTTGCTGGTGCTGTGTTGCTTCAGGCACGCTGAAATGCAGTCACCTCTGGGGTGGGGCTGGACAGCTGTTTAACACTTTCACAAGGGGTTTTCAAGCAGGGGGCAGCGCGGGCTGCCTTCCTGCAGAGCCCCCGTCACAATCTCTGTGCCCTCCTGGCTAGGAAAAGAATAAACAGGAGGATTGGAAATTAACCCACCCAGTCTCACTTCCCCTAGGCAGGGAACGAGCCATCCACATTAAGCCCCAGCTGGAGTATTGTGTCCAGTTTTAGGTGCCATATCAGGAAAGATGTGGAGAAACTGGAGAAAGTCCAGAGAAGAACAACACAAATGATGAAAGGTCTAGAGAACATGGCCTATGAGGCAAGGCTGAAGGAATTGGCCATGTTTAGCTTGGAAAAGAGAAGACTGAAAAGGGACATGAGAGCAGCTTTCAAGTATCGAAAAGAGTGTCATAAGGAAGAGGAAGAAAAATGGTTTTCCTTGGCCCCTGAGATTGGGACGAGAAGCAATGGGCTTAAATTTCAGCAAGGGAGGTTTAGGCTGGACATTAGGAAAAACTTCCTACTTGTGAGGGTGGTTAAACACTGGAATAAATTGCCTAGGGAGGTTGTGGAATCTCCATCATGAGATATTTAAGAGCAGGTTAGACAGACATCTGTCATGGATGAGCTAAGGGAGTGGTCGCCAACCTTTTTAAGCACAAGATCACTTTTCGAATTTAAGTGCAATCGAAAATCTACCTCACTCAAATATCCTTGCCCTGCCTTCTTTGTGCCCCTTCTCTGAGGTCCCCTGTACCTGTGCACTCCATCCTCCCTCCCCCATCCTCTCTCACTTTCACCAGGCTGGGGCTGAGGGTTGGGGTGCAGACTCTGGTCTTGGATTAAGGAATCTGGAGTATGAGAGGGGCTCTGAGCTGAGCTTGGGACAGGCAGTTGGGGTGCTGGAGGGGGTTCTAGGAGCAGGCTCTGGGAGGGTGTTTGGATGTAGAGGTGCTTGGGGTACAGGAGGGGGTTCATGACTGGCGTAGGGTTTCAGGATGTGGGCTCTACTGACTTCAGGTGGCTCTTGGATGGTGGTGCAGTGAGGCTAAGGCAGGCTCACCCTGGCCCTGTACCACTCCCAAAAGCAGCCAGCAAACTCCATCCCAAATCCTGTTGTGTTCCCTCTCTGCTTTGTGGAGATGGGATACAGAGTGTGGGGGAGCACCCTGACATTGGCACCCTCCTGTCCCTCCCCTGCCCAGCAAGCAGGAGGCTCCTGAGGGGACAGCTCTAAGGCAGAGGGCAGGAGTTGCACAGCAGTGTGGGGAGAGGCAGCTGAAGTGCTGGTACTTGACAGCCTCTTGGCCAAACCAGTCAGGATTACCTGTCAGAGGCTCCAAGATCTACCAGTAGATCCCGATCTACTGGTTGGTGACCACTTAGCTAGGGCAACTCAACTTTGGAAGCCCTGGAAGCCTCACTGATACTCACAGAACATGCTGAGGGCCTCAACTTAAGTGTGGTTGCATATACAAGCAAATATATATGCAAATACCTTCTTTCACACTGACAGGAATGAATACAAAGATTAAGGCAAGACTGCACAACACGCAGGTCGCATTTAAGTCAGTTCTGCTGATATTAATAAAATGCAACATCTACCTGATTTCCACCCATATGACAGCACTTTTCACAAGCAATGACAGTCCAAGAATTTAACTACGCATCTCAACAGAAGACCATTACATTGACTACTTTTTTGTTTTGGCTCCCGCCCTCTGGCTGCGTGTTGATCCCCACATAAGCCCAAACCATACCATGGGCCGCAAGCAAACCAGCCGTGGGCAGCATGCGGCCAACAGGCCGTGTGTTGAGTAGCCCTGGATGCTTGGTCCTGCCATTAGGGCAGGGGACTGGACTCTATAACCTCTCAAGGCCCCTTCCAGCTCTAGCGTTCTGTGATTCTGTGCTGCCCGCATGGGGTTAGATAGGGGCTGGTGCCCCCTAGAAAGGATGGGTCCCCAGAGCCCAACCATACCTCCGTGAGCCAGCCTGTGCCCCCTGCCCTGGGACTGAACTGGAGCCAGCGCCCCCTAGAGAGGCCCTGTAGCTTCTTGTGCACCAGCAGGATTTTGGCACCAGGCTCCTCCCTCAAGTGGATCCCTTGAACTGGGGGTCAGGTCAAGCCCTGTTCTCTCCCACACGGTGGGGCTCTAGGGGCCACCCTGTGGTGCCCCTAGGCAGGTGTCACAGTGCGAGGGGTGTGAATTGGCTAGGTCTGAAGCATTTTCCCCACAGGGCTCAGCAAGCCTGGGGGCGGGGCTGAGCAGATGGAGAAGTGGGGGCAGGGGATGGCTCCTGGGTATCGGTCTCTGCCCCTCACTGTCATTAGTTGGGCTGCACTGTGGGCCAGCGGGCAGCTCCCAGGACTGTCTCCTTTGAGCAGGGGGGAGGGCTTGATCGCAGCATGAGCTAGCCAGGGCGTGATTGCTGAAGCCCCCCACCCCGTGGTTGTTCCCCACATTAGTCAGATTGCAGCGAGCCAGGTTATGCCGGGCTGTGCTGCGGTCACATCTTCGCTACTTGTGTAGACAGCCCCTGAACCACTGGAAACTGAGCTTCTAGTCCAGCCTGGTGTGTGACCTCAGGCATGTCACAGCCCCCACTGTGCCTCAGTTTCCCCAGCTGTAAAATTGGGGACAATGCTGGCCTCCTTGGGAAAGCTCTCTGAGTGCTACCAATGGGCGGAGCGAGGGCTGGCGAGGATTAAATGCCTTGCTTTGGTCATGTGGGCTTGGTACCATTCCAGTGGGCAGATGGTGTGTCAGTTGCTTGGCAGCGCTTTGAGTCCATATGAAATCAAGTGAGGGGGTTTAGTGACAGGCGGGTGAGTGGCTGAAAGTCAGTGGGCAGGGAACCTGGTGTCAGGCGCCAGGTCACTGGCAAATTCAGCATATGGGGAAGGGGGCTCCCCACGCCTTAGCTCCCAGCACTTGCGGGCAGAGTTCACAAATTACGAAGTTCCTCTCGCTTCCCCGCCAGCCAAGCCATCACTTTACTCCAGGTCCTTAACATGTGCTGTCCCTTGCCTTGGCTGGGCACTGCTCCAGGGTGGGCCCGGCTCTCCTAGCCCAGAATCACAGAAGTGCCCAAAAAGTGGGGTTGGGGGGCCACAAGCACCTGGACCTGTGATCCCCCACCCTGCTGTTCTTGCCTCAAGGCCCCACTCACACACTGTCCCACCCCCCCCAAAATGCTCCTGAGCTACCTTTTCCTCCCAAGACCCTACCCCCCACTTGTGCTTCCCCCTGCCATTGCCTGCTCTTACACGCCTCTGGCCCCCTACTCCCTGCTCCGTGCCTGCTGGCTCTGGTCTGCCCAACCAGTGGAGACTGGCAGGTTTTCTACCAGCTGATGCCAGACCCAGGCACCCCTAGCGCCCCCCAACTAAATCCCCTGCCTTCAGAGCCAAGCAACCCAGCGCCCCCCCAACCAAATCCCCCTCCTTCAGAACCATGCAACGCAGCACCCCCCCCCCCAACCAATTCCCCCTCCTTCAGAGCCAAGCAGCCCCGCGCCGCCCCCCCCCCCCCCCAACAAAATCCCCCTCCTTCAGAGCCAGGCACCGGAGGAACTGGTCAGGTAAGTTAATCTTACTTTTAAAAGAGGCCGCTTCTGCTGGATGCTTCTGCTCGCAGTGTGTTCTGGGAGGCAGCACGTGGCCCAGCTGCCGGCTCACTGATCTAAGCATCAGGTGGGCCTGCACGGCGTACGCTCCGCTTCCACCCCAGCTCGGCGCCCCCCTAGTAAATTAGTAAATAAAACTACATTAAATGTACTAAAGCGGCGAGGAGTCCTGTAGACTAACCGAAGTGTTGGAGCATAAGCTTTCGTGGGCAAAGACCCACTTCGTCAGATGCATGTGATTAAATGTGCTAGGTACATAAGATAATAAAAACTTTTTTGTTTTTGCATTTGAACTGATCAGTTAGTTCACCCTAACTCGGCCCTCCGGAGTGGTCCCAGACTCTTTCCCTTTAATCAATTACCTGATTATATAATTTTAATAATTTAAGCAGTTAACTTTTAAACAATATTTACATCCCCATATTAAACAAAGGAATTTATAATCTCTGCTTAGTGAATTGAACTGATTATTTCTGGTCACTATTTTCTCCGGATTTTAGAAATAGTGCATGTCAGAGTGTTTATTTCATAGATTGGAGGAAGAGGAAAACAAGCCTTATTGCTTTTTTCAACTCCAACTTGGTTTCTTAATTTTGAATGCATTTGTCATTTAATTGACCTAAATAAACTGAAAAGAAAATATTTTCTGTCTACCTCTGGAAGAAGATACTGCTATCGAAAACTGGTTTAGCACTTCAGCAACTTAGAAGTTACTGTCTAAGCACCTAAAACCTACCAGCTCAGTGTTTTGATTTTCTTTAAAACAGGGCATCAAGTACTGTTTAATTTTTTTTTTGGTGTAAGATTATAAGTATTGGTCTTAATGCAGGTTTTCAATTTTAATTTTAGATGTTTATTTTTAAAAAATAAGATCTGTTTTTAATAAAAAAATCTAATTACAATCAAAATATGTTTTATGTAAAAGATAGTTGATTTTTATCTACCATATGTGATAGGAACACATTGTCACAGAGAGAAAGTATGCACACAGATAGTTTGCTTCATTGCATTCGAAATTGTTTTCTTCAGTAAGCTAGAAACAAAAAAAATTTGTATGACTTATCCTTACTAACATTCTACCTAATTGCCAGTTTACCATAAGCATTATGATAGATTGTCTTCAAAACAAATATTAGAGCCAAACTGTAGACTGGATAGTGAAGTGGTGCAGTTATTTGAGGGATTATTACACCACTACTCCATCCATCAACATCACTGGTAGGATTGCAATGCAATGCAGCTATGTCATCCCTCCTGAGTATGCAGACATGATTGGGAAGGTAGAAGTGGTGAATGTGTGGAACCTTAGCCCTGCCCTCTTTCCCAATATATAGCAACACTTTTGGAGAGCATACACTGTGGCAGGTTTATATCTGGTACAGTTTGTTTTTTCCTTGGACCAGTGAAGATAAGAGAGATTGTGACTCAAGGAATCAAAATCATGATCTTCAAGCTAGTACAGGGCCAGTGTATTGTTGCTTAATTTGGGTGGGTTATTAATAAACTGGTCATTTTAAAAATAATATTTTCATCCTTTTGTTACCAAGGTAAAAAAGCTGAGGAGAATTTCAAGATCCTTAAGAATGAAGGAAATGAATTTGTAAAGAAGGGTAAATATAAAGAAGCTCTAATGAAATATAATGAGTGCATGAAGTTAAATTCAAAGGAATGTGCGATCTATACTAACAGGTAAAGAGCTGAAATCTCTGCCATATTTTGTAAGTATACTAAATATAAGCGGGGGAATGGTCCTGCTATTGTGGGGAACTTTCCTGGCTTCTATACTACCCTGGTGAAATGGACCAATGAAAGGATCTGAGTCCCCGCTCCCACTTCCTTTACCCAACGGCCTCCCTGACCCTGAGGGCTCCCCTTCCACTCTCCTGAGTAGCAGAGTTCTTGAAATCCCAACAAGGCTGGGCCCAGGTTTCCTGGGGCTTAATTGCCGACCTTGTAGTCACTTGGGGCAGGGGCTAGGGTGTTCCCACTCTGGGGTGCTCTCTTCACACTGCATGCTTTCTTGACCCAGTGATCATTTCATACAGTTCAAAGCAAATACAATTTATTAATCATCAACTGATTAAAGAGAAAAGAATAAGAAAAAATGAGAGGTTAAATGAGAACACACAGTCCTGCTCTGTAGCATGGGGACATCACAAACAGCAGTCTGCAGAGTGTAAGGACAGTTCACAGTCTGTTCCTTATAGGTCCCAGGGCTCTCTCTCAGGCCCTGGCTGTGCTGCAGGGGGGCTGCAGGCTGGACATGCTTGCTCTGGCAGTGACCATACGGCCTCAGGCTCTAGGTGGCAGGACCCCTCTCCCAGTCTGGCCTGCAGGGCCTCTTGGCTGGTGGTGTCTTCCTGCCCAGAGCCTCTCCCTCCACTTTGCTGGTCCCACCTGCGCATCACACCCAGCTGCAGGCTGTGCTGCTTTGCCAGTCTCCAGCTCCTTGTGTTGCTTCTCTGTCCCCTGTGGCGCTCTGATCACTGCAAGTCTGCTCCTCAACGCAGGGTCTGCGCTCCTTGGGCTGTGTGTGCCTGGCTCTGTTGCTGCAGAACTGCCCCTCAGCGCAGCTTGCACTCCTTGGGCTGTGTGTGCCTGGCTCTGTTGCTGCAGGACCAGGAGCGGCCCGAGGCCGGCTGTGGCAGCTGACGCCCCAGGCGGAAGGCGCGATCAGTGCCCCCGCCTGCATGGCCATCAATGGTCGTGACATAATCATCGGGCGCCCGGGTGCCTCGTGACATCATCATCGGGCACCCCGGGCTGGCAGCACCCTAGGTGACTGCCTAGGCTCGCGGGCTGCCCCTGTGCAGGACTGCCCCTTAGCATAGGGTCTGGGCTCCTTGGGCTCTGGCACTGCAGGTCTGTCTCTCCACACCGCTTGCTCTTCTTAGCTCTCTCTGCTTTCTCTCAGAGACACCCAGAAAATCCCAGTTCACATGGAGGACAGGACCTGGCCTCTTAATTTTCTCACTGGCCTGTCCAACCTGTCAGTCAGGCTGAGCTGGAGTGTTGGCTACTTTCCATTGTCTCATGGACCCTTCCCCTTTTGGTACTGGGAGCTGGCCAATCAAAAACTCCCACCAAGTTTTAGTAAGGGGCTAACAGTCCCCTTACATAAATAAGAATATATGAGGATGATTTTCTTTGTGTCTGCAGATATTAATTTTATGCCACTTGAGTCACCTTTTTATATAAACAGAGAATTACATTTTTCCCATGTTTGAGTTGTGGTTCAAATAACTATTGTTTTTCAAGTGCTTGCCCGTGGATTTCATGTTAGGCATGTGTACTCGCCACATGCACTGATTCTGGAAGATTTTCCTTCAGTGGCATCTATATGGTAATCATATGGTAATCCATAGGGGACTGGCTCCTGCTCCCATCGCCTTCAGTTCCTTCTTACTGCCAGTGACCATGCATGGAATGCTCCTTTGCTCTAGCAAACATTTTGCCTTTTGTTGTTCATATGAACTTATTCTGTATATAGTTGTTTGTAATGGTTTTCCTTCCCTTAGTGTGTAGTTTAAAATGTAGTATCCCCAAAAGGGACTTTTCTTTGGGATGGGGGATGCTCCACTTCCTTTGGTTTAAGAACTTTGACAGGTGCAAAACCACTGTGCCAGTCAGTGATTCTCATACAAGATGCCTTCACTGTCTGGGGGAGGCCCATTTTAGTGACAAGTGTCATAATTGCAAAAACTGTAAGCCGCACATAAAAAAAGAGTAGTAAATTAGACTTAAAGCTTTATGGATGGAGTCAGCACTGAATGTGGCACCAGACTCATTCCAATTGGGCTCAGCACGTAGCAATGCCACTAATAAAAGAAAGTTCTTCTTCACACAGCGCGTAGTCAACCTGTGGAACTCCTTGCCAGAGGAGGCTGTGAAGGCTAGGACTATAACAGAGTTTAAGGAGAAACTAGATAATTTCATGGAGGTTAGGTCCATAAAAGGCTATTAGCCAGGGGATAGAAATGGTGTCCCTGGCCTCTGTTTGTCAGAGGCTGGAGAAGGACGGCAGGAGACAAATCGCTTGATCATTGTCTTCGGTCCACCCTCTCTGGGGCACCTGGTGCTGGCCACTGTCGGCAGACAGGCTACTGGGCTAGACGGACCTTTGGTCTGACCCAGTACGGCCGTTCTTATGTTCTTATGGTGCAAAGCACTCAGCTGAACCCATCATCAGAGCTGTGGAGTTTAGCTTTCCCAACACTAGCTCCTAAGAGGAAGAAGCCTAGCAGAGAATATTCCTCCTCTCACAAAGGTGGAAGGTGAGCCTGGGCCCAAGAAGGGCAGCTCTTCCCCTCCAAATGGGAGTTGGGGCCTAGCTTCTGATGAGTGGCAAGCTCAGGGTTTGGCTCCTGGAAATGCTGTCTACACCAGCGGCCCTGCAGGTAGTACAGCATATCTTGTCCCTCCTGGTGCCACCCATACCAGTGTTAGCAGCACCCAAGTCAAGGGGTAAGCCTTCTCTTGGATCTCCTCCATGGTCCTCATCAGTGTGGTTCTGCTTGCCTCCGCAGGAAGTGTCCTGCCAGAGCTTGCTTGTGCAGAGCCATTGCGCCGTGAACATAGGGCTGCCTGTGCATCTGAGTATTTGGCACCAGTCTTTGGACTCCAGACATCTTCCCTAGTGTTCAAAGCGCACATCACCCACAAAATGATGCAGGCTGGAAATGCATCTGACCCCATGACCTCGGCACATGGAGCGTTGTAGTGGCTCATCCTCTGTCCTCTTAGGAGGACCGTTGTCACAAGTATGGGTACTGGTCTCCTGTGTATGGACACAGAACCTTGCTCTGGCACTTTTTGTCAAGGGTTTGGTGTCAGCTGCCAGGATATGGATTCAGATCTACTGAATGCCACCACCACTGGTCTCCAAGATCCCAGTGTGGAAGTCACCCACATCATATAGGCCCCAGACAGCCTGTAGTGATGATCACATGGATCAGGATGCTTGGTCCCCTTCAGAGTGGTCTCAGTCCCTGAATACGGGGCCCCTTCCTTGAAGTTCAGCCAGGATCCTTCGCAGGTTGTGCAAGAGCCTCTGTCTTCAGCACTGTCTGTTTCAGTGGTGCTGCCATCCTGCCGCTGGCTTTAGGGCCAGTGGCCAGTACTATGTCTTTCTGGTACCCCATGGGGCGTCTCACAGCAGCCTCAAGGGAATGAGTGGATATCCACGAGACTCTGTTCATGAGAGGACATTCTCACCCGTGAAAGACTCCAGAGATTTCAACATAGACTTCACCAAGTTCCCTCTCACTATGGTGCACACGTGTTTGTGTTTCCTAGGGCACGTGGCCGCATGTATATATGTTGTAGGTCTCAAGAGGCTCAGTATGAGGCGTCTTCAACAGTGCCTGTCCACAGTGCATGTCCTTGCTAGGGATCACCTGGAAAATGTCGCCACTATTCCCCCTGCAATTCTCTCCAGGCGGCAGTGGTGGACCAGTCTTGATGCAGTTCTCACCAGAGTCCTGTTTGACAGCCCGAGCCCTTCTATGTTGCTGATGACAGATGACTCAAACATAGGCTGGAGGTGCACCTTGGTGACTGGAACTCAGGACAGTCCACCAAGCATGCACACTATTTCTACTGCATCCAGGGGTTCAGCAGCTGGCGCCCCAGGTGGAACGCGCTATCAGCGCCCCTGCCTGTACGGCCCTCAACGGCGTGACGTCATCATTGGGCACCCCGGGCACCCCGTTGAAGGCAGTGCCCTAGGCAATGGCCGAGTCGGCCTATACTCACGGGCCGCCCCTGACTGCATCTAGCCAGTTGAGTGGTCTGTGTGTTGATGGACAGCACAGGCTCCTTGTTCTATATCAACAGGCAAGGGTGGATGCCGTCTTCATCCCTCTGTCAAGAAGTGATCAATCTATGGGAGTTTTACATCCATCATGCCTAGGGGCTTCTCACCTTCCAGGCGTCAGGAATTCATTGGCAGATTTACTGAGTAGATCTTTCTTCTTCCCAAAGTGACTCAGTTGATCTTCCAAAGGTGAGTTAACTTCCTGAGTGGACCTCTTTGCTACAAGGCTAAACAAGAAGCATCCTAACTTCTGCTCCTTGTAGGGAATCGACAGGGAAGCAATCTCCAACACATTCCTCCTGTTGTGGTCCAGGGAGTTCCTGCAAGCATTCCTGCAAATCTCATTGATCAGCAAGGTTCTGTTGAAGATCAAGAGAGACAAGGCTCGAGTCATTCTGATTGCTCCTGAGTGGCCACACCAACATTCATTTGGAACGCTGCTGGACCTTGCAGTAACACACACTTGAAGTTTGCCTAGCCACCAGGAACTTCTATCCCAGGACCATGGTTGCCTCCTGCACCTCAGCCTCGCCTCCTTCCACCTCACGGCATGGATGCTGCATGGCTAAATCCTGAAGAACAGACTTGCTCCAGGGAGGTACAACAAGCTCTTTTGGAGAGTAGGAAACCCTGTATTGGATCAGTTTATCTGGCAAAGTGGTCCAGGTTCTCTCACTGGGCTTTTGAGCACTACATTTCTCTGATGGCTTCATCTGTGCAGGATATTCTGGCTATCTTTTTTTCCTGAAGATGTGGGGCTTAGCCCTCACTTCCATCAAGGTCTATATGGCTGCAATCTTAGCTTTTCAGCCTCCAATCCAGGGGCCTCTGTGTTTTCTCTGCTTGATTCCTGAGGGGTCTCGAAAGAATGTTTCCATGTGTCAAGGATCCTGTCCCTCAATGGGACCTCAATTTGGTCTTCTCCAGGCTCATGAGTCCTCCATCCAGCCCTCTAGCTTCCTGCTCCCTGACTTACCTATCATGGGGAGGTAGCCTTCTTGGTAGCAATTATGTTGGCCAAGTGCATGTCAGAGCTTAAAGTGCTGACCTCTGTACAGAGTGTTTTTTTTAAAGACAAGATGCAACTTTGTCCTCATCTGACCTTTCTTCCAAATGTGGCTTTTTCTTTCCACATTAACCAGGGCATTTTCTTACTAGTGTTCTGCCCAAAGCTGCATAACTTGGCCAAGGAAATGTGCTTGCGTGCTCTAGGTGTGTGCCAAGTGCTGGTATTTTATCTGGAGTGAACCAAGCCTTTTCGTAGGTCTACACAGCTCCTTATTGATATGGCAGATTGAAAGAAGGCCCTCCCAATCTCCACTCAGAGGCTCTCCAGTTGGATTACATACTCCATCCGGACTGTTATGAGTTAGCTCCAGTCCTGCCGTTGCTTTGGTGAAATCCCACTCCAGAAGGGCAGAGGTACATGCCCATCCAGGACATCTATAGAGCCATGATGTGGTCATTGGTCCACACTTATGCTATCAATTTTGATAGAGCTGTGTTCCAATCTACATGGCTGTGAACTGCTACCTGCCTCCAAGGGTACTGCTTGGGAGTCACCTAACATGAAATGGACATGAGTAAGCACTTACAGAAGAAAACTGATGTACTTCAAGATGTGTTGCTGATGTTTATTCCGTGGCTCGCCCTCGTTCTCCAGTATTGTAGTTCCAGCAATTAGGAACTGAGGGTGGGGGCAGCCAGCAGCATCCCTTATACTGTGCCATATGGGTGCCACCACAGATCTCCTACAGATAGCATTGAGAAAAACACCTGTGGCACTGGTGCACAACTGAAGAAAGTTGGCAGTTTTTCAAAGGGACATTACTAAGGGCCCAAAAGCAAACTATTCCGCTGTGTAGGAAAGATCGAAAGTATGGCAAGAGACCACCTTGGCTTAACCAGGAGATCTTACGTGACCTAAAAATAAAAAATGAGTCATATAAAAAGTGGAAACTAGGTCAAATTACAAAGGATGAATATAAGCAAATAACGCAAGTATGCAGAGGCAAGATTAGAAAAGCGAAGGCACAGAATAAGCTCAATCTAGCTAGAGAGATAAAGAGGGGGTAATAAGAAGACATTCTACAAATATATTAAAAGGCAAAGGAAGACCAAGGACAGGAACAGGGAGAAACAATAACAGGAAACTTGGAAATGGCAAAGGTGCTTAATGATTTCTTTGTTTCTGTTTTCACCAAGAAGATTGAAGGTGATGGGATACCTAACATATTGAATGCTAGTGAAAATGGGGTAGGTTTAGAAGTTAAATTTTAAGACGTACAAGTTAAAAATGACTTTAAAAAGAATAGATGTCTGTAAGTCACCAGGGCCTGATCCACCAGTGTCCTAGAATACTCAAGGAGCTGATAGAAGAGGTATCTGAGCCTTTAGCTATCATCTTTGAAAAACCATAGAAGTCTGGAGAGATTCCCGAAGACTGGAAAAGGGCAAATATAGTGCCCATCTATAAAAAGGGAAATAAGAACAACCTAGGAAACTACAGACCAGTCAGTTTAACTTCTGTGCCAGGGAAGATAATGGAGCAAGTAAGTAAGGAATTAATCTGCAAACACCTGGAAGATAATAAGGTGGTAGATAACAGCCAGCATGAATTTGTAAAGAACAAATCATGTCAGACCAATCTGATAGCTTTTTTTAGATAGGATAACAAGTCTTATGGATGAGGGAGAAGCAGTGGACATGGTATACCTAGACTAATACCAAACCTGGAACTTTCCCTTGCAACAAACCCCGGAGCCAGCTTTGTCCACATATTTACTCTGCTGATACCATTATTGGACCTAACCATGCCACTTACAAGATCAAGAACACATATTCCTGTTCATCCAGAAATATAATTTATGCCATCATGTGCCTAAAGTGTCCGTCTGCTATGTATATTGGACAAACTTCTCAGACACTTCGCCAAAGAATCAATGCACATAAAACAGACATCAGGCTCTCTCACAGAGAGAAAACTGTCACTTGCCATTTTAACCAGACTGACCATTCTCTCAATGACCTTAAAACATGCATATTGCTTCAAAGACATTTTAACTCCAGACTTCAAAGAGAAGCCTCAGAACTGTCATTCATGCTTAAATTTGACACTTTGCGTACGGGTCTTAACAAAGATGCTAATTATCTCACCCATTACAAAGATAGCTTCCCCAATTATCACCCCTAATGTCATTACCTCACAGACACTAACCTTCCCTCCTCACCCCTCCTCTGTTCTTAAACCTGATTCATCATTTTTATATATGTTCTTTTTTTTTTTGATTGTATCACTTTGGTATATATGGTTGTGCCAATTTTCTTCCACATATTGATCTGAGGAAGTGGGTCTGGCCCACGAAAGCTCATCACCTAATAAACCATCTTCTTAGTCTTTAAAGTCTTCCTAGTCCTGTCTTTTGTTTCAGCTAGACTTTAGTAAAGCATTTGATATGGTCTCACATGACCTTCTTATCAATAAACTAGGGAAATACAACCTAGATGGGGCTACTATAAAATGGGTGCATAACTGGCTGGATAACCATTCTCAGAGAGTAGTTATTAATGGTTTGTAGTCATGCCAGAAGGGCATAACAAGTGAGGTTCCGCAGGGGTCTGTTTTGGGACCAGTTCTGTTCAATATCTTCATCAGCAATTTAGATATAGAGAGTACGCTTATTAAATTTGCAGATGATACTAAGGTGGGAGAGGTTGCAAGTGCTTTTGAGGATAGAGTCATAATTCAAAATGGCTTAGACAAACTGGAGAAAAGGTCTGAGGTAAATAGGATGAAGTTTAATAAGAACAAATGCAAAGTACTCCACTTAGGAAGAAATAATCAGTTTCACACATACAAATGGGAAGTGACTGCCTAGGAAGAAGTACTGCAGAAAGGGATGTAGGGGTCATAGTGGACCACAAGCTAAATATAAGTCAACAGTGTGACACTGATACAAAAAAGCAGACATGATTCTGGGATGCATTAACAGGAATGTTTTGAGGAAGACAAAAGAAGTCATTCTTCTGTTCTATTCTGCACTAATTAGGCCTCAGTTGGAGTATTGTGTCCAGTTCTGGGCACCACATTTCAAGAAAGATGTGGAGAAATTGGAGGAGGTCCAGAGAAAAGCAACAAAAATGATTAAAGGTCTAGAAGACATGTCCTATGAGGGAGGAAGGGAAGAATTGCTTGTTTAGTTTAGAAAAAAAGAAGACGGAGAGGGGACAGGATAGCAGTTTTAAAGTATCCAAAAGGGTGTTACAAGAAGGAGAAGAAAAATTGTTCTCCCTGGCCTTTGATGATAGGACAAGAAGCAATGGGCTTAAATTGCCACTTGGGAGGCTTAGGTTGGACATTAGGAAAAGCTTCTTAATTGTCAGGATGGTTAAACACTAGAATAAATTGCCTAGAGAAGTTGTGGAATCACTGGAGATATTTAAGAGCAGTTTGGATAGATATCTATCAGGGATGATCTAGAAGGTGCTCAGTCCTGCGCTCTTGGCTAGAAACTGGATCCAATCAGTTCTCACCTCTTGGGTCTAAGAGTCCAAATTTAGCTCCTGGAGCTTCCAGTGGTTCCCTGTCAGGGCTATCATGTTCCTTCAGCTTTCTCAGTCCCGAATGCTATGCATGTCCAAACTGAGGCCTATGCAGTCAGATCTGAATAACTCTGTTCTGGAAAAGAAGTCAAGAGACAGTTTGGCCACCCCGTCATTGGTGCCAAATCTCATGGTTGTAGCTACATGACTCTGGCTGGACTCGTAAGGCTACAGAGTCAGCATCTGTTTTGACTTCCACTTCCAGATCCAAGAAGATGGAATGAATTAGTGCCATAATCGGGCCATCAGCTCCTTCAGTTATGTCTGTCTTGGCATTGAAGAAAAAGAGTGATAGGGATAAACTGTCTGTTAGCAATGCCAGCTCCCATGCCTCAGAACTTTCATATCTATCTGATTCTGATAAGGCCACTATAGCTGTGAAGCAAAGATCTATTCCCAACTTACACAGCAAGAGATATGGATTTATGTATACTATTGGATCTGATGTTGTGCACTTCTTCAAATACATTGTTGTCCCTAAGTCAGTTCCAGCTGCATTCTTGGTCCTAGGGAGCTCCGTTGCCTTGGCAGCTCAGGTTCACTTGGCTCTGGTATGTTCATTGGTTCCAAATATGCTGTAATCCTATCAGTTTCCACAAATTAATAAGGATTTTACTGGGAGAGTATTTAGATGTGAGACCTCCAAGTAATACCTAGCTGCAAAATGCTGCAGAAAGTCATGGTAATAATTTACTAGGTGGCCCTCTGTTTTTCCTTAGCCATTATTTAACTGATGTCCCATTGCAGTATTTAGGTGTATTATAGTGACATAGACGTTGATACGGCAAACATTTATCCCTGTGTTTAATTTAGCTGTGAAAGTCTCATTGAGTTTTGCTTGAGAAAATATTGCAGGAATTGGCCATGTGAAAATATTATAAATCCAGTGCTGTGATAACTTATAGTATAAGCATTTTTGAAGAAATCCATTTTTTAAAAAAAGTTATGCTTAATTCTAACAACCAACAAAATTAACCTTTGAGAATAAGAAACTGTAGGCACTGCAGTACATTACAATTCCCTTAAACTGAACTGTATTTTATTGTATTATTTTAGGGCTCTCTGTTACTTAAAATTGTATCAATATGAAGAGGCTAAAAAGGATTGTGATTGTGTTCTTCACATAGAAAACTCTAACATCAAAGCTTTTTATAGAAGAGCTCTAGCATACAAAGGACTACAGGTAAGAAAAAAGATTGAGACAGGTATTCCTAAATATTTCTAAATATTGAAATAGTTACAGTGAATATACAAATACAGGAGAGGTATGGTATGTTATTGTTAATTTTGGTAAAGCACTTGGCAAAAGTAAAGCACTGCACAAATATTTTGAGGCTATAACAATAATTTGAATAACAATTTCATGTAATTGATTCATGCATGCAGTAATGTCAGGAAGTAACTCAGTTTTGGTTAACTGGAATTGAGTTAAAAAAGATTCTACTTTTTTTTCCTGATACTAATACCAACTCCTTCCCCTGCTGAGGTCTCCCTAATGTAACAATAAGAACTGCTGAGCATACAGGTAAGGAATGGCTTGAAACCAAGTAATGCAATAAACTGTACTCCCCTTCCCTCCCCCTTCAGTTTCCTTCATACTTTATTATGATTTCCAAATGTAGGCCTTAGTGGCCATGTTGCCAAATTAAATCCCTTATTTAAAAAATCTGCAAAACTACAGCAGATAAAAAATTAAAATTTTGTCTTTCTGCAAAACTAATGGGAAGACAAACTATTGCTTTGTGTTAAAGGTATCATGAGATTTCGTGGGCATTGCTCACTTCTTGAGATGACCGGCTGCGGGCCGTGCCGACGAAAGCTCATGATACCATCTACGTGTTTTGTTAGTCTTTAAAGTGCTACTAAATTATTTGCTGTTTTTAAAGTTTTTCCTGTTACAGACTAATTTGGCTACCCCTCTGAAACTTTTGTGTTAAAGGTTTTCCTTAACTTTGTTAAGTAACCTGTAATTGAAGAGCTGTAGCTGACCTCTTTGAATCATTGTACTCCATAGAAATTAATATATGTGACAGTGAAACCTGATCATGATTTAACCAGCCAAACAGGTAGCCAAAGATCATTAAAGGAAGAAATACAAGAATCTAAGAAATTTCTCCCTGTTTTTACATATTCTAGAAAAAATATTTGCTTTTTTATTGAAGATATCAGTGGAAATACACTTTACGTATTTATGTTTATGACAGGTCTCAGAACACGGGTGGACTAACACGTACACATTTCCTAGGATTATCTGTCACAGTATTCAGAATGGGTCATACTGTCAGAAAACAGGGCAGACACACCCAAACTTGTCGTATACCCTATAATTAGATACAATTAGAAACCAAACAGCAGCAAATGTGTGTTCCTGGATCACTATACTAGCTTACCATAGAACCACAGACAGTCCCCTTAGGCACATCAGCTTCTCTGACTACCCAGACAAACTGGACTTAATGATAATTTTTTATTTTAATATTTTTCTATCACTCATTCAGTTATTTCTTTCTACAAAGGGTCAATCACTTACCTTCAGAGCCCACCAAAAACAATACTGAAGCCATTTTCTTTAGTAATCTAAAGATTTATTAGTTAAGAAAAAGAAATGAGTTAGCAATGTTAAAGCAAGTAAAATACATTACAGATTAATCAAAGTTTGTAAGTCCAATACGATAGCAGAGTTAGTAACTTGCTGATTTCCAATAGTGTGTCACCGTTTCCCAGGATGGGCCTAGGGATCTCTGTCTAGTTGCTCAGAATTCCACCTTGTTAAAATTAATCAGTCCAGAGATAAAGGATCATTCCCAGGACATATTTTTATAGCTATCTTCCCCAAAAATCAGTCAAGCAAATACTTGCACTCACAACATGACACTTCCTGTGACGAAGAATGCATTTTGATCTTGGGTTACCACATCAAGGACCAATTGCTTTGAAATTTATATTTTACTTTCTATGCATACACAAGTAAATCAGTTACTGTGATATGCATAATGATATTGCCAGCTATTCCTTTAACAGGGATGGATAAGTGAAAACAATACAGGTTACATCCACTGGTTTTCAGGAAGTTTTCACATCAAATAAAGTCTTATCCTAACACAGCTTTGATCGAAGTTTGATTGAGCACAGACAGCAATCACAGAAACTGGTGAAGATAATATCGTTTCACTAGCTTTCACGCATCTGAAGCAAATGTAATGGTCAGGCACATGTTTTGTGTATGTAGTGTAATAACATCCCCCTTTGTTCTGTTCTAACAAGTGAATTGGTACACTTAACTCTTCCTTGAGGTTGTGACGTGAGCTGGACAGCTCTCAGTGCCACGTAACCTGATTTCTCTTTGGATAAGACATCGCAGTGATGCCAACTCCAATAATTATAAATAACAAAAGAAAAACAGAAGAAAATAATAGAAGTGATCTCAGATTTGGAGAGATTGGTTTAAAGGGAAATAATTAAATATCTAAAGATGTAAAAGGAAGGAAATAAAATAAGAAATATAAATTGTTTTATAAATATTTGAAGAGGAAATATCAAAGATGAAGTGAAATTTAATGAGGTACATGCGGATGTATTTGAGAGGAAAACGTTTTGCTATGAATAGGGAAGGCTATGGGAGGAAGAAGCTCAATTTAAATTTAAAAAATTTGAATGGGACACTTAAATCTTCTAAAATATTCAGTTGTTCAGATTGAAAGGGTAAAAAAAAGCAGAATAGCGTGTGAAAGAAAAACAGTTCTATACTGGAAAAGTACAGCTAGGGCATGAACATGTTCTTAGGTGCATCAACATCTATTTCTGTGTGTCTTGTGACTCTGATGACCATGCAGACTGGAACATACAAGGTAATTTATTATTAGCACATAGTATAGGCTGCTTGGCTGCATATTTAAGAACTGTATAGAGTCTATACAATGACTATTCTGTTCAAAGTCAAATCCCTACCCATAAACAAGATAGACTACATCAAGGCAAACCAGGGCTCTAGGCACATGGCAATACAGGACTCCCAGTGACCTACCCCTACATCATAGTCCCAGCCCCACTTGGAGTGGAAGTGTCAGAAGCCTGTCTTGTGGGCTATTGAGTGTCCTATCACTACTCATCTCTGAGAAGTGGTAGCAGGGGAATGCTCTCAATTCTTTTGTCGAATTACTCTGTAGTTTAATGGTTAGAGCACTCATCTCCGAGGTGGGAAATCCAGGATCCAGTCACTCTGCTTCACTGACTTTTTTTGGTTATTTATCCACAGTGGAACAGCTTCACCAGGAAAAACTGAGGAATCCTGCCTGCTACCATTCCTGGGCACTGCCTGTCTCTCCTGTTGAAGGTGTTCCACTGTGGATGAATAACTGAAAACTGATGAAGCAGGGAGACAGTATCGTTCTCATGCTCTCTTCCCCCAACGATGTTTATATTATTTATATAGTGGAACAGCTCCAACAGGAGAGACTGAGGGAGCCCTAGATAAATATAGCCCATAGTCCAATACTTTGGGCACTTCCCTGAGAGATAGAGATACCTGTTCAAATCCCTCCTCCCCTTCAGAAAGAGAGGGGGCTTGAAATGGACATCTCTCACATCCCAGGTGAGTTCCCTAACCACTGGGCTAACAGTTAAGAGGCAGGTCTTCCTCACCCTCATCAAAACAGTGTAGGTGTCTAATTCCACTAGAGGATTTGCAGCTGAGAATCCTGAGCAGAGGGAAATCTGGGAAGACAGGCACTTTTTGGAGCCTGGTCTTAGGTGCCTATCTCAGAGAGAGGTGCAGTCTAGCACCCCCACACAGGGGCAGATTTACAATGAAACCCTAGTGTTCCCATCCCCCTCCCTCCCCCCCCCCCGGACGACATGGGGCCCCTAGGGCCAGGCAGTCCAGCACACCCCCCCCCCCCCCGGCTGGTCCTCTGAAGTTTTCCAGCCCATGTTCATGCTGCTGGCCACCACCTGGTGAGTGACGGCTGCCCGCAGGGTGGAGAGGGCAGCAGCCTAGGCTGGCTAGGGAGGGATACAGGGGATGGAGAGCCTGCAAGCTGCATAGCTGACAGGAAAAAGCCACATTTTGAAGCAGGAAGGCACTGCTTCTCTCCAGCAGCTGGCTGTGTGGGTGTGCTGCCCCCTCCTCCTGAGTCCTCCAGTCCCTGTAATGTTGCGCCGCTGTTGGCTGAACATAAGACCGGCCACACTGGGTCAGACCAATGGTCTATCTAGCCCAATATCCTGTCTGCCAACAGTGGCCAATACCAGATGTCCCAGGGGGAGGGAACACAACAGGTAATCCTCATGTGATCCCTCTCCTGTAACCCATTTCCATACAAACAGAGGCTAGGGACACCATTTCTACCCATCCTGGCTAATAGCCATTGATGGATTTAGCCGCCATTAACCTATCTAGTTCTTTTTTTAACCCTGTTAAAGACCTAGCCTTCACCACGTCCTCTGGCAAGGAGTTCCACAGGTTAACTGCGCTGAGTGAAGAAAAAAATTATTTTGTTTGTTTTAAACCTGCTGCCTATTAATTTCATTTGTGACCCCTAGTTCTTATATTGTGGGAATAAGTAAATAACTTTTCCTTATTCACTTTTTCCACCCCAGTGGTGATTTTATAGACATCTATAATATCTCCCTTTAGTCTCCTCTTTTCTAAACTGAAAAGTCCAAGTCTTTTTAATCTCTCTTCGTGGAAGACCCGTTCCAAACCCCTAATCATTTTTGTTGCCCTTCTCTGAAGCTTTTCCAATGCCAATATGTCTTTTTTGAGATGAGGCGACCACAACTATACGCAGTATTCAAGATGTGGGCATACCATTGTTTTATATAGAGGCAATAAAATATTCTCTGTCTTATTCTCTATCCCTTTTTAAGTTATTCCTAACATTCTATTTGCTTCTTTGACTGCCACTGCACACTGAGTAGATGTTTCCAGAGAAGTATCCACAATTACTCCAAGATCTCTTTCTTGAGTAGTTGTAGCCAAATTAGTTCCCATCATATTGTATGTGTAGTTTGGATTATTTTTTCCAATGTACATTACTTTACATTTACCAACATTAAATTTCATTTGCCATTTTGTTGCCTAATCACTTAGTTTGGTGAGATCTTTTTGAAGCTCTTCACAGACTACTTTGGTCTTAACTATCTTGAGCAGTTTGGTATCATCTGCAAATTTTGCCACCTCATTGTTTACCCCTTTCTCTAGATAATTTATAAATAAGTTGAATAGGATTGGTCCTAGGATAGACCTTGGGGGATCCCACTAGTTACCTCTCTCTACTCTGAAAACTTACCCTTTATTCTTACCCTTTGTTTCCTGTCTTTTAACCAGTTATCAATCCATGAAAGGACCTTCCCTCTTATCCCATGACAACTTACTTTACTTAAGAGCCTTTGGTGAGAGACCTTGTCAAAGACTTTCTGGAAATCTAAGTATACGATATCCTCTGGATCCCTCTTGTCCTCATGTTTGTTGACTCCCTCAAAGAACGCTAGTAGATTAGTAAGGCATGATTTCCCTTTACAGAAACCATGTTGACTTTCCCCCAACAAATTATGTTTATGTATGTCTGACAATTTTATTCTTTATTATAGTTTCAACTAATTAGCCCAGTACTGACATTAGACTTACCGGTCTGTAATTGCCAGGATCACCTCAAGAGCCCTTTTTAAATATTGGCATCAGATTAGCGATCTTCCAATCATTAGGTACAAAAGCTGATTTAAAGGATTAGGTTACAAACCACAGTTAATAGTTTCACGGTTTCCCATTTGAGTTTTTAGAACTCTTGGGTGAATGCCATCTGGTCCCGGTGACTTGTGAAATTAAGTTTCTCAATTTGTTCCAAAACCTCCTCTAATGACACCTCAATCTGGGGCAATTCCTCAGATTTATTACCTAAAAAGAACGACTTAGGTTTGGGAATCTCCCCAATATCCTCAGCAAAATGAAGACTGAAGCAAAGAATTCATTTAGCTTCTCTGCAATGACTTTATCATCTCTGACCACTCTAATCTCGATTGTCCAAGGCCCCATTGGTTGTTTAGCCGGCTTCCTGCTTCTGATGTACTTAAAAAACATTTTGCCATTACTTTTTGAATTTTTGGCTAGCTATTCTTCAAACTCCATTTTGGCTTTTCTTATTATATTTTTACACTTAATTTGACAAAGTTTATGCTCCTTTCTATTTTCCTCACTAGGATTTGACTTCCACTTTTTAAAAGAGGTCTTTTTATCTCTCACTGCTTCTTTTACTTGGTTGTAAAGCCATGGTGGCATTTTTTTGTTTCTTTTACTGTATGTTTTTAATTTGGGCTACACATTTAAGTTGGGCCTCTATTATGGTGTCTTTGAAAAGTTTCCATGCAACTTGTAGAGATTTTACTTTTGTCACTATACCTTTTAATTTCTGTTTCATTTCCTCGTTTTTGTGTTCCACTTTCTGAAATTAAATGCCACAGTGTTGAGCTACTGAGGTGTTTTTCCCACCACAGGAATGTTAAATTTTATTACATTAAATTTAGTCCACTTAGGACTAATAGCCTTTTCCCTTGTGGGTTCCAGAACCAGCTGCTCCAAAAAGCAGTCATTTAATGTATCAAGAAATTTTGTCTCTGCATCCTATCCTGAGGTAACATGTACTCAGTCAATATGCAGATAGTTCAGTTTTTTGTTTTGATAGCCTCTCTAATCTCCTTTAGTATTTCATAGTCATAGTCACTGTCCTTGTCCTGATCAGGTGGCCGATAATATATCCCTACTGCTATATTCTTATTATTGGAGTATGGAATTACTATCCACAGAGATTATATGGGATATTTTGGCTCATTTAAGATTTTTACTTCATTTGCTTCTACATTTTCTTTCACTTATAGTGCCACTCCCCCACCAGCATGACCTGTTCTGTCATCCTGATATATTTTTTACCCTGGTATGACTGTGTCTCATTGTTTGTTTTCATTCCACCAAGTTTCCCTGATGCCTATTATATCAGTATCCTCCTTTAAAACAAGGCACTCTAGTTCACCCATTTTATTATTTAGACTCCTAGCTTTGGTGGATAAGCACTTTAATAATTGTCGCGATTTATCTGTCTGCCATTTCCCAATGTATTAGACTCTTTTTCATTTGATTGTGTGTCATCTGATCTGACCCATGTTTCCATCCTCTCCTCCCGACAAGAACACAGAGACATCTCCCCTAAGATGTCTCTGTCTGACCCATGTGCTCCTCCGCATCCATCGGCTTTCCCCCAGCCCTTAACATTAAAAAGGTTGTAGAGCAGTTTTTAAACTAAGTGCCAGCAGTCTGGTTCCATTTTGGTTTAGGTGGACCCCATCCTTCCTGCATAGGCTTCCCCTATCCCAAAAGTTTCTCAGTTCCTAATAAATCTAAACCCATCCTCTCTACACCATCATATCATCCATGCATTGAGACTCTGAAGCTCTGCCTGCCTACCTGGCCCTGCACGTGAAACTGGAAGCATTTCAGAGAATGCTATCATAGAGGTCCTGGATTTCAATCTCTTTCCTAGATGCCTAAATTTGGCCTCCAGAACCTCTCTCCTACCCTTCCCTATGTCATTGGTACCTACATGTACCACGACCACCGGTTTCTTCCCAGCACTATACATAACTCTGTCTAGCTGTCTCGAGATCTGCAACCTTCATGCCAGGCAGGCAAGTCACCATACGGTTCTCCCGGTCATCACAAACCTAGCTGTCTATGTTTCTAATGATTGACTCCCCCATTATTAACACTCGCCTTTTCCTAATGACTGCCACCAGTGAAGGGAAGAGTGGCCTGGGGATGAGTTCCAGGGCGAGGGGGTGCTCAGTTGGCCGATGGAACTGAGGCCCCCCTTGCCTTCAGGTGGAGCACATGTGGGTGTGTGCCCACTTCTCTAGGCCGGCCAGTGCAGAGTCACTGGGGGCGCCTGAAGCTGTCCCCCGCAGCCATGGAGACCTTTGTATCTTCTCTGTCGGTCTTCTCCAGCCCCATCATGATGGATCTGCTCCTGCACTGGGCCCCCAGTTCCGCCCCTTCCACCTGAGGCCCCCACCCTCCTGGGGACCCAGATCTGCCCCACACACACCTTGCCATGGGGCTTGGTTATTCTGTCAGCAGCCCTTCCTGAACCCTTAGTTCCAGTGTGTGTGGCCTGCACCCAGGTCTGGACCTGCACCTAGGAGAGACGGACTGGCTTTCAGCACTCAACTATTAAAAATGGTCCAGTGCTACTGGTGTTAAACCTAATTAGGGAATGGGTGGTCCAGATCACGGCCCACTCAGGCCCACCCATAGCTACACCTCTGCTCTTTCAGATATTTTTAATCTGCCTAAAAATCAAGGTCAATTTTTTTAGCAATAATGAAGCGATACTATGAGTCTGGCAGTCAAAAATGCAAAAAAAGGAAGATGAAGCAAAAAAGACAAAGCTAAGCAGAAAGACAGTTTGTCATCTTGTCATCAGGAAACTAACAATATCATCCAAAGCCCAAGATTTGGTGGTGATGGGGGACTTCAACTATCCAGATATATGTTGGGAAAATAACACAGCGGGGCACAGACTATCCAATAAGTTCTTGGACTGCATTGGAGACAACTTTTTATTTCAGAAGATTGAAAAAGCTACCGGGGGGAAGCTGTTCTAGATCTGATCCTAACAAATAGGGAGGAACTGGTTGAGAATTTGAAAGTGGAAGGCAGCTTGGGTGAAAGTGATCATGAAATCATAGCGTTCACAATTCTAAGGAAAGGTAGAAGGGAGAACAGCAAAATAGAGACAATGGATTTCAGGAAGGCGGATTTTGGAAAGCTCAGAGAGCTGATAGGTAAGGTCCCATGGGAATCAAGACTGAGGGGAAAAACAGCTGAGGAGAGTTGGCAGTTTTTCAAAGGGACATTATTAGGGGCCCAAAAGCAAGCTATTCCGCTGTGTCAGAAAGATAGAAAATATGGCAAAAGACCGCCTTGGCTTAATCATGAGATCTTGCATGATCTAAAAATAAAAAAGGAGTCTCATAAAAAATGGAAAGTAGGACAAATTACAAAGGATGAATATAGGCAAACAACACAGGAATGCAGGGGCAAGATTAGAAAGGCAAAGGCACAAAATGAGCTCAAACTAGCTATGGGAATAAAGGGAAACAAGAAGACTTTTTATAAATACATTAGAAGCAAGAAGACGACCAAGGACAGGGTAGGCCCACTGGTCAGTGAGGAGAGAGAAACAGTAACAGGAAACTTGGAAATGGCAGAGATGCGTAATGACTTCTTTGTTTCGGTCTTCACCGAGAAGTCTGAAGGAATGCCTAACATAGTGAATGCTAGTGGGAAGGGGGTAGGTTTAGAAGACAAAAATAAAAAAAGAACAAGTTAAAAATCACCTAGAAAAGTTGGATGCCTGCAAGTCACCAGGGCCTGATGAAATGCATCCTAGAATACTCAAAGAGCTGATAGAGGAGGTATCTGAGCCTCTCGCTATCATCTTTGGAAAATCATGGGAGACAGGAAAGATTCCAGAAGACTGGAAAAGGGCAGATATAGTGCCCATTTATAAAAAAGGGAAATAAGAACAACCCAGGAAACTACAGACCAGTTAGTTTAACTTCTGTGCCAGGGAATATAATGGAGCAAGTAATTAAGGAAGTCATCTGTAAACACTTGGAAGGTGGCAAGATGATAGGAAACAGCCAGCATGGATTTGTAAAGAACAAATCATGTCAAACCAATCTGATAGCTTTCTTTGATAGGATAACGAGTCTTGTGGGTAAGGGAGAAGCGGTGGATGTGGTATACCTAGACTTTAGTAAGGCGTTTGATACGGTCTCGCATGATATTCTTATCAATAAACTAGGCAAATACAACTTAGATGGGGCTACTATAAGGTGGGTGAATAACTGGCTGGATAACTGTACTCAGAGAGTAGTTATTAATGGTTCACAATGCTGCTGGAAAGGTATAACAAGTGGGTCTCTGCAGGGGTCTGTTCTGGGACTCGCTCTGTTCAATATCTTCATCAACGATTTAGATATTGGCATAGAAAGTACGCTTATTAAGTTTGCAGATGATACTAAGCTGGGAGGGGTTGCGACTAATCTGGAGGATAGGGTCATAATTCAAAATGATCTGGACAAATTGGAGAAATGGTCTGAGGTAAACAGGATGAAGTTTAATAAAGACAAATGCAAAATGCTCCACTTAGGAAGGAACAATCAGTTTCACACATACAGAATGGGAAGCGACTGTCTAGAAAGGAGTACGGCAGAAAGGGATCTAGGGGTTATAGTGGACCACAAGCTGAATATGAGTCAGCAGTATGATGCTGTTGCAAAAAAAAGCAAACATGATTCTGGGATGCATTAACAGGTGTGTTGTGAGCAAGACACGAGAAGTCATTCTTCCGCTCTACTCTGCGCTGGTTAGGCCTCAGTTGGAGTATTGTGTCCAGTTCTGGGCACCGCATTTCAAGAAAGATATGGAGAAATTGGAGAGGGTCCAGAGAAGAGCAACAAGAATGATTAAAGGTCTAGAGAACATGAGCTATGAAGGAAGGCTGAAAGAATTGGGTTTGTTTAGTTTAGAAAAGAGAAGATTGAGGGGGGACATGATAGCAGTTTTCAGTTATCTAAAAGGGTGTCATAAGGAGGAGGGAGAAAACTTGTTCATCTTGGCCTCTGAGGATAGAACAAGAAGCAATGGGCTTAAACTGCAGCAAGGGAGGTTTAGGTTGGACATTAGGAAAAAGTTCCTAACTGTCAGGGTAGTCAAACACTGGAATAAATTGTCCAGGGAGGTTCTGGAATCTCCATCTCTGGAGATATTTAAGAGTAGGTTAGATAAATGTCTATCAGGGATGGTCTAGACAGTATTTGATCCTGCCATGAGGGCAGGGGACTGGACTCGATGACCTCTCGAGGTCCCTTCCAGTCCTAGTATTCTATGATCTTATTTTAAAAATCTTGAAGTATTGATTAGAGGACATTCATCAAAAAGTATGGGCGAGGAAACATCTGACTTATCTGATCACTTGCCGAGTGGTGGGGATACCATGATGACTGCAGAAGTTGAACAAGTGGACTCTGAAGTGGCAATGGAACTACAAATAATGGCAATTTTGTCAACGTAATGGAAGAAACCTACCCTGAAGGCATTGCATTTTGGCCAAAATCTGTTTCATTGGACAAGATAGAATATTTGAGTGAATTAACCAAAAAACGTAGGTAATATGGAAAATTTGAGAAAAATGTATGATGTTGGAGGATGAAAACAATTTAGAGGTCTTCATTTGTCCCATTTTCTGAGGATGAAGAAAAATTGGACCACAGAAATGAGTAATTGGTTGATTTTTTTTCTGGAAACCAGCAAGGAAGTCTACTATTATGTTTGCAAATCATTCCCTGACCATAGTAAAGGAGAACAAACATTTGATGATGGGCACTCTAATTGGAGAAATGTTGCAAGAGACATTGCTGATTATGAAACTTCCAAAGATGTAAATTGTCTGTGTTATTGGCTCAGTTTGGCAAGGAGTAGCCTTATTGGAGGAAAGTACTGAGACGTGTTGTTGCCATGGTGAAACTGCTGTCTTCTTTGGGACTACCTCTAAGAGGAAACAATGAGCCATCAGTTCAAATTGAAAAGGTAATTTTTTAACCTGCCTTGAATATCTTAGGGTATGTCTACACTAGCCCCCTAGTTCGAACTAGGGAGGCTAATGAGGGCGACCGAAATTGTAAATGAAGCGCGGGATTTAAATATCCCGCGCTTCATTAGCATGTTCCCGGGTGGTCGCCATTTTGGAAACTGACTAGCCCGGAATAACTGCCTGCGTCTATACGCGGCAGTGAAACAGGAGTTTGAAGTAAACCCCTAACTCTAATTAGCTGTTACTCCTCGTGGAATGAGGTTTTGTCCCACTAAAATCCCAGACTTTTGAATGTCTAGAAACAAGAGTTTTGGAAATCATTGTAAATTTAGGTTTGGACATCAAAAATTGTTGTGGGCAGTGCTTTGATAACACCACAGATATGGCAGGAAAATATTTAGGTCTACAGGAAAGACTGAACAAAGCAAATTCCTCTGCTTTATTCATACCATGTTCCATCTATTCCATGAATTTAATCTGCAACACTGCAGCCACATCTTATGAAGCTAAACATTTTTTTTACTTCTTTCAAAACATGCATGCTTTTTTTTTCTCCCGCACACATGGGTGGAATATGCTGCAATTACACTTGAAGCAGGCAAATTGAAAACATTTGACAATGAAAAGAATTTTTGACACTAGGTGGTCTACTTATGCAGATGCTGTTTTGGCTTTGAAAATGAGTTATGATGTTATAAAGAGACATTATAACATCAATGTCTTATTAGACATTACCACATCAAACTCTGAAAAACCATGTGCAAAACTGAAATAACATCCTTAGCAGAAAAGTTTGAAATGGTATGCTATTGCTGTTTTTATTATTTTGTGGAGCCATTTACTTCCAAGAATTAATGCCATCAGCAAATCACTGAAAAAAAGTTAATACAAATTTATTGAATGCTGCACAATTGTTAGCCTCAGTTACAAGTTTTGTCATGGAAGTTCGAAATGGCTGTAGTTCTATGGAAGCAAAAGCACTAACATTAATAGCAAATATTGATTCTTCTGATATATATCTGATGAGAACTGTAAAAAAAACAACCCAGGAAATTATTTTGCAATGAAAAACGAGAGACAATGAAATCAATTTAAAAGGGAAAGAGAAGATCATCATTGAGACTGTCAGTGCAATAATAGTGCAATTGCAGAGTAGAGGTGAATCTCTAGAGAGAACATAGACACAAATGTTTTTGAAGATGAAATGAAATATTTCATTCATTTTATCGAAAATTATGAGGTCTGTGCTTCCAGATCACCAGATGATTTGTATAGACTTGTACATGACTGTTTGCAAATGCAGAAACCAAACCAATCTTTCCAAATGCAGAAACCATTCTAAAAATATTTTTAACAATACCTGTCTCAAATGCTTCTAGTGAACATTCTTTTTCTGTATTGAAATGAGTTTAAATTATTTGTGAAATACGATGAGTCGGGAACATTTGACGCATTCAGAAATATTGACAATTGAAAGTGCCTCTTTACAAAATCTTTAATTAAATCATCATAAGTAATATTTTGTAAAGAAAAAGTGTTGAAAGAAAGCTATGTGAATAAATATTTTTTAAAATTGAATACATTTCTTCAGATTAAGTTAATTTTTATTTTTCCATTAATTTGTCATCTATACATCTTTTTACATATTTTTCATGTTAGCTTAATGCAAATGCAAGCTTTCATCTAGACCAGAAGTTCTCAAACTGTGTTCTGAGAACTCCATTCAGGTGGACTGAGGAAAGATTATTATGTTTTTTTTATAAAGCACTCTTATCCAAAGCACTTTGCAATAGTTAGGTCATGGTACAAACAATATTTGGAAAGATCATGAAGTGGTTCACCGAGAACCCTCAGCAATTTTCAAGTGGTCTATAGGAAAAAAAGTTAGACTACAAAAACAATCAAGGTACTTCACTTCGTTTTTATTTACTACTTATTACTTATAATATAGGAAGAGGATGAAGAAAAAAGAATGAAAAATGGTAGGGGCAGGAAGAGTGAATGTTCTTTTTCTTGGCTGTGTCCCTGGGGTGAGGGGCAAAAATAAAGCTGAGCACAGGGCCCCACTAACTCTAAATCTGCCACTACCCTTACACCCCTCATCTTGCTATCTCCCATTGGCTAGCTTTGGTGAAAAGCATTCTAATATGCTGGCTTTTGTGGATCCCATTCTAAGGTGTATATCTGTCTCCCATTCATTTGGTGCCTAGACACAACTCAAGCTTTGTGAACCCTAGTGAATTTCTAGGCACTAAGAAGTTGGGCACGGTAACGCTCAGCATCACCGTGCTGAAATTTCTTTGAGAATCTAGCTCTTTGCATCTAGCTGTTTCTGGATTATGAAGCTGTAGCCTTTAGCTTTTTTGGCACATATGATAACTTGTGTGTTTTTTAAAATATCTGTTTAAAGCTAAGTGTATTTTCAGAATTAATATATTAAGTATGAACCATATTATATTAATCTTGAAAATGGTGTGACATTAAGTACCATCATGACAGCAAATTAGAAATACAAATATACATAAAACATTATTTAATAATTCATTTGCTAATGGGGGGGTGGATTTTCTGAAAGCAGATTATTCACAAATTGGATATTTACATATATAAATATTTAGCTGCATAACTTTAGTTTAAAGGAACAGTGAACATATTCCTAGCTTTTTTTTCTTTAGCAATATTATACATTTTGAATCTAAATCTAGATTCTTTCTACTCATCTGCAGTCAGTATCCCGGCATTTTTTCTGAATAATTGTGAACGGGAGTGTAGCAGTTAGCTAATTCTACTAGGGCATCTATAATTCTTCTTCGAGTGATTGCTCATGTGCATTCCAATTAGGTGTGTGTGCGCAGCGTGCACACGTTGTCAGAAGATTTTCCCTCAGCAGTACCCTTAGGGCCAGCGGGGAGCCCCCTGGAGTGGCGCCGGTATATCGGCCCATATATACCCCTGCTGGCCCCCTCATCCACTCAGTTCCTTCTTACCACCGTGACGGTCGCTGGAACAACCCTCAGCTCGTCTAGCGATAGTTGTCCTCGGTATTGTTCTTTGTTTCTTCAGTTAGCTTAAATACCTGCAGTTAAGTTAAAGACTGTTTTGTTGTTTTCGTTGCTGTTCCTGCCCGTGGCAGGGCATGCCTGGTCCGCAAGGCTTTAAGTCCTGCAAAAAGTGCCACAAGCCTATGCCCCATGGCGACCCTCATTCCTCATGTTTAAAGTGCTTGGGGGAGATGCACCTCACGGAGGCCTGCAAAATCTGCAAGGCATTTAAGCCGCGCATGAAACATGCGAGAGAGTCACTCTTAATATCATCCTTATGGAGGCGGCTCTCCGGCCAGTACTGGCATTGGAGTCGGCACCAGGTCCTCGAAGCACACTGGCGTCGGTGCGGGACTCCCCCCTGCACCATGCCTCACTAGCACTGCAGAGACCTAGAACATAAGAATGGCTGTACTGGGTCAGACCAAAGGTCCATCTAGCCCAGTATCCTGTCTGCCGACAGTGGCCAGCACCAGGTGCCCCAGAGAGGGTGGACCGAAGACAATGATCAAGCGATTTGTCTCCTGCCATCCCTCTCCAGCCTCTGACAAACAGAGGCCAAGGACACCATTTTATCCCCTGGCTAATAGCCTTTTATGGACCTAACCTCCATGAAATTATCTAGCTTCTCTTTAAACTCTATTATAGTCCTAGCCTTCACAGCCTCCTCTGGCAAGGAGTTCCACAGGCTGACTACACGCTGTGTGAAGAAGAATTTTCTTTTATTAGTTTTCAACCTGCTACCCATTAATTTCATTTGGTGTCCTCTAGTTCTTCTATTTAGGGAACTAATAAATAACTTCTCTTTATTGGCCCTCTCCACACCACTCATGATTTTATATACCTCGATCATATCCCCCCTCAGTCTCCTCTTTTCTAAACTGAAAAGTCCCAGTCGCTTTAACCTCTCCTCATATGGGACCCGTTCCAAACCCCTAATCATTTTAGTTGCCCTTTTCTGAACCCTTTCCAAGGCCACAATATCTTTTTTGAGGTGAGGAGACCACATCTGTACACAGTATTCAAGATGTGGGCGTACCATAGTTTTATACAGGGGCAGTAAGATATTCTGGGTCTTATTTTCTATCCCTTTCTTAATAATTCCTAGCATCCTTTTTGACTGCTGCTGCACACTGTGTGGAAGTTTTCAGAGAACTGTCCACGATAACTCCAAGATCTCTTTCCTGATTTGTCGTAGCCAACTTAGCCCCCATCATACTGTACGTATAGTTGGGGTTATTTTTCCCGATGTGCATTACTTTACACTTATCCACATTAAATTTCATTTGCCATTTTGTTGCCCAATCACTCAGTTTGGTGAGATCTTCTTGGAGTCCCTCACAGTCTGCTTCTGTCTTGACTATCCTAAACAGTTTGGTATCATCTGCAAACTTTACCACCTCACTGCTTACCCCTTTCTCCAGATCATTTATGAATAAGACACCGGTCTCAGTCTCCGGCACCGCAGAAGAAGAGGAGGCCCAACAGGGGACAGTCCCCTGCTAGACACGCACTCTCCATGCGCCCTCCAGTGGGGCACGCAGCGCCAGCAAGTCCGGAGCCCGGACCTTCCAGGTCGGGTGGACCTTCCTCCCAGCATAGGGAGCCGAGCCCATTGGAGGACTTCCCTGAACCCTCCACACGGAGGCCTTAGAAGCGGCAAGGGTGCTTATAGACTCTTCCCCCCACCGACCCCCCCCCCCAGCTTCACCGGCACCACTTGCGGCACCGATCAGTGGCGCACCCCTACCCATGGTGCCACATCAGGATGCGGCACCGGATACACCGTGGTACCATGCCCCGACACTGGCTCACACTGTTCTGGCAACTACCTCTGCACCGGACATCTGTACCGCCATACCACCACCTCCACCTCGGCACCATGGGAAGCTGGAATCTGTGGCCAGGCATGCAGCTGCTCCTCCCTGGCCCGCCTCAGAGTACACGTCTGACTCCGAGGTGGAATCCACCTCATCTTCTCGGGGCTCCCGGTCTCAGTTGCGGCACCACTCCCAGCACCATAGTCCGCCTCATCCATACCAGCAGTAATGGACACAACCAGTCCCAGTACTGGTGCTCCAGCAATCGTGGCCTCCCCAATCTCCGGCCCAATGGCCCTTCTGGACTCCTTGGGCATATCACCAGGCCCAGGGAAACACCCCTTCCAGGGTGCCTTTGGTCACATCGGGTCCTCGGGCCCCTCCTTCGGCGACCCCGTTGGTCAGATCGCCAAACTCTGGCCAGTCATTGCCCCCCGGCCAGCAGTCACCGGGTCCTTCGGGGAGTGTGGCTCCGGTGAGCCAACTTCCCCCACCCTCGTCTGCTGGCATACCACAGGATCCGGCGCTTTTGGGGATATCTGTTGGAGAAGTCTGAAAGGGATCATCATCCTTCTCCCCTGACGAGGCTCTGGGAGACCCTGGACCATCCACGGTCTCTATGGACACCAGGGCCCACCAGGACCTCCTCTGACGTCTGGCCCAAAGTTTGGGAGTCCAGACAGATAGGGTGTCTGACTACTCCAATCCCACGGTGGACATCCTCCACATGGACGCCCCCTCTAGAGTGGCCCTCCCGATAAACAAAACGGTGGTCAAGATCTCCAGAGCCTTGTGGCAGACTCCCGCGTCCATCCCCCCTGCGGATAAGCGGGCCGAAAGGGGATACTTTGTCCCCCAGGAGGGTAATGAGCATCTTTTTTCCCCACCCTCCACTGGGCTCTCTTGTAATGCGAGCCGTGAACCAAAGAGAGAGGCAAGGTCAGCCCGCTGTTGTCCCTAAGAACAGGGAGGCCAAGAAAACTGACCTCTTGGGCCGGAAAGTCTATGCGTCTGGCGGTATCCAGTACTGCATTGCAAACCAACAGGTTCTCTTGTCACGGTATGCTTTTAACACCTGGGCCTCAATGGACAAGTTCACGGACCTGCTTCCCCGAGATTCCCATGCTGAATTCAAAGCTCTCCACAAAGAGGGGAGAGCAATTTCCAGGGCAGCTTTCCAGGCAGCTCTAGACGTGGTGGATGCTGCTGCACGAGTAATGGCCTCCAGGATGGTCTTACGCCGCAGTTCCTGGCTCCAGGATTCTGGGGTTCCCCCAGAGCTCCAGAACACCATACAAGACCTCCCTTTTGAAGGCCCCTCGCTCTTCTCTGAGCAAACTGATCAGAGGCTCCATGGCCTGAAAGACACTCTTGCTACCCTAAAATCATTGGGTATGCACACCTCAGCTACCCAGAGGCGCTCCTTCCCTGTTAGGAATGTTCCTAGAGCACCTCCCCAGGGTCCATGTACCAACTTCTCCCACCATAGGAGCAGAAGTGGTAATGACAGGAACAATAGGCGCTGCCCTCTCCTGACCCCAGATCTTAACCAGGGGCCTCCCCAACAAACCCTCTGGTCCACATCAGGGGTTTTGATGGGACCTATGAGGGCAACTTTCCAGTCTCCCCATTTCTCTTCTGGGACCGTTTATCCCACTTTACCCCAGCCTGGCGGTATGTTACTTTGGATCGCTGGGTACTCGAGATAGTGAAAAGAGGTTATGTAATGCCTTTCCACTCCCCTCCTCCTTCCCAACTCCCTACCCCGTCCCTTTTCAGGGACCCCTCTCATAAGCCTCTGCTTCAAGAGGCGGTCCAACATCTCCTTACAATAGGGGCAGTAGAATGCGTTCCCCCCAAGTTTCGGTGGAGGAGATTCTATTCCTATTAATTCCTGGTCCTGAAGGCCAAAGGGGGCCTGCGTCCCATCCTGGACCTAAGGGCCCTCAACTCCTTCATCGCCAAAGCAAAATTCACAATGGTAACATTGGCATCCATAATTCCCTCACTAGCCCCTGGAGACTGGTACGCTGTCCTCGACTTAAAAGACGCTTACTTCTACATTTCCATCACTCTCCACCACTGCAAATTCCTCAGATTTACTGTGGGCCCGGACCACTACCAATTCACGGCCCTCCCATTTGGTATTTCCACGGCCCCTCGGGTCTTCACCAAATGTATGGCAGTGGTAGCCGCTGCACTCAGGAAAAGGGGTATCCAGGTGTTCCCCTACCTAGACAACTGGCTTCTGAGGGGGGACTCGGAGACGCATGTGCGAACCCACATCACCATAGTGCACGCACTTTTCGACAATCTAGGTCTTTTGTTAAACTTGGACAAGTCAACCCTAATGCCCGCTCCGATAATAGAGTTTGTGGGAGCCACCCTGGACTCTACCTCGGCAAAAGCCTCCCTACCCAATTCCCAGTTTCTCACAATAGAGGCGGCAGTCAAGGAACTCCAGAATTTTCCAGTGACCACCGCCTGGACTTGCATGCACCTCCTGGGTCTCATGGCCGCCTGCATTTATGTAGTGCAACACACCAAGCTGCGCATGCGCTCGCTACAGATGTGGCTATCGCGAGTCCATAACCCAGTCTTCCATTCATGGGACAGGGTGGTGATGGTCCCCACCCCTGTCCTTGCGCTGAACTGGTGGACCAACCAGGCAGAGGTCTCCACGTGGGTACCATTTTCCAGGCCGGTACCGTCCACCCGCCTTGTCACAGATGCGTCGGACACCAGCTGGGGAACCCACCTAGGAGACCTTCACACGCAAGGTATGTGGTCTGCGGACGAGATCTCCCTACATTTCAACATCAGGGTGCTCCGGGCAGTCCGACTGGCTTGTGCGGTTTTCCTTCCCCACTTCAGGGGCAAGTCTGTCCTCATCCTATCAGACAACACGACAGTGGTGGCGTATATAAACAAGCAAGGCGGGGCCCGTTCCCCTCTCCTGTACTTGGAAGCGATTCACCTGTGGGAACTTTTCATCGGGGCGGATATCCACCCGACGGCCTCGTACCTCCCAGGCTCCCAAAACGTCCTGGTGGACAAACTGAGCAGGTCCTTTGCAGGACACGAATGGTCATTGAGGTGGGATGTAGCCCAATCTATCTTCCATGCGTGGGGGTCTCCCCATTTGGACCTCTTCGCCACAGGACAGAACAGGAAGTGCCACCGATTCTGCTCCCTCATGGGACAGGGACAGGGCTCACTGGGAGATGCTTTCCTTCTCCCCTGGCCGCAGGGCCTACTATATGCCTTCCCACCATTCCTGCTAATCCACAAGGTCTTACTCAGGTTGTGGGAGTTGAGGGCGTCTCTGATTTTAATCGCCCTGGCATGGCCCAGGCAGCACTGGTTCTCAGCCCTCCTCAACCTGTCATGTGAGAGACCCATGACCCTCCTGCTGCTCCCAAACCTGATTACTCAGGACTTGGGCAGGCTCCGCCACCCAGATCTGCACTCGCTGCATTTGACAGCGTGGAAGCTCTGTGGCTAACGGCCAAGAAACTTCAGTGCTCAGAATGGATCCAGGAAGTCCTCCACTAGGACCACATACCTGGCTAAGTGGAAACAGTTCTGTATCTGGGATGCCCAGAAAGGGGTACACCCAAGGCGAGCTGCAAACCCCTTGATCCTGGATTACCCGTTGGACCTCAGTCTCCAGGACCTCTCTTCCTCTTCCATCAAGGTTCACTTAGCGGCCATTTCGGCCTTCCACCTGGGGGAAGGGGGGAAAACTCTGTTTGCTAACCCAATGGTCAACAGGTTTCTGAAAGAGTTGGACAGGCTCTACCCACACGTCCGCCAGCCCATCCCCCAGTGGGACCTAAACCTGGTCCTTTCCAAACTTATGGAACCCCCGTTTGAAACTTTAGCGACATGTTCCCTTCTATACCTGTCTCATAAGGTGTCTCTCCTGGTGGCACTCACATCTGCCAGGAGGGTATCCGAACTCAGGGCGCTCACCTCAGATCCCCCCCTACACAGTGTTTTTCAAAGACAAGGTTAGGCTCCGCCCCCACCCAGCTTTTCTGCCCAAGGTGGTGTCTTCTTTCCACACCTCCCAGGATATTTTCCTGCCGGTCTTTTACCCCAAGCCTCATGCGTCTGGGAAAGAACAGGCTTTACACACTTTAGATGTGCGTAGGGTATTAGCCTTTTATTTAGACAGGACAAAACCATTCAAGAAGTCACCGCAACTCTTTGTGGCCATCGCCAAACGGGCGAGAGGTCAACCTGTGTCCTCCCAGCGGATCTCCTCCTGGATAACTGCTTGTATCAAGGAGTGCTATGCCTTAGCGAGGGTACCGGCTCCACCCCTTAGAGCACACTCCACGAGAGCTGTGGCAGCCTCCACGACTTTCATGGTGCAGGTTCCCATCCTGGACAGCTGCAGAGCCGTGACATGGTCCTCTGTCCATACTTTTGCCAATCACTACAAATTAACGCATCAAGCCAGGGAAGATGCTGCCCTGGGCAGGGCGGTCCTCCACTCCTCTGTAGCTTCAACATCCGGCCCTCCTCCATAGGTTCTGCTTTGGAGTCACCTAATTGGAATGCACATGAGCAATCACTTGAAGAAGAAAGAACGGTTACTTACCTCGTAACTATGATTCTTTGAGATGTGTTGCTCATGTCCATTCCAAATCCCTACCCGACGCCCTTTCTCCGGAGTATTCCGGTAACAAAGAACTGAGTGGGTGAGGGGGCCAGCAGGGGTATATATGGGCCGATATACCAGCACCACTCCAGGGGGCTCCCCGCTGGCCCTAAGGGTACTGCTGAGGGAAAAACTTCCGATGACGTGTACACGCACGCACACACCTAATTGGAATGGACATGAGCACCACATCTCAAAGAATCACAGTTACGAGGTAAGTAAGTGTTCTTTATTTTATGAAAACAACTTATTTTTCCCATTTTGACTTTCAGAATTACCAAGCCAGTGTTGATGATCTTAGCAAAGTACTTATAATAGATCCAAATGTGGCTGAAGCAAAGAGGGAACTACAAGAGATCACCCAGTTGCTTAACCGTAAAAATGATGCTGGAACCAATAACCAACAAAAGCAAAGAAAGACAATCAAAATACAAGAGGTATTTCCATTCTTTTGAAGAGCAGGCAATATCGAAATCACACACTTAAGTTTAAAATAGGGCTTTTCTTCTGTGATGTTGGCAGATATTTTGAGCTAATAATACTTACATATAGTGGATAGTGTGTTTGTTCATGTGCTTGCTAGTTTTTAAAAACATTCCAGTGTACTCACATCTTAAATGTGGTGTGTGTTTGGTGTGGGGATGTTAAAATGATTAACTGATTTAATACTAGCACTTAACTGGTTAACCATTTTAAATTAGGGCCTGTCACCTGGCCTACTACCTGGCCATAGGGTCCTGCTGCTCAGCTTGCCAGCCCCCTGTCGCTGGCTGGCTCCAAAATTCACCAACAAGGCCCAGTTAACTGGCCTCATGCTCACTGGTATGCTTACTGGTTAATATCCCTAGTTTGGTGCCCTTCAGACTCTATAAATAAGTCTATAATGCTTCATGGTACATCCAGAATCAGCAGAAGTAAACTGACCTAGGCCTAAAGAAGAAACTTTCAGATGAAATTAAATTTGAGGACACGTTCCTTTAAAACAAAACAAAACAAAACACTGTTTTGTGAAAATATCTGTCATATCTGATAGTACATTTCGGGTCTCTTTCAAATGTTGTTTTTAGGGGACCAGAAAGAGGCCATACTATCCAAGAGTTCCCTGTGGCTCTGTGTTTTTGTTAGAGACTATACCTTCAGTTAGATTTGGGTAGTTTGGTGGGAAAATGGAACACTAAATATGCACTGGAGAAGTAGAGCGTGGGTGAAAAAACTACAAAATCATCAGAGAATGTTTTTTGATATTGTATTAAGACTCAAGTGATGTAATATTACTAAGTCAGAACAACTACACTGAGTTTCTGGTGCCCAAAGAATACTGAGTCACTGCTGTTAAATAATGAGTCATTTCATGGTGAGATTTCACTGTGACTAAAGGATTGTGGTCCTGTAAGAATGTATGTATGTCTTCCTTATTTTATTACAAGAAATGTGGCTACTGATCTAACGTATGTGACATTAGAATTTGTCCCTCTCGTTTTAAAATTGTTGTATAACTTTTTTATTAAAATAAAACTGGAATTGCAGACAGTAATATAAACCATTAAGGAGCCCTTTGTACAAGTGGTCCCAAGCAGAAATCCCATCAAAATCAAAGGGGTTTTGGTAACTTTGTGTAACTGGCATAATCTAGGGGTTGTTTTTTTCATTTTAACCAAAATGTACTACGTATGAGATCAAGAAGCCTCCCCTAATAGTAAGAAGTAAAGAACACAATCAGATTATTGAAGAGAGAAAAAACTAGCAGATTGAACACAAAATTGTTATATCATACCCGAAAACTTTCCTGAAAAGTTTTATATACATTTCAAGAAACACCAACCCCTGAATTTGTATTAATTCAATTTAATGACTTTTCATGTTTTGAAAAAATAAAAAATTGTTTTAGTAGCTATTTACTATTATTAAAATATAGCTCTATCCTTGATCTACTATTTAATAGATAGTATGTACAGTAAAACCTGTGTTATCTGGCACGCTAGGGGATTAGGGCGTTCTAGTTATCTAAGGGTCCCAATAACCTAGGAAAAACCAATGGACAATAATAGTAAAACTCAAGTTTTTAATATTGGTAGTTTTGTAGTGTGAGGCAGTTGGTCTCACATTTCTATTTTGAGTTAAAGATGATTAGTACTTCTTAAATAAAAAATTGTTAAGCCAGTCATGGTAAACCAAGCCAGGCCTGTGCGCCTGAAGATGTGTCGAAGCAAAAGACTTTTCTGTGTTTAGGCGGCTAACAAACAGCTTTATTGATCAATAAGGCACAAAGTGAGCCAAACATGACCTCGGCAGAACTGGGCCCAGTAAGGCTGTTCAACACAATCAATCCTAGTATTTTATACCCTTAACCAAACAAGTCTGATGTCCGGGCATTCAATCAAAGCAAACTTAAAAGAGAAACTATTATCAGCAAGAAAGAAACAGGTATCAGGGAGTGAGAGCTCCAACTCAAAACAGTTCATTATCGCATTCCAACAGCTCATCCTTCTGGCCTTTCTCACATTGGTGAAGTTCAGTTCAATCTCTAGTGTACGTGCAGAAGCAAGAAACTTAAATGGCTTCTGTTATACGAAGTGGCTTCTAGCTAAATATGAAATGGTTACCACAGATGTAACAGTATAGTGGCTGGGGGCAATGCCAGTTAACAAAGTTTTCTGGTTAACAAGAGTACCGGATAACAAAGCTTTCACTGTATATTTGAAATTATTATGCTATTGATCGTATATTTAGTTTCTGCCAAAAACTTACAGCTCTTTCTTTGAGAAAAAGGTACAACATACTAATAATAAGTGTAAAATATGCACGGCGGACTAAGAAAAACAACCTTTTAACATGCATGAATATTAGGATACCATTTCTGGAAAGGGAAAAGTGAAAAATAAAAAGGAGAATAGTCATCCTGTTCCAAAAAGTCTTCCCACAAGATGAGGAAAGTGGTAAACTCTAATTTTGTGGCATCAGTGCAGGACATACTGTCAGATTATTTATGAAACTTGAGGTAATATATATGTCAAAACTAAAATATTTTGTGTTCCTATGAAGGTGAATGAGGTAAATGAAGAAGAAAGCAAGGCTAATACCTCAGATGATGCTGTGCTGAATTGCCATGTTGCCAAAGAAGCAGCTGAAAACAGTGTGCCATTGAAAATCTCTGAGAAACTACTCATTTCAGAACCATCTAATGCCTATGAGTTTGGTCAGATTATAAATGCAGTGAATGCCAAGAAGGATGAAGCTGCCTGTGCAGATCTTTTAACCATTATTGATCCAAAAAAATTGCCAGTGCTGCTAAGTAATAAACTAGAAGGGAATACCTTTCTGATCTTCATGCAGGCATTGGAATGTCATCTACTTGGAAAAAACCCTGGCCTTGTGTATCAGCACCTTCTTTATCTGAGTAAAGTTGAGAGGTTTAAGGTAAGAGCATATATTCAATGCAGTTTCTCTCTGGCAATGTCAAGAAACTCAAAATGTAAAAAACTCAATTCAGTATAAAGATTGTTAAATTTAGCACTTAACAGAAAAATAGGAGATTATACCTATCTGCACTAACTATTCAAAATACTTTTTCAGGTAGTGCTGACACTTCTTAGCAAGGATGAAAAACAGCAGGTTCAGGAGTTGTTCGACTCTCTGTCAAAAAAGCAAAATCACCAATTTTCTTTAGAAGACCTGGAGAGCCTTAAAAGGGTTTATGAACTTTAAACAGAATGTTAACTTTTGCATGTATATAGTTGATGTTGGTAGACTGGGTGTATGAACTATGAAGACTTGTAGGGGATAAAGTCAGTCTTTTACCTGGATTGTTCAACATGCTGTATTTTTTACAGTATGTGCACATTTTAAATCTGCTGCTGTTTTATCTTGCATTTGTATATATTTGTAATCTATTGTGTGCTAATGCACATCTTCATATTTAATACATAGGTCATATTATTTGATGATATAGTGATTAAATTAGAATATATTGATTTTATATATAAATATAGTGTAAAAATGTTCCAATGGTACAGCATGTGTCAGACTTCTAGCCATTCATTTGCCACCTCATTTTAGGTCAGATTATATTTTCTAATGCTAAGAAGTGTCCTCAAGATAAGCGGGTTATTAGTTAGAAATAGCTTTACTAAAATGAGGGCTTGTCTACATGGTGAGTTAGTCTACATTAGAGGCATGTAAACGTCTATTGCACACTGATGTGCACCACTCTGGCCCATGTGAAGCCTTGTAATGTGCATTAAAAATTTCCTAGTGCCCACTAATGTTGTATTGTTTGAAAAAGCGCTACAATAACACTCACTAGAGAACCTTTAGTCCATGCTGGCAGAGTCAGTGCAGGCTAATTAGTGCACCATATACTAGTGTGCACTACAATTCGTACTCCTCTAGTGCTAACACATCACATAAACAAGCCTTGTGTTTGCAAAAAATATTCTGTTAACTTTTTTGATGTTAAATAATTACCTAATGACATCTTTCTTGGAATGTACAAAAACATATTTTTATACTCTGTGCCACACAGGTTAGCAACAAAGATGAATCAAAGTAGACTAGTTTGTCATGGAACTCTTTAAAGCAATATAATTGTTAAATTGTGAAGTTTCTGAAATAGGGAAGAGGAGAATAATTTATTGTCATATGTGGGGAAATTTTTTGACAGGATTGCTGATACTTTTGAAAACAGTACTTATTTGTAGTGACAATGTTGTAGTGATTGACCCTTCATAGTATGCTATTATTGAAATACTAGGTGCTAGTTTAATATTTTATTTGGTTGTAATTAATTTTTGCTTAATTTATAAGGAGAATGTGTACTCCTGAGGGAATTCTGCACAAAAAAATTAAATTATGTGCACAGTTTTTTAAGGTTCTGCAAAATTCTGCATATTTTGTCAATGTGCAGGCTCCAGCCTGGCAGGGAGAAGCTAGACTACTGGTTGCATGAAGGTTGGAGATCACCCTAGAACTTCTACCCATCGGAGACACAGACTTGGCAGCAAGGATTCACTCAGTCCTGACACAGCACAAGGGCTGGGGCTGCCCTCAAAACAGCCCAGGTCTCTGTTCCTCAATGCTAGGTGTCACAATATAGCAAGTGAAAAGGATAGCCTCTCTCCCAGCCCTAGCCCCAGCTCAGGTACGAGGCAGGCAGGCAGGCTCCGCCGAGCAGGATACATATGTGGAGGGGCTTAATGTTGGAGGAGGGTCAGGTGTGGCATGAGAGTGTTCTGGGTTGGGTAATATTGGTGCACACTGTGCAATGTGGAGGCCTAAATATGGGGGATTTGGATGCACAGGTGTTCCTTTGGGGGTCCAGCTGGAGAGGAAATGGGACTCTGCAGGGAAGTCCAGGTGAAGGTGGTTGGGGCTCAGCAGGGAAGGGGATGTCTGGTGGGTGCAGCTGGTTACAACTTGTTGGAGTGAGGGAGGCTTTGGGGAGTAGTCTGGTTGTGAGGGGAGGGGCTCAGTAAGTATCCAAATGCATGGAGGTTGAGAAGATGGGGAGCACATTCCTGTACTGTAACCCTCCCCATCTGTGGCAGAGGAGTGATGAGGGCAGGAAGTGGATGGGTGGTGAGGTTCTACTCTTATTTATATCTAATCCCAAAGACAACAGCCTTTTAGTGTCTCAGTGAGTTCAGCTGTTATTTCAAGTTCAAGATGATGGCTGTGACCTCTGTAATCCCCCTCATTAGATCCTCATCACTTGTTTGCGGCTCTAGAATTGCAGGACACCTATTTCTACCTGTTCATACACCCATCATATAGGAACTCTCTCAACTTGATGAATTGTGAGCGGCCTGTGGGCTAGAAGTTCTCCGCCCTTGCTGTAATTTTTGATGTTCTTACCCAAGTCAAGATTTCCTGTTGCTCCAGCCCCATCCTGATTCGGCAATCCTGTCTGTTACTGACTAATGTAACCACCAGAAATAGTTTATCTTGGGTGTGGAATCATCAAGAGCAAGACCTATAATTCACTAGGACTACATCTACACTGGCAGCTTCTTGCAGAAGAACAGCCATTCTTCCGCAAAAACTTGCCGGCTGTCTACACTGCACGAGTGTTCTTTCAGAAGTAAATTTACAGTATAGTGTTGTAAAATAGGGCTTCTTCCAGAAGAGTTATTCCTCTCCCCACGAGGAATAAGCCTTCTTGCGCAAGAGCTCTTCCAGAAGAGGGCAGTGTAGACAGGCAACATGAATTTCTTGCGCAAGAAGCCCCTGTGGTTAAAATGGCCATCAGAGCATCTACACTGCCATGGATGCTCTTGTGCAAAAGCACATGGCAGTATAGACGCTCTCTTGTGGAAGAGTTTTTGCACAAGAACTCTTCCGCAAAAGAGTTCTTGCGCAAGAAGCTGCCAGTGTAGACGTAGCCTAGCGGTGCAGCTCCAGTGGCTGTAGTGACAATGGAATTTGAGAGCTACTCTTGTCCCTATGACTTGCTAGGGGTGCAGAACATGCCTTTTCTAAAGGGGTTAAATTTAAATTCCTGTGCATGCCCCTTAAGATACATTAGAATTTTTGGCTACAGTCCTTTTATTTTAATCTGTATAAAGAAATTCCAGCAGTATTATATGTGATATAATTAGATACTACAGTCATTCCCCACTAATGAAGGCAGGAGTAACTTTCAATTAAACATCTCCATTTCTGCACAGGGTAAGAGCTTGTTTTAACATGATTACTTGACTAAAGTCTCAAACAAAAGCCTTCATGGGGAAGTTGCGGTCTGGCATTTAAGATGGGCTTCTTAGTTGTGGTTGCATGCCTAGCTTTTGCACAGGAGCTCACTCAGTGTACAAATGTCTGAGTTGGGTAGCACCTCTCCAGCACTAGTGCAGACATCCCAAGGCATAATCAACAAGGAGTCCTGTGGCACCTTATAGACTAACAGATGTATTGGAGCATAAGCTTTTGTGGGCAAAGACCCACTGATGAAGGGGTCTACTTTTGCAGATCTAGGCTAACACGGCTTCCCCTCTGAGCCAAGGTATAATGTGTGTCTTTGATTATACAGTGGAGAATAGCATTTGGAGTAAAAAACAAACAAAAAAACCCCTTCTACTCTAAAAAAATCTTCTATTTTAGCCCTTTATCTTCTATCTAAACAAAACTGGCAGGATGGAGGATTCTATAGTAAATCACTGCACCGGATGTAATAAGACCTGTATGCTAAATAATTCATATGCAGTTTGTTGCCAGGCCCATGACTCAACTGCAAAGGCCACATTTTAGCAGAACTTCGCTAATACAAAGTTCACTGGCATTAGTGTTCAACATCTAACCTGCTACATGCCAAGCAACTACTCTTCCTCCCTTTAAATCACTAAAGCAGCATGTGATGTGTTTTGCTATTGAGATGTGATTCTGAAAGCCCAAATGGAAGACTCCGAAACATTTTAAAAACCTTTAAGCACCTGGCTGCTAAGTCAGGGGACTTGTCTACACATCACAGTTGTTGGTGTAACTTATGTTGCTCGGTACCATTCAAACACCCCCCCCCCCAGTGTGACAGACATTATACTGACAATAGTGGGCAATGCATGAAGTGCCCCTCCCCGAGGGCTCTCAGCATTCAGAGAAACAGTGCCCCCTGCAGCCCGTGCAAAAGGCAGGGAGCCTGGCCAAGGGACCTGCTGGCTAGGAACTGCTCAGGTAAGCACCACCTGGCTAGATCCTGCTTCTGACACCCCAGCCCCTCCCTCCCCCAACTCTCTGCCCCCCATCCCATGTAACCCAAACCCTCTGCACCTATACCCCCTCCCAGATCCTGCACCCCTAACCCATGCAATCCCTCCTGCCCCAGGTCACACCCCTCTCCCAGACCCTGCACCCCTCCTCCAGGTCTTAACTGCCTCCCACACCAATCCTCTACCCCCAGTCACAACCCAAACTCCTACACCCCCTCCTGCCCCTATTAACAACCCCCACCCAGACCCTTCACCCCAATCTCCTGACCCAGGTCACAGCCCCCTCCCAGAACCTACACCCCAGGCCTCTTGCAACCAGACACAATCTAGCTCCTTCACCCAAAATTCCTCCCAGATCCCACACCCCCCCCCGCTCCCATTTGCAACCAGCCTCCATCCCAGACCTTGCACTTCCTCCATTAACATTATGGACGAGTGCAGTCCTTGACCACTTACCAAATTCTTGGAGTAGCCCCCTTCAAAAAATATTGCTCACCTCCGCTGTAGACGGTAAGTCGTGTTTTCATAATAAAACATTGCAGCCCTTTTGACTGTAGAGACAATCTTCCAAGTGTACATGCTGCAGTTGCCTAGCATCACTATTGCTCTGAAGCAGAGTGAATTTAACACAACTGGACAGTGCCATTGCTGTGGTGTGGAACACTGTAGCAATCCTGTCACTTTCCAGCTTTGGACAGCGGCAGCCTCAAACCCAGGCACTTTAATTTAGGAGAGAAGTCAACTTTCCCCACCCCCCCATCAATAAAAATCTACGGAAGGGGAGCTGAATTTAACAGGAAAAACTTAAACAACAAATAGACTAGTCGCACCTTAAAGACTAACAAAACATGTAACCCACTTCTTCAGAGGGAGACTTCTCCAACTCAGCAGTCATGAAGCAGGAGTGACAAAGTAAGGGCCCCAGAGGTCTTGAATGCACGTGGCATGGCTTCCCTCCCTGTGTGCTAACTACACAGATGACACTAGCTCCTGGCTAAATGGTTGGTCTCTTTGCTACCTCTAAATCAGTGGACTCCAAGATCACTTTTTGAATTTAAATGCAATCCAAGAGCTACCTCAAACCCTCTTGCCCTGCCTCCTTTGTGCCCCTTCTCCAAGGCCCCACCCCTGCTCACTCCATCCTCCATCCCTCCCCCATCTTCCCTCACTTTCACCAGGCAGGGGCAGAGGGTTGGGGTGCAGGCTTTGGTCTTGGATTAAGGGATTTGAGAGGGGCTCTGAGCTGAGCTTGGGGCAGGCAGTTAGGGTACCAGAGCGGGTTCTAGGTGCAGGCTCTGGGAGGGCATTTGGATGCGGAGCTAGGGCAGGGGCTTGGGGTACAAGAGGCAGTTTCTGACTGGGTAGGATTTCGGGCTGTAGGCTCTGACTGGACACTGCTTACCTGAGGTGACTCCTGGGTGGTGGTGCAGTGGGGCTAAGGCCAGCTCACCCCTGCCCTGGCCCTGCACCACTCCCAAACGCAGACAACAAACTCCATACCCAGTCCTGTAGTGCCCCCCACACTGCTCTGTGGATATAGGATACAAGGTGGGAAAGGGGGCACCTGCTATCCCTCCCCTGCCCAGCCCAGCAAGCAGGAGGCTTCTGAGGTGGGGGGAGACAGCTCCAAGGCAAAGGGGCAGGAGATGTGCAGCAGTAGGGGGAGGGGCAGCTGACATGCCAGCACTTGATAGCCTCTTGACCAAACCTGTCAGAGGCCCCAAGATCTACCTGTAGATCCTGATCTGCTGGTTGGTGACCACAGCTCTAAACTCAGAGCACCACAAGGAAGGAAAACCGGAGCATGAATATCTATTTTATGTTGCAATCATAGGCCTGTGAAGGGATTAAGTACGGTCCTGGCTGGCCTATCCCACAATAGGACTGCAGAGAACACAAGCTAGGTGTGGTACCATTCAGAACTTGTGCAGCTCCCAAAGTAATTCCGCATTCACTGATGCTTCACAGTGTCCGATTCCAGAGGCAATGATGAGTCAAGGCTGGCATAACAGCTTGCTCTGCATTTAGGCCTCTGCTTCTTCCCCTTCTTGAGCTTGATTTTATTCCCTGCAGTCACAGAGAAACACAAATGCTGAATAATCATCAGTGGTAACAGCATTGTACAAGGTAGTGAAAGATTTTCAGTAACACTATTTAGCACCTGGGAGCACTGCACAGCTGGTTCATTCCAGTTTGGCACAGGAACCATGCCAGGACTTAGCCATTAAAGCCTAAGAGCCTGACTCATCAGCTGGATGTCAGGTTGCTCTATTTGGAAAGCTGTTTATTTTACCAACCTCCCCTCCTGTCCTCTGTGCATCCACCCCATTTGCTCTAGAAATACCCAATAAGCACAATCACTTCATTCTACATTGCTGGATTCTACTGATCGGCATGACAGTCTCTGTACTTAAAATAGGCTTAGACACTGAGTGGGTCTGTGCAACCGTGGTTCCAAGTAGCCTACATCAGAAGCAGATAGAAGAAAGGCAGGATCACCCTCCACTTCTTTATGGCTGCATGGGGAAAAGGAACCAAAACTAGTTTAAAATATGGTCACACTATGGCAGGTTGAAAACCACTGTCCTGCTCATAGCACAAAGCCCACCTCCTGTTTGCCATTGGTTCTCACAGGACTAGGGAGACAGAGTCCAGCCTGGGATGAGGTAAAACCTGGTCCCCAATGGGGTGAGAATTCTCTCCACCTGCACTCCTGATTTGGCCTCTTCCTTGAGCCACAGCCGTAGGATCACATCAGGTAATGAGAACACAAAGCAAGTGAAGCAGCGGCTGTGGAAGGAACTGAGACCCCACTACTGCTGGTGGGGAAAAGCAGTCACATGAAGTAGACACAGCTAACCCCTGCAATCAGAGCCCTGCACATCCGTTAATCTGGATATCCACACGTGCAGCGGATACCCACGCAGGGCTCTCTCCCTCACCCCCATCCCCACCAGGCAGAGGGGGAAGGGCACTAGGGCAGGCCCCTACACTGCCAGTAGGGAAAGGACACAAGAAGCTGCATCTTAAATCTCCCTGGAGGAGTGGCCAAGTGCCAGTCCTGCCCTCTGTCCCTGTCTAGCGTGCACTGACCTGCGGAGCCCCAGCCCACTGTTAAAAGACAGCAGCCTCCACCCGTATGACTCTAACAGGCAGCCCTGGAGCCCCTTCCCCTGCCCTCTTTCTGTATGTAGGGTCAGAAACAGCAGCACTCAAAGGAGACTAATAACAAAACAGAACATGTGACAAGCCCCCACGAATGCACACATTCTTCCTGCTGCTGCCAGCCTCTTCCCTGCATGACCCTGCCCCTCCTTGCTCATAGAATCCTAGGGCTGGAAGAGACCTCAGGAGGGCATCAAGTCCAGCCCCCTGCCCAAAGCAGGACCAATCCCAACTAAATCAACCCAGCCAGGCTTTGTCAAGCCGAGACTTAAAAACCTCGATGGAGATTCCTTCACCTCCCTCCCTAGGTAACACATTCCAGTGCTTCACCACCCTCCTAGTGAAATAGTTTTTCTTAATATCCAACCTAGACCTCCCCCACTATGACTTGAGACCATTGCTCCTTCTTCTGTCATTTGTCACTACTAATAATAGCCTCTCTCCATCCTTTTTGGAACCCTTCATCTGTGCTCCCTCTCTCCTCCAGATTTCTTGTGCGGATACCAGTAAAATCCGGATCGTGGATTGGATGGGGAGTTCAGCCTGGTGAATACAGACCCACATTTTTGTATCTGAGCAAGGCTCTTGCCGTCAGATCTATTGTGCTTGTGTGCTCTTTAGTGTTAATATGCTGTGTTTACATTGAAATGGGGACTGAACTAGAGCTGGGCAGTTTGTGTGGAGTTCCTTTAGGAAGCAGAAGCCCGTGAAAATGAGAAAGACCTTTGCTATACAGTCAGAACAAATCTCTGGGGAACATGCACTCCATTTAATCCCTAATAATTCTGCACTATATACAAGGGGCCAAGATGTTCTCTAGCTTGAGAACTGAACTGACAAAAGTGCCATGCCCTTCCAGGGTGCTTTCTGCACAGCTTCACCAATGAATGACCTCCTGGGCTGAGGGGAAGGGCCTTAAGTCTCACCAGTTTGTATGTCTCAAATACTTTGAATTTCACAAAGAAGGTGGGCAGGGACTGCTACATTTTATAGGAAAGACAGCAAGATCAGTAAACACTTAGCTTTATTAAAGTAATTCTCATCCACAGAGCTCAAAGCACTTCCCAGGGAAAGAGAAACACAGCTGGGGAGATGAAGCAGACAAATCAATTGACTTGCCCAAAGTGCCACAGTGAGTCAGTGGCAGACCCTCCTTTCTTAACTCCCAGTCCAGTTTTCTATCCCCTGTATAATGCTGGTATCTTGGCAAAATATGTGGACTAGATTCAACATCTAGGAGCCTCTATGCTGGTGGTCAAGAGCTTAGTACACACAATATAAACCTCTGTCCACATAAATTGGGCAACCGATTTAAACCTGAAATGCTGCTTCCAACCTTTTAAAGTACAGGGCAGAGCAACACAATATTCTGAGCAAAGACACAGTCACCTACTACATTGACACTGAAAATCAGCACCACATCCAGTGTATTAGTACCTGAGCACCACACTGAGTATCACCTGGGAAATGCTAAAATACCTCAGATGCTTGTGATGGCTGAACTCAATAGACAATGATCAACAAGGTAAGAATGCTTTGTTGATACAACTCATTTAATTACCTGACAGTAAAAAAGGAATCCTATCAAAAGTAGAATCACAGGTAAACTGTTAAGGATGAGTACAGAAGAGAAGTACACCTACGTGGGGACAAAATCAGAAAGGGAAAGGCATACAATGAGTTACACCGGCCAAGGGACATAAAGGCACCAGAAATGCATTAGAAGCAAGAGAAAGACTAAGGAATCTGTAGATCCACCACTCACCAGGGAAGCAGAGCTAACAACACGAGAGCAAGGAGGCTAAGAAATTCAATACCTATTTTGCTTGTCTTCACTAAACAGGTTAATTGTGACCAGATGCTTAACCCAATTAATATTAACAAAGGGGAAGGAACACAAGTCAGACTAAAGGAAGGCCAGATTAAAGCATATTTAGATACATCAGATGTGTTCAAGTTAGTAAGGCTTGAAAAAAAATCAACCTAGAGTACTTAAGGAGTGGCTGAAACAATCTTGAAACTCTCCAACTCATGCATGAGGTCCTGAATATAGAATGGCAAACACAGTACCTATCTTTAAAGAGGACTTGGGGAAGTATAGCCCAGTCAGCCGTACTCTGATACCTGGAAAGCTACTGAAACAACTTACTAAACTATTTGTACGCATCTAGCAGGTAATAGGGTAGTGAGTAATAGCCAGCATGGATTTCTCAAGAACAATTCATTCCAAATCAAATTAATTTCCTTTGACTGGGTTACTGACATGCTGGATGGAAGCAGATGTGATATATCTTGATTTTAACAAAGCTTTTGACACAGTTCACATGCCATTCTGATAATCATGGAAAGTAGGACAAGAAGTCATGGACTTAATCTGCAGCAAGGGAAATTTACATTCAATATTACGGGAAAAAATCTAATTATAAGAGTAGTTAAGTACTGGAACAGGCTTCCACAAAAAATTAATGACTCCCCATAATTAAAAATTTTAAACAACAGCTTAGACAAACATTTGTCAAAGATGATCTAGATTTACTTGGTCCTGGACTAGATAATCTCGAGATTCCTTCCAGCCCTACATTTCTATGATTCAGTTCCAGTAATGGCTTGTAGCCAGTGAAGGAATGCTTCAAGCAGACTGAAATAAATCTTGAACATCATAAGTGAAACTGAACAAGGTCACACAGGAATCTTGGCACTGCCAGGAATAGAATCCAGGTACTTTGTTGCATTTCATCACTTCCTCAATTACGTCAGAGATCTCAAGTTTCATAGATTCTGCTGTTCTTTGCATTTCTGTAGAAAATCTCCATTGTGTAATAATGATGCTTTGCAAACTGACCTCTAACAGCAACAGAAGCTTATTACAAAAACTAGCACAAGAGGCAGAACAGGCGTTAGAAGGAAACCTAGAAGAGGTTGTTACTTACCTGGAAGTGGAGGTTTCTTCAAGTTGTACAGTCCCTTTATGCACTCTACAGTGGGTTACACATGTGCACCATGCCTCAGGAGACAGAAAATTTGAAACTAACATTTGTTGGTTCTCACATGCACTCTGGTTTACCTTGTGCCCCCAACTGAGGCAATAAAGGCAGTGTGAACTCACCACCTCTTCAGTTCCTTCTCCACCACGAATCAGATAAGATTCAAAGTAGAGGGGAAGAAGGGAAAGTAGTGAAATACTGATAGGGACCACACATCACAAAGAATCTCCAGTTACAGATAAGTGACCTCCCTCTTCTTTGAAACTATGGCTCCGATTGTATTCCTGTGGGTAATTGACAAGCAGTACCAAAGTAGGAGGATGTGACGATAGGGATGATAGGGTTGAGCAATGAACTAAACCATCCCAAATGAGGAAGCAGCATATAAACCTTGTATTAGAGCATAGTGGCTTGCAAATGTGTGGACAGAGCTCCATGTGGTGCCTTACAGTTGTCTAGAATGTCCTGAAGGGATGCTACTGACATGGCTTAGGATCTCCTGGAGTGTGCTCATATCACTGAAAGGGGGAAGTTCAAGATCTGATGGAGCGGAATACAGCGCAATATCCATATGGAACTTCTCTGGGTGGAGGTGGCGTGCCCTCTGACCCATTGTAGTGGTCAATTGCGGAAGAACTTTGTACGTGCTAGTTTAGGGGTGGTGAGGCCTGCATTCTTTCCCCCCCTTTCCCTTTTCCCTACATCTGATGAGCCAGAAGCAAGTCTTTGGGAACATACGCCATTTAAGATAAGCATTGTTGCCAGTATAGCAAAAACAAGTATAAGATAAGGGTAAAGGGCAAGAACGCATAAACAATTCTGTTTACCCTAACGTACTGATCACGTAAACAGGGCCAAAGAACAAGCAGATCTAGATCAGAACCAGAGCCATAACTAACAGCTAAGCTCTACATCAGCATGTAACAAGTAATCCCTGAAAATTTCCAAACTGCCAAACAAGGCAGGAAAACTGTATTTAAGGCTGTCTCAGAGCCTAGCAAATCGGACTTCACCGATTGGCTTTGGGTACCGGTACCTCGGAAGCTGAGACAACCTCCCACTTCATCCGCCGCCTACCCGGGGTCCCAGGCTTGCAGGAAGGGACGTAAGATATGCCACTTCTTTGTTATATTGTTCTTCCAGTTATGGGGCACAGCTGTTAGCTGTCAGGAAATAAACTATTTGTGTTTGACAGATACCTGTGTGGTGTATTTTGTACCTTGAGAGCCCAGTGTCGGACCTGAGACTTACTCTGGCCGGCTACACCCATGCTGCTGTAGGTAGTGGGAAAGTTTTCACGTCTTTCCAGAACTGAGTGGTTAGCATGTTTGTGAAAATAGAGTAGTCCTCCATAAGGGGTGGAAAGCTCTGAAAGCTGCCAAGTGGACCTGCAGGGAACTGAGGGATAGGCCTGATGCCTTCGGAGATAGGATATAGCATAGGAGTGGGATACCCATCATTTCCGATAGAATGCCTCTCCTTGTCCAGGATGAGAAATGTTTCCATTTAGATTGGTAAAATTTCTGCGGTGAGTCCTTTCTGCTATTAGAGAATGTTTCGCATGGCCAAGAAGCATGCCTCTTCTAGGACTGATGACCATCCAAATACCATACCCTGAGGTGAAGCAGTAGTGGCTTGGGGTGTCTAACCCTTCCCTGGCACTGGGGCAGGAGCTCAGGGAATATTGGGAGGATAACTGGGAAATGAGACAACTGGTGCAGGAGATTGGAGAGTTGGAAAAACAAAACTACCTGGCTTAGAAAAGGGCAAGCAGGATAACTGTTGCCCTGTCCTGTCAGATCTTGTGTAGTACTCATGGCAGGACTGGTCGTGGAGGGAATGCATAGTTGAACTGGTTTCAACGCGGAAAGAGAGTGTTGCTCAGAGTGGTAACCTAGGGCTCCCCGGAATAGTACGTGGCACACTTATTTGCCAGGGAAGTGAACAGATCCCTGCCTGGGGTTCCACATTATGAGAAAAAGTCATGAAGCACCATGTCATTAGGTTCCCACTCGTGGTCAATTGCTGGGGCCTTGTCTATACTTACACAGAGATCAACACTCCACTGATAGATATTCCAGGGTTCTATTTTGTGGGTCTAGTAAGGAAAACTGAAAGCTGATGGTACGCCCATTGACCCCGGTACTCCACAGGGTTGCAAGGAGCAAGGGAAGTTGACAAGAGAGTTCCTCCCACTGACCTCCTGCAGTGGGGCTGCCCCAGAAATTCGGTTTAAGGTACTTCTACTCCAGCGATGCAACTCTCGTAGCTCGAATTGAGTATCTTAAGCCCAATTTCTGGTGTAGCGTAGACCTGGCCTAAGTATCTATTGAGGGAGTGTGTGAGCATGGTCAGTGTTTCTGGAAAGAAGGCCGTGGATAGGTGATTTGATTGCTGATACACCAGGTCCAGACACTGACTGCTTCTGCACCCCAGGAGCCAGATCTCATGCCCCCTTTTTTGTCGATGTAGAAGACAATTGTGATGTCTAACATTATGAGGACATGGAGAGAGCAGATGAATGGAAAAAAGGACTCACCTTTTGGTACAGCTCATAATTCCAGGACATTGTGCATTCTGGATTCTCGAGATGTCCACATCCTCCACGCCATGTGGTTGCTCCTATGGGCTCCACAACCTAGTAAGGGACACGTCTGTAATGGCAGTACAGTTTGGTGAAGAAAGGAGAATGGGGACTCCTATGCATACATGATGTGGATTTGTCCATCATAGGAGGGAAGACAGGACCTTGGCTGGAACTGTCAGTGTGGGATTCATAGAATGGTGGATTCCATAGCAAACAGACTGTAGGCATGCCTGAAGGCAGCGAAGATGGAATCTTGCAAATGGAGGTACACAGGTGTCCAAAACTGTATGGAGGGACAAGACATATTTTGACTTTACCCAAGGTTTGCACACTGTCTGTGTGTGGGCTATTTTATTGTTCATGATCTGGAACCTGTCTGTGGGCACATACACCCTTTGATGACAACATTCAAGGTTGCCCCAATAAAGTTCAAAGATTGCATAGGGGGTAAGAATGGATTTTTCAATATTCAACACTGATTCCAAGTGAGGAAAGGATATGGAACATCAGAGGTTGATGTGAAAGCTTTTTGGTGAGCAAGACATTGTGGTAAGAAAAGATTAAGAGGCGTGTGTCTTAAGCTGCTAACATGGAAAATACCACGGTAAAGACATTGGGGTGATGGCTATCCCAAAGGGTAGAACTCTGTACCACCCTGGAAATGGTCAGAGCTCACTGTAAATCTGAGGAATCCGCAGGTGGGATGAATATTGATCTTGAAGTACATGTCCTTCATATCAAGAGTGGTGACCCACCTGCCCCCTTCTAAAAATGAAATAGTCACTGCCAATGTGACCATGAGAAATTTTAGTTTGCGAATAAAGCAGTTGAGTTGGTGGAGGTCAAGGATTGATCTCCACCCACCCTTCTTTTTGGGTCTGAGGAAATAGGTTCAGTAAAAACCTGTCCCTTGACATTGTAGAGGAATGCATTCTACTGCTCCTCATTGCAGTAAGGACTTCATCTGCTGAGCGAGAACACCATCATGAGAGTGTTCCCCAAAGGGGGATGAGGAGGTATTTTGTGGAGGAAGTAGCATTGCAAAACCAATTGTATAGCCAGAACGGATGATATTCAGTGCCCAATTGCCCATTATTGTACTCCAGGTATCAAAAAGAGTGCCAGACAACCCCTGAATGGGGTATGGAGGCTCAGTGATTCCCCAAATTCACTTTAAAAAATATCAGGCTGGAGGCTGGGACTGAGATGTCAATGCTGATGTAGGAGAACATAGGGAAGTGGGGTCTCTAAAGGTAGAAGTGTTGCACCCTATCCCACAAAAAGGTCAATTGCCTATGGATGTTCCTTATGGGCAAGTGTGTATAGACCCAAGGATTCAAGGGTAGCCCTAGAGTCTTTCAGGATGTGTAGGCGCTCAATAGTCTTCTAATTGAAGAGATGATCATCAAAGGGGAGGACCCTGATAGTATTCTGAAGCTTCCTGGAGAATCCTGAGGCATGGAGTCAGGACTTCCCTTGCATAACAATGGAATTAGCCATGGCTCAAGAGCTACATTGACTGCAGTCTGCAGGGCGGTCCTGGTTATTAGTTTTCCTTTCTCCATCAGAACTTGGAAATGAGGATGATCCTGCTGTGGGATACTGTTGTTAATTCCTTCAGACTTAGCATAGCTCAGGAAATTATATTTAGCCAGGTGCACTTGATAATTGGCTGTCCTGAGGTCTGGAGAAAACCTTTTCCTCCAGAAGGTCTAAGCTTTTACCCTCCTTGTTCACAAGGGTTGACCCATGATGATATTGACTGGACCCTTCTGAAGCAGCCTGAACCACCAAGAAGCTGGGCAAGAGACTATGATCTCTGGTCTCTTAGCTGGTACACAGTAGCATCTTTCTGCCTCCTTGGGGGTGGAGCTCCAGTGGCAGGGGTGTGCCACACTGTCCTGGCTAGCTACACTACGGCCTCATTGACAGGGAACGATAGTCTCTTAAGTCCAATCGTATGGACGATGTCCAAGAGCTTGTGCTGGGAGTCCTAGATCTCCTCTAGTAGAATCTGAAGTTCTCCAGCAACGCTGTGGAGTTGGAAGTGTTTAACATTGTTGAGGGAGGAGGGAAAAAGGAGAGGTGCCAAAGCCACTGCTTCATCCAGTGATGCTGATAGCAGTCTGTCAGGTTCTGGTGGAACTGCTGGAACTGGAGTGTAGTACCCCCTCCTTGGTTGGACCTGGGGATAAAGTTTGATGGTTCCTTCACAGGGGAGGCAGGCAACAACTTCTTAGCAGATCAGTTACTTTCTGAAGGGGGGTACTGGTGCAAGAGCCTCAATATGGCCAGTAGGTGGGGTTGGCAGGCAGTGGCAAGGGTCCCCATGGCATGGGTTACCAGTGATATCAAGCCAGGTGAGGTGGTGGCTGGTCCCAGGGTCATGTGGGGGTCCCTGATGGTTCTGAAATTCCCGAGAAGGAAAGTGTTGACTCTGGTTCCACTGATGGAACCGTCCAGGCTAATGGAGAAGTATACATTGTAAATGGGGAGGTGATGAGCTCCATCCCACTGGCCGGTCTCTCTGATATAAGCTCTCTGGAAGGGAGGGTCCTGATGGAGAGATTCAGGAGTGTGAAAATATCCTGTGACACAGCCATGGTTCTGGACCTCTCCAGTGCAACATGGAATCTTTCCACCTTGGCCATCACTGCTAGCAATGAGGATGGTATCTAGCACTGGTCAGTCTACACTGGTGCTGGAGGGTCTCGTGTTATGAGGCACCAGGAACAATAGTACCAACGGAGCATGGTATGAAGCCGGCAGAGCCCTGTTTCAGTGATTTCTTGTTTTTAATGGGACAAACCAATGGGTTTTAGGCACAGCTGCTATCTTCAGAATGGACTTAGAGGAAAACTTAGTCCCATGCTTATAGGAGTGCATCCTGATCTCCTAACTAGGTCCCATCATGGGGTCGCACTAGTCCTCAGACTTCTGAATTAGAGCAATAAGAATTTATCTAATACAAAATCTTGTCAGAACTGTTACAGAAAGGATTAAAAAGAGAAACTGCAGAACCACTAAGAATTTATCTCTAGTATAAAATATGCTCTAAATTTAGAAATTTTATTGAGCACTGTGAAAGTTAGTGATATTAGCTTAAAACAAAGACTCTGAATTCTGAAAGTTAAGGGTTCCCAGAACAGAAACAATTCTGTTCAGATAATATGCAGTTCTAGCCTACTCCTTAGCATCGAAAGTCTATTTCCCATCAATACTGCCATTCCTGTTGTTGCCAGTGGATCTATGATTGAAGCCTTGTCTACACTATGCAGTGGAGCACCGCTGCAGCGATCAATCCTCCGGCCGTCGATTTATCACATCTGCTGTAGACATGATAAATTGGTCTCCGAGAGCGCTCCCATCAAATCTGGTACTTCACCAAAATGAGAAGAGTAGCCAGCATCAACCCACTGGCCTTACTGCACGCAAAACACCATGGTCAATGTGTCAACTTCAGCTACACTATTTGTGTAGCTGAAGTAGATTGATGGTGCTGTGTAGTGCAGACAAGGCCTAAGTCATGACATCTAGACCAGTGGTTCCCAACCACCAGGCAGACCTCTGGCTGCCAGCCAGCGGCAGCCCTGGGGGCCAGGGCACATCACTCCTGCCACAGCTGTTGGAGAGGCTTGTCCTGCCCTACATCTCAGCCAACCAGCGCTGGGCAGGGGCAAGGTCTCTTCCTGGACACAGAAGAGAGCTTTGCTGCATGGCAGGAAGGCCGTGCAGAGCCCAGCACGGCAACCTTAAAGCAGCCGTGACCCAGGCAGCAGCGCTCAGCTAGCGGCTGGGAGACAGCTCAGGGCTAGGTGAGGGGGGTGGGGTAGGAACTAGGGGCTCAGCTAGTGCTGGGAGGCCTGGGGGGGCTCTAAGAGGGAGAGGCTCTGAGGGGCACTGAGGCACTCTGGGGGCAAAGCTAATAGTGGAAGGCTCTGGGTGCAAGGCTAGTACTAGGGAGCTCTAAGGGGTGGGGTCATTAAGAGGCAGGGGGCTGACCCTGGGGGGGCACCAGGGCATCTGGGTTGGGGACTCTAGGGGTGAGACTAGTAGTGGGAGGGCTATGAGGGCAGGGCCGACTGGGTGGCTCTGGGGATGGGGGCTGGCACTGGGGAGGGCTCTGGAGGGGTTGGGTGCAGTGGGGCTCTGGAAACAGGAGGCTGGCACTGTGGGGCTCTAAGGAGCAAGGGATTTGCACTGAGGTGTTTGGGATGGGGAGCTGGTACTGGAGAGCTCTGAGGGTGGGAGGTTGGCACTGGGGGGGGTTGAGTGCAGGAGACTCTAGGATCAGTGGCTGGTGCTGAGGGGTAGTGGAGGGGTAGGGGAACTCTAGAGGTTAGAGCTGGCATGGGGGGGCTATGGGAACCAGGGCTTTTGGTAGACTGATAACATTTTATTTGCAGATTCATGGTTTGCATAATGAACATGCAAATAAATAGTTACTGGCCAGCCAAAAGTTTGTGAATGGGTTTGCCGGCCCCTGGTATAAAAAAAGGTTGGGAACTACTGATCTAGACAACTGTTGAAATGAAATTGTGTACAGCAATTTTGAGTCAAAACATTGGCATCTCTTGACCCACACAGGAAATAGATAAACTGTCTGCATAAATTATTGCCTGTTAGAGAAACAGTGACCAATATGTCTTTTACCTAGCCTTACAAGACACAAACAGAAGAGCTTTATTAGTTCATTTACTCCAGTCTTCTGTCAGGGCAGACTTATTCCCTATGTTAAATTCTCTAATGCTTTGTCCAGCTTAAGTGCTCAGACATCCTCCATTTCCCTATGGAGAATAATTCCACTTCTTGCTGTTTGAATTCAGTCTACATGTTTCTCAATTTAGACTACATTTATACTATAACTGGGATCCATGTTCTGCAATGGATCCACCAGTGATCGATGTAGTGGGTCTAATGAAGACTCGCCATATCAACTGGATTGCTCTCCAGTTGACACTGCACTCTCCCACTGAGAAGAGAAAAATGGGTCAATGGGAGAGTGTATCCCATCAAGGTACAGACCCCACATTAACTCATTGTAAGCTATGTCTGCTCCAGCTACATTATTCATGTACTGTTGTGCTACTACACAATTCCTCCTCTGAATTTTAGAATGTCAATACTAAAGCAATTATCTCCTCTACATCCCCAGTGTCTATTCAAGCTATACATATTCTCCCTCTATAAAGAAAGTCATTATAGCCCATTTTTCTGTGAATTTCCTCCAACTGGTGACCATCTTTCTGATAATGAGGGCAGGAGGGCAGAAATTTATGTAATAACATAGGAACAGCCATACCAGAATCAAATAGTCCCTATCAGCAGAGTCACAGATTCCTGGCCATCTTCTTAATTAGGATTTCTTATCACTACATATGCAAAGCAGCAGTGGCTCTTTTCCATTCCAGCTAATATTTGCTGCTCCCTATCACTCCCCTTTTCACAAAAATAAATGTCCAAGCATCTCCCACTCATTGACTGAAACCATACTCTATTTAACACTCAGAAGAAAGGCTATATGCTTGAACAAGTAACTACTTCAGCCTGGTATAAATGTAGGAAAAATTTGCTATTGCCGGGGGGAACAAAAATCAATGATTATAATAAAAAAAATGTTTACCTGTCACAAAAAACTGCTCTTTTCACAGAGCATAATTTTGCAGAGTTAATCTATGGTGTAATTTTTGGGCAACATTTCAAATGTTCCAATTGAGAAGCATATTCAAACATGAACAGAACAGGTATTTTGACAACTTAATATTTATCTACTTGTAGGAAACACCGAAACAATTTTCAAAAATGGAAAAATTCCAGTGTAAGTCACTGGAACAAGAGTAAAAGTCATCCTGAAGTTTCCATACTGAATTATTTTTTACTTGTGACCATCAAATAATAAAATGCTAATCCATACTATACGTGTCTTGCTATACAATTATCAATGATCCTCCAAGATAGCGGACCTTAGTAGGAATTCAGTTTCCTTCTAATACAAAACTAAGCTCCGATTGTAAAACAGCTTAGAGAACATACCTGAATTTTAAAATATGGAATTTAATTTCAAGGGACATCAGTGGTTCAGTTCCAGCAGCAGTATTAGGGTATGTCTAGACTACATGCCTCTGCCGACAGAGGCATGTAAAATAGGCTACCCGACATAGTCAATGAAGCGGGGATTTAAATATCCCTGGCTTCATTAAAATAAAAACGGCCGCCGTGCTGTGCCAGCTCAGCTGATCGTCAGCACAGCGCGCGAGTCAAGACTCGGATCAGTCAACAAGGGAAGCCTTTGTCAACCGCTCCTGTAAACCTCGTTTCACGAGGCATAAGGGAGCGGTCGACAAAGGCTTCCCCTGTCGACCGATCCACGTCTTGACTCGCGCGCTGTGCCAATGATCAGCTGAGCCGGCACAGCGGCCATTTTTATTTTAATGAAGCTGGGGATATTTAAATCCCCGCTTCATTGACTATGTCCGGTAGCCTATTTTACATGCCTCTGTCGGCAGAGGCATGTATTCTAGACATACCCTTGTTGCAGTTACTTTATTGCTACTATATGAAATGATGAATGCAAAGTTATTCTTAGAATAAATAAAAGCCAATAATTGATTTACAGTCTTTTGTTAAATGCAACAAGAATCTATGACCTCAAGAAGATATGACTAAAGACAGCCATGTGATTTTTGCACGTGAATTCATGACCATGATGGAGAGATTTCAGAATAGTTCTGAAAATAAAATCCAAGATATAATTTTAACTTCACATTTAGCTGAACATTGACAGCTTCACTTCAATCAATTTATCATAGTTCAGTCAATCTTGATGTTCACCAAAATAAAATTCAAACTCAAATTGAGGCAAATAAAAGCTGTAATAAAAGAAACATGAGAGGGACAATACTATTGTATTGATCAGATATTAACCATTTTATTTATTATAACCTACAAATAAAAAGTTAATATTTACTTCCAATTCAAATTCTCTGGAGAGAACATCATTATAATTCTAACTCTTGTGGTTTGTTATTACCACTAGAATCCCTTGAAGAAAATTATTGCTCATGTATAGTTGTGAATTATTGCTCCTGTATAGTTTATTCCTTTTGTTGGATGACAATATAATTTTGGTTTTTGTTAGCTGACCACCTGTCCTTCAACATGCTAAGGGTAAAGACCTAATAAATGGGCTCACCAACCAACTGGAAACCTGGCTATCCATAAACATTGTTCAAGTTCACTGTACTTATGATAAGCTTGCTCATGGGGTTTTGTTTCAGATGGAGGAAGAAGGGACATGTGTTATTGTTTAATTTTCTAAGGGAAAAATGGTATGTGATCAGCAATTTGATTCGTTAGCTTTTAGCCCACTTGTTAATTATTTGACAGGAACAAACAAGTATGACATTTCTGTCCTTTGAGTCAGCAATTTAGTTTTCTGCCTCCTGAAGTGGCAATGCAAGTCATTACTTTGGCAAGAGAGGAGAAGAAAATAATGAAGTCACCTTGCAATAGTATGAAAAAATATTTTGGGTGCCATCCTATGAGGTGCCAGAAACCTTCAACCTCCATTGAAGCTATCCCTAGCAAAATGATTGCAAAGAAAGGCAATGGGAAAGGGGAGGGCACCACTCCTTGCAGAAGAGTCATTGATGAACAGTCACATTATTTAGTGCACAATTGGCCTTATAAGAAATTACAATTACAAGTTATTACATAGACATTTATTTCAGGTATGCAGTTTACACGCATATTATTGAGCAAAACTGAATTGCAAATATACAAATACCATAACAAGCATTATCAAATAACATAACTGGCACTAGTGTTATAAGCATATTAATGAAACTGGTGGGGATAAGTCATGGAAGAGAACTGCAGCCCATGGCATTTTTCTTTTTACCATACCAAACTTCTGGTAGCACCATAATGCAATACTTACAAGGAACACAAGACAGAACATTGTTAACTGTTATTCTGGTAGCCACATTTTTTTCAGTTTAATGAATTATGCAGCAAAAATTGTAATAGTGCAGGTGCTTTTGCCAACTTCAGCTTGTGTTTATTGTATATCTTCCATAAGCAAAAGGAAAAGGAAAAGCCAGCCAGATTTGGAACCTCTCCTTTGTACTTGTGCAAGCTCTGCACTGTGCTTTAATTCTGTGACAGAAGATGTTCATGTGTTTTGCAAACAGATGTCATGTAAAAGTTATCCACTAAAGCCTGAGTGAGTCTTTGGTAGGCTAATACTTTATTATTATTATACACATTATCTACCACAGTCATTTTATTTTCTATAAAGTTTTCCTTTATAGTCCAAGGTGGCCAAAGAGGACATTCTGGAAAACATTACAGTAAAATCCTCAAACGACCAGGCACTTACAACCTAGTCTATTCCAAAGGCACCAAGAATCAAAGGGGCACTGTTCTTCCACAAATGAAAGATGACTGTATCTGTTTCTCTGCAATGTTTGTAAATCAATAGATTCTTATTTTACAGTTTTTATACAGTATATAGTAGCTGTATCTGTTGCCATCTGATGCATATATAATTTAATTACCTCGACTGTTCCTCATAAGGAAATGTCACCTTTCTACCACATAGTAAGTACCGATTTTCTTTATGTCAGAATTATGCAAAATGCCATAACCTTGCTCAAGGTGTACAAGTATACAAGCATTCCTGAAACAGGCTGCATCCAGCTCTGAATATGTGATTCATTCTAAATGCAAACATTTGAAATTTGTGTCCAGTTATGAGGCAAAATGGTCAGAAAAATATTTATTACTGACAAATATTTATTACCGCTAAGGTCTCTGCGACATTCTCATTTCCCCTAACTAGTGTTCACCCTAAAATGGTCTCATTAAGTTACTACTGCTGACCTAAAACCCACTTATCCCAAGCCCCACATTTTTCAAGTGGACAGTATAGGACATATTATTCAATTTAGCATTTAACATATTATAATTGAGTCAGTTTTTTTATCTGACTACACAAGTATATACTTTCAAGCAAAGTTGTGGCAACAATACAAAACATGAACTTATTGTCCTGGTGTAATGCACTTGTTAAAGCCTTCGTATACTTCATACAGGTCTGTAACAAAGATCCACATAAAGCATTCTGCCTTACTAGACAGGCATATATAAAATGTAATTGCATCAAAACCTTGCTTCTGCTGGCCACTAGAAACTTACAGTAGTCACATGTAGTTCAACCAGCTTTCAGACAGGGTTCTTTAGTGGTAAATATTTTTTTGCAGCACTTGTAGGTCTAAATTTCAGTCTGAAGTGCAGTGTTTAATTCCACAGCATGGTTATTATTTGTTTCTTTCAGTGTTTCACCAAGACCTACACCTACATCAGTTGAAGTTCCATTATTAACACATTCTTCAGTAATGTAACTCAGCTGTGGAACTTCCGTGCTTGGGGCAGGGGGAGCAAGCACAGGAATTCCACTCTGGTGTGGAGAGTTTTCCAAACGGTCATTCTCTACCTCAGGGAGAACACTAACTGTAGTAAAGCGAGTATGGTAATCATTGGAACCGTGGCTACATGAGGTTTTCATACTTTCCATATCAGAGCAACTAAACTCAGAAAAATGACTTGAGTGGGAATCTGCTACAGATGGGATACTGTCACTTAGAGAGGGAGAGTCAAATTCACTGGAGTTTGTGCTTTGTTGCTCTAACAACTGAGCATCCATGTCCTCTCTGGTCTCATTTATCTTCATGCTACTCTTTTTTCTCAGTTTACCTTTACATTTTTTTCCTGCTGTTGTTTCTTTGGACCACTTGGTGGCACTAGATTTACTCTCTGGCAAGCAGGAAGATGAACAAGCAGCATTACTGCGACCTGGAGCACTGCCATCATCAACACTACTGCTTCCACTGTTGTGTCTGAATTTAGCAGGCTTCGATTCAATATCAACTTGCACCTCCATACTGTTGCCTTCCCTAGAACATGAAATAAATGGTTAGGTTAAGTGTCCATCTTTAAGACAACTTAAAAAAAATTAATCAAAGCAAAACATGCTTGAGCTTCTTTTTCTATGTGCATGACATGACAAGAATGTTAAGCTCAAATATTCAAGGTTTTTTTTAAAAGGAATAATTTTATACATTTTAAAGGGTTTTCTTAAAAAAAATCAAAATTAATTAAAAACAAATAAAATCCGAGCTCTATTTATTATGCTATCATGACAGTACTCCCATGGGAACACAGGGTCACCCAATTGTTTATCATTAGCCTAGCAGCATGTAACACCTCATAAGATACATATTTATGTGTAATCCTGGAGGTAAATCTTGTAGATGAAATCCCCTATGAAGGTAAGTCATTTGGCCTAATATGCTGGTAATATCTCGTATCAACTAGATGCGTTAGTCTTCTCTGTTTTCATCATATGGTTCTTACCTGTCCAACGGGATGTAGGAATTCAGAATAGATCCTGCCATTGCTTTGGTGCTAGCATTATCACTAACTGTTCCCAAGCTAACTGTGCCAGATTCTCCACTCAGACTGTATCGTTCTTTCTGCACATCGGCTTGAACTTCCAGCCTTGGAGAGAGTAAAACAAATACAAGAACATTTCAAAAGCTACCTTTATAATATTATTGCCACAGCTGAAGTACCTGGGTTAAGTGTCAGTGTCATCTTGTAGAGTCCCCCACCATGTTTTATCAAGAGCAGCTGACAAGTATCTCCCCAGCACTGAAAGACACTTCTTTTCTTTACTGAAATGGACACTTTTCTTTTGCTCCATCAGGCACAAATGCTGTCTTGTCAATTCTGAAAAATGAAACTCACTGCAGACTAAAAATGAATCTCCTACCAAAAGAATATGGTGCAGGCCAAGGAGGAAAACTGATCATTATGAATAGTGATAGAGATGCAGCCGTGTTAGTCTGGTCTAGCTGAAACAAAAGACAGGACTATGCAGCACTTTAAAGACTAACAAGACGGTCTATTAGGTGATGAGCTTTCAGACCCACTTCCTCAGATCAATTTGTGGAAGAAAATTGGCACGACCATATATACCAAAGTGATACAATCAAAAAAAAGTGAACACATATAAATTGACAAATCAAATTTTAGAACACAGTGGGGGCGAGGGGGGAAGGTTAGTGTCTGTGAGGTAATGACATTAGGGGTGATCATTGGGGAAGCTATCTTTGTAATGGGTGAGATAATTAGCATCTTTGTTGAGACCCATACATAAAGTGTCAAATGTAAGCATGAACGACAGTTCTGACGCTTCTCTTTGAAGTCTGGAGTTAAAATGTCTTTGAAGCAATATGCATGTTTTAAGGTCATTGAGAGAATGGTCAGTCTGGTTAAAATGGCAAGCGACAGTTTTCTCTCTGTGAGAGAGCCTGATGTCTGTTTTATGTGCATTGATTCTTTGGCGAAGTGTCTGAGAAGTTTGTCCAATATACATAGCAGACAGACACTGTTGGCACATGATGGCATAAATTATATTTCTGGATGAACAGGAATATGTGTTCTTGATCTTGTAAGTGGCATGGTTAGGTCCAATAATGGTGTCAGCAGAGTGAATATGTGGACAAAGCTGGCACCGGGGTTTGTTGCAAGAGAAAGTTCCAGGGTTGGTATTAGTGTGGTATGTCCTGTAGTTGTTGGTAAGAATCATCCTGAGGTTAGGTGGCTGTCTATAGGAGACTATGGGTCTGTCTCCCAGAGCCTCTCGGAGGGTAGTATCCTCTTCCAGTATAGGTTGTAGTTTATTGATAATGCATTGGACGGGTTTAAGTTGGGGGCTATAGGTGATGACAAGTGGCGTTCTATTGTTGGTTTTCTTGGGTCTGTCTTGAAGTAGATGGTTTCCGGGTATTTGTCTGGCTCTTTCAATTTGTTTTTTATTTCTCCGGGTGGGTAACTGAGGTTTATAAATGCTTGGTAGAGATCCTGAAGTTTCTGGTCTCTGTCAGTGGGATTAGAGCAGATGCGATTGTATCTAAGGGCTTGGCTATAGACGATGGATCGTATGGTTGTCCTGGATAGGAGCTGGAGGCATGTACGTAACTGTAAGAGTCAGTGGGTTTTCTGTCGAGAGTGGTGTCTAATTTACCACTGGTGATTTGTACTGTGGTGTCCAGGAAATGGCTCTCTCGTGTAGAATGGTCCAGGCTGAGATTGATGGTGGGGTGTAAGTTGTTAAAGTCTCTGTGGAATGCATCCAGTGTTTCTTGGCCATGGGTCCACATCATTATGAGAGATTTCCAGACTAAGGTATGGTCCTACTGCAGACACTTCTACTGTCTAGTAACCAAGAGATTATTACTACAATTTAAAAAGTTCAAAGAACTTTTTTGCCTTCCAAGATCTAAGTTTAAGCCATTACATTTTCCATGTGTCTCCTAGGGTTACCAGATAGCCTCAGAAAAAATACTGGACACAATTGATCGGGGGGGGGGAGGGGAGAGAAGAAATGGACTGGCCGAGGGGGGGGGGGAGGGGGAGAGAGAGGAGACAGGAAGCAGGGCCGGCAGAGGGGGGCGGCAGGGGGAGATCCGGGGGGGGGGAGGGGGAGGGAAGCAGGGCTGGTCGGGGGGAGGGGGCAGCGGAGCTGGTTGGGGGAGATCGGGAAGAGGAGAACTGGCCGGCAGGAAGCAGGGCTTGCCGGGAGAGTGTCAGGGGGAGCGGGGCTGGTCGGGAACGGGGCTTGCCCGGGGGGCGGGAGAATCGGCTGGCCAGGAGCGAGACTGACCCAGGCACATGCAGATCCCAGGGCGCTGCCTGTCCTGCGCACGATCCCGGCGAAGCACAAGAGAGTCCGGCTACCGCTCCACAACGCGCTTGAACAGCGCTCAGGAACACGGACAGGGCTTCTCCTCCTCCCCAAGGCATCACTCCTATGTCAGAGGCAACCAGAGGCTCCCAGCGCCAATCGCACCCCGCCTCCCAGTCACTCTCCCCCCCCCCCCCCGCTAGGCTTCCATCAGGCACCCAGCCAGAAAACCAGAAAATACCAGACATTGCACAAGTCCAGTATTTTCTGAATTTTTTTACCGGACAGAGGGCCCAAAAACCGGACTGTCCAGTTGAATACCGGACACCCGGCACCCTAGTTCCTCCTGCAACCGTAGAAGATACTGCTCATCAAGGAATGCAGGCCTGGGAGCTGCATTCCTTGTTCTGTTTTCTGCGGTAGTGATACTATATATGAATCAGAGGAGAATTATAGAAACCAGACCACCCACATTCAGCTGTGAGCAAAGTATGTACAGAAAAATTAGGTTAAAATACATTTGTGTTTATTTCAGTTTAATTATTGTCTACCCATATAGTCTGACTATGGACTGGAAGCAAAGGTTTGGTGATTTTCTGTTTAAAAAGCACTTTTCTTCCCTGTAAACGAGAAGATTTCTATCCTGTCCATACCAATTCAACATATCCTGGATTTCTGAATTGGTTAAATAAAGAAAAAACAGGGTTAAAGAAACAAGGTGAGCTCCCCCTTCACTGCTGGACTTTGACACTTCTCAAGAGATGTTCCAACTTCTCTGGAGTGGAGAATAGAACATGGCCAACAAAACAGCTAAGTGGTTCAGACTGCTCAGAAGTGATTTCTCTGGAGCAGGCTGGGGCAAAATACGGCCCGCAGGCCGCATTCGGCCCACCAAGCCACCAGATCCGGGACGCGGATGCAGCGGGGAGCCCCAGGCAGGCTCCCTGCTTGCCTTGCCCCACCCGCACGCCTCTCTGAAAAGCGACTACTGGATCATTTCTCTTTCAAAACTGTGAGCATGCAAGGGGGAAGTGGGATGCTTCAGGTGTTGTCCCCGGCTCCCAGCACAATCCCACTGGCCGGTTTCTAGCCAGAAACCGGCCAATGGGAGCTGCCTGTTTAAACAACAGGCAGCACACGAAGCACTATGCCCCCTCCCCTGCCCAGCTTGTAGTTATTCACACAGCTCTGTATCCTGTGCAGGGGTGGGGCAGGCTCTTGCCTGAGAAATGTGCTGGGCTGCTGGCCAGGAGTCACCCAGGTAACTCTCCCGGCCAGAGCCTGCCTCTGGCACCCCAGTCCCTCCCTTCCCCAACCTTCTGCCTCTCCTACTCCACATAACTCAAACCCTCTGCCACCCTCCTGAGCCCGTATCTCCCCCCAGATCATGCACCCCAAACCCCTGCACCTCAGTCCAGTGCCCCATGTCACAACTGCCTCCCTCACCCAACCTCCATCCCAGACCCCGCACCTCCTCCATTCATATCATGCCCCCCCCCCCCTAAAAATTATTGCCCACCCCTGCTCTGGAGGTAAGTTAAGTAGTGACATTATGGGTCCCAGGAGAAGTTTCCAGAGTCTTTCTTGGAAAATGAAAGGTAATTGTGATGTGAGGCCATAATGGTAACAGCATCTGGGATCTGGTATGAAGGTGAAGCAGCCAATTATTATATAATAGCACCATGTTGTTACCAGTAAAAGAAAATGTTCTGTGTTGTTATACAGACATATGAAGATTAGATGATGGTAGAGTGGGTACTGTAATACTGTTAACACTATGTATTTTGGACAATTATAATACTTATAAATGGCAAAGTCCTGATCCTACATACGTGGTGTCTGGGATTCTTTCTTTTGACTTTGGTGGGCATACATAAGACTCATAATGAGTCAATTACATCAAATGCTAAGAATTTATTTTATAACCTGGGTTACAAATAACTAAATAGCAGGAAGATACTACTGCATCTTACATTGCTTCAGCATATAGAATTTATCTTCCTTTGGGAGGCACACATTTCAGAATTTACTTGTGATTTCAGAAGCCAAGAGGGTAATCTATATAAGACAGCAGTACAGCTACAATTGCCATTTCCACGTTCAGCCCTATCAGAAAAATCCTCTCAACCTCACCTTTTTATTCACATACAAAAAACTAGTTTGATTTAAAATGAGGTGCTGGTATAATTTACTCCCTACATTGTGCAGTTTTTCTGCCTTTTAAAAACAGTTAATTCTGAAGAGTAGTTGTCAGACATGTTCAGTATTTATGTTCATTAATACTCTTGTTAAACAGTGATGGCTCTCAGTACAGATTGCAGCATGGATATTAGTCAAATCCCTCTGATTTCAGTGTGACTTTGCATACTAACATTTAACTGTTTAAGTGAACGAAGTGTTATGCAAAATATTCTTGCCATATACAATATTGGTAAACTAAACTGTATCACTGCACTTGTTATTTATTATTGCCTTGTGCCCCAAGGTGTGCTAGATACTTCACAAAAAGCAGATGCAGTCCCTGGACCCCTGAACACTTACTATCTACATTTCAGGTGGGACATAATGAGGTGAGGACAAATACTACTGTGCAGTTACTCAGTTTCGGCATGTGCACACTAGTCTTATTCTTTTAAAAATTACAATGTGAAAGTGCTGACGAGATAATTAAAATGCTTATTATAAAACTAGACAGATGCTGGTAAGTTTTTCATTGGGTATTTTAAATGTGGGTTAGTGTCAACAATTATAGCAACTTGACTAACCTGTCAAGCAACACACTTATTAAAGATATTCAAAATTGAGACATCATGGATACAGGTAAATTATGGGAAACGATAATTAATTAACTTTACCCTAGCTTATTTTAAATCTGAAATGATCTGAATATCAAGAATAATCGTTACCCCTCCATATATACCAGGAGTAGGCAAATGTTTTGGCCTGAGAGGCACATCAGAGTTCAGAAATGGTATGGAAGGCTGAGCCTTGCCAAACAGCAGGGTGTGTCCCATCCCCAACCCCCTGCTCCCCCACTCCTTATCTGATCCCCCCTGCTCCCTACCTGACTTCCCCCCAGGGATTCCCTAACCCCTATCCAACCCCCAACCCACCTTGCTCCTTGCATCCTGGAGAACAGGGGAAGGGTGGCACTACAGCTGTGCCATGTGGCAAGAGCTTACATCTGCACTGCCTGGAGCATCAGGGCTGCGCTGCCCAACACTGGAGGGAGGGGCCAGAGCCAGCCTCCCTGGGCAGGAGCTTGGTGGCTGGACAGAAGGCTCTGGTGGAACAGATGTGGCTCGTGGGTTGTAGTTTGCCCCTGATATACACCTTCCTCAAATTTAAAGTTAGGTACCAGAAGAGCAGAAAGTGTGGGTCTTACCTGTTGAAACAGCTGACCATTGCACTCCCGGACAGACTCCCTGTTATACTAGCTCCAGCTAGTGCCATAGTGCTTGCAGTTTCACTCAAGTTGTCCCGAATGGCTCCTATTCTATCCATGTGGCTGCCACTTGCACTCAGGCTCCCAGTCAGTCCTCCCACACTTCCTTCTCCTATACTAGGGTTATTGCGTGCCTCTGCGACTGAAGTGGTATCTAGATAAAAATGTAACAGGCTTGAAAGTCAAGGGAAATAGAAAGTTTTAACTCTTGTCTTAAATGTGGATCAGAAAACTGCTTCTGGAATAACACAGAGCACCAGAGAAAGAATCCAGACAAGTTTGTGAAAAACACATGCTATGCACGATGGGAAGATTACAATATGAAACGAAACAGGCTTTGGGTTGGAACTGCCAGAGGGTACAGCCATACATTTTTTTGGTATAAGTTGCTGAAAGGCTTTAAAATACTTGAGTCTACACAGGAATGGTAACCTGCCTTAAATGTAGCAACCTGCCACCAGGAGGGTCTCACTCTTTGGTTAAAAAAAGAGTAATAAAATTCCAAAAAGCAGCAGAACATCTGACAGGTTTTGGTTTTGACTATTAGGCTATGTCTACACTACAGACCTTACAGGGGCACGGCTATACTGCTAACGCTGTGTCACTGTAAAGTCTCCCAGGTAACTGCTCTTTGCTGGCATAATTAAACTAGCCCCATTGAGGAGCGGCATTAGCTCTGTCGGAACTAGCTGTTCAAAAAGAAACACAAGCATTTCATAGTATCATAGAACACTGGAACTGGAAGGGACCTTGAGAGGTCATAAACTCCAGTTCCCTGCCCTCATGGCAGGACAAGCACCATCTACAGCAGGGGTGGGCAATAATTGTCGAAGGGGGAGCTACTTCACAAATTTTTGAAGTGGCCCTGGAAGGAGCGAGGCCTCCGGCAGAAGGGGTGGGACCAGCACACTTCCCATGCTCCCCCATCCACAGAGCCTGATTGGCCTGGGGGCGGGGGAGTACAGGAAGTTTTTGCCCCCCCACACCACAGAGAGAAACACCAGCTGTTCTGAACAGCTGGCAGTTGCCTCTAGGCGCTGCACGCCTGTGGCAGTATGAGGAGACTTTGTGTGCTCTCCCCACCCCCAGGCCAATTAGGGCCTACAGGCGGGGGCAGCACATGAAGTCTTTACTCTCTGCCCTGAAAGGGGCACATGGCACTTAGAGTGAACCACCAGCTGTTCAGAACAGCTGGTGGTTCACTGTAGGAGCTGTGCCCCTGACGGGGGGAGGGGAGACTTTGCACACTCCCCCAATCCCCAGGTCTAGACTGGTCTGGGGCAGGGGTGCAGCAGGGCAGCCGCAGGTCGGATCAACCAGCTTGGTGGGCCAGATCTGGCCCATGAAGGCTCTCTTGCCCACACTGATCTACATCATCCTTGACAGATGTCTATTTAACCTGCTCTTAAATACCTCCATGATGGAGATTCCAAAACCTCCCTAGGCAATTCCAGTGTTTAACCACCCTGACAGACAGGAAGGTTTTCCTAATGTCCAACCTAAACCTCCCCTGCTGTAATTTAAGTCCATTGGCTCTTGTCCTATCAACAATTTTTCCCCCTCCTCCTTATAACACCCTTTTAGGTACTTAGGTATTTGTTTTCTCTCAATTGGGTCTAAATAAGCTATGGACCTGGACCCTGCAAACGACCCATTTGCTGCTGCAGTGCTCCTGTGAATATAAAGAGGCTCCATGCAAGTGTCCACTCACACAGACCTACGATCAGGGCTCAAGAAATTAAAATATGCTTGTTTTGACTAAAACTTTCACTGTTAAATTGTCACTTCTGCGGGCGTGGCTGTTACAAAGGGAGTGGTAATACAGCAGAATGCTTTTCATCACTAAGGCTTTGTTTACACTGGCAAGTTTTGTTTACACTGGCAAGTTTTTCAATGCAACTTTTGTCAGGAAACATGGCTATTTTCATCAACAAAGAACTTCTTCCATCTCTTTTCCCCTCCCTTTGTTATTGACAAGCATGCACTGTAGATACCTCGAGGCGTTTTGTTGCCGATTCTGGCCAGCAGGAAGTGGCCCACAATTCCCAATCAGCAGCTCTGGTCAGCAGTTGGAACTCCAGTGCCCTGCAGCCAAGTGACCAGCTACCTGCTCCTCCCCCTTGCAAGCCCCACAAAATTTAAATACTGTTTCCTACTGGCTGGCTTTTCTGTGTGAGTTCATTGGAGAGGATAGTGACAGTCTGGTTTCATTCATGGTCACTGAGGCATTTGATGCAATCAGCGAGGTAGGTACACCACCCAGGGTCGACCTTGCAAATCGCGGTGCCCTACGCAGCCTAAGCACTGGGACTCCTCTCCTACCCCACAGGCTGGCTCAGTGTGCAGTGGTCTCATGATATCTTCCTAGGTGCCCATGCAGTGCAGAGTGAAGACTAAAGAACTCAGACAAACATAAGGTCTGTGAAGGGAACTGATGTTCTGGCACTTCTCTGAAGACCTGCCGTTTCTATAAGGAACTGGATACTCTCCTGCATGGAGACCCCACCTCTACCCCGTGGATACTTCAGAGAGCATGAAGGCAGTAAACAGAGGACCTAACCCCGAGGAGGAAATTGTAGATGAAGATGTTGAGGCAGACAAGGATCAGAGGCTCTCCTTGGTGTCGCTGAGTGTCTCTGGCAGCCAGGAAGTGGTGAGGGACATAGCCAGACTGAGCAACTGCTTACCGGGAGCAAAGAAAGAACTCCAGTGTCCTAGGCTTTCAAGTGGGGCAACTATTACACTAAAACACTACATTTACAGAAAAAAGAAAATACTGAGTTCTCTTACCTACTGCTGCATTTGTTCCACCAACGTTTATATCATTTTCATCATCAAATTCTATCCTGACACCCTTTCCATTGCCAGCAGATACCCCACAGCCTCCACTGCGACAGAGGGAGATGGGAACAACTCCATACACATAAGCCAACATAATAGGCACGCCAATACCTACAAAGAAGGAGGAAAACCTTTATATTCAATATAATTATTTCCTTCAGCATCTTTTATAAGACTATCCCAGGTTTTGTAACTATATTATTTAATAATGCACATTTAAAATAATCCTATAGAAGAGGAAGAAAGGATCTGGTGCTCACGTGAGATTTGAGAATAGATGGCAAGTCACTAAAGTGGAGTGAAACAGGAAAGCTGTTCCAGGTAGCAAAAGAGGAAGGCATTAGAGCAGCATGAACCCATGCACCCTATTATAGCCTCAGCCGTAAGCACAAGGAGGATGCAGGGTACATGTGCACGTCAACAGGCACTGCTATGTAAACCTTCCAATTCTAGGGCATGCCGCACATGCACACCACCCATCTGGGATCAATCAAAGAAGGTTCTCCTACCAACAATGGAGAAAGGAGATTATTGAAAACTTTTCTGATGTAAGAGCACGGAACTATTTCAAATTAAACCCAGAAATTCCTACTAATGCCAATTTAAGGGCTCAATCCTGGTCCTACTCAAGTCAGACAGTCATTGTGTGGTTTATGAATCTCACTGTTTCCATGTCAAATTATCTCAGTTTCCAAACACATTGATGGGCAAAAGCCAGTGAAAAGTATTATAAAAAAAAGCAGCCTGCATTAGGCTGCACTCATACACAGAGCACCCTTTCTCACACACTGAGAGAGCTAATTATTTGGGGCAGGCTATGCACTGGACTATTCTGCTGCTTTGCTGATGGAAGCCTGTGAGAGGGTAGTAAAAATGGCAGGCCATAGCAGTCCAAACTGACCCAAGTGAAGCAAAAAATGGGCTTCAACAGAGATTCAGTAAAGAGGCTCTTCAGTCTGCTCTAAAAGGAAGGTCAATAGGTTCCAGTTACTGAAAATCCAATTCTCTGGAAAATCATTCAAGAGCTCTGTGGAGAGCAGCATGCCTAACACTACTCTCAGAGGCAAAGTAAACTAGATAGGAGTGTAGTAGTGCAACAAGCTCCAAGAGGCCATCAAAAGTAAAAGGAGTGGGGAAAAAAACCTGTTGTTATCTCTGTGAAGGAGTAATGAAGAGCTGTAACCCTTGAGTAAAGTCCAGGGCAACAGATAGCAATGTAAGAGAAATATTATCTTCCCTCTGCTAGCCCTGCAAACCTATACTAGGATCTGAGACACAAACTTGGTTCTTTTTCCCCCTGTTTACAGCCAAGGGTACCATTGACTTAATAGCAACAACATTTATTACAGTAATGCCAGGACCAGTCAATACTGGGGACCCACTATGCTAGGCATTGTGCAAACACAGCGTAGACAGTCCCTGCCCTGAAGAGTTTACAAACAAAACAGACAGGACAGGCCCAGGTTGAGGACAGGGGCAGAGTTTACGGGCAGCATGAGCAGAATGAACAATGTGATAGCAGTAAATAGCATTCCATGACTTTTATTTTGTGTGTGGACAAGTTTACTTAGGAGAGGGTAAACTAGAGGGAAAGCACAGGGAAGGGAAGTGAGATGGACAGAGTCAGGAGAAGACAGTAAGAGGATAGGATGAAGTGAGGCTGGGATGAAGAAACTGTGGCAGGGGTAGGAGCAGACAGGTAATCAGTGAAAGGAAGAGGAAGTTGAATATTTTAAAATAGAGAGGCGGTGTAAAAATATAAGTAAGAAAGACAGACAGACAGATAGAAAATAGAACTCTTCTGTCCAGAGCAGTGTTTCTCAAAGTGGGCCACGGGCTTGCTTTGGGAAAGCTACTAGTGGGCCCACACTGCTTTATATTAGCCACAGAGCCTCGCAGGTCCCATTGTCTCCAGTTCGTTGTTTCCAGTCAAGGGGAGCCGTGGAAAGCAGCAGCCCAAACCACACCGCTTCCCACGGCTCCCCATAGCTGCAAAAGGCAAACCGGAGCCAATGGTGAACCAGGGCTGCAAGGCTCTGTGGCTAAAGTAAACAAAGCAGCGCAGGCCCGCTAGTGTCTTTCCTAAAGCAGGCCCACGGCCCACTTTGAGAAATACTGGTCCAGAATTCCCTGCTTTGGTTGCTTCTGCTCTTAACTGGCTGGAGTTTCCTGCTAGCCCCAGTTGCAACCCTACTTTTTTCTAATGCAAATCTCAGTGTCACCTACAGAAAGGATGAGAGAGAAGGAAAGAACCAGTTTTTCTCCCAAAAACTAAACTTGAGGTTGCAGTGGAAGATATAAATTATTATTTATATATTATTAATTAATTTTTAATTATGAATTTTTAAAAACATTTTAAAAACGAAAATTGAGCAAATTTGCTCTGGAATCACTGGCAAACGTGTAAGGACCCTATGGTGACATTTTTATAATAACTTTTAAAAACAGTTTTAAATGAGATTTTCTTTTCAAAGAAAAAGATTAAATTGTGAAATATAAAAAGAAGAGTAAAGAAATGTTCTACAGTTTTTCATTTAGAGTCAGCATCTTTCATTTAGAGACAGCATCTTTAAAGTCTTGACATTAGTCTCTGCTTCAGTGCAATTTTTAGGGTGTGTCTACACTGCAAAGTTATTTCAGAATAATGGCTGTTATTCCAAAATAACTATGTGAGCGTCTACACAGCAATTCCATTATTTTGAAATAATTTTGAAATAACAGATGGCTTATTCTGACCTATGTAAACCTCAGTCTACAAGGAATAACGCCTATTCTGAAATAGCTATTTCAAAATAAGGTGTGTGTAGACGCTCCACTTCTGCTATTTTGAAACAGAATGGCCCTGGTAAGGGGTTAAGTTATTCCTCCTGGGGCTCAGTAGAGAAGCCTGCCTCGGACTAATTTTGAGGCTTCCCTGCAGTGTAGATGTGCTATTTCAAAGTAAGCTATTTCCAAATAACTATTCCGGAATAGCTTATTCCAAAATAACTGTGCAGTGTAGACATAGCTTTAGTGTAATCTAGGGCAAGTCATAACTTTTTATTCCTCCATTTTCCCATCTATAAAATGGAGTTAATACTTCTAATTCACTGAGGACATTTATTAATGAGTGTGTAAATGTCTCCTCAAATGCTTGGTTGCAAGATACTACCACTGCATAAGAATAGTATTTGCTTACCTACAGTTACTGCAGCTACAACTGGAGAAACAATTACAGACAAGGTTACACCACCTGCAATAGCCAAGTTTCGTTTGTGTTTTGAAATGTCCTTGCCTTCGTATCGATTGTGAATCTTGAGGGGAAGAAGAAAGGAAGAAGAGGGTTTCAGGATACATTGCACATCACTGATAAACTGCTGCAAAAAAAGCATAAGTATTAGAAATCCCTATAATTCCCATGTGTGACATTCTAAAGGGTACAGTTTGGACTCATGTACAGCTGTGTTGCCTCAATTCTCCAACCTGGGGTGTTTTTTTTTTTTAATATTGCTTCACTGTGCGAGAAGCCACTCCTGGTGTGCCCACACACAGCAACTAGCATCTAAATCACTCTCAGATATACTCTGTGCTATAATAAACCACCAATGAATTACACTGCAGGGCAACACCAGCAAATTTCCAGACTTGCACTTTCTCCCCAAAATGTTCATCTGGTACTGCCCAGCATCCTCCCGGACAATACAAGTTCCTATAAAACATTAATAGAAAATTACATGTACAAATCTTGTTTCCCATACACTTCAGTTCAAACCAACACTGGTTTAGATAAAACAATGAAATACGTTAATTAACTACAGAAATATTTTAAGTGATTACAATTAAAGAGGCATAAAAGTCAAAATTGGTTACAATGAAATAAAAAGATAAAACGCGACTAATGTCCTACTTAACAAGCTTCACGGGGTAGCCAAGTTAATCTATACAGGATAAACTTAAACAACAACAAATGGTCTGGTAGCACTTAATAGACTAACAAAACACGTAGATGGTATCATGAGCTTTTGTGGGCATAGCCCACTTCTTCAGATGACCAGAGTTTTGAGTTTACGATGTGCAGACCCAAAATAAATAGGGGGGGGGGGGCGGGCAAAACAAAAGAGGGGAGGATGGGAAACAAGAGGGTATGGAAATATCAAAGGGAAAAACAGGAAGGCAGAACTGAAAATAGTAAGCACCTGAAGATTGGGTAGTTAAAACGAAGCAGATAAGAATCAAAGGCAATAACAGGAATCTACACAAAGAGCTGTTTGCACCTTCATTTAATGTTAGGTTGATAGTGTCCCAACCATCCCTCATCACGCTTGAGACCATTAGCATGAGAACTGAACATGCAGATTAATTGTAATTCCAATACCTCTTTGTGTATTTGGCTAGTAGAATTGGTTTGTGACAAGACAGCCATTTGAAGATCTTTTAAACAGTGATTAGGTAGATTAAAGTGTTCCCCAACAGGTTTCTGTATGTTCCCTTTACATATATCCGATTTGTGTCCATTGATTCTATCCCGTAGGGACTGTCCAGTTTGTCCAATATATATAGCAGTGGGGCATTGCTGGCATTTGATGGCATAGATCAAATTACTGGATGTGCAGTCAAATGACCTTTTGATTTGGTAGCTTATGTTGTTGGCTCCAGTGATTAATTCGTTTGTATAGATATGTGGGCAGAGTTGGCACCATGGCTGGTTGCAGGGCTGGGTTCCGGGATACTTATGATGTGGTTGTGTGGCATGGTTACTGGAAAGAATTAGTTTCAGGTTGGGGGGGTTTCTGTAAGTGAGAAAAGGCTTTTCTCCCAAGGCCTCAGAGTGAGGGATCATTTTCCAAGATGGGTTGTAGATTGTGTATAATGCATTGGAGGGGTTAACAAGGTAAGTGAATTCAAAGCAAAAGGTCTCTCTTACCACATTCTAGCAGTCTTACTGGCTGAATCTTTCAGTCAGAATCCCTCCCCAGTCCAATGCTTCCTTTGTCCTTCAAATGTTGTTGATATCATGAATAGAGATGAAGGGAAAAGAGGATTTGGGACTTCGCTTCCCCATTCTTTATACCTTTCTTAGAAAATCATCTCCAGCTTAGATTTAGGAGAAAGTCTGTGTGATAGGTACTTTCAGCTCCCCCTGCCCTTCTGTAAATTCCTCATTTACGCTCTTTTTCCTGCAAAGAATGGCCATGTATCCAGGTAATAGTCCGTTTGATTTTGTTGTCATTTTGCCTGAGATGTTACCACACCTATTATACCAGTACATTAATGGTCAGCAACATATGAGTTTTCAAATGATATCTCACAAGGCACACTGGCTGTGTCTAGACTGGCCAGTTTTTCCGCAAAAGCGGCTGCTTTTGCGCAAAAACTTGCCAGCTGTCTACACTGGCTGCTTGAATTTGCGCAAGAGCACTGACGTTCTAATGTAAGAAATCAGTGCTTCTTGCGCAAATTCTTTGACACTCCCATTTGGGCAAAAGTCCTTTTGCACAAAACCTTTTGCTCAAAAGGGCCAGTGTAGACAGCTGTTTTGCGCAAAAAAGCCCCGATGGCTAATATGGCAATCGGGGCTTTCTTGCGCAAAAGCGCGTCTAGATTGGCCATGGACAATTTTGCGCAAAAAGTGCTTTTGCGCAAAAGCGTCCGTGCCAATCTAGATGCTCTCTTGTGCAAATACTTTTAACGGAAAACTTTTCCGTTAAAAGCATTTGCGCAAATTCATGCCAGTATAGACGTAGCCACTTTGAATAACATTTATCACAGTCTTGTAAAAAGGGTGAACATTAGGGTAAAGACTGTCATGCTTCCTCCTTTACAAAGATGCAGGAGGGCTAGCCACTGGATGATCCATGGGCAGTAGGTCAGGATCCTCTTTCTTGGACAGAGCATCTGCCACCACATTTTCTTTTCCTTTTTTCTGCACAATTTCCATATCAAACCCTTGAAGTATGAAGCTCCAATGTAGAATCTTGGAATTTGAGGCTTTGGTTGTATAGCAAGATCAGTGGTGAATGATCTCTTAAGACCTGAACTTTCTATTCAAAAGGTAGGTCTTCAGTTGCTTAACTGCCCACACCATAGCATAGCATTCCTCTTCTGAGACAGAATAGTTGAGATCAACTTTTTACTTAAGGTTTCTTGTTATTATCCTATTTGCATCCAGACCAACATCTGATGCATCAGTAGACAGTTCAAACATTTTGTGAAAATCAGGACAAGCTGGAACAGGCTTTTCAGACAAGATTTTCTTTATCTTATCAAATTTTTTCTGGTATGCTTTTAAAACCCAAATGACTATTTGGGCTGGGTGTTTTGAAATAAATCTGTGAATGGAGATATAATGTCAACGAATCATATCATCTCTGGCAGTTTACCATACTGATGAAAGATTGGGCCTGTTCTTTCCATTTGGGGTACCAGCCAATTAACAATGGCTTCAACTTTCAAAAGATATGGGGATATTTGACACTTCCCCCATGACCCAGTGTCTTAAACAAGGGTGACTGTTCAAATTTTACATTAGAAGCCTTTACGGTTAGGCCTGCTTCCTCGAAAGAGAAATGACCCAGCAGCCATTTTTCTGAGTGGTGTGCGGATGGCGTAAGGCAAGCCTGCCTGGGGCTCCCTGCTGCATCCCAGATCTGGTGGCGTTGCAGGCTGCATTTTGCCCCGGCCTGCTCCAGCCCCCACCGGTTAGCTGTAACTGGTAAGCATCACCCATTAAAGGTGATGCTTACCAGTTAACCATTCACGTGCCTACTGTATATCATTTAAAACTTTGTTGACCAGCCTCTGGAACGTGGTCTCCGGATTACTTGCACCAAACAGTAACACTGTGAATTCAGAGTCCTGTATCAGTGATGAAAGTAATTTTTTTCTGTGCATCCTCATAAATCCAATAACTTTGAATTAAATAAAAAAAAATTTGGTATTTAACTTTCCTTAAAATGCCAAGCATATCATCAGTTCTAGATGCAATATATATCTGGTACAATAAATAACAGCATTGAATTTTCTATAATCAAACACAAAACCTTATAGTGATTTCTTTCTTAAGGATCAAGAACATAGGTGATGCATCAGAGCAGTCAGACTCTTTAATTAATCCAAAATCTAATATTTTATCTGCTGGGAGGTAGCTGTGGTCCTTTAGTAGTGTTTTTGTGTGCTAGCAATTTTGTATTCTCTGTCTTGTCAGTGCAAAAATACTAAGAGGTGTTTTCTAACAACACCTCTGCTCTTTCAACTGGTATTAACTCACTGCAGACATCAATGCATTTCAGAATTAAGTCATTTTGTCAGTCAGTCATCAAATCAATGAGACGGTGTGCTTCAGTTTCCCCTTCTACACAGCAGATCGTGTTTACCACAGCTTCCCTGGTGTGATAGGCTTTAAGTGTGTGTACATGTTGGGACAGGGCGAGGTCACAGACGACCCCTTGGGGGTAATTCCTGGGGTGCTGACAAGGCCACTGTCACTTGCCTTCCTGTTCTCTGAGGCTTCTCACCACTTAGTCCTGCTGGGCCAGCTCCATTGGTCTCCCGAAGCCAAGGCACCAAGCTGAGATCTCTGCCCCCGCCCCCTGAGAAGCAGTACAGACAATACATCTCTTCAGGTACAAGGTAGAGATGCAAGTGACTAGTTGACTATCAGATAAGCATAAGCTTGTCTGATAGTTGACTAGTGATGCGACTAGTCGCTTCCTCCCCTTGCTGCCTCTATCAGAGAGAGGCAGCAAGGGGGGTAGCAGGAGCCGGTGCTGGGAGGAGCCATCTTAAAAGCTGGTTCCCCCCAGCACCAGCTCCACAGGGGACAGGGAAGGTAGACACACAGCAGGAAACAGCGCAAGCAAGGATGGAAGCAGTCTCCGCTCATGCAGATTCTGCTGCACTTCTGCTTTTGAAATGTACAAAAGCCCCTGCAGGGAATGTACATTTCAAAGGCTGAGGCACAGCAGGGAGCGCAGGGCCAGTCCCACACTGGTCCAGTCCCCCACTGGCCCCACGCTCCCTGCGGAGCTTCCGCTTTTGAACCGGTAGGGCTCTTGCTACAATTCAAAGGTGGAGGCGCCCTTACTGACTAATGAAATAGTCGATGGAAATCCCATCGACTATTCAATTAGTTAATCTAAATTTAACATCCCTAGTCCAAGGAGGGTGCATCTTAGGGCCCAGCTTCCTGGGATGCCACTCCCCAAATTGGATCAAATCCCAAAGAATTATTTGGGTAAGCCCCCTTTAACAATGAAAGGGGGAATGTGCACAATGATGACTCCCCCAGGTAATAATTGTTTACACTGGGCTTGATAGTAAGTAAAAGTGATTTTATTGAGTACAAGCAGAAGGATTTAAGTGAGAACAGGCAGAGCAAAGTAGATTACAAATCAAAAGTAACAAAAAGCTTAGCTAATTCTAACATTCGACTCCTCAGCACAAACTTACTATGAACTCACCCTAAAACTGTTTCTGTTCCAAGTGCACCTTCAAACCAGGGAAAAGCTCCATTTCCTCCTGGGATCTCTGGTTCACCCTCCTCGGGTATGTCCAGCCAACCAAAGACCAAAAGACTCCCTACCTTCCTATTCTTTATAATGAATTCCCTGATTGCATGGGGAATCACTTGGTCGCTCCCTACTAACTACTGCTAAGACTTAATCACAGAAGGCTATTTGCATGATTTCCCAAACACTGAGGCCTCCCTTGATTACTTTCATTCACACATTTAAAACCCATAAAGTGTTCTCTACTCCATATGTCTAATTTTACACACAAGAGTGATACACACACCAAAATAAGATAAACATATCCAGCGGATTACGACATGAAGATTGACAGGTTAACATGAAATAATTTGCTCAAACCACCTTTGAGTTATGTACATTTATGTCCATAAGTCCATTTCATAAAGCATGGGGGAGGGTGAACCATCACACGTGTACTAGCTTTTTAACATGATATGAATCTTCTATCACCTCAAAGTGTCCTTCCCAAGAATTCTGCATTTTGTACCTTTTCACAGGCTTAATGCTAACACCAAGTCTCCTATTACCAAAGAGTGTAACAATTCATCTCAATTTTGAACCCCTTTCATACGCATATATTCCCAGAATAGATTTGAGGGTCCCATTATATCTTTCCACCAAACCATTGCTATCTGGATGATATGAAGTAGTTTTTTGTTGTTTCACCCCACATAACTTCTATACCTTGCAGAATAGGTGTGACATGAAATCTGACCCACAATCAGGTACCATCTCCTTAGAAAACCAGCTTTGCTAAAGAGAGTGAGAACGGCTCTTGCTACAGTTTCTGCTTCAATGTTAAGACAGGGTTAGTGCTTCAAAATATCTAGTAGCAAAATCCACTACCACTTGAGTCTCTCCACCCGATCTCCTCCTTGTCATTTATCTTGACAAACTTAATATGTTCCATATCTAGCTCTGCAGCGTCAAGTACCAATCCTTCAGGTAAACTTTAGGCACCTCTGGGGTTCTGTGATTATGACAGCTGCATATGGATTGGCTTGGGGTTTAGTTTCTTTCACCTTAGGGCACTGATTTCTCAGGTGATCAGTGGAGTTACACTGGTGGCACCTTTTTGATCTCTCCCTCTTCACAGGAGGTCTATGATGGGGATTACCAGTAGAGGAATGATTCAGCCCAGGGGGGACGTGGGGGGAGGGTGAAGAGATAGGGGAGAAAGTGATGGCAGGGAGTGCTTAGTCTCCCAACCAACATAAAACTGGCCATAATGGATTGTAAATTTAATAGGACTCATGAGACATCTGGGCTTGCTCGAAGGTATGAACCTGTGTAGCTATCTCGGAGAATGATTTTACAGATTTATTCAATGAGCAATTTTTTACATCAGACCATATACTCAAGAAATGTTCTTAAGCAATTGGTCATAATTTTGAACACCTTTTCCTTTTACCCATTTTCTTATTAGGTCACACATCTTACAAATATTCACTATGACTCATGCCAACACTCCTTTTAAGATTTCTAAATTTCACCCTATACACTTCAGGAGTGATTTGAAACCTCTGTAAAACAGATTGCTTAAATTAAGAATTTATCACCGCTTACTAAACTGGAAATTCGTTAAATACATTCAAAGCGTTACCAGACAGTTTTGCAACCAGCATGGGGATTTTCTTTTCCTCTGGAATCTTACGAGCGTGTCACAGATTTTCTAAAGTGGTGATGTTTTCCTCAGTGCAATCTGTCTCTCTGCATGCAGGACCCAGCTGACCCTAGCTATGGATTCCTCAATGACAGATGATGTTGATGCTGCCATGTTTTTATATCAGCTCTAGATTATATTTCCTCTGCTTCTCCTCAACTTCTTGTTGTTCTAGTTCCCTGGTTCTCTTCTGACTTTTAGCTTCTTGTTGTCTCAGCTTAGTGGCTTTACTTATGGGCTTCAACTTCCTGTTCCTTCAGCTCCACGGCTTTTTTACAGGCAGCTTCTTATAGCAGCTGCTTCTTTCAGTCTCATCTCTGCCTTCCACATTTGGTCCTGCTCTTCTCTCTCTCTCTCCTTTTGCTGCACTCCTTCTGGCCAGGTCTAATTTTGCAATTGTGTCACTTTCACTCATTGTTATGCTTCACTGTCTCTATTTTCCTTACCTGAAATAAGCAAAAAGAAAAACAAACTAACCCTCCTTGGACAGTTTCCAGCCACCACACTTGAGACTTAAGTGCTTAAAGTGTAAATTTCACTCAAAACAACAAGCTGTGAATATACCCTACCCCTTGCTGTACCACTGAGGCATCCCCAGCGTACAATCTGGACTGATAGATAGCTGTGTCCCCTCAGTTCTTCAACCCAGTGTGCCTTTTATACTGCTTCGCTGAGAGAGAAACCACTCCTAGCATGCCCACACACAGCCACTAGCTTGTAAATCACTCCCAGCTATACTGTGTAAGTGCTATACACAGCAACCCATGTATTACAATGCAGGGCAACACCAGCAAACTCCTGACCCCCAGAAAAGTGCATCTTGTATTGCCCAGCACCCTCCTGCACAATACAAGCCCATATAAAGTCCATCATTTCATTAATAGAAAATTATATGCACAAATCTTTTTATCCTAAATAAAGTTTCCCAAACACTTCAGTCCAAACGCACACTGGTTTAGATAAAGTAATAAAGCAACTATCTTTACAGAAAGATAGATTGTAAGTGATTACAAGTAATAAGGCATAAAATTCAGAATTGGTTACAGTGAAATAAGTAAAAGTAAAACACAACTAATACCTAACTTAATAGGCTAAATTAATTTAAAAAAGGTCTCTTACCACATGCTGTAGAAGTCTTACTGGCTGAATCTTTCAGCCAGAATCCCTTCCCAGTCCAGTGATGCTTTCTTTGTCCTTTAAGTATTATAGATGCCATGAGTGAAGATGAAGGGAAAGATTATTTGGGACTTCTATTCCTCATTCTTTATATTTTCTTCTTAGAAAACCATCTCCAGTTTAGGTTCAGGAGACAGAACGTTCATTTCCAGCCTTTTTTTTTTTTTTTTTGGTCAAGAGGTAAAATCCTTGCTTACACCCTTTTTCCTGCCAAAGAATGGTCGCTTGATCAGGTGATATTTCATTTGATTTTGTTGACACCTGGACACCTGGCTGAGGCATCAATTTGCCTTTTGTCTTCAAGTAACTAATTTGTGCCTGCTACAGTAAACTTGGAATATGCCTCAGTAATGTCTTACAGTAGAATTTTATAACTTTACATACAATGTTGCCACATATATATTTACCAGGATAATAATGGTCAGCATATTGTGAGTTTTCAAATGATACCTCACAAGGCATACTTTGTATAACATTATCATAGTCTTTCAAAGGGGTGAACAGACCGCCATAACGTGCACACTTTGCAGATACAAAATAATATATGTAAAAGGCAATCAACTTAAAAAGAAAGATTAACTATTGTTTCTTCTTTACAATAATCTTTATTAAATATTAAGCAATTATAAAATCTTACTAATGACTTATTTTTTTCCATAGTTTTAATAAAGTGGGAGATGAGAAGGGGTTTCAGCAGTGTAGCCTTTACCAAGGTTCAACTGAGAAGGAGAGGGCAGGAATTGTGCCCAGTGCCTTTGTGCCCATTTGTGATGAGCGCTGAGGACAGGGATATTTCAACTCCCTGGTGTCTTACTGCTATCTTATGTATAAGGAGTTTGCAGGGCCAGCCCCTTTATTTATGGCCTGCTCTATACTTTAAAAATTTTCCAGGCCACGCGTTTGTCTGTAGCAAGCGTTATATGAATTTGCAAGGCCTTGGTGCCAACTGTGCCACAAAACTTGGCTACCAAACTCTTCATAGCTCTTATGGTCCAGAGTTAGACTCAGACTCACAGGCTATGCCTAGACTACAACACTTTGGTGCAGCTGCTTTGCTGTAGTGCTGGTGGTTGAGATACCCTAATCCAGGAGTGAGGAACCTTAGGTCCCGGGGCCGCATCTGGCCCTTGGCTTGCCTGGATCCAGCCCGAGGCGCAGGACTCCCCACAACATTAGGGAGCCTATGCTGGCACTTCAGCCCCTCCTCTGCCTCACTGCGGGGCTGGAGCACACAAAATCTACTAGCCTGGGCCCTGCTAGGCTCCAGTGTGAGGGAATGTGGGGAGTGTCTTTCTCCTTCTCTGTTAGGGGCCATGTCAGTGAATATTTTGTTTGTTTGCTTCTCACTTGTGGGCAGCCCCTGACTGATTTTTCTGTGAGTCAGCGGCCCCCCAACCCAAAAAGAGATTCCCTGCCCCTGCTCTAAGCCAAAAGGAGAGAGCGCTCCCTTTGGCTTAACTCCTGCCTCCAATAGAGACAGTAGCTATGTCAGTGCGAAAAGTTCTTTCACTGACATAGCACTGTGTCAGTGAGGTGTGGGAAGTCACTGGGCCCTGTACCCCCATCTGCAGTCAGATGCAACTCTCAGCCAGCAGGTAGAACAAATGGTTTATTAATCCACAGGGAAACTGCATAGAACAGACTTGTCAGCACAGTAACCAGAAGCAGTCAGTACAATCCATCTTGGGGAAAGGGGGCTCAGAGTTAAGGGCCCAGTCCTCCCCTCTCTGCACCCCAAGCCAGCAAGACTAACTCACACATGCACCAGCCCACCCCGCTCTGCAGCCAGACCTGTCTCCCCCCCTTTGTACAGCTTCCTGGGAAAAAGGTGTCACCTGGTTACATCCCCTCACCTCACACTCAGGTTACAGAAAGCATCGGCCATTGTGCATGTGGGAAAGGCTGTCTCACCAAAATTCCCATCACCATCTAGGTATTGGTGCAGTGCCCAGGGAAACTGAGGGGTGCGCGCGCACGCACGCACAGTTATCACAGGCCAGTAGAAATCACATGCACCATAAGAGAATAGAGCGAATACAATCCCCCTTTGTCACACACGGTCAACACCAATGTTTAGATCAGTATAACTTTCATTGCAATTATTCACATCCCTGAGCAACATTAGTTATAATGAAGAAACCTGTAGCGCAGACAAGCCCATAGACTTTATAGCCAAAAAGGACCATCATGACAATCTAGTCTGACCTCCTGCACATTGCAGGCATTAGAACTTGACCCACCCACTCCTGTGATAGATCCAAGACCTTTGCCCAAGTTATTGAAGTCCTCAAATCATGATTTGAAGACTTCAAGTTACAAAGAATCCACTATTTACACTAATTTAAACCTGCAAGTGACCCTGCCCCAAACTGCAGAAGAAGATGAAAACCTCCCCGAATCTCTGCCAATCTGATCCAGGAAAATTCCTTCCTTACTGCAAATATGGTGATCTGTTAGATCTGGAGTATGTGGGCAAGACCCAGGAGCCAGACACATGAGAAAAAATTCCTGAAGTAACTCAAAGCCCTCAGTGTCTCCATCACTGTCAGAAATATTTGCTGCTAGCAGTAGCAGATCAGCTACATACCAAATGTAGGCAGTCCCATCTACCATCTCCTCAATAAACTTATCAAGCTCAGTCCTGAAGCTAGTTAGGCATTTTGCCTCCACTGCTCCTCTTGGAAGGATGCTCCAGAAGTTCACTCCTCTGACAGTTAAAAACCTTCTAATTTCAAGCCTAAACTTGCTGATTGCCAGTTTATATCCATTTATTCTTGTGCCCACATTGATGCTTAACTTAAATAACTCCTCTTCCCTTCCTGGTATTTATCCCTCAGATGTATTCGTACAGAGAAAAATCATATCTCCCCTCAGCCTTCTTTTGGTTAGGCTAAACAAGCCAAGCTCTTGGAGTCTCCTCTCAGTAAGGTAGTTTTCCATTCCTAAAATCATCCTAGTAGATCTCTTCTGCATCCCGTCCAGTCTGAATTCAAACAAAGGAGCTCAGAGTTGCACACAATGTTCCAGATTAGGTATCACTAGTGCTAGTATAATGGTACTAACACTCCCCTATCTCTACTGGAAATGAGCTGTCCTTTATTTGATGGTATCATGAGCTTTCGTGGGCATAGCCCATTTCTTCAGATGACCGGTCATCTGAAGAAATGGACTGTGCCCACGAAAGCTCATGATACCATCTACATGTTTTGTTAGTCTATAAAGTGCTACCAGTCCATTTGTTGTTTTTTTCTGTACAGACTAACTTGGCTACCCCCTGAAGCTTCTTTATTTGATGTACAATTCATTTGCATACGTGTAGTGCTTAAGTGATAAGGCTCTTATAAGAGCACAGAGAAACAAATGGAAGAGCTATTAGTAATTGTGTGGACATTCAAAATTAGTCTTTCTTCTTTTCTTATGCAAGGGTCCAGAACTGGCTTTGGGTGTGCAAACAGAAGAGCCTCATTTGGAAAAAGATGGCTTCTGACAAATAAAACGAGGCTGATAACCATTTTCCAAGTTATGCCTGAACATATTTGGCAAGGAATGATGAACAGCGCCAACAGAAAGCACATCAATGCATATGTTCAAGAGTGTTGCATTTTAAAACCAGAAGCAAGGTAAAAAGCACAGTGCACTTTACCTTACGCCCCACATACACAGGGATTCCAATAATCATAGCAGGAATAGCGATCCCAGCTATTAAAGCAATTCCTACTGGAGCTCCAACAAGTGTTCCCAGTTGCCATAGTATTTTCTTCTTACGGCTCCATGGTTTCTTTCCCCAAAATGTACAGCCTGATGGGCTAATAGAAACAAATTGTAAATAAATACATACAGATGCTTAGAAATGAGCCAATGATAAGTTACTATAAGACATTACAATATCTAATAAAATTCATGTTACACAGATGGTGACTGTTTACAAACTTATTTCTTTTGACCTTTCAGATGCTCCAATGTCCTTTGCAAGGCACTATGAATCATACACCACATAGTCTTGTGCTGCTCAGAGCTAAAACAAGTTATTACTTCTACACTGAAACTATGACTTCCAGCTATATCCAGTTAACACTCAAAAATAATGGCCAGCACCTAGGACTGCAGTAAAAGTAGTTTTTGTAAACATGTACAGACGCGTTTCTCAAACTGTGAGTTCTGACCCTCCGGGGGGTCACGAGCAACTTAGAGGGGGGTTGCAGTATCACAAAGTTTGAGAACCCCTGATCTATAGCATTTCATTTTGTGACACTAAATATGACTTGCATCCATCTTTCTGAACTTGAAACAAAGTTAGAGAACGTTTGATTTTTATTTTCTGAAATAAGATTAACAAAGAGACTATTTTAAGTACCTAAATGAAAAAAAAATCCATTTCTCGTACATATACACTAGAGGCTTTTCCTCTGCTCTGCTGAGATACAAGATTGCCTCTGGTTGACCAGAGAACCTGGCCCTACATATTTAGCACAGACAATTATCCATCCAATCAGAACTTTAACTCAGCCTGCATTAGTATAACACACCTGTGTTTCCTGAAGTTATAAGAAGTCAAAACAGGGGAAAGTAATGTAGTGGAAAAATCAGGAAACAGGATGTATGTAATTGCTGAACGTACAAAATGAGAAAATATTTGTCTCATATAACCTATGACAATAACCATTTTTCCTAAACATACCTTAAATAATGCAAATCTGAGATCTCTTTCATGCATAGCCAACAGAATTCACAACCACACACAGCACAAGTCATGTGGTTGCAGCTTCCATCATTCATTTTTATTATGTAAGCAGCACAACGCGGGCATGGCTTTATATCATCAGCTGTTTAAAACAAAACACAAAGATCATACTATTTCTATGAAAAAGTGAAATTCATCTAAATGCAGAAAAGAAATACTTATGAGATTTGACTGATCTATGGTAGTTCTGAAGAAGACCTATCTAAATCTTTGTTATAAATGCATGCTTCATTAAATCCTAAATTACAGGCAGTTTTTAATCATGGCCATTTCAAACCATCTATAAACTAGAACTAATCACAATAATAAATTAAAACATAGAAAATATATCATATTTAAATAGTTCAATAATTTCAGACAACACACACCCTTAGAGAGATTTTCAAAGTCAATAAGATATTAAACAGGAACACATTAATAAACATGAATGATGACAGGCAGACTCTGCATATAATCCTTTCCTCATTTCATACTTTGGTAATCTTCACTCATGAGTCCTCACTCCCCAATCCTTATTTCTTCTTCACACTGACTATGCATTTCACCTTCACTATTCCATCTCTTTTGTTCTCTTTCTCACTCTTCTGCTTCACTCCACTGCATGGCCTCCCTTAATGCTCTTGCTCCCCAAACCAGAAAAATGTAAATTTATATCTGTTCAGAAAAATCAGAATCTGCCTAATGCTCTTAAATGAACTTTCCACTGAAAATATCTCTAAGAGTTTATTTCTGCACAGACAAGTGAGGGACAGCGTTTCCCAAAGGGGAACCTTAATGATAGGAAAGACAAGGCATGGCATACTGACAAGATTCTTTCTGTTATGACCTATACGATTTTCGAGACTGCTACTCTGATTCAGAATTACAGGGCAAGCAATTCACTCACCATAGCACTATAAATCACCTGTGTGTAGCAACATTAGTTATGTAAAGCACACCTCACAGGTTAACTAGCCAGAAATAACCTGCTGGGGCAGAAGAAAGGTGAAGTCCAGTAGGCTTTTGATGGAGAAAATAGGGCTGTGAAAAACGGCAGATTCCCTCTGCTGGAGATATACCTGGCATGGGAGAGTCTGCAGCAGGTGTAGAAACAGCATAACCAGCTTCTATACCATCCTCCCTGGTGCACAGGAAGAGGGATCGATGAGAATATGGCAATAGACAGCATGTACCAACTGGCATGTACTCCAGTGGTGGGGAATAATATTTGATGAGGGGAGGCCACTCTAAGATTTTTGGTAAATGGTCAAGGGGGGCACTTTTCTATGGAAGGGCTGTAGGGTCTGTGACAGAGGTTGGTAAACTCAGGGTGTGGGGTCAGAGGGAATTTGGGTGAAGGAGAGGGCTGTGATCTGGGGCAAGGGAATGGGGTCCAAGGTCGGGTAGGTGGTATGGGTGCAAGAGAGGATTCTGGCCTGGGGAAGAGGTATAGGACGGGGTGGAAGGTGATCTGGAGCTGGGACGGGAGGGAAGAGGGTGCAGAGGGTTTGGGTGGTGAACTGGGGCAAGGCATTGGGTTGCAGGGTCCATAAGCGGATATGGGTGCAGAAGGATTCTGGCCTGGGAGAAGGTTTAGGAGGGGTGTAGGATCTGGGAGGGAGTTGAGGGGAGGGAAGGGCTGGGGTGTCAGAGGCTCTAGTCAGCAGCACTCTCAAGCAGGCTTCCTCCCCACACCCAGGACACTGACTGGCTATGTGTATGGCTCTCTGCACTGAAGAAAGGGAGGAGAGAGGGAAAGGCTTCACATGGTGCCTCCCACCCCAGCAAAATCTCTCAGCTCCTATTGGTCAGAAACTGGCCAATGGGAGCTGAGAAATTATACTGCACTGTCCCCACCCTCAGCAGAATCTCTCAGCTCTCACTGGCTGGTTTCCAGCCTGTAGAAACAGAGATTTTGCTGGGGGGATGGTGGGTGAAGCATGCTGAAGCTTCTACCTCCCACCCTTCTCCCTACAGATCAGACAGCAACACAGAGCAGCTAGACACTTTTATTGGTGCTGCTCCCTGCTGCGGGGCGGGTGCAGGCCATATCAAAAGGCTTGGCGGGCCGAATTCGGCCCGTGGTCCATATCTTTCCCGCCCCTGTTGTAGTCTCTAGAGGACCAGATCCAGACTGCTTAAGTTAGGGCTGCCCATAGGCTACAGTTAGGGCACAGAATCAGGAAGACATAACTAGACACATGATGCAGTAGAGAATATTTCCTCCCATATGTCTAATTAGTCTGTCGGAGTGATAAACCAGCAATAGTTTAATTTGACCAAGTTTGTGTCAGACAAAACAGGCAATTCTTGGCCATACTAAATCATCGCTCCACTGATTAGTCAAATCTCCCTCTTTACTCAGTAACAGCTGCAATAACTCAGACATGTGAAGACTAAGTCTATCGGAATTCTTCTGGTTGCCCAGTGTAGAAACACTTTATCGATTAGCAGAAATTACCTTGATGCATGCCTCATGCAGATTAACATTCTTACATGTAATCTACCAGATGTGGGAATTGGTAGCAGACCTGCCTGAAAAAACACTTTTTTAAAATCAATAAGCACCCTGCTTTTTAAAGTCTATTTATACCAGTTTTTAAAACCTTGTCAAAAATTCCACTCACAGGGTAAAAAAACTGTTTTAAGCCATGAAAGCTAGACAAGTGGGAAGAGCGTGATTCTAGTCAGACAGAAGTAATCCAAAGTGCCTGGCTACAAGTTCACTGAAGATTACAGTTTTAAACTATAAATTGAGTCAAGATTTCAAAACCCTAAAAGGCTTGTAACAACTGAAACTGTCAGCTTTGCACCTTTTAGGAATGTATTTATTTAGGTAAAATTCTGAAAATTTTGAACTGCTGTTACATGAAAATTTCAGCAGTTACATGTTTACACTCGGGATGGGGAGGGGTAGGCAGTGCCACGGGAGCTGGTGCACATGGGGAGCCAGTTTTTAAGTTGGCTCCCCATGTGTACCAGCTCCCATGGAACCGTCTGCCCCCCACATGTGCAGCTGCCTCTGTAGTAGAGGCAACAGAGCAGGGTGCGGGTGGGGAGGTGATGTGTGTAACCATGAAGGTTAACTGATGAGCCAAGGCTCATCGGTTAACCATATACACGTTCACACTATCACATCCCTAGCATCTTTGTAATTTTACAATTATTGAAAACCAAAAATTTCCCATATTAGAAAGTCTCAGCATTTTTTAAGTTAATGTAAAGCTGTATTAATATTTTACAGTTTTATGGAACTGGTAAAAAAAGAAGGAATGAGGGACGGAGCTAATGAAGTCATATATTTCTTGGTTTATAATATTCATCATGTACATAGTTCTATAATTGTATTAAAAAAGACATTCTACAGACACACATGATCATAAATACCTGCTGCTCCAGACTCCTGGCTATAGCTAATAGATGAAGAACGAATTGTTCTCAGGCGTAGACTATGGGCTCTTTCCTGGCGAGCAGCATCACAGGTCTGATTTGGATGCCAAATTTGCTTACAATGGTAGCAGAACTCAGTTCCACAGCCTTCACGTCCACAGGTAAGTTTGGGACAGCTGGCGCAGCCAAAAGCAATCACAGCATATCTTAAATAATCAAGAAGGGTGGAAGAAAGATTTTTGTTAATACAAAAATAGTATCTCTAGACAAGCTGGAAGGGCACTAACAAAAGCAGCTTAAGCATGTACTCTTTGCTGGGGAAGAATGGGGACTGCAGCCAAGGCCAACCCACCCACCTCCTGAGACCCAGAACTGTTCAAAGCAAACATCCCTCAGAGGCACTAAGAGACACAGAGTCACCTCTCCCCCTGCAATGTGGATTTGGGGGGAAACTACAGGGAGGAGCAGCTAGAAACTAAACTGGCAGAACTCCTGCAGAGGAGCAGTTTAAGCAGGGACAGATATACACTAGAAATATTTTTCTACAGCTTTGCCTGTATTTTCTCAGCCCTGCCCCACAAAATAACAATTGTAGCATTAACATAATGTTTGCCATCCTCACATAAGCACTTTGCTTCTGTGTTAGTTTTCCTTCCCTTACTTTGTCTTATATAATGATAGTGTAAGCTCTCTCTGGCAAGTACTCTTTACTACTCTATTTGTACAGTGCCTAGCATAACTGGTCCCCAGTCTCAGTTGTTGTCTACGCACAACAAACAAACAAACATGATTTATAATCAGGGCTTGACAAACGGCAGCGAAAACCGCTCACCAGCCCTGCACTGCACATGCGCAAGCTGCCGGTAAACGGGCGTGCGGCTGAAATCTACTCGCCACGGGCAAGTAGATTCTATAGTTTGTCGAGCCCTGTTTATAATAATGCAGTGGTTTGGTGTGGCAGTCTCCTGCAGCAATTATTTCTTGGGGAAAAAGTCAGTACTCCAGCATGTATGACACACTGACGCAGCACCTACAAGGAACATAAATGATATATTGCTTTTCTGGATATCTAATAAGTTTCTTCAGAACACAAATTACATTTCTAAAAACAAGTTCTCTTTTAGGGGCACATATGTATCTGGGGTTAGCAACTAAAGGGTAAGGCAGCTTTTTAAAAGTATTTGGGCATCGTTGCACTCAGCATTATAGGCCTAACTGATTTAGGAGCCACAATGGGACTTGGCTTAAGAGCCTGAACCCCTTTTGTAAATGACACTTAGGCTCTTAAGTCTAAATTAGGGATGTTAAAAAATTTTATTCAGGAAAATTTCAGCGGTTACACATTTACATGTGGGGAATAGCTTCCTGCAAACACCAGCTACAACCTGTCACTCCCCATACTACTGTCTTTGATACAGAAGTAGCAGCGTGGGGGGCGGGGAGGCAGCTCCACAGGAACTGGTTCCCATGGGGGGCCAGCTCCCCCATCCCGCTTCTGCCTCTGATACAGAGGAAGCGGGGCCCAGTGGCTGCGTGTAACCATGAAAGTTAACTGATGAACCCAGGCTCATCGGTTAACCATTTACTCGAATACACTACCACATCCCTAGACTAAATACCTGTAAATATCCAGGCCTAAGAGCATACCCAAATGTTAAAACAGAGTTTTAAAATAGCAAATGCCATATAACCTCATTCCCTTCCCTCTATGTCCATCAAATCACACAATTTCTGCTGTGTTCATGGCTTTCTGCATCCAGGAGACATGGGATCAGGGTTTGCCCCTAAGAATTTCCATTAACTGCAGTTACGTCAAGCAAAGACTGAACAACTGGTAAACTTAACTGACTGTCCATTTGCCTAAAGTCTCTAATGAAAATCAAAACATTTACATGAGTATAGTTACCTTACCATAAATAGTTACTGGATGTTTTTAAAAAAAAACTAAAGGCTATCACAGCACTTGAGTGCATTAGTATTTTCAGAATGTATATGACAACATTTATTTACAACAAAATTATCTTCATACTGCCACAAAATCAAATTAAGTACAGCCCAGAGAGATCTAACGGAAGCACAAGATATGCTGCTACAAAGGAGATCCAAGTTCAAATATCTTGTCCGTTCCCTTACTCCTAGGTTGATGAAGATCAAGAATACTGAAGAAACAGCATGTTCAGAAAGCAAGAGACAGATGCAAATTACTGTTTTGCTAATCCACTCAAAGTAAAAACTGCTGTCCTTCAGGTTACACAGAGAGTACATCTCCTCCGATACTACTGACAATCCAGATACAACACAGCTTGGACAAGACTGGAAGGATGGAAGAAAGGAAATTGAAGCGCTTGGGTTCCTCAAGTAGGTCTGGAGGAATGAAAAAAAATCAGTATACATTATATCTATGGGGGAAAATATTTATGCTGGCATGGAAATATTAACATTAAAGATTTTCAAACGTAACTACAGAGGGAACCTCGCTGGCCTGGCACCCTTAGTATCTGAGTAGTCCCAAATGACAGTTTGCCGGACCAGGGGAGGCTCCCCTCCTGGAAGCTGTCCCTGCTTCCTGCCACAGGCCTGCTGCCCCCAGCCCTGCTGGGGGCTATGCTCCCCAGTGTGCTGACCCTGGTGTGGGCTGCACTCTCACCATCAGCCCAATCGGCACTCCTGGGCTCCAGTCCAAGCTGTGCTCCCAGGCGCCGGTCCCGTTACCTCTGGTCCAGAGCCACTTCCTCCCTTGCTGCCAGGCAGAGTCTGCAGACTGGATCCATCCTGCAGCTTGCTGGCTCTGTCCCGTGAGGCCCGGGGCTTGCCCCTACAGCGAGAAGCTGGAGCTAGTGCTCCAGCCATATGGGGAAAGGGGAGAGAAGGGCATGGGGCTGCAGTGCCAGCATGGGCTCCACGATGCTGGGGAGGGGAGGGCTGGGCCTTACAGGCCAGAACCAGGCAAGCTGCAGGCCAGATCCCCTCCTCCTCTGGTCTAAGTGATCACCATATTTGGGTGGAAAGTATTTTCCCCCAGGTCAGATTGGCAGAGACCCTGGGGTTTTTTGCTTACCTCTGCAGCACAGAGGATTGGACATTTGCAGGTTTAAACTAGAGTAATGGTGTATTCTTTGCAACCTGAATTTTTTAAATTCAGCTAGCGCTCAGGGCTGTATTACAAGAGTGAGTGGGAAAGGTTGTGTGGTCTGGGATATACGGGAGGTCAGATTAGCAGATCACAACACTCCTTTCTGGCCTTGAAGTCTATGAGTCTACAAAAGGGTAAATTTTGGGAAGCAAATGGTAACTCCTCACTACTGCAGACTCCTTTAATTTTAATTATGAGTTCTGGGATATTTGGTGTTTTTCTTGAAGCCCTAGCTTCTGGAATAATATAATTATATCTGCTTTTATTTCATAATAAAATTTATAAGGGTCATGAACTAGGGATGTTAGGTATCATGTAGTTGAACAGTTGTGTAACTGCATGAAATTCAACAGTCTCTGGAGGCGGGGCTGACAGCCAGTGCATTCCCAGTTCCACTTCCAGGAAGCCTCCTCCTACTTGCACTGCTGCCTCTGTATCAGAGGCAGCAAGTGCAGGGTGGCAGGCAGGAGCCAGTCTATCAGGGCAGCCAGTTTAAAATCCAGCTCCCTGCGCAGACCAGCTCCCACCTCCTGCCCCACGCTGCTACCTCTGATACAGAGGCAGCGCCGTGGGGTGGCAGCAGCCTCTGACTGTGAAGAACTTGGACCGCCCACGACAGGGGCTGCTGGTGCGGACCTGCCTCTGTCCGTGGCAAGCCCGGGCTGCTGTGGATAGAGGCTGCTCCCCTGCCCCCCCCCCAAACACTAGCCATGTGGGGGTGGGGGGAGAGGTGGGTCCACAGAGCAGGCACATGTGGGGAGCCTGCTTGAAAGCTTTCTTCCCACACATTTCAGCTCCAGCCTTCCTCTACCCCCCGCCCCACTGCTGCCTCTCTATCAGAGGCAGAAGCGCAGACGGGGGAGGGGAGGAACAGATGGATCTGGTGCTCACGGGGAGTCTGCTTAAAGCCAGCTCCTCACGGGCACCAGCTTCCACCCCCCACCCCACCCCTGCTGCCTCTGATACAGAGGCAGCAAGGGGGGCGGAGTGCGTGTAGTGAACAAGATTAACCGATAAGCCCAGGTTTGTCGGTTAATCACGGCGTCGACTGCACGTTGACATCACTATCATGAAAAAAGCTTGAAAATGTGAACCAAATGAATTCTAAGTTAAAAAACCAGAAGCCAAACATAAAAGAACTGAAAATGCATTTAAAGATACATGATTTCTGTGTGCTTGGGTCTGGCAATATTGATTCCCCAAAGTAGAATTCAGCCAGGACAGTGAAATTAAACATACCAATTTTTAAAGAGGCAAGGTTGGTGAGAACTTGTGTAAACTCAAAAGTTCATGTCTCTCATGAATAGAAATTGGTCAATAAAAGATTTTCTCTCATCCATCTTGTCTTTCTAAAATCCTGAGACTAATACTGCTACAACTCTGAATACATTAATTTTCAGGCAGTCTGGTGTAGCACTGGAATTGGAATTTTGTAACTAAGAAATCAGTTATAATAAATGTATGTTATAGCAAAAGGTTTGGATTAAACTTAAATACGAGATGTAGGCCTCAGACAGGCCAGGCAGCTTTGTTAACTTAGTTCCAGCTCTGTTTGATGTTAGCATGTTAAAGAGAAGGGATGGAATATTGTTAGTGTTAGATAAGGCCTTGTAGTAGATAGAAAGAAGTTTAATGTTGGAAGACTTTGTAACTTTGTTAAAGTGACTAGAAGTACCCCTTTGTTCCATGCTGCAATTCTGTAAATGTATTGTTTGTGTGAATGAGAGAGAGAATGTTTTAGGAGAGAGAAGTGTGAAGGCCACTGCATGCTCAAATGGTCAGAGGAGGGGCAGGAGACTCAGAAGCACCAAATAATTATCAACTAAGTGAAAGCACACCAAAGTCGCAGACTACCGCGGCAGACTGACGAACCCTGAAGTTAGTGGCAAGCACCCCTTGATAGGGAACCAACAACAACTTTTGCTGGAAGGATAACACCCCCAAGAGGTCGTCAGCATACGGATATCAAATGACTGTGAGAACAACTTCTTCCCGATAAGCTTATGTAGTAGGAAGACTGATTGTGATGCCAAGTGACTGATTAAGGCCTGACAAGGCAAAATGCATAGACTTGCATGGAAGGAAAATCCTATAAGGAATGGGTGTCCGGTATGGTTCTTCGGGTTCTGTCCTTCAAAGACCAAGTGGAGCATCAAGTCTGGACTGACAAGAACTCGGCTCCCTCCCTTGCATTCGACCTATCTGGCTGGCCAGCAGGTTGGGCCAAGCAACAGACTGGTAACTATTCCATCAGCGGGGTGGGGTGGGGTGGGGTGGTGTGTGCGTGTGCGTGTGCGTAAATGCATATGCTACTTTCTTATATTATTAATAAATGCGGCATGTTGCCATATCCCCCATAAAAAGATCCCGTGTTTCTTTTAAGCATAACACTGCCTTGCTAAGGATTTAACAGTGTAAGCAGGAAAAACTGTGCAGCCTGGAAAAACCCCTCTCAGAAAGGAGAGATGCAGCTCGCCACCCAGGAACAGTGACAGCTGAGGAGCCAGGAGCCTTGAGTGGCTGCTCTTGAGGGACCATGAAAGGAGGAACAAAGGCACAGTTGCCCTGAATTGTGACACATTCCACAGCAATAAACTAATTTGAGAAAAATACATCTTTAATTTTGCAAGTTTATACTCTGCAGTTTGTCAAAGCACAGATGTAGAAGAGAATGCCTAGTGCTGCACCATGTAACAGTTAAAAAGCATGTTTATTCATCTAGAGAGAGTGTATTTCTTAGAAATCTATTCTTGTAATTACTTTCTGCAATACCAGAATTACTGTGGAGCACCTAGCAATCATTCCACTTAATTTTCAACTTACAAGTATTCAATAAAATGTTCTTACTGTACACTCAAATAGCATAGATGTATTTGTAAAATATTTCTGGTTTTCTTCAGTGGATCCCCAATCCCAGATTTCATAATTCCTATACTCCCTGCCCAATCAGCTCCAGCCTCCTGCTGCCTCAGAGTCCCAACCTCCCCACCTAGGCAGTCCCACTGTCACCAGACTCCTTTTCCAAATCTACTCTTTACCTCTATAATGGTCCAATCTTGTTTCTTCTCTGCATTTCAATGGGACTGCTTACTCCTCCTACTACCTATGTACCAAGGAAGCGAAAAGGGTGAGATGACAAGACAGACAGCTCCAGTGCCTAAACCCTGTCCCTGCTCAGAGCAGCTGGGAGAAAGCATTTCAGGGAACTCTGTTGCCTGGGTTGGAGCATGTTCATTTGCTGTGTGAGGATGGCACAAGTGCCATCTGGTTAGCACAAGGTGAAATGTGCTACAACAGGGGTGAGCAAGATGTGGCCAGCGGGGGACTGCTTGAGTCCTCCTCTGGCCCTGCTCCCCACAGTGCTTAGCTTTTGAAATATACATGAGCTCTCCCAGGGCTCTTGTACATTTCAAAAGCAGGGAACATGGGGCCAGCGGGGGACCGTTTGAGTCCCCAGCTCATCCCAGGCTCTCTACAGTGCTTCTACTTTTGAAATGTAGCCAGGGCCCTGCTCTGGCTACATTTCAAAGGCGGAAGTGCCGCCAGTTCCCCGCTGTGCCCCTGCCCTTCTCTCCACGGAGACTGTGCTGGGGGGAACCGGCTTTTAAGCCAGCTCCCCCCAGCACCAGATCCTGCTCCCCTCCCTTGCTGTCTCTCTCTGATAATGCTTGTAATGCCTGTCATCTCCTCCAGGTCACAACTCCCTTCCAGATCTTGCACCCTCTCCTCCTACGCCCCCCCCCCCCCCCACGCAGGCCAAAATCCTTTCCTGCACCTGTACCTCCTCCCAAACCCTGCACCACATTCCTCAGATCACAGCCCCCTCCTTCACCTAAACTTCCTCTCAGACCCCAAACCGTCTCTTGCACCCCACTCCTCTACCCCAAGCTCTCTTCTGCACCCAACCTCCATCCCAGACCCCGCACTCCTTCCACAGAAGTGTGGACGTTGATCACTTAAAATCTTGGAGTAGCCTCCCATTAAAAATTATTGCCTACCCGTGTGCTAGACCATGGAAGGATACAATCCTAGGAGATTTTAGCCATTCAACCCTAGAAAGTGTGCAGAGAATTAATTTTTAAAAAGGTAACTTGGCTAAATTTGGGAGATTTTCACTTGGAAAGCAAAAGGCACATCCTTGACACCAAAGATACCCAGCATGGAAAAGTCAATCCCAACTGATGGAAGTTTAGAAAAGTTATAAACAACAGGATCTTATAATGAAAATTGTCAGACAAACCTAACAGGTAGGGCTACTAGCACCACCTATAAAATATTGAAAATTAGTTAGCTCAACAGATACTGTGTTCCTATTGAAAAACAGATGAAAACACTCAGCACTACAGAAGCGTATGTGCTAAAGTACTGTACATTTGTTCGTAATGATGTGTTCCTAAGACACAGTGTGAACATCCTTAACGTTTGTGTTTTCAAATGGCAATTTTCAGTTAAAACAAAGCATTTTACAAAACCCATTGTTGATACAATTCAGTGCCACTGAATTGATACAATTAATCAGAGAGGCTCTAGATGGAAAAAACCCAGATTAAATTTGCAAACAAAGTATGGTCTTCTAAAAGATACTTAAAATTCCAAAATACAGTTGTTCATTAAAAGAGGGTTCATACTGAATGTAATAAAAGTTTTCCAAACACAAAAAAAATGAAAAGGGAGTTTGTTTGGATGTACACATTCCCCTGCAACATTTACAACACTGTAACACCATGGTAATGCATGATGACAAACATGTAAAGCTATTCTTTATATTCTGTACATCACTCAGTATGAACTAAGTAATAACTACCAGCATTTACAAGTATTCATTTTAATTTGCTAAGTTTTTATTATGCAAGCAAATTTTAAATCAGTGGTTTATATTTTAATTGAAAAAAAGGCTAAGATAGGGAGCTTCTTCAGTGCTCCTAACTTGCAGTAGTGATCAAGAAATTTATCACAGAACTGAACAATCAAAAGGGAAAGGAATAAAAGGGTGGTCACAAAAAAGCAAGATCCTTTTAAAATAAATTTGTCTACACTAAGAATTCTTTGTAAAACTTCCAACTAGTGGGAGCTCTAGTACAAATAAAGGAACTATCGCTAGATTAATTTTTATTACTACGTCCATAAAACCTGCTTTTCAACAGATTTAAACCAACAATTGATAAGAACTGAAGATTTGCCAATTCTATGATACTGATCCTGCAAACACTTGTACACGTGTTTAGCTTTAAAGACATGAGAATTCTCATTCAAGTCAATGTTATTACCCACACACTTAAATTTAAGCATGCACATAAATATCCGCAGGATCAGGGGCCTAATATTCCTACAAGAGAATTTTTGGGTAACATTTTTAGTGTAAATAAACTCTTGGTATGTACTACTTTACTTATTTTTTCATCTTATAGTTTGCTGCCTTTATCCTTCCTTGTTCCTTCCTGTACCCTTCTTCCCCTGTCCCCCTCTTGTTTTTAAGTCCACTTCCTTTGGTCAAGGAAAATGTCTTTGCTCTGCAAGGTACCTACAGCATTTTACAAGACGTGTTTGATAAATAACTACATTTTGTGAAGTAGCAAATTTATTCTTATTAACAAGTTTAATCTCTCAGCTCCCATTGGCCAATACCCTCTCCCCCAACCTCCTCCAGGTCACAAAATGTACTGAGATAATTTGATAACAAAAGCATAGCAGAACTTATTTATGATAATGCTCCAGAGTATACAAGCACATACACTGCAGTACTGTTAGGCCAGCACTCTCACTGCAGTTCTGTTTCTGCTCTTAAATCATTGTTTAAAAGCCAGGAAAAACTGCATGCAAATTTCTGGTATGGAATTAGCACAAATGCAAATTAACAAAAATTCTACAATACATTATTCTACTGAGGAAACAGCAATCTCAAAATTCATGGATAGAAGTACTTCACCATACATAAACTATTGAATACTTTCTCCCCCTATACCACTATATCAAAAGTAGGGATGTAAAAGTATAACCATTTGAATGGTTAACTGATAAGCCTGGGCTTATGGGTTACCATTAATGATTACATGCAGGCTCATGCCCTGGTTCTGGGGAGCCGGCTGGCACCCTGCACTGCTGGCTCTGTATCAAAGGCAGCAGCATGGGGCAGCAGCTACCTCCCCAGGAGCGGGGCTGCGAGCAGGAGCTGGTGCGTGCTAGGAGCTGGCTGCCATCCTACGCTGTGGGTGCGTGTAACTGTATACCTCTGAGATTTTCAGAGGTTACCTAATTACCTGCATTTAAACACCCCTAATCAAAAGCAGACTTCTTGTTTTTGGCCTCAAGTCTCTATACAAATTTGCACATTCCCTTCTTCCATTCAACTTATCATGTCACATGCACTGAGTCTACTCTTGACTTGCCCCCTGCCCCTTCTCGAAGGCTCCACCTCCCACTCACTCTCTCCCCCCCCACCCCCTTTACTCACTCTTCCCCACCCTAGGTTCACTCATTTTCAGTAGACTGGGACAGAAAGTTAGGGTGTGGGAGGGGGTGAAGGCACTGGCTGCAATGTGAGCTCTGGGTGGGGGCCAGTGATGAGAGGCTTGGGGTGCAGGAGGGGGCTGGGCTGAGGCAGGAGGTTGGGTGTGGGAGGAGGGCTCTGGCTGGGGGTGTAGGGTCTGGGGTGTGCCCAGTATTGAGGGACTAGAGGTACAGAAGTGGACTCTTGGCAGGGACTGAGGGCTCTGTATGGGTGTGCAGGATATGGTTTGAGGCTAGGGATGAAGGGTTTGATGTAAAGGAGGGGGATCAGAGCTGGGGCCAAGGGGTGTGGGTGTGGGTGTGTGTGTAGAGGGAACACGTTGCTGGTTCTGGGAAGGAGTTAAGGAGCAGAGGGGAGGGAGAGCTTCAGGGCTAGTGAGCTAGGGTTGCAGGTCGGCTGGGCGTTCCAAACTAGAGCAGGGGCCGGGGTGTCAGAGAAGATAAGGTGTACAAGCTCCAAGCAGCGCTTACCTCGAGCAACTCCCGAAATCAGCTGGTATATCCCTGTAGGTCCTTGGCACAAGGGCAGTGAGGGGGCTCTATACACTTCCTTCACCCTCAGGCATCTCCCCTACAGTTCCCATTGGCTGTGGTTTCTGGCCAATCAGAGCTGTGGAGCTGGCACTTCAGACACCACATGGAGCCTTCTGAGTCACAACTGTGCGTAGGACCTGCAGGGACACACTGGCCACTTCAGAGAGCCACGCAGACCTAGGGCAGGCAAGGAGCCCCACTGCGCTGCCAACTGGACTTTTAATGGCCCAGTCAATGGTGCTGACCAGTGCCACCAGCATCCCTTTTCAAGCAGGCACTTGGGTCAAAAACAGATGCTTGGAGGCCCTAACAGCATTTGGTGTGTCTAATAACCAAACAGGAAGATGGGTGTTGGTCGGCCAGTGAAGGAAACGCTAATTAAAAATATTTTCAAGCATATTTCTCGGGGTTTTTTTAAATAATAGATATTTATAATACATTTTAGTTTAACTCAGCAAATTAATTTGTTGGATGTACTTACCATAACTCGTAAAAAAACCCCTAAAACCATTTAATCTCATTAGCACAACAAATGAACTATTACAGTTTTAAACTGTCACTTCACCACAATATCTATGTGCCTTACACTTAAAATAAAAAGCAATGATAATGTCCCTTGTGTAGTCTCTAGCACTTCTCCCTTGTTCAGGTCAGAATTCTGCTTGGAGTAGGATTTTTTTTGAAGGAATTTGTTGCTGTTATTGTTAAAAAAATTCTGCTTTCCCCAGTCTACTAGTCAAAGTGCTTGTGCTTTAAGGCACAGCAGTTCATCCTTCCTTTTAAATAGCCTGACATTCAGTACTTAGAGCTCCATACACCTTACCTAATTTGTCACCTGATATGCTGTGTATCCTATTTACAAACTATAACAATTTCTAACCACAATTTTCTTAGTTAGAGATTAAGAGATCAATAATGTGGAAATTACTACAACATTAGAATTACTATAATTTACTTCTTACAAACTCAAACAATAATGCAGATAGATAATGGGGGAAGATTTTGTGACAGTGGTTTTACTAGATAGAGAAGTTCAATATGTCCTCTGGGATCAGATGGGAAAGAAATTAGAAAAAAGAGTTCTTACCCACAGTCCGGAGCTGGGCACCACCTACAATCTGGGTCTGCAACTAGCCACCGTCTAAGCATAAATTCTTCGTATTTTTCCATCAAGATGTCATCATTTAATATCAAACGAATATCATGGGGATTAAATCGTTCAGAGCATTCTGGGCAGCTGATATTAACTCTGCTCTCAGAGATTTCTATCCGGAGATACTGACGTAAGCAATCCACACAAGACCTATGGTGACAAGTCATTATTTCTGGGAACCTGTCCTTAGAGTGCCGCAAAAGGCACAAGGGACACTCCATAAAGTCTCCACTCGGTTTGCTGATAGAGGTGGTTCCGCTGTCTGAAGAGGTATATGTGGAGAAAATGGAGTTCTTGTCTGTACACATTTCTGAATGTATACTTTCAATACTTGCAATGCCATCCACGCCTCCATTTAAATCCCTGGATTTGCGTTTTGTGTCCTTTTTCCTCCGAAAGATAGAGGCCAACGAAATTCTTCTTTTCTTTGGTGCCTTTTTAACTGAAGGCAAACTCACTGAGGAGGCAGAAGACTGCAGGTCCCGATCAGAACCCATTTGCCGATGCAAACTCATGTCTAGAACATTCATCAGAAGTATATTAAAAGTTAACATGTAATCCTGATCATTTTTAAGGCTCAATTCAATACAAGAGGATATACCCTAAGTCATGATGTCAGGTAATCCTATACTGGTCAGTCCTCATGCAGCAACTTCTTCACACACGTTTATTTCCTGCCAAGTCTTCATAGAAATTCTCTGAATGAGAGAGGGGAGAAGCAGCAAGAGAGAGAGGAAAAAAAGACAAGTTAAAACCATATTCATTCAGTCCTCTTGCTAGTTATAAAAAAGAGCACATAATGGCTGAGCACCTTATGACTCATATTATACACACTACTGCTAAATCTTCCTTCTCTCCAACAGCCTGGCCTGTTTGTTTCATTCACCTGTTGCATCTTTGTCATTTACCAAGCTTGCAAGTTCTTGTCTTTTTGTTACGCTATCCTGCAAATAAGACAATAGGGCAACAGCTCTCGTAGGTACTAGCATAATACAAGTAATGATAAAATGATAGAAAATAAAATATAAAGAACTCTTCCACAAAGAAATATAACGTAATTAGTGGATTTATAGTGTTTAACCTATTACGGCTACAATACTTTATAGCTTGGGGGAAACAATCATAGATGTATTATAGCTAGCTAAACAAAATAAAATAAAATAAAAATAAAAATTAAAAATAATTTTGGGATTGATCCTGCATTAGGCAGGGGGCTGGACTTGATGATCTCCTGAGGTCTCTTCCAGCTCTATGATTCTATATGGATATCCTTCTACTCAGGACCAGTGGACTTCTGAAAACAGGGCAGGAAGGGCAAAACAAACATGGGATTCCTATGTTGAAAACCAACCAGGATATGGAAGCTGTACTTCCTTCAGGTTTCTTTCTGTGCCTGCTACAAAGCAGCTGACGGGAGACTGTAGCTAATGATTTTTTTATGTATTAAATCAAGAGTAGGCAATAAAACAGCAGCAGTTTGCCAGGAGTAGCCTCTGGTGGGCCACCGCTGCTATATTCACCTGCACCTCTTCAGGTATAGGCGATTGCACGGATCACTGTTCCCAGACAATGGAAGCTGCGGGAAGTGGTGTCCCAGACTGTGCTGCTTCCCGCAGCTCCCACTGTCTGGGAACGGCAATCCATGGCAAATCGGAGCTGCAATGATCCGTACCTGTAGAGGTGCAAGTAAATATAACAGTGGATCTGGTCCATGGACCAATATTTGACCAGCTCTGTACCAGACACAAGTAAGACAAGCTGAAATGCAAGCATCTGTAGGTTGATGCCTGCAAGACTTTAGCCTAGCTATTTTTGGCATTGCAGACAAGACAGACAGACAGGAGTGACCAAAAAATAACCCAATGCCGCAAGATTATGTGACAAGAGGTAACAAATGATACTATTGTGCAAAATTACCCAGAAAATTAATATTAGATAATAAAAATACCATAAAGGTGCACCTGTCTCACATATGTGTGTCTTAATCATGGGATATAACTTGTGTGTCAATGCTAATGAGAATAAGGGAAACTTACCCAGTTTACAGAAAATTGGTGTCACTTAAGTTTCCATGGGCCACAAATAAGAGAAAAGATGGAGGATACTATTATGGACATAAGAAGAATGTAGGTGTAGACAGAACCACATTTTGAAAACGGGATGCCCAGAATGGGATTACTGAGTTCCCTCTGGGAGACTCCACAGGAACCAATGATCAACCCATCAGATATTCATCAGACTCTTACAATATTGTTAAGGATGTGAATTTATTTGTATATTTGTGCATAGGTCTGCATAGAATTTCTATATGTTTGGGTAATCATAACTTTAATTGTAACTTTAGTAAAACTTATCAAATAGACTAGACCTTGTACTGATGACTATGTGTGGTCACTACCTTTGGTCTTTGTATGTTCCTAGAGACTCTAAATGTAAAACAAGTTGTAGTAAGATTAAGGCCTAAAACATAAGCCCATGTAGCACATGCCTGAGGCCTAGCTAACAATGAATAAAACATAAAGCAAAGCTAAGCTGAGAGCAAGAGACAGGACCCTGCTCACAGAACTTGGCACGAACAGGGCTGAAAGTGCAAAACACTAATTGGTAATAGGTCCAGGTGTAAAACAAGTAACTGGTACTGGTCATGAGTTGAAAGCACATGGTACCACCAGCTCATTAAAAAAGATCTTGGTACACACTCCACACAGATACAGACCCAGGTTCAGGAAAGGGTCTAAAATGACAACATGATGGATAGATATGATCTAATCAAATCATGAGGTACAGGGTGATGGGCGATATCTAAGAAGCATCAGAGGGTGGTAACCTGACACTTCAAGAGTGATGGGTAACTTGTTTGTACCTGTATATAAAGTGTTGTCTTGGGGGGCACAGTCTTTGTCCAGCCAGGGGGCAGTGGGAGTTTCCCACGGGTTATGCTGAGGCTATTGTAATGAATACATGTGTGTAGTGATTTGGTAGAGTCTACTGACAACTATTACCAGGGCTTGACAAGCGGTGGCGAGCCCTGCTCGCCAGCCATGCGGTTTGGTGTGCTGCACATGCGCTGATCGCGCTGCGGCGCCGTGCCAGGCTAAAATCTACTCGCCATGGGCAAGTAGATTGCCCTAATTGTCGAGCCCTGACTATTACTGTGCTTGGCTTAACAATAACCCTGGCTGGGCACCTTCAATCCTTATCTGATTTGTGGTCTGTGGGGGCTCTCTCAGGGTCTGCTGAATAAGTCAACACCATTGAGCACACATGCAAGCAGCCTTCTGGTTATTATCATCAACAGAGCCAGAAACCTGTCGGGAACTTATCAGGAGGACCCCGCCTGACTGACAACACAAGTAACCAAGGTGATTTTCACTCTGTTAAGCTTGAAACTGTAGCCGCCAGAGCTAAGTCCATGGTGATGTCATACCACATTACAAAATTTACTATAAATTAAAATAAAAGGCTAAAAGACCCAGCCAATGTCAGCCTGGCTCTTTCACTGGATCTTCATTCCAGGCAAAAGGGGAACCAGCACAGCAGCAGTCACCTGTGCAAGACAGCATGGGTCTCCCTTCCTCAGGCTCAATGAGACTGGGAGGGAGCATGGCATCTAAGATCCACAACGTCCCTTTTTCACTGTCATCTAGCAAAAGGAGCCAGTTATAGAAAAATACAGCAAGGATATCTCCGTTTCCCATCCTTCCCACAGGTTTTTCCATCTAGAGGACTATGTGGATCTCAGAAAACATGGCACCTGATAATGTAATGAGGGAAAATGGGAGGTATTTCTTAGGAGATTTAAATGTTGTATAATTGGATATACTGGTTTGCTAAAGTGAATTGTCAAATCCCACATCATTGGTCTTCATATTTTATTTCTCAATGATGCAAACTTTACCTCAATATGGAAAAGGAGGAGTGCAACTGGTTTTCAATGCATGATACTGAAGTTAAATGCTAAAAACAAACAGGAAGAAGAAATAGAAATGTGTGGGGTGTTCATAATGTATAAACAAACACAATTAGTAATATATCACATTTTGGTAGACAGGAGCCTCAGGAATCTGTTAAGTATTGACATATTGAGCAGGAGACCTTGAGCCAATGGCATAACACATATTTTATATTCTAGATACAGGAACAATCACTGTTTGAACACTAGGGGTATGTCTACACTTACCGGAAGATCCGTGCTCTGGAGGTCAATCTTCTGATATTTGATTTATCAGGTCTAGTATAGACCCATATATTGAACACTGAGGGTAGCACTAGCCAGCATCCGGTACTCCTCCTTTTGCAAGGAGCCAGGGAAACCAACAGGAGCATTTGCTCCGATCAGCCTCCTGCAGTGTGGATGCCACCAAGGCTGAGCTTAAGTTAAGCTGACTCCAGCTACACATTTTATGTAGTTGGAGTTGCATATCTTAAGCTGACCTTCCTGTCTAGTGTAGATCAGGCCTAGGTGCACGTCTAGAAACCCTTCCCACAACAGTCAGATCAGTAAACTTAGAATGCAAGATCAAACAGGGAAGGCTTCAAAGGAAGATTGACTACCAGTAGAACTCATCACTCTGACAGCCAGATCTCATCCCATGTATGTACAACAAGAAACAGTAAGCCAAGATATAAATATGGTCATGTCATATAAGAACATAGAACATGAGAACATAAGAATGGCCATACTGGGTCAGACCAACAGTCCATCTAGCCCAAGTACCCTGTCTGCTGACAGTGGCCAATACCAGATGCCACATGAGGGAACACAATAGGTAATTCTTACATGATCCCTCTCCTGTGACCCATTTCCAGACAAACAGAGGCTAGGGACACCATTCCTATACATCCTGGCTTACAGCCATTGAAGGACCTAACCTCTATAAATCTAGCTAGCTCTTTTTTGAAACCTTGTAAAGTCCTTCACCACACCCTCTGGCAAGGAGTTCCAGAGGTTGACTGTGCACTGAGTGAAGAAAAATTCCTTTTGTTTGTTTTAAACCTGCTGCCTATTAATTTCATTTGTGACCCCTAGTCCTTATATTGTAGGAATAAGTAAATAACTTTTCCTTATTCATTTTTTCACATCAGTCTTGATTTTATAGACCTCTATCATATCCCCCCTTAGCCTCCTCTTTTTTAAACTGAAAAGTCCAAGTCTTTTTAATCTCTCTTCATAGGGGATCCATTCCAATCTCCTAATCATTTTTGTTGCCCTTCTCTGAACCTTTTCCAATGCCAGTATATCTTTTTTGAGATGAGATGACCACATTAGTATGCAGCATTCAAGATGTGGGCGTACTATGGTTTTATGTAGAGACAATAAGATCTTTTCTGTCTTATTCTCTATCCCTTTTTTAATGATTCCTAACATTCTATTTGCTTTTTTGACTGCCGCTGCACACTGAGTGGATGTTTTCAGAGAACTATCCACAAGGACTCCAAGATAGCTCTCTTGAATAGTTGTAGCCAAATTAGTCACCATCATATTGTATGCAGGGCTCGACAAACAATGTAATCTACTCGCCCATGGCGAGTAGATTACACCCTGGAAGAGCCGGCGCAGAGCGCAGAACCGCATGGCTGGCGAGCGGGGCTCGCTGCCGCTCGGTGAGTCCTGATTGTATGTATAGTTGGGATTATTTTTTCCAATGTGCATTACTTTACATTTATCAGCCTTAAATTTCATTTGCCATTTTGTTACTCAATCACTTGATTTGGTGAGATCTTTTTGAAGCTGTTCACAGTCTGCTTTCGTCTTAACTATCTTGAGCAGTCTGGTATCATCTGCAAATTTTGCCACCTCACTGTTTACCCCTTTCTCTAGATCATTTATAAATAAGTTGAATAGGATTGGTCCCAGGACAGACCTTGGGGGACCCCACTAGTTACTACCTCTCTCCACTCTGAAAACTTACCATTTATTCCTACCATTTGTTTCCTGTCTTTTAACCAGTTATCAATTCATGAAAGACCCTTCCCTCTTATCCCATGACAACTTATTTTACTTAAGAGCCTCTGGTGACCGATCTTGTCAAAGGCTTTCTGGAAATCTAAGTATACTATATCCACTGGAGTCCACATGTTTGACCCCCACAAAGAACTCTAGCAGATTAGTAAGGCATGATTTCCCTTTACAGAAACCACACTCTCTTTCCCCCAACAAAGTATGTTCATCTATGTGTCTGACAATTTTATTCTTTAGTATAGTTTCAACTAATTTGCCCAGTGCTGACACTAGACTTACTGGTCCATAATTGCCAGGATCACCTCTAGAAACCTTTTTAAATATTGGCGTCACGTTAGCTATCTTCCAGTCATCAGGTACGGAAGCTGATTTAAAGAATAGGTCACAAATCACAGTTAATAGTTCCACAATTTCACATTTGAGAACTCTTGGGTGAATGCCATCTGGTCCCGGTGACTTGTGAAATTAAGTTTCTCAATTTGTTCCAAAACCTCCTCTAATGACATCTCAATCTGGGAAAATTCCTCAGATTTATCACCTAAAAAGCATGGTTCAGGTTTGGGAATCTCCCTAATATCCTCAGCCGTGAATACTGAAGCAAAGAATTCATTTAGCTTCTCTGCTATAACTTTATCATCTTTGAGTGCTCCTTTAGTATCTCTATCGTCCAAGGGCCCCACTGGTTGTTTAGTCGGCTTCCTGCTTCTGATGTACTTAAAAAACATTTTGCTATTACTTTTTGAGTTTTTGGCTAGCTGTTTTTCACGCTCTATTTCGGCTTTTCTAAATACATTTTTACACTTTATTTAACAAAGTTTATGCTTTCTATTTTCCTCACTAGGATTTGACTTCTACTTTTTAAAAGATGTCTTTTTATCTGTGTCTGCTTCTTTTACTTGGTTAAGCCAAGCCCTGGTGGCACTTTTTTGGTTCTTTTACTGTGTGTTTTTAATTTGGGGTATACATTTAAGTTGGGCCTCTATTAGCGTATCTTTGAAAAGTTTCCATGCAGCTTGCAGAGATTTTACTTTTGTCAACTGTGCCTTTTAATTTCTGTTTTAACTAACATCCTCATTTTTGTGTACTTTCCCTTTCTGAAATTAAATGCTGCAGTGTTGGGCTGCCTAGGTGTTTTTCCCAGCACAGGGATGTTCCATTTTTACATTTTATTACATAATGGTCACTATTTCCATGAGGTCCAGTTATAATTACCTCTTGGACTAGAATCTGCGATCCACTTAGGATCTAGAATAGCCTCTCCCCTTGTGGGTTCCAGAACCAGCTGGTCCAAGCAGCAGTCATTTAAGGTATCAAGAAATTTTCTCTCTGCATCCCGTCCTGACATGTACCCAGTCAATATGGGGATAGTTGAAATCCCGCACTATTACTGAGTATTTTATTTTGATAGCCTCTCTAATCTCCCTTAGCATTTCATAGTCACTCTTACTGTCCTGATCAGGTGGTCGATAATATAGCACTACTGGTATCATCTTATTATTGGAGGATGGAATTACTATCCATAGAGATTCTATGGAACATTTTGGCTCATTTAAGGTTTTTATTTCATTTGATTTCATTTGAGTGCCACTCCCCCACCTGCATGACCTGTTCTGTCCTTCTGATATATGTTGTACCCTGGTATGACTGTCGTACTGATTGTCCTCATTCCACCAAGTGTCCGTGATGCCTATTATATCAATATCCTCCTTTAAAATGAGGCACTCTAGTTCACCCATTTTACTATTTAGACTTCTAGCATTTGTGTATAAGCACTTTAATAATTTGTCACTATTTCTCTATCTGCCATTTCCTGATGTGTTAGACACTTTTTCATTTGATTGTGTCTCATCTGATCTGACCCATACTTCCATCTTCTCCTCCTGACTAGAACATAGAGCATCTCTATTAATAGACCCTACCCTGAGAGATGTCTCTGTCCAATCCATGTGCTCCTCTGTACCCATCAGCTTTCCCCCAGCTCTTAGTTTAAAAACTGCTCTACAACCTTTTTAATGTTAAGTGCCAGCAGTCTGGCTCCATTTTGGTTTAGGTGGAGCCCATCCTTCCTGCGTAGGCTCTCCCTATTCCAAAAGTTTCCCCAGCCTCCTAATAAATCTAAACCCCTCCTCTCTATTCCATCGTCTCATCCATGCATTGAGACGCTGAATCTCTGCCTGCCTACCTGGCCCTGGACGTGGAACTGGAAGCATTTCAGAGAACGCTACCATAGAGATCCTGGATTTCCTAGCAGCCTAAATTTCACCCCCAGAAACTCTCCCCTACGCTAATGTATGTCATTGGCAGGGCTCGACAATCTATGTAATCTACTCGCCTGTGGCGAGTAGATTACAACCCGGAAGAGCTGGGTTCGGGCGATCTGCGCATGCGCAGATCACCGGACAGCGCGGCTGGCGAGCCCTGGTCATTGGTACCTACACGTACCACGACCACCAGCTCCTCCCCAGCACTACATATAAGTCTACCTAGATGTCTCGAGAGATCCACAGCCTTTGCACAAGGCGGGCAAGTCACCAGTTCTCTTGGTCATCATAGCCCCAGCTATCTATGTTTCCAATGATCGAATCCGCCATTACTAACACCTGCCTTTTCCTAATGACTGGAGTTCCCTCCCCCAGAGATGTATCCTCAGTGCAAGAGGATACCATAACATGCTCTGGAAGGAGGATTCCAACTATGGGATCATTTCTCTCTGCTCCAGTTAAATGTTCTCCTTCCCTGAGCCTTTCATCCTCCTTAACAGCACTGGGGCTGTCTGACTGGAGGTGGCACAGTTCTACAGTGTCCCGGAAAGCCTCCATCTACGTCAGGGCCATCCTTAGGATTTATGGTGCCCTAGGAGGGATTATTAAACTGGTGCCCCTATGCCTGACTTGATCTTCCACCCGTACCCAGAGACCCCAGCAGCTAATCCCCTCCCTCAGACTGTGCTGCAGGCAGCGCATTCGGCTCTCTCTAGGACCCAGCCCTGTTGTTACATGCTCCACTGCAGTGTTTCCCAATTTTATTTGGCCATGGGACCCTTTTCACAATTTCAAGGAACCCCTAGGTTTGTCGAGCAAAAAAAAAAAAAAAAAAACCACCAATACATTACAATCACACTCCTTTCTCAAGACCCCGCCCCCTTTGAGGCCCCATCCTCTCTGTTCCCCTCCTCTCCATCACTTGCTATCCCCAGTCATTATACACTCTCACTCGCTTGGTTGAGACAGGAGGTGCGATCTCTGGGGTGGAGGGGTAGGACAGGGTGGTGCTGGGTGGTGGTGACAGTGTCGGTGGGGGAGGGGACAGGGTACTTGTGGGGGGTGTGGGCAGGGGACAGGGGCAGCTGGGACCAGTACCTGGCAATCCTGCAGCACCTCTGGGAAGTGTGCGACTGCACTCCCCCTCCCCAAACAGCTGCCATGTGTGCTGCCTGAGCAGCAGGGGCTGTTGCACCCCAGCAACTTACCGTCCTGCGGGGGCGGGGAGGGCGCCACGGGGAGTCCCAGGGCAGAGCATGCTGCCTGCACAGTCGGAACTGCGCAGACCTGGGTCTCCTAACCTCCCCGCACCGCGCAGAACTAAGTTGCCGGGTGCCAAAGCCCCAGCTGTTCAGGCAGCACGCGCTGGCTCCTGTGGGGAGGGGAAATGCTTCCCTCCCTGCTGTGGGTCACGTGAAGTCACTCTTGTTCAGCACCCCCTGGTGTGCCGGCCAGGAGCAACTGTTCCCTCTGCCCCCGCCTCCCTATGCCTCTGCGTCACCTGGGAGGAACGGGAAACAAGTCTGTTGCTTCTTTAAGCAGCTGGCTAGCCGGCGCTCTCTCTTTCAGAGGGGTCGGGGGAGTGCCGGCTTTTCGCACTGCTCCCCGACCCTCCCGGCAAAGTGGTGTTCCAGAAATACTGGTGCTCTATGCAACTGCCTATTCTGCCTATGCCTAAGAACGGCCCTGAGCTATGTACCTCTTGGCCTCCCTTAGCTCCTTCAATTCAGCCACCCTGGCCTCTACAGCCCGTATGCGATCTGAGGGCCAGGCGCTCCTTGCACTGAATGCACACATAGGACAGGTAATCATACATGCTACATTGGGTGCAATAAACAGGATAGGCCCCACTCTGCTGCCTGGGCTTCTGCCTGCATTCTTTCCTATAGATAATTAGGTTATTGCTAGGGTTTTAATTTAAATCAGGTAGTTTTGGTTTTAATTTAGTTTAAAAGTTTTAAAGAATGGTAAGTGTACCTCGCACCCTTCCAATTCCCTCATGAAACTCTGTTAGCTGCCCCTGTTTAGTAACCTCCCTGGTCACTTACTAACAGGCTTTATAAAGTCCTGGCCTTCCAGACAGCCATGCCTGTGGCTAAGGCTTGACCAATGAACAGAAGGTTCTAGATTTCAAATCCTCATTAGGAAGCTCACAGCTTCCAACTTCCGGTCACGGCATACGGTCCTTCAAACAAACAGCTCAGCACATGAATCTTCAAACAAACAAACAGATAAACACAAGCTCAGCACATAGTTTCTTTCAGGCAACCAGCAAGTAACCCCCAAACAAACACAAACACACACTACAGACAGCCACTTACCTCATGGTTTTGCTTCCCCAAATGTGTTGCTAGCCTCTCACACATTTGTAAAAATAAATAAAGATACACCCTCTAAAAATAACCTCTCCTTAATCAGTAGAAAAACAGCCACTAACACAGCACATAGTGATTACTCTAGGGCAGTGGTCTCCAACCTTTTTACACTCAAGATCACTTTTTAAATCTCAGAACAAGCGAAGATCTACTGCCCCGCCCCTCCCCCCAAAATCCCACCCCTTCCTTGAAGCCCCGCCCTCTCTATTCGCCTCCTCTCCATCACTTGCTATCCCCAGCCCTTATACACTCTACACTGCCACTTTTTTCCCCCGATTCTTCTGTGGGAAGAGATTTTTCCAACATTTAGCCTGTCTAGACTGGACCAAATGTCAGAAAAACCCCTTCTTTTGGCAGCCCCCTTATTCCTTGTGGAACGAGGAATATAGGGGTTACCGAAAGAGCATGTTTGCTCTTCCACTAAAAAAATGGAAGAGCAAACACATCCCTGGATGCAGAAGAGTTTTTCTGGGATATCTCTGGAATCCTGGAAAAACTCCTGCAGTCTAGCCATACCCTCGCTGGGTCGAGACAGGATGTGTGTGGGCTCTGGGGTGGGAATGAGGGATTTGGGTGTGGGAAGGGGTGAGAGGTGCAAGCTCTGGGAGGAAATCTGGATGCAGGAGGAGGTGGAGAAGGGGATGCCGGCTCGGGGAGGGGGCTCCAGGCCAGGCAGTGTTGGGGTCAGATGGAGGGCTGCGGTACTAAGCAAGCCACAGGTTTGTGGATGTGAGGGTGCAGGAATTTGGGTTGGGGTATGTGAGAGGCTCAGGGCAGGGGGTTCCACTGTATGATAGGCTCAGATCTAGGATCTGGGTGTGTGTGTGCAGGAGTGTTATAATGCTGCGGCCAGATGGGGGCTTGGCCCCAATTGGGGGTGTGTCGGCCAGGCTTCATTTTTAAATAAAATACTATGTCAAACACAAAGTTTCTGCATTGTCTTTATTTATGAGAAGGGCAGAAACCTTTTTGAGTCAGGGGTCACTGACCCACAGAAAAGTCAGTTGGGGCCACACAAGGGAGATGCAAAAAAACAACAAACACACCCCCCCCCCCAAGCCTCACTAATGTGGCCGGAACTCTGCTGGTGGGAGTAGGGGACATGGTACTGGGAAAAGGTATTAGTGGGTGCTGGGGCAGGGGACAGGGTGGCAGTGGAGGCAAGGGACAGGGTTCTGGGGTGGGGGCAGGAGGCAGGGTTCTGCAGCAGGGGGCACGGTGCCAGTGGGGGAGAGGGGACAGGGTTCTGCAGCAGGGGGGCAGGGTGCCAGTGGGGGAGAGGGGACAGGGTTCTGTGGCAGGGTGCCAGTGGGAGCAGGGAGTCCCCAGCAGGTGCCGCCTCCTGGGGCCGCCTCCCCCCTCCCGCAGAGAACGGTACACTTGGGCTGAACACCATGACCAGCTGGCCAGGCAGCCCTCCTCTTTGCTCCAGCCCAGCTGCCCTGCACTCAGCCCGGGGAGGCTGCGCTGCGCTCCTGCTGATCTGGAAGCCCTTCCTCTTTGCTCCAGCCCAGCTGGAGTGAGGCGCAGCCTCCCAGGGCTGAGTGCAGTGCAGCTAAGCTGGAGGAAAGAGGAGCGGCTCCCGGTCAGCTGGCCATGGTTTCCAGCCCAGGTGTACCACACTTTACCTGGGCTGGAGCAGAGGAGAAGCCGCCTGATCGGCTGAAGCGTGGCGCAGCCTCTGCTGAACACCGTGGCCAGCTGACCAGGAGGCTTCCCTTCTGCTCCAGCCCACGTGGAGTGTGGTGCACCTGGGCTGGAAACTATGGCTAGCTGGCCGGGCAGCTGCTTCTCTTTGCTCCAGCCCAGCTGCACCATGCTCAGCCCGGGGAGGCTGTGCCTTGCTCCAGCTGGGCTGGAGCAAAGAGGAAAGGCTTCCAGGCCAGCAGGAAAGTGGCGCAGCCTCCCCAGGCTGAGCACGGTGCAGCTGGGCAGGAGCAAAAAGGAGCGGCTGCCCGGTCAGCTGGCCATGGTTTCCAGCCCAGGTGCACCACATTCCACGTGGGCTGGAGCAGAGGGGAAGCCGCCCGGTCAGTTGGCCGCAATGTTCAGTAGAAGCAGAGGCTGCGCCACGCTTCAGCTGATTGGGTGGCTTCTCCTCTGCTCCAGCCCAGGTAAAGTATGGTGCACCTGGGCTGGAAACCATGGTCAGCTGACCGGGCAGCCGCTCCTCTTTGCTCCTGCCCAGCTGCACCATGCTCAGCCTGGGGAGGCTGCGCCCTCTCCTGCTGGCCGGGAAGCCTTTCCTCTTTGCTCCAGCCCAGCTGGAGCAAGGCACAGCTTCCCCGAGCTGAGCGCGGTGCAGCTGGGCTGGAGCAAAGAGGAGCAGCTGCCCGGCCAGCTGGCCGTGGTGTTCAGCCCAGGTGCATCACGCTCCACGTGGGCTGGAGCAGAGGAGAAGCCGCCCGATCAGCTGGAGCATGGCACAGCCTCTGCTTCTGCTGAACACCGCGGCCAGCTGACCAGGCAGCTTCCCCTGTGCTCCAGCCCACGTGGACCGTGGTGCACCTGGACCGAACACCACGGCTAGCTGGCCGGGCAGCCGCTTCTTTGCTCCAGCACAGCTGCACCGCGCTCAGCCCAGAAGGAGCTAAAGATCGACTCATAGAGCCCTTGCGATCTACCGGTTGGTGACCATGGCTCTAGGGAAAATCAAACATCTCACTTCCCCCCCCACACATTTTACACTTTTAGTATTAGTATTTATTTATTTCCATTGTACTGACATTAGTTTTGTAAGCCAATATGTGACTGCTATGTTGAGCAAATACTTAAGATTCATGAAATTAGAGCTGATTTCACTAGCACCAAGAAACATGGCTAAATGCTTTTAAGTGTATTGCTTTCAAACTTGGTATATTTCAAGTCCTGCATTTATGGGACTGTTTAAATATAAGATTTATATACATTATGCACACAAATTCTGAGGTGACTCAATACACAAACAATATTAATAAACCAAATGGAACAAAGTATTTAAGCTACTGTATTATGCACTCACGAACTGATTTACCAAGAACAGGTTCCTGAGATCTTACAATAATTTCATCATCCCTCTGCTGCAATAGCATTAGCATTTACATGCAGGATGCAGATTGAAAAAAATCTAGGAGAGTCATTTCCATAGTAACTTTGTTGCCAGAGTGCGTAAAGGAAGACCTATTTTAAAAAAAACCCTTGCAGCTTCATACTATTGTTTGCATTTCCAGTTAACAGTCCATTTACACTCAAATGGATGTAAACAACATGAACTAGGAGACCTTTTTCTCTTTTGCAAATTGGAGAAGGCCGTAAGGCCTTGGTTAAGAGGAATTTCATAAACAAAATCTATTCAAAGCATTGTTAAAAACATAATTTTTTCTGCCTTTTTACTGATGGGATGCTAAGGATTGCCAGCTGCCCCATTTTCAACTGGAAAGTCTGGTCAAAAAGGGGACTTGGCAGTGACCAGTGTACAGACTGGACACCAACAGGCATGAGGAAATAGGCAAGTCATTAACATGTGCCAGCTTCTGCTCAGCCAAGGCTACTTCCTACCTGCTGGAAGGTTGTCAGGCTGCAGAAATTCCCATCTCAGTCCCTGAGCAGGAGCCCAGCTCATGGGTGGAAGGGAAGTGGAGATGATCCAGTGAGCCACCAGGCGTTGGGGAGAAAAGCAAGGGGCAAGGGTGGGGTGATATGGGTCTGGTTACCAGAAATTAAAGGTGGCAACCCTATAGACTGTGTCTGAAGTAAAATATTTAAAATGCTACAATAAGTATATTTAAAAAGAGCTTCTACTTCAGAGCATCATGTATCTTAGTACTAAATTCATGGCTGAAATTCAACAAAATTGTACTGTTGCTGGTTGAATTATTACTATTCTTTTGTGTCATGCCTCACTTCACATTGGTTAAAGTTACAATTCCTTCTATAATAAGTTGTTATATAAGAAATTGATCCATAAAATACATTACTTCACCAACTTAGTCTCTCTAATATCCTGGAAACAACATAACTATAACACTGCATTACATATACTGACATATATGATTTGACTTGCCATTTTGCCCATCTATGGCCCACAACAAACTACTGCTAAAAAAAAACGTGTTCAGATGCAAAATATCACATCTCCTGAAGTAAATGAAGGTTACTTTGTCAGACACATAGCTATTAAGTAACTGTATACTAAATCTATAAACTAAGTGAAAACAAAGTCTTTGTAGAATTCTTCTACTTCCTATAAAACAATCTTACAGAGCTTTGATAACTAGCATTTTTCCATTTTATAAAGGAAAATGAGACTTCATGTCAGAAAGTTGTGCCATTCCTCTTTTATTGTACATAGAATACACTTATTGCATTATATGTCAACCAAAACTTTGTTACTCATTTTTACTAAAAAATAAATTGAAAATTAGAGTATTAACAGTATACTTGAATTTGTCCGAAATGGAATTCTACTACCAGTGCCAAAGTCAGTGAAATGTCTTTAAAACTGATGATAAACTGACAAGAGTACACTTTTTTTAAACAGTATACAAAAATACAGTAGTTCTATGTGGAAGTCTAATCCTGACTAAAAACACACAAATCTGTGGGAAGTAATCCAGTATTAATATATATTTAATATACATACATATATATGTTAATATTTCTATACTGGACAAATTCTAGCAGAGCAGCATGGAATACATTTATTAACACAATCTATATTTTACCTATAGAACTAAAATTTAAAAGGCAGCTCTTTGACCTAAAAAGTAAAATTCTGGGGTAACTCATCTGGATTTTGCAAATTTCTATATGTGAAGCCAAATCAACATTTCAGAAAATTATTTTATTTACTTTAGTTTTCTGGGTGAAAAAATAATTCCCACCATTAAGTGAGGCAATGGAATTGCTAAAATATAAGCAGGCAAGGATATGTAGTGGTTGAAGATAATCATATTCCTGTTATTATTTGTTTAAACAGCTCTTACAATTAGCAAAGTGCTTTACAGAAGACAATCCTGGCCCCAAGGAGATTGCAGTTTAATTGTACAGAATGCCCTCAGTTGTAGCATCAAAGAGTGAAAAACAGACAGGGTTAAATAAAGAGAAAGGGAAAGATAGAGGAAGAATTAAGATTATTGTGTTTCTTAGGTTAATCATGTAAATCTTGATGGAACTGTAGACTTCAGAACATAAGACCAGCCATACTGGGTCAGACCAAAGGTCCATCTTGCCCAGTATCCTGTCTGCTGACAGTGGCCAATGCCCTAGAGGGAGGATCACAACAGGTAATCCTCACATGATCCCTCCCCTGTCACCCACCTCCAGAGAAAACAGTTTGGCATAGAAAACAAGAATGTATAGTTTTCTTCTTGCTGTTATATTGCCTAATCCTCTGGTTCCACACTTGCTTCTCCTCCATATGGATATGACAGCCTGAAGGGAGCCCTAAGGGTTCCATCCACAGAAGGAGTAAATGCTGTCTAAATTACAAGATATATGGAGCTGTGCCAGTTCTACTTCAAGTGGGCTCTCTGGACCTGTGGAGAACGTACCTATGGCCATACTGGGTCAGACCAAAGGTCCGTCTGGCCCAGTTTCCTGTCTTCTGACAATGGCCAGTGCCAGATGCTCTGGAGGGAATGAACAGAACAGATAATCATCAAGGGATCCATCCCCCTTATCACCCATTCCCAGGCCCTGACAAACAGAAGCTATGGACACCATCCCTGCACATCCCGGTTAATAACCACTGACAGACCTATTCTCCATGAATTTATCTAATTCTTATTTATTTCTTATCTTATCTAGTTTCTTTATCTAGAACGGGGGCAGTATTTGTCCCACAGAGAACACTGAGAAATCAGTGGCTGGGAAAGGCAGCCTGAGTTCCAAAGTAGAAGGCGGATGAAAAAATTCGACTATACTCTCAGAATCCCTCCTTGGAGGGCCAGTTTTTAGTATAACATTTAACAACATGATTTAAAATGTGCATATGCTGACTGCTATTTAATAATAAAAATGACATTACCAATGAAATATAAAGAATAAATATGGATACAGCTCAATAGGGGTTTGTGTCTGCCTTGTGAACAGCAGATAAAATATCCTTTTCTTGCAAATGTTCACATCTCTCCCATTTTTCAAGCCCTTCAGCTATAAAAAGTTACATCTGATTTAATAGCCTTTCTTGTAACCAAAAATAAGTGTTTGAGTCTTTAATATAAGAACAATCTTTAATATAAGAACTTATTTTGAGGGTGGGGCAGATCAAGCAGACATTCTACAGGAAACAGGAGAAGGGAGGGAGGGAGGGAGGAAAAAAATAAAGCTGAAAATAAAGTCAGAGAACAGTGTATGAGGGACAGGAAAGCAGGTGAAGAGAACAGCACGAAGTGCAATAAGCACTTAAGTTTTAGTAATGAAATAGATATTTTAAATGTCAAAGGATAATTAAAATTTGAGAAGTGCACTCACTTCTATACAGCCATATGAAGTACAAGTACTTTGAATTAAAATGAGATACGACTTCAGGAGGCCACTGGAAACAAGAGAAAAAACAAAGACGTGTAACCTTCATTAAAAGAGTTACAATTGCTGAGGGCAAATAATGCCTAACTCACTTTCCTTAGGTTTTTCATCTCTCTCTCCATACATAACATTTTTTTCCTGTGGGATGACAGAGTGACTGTGTCCTACTGCCTGCTCTGCCCTCAGCCGCCCTGCCTCCTTTCTCCCTCCCTCTCCGGTGCAACAGGTCGGGAGCCACGTGGCCTCCCCCCTTGCGGGGGGGGGGGGAGGGAGCCCACCCCTTGCACGGGAGGGACTGGGAGCCACCCACTCTCCCCACCCTTGCATGGGGGGGGCAGGAGCCGCCCCCCCCAACAAGCCACGAGGTAGGGATGTTAAATAACAGTTAACTGAATAGTTGAGTAACCTCATGAATTTTTATCAGTTAGTTGACTATTCTATAATCCCCGGGGGTGGGGCCGGCAGTCAGTGCACTCCGGCCTCATTACCGAGGAGCCCCCTGCCATTCCACGCTGTTGCCTCTGTATCAGAGGCAGCAGCACGGGGTGCCACGTGGGAGCTGCTCCACGAGGAGACACAATTTAAAAACCAGCTCCCCTGGTGGACTGGCTACCTGTCGCCCTGTGCTGCTGTCTATGATAAAGAGGGAGCAGTGTGGGGTGGCAGCAGCCCCTGTTTAGGGGGTCTGAGCTCCAGGGCCCGGCCTGAGCCATAACTGAGCTGGTTGCCTGCCCACCCAGCTCCTAATACACTTTAAATGCAGAGCCGCAGTAGGGATAGGTCCTGGAGCCATTACAATCCAGGACTGAGCCAGGCTGCTAGCCAGCCTGCTAAAAAATATACTGGCGGGGGGAAGGAGAAATGCATGTAGTCTATAGCATTAACCTATAAGCTTTTGCTTATTGGTTAATTGACTACAGTATTACATCCCTACTGCGAGGCCTCCCCCCCCACCCGCACCCTCAGCCCCATCACACACACCCCTCAATCAAGACCCTGCACCCCCAGCTAGCTCTCACACCCTTGGCCGTGGCCCCATGCCCCCTAGCCTGCTCCCTCATACCCCCCAACCTGAGAATTCATACCTCCAGCGACCTCACTCCCCACCCTGCTGAGACCTCACACCCCCAGCGACCTCACTCACCACCCTGCCAAGACCCCGCACGCACAGCCTGCTCCCTCCCCTTGGCCAGACACCTACCCCTAGCCTGTTCCTGTCCCCTCTCCCCTGGCCATTCACCCTGCCCCAAGCCCACTCCTGCACCCTCCCCACGGCCAGACACCTACCCCCAGAGACAGAGGGGTTGGTGAGTGTAGTGAGCAGGTGGTGTAGCCCTCTACTTTATTTTAAAATGAAAACATTGTAAAGACAACAGAGGAAAACAATCACTTTACTCCAACCCCACCGGTCCCCTCCTCATGCCTTTACAATCCCAGCTACAAATCTGGGTGAGACAAATTATTTACGGCTTATGAACCAGACTTTCAGCCAGCAGACCACTGTATTTTGCAGGCTGAGGCTGCTGTTAGATGAGAATAGCCTCTCAAGAGCCACTTTGCCACTAGAGATCTTTGGCATCTGTGATATCTGAAGTGGACAAGTGGAGTCAATTCCTGAGGGGCTGTGAGGAGCACAGATGTCAGCTTTTCTGATGGAAACCCTTCTTGGTTAACTCTTTGTGGTTTGCCAGTTGAAAGTTTTAATCTGACAAAAGGTGATTTGTCAAAGCTCAGATGTGCAGCAGAATGGAAGAGGAAACAATGAGGAACACAGGGAGAGATGTGTGTGGAAGCTGAAGGACCATCCATCACAGGGAGTATGAATGGGGCAAGCAAGCCACACAGAGGTAGCCTAAACTCTTCCCTGGCTTTGCAACAGGCAGTCAAGCTCCCCTAGACCCTCTTCAATATCTTTGAAACGTGGTCACTAGAAATGAACATAGTATTCTGGCAGCAGTCACATCAGTGCCAGGTACAGAGATAGATAACCTCACCACTCCTATTAGAATGCCCTTGTATGGGCATCCAAAGCTCATAGTAGGCCTTTTGACTACAATATCACTCTGGGAGCTCACGTTGAGCTGATTATTCAACCATTAAGGATGTAACAGTGCAGTCGACTAAACGGTTGACTTGTAAGTGGGAGCTTATCAGTTAACGCTATTGACTACGTGCAAGACTCCCTGTCTCTCCCCCCAAGTAAATTTTTTAGTGTGCTGGCTGACAGACTGGCTCAGTCCCAGCTCGTGCCAGAACCCAGCATCAACCCCTGCACTGACTCTTAGTGCAGAGCGCCAGTGGGAGTAGTTGCCAGGTCCCGGAGCAAGCCAGGACTGAGGCAGCCTGCCCACGGGCCAGCTCTTAGTGCTTGTACTGCAGAGGTGCAGCGGGGTTGATCAGGTCCTGGCATTAAGAATAAATTATGTGCTTCTTAACATTCCTACTAACCATACCCCCCAAATCTTTTCCAGAATCACTGCTTCCCAGGACAGGAGTCCCCAGTCCTGTAAGTATGGCCTCACTTTGGTGCTAGATGTATACGTTTATATTTAGCTGTGTTCAGACACACACTGTTGGCCTGATTCAAAGATCACTATGTATCAACAATCTGCCCTGTATTATTTAACACTTCCCAATATTTGTGTTATTTGCAAACTCCAAACTTTATCAGGGGTACCTCCTGGGATCTGGCACAAGCTGGGAATGACTGAGCCAGGCTGCCTGCCCGCCAGCTCCTGTTAGTGTAGAGCCACAGCGGGGGTAGCTGCTGGGACCCAGCGCAAGCCAGGGCTGACCCAGGCTCCGGGGCAGCCTGCTGAAAAGTTTACTCACAGAGGTATGTGGGGCAGGGGCGATTTGGGGAAGAGGGACTGCACGTATCTGGTAGCATTAACCAATAAACATGCGCTTATCGGTTAATCATTTAACTGGCTACACTATTACATCCCTAATGTTAATCAAAACACAAAAACAAAGCCTACATCACAAATCAACAGAAATAAGAGAATTTATAATCTATAATACTCTCTTCTCCATGCCTACCAACATTTATCACTCATGAGCTATGTTATTCTGAGTTTAAATTGTAAGTTCTTTGGAGTAGGATCCATGTTTTATATTTGTCTGTAAAGAACCTCTTAACATACAAACATGTTTTCTAATGAATTTTATCCCTTGCTCAACTCTCTATTTTCTGCACTATGCCAAGAAAATGTGCTTAATTAGCCTGATTTCTACTAGATGTGAAGATTTATCTAAGGATAATTGCTGATGGACACTTTGCAAAATAATGCATTCAGCCTGACTTCACATGAGGACAGACTAGAAGTTGGAGAAGTACTCTGTGCATTTGCAAATTCTCCTTCCCTTTACCCACATATACAGGCCATATCCAATCTGACCACTGTGTCTTCCATAACATTTACATAATACACTCTTTTATATTCATTCCTAAGGCTAAAATTCTTTTTTAGGCTCTCATCTCCTGTTTACTGTCACTTCCTCCTCTATGGGATTCCCAACTCCTACATTGTCCACTCCTGTCCACACAAAATGTGCTGCCAAGATCACCCTCCTACCCTGCTAACCATACACTGCTCCCTTTTTCTAAGGCAGCACATTTAAGCCTCTTGCCCTTGTCTTCAGGTTTTCTACATAAGTGTGCCCTCCATACATACATAGCCATCCTTATCACTCCGCATCACCTCCTGTCCTCCCATCACTCATATGTCCATTCTTCAAGACATCCCACAACTATTTCTCCAACTTCTTCCATCTTGCCGCCCCCCCCCCCCGTCTGCAGAGTGCCTGAAAACCTATAATATGCAACAGAATTATGCATCTATTTTCAAGTCCCCCATGAAGAAACAATTATGAGATGAAGATTTAAAATAAACATTTAACTATTCGCTGATAGGCTACGGAGACTTGCAGACTTCCCATCTCTTTTGAGTCTGTTTTTCTGTTGGATTCAATCAGTAAGATCCTCAGGGCACAGATTATATATTCTCTGGTCACACACTTTAGATGCTGCAAACTTACCTTCAATGCAGCTGCAAGAGGCAAAGGTTAGCTACTTATGCTTCTTGAAGGGTGACTGAGGCAAAGAACTGACTCTCAGTGCAAGGGCTACCTCAATTTATGCCAGTTAGTACAGGATCACTCCACCAAATGGAAACTGGCAAAGGGAACTGCACATAAATTCCTTCCATTTCCCCCATCCAGCTTCAGCTCCTCCCTTGTGGCAAAGTACCTGGCATAAAGCAAGCATTTCCCCCTTTGAAGGAATCCGCAACTGCCCCAAGGTAGATCAGTTTGTGTCAGTCCACTGAACAAAGTGATCTTAGCAAAACAAGGGATCTGGACCACTGTTTAGAAAGCGCATGTAACATGTTTTGAGCACTACACCATCATGTAAACCAGGCCTGGGAAAATACTTTCAGCGGGCCAGATCCGGCCCACCAAGCAACCAGATCCGGCCCGCAGACACAGCAGGGAGCCTCGGGCAGACTCCCCTGTTTACCGCTCAGATAAGCGTCTGCCATGCTGTTTGTGTTTCACAAACTGTGAGCAGGGGCAAGTGGTGCTTCATGGCTGCTCCCACCCCCAGCACAATCCCATTGGCCGGTTTCTGGCCAATAGGAGCTGCCTGTTTCAAGAACAGGCAGCGTGCAAAGCACCCTTTCCTCCTCCCTTCAGGCTCTGCAGCCTGTGTGGGAGCGGGGCATGCTCCTGCCTGAGAAACGTGCTGGACTGATGGCCGGGAGTCTCACAAGTAAGTCTCCTGGCCAGAACCTGCCTCTGCCCCCCCAGCCCCTCCTCCCCAGACCAGCCCTCTGCCCCCTTACCTCACATAAACCAAACCCTCTGCCCCCTCCTAAGACCATACCCCCTCCCAGACCCTGCATCCCAATCCCCTGTGCTAGGTCACAGCCCCTTCTGCCCTAAGTCACACAATTTGAATTTTTCTTCCATTAAACTCCAAAACATGAGGAGCATATATTTGCATGGGCTGTTGGTGCAGCTGAGGCGGGAGGGAAGAGAGGCGAGGAGAGTGTGCATGCAACGCTGCTCCTGGAGCACTGGGGGAGGGGAGGTGCTGGGGGGGCTGCAATGCTCTGCTCCCAAAACGCCTACAGTAGGCATTCTGGGGCAGACTGTGGGCGGGGCCAGGGCGGCAGTTTGGGAAGGCAGAGCCTTCTCCTGCCTAAGCCACCAGATGCCCGTGTATATTTAATCCTTCTGTGACTATGGACAAGTGTTTTCACCTCTGGGCTGTGTGGAGATATAATACTTAGAAAGTGTCCTAACTCATTTAATTAACTATGTGTGAGGAAAATGCTACCAATCTAAAACTGCACAAGTAGAATACAAACCCAACTGTAGAAATGCTTTCATTAAAACAAAAACACAAACTGTTGCTCCCCCATCAGTGCAAAAGCAGCCATCTTGTATCAATGAAGAAATTCTTTCTTGTTTGAGTCGTTTGTAGGCCAAGTTAGAACATTAAAGAAGGATCTACAGCAAATTCAACATTTAAAATCCTAATTAGCTACATAAAGACCATGTGGAAAATGGTGCTAAGAAATTTAAATATAGCTTGTCTTTTCTGAGAAGGTTCTTAGGGCAATAGGAATCTTGTTCGTAAGGCACCTACAAAAAGGACCAAAAATCTAACTACTTCATTAATCCAGTCTTGACAAAAACCCAAAGAAAAAGAACATAATGAGAGATCTGGTGCAGGTTTTTAGTTAGTATGAAGATTATTTTTCATTTTGCCAAATTAAAGCTGACAGTCCATTCTTATTGCTTTTTACATTGCTCGAGTTAAAGACTGTGCCTTTGAATTTGTTCATCTGCATTTCATTCTTAATCGTAAAAAATACCACGAAGTACTATGCTTATACACAAGTTGGCTGCAATTTAGCTAATAAATCAGAGTTTAGTCCTGTATAAATAGAAATGCTTCACCATCAGTACTTTTCCTAACATCTTGAACTGAAATATCAAACTTCTGGAATTACAAAGCTATAATAAATTCCTTCCCGACTTCACATCTATAGTAATGTCTGATCAAAGAGTTACTGAAATCTCTGGTATTTTATAACAAAGATCAGCATTTGTCATGACACAATCTCCTAGACAACTAGGGATGTGAAATCCCATTTAATTGGTTAACCTGATGTTTAACCGGTTAACTGATTAAAGGACAGCTGGCCTGGACCAGCCCGGGCCACAGACAGGGGCTGCTCCAGTCCAGCCAGATCAGCTCCTGCCTGTGGCACACCCGCCACACACTAGGAATGTTAGCATAGAGACATTTAAACGATTAACCAATAAGCCTAGGCTTATCTGTTAATTCAAATGACTACACACAATCCCCTATCCTTGCTGCCTCTGTATCAGACACAACAAGGGGGGAGGTGGGAGTCCATGTGTGCTGGTTCCTGCAGAGCTGCCCTGTCCCATTCCATCTCCCACAGAGGCAACATTGTGGGGGGCAGGCGGGAGACAGTGCTTGGGGGGTCCAGCTTAAAAGCCAGCTTCCCAGGAGAATTGGAGCCTGTCGAGCCGCCCTCCCCCCCAACCCCATGATGCAGCCTCTGACAGAGAGGGAGCAGTATGGAAGGTGACGCTTTCAAGCCGGTTCCCCATGTGCATCAGCTCCTGTGGAGCCACCTGTCTCCCCCCAACCTTGTTGTTGCCTCTCTATCAGAGGCAGCTGCAGGAGTGGTGGGGGGCAGGCGGGAGCCGGCTTTTAAGGGTAATTATAACTGTATAAGAGATACATTTCTCACTGAGAATTATGGAAGAAATATCCATGGGAACCGAGAACTACACCAAACTCACATTCTGCTCCTAAATTCCAGATATACATCTTTAACCTTGTCTTCCCCAACATAAACACATAGCAGTAGATACCAATTTAGGGTTTTTTTTAATTATCAAAACTTAGAATGTACACAATTCCCCTGCTGAGGTGGGGATAAGAGAAAAAATGAACCACAAGTGCCAGATGTTAGTCACATTGCTTAATGCAATGCTATATGGCACTAAAATGCTATACAAGAACCTACGTGCAATAAAATAGAATTCTACTAGGCCTTAAACTTCAATATTAGATAACGGAAACTTTCTGCTAAAATCTAGTGGCCCATCTGCATACCGACTGAAAGCATGGTGAACATGGTAATTACATTTATTTCATTATTTTCAAATTAACTAATATTTCATATAAAAGTGTATAAAATAATGACCTGAAAATTACAAAAATAAATAAAAGATTCTAAAAACTGTCAGTTGTAATGTGACTTTCCTGTTGAAATTCTAAGGTTTAGAATTTGACAATGATCTGCAAAATTCAAGTTTGTCCTTATTAAAATTGTATACTTTGTGAAATGGTCAACAGGAGATTTTCTTTTCTTTTAAGGGGCTCAATTTATGGAAGTTTTAAAATTATTCACCTGGCTCTGTAAAAATCTGTGAATCTGAAAAAAACTGTCACATGATTTAATCAAAAATATTATAAAATGCATCAAACTGTAATTATTTAACCAGCAACACTTAAGAAGATTTTTGCTTAAAAAGATCACGTTCTTATTGAGTATTAGAGGGATCAAATGCATAATGTTTATATAAATTTGTCAGTTACCACTGCACTATGTCATATCTAAGATGTCTGGTAGACTGTTGGGACAAATTTGATCAATGCTGTTCTTCTTCTGTTTTCCCAAGTCTTCTGCCATTTGGTCTGCTATTGCCTAAAAATGCTCATTGTTGGGTGGTGATGATACAGAAGCAGAAAAGTTGTCTCACCTCCTTTTCCCTCACCTTGTTAATTCATAATTAGCAATTGCCCAGAACTATTCTACCAATAAAAGGGCGTTCAATCACTGCACATTATACAAAATGTCATTCAGAAAGGATCAAAATGTAACACTTTGTTACAAATATACAACAAAGATTACAAAAAGATACTTCACAGAAGGAGATGCAATACTCAGCTAGACCAATAAAGAGATTCACCTCACAGCTACCAGGGAAGTATGTTCCGTTACTGTGACGTTAGTCATGAAAAGGGATTATGTTCAACAAAAAGCAGATAGATACACTTAGAGTATTTTAGTTGATACAAGTGCACTATGTGTACTAATACAAATAATACTGTGTCAAGTTAATGATCTGCCAAGCTAACTCTGGTGTCACAATTCTACTACTCTATAATGAATTGTTCTGTCTTGGATCCTAAGACCTTCTTTGTCTGCTAATGCTAACAGCTTTAACTCAAACTATAATGTATGCTGAGCAAAGCTTTTTAAATAACTGTGGGTCAGGCTGACATTGTTTCATACTTGACAAACCAGCAGTTAAATTTAACAACCCCCCACCTTCCACTGTTCTACTTGTATTCATTTTAATCTAGACTAAATTATAAGTACAATATTTTTGATCAGCCGACTTTCCCACTAAAGTTCAGAACACCTTCAGTTACATTAGTGACTATTACTAAAGTAAATACAGTAGAAAATAAGGCAGAAGCTAAATTTAAACTGGCCAGTGAGATTGCTACTAAAATGTAATAGCTTTGACAATGTGGATACAATCTCCACACATTCTGTAGCAGGGGTGCGCAATAAGTGGCACGCGAGTCAGACATGGTTCACCAGGGTTAGTCACTGGTGGCCGCCAGACGCTTTATTTACCTGAGTGTCCGCAGGTATGGACGTTCACAGCTTCCACTGGAATTGTGGCGAATGGGAGCTGCGATCAGCCGTACCTGTGGACACTCAGGTAATAAAGCATCTGGGAGCCCTTTGGGGACTAATCCTGATGAACTGTGCCTGGCCTGCATGCCCTTCATTGCCCACCCCTGATCTATATATTACATCTTCCTACTACCAGCTGCAAATCCTCTGATGTCACAGTGCTGCATAACAACTAAGAACAGGTGGTCGAAAAAAGGGGAAGGGACAAAGAGAAAGAGGAAGGAGAGATGAAGGGGCTGCAGGTAAAAGGTCAAGCAACCTCCAAAGTCATAGATCTCCAGTAGCAGCAAGTCTATACATAAATGGTATTGTTGGCATGTGAGCTCTTGATGCAACCTCATGTATTCACTCATTTCATCCGACTAATGATATCATAGTATGCAAATGATCTGAACAAGCAGAGGAGAATAGGTAAAAAGGAGGGGGAAGGTCTGATGTCAAACAGCAGCTAGAGGAGCACCTCTTCCAACATCAGTTCCAAAACCCACAAATTTCATTGTGCAAGTAGGTACCTCAGCCTATTCTAAAAGGAAATATAAAACCTCGGGCTCAAACTTCAGTCCTCCTTTCAGAGGTCATGAAGTAATTTTTGTTTTCAGAAAGGGGCCCTGGTACAATGAAGTTTGAGAACCCTTGCTCTAACTTCTGAACTAATTGAGGCACACATTCTTCAAAGAATAGCCTCATTCACTACTAAACCATCCTGAGCACTGAATGTAACAGGTAACCTTTCAGAACAATAGTATGTGATCCTCTAGTTAAAGATGTACCATTATGCATATGGCACAAAGAGGCCAGAACATTGGTTTCATGGACCCTTAATTGCAGCATTCCCTAATTTTTGAGTGCTTGGCTTTACCGCCTTAACATTAATTTAACATGGGGAGGGGATATGTAATTTTCAATCTTAAACACCACCACCCCCCAAAGCAAACACACACATTCCATCATCTGGAATCTATCCTTACTCCCACAATGATTATCAGCAGTGTTGGGAACTCAAGAACTTTAATACAGACCTCAACAATTTGACTAAGGAAGAAAATGTTAAAGGATAACAGCTTTGCTACTATGTGCATCAGTTCCTAAAAGATGACAAACACCTTACCAGTGGGTTTCAAAGCTATTTGCTAGACAGATTAATGTTGGAACCTAGGAATTCAATTCTATTCCAGGTTCTACTGGTTACAAACCCTTCTGTTGATGCTGTCCCCCGGCATGTTCCCTTCTGGGTCTGCCCCTTACTTAGCATTTTCTCATCACCCTCTCCTCTTATCAGCTCCCTGGCCCTGTTCCCTTCCTCCCTCTAAATCAGGCTGCTTCCTCTTCTTCCTCAAAGCCTGCACACCAGCAAGAGTACACAGAGCTTGTGAGAGTCTTCTAATACTCAGTTCTGGAGCCCAGAATCTCAGCAACCCTCTGGCACATGGGAGGAGCCACTGCAAGGAAAGTCCTCAGCTTCAACAGCCTTGGTTAGAGCATGTGTAAGACAGAAATAATCTTTTAAGAATTCAGTTGCCAAACTAACATGCCTCTGAACACATGCCAGATTTTTCAAAGGTTTATCCTTCTGCTAAATTTGTGTGGAGCTTCACAGTGATGACAAAATACCGCTTTCTGACTCTAGGGCAACAACTCTGTCAAATTTCAAGTCCCTGCTCCAAAGCATGGAGGCACTAGAGCAGTGATGGGCATCCTAGGCTGCATAAGTAGACCTCCTTCATCTCCCTCGCTGCAAGATTGTTGTAACCAAGATGGTCTCCTGGGATAGGGTAGTTTTGCTAACTGCACTTGTGTACCAGAATTTCTGGTGTGTACTGACGGAACCGTAGCAGCACCTAGATTGGATGCAGAGGGAATGCACGGCTCTTACAGTCAATGTTGCATGCAATCAGCATGCACTTCATGTGCGTCATAAAATGTCTCAAGGTCTTATAATGGGGACTAATTGTAGGCAACTTTAATTACAGGAATCACTGCCAGTTCCCATCTGTTTATTTTATATAAAAATATATGTATGTGAGAGAAGGATGCATACTTGAGAGAGTTTGTGTGTCTGTCTGGTAGTCCTAGCTCTTACCTTTTAGGAGGAGTTCTTGAACAAACAAATTCTGTATACAGCTTCCTCTTCTCATAATTTAAAGCAAGGTACGGGTTTGGTTGTGCCAGGAAAATGGGATTTCTTCTTATAGAATCATGCAGAAAAGAGATAGAATCACCAGAAAGAGACTGGCTGGGGGTGCTCCCCAATGTCATCTAGGATTGCCCCACTCCCGAGCCTGGTGCCCTTTAGGGATGGTGGGGTAGGGCTGAAGCTTTCCCACACCCCCAATTTGTACAAGATCATTGTTGACTGTTCCCCTTGATCAGGGAGCAAGAGGAATGTGCACAGTTTGCTGCATTCCTCACTCTGGCTGGGGAGCACAGGGTACAGACAAACCTGGATCTGCACCAGCCGGGAGACATGCATTCGTCCCCTGGTTGTGCCTGCTGGAGCCATGGAAAGGTGCTTCTCACCTGGCCACAAGCTGCTGCAGTGCTCCCTGGGGCAGCTTGCATATCTCACCCCTCATCCCCAGAGTAATGATTTAAATGACGCATGTGTGTTTTCATTTTAATTTTCCAAAAAACAAAAAATTGAGTTAAGGACCTGAGCAACGCTGGGTAAATCTTCTTGTATAATATAAATAAAACTACACACAATCTTACATATACTACTTTATTACTGATGATTACGGAAACACTAACAGGCTCCAACCAAGATCAGGACCCACTGTGTTAAGCACTGCAGATACATATATAAGACAGCTCTGCCTCAAATACTTTACAATTTAAATAGAACAGACACTAAAGTTTGAAGGCGATGGCGGTGGATAAGATCTAGAAAAGTAAAGTGATTAGCTTAGGAACTAAGCTGAGTGTCTTGAAAATGTGTGTATTTAGCAGCATGTTGTACGGATGTGAGACATGGGCGATAACGAAAGATTTGAAGAGAAGGATATTGGCGTTCGAGGGGAGTTGTTATAGAAAGATCCTGAGAATAGGATGGATGCAAGTCACCAGTGAGGAATTATATAGGAAGATACAGCCGAAAGAGAACCTACTGCAGAAGGTTATACAACGGAAGTTACAGCTATTTGGGCATTTCTTCAGAATAAACAATGAGCGAAAAGTTAAGACCCTGGTATTCGGCTTAATGGATGGTCCAAATAGGAGAGGCAGCCCCCACTGAGAATGAATGGGTTGATGATATAGTAGATTGGTGCAGAGCTAGTCTATAGAAACTAAGCCACTCCGCACTGGACAGGGAAAAATGGAAGGAAATAACGAGGGAGGCATCAGACACCGACGGGCATTGAGCCCATGGTTGTTGTTGATGATGAGACACTAAAAACAAGGGAAAGGAAATATTCACATTTTACAGATGGCAAACTGAGTCAGAGATTGTGACACATATCCAAATATTACACCAGAAGTTTGTAGCAGTAGCAATATTAAACCAAATCTCCCAAGTACCCGTCCAATGCTTTAACAAGACTATTCCTTAAAAAAAACCCAAAACACAAAAAAACCCCACTCTTTTAGTAACAGGGGAATCATGGACCATATGTTTAGAATATGAAACTTAACCCTTTCTCTCTCACATGCACCAGCATATTTTCATCTTTAAAACCTCCAAGTACACATATACCATGTTCTTCCTTTTTGCATATCAGAAAAAAATCACCAACCTTACGAATGTCCCACACTGAAAGAACTTCACCACTGGATTTCTACCTAAGCAAGGAATTTGGGCTGCAATAGTAGTTGAAAAGTTTAATGTCCTACAACATACAGTCTCTTTCCCCACTTTCAAAAGGGGATGTATGTTTAGGAGGAAAGAAATTTAATTATATAAATATAATATGCAATCCTTTAAGAATTGTGAAATACATTTTTTTTCATTAGCCTACTGTAAAGTAATTTTTAGTGGAACACTTTGTAGTACTTCTTGGACAGAAAAAAGGAGAAAATTATAGGTAAGTATTTGTCACAAGAAACATTATTTAAATACAGTTGCACTTTCTCTACACAAATGATCAGAAATTTAGAATGGATTTGCAGCTTTATTCTGCTGTTTACATGGGGGGGGGGGGGGAAAGAGTGCTAGGAAGCCTAAGTCAGCTACACAGCCACTACACTTAAATTTGAATTACTGAAGTCTAAACACCTTAGCATTCTAAATAATGTAAGCAAATATTAGATAAAAAATTACACTTCTAACATACCTCTACCCGATTATGTTCTGTAAACAGTGTGATTTTTCCTGTACTAATTATATTATGTACTAAAATGAGAATCTGCAACACCATTAGAAGTTCCTGACAAACATGCTCTGTCTCCCCCTTCTGCACATTTTCTTGAAAGGAGTAATCTTTCTTCTCACCTTCAGAGGATTATAACTGTGTTGTTCATTATATTTTATTCATACATCTTAAATCTAAAAGGCATATTCTATAAATATTTTTAAAATAAATGATGATAATTAGAGATGTCAACTTTCCATATGCAGAACATTGAAAACCCATCCTTGCCCCACCCCTACCCAATCCCTTTTATGAGGTTCTGCAAGTGAGAGCTGAGGAGCCAGTGCTCGGAGCAGGGGCAGTGCGTGAAGCCTCTGTGACCACACACCCACCTAGGAGGTGGAAGGAAATACCAGCAGCTTCCAAGAGCCGCGAAGAGCCAGAGTAGGTAAGGAGCCTGCCATAATCCCACTGCATCACTGACCAGACTTTTAACAACCCAGTCCGTAGTGCTAACCAGAGCAGCCAGGATTTCTTTTTGGCTGGGCATTCCAGTCGAAAACCCGGACACCTGGCTTGTATCCATATTGAGATGCCAACTATTACTGAAAAAATAGGATGTTATTCAAATAATAATCCATATCCTTGAATATCTATAAATTTCATAAATTCATGGGAACATAGGAATTGCCATACTGCATCAGATCATGTTCCCGTATTCAGTCTCCAGCAGTGGTCAGCACCAGATGCTTCAAAAGGAAGGGGCAAAGAATTTCCCACTACAAATATGAGAATATCTGCCCCCCATTTTCAATCAATTACTAGAGATTTCCTTCAACCCCGGAGCACAAGCTACATGCCTACAGAAATTTGTTAGAACTATACCAACTCTGGATATTTTTGTTAGCCATATCAGTGTCAGATCCCTTTTCAAAACTTGCTAAAATGTTCAACCTCAATTACTTCTAGTGGCAGTAAGTTCTACAGTCTAATAATGCAGTGTGTGAAGAAATACTTCCTTTCATTGCGTTTGAAGGTGCCACCTTATTTGTCTCATAGGCTATGTCTACATGGCAGGCTTCTTTCACAAGAACGGCCATTCTTGCACAAAAACTTGTGGAGCATCCACACTACAAGCCTGTTCTTGTGCAAGAAAGTTTACAGTAGATCATCAAAAGAGAGGACTTTTTGTGCAAGAGTTATTCCTCTCCCCACGAGGAATAAGCCTTTTTGCGCAAGAGCTCTTGTGCAAAAAGGCTAGTGTAGACGGGAACAGGGGTTTCTTACACAAGAAACCCCTATGGCTAAAAATGGCCATCAGAGCTTTCTTGCTCAAGAGAGCATCCACACAGACATGGACGCTCTTGCGCAAACACACATGGCAGTGTGGACGCGCGCTTGAGCAAGAACTTTTTGCACAAGAACTCTTGCGCAAAAAGTTATTGCGCAAGAAGCCTGCAGCGTAGACATAGCCTTAGAGAGGGAGAACAGAAGCCATCAATGTGCCCTTTCTATAGCATTCCTCATTACAGGAAGGTTTGGAAGCACTGCCTGGTAACGTTGCCTGACACTCTCCACTATAAGACCCCATTTTTAATTCCTTTATAAACTTTGTTTGGGCTTACATTTTTCATGCTGAATGTCAAGTTGAATTTTGTGTGAAAATTTTCAGCCAAAATGGGTCAGCCATTTTTGAGAACAAAGTTAAGGGAAAAATAATTGTTTTGGACACGTTAAAAAGGTGCTGATGACCCTTTCTTTCAAAAGCTCTACTGCCTTTTTATTTTGGAGTTGGAACTTGAAATTTGAGGCTATGGGGTGAACTGTGCATCAGCAACGAGCCTGTTACTATCTCTGTAAAAATCTTGTCTAATTTGATCAAATTACATGCCTTTGAAAAAAATCCCAGTTTGCACATGCTCAATACAGACTTAGATGATTACAACTAAATTCCCTAAAGAGTCAATCTGTACTTCAGTCTGGGGCCAAGCAGAACTTTTCCTGAAATTGTGATTCTGAGCTATCACCAGTCTGTGCTGGGTCCAGGCACCTAAACACAGACTCTCTCTGGAGGCTGTTGCCACATTCAAATGCAGGAGACACAACAGTCAGACCTGCTAAGATGGTCATGGTGGTGAATGGGGACTGGAGGCTGGCAGACAGGGGAGGAACAGACTAACTTGGGAAAGAGATTGGAAGTGGGAGCCACAAGGATTAAAATAACAGACTGGTTGGGGACAGAGAGGGAGTAGAAACACTAGGACTGGCTGAACAAGGAGACCAGGACTGAAAAACAATAGGTGGGGAAAAAGGTGAGGGATGAGAGGAAGTGTGGGATGGGGGAGAACTGAAACTGGTACAGGGAACCAGGGAGGGAGGAACACTGAGATTGGATGAGAGGAAAAAGGCAGAACCCAGTGGCTGCAACTTGGAGACAGATTGAGAGGAGAGCCAGGACTGGGTGGATAAAGACACAACATCTGAAGCGAGGGGGTATTTTTCTCTTCATTAGAAATCCTAAACTCTTCTTGTAAATTATAAGCTTGCTAGATTTAATTAAAAACAACAAACAAAAAAATCTGGAGAGGTAACATGTTTCTACTTTTGGCAGCACATTACAGAAAAACAGGAAATGAATCTACATGCAATAATAAACCTTGAAAAGTTGAAACACACCATGGAAGTGCTTAGTCCTACCATGAAAGTGTTGGGGGAGAGCAGGGAGGGTTGCTTATGTTATTTTTGTCTGTATAAGCTGCCGTCATAAACTGCCATCTCAAACTGCACACATTTTGATGAACATCAAAATGATCTTTGGGAGTGGTCAAGAATAGTACTGGGTGATATAATCAAATCGATAGCTGGAAATACATGTGCTGAAGATATGTGTTGCTTCTCAGAGCAAAGTGATCTGTTTCCTATTTCTCTCTCGTAACAAAACAAAACAAAAAACTCTATTGTACCCTAATGCTGCAACTTAATTTTTTTTTACTGATAGTACATATCTTTCACTCCTAAGCAAATTACCATGTACCCCACTAATTTATAAATGATTTTTTACCTTCTAAAATTCTATTTAGTCATTATCTTCCAGCCACTCTGACCAGATACTAAGCATCTAGTGATGTCTATAAATTCACAAAAGTTATTAAAGTTTTAAAAAGGAATTCCAATATTTCAGTAGCAACTCTGGTACTATTGTTCAGAGAAATTATTTTCAAGAACCCATTTTTGGGGCATTTAAATCTTTCTGGGAAAACACCACTAAAATATTTATGTTCATTCTAAATATTGTAAGAAACTTGTTTGGTGAAGCATGTTCAGCCATTTGAGTTATCAGGCGTGTGAAAAGGAAGACTATTTTATACTTTAAGAAGCCTGGGCTTAGATCTCTTTATATGCTAAAATCTGCATCTGAAGTTAAGTGTATATAAAAAAAAAAAAGTCTTCAGTGAGGAATCTGTGTTCTGAGATTTAAAAAGGCTGGTTGAGAAAGTTAAACTGAATATGTAACATTATGGCTCGAATTTTCAGTGCGCAAAAAGTAAAAAACCTGATAGCTATGGCTCCCCCCAGAAACCATTACTTGGCCCTCTCCTAATTTACTGAAATACTGCATACATACAAGAGGATTAAATTCCAACTGCAGTGTGAATCCTATTTTAATGTGATGACTATTGTACATGTAATACCAAATGTAATGTCACATTAAAATATTTGTTTTATACTTGTGGCATAAGATTCCATTTCACATCTGCTTTTTGTCTTTCATGCCTATACAATACTTTGAAGATATAATTCATTAAACTGATTGACCAGGTACATCACAAGCAGTGCAAGTCTGCTCACACTAAACATATGAAATAAACGTGTTTCAGCCTTGAATACATTTTTTAAGAGTTGCTTGTGTTCCAGGAAGGCGTATACCCAACCAAGGCTGTGCTTTAGCCTAAACTCCACTCCTATTCTCCCAGCAGAAACAAAGTTTCTCGCTGGGTAGTGAGGGACAGGGGGATGAAGTTGTTCTATTACTGTCGCACCACTGCTCCCTGAGCATTAGCATTCTAACGTAAGTGTCAAATCAGGGCTGGCTCAAGCCATTCCTGCGCCCTGGGCAGTGGGCGCACGGCGCATGCGCGGCTCCGCCCCCGGGCACACGGCGCATGCGTGGCCCCGGATTGCAGCTCTAAGGGGCGCCGTGCGGCCCTCGGCGCACAGCACCTGATGGCAGCTCTAAGGAGCGTCGCGCGACCCCCAGCCCTGGGCACGCGGCGCCCCTTACAGCTGCCATCAGGTGCCCCCCATAAGTTGGTGCCCCAGGCAGCTGCCCAGCTAGCCCTCCCCTTAATCCGGCCCTGTGTCAAACTAATGACTGGGGGCCCCACTGCCAATCTCAATTTGGTGAATTAGCAAGAGATCATCATCATCTACTATGATATGTGTAAGCAATCAGTCAGTTTAGCACTGGCAGATGAAGGACAAATGGAGATAGCCAACAATTCTACCTATACATTTTCCTTTTAAAATTGTATATATTTGTTTCTCCTGTCCTGTCCCATCCCACCCTGTCCCCTTATCTCCTCTCACCCCGCTGGTATTCATTTTATGCCTTTTTCTTAAATTCCAGGCTCTCTGATACAGGCATTGCATTTTCAGTATATTACCTAGTACAATATGGCCCAAACCCTGACCAATTTAATAATAATAATAATGGGAGTTAGATGTGAGGAATTACAAATTCCTTTACATTTATTATACTTCATAGTACATTACTAAGTGCATTTAGTATATTTTATAAAAATAATGACGCCTTATTAATATAGAACCTCATTACAGCATCTGCTATTAAACCCATGAAAGGAATGAGAAAACCAATTTTTGTACAGATACAAAGAGTGCAGTTTAGCAAGGTTCTATGGAAATGTATGCAATTCACAGCACACTGCTGTAAAAAAAAGTTTAAGGACTTAGATTTAACTAGGCAACTTTTTGTGTATTTTAAACACAGAACCTGATGTTCAGAATTAAATACTTGGAAATTAATATGTTCTTAGTTACTAAAAAGTCAGAGCGTAGATCTAGTGAGTCTTCCAAACTCACATGAATGTGTTTTATTTCAGGAACTCAATAAAGCAGTTGACATTTTAATCTCTCCCTCAACCACAATTAAAAAATATTTACTGAAAGAAAACTTCAGACTCTCCGCTGCAAATATGAGAAAGCACGATTTTGTTTACACAAATATAATGCTGTATTTTAAAAAGCTATCAGGTTATCTAAAGCTCCGATATTATAGAAAAAACAGTGAGAGAGTGAAACTTTGGGGGGGAAACAGTCTAGTTTTTTTTTTTAAATAAAGGTCTAGAGTTGAGGAGATAAAGGATGAATGCCTACACAAAAGGTGCATTTCTTAATGTGACTGTTCTATTTTGGAACAATACTGTCCCATGAGCTCACTCTTCCCTCTGCCTACAGAGCCAGAAGGGGAAGAGACTGTCTTAATTTGTTCAGAGTTTGGTTGAACAAATTTTTGCAAGTATGCAGGACAGAGGATGAAGGTTTGGAAAAAAGAAAAGGCAACAACACAATCTAAATATTATTTTCATGACTACTTCTATAGGCAACCGAGGAGGAGCAGAAAAGTGTTTTCTGTAGAACTAGGCTCTACTTCAGTATTTTAAAATGTGTTAACTGTGTGTGCCTGTATTTTCTTTTATGAAGTCAGAACAAGGTCATCCCGACATGCAGAACTTTTCAGATTATGCTTTCCCTTATTGGCGTCAGGAACAAACATACTATAATCAAAAGAAGTGAAGTCTGTTTAAATTCAATTGTACCATGCTCGGCAGGAAAGGAAGGCAGCCTCTCTTAAAATTCAGAGTACTTAGAGTGATGGAGGGAGGAGAAAAAAGTGTTAAAATGAGCTTATCCCACCATAAAGATATGTGAAACTTCATTTCAGCTCTGAAAGTGATGTAACTGAACATAATTTCATACATTTGCAAATTCATGGAAAAATGTCACCATTTCACTTGAAAAATTATAAAGATTATTTTTAGAAATTGTGTTTGTTAGTAACTGATAGGATATCCTAAGGATATCCTAACCTAAGGTCTGATCCTAGGAAGTACTGAGCAACCCTTCAAAACTGACTTAATTCAGTATCTTCAATGATGATGCCTTTAACTTCAATGATGCCTTCAATGATGATGCCTACAATCATCTCTTTCTGCAATTAACTTGTGCAAGAATTATTATAATACTGGCAGTGCAAGTTGTAACATTACAACAGGGACAGAATTGCTTTTCCCTGCAACTGGCTTATTTCTTTAAGAAGAACAGAAAAGTACTTCTACGCTACGTCTACACTGGCATGATCTTGTGCAAGAACTCTTCCAGAAGAGAGCGTCTACACTGGCATGTGCGTTTGCGCAAGAGCATCCATGCCAGTGTAGACGCTCTCTTGCGCAAGAAAGCTCTGATGGCCATTTTAACCATAGGGCTTTCTTGCACAAGAAATTCATGTTGCCTGTCTACACTGGCCTCTTGCGCAAGAACAGTTTCGCAAAAGGGCTTATTCCTGAGTGGGAGCATCAGAGTTCTTGCGCAAGAAGCTCTGATTTCATACATTAGAACGTCAGTTTACTTGCGCAAGAACACGTGGCCAGTGTAGACAGGCAGCAAGTTTTTGCGCAAGAGCGGCCGCTTTTGCGCAAGATCGTGCCAGTGTAGACACAGCCATGAAGTTTAAGGGATCTGATTTTTAAAAATTCTGTACATTAAGAATAGTTAGAGATATCCATAGTCTATTGTAATTATAAACTGGTTAGAGCCAACAAGCTTTGTGAAATTCCAATGTTTGAGTAACTTATTTAATTCATGAATGCCTGCAGATGATACAAAAGCTAATATTTACTTTATATTTTAATATCACTAATTGTTTGTACTGTAGTAGTATTGCCCAAGGACCCAATCATGGATCAGGATCCAACTGTGCTAGCATTCTGCAAAACAACGTGACTGTCCCTACTATGAATAGTTTCTAATTTTAGCAGTAATAATCCACACATGCCTGTTTTAGTAATTAACTATAGCCTACTGGGGGAAAGAAAAATGTATTCACTTTTCCATTGCAGTTAAGTTTTTGTATGCAATGTTATAAAATGGAAAATAATTATTTTGTGGAGATGTAAAACCTGCTGAATGATTTGAAAGGAAAAGCACCCAAGTGTAATCACTTTTAAAAGAATAAAATAGCTAAGATCAGTGTTTTCCAATTTTATTTGGCCATGGAACCCCTAGGGTTGCCAGGGTAAAATTTGTCGAGAAAAAAAAAAGCCAACTCCTGTCTCTAAGGGGGGCGGAGGAGCGCCAGGTTCTTGCCTTCCACGGAGCATCAATTGGGAAACACTGGCTTAGATAAATTAAATGGAGCATATTCTGATCTAGTCTTCATATTCTTAACAGCTCAGTGATTTTGAAATTACAACAGAATCTATTAATCAGGGCACCCCGATTGAAAAGTTATCAAAGGCCAGCTAGCAACATTACTGAACCTAAGAGATCATTTTATACTTAAATATGATTCTCATATTGATACACTTAATTCATAACAAACCAGCTTGGTGACAGAGTAAGATGTTATATAGGTCTAACGCATAAAGAAGTATATTTCCACAAACTGCAGTGAAGTGCATCTGAACTAATAATTTGGAAATAACACAGAATTTCTAAATCTGAAGAAAACAAACTATCAATAATTCTTGAAAGATTATAACATGGTGTTAAAGCAGTATGATTTGCTAACCCAACTTTAACAATGGGATTGACTGGAGATAAAAATAACCTCAGTGTCTGAGTATCCCAAAGACATTATGGGACCTGATTTTCAAAAGATATCTAATCAATATCTAAAATTCTACCTAAAGTCGCTTAAAAACGAAAGGTGTTGAGAAGGAATGTAAAATCCGGTTTAATTGGTTAACTGACTAAGGGGAGGGGCTCCTGCTGGGCTGAAGCACACACTCCTTCCCCGTCACTGGCAGGGGCTGCCAGCGTCCACCTGCAAGGAACCTGGGCCTGCCGCGGACAGAGGCTGCTCCGAACAACCAGAGCAGCCCTGGTCATTGGTAGGCTCCCACGCAGGGCTGGAACTGGCCCCTGCCTGCAGCAGGGGGGAGTTGCTTCAGTCCCCGCTAGTTAACAACTAGTGCAGAGTACCTTTAGTTTCCACACCACTGATTGATATAACTATACCAATATAAACCCAGGATGGACAAAGCTTGCATGGACAAAGTTATGTCAACAGAAAAGCAGGTATGATTTAGGATCTCTGTTTCCCTGAACAGGCAGAAAAGCCCCTTCTGTCAGTCAGTGTATGCTGTATTACACTATGGGTCTATGCTGGCATAGCTATTCTAGTATACTTTCCCTTATGCAAACATACCCACTGTACAACATGCAAGATCACTACAGAAAAAACTTTGGTGGACTGTCTCTTTCCTGCATTTGTACTCATCTCCTCGAGCAAGTGTGGCCTTTTAAACTTCATAACATGATATATGGGAATAAATATAGTGGTGTTCCTCCCATAATAATTCCTTCTATAAAGAACTTAGAAGGAAAATGTCTCTGTCTACAATCTAAGATATAGACAGCATGTAGCAAAAATTTTTAAAAAGTTGTTTTACTTGCAAAACACAGAATAGTTATTTGCTTTTGAAGGAAATTCTCCTTGAAGCCAGTAACCTCACTGTTTACTTGAAGCCGTTTATTTCAAGCACATATATAAATTCCACTTGAAAGGCAGTAACATTAAAAGGAACGTTTTATACAATTAAGTTTAAAAATATATATATTTACTGTAGTGAACAGCTTTAATATACATCTCCTCCCACTGTACAGTTAAATAAACATGAAAATTCCACAGTACAAGCCAGCGACACCATCACAGGACCTAACCAGATCAACCACACCATCACGGGTTCATTCACCTGAACGTCTACCAATGTAATATACACCATCATGTGCCAGCAATGCCCCTCTGCTATATACATCGGCCAAAATGGACAGTCCCTATATAAAAGAAGAAACGGACACAAATCAGATACCAGGAATGGTAATATACAAAAACCTGTAGGGGAACACTTCAATCTCCCTGGACACACAGTAACAGATTTAAAGGTAGCCATCCTGCAACAAAAAAAACATCAAGAACAGACTTCAAAGAGAAACTGCTGAGCTACAGTTCATCCGCAAATTTGATACCATCATTTTAGGATTAAACAAAGACTGTGAATGGCTAGCCAAGTACAAAAGCAGTTTCTTCTCTCTTGGTTTTCACACCTCCACATTAACTGCTAGAAGTGGGCCTCGTCCTCCCTGACTGAATTGACCTCGTTATCTCTAGCTTTACTCTTGATTGGAACTCTTTTCTTATGCCTGTATATTTATACCTGCCTCTGGAATTTCCACTACATGCATCTGACGAAGTGGCTCTTTGCCCATGAAAGCTTATGCTCCAATAAATCTGTTAGTCTATAAGGTGCCACAGGACTTCTCGTCGCTTTTGCAGATTCACACTAACATGGCTACCCCTCTGATACTTGAGTACAAGCTGTGCCATTCCTATACAACCAACACCACAAATGTGTTACAATCAGTTTTCTTTAGCACTTTAAACAAATCACTGTATGAAATCTTACTTATACAAAGAAAGTTCCTAGTATCAGTGCAATTAACATCATCAGTTAAATATGTCAACCAGAACACAGAAGTGCTTTACAGTTACTAACTCACAACCATAAACTGAGTACAAAGGAATGAGCGTTAGACTGGATATACTTTTTGCCTTATAAATAGGAAATACCTTCAAGTTAAATCACTTAATTTATTATATGGACCACAGTAGCAATTAGAAATCCCCATTATGCTAGATGAAGAACCAATGGTTGTCCAATGAAATAAACAGGCAGCAAATTTAAAATGAACAAAAGGAAGTACTACTTCACATAACACACAGCCAGCCTGTAGAATTTGTTAGCAAGGAATGTTGTGAAAGGTCAAAACTATAACTAGGTTCAAAGAAGAATCAGTAAACTCAGGGAAGATAAATCCATCAATGGCTATTAGCCAAGAACAGGGTCAGGAATGCAACTTCATGCTCCGGGTGTCCCTAAATCTCTTACGACCAGAAGCTGGAACAAGAACACAGGGTGCAGATCACCTGATGTTGACTTGTTCTGTTCATTCCCTCTGAAGAATCTGGCACTACTCACCTCCAGAAATACTGGATACTGAACTAGACAGACTAGTGTAGCTCTTTTTTTTTTTTTTTAATGCTCAAACACTGCAGACATCAGTATTTCTTAAACTGTGTTCCGCGGCACGCAGTCGGAGGTGTGCCACGGAGAACAGAGTTAGAATCATAGAGCTGGAAGAGACCTCAGGAGGTCATCAAGTCCAGCCACCTGCCCAAGGAAGGACCAATCCCAACTAAATCTACCCAGCCAGGGCTTTGTCAAGCCGAGACTTAAAAACCTCTAGAGATGGAGACTCCACCACCTCCCTAGGTAACCCATTCCAGTACTTCACCACCCTCCTAATGAAATAGTTTTTCCTAATGTCCAACCTAGACAGTTCAAAATGGCCACCCTTAAAGGGGCAGGCAACTTTTTTTTTTTTTTTGCTCAACAAAAAAATCCTTGGTGTTCCGCATTTAAAAAAAAAAAAAAAAAAAAAAAAAAAAAGATTGTTTGGTGTTCCCCGGGGTCTTAAAAAGTTTAAGAAACACTGCACTACACTTTGGGGGTTGAGCTGTATTTATGTCTTAATTTTTATGAAAGCATTTGGAATAGGAATTTTTTACAATGAGGTAGTTTACAGAAAACTAAAATTAGTACTGATATTTTAATACCTTACTCTTTAGCAAATCACTGGATAACTCAAATGCAAATGGAAAGGTAACAGAAAAGCCTGATGAGAATAAATGAAGATAGATGATGGAGAGAGAAAGAAAAATAAGTACAACAGAACCCAATTTTCCTAATCCGGCGGTTCTCAAACAGCTTCACAGGTGATTAATCAGTTCCACTCAGTCAGAGGCTCAAGGCTCCATGCACAGATTAATCACCTGTGTGCTGCCATGCAACTTAGAGGGAACAATAGTCAGGACCCCAAAGTGTGTTGCAACCCCATTTAGTGGGCTAGCATTAGATTTGCCTGGGTCCAAATCCAAAACCTACTGCCCAAGGCCAAAGTACATAGCCTTCAGCCCTGGGAACAGGGCTCAGGTTACAGGCCCTCTGCTTGGGGATGAAGACCTTGAACTTTAGCATTGGCTTCCTTCCTCCCCACCACAACCACAACCAAGTTGGGTGGCAAGGGATGGTTGGGCTCCAGCTTCAGTCCTCCCTTCTGGGGGCATAGCAATTTTTGTTGTCAGAAGGGGGTGGCAGCGCAAGGAAGTTTGAGAATCCCTCATCTTATCACTTGGGATCGGAGCCAGATTGGATAATCAAAAATTCAGATAATCCCAAAATACACATGTGCAAAGTTGTAGCACCAATTTATGGCCACAGGAGAGATCACCTGCTGTACTGGTTGTTTGGTTAATAGGGATAACTGAAGGTGGACAAAGGGATTATAATGTATTTAAAGATAAATACATAATATTAACTTTAAAAAAGACGGGAAGTGGAAAAGAAGAGTGTTTGCACTTTTTCTTGACTTCTACAACTATTTTATGGATTATTCTCTGTCCTGCTCTGTTTCAAAGTATTGTGCTGCATTTGCATTTTAAAACTTTATAAAATATTTGGCAAGTTTTACTTTGCAGTTCATGGCTCACATCAGAGTAAGCTGATGAGCTCGCAATATGACTTTTTTTATGTTGTATGATCTAGGGCTGCCATGTGAAAATAGCATACTACTTTGTACATTTAAATGGCTGCAAAGTGCAACACATGATGGAGTGAAGCAGCACTTATGAAGCTGGCTATCTCCAAAAGGCAACAGCAGGATTACAAGAAGAGTGGATGTAGTGTACTATAGTTAAGCAACAGCTCCTTCTATGGCTGAAGGGAGGCTAAGCAAATAATTATACACTAAACTGGAAAAAATATAATCTTGCACTATTCAAGTTGGAAGCCAGTGTAACAAGCAATCAAATATGTTATGACTCACCCAACCTTTACAGCTTAACAACAGTATTTCTTATACTAGGCTGGAATGAAAGTGCTGCCTATTAAGATTGCCTTACACTTCACATTTTAAGACTCCACTTTAAATTGCTTATTACTTCACCAAAATTCAATCATTTGAGCATCTGCCTCAGGCATAATTGTTACTAACAATGTCAGCCAGTCCCAAGAACAAGTGCAAGAAAAAATGCATTTTGCCTACATCAAAACAATGTGTTTGCAACCTTTTCTTCGAAAGGTTCTACTTTCCTCATACTCGGAAGCAGAGAATTGAAATTTGGTACATGGGACCCTTGTGTCAAGGACATGCCTTTGGCCATACCTGTGAACATCCAGGGAAATTTGGTCCCATTATAAGCATCAGGGGGAAAAAAATCAGCTCACAAATGCTCAGCAGACATTTAGAGTTTAAACAACCAAAATCTCCAAAGATTCCATCTACACTGAGCATACTCCAGCCCTTTAAATACTCTGGGGGAAAAATCAGGTCTTAAATGTCTCAAACTGAATAATTTTGACTTTAATCTGTCCTCAGTTCCTCATCTATACAGTGAAGTTAATGCAAATTTTGTGAAGATAAATTAATATTTGTAAAGCACTTAGATACTGTAGTGATAAGAGCCACAAAGACCAAGGAAATTCAGTAATCTGTGCAGTGCAGTGTTTGAATAATTGCATGCAGAGAGAAAGGCATAGAGTCACATATCGAACAAGAAGAAAACAAAATATTGACTAACTGCTCTCTAAGTGTCCACTATATGATTCAAAGAACCTGAGGAAAACACGCTATATGTAATTAAAAATTGTAGCCATTCAGGGGAATGAATTAAGGACACACAACCTTCCTTAATTCTGACATTTCTTAACAGCAATGTAAAAAGTTTACCAATTAGCCTGGTTTTGGTTAACTGGTGGGGCTTGGAGCTGTTTCCTGCCTGCCTCAGGCAGGGAGCTATTCCAGCCCTGTGGGGCCCACTGGAGCAGCCCTGTCTGTGGTGGGCCCAGCCAATTACCCTCCATACCCCCACTGTAGGTTATACGCTGGCCCTAATCCTAACCTTGCCAGTTCTACTCCTAGGGAGACTTCACTACAGGCTCTGCAATATAAAGCTTATTTAAACTTTATACTGCAGAGTCCACAGTAGGGATGTAAGTGATGAGATATTGTGTCCTTGGCAGATCCAAGTCTCTTCTTTGGTAGTGGAGACAGAGAACGTGGTGCTGCAGATGCCTTGGAGGTGCACTCTGCTCCAACAGTGCCATACTCTAAGAATGCTCTGAACTTGACAACTCCGAAGGGGAAAGAGGGAAGTTCCATAACAGACACTTAAGTTTTGCTGCTCTATCTTTGCGTATTAAACCCACTGCAAATGTGAAATTTTCTGTCTAGGGGTATCTCAGCTCAGTGACAAGTAGGGCAGCTGGGATGTGGGTCAATGACTGGCACCAGTCTGGCATATAACCAGCAGGGCCTAGACCCCAGAAAGCAAGGTATGGTTCTAATACCAAAAATAAAATTGGGTAAAATCCATCTATAACTACTACGTAAGAAAAATACCATAGACAAAGAGGCTTTGTCTACACTGCATGGTTTTTGCGCAAGAAGCTTTTTGTGGAAGAGATCTTCCGCAAAAACTTCTTGCGCAAAAGCGTGTCCACACTGCATGGACACTCTTGTGAAAGACAGTTCTGATGGCCATTCACAGAATGGCCATCAGAGCACCTGTGCTTTTTGTGATAGGCTCTTTTTGTGCAAGAAACCCCTGTTGAGTGTCCACACACACCTTTTTGTGAAAGAGTTCTTGTGCAAAAAGGAGTTATGCCTCGTAGAAGGAGGTATACCTACACCGTAAAAAGCCCTCTGTTCTGTCAACTGACTGTAGATTTTCTTGCGCAAAAACATGCTTGAGTTGTGGATGCTCCATGGGTTTTTGCGCAAAAACCCTGTAGTATAGACATAGCCAGAGTGAAGTAAATGAACTTGTCTGGAAGCACTTCAATAACCATCACTGGCAGTCAGAAGAAACTGACTTAACTTGAGCAGCTCTGCCCTCTGATACCAGAAGGCAATGGTGCACAATGGTGGGCGGCACTCAAGCCACTCTCACGGGTAATGCTAAGGGAAAAAGTTCTCTGACAGTTCTGTAAGAGGCATGCAGACCCCTACTATGACATAGGCATGCGATTGAACAATAATTCTTCTTTGACTAAAGCCATACCCAGATTACTTAGTTTGGCTTGTCTGGTGATTTGAGCGCTATGTACTCAAATCAGCTACTAATGAATGCAACACTGGGACCACACATTAGTGACTAATGAACTAAATGCACGTAACTGGAAATCACTCAAATATTGTTTATCTTCCAAACACTCATCTCTTACAGCTTCTTTAAAATAATTTTGATCAAGAAAAGTGTGCACCTAGGAAGAAGTTTAACTTCACAAACCGGGTCATAGTTGAAACAGACTATTTGCCTTAGTGTAGTTCAGCATGTGTCTCAATCTTTTTCAGGATTGAGTATCTCCTAACAATCTGCTTAAGCTTCCTTTAACTTCCATTGCTATATGGAGCCCCAAGCCCTGCTCTCAAACATTTTCCTCTCTGAACTTTTTAAAGTATAGCGAAATTATTTTCCTTTCAATCCCCAAACACACTACAGATTGGACTTCCCTTGTCTGGCGCCCTCAGAACCTGACCCAGCCTGAATGAGGGAATTTGCCGGATATGGGGAGGTCCCCCTGCCACTGGACTCCCAGGACACTCCCACTTCCTGCAGTTGGCTCTGCTCCCGCCCCACTGCCACTGGGCTCCAGCCTGCAGGGCTTGGACTTGGACTCTGGCCTGCTGGAGCTCCCCAGGAGGGAGCTCCCCAGCCTCTGCGGCCCTGCTTCTCCCCCGCCCGACTGGGAATCCCCACCTGAGATGAGGCTTGCCAGTCCTGCTGCTGCCCTGCTGGCTGGCTGGGGTTCCCCAGAGACAGGACTTGCTGGCTGCTGTGCTTCTGCCATTCACCAGTCCCACTGCTGCTCCGCCCAGCCAGGGCTTCCCAGGGACAGATCTCCCCAGCCTCTCTTGCCCCGCTTCTCCTCTGCCCAACCAGGGATCCCTGCCGGGGACGGGGCTCATTGGTCCCGCTGCTGCCCCGCCCGGCCAGGGCTCCCCGTGGATAGAGCTGCCCAGCCGCATGGCCCTGCTTCTCCCGCACCTGACTCGGGCTCGCCAGGGACGGGGTTCACACTTCCAGATGTCAGAGCTCTCTGATCCAGCAACATTTGTGTTCCTGCTGGACCACGGATGTTGCCAGACCAGAGAATCCTGCATTTTGGAGGTTCAATCTATACAATTAAATGATCAAAACTGCCTACATATTTCAGGAGTGCTAAGACATGTCAAAGCATGCATTTCTTACTATTTTTCACTGCTCTGGTGGCTGGCTGCACAAAGCAAATCCAGGTATCAAGAAACAAAAATGACTAAATAAAGCATAACTGCAATGAAGTCAAAGAAACTTAGCCAAAAGAGAATATAGCCTATAGAAAACAGCGTGCTGCAGTTTACTACTCAGTTATCCATATATCTTGGCACTACTTTCAGGAATGGTTAGCCCCCAGCAACAGCAGTCACATAATTTTTTAAAAAAGCATTATCAGGGTTTTAAAAATGTATGGCAGTATTATTGCATGACTGCCCATGAAAGTCCATAGAAAACAAAACACTGGCTTAAAAAGTACACTAGTCATACTGTAGGCAATGAAAACAAAACCACAAGTATGGTGGAAACCATGGTTTGAACATATTCTTGTCCTTTTTTAAAAAAACAAATATCTAATACCTTGAACTGGCAGTGTACGAGACGCTTATCTGCAACGGTATAGCTGTTTTCTAGGATCTGGCCAAATAAGTGTGGAAAACAAGAGATTTTGTTCTTTCTTCCAGGCAAGCTGCAGACCATGCCTGTGATATTTTGCATTCTTTCAAGGCAGCATGCGTCCTTCTCTTTGTTCCTCTTGCGTTTTCCATAGCCGAAAATGATGTAGTTAATTCATGGGCTACTTTATCCTAGAATGGCCACTTAAATTGTTAATAGTGGAAACACTTTGTATTCTTCCATTAAGTCGGGGAGGCTTTTTTGTATTCTTACTCCGGTTGACTGTCTGCAATGGTGTCAGATGGCAGAAAGGTTCATTTTTCTGTGTCTCTCTGCCACCAGTGCAAGTAAGAGTTGTGACTAGAAGTCCACCACACAAGAAAATGTAAACGTGAGCAGCTAAAGGGAAAACAGGCAAAGATGGCAAGAACAACCAGTCAGGTAGAAACTCTGTGAAAAAGGTTCTTGGCATCCAAAGACCAAATGCAATACCAGTTCAGATGTGGACATTCAAGTCAGTTATGGAAAATGAGGGAAGACATGCTAGCTTTGCACCTTTCCCTTCTACATACTCTTAGCATAGGATGCATAGGATGGTTGAATGGAGAATCTTACATATTACCAGGCACACCAGCACTGTGGCTTTGTATGCAGCACTTTGGCTTTGAATGTGGCAGCTCCTTTTATGATCTTCAAATTGAATGAACAAAGCTTCTGACTTCCGGTGGAGACATGATTTAGGTTTCTCCTAATATTAAAAAAAGAATACAAGTACTGTATCTTTATATTTAATTTGTAAAAACAACAAAAGTAAACAGCTATATCCTTATGGAGAAGGGAGGGAAAAAAGACCACTTTTGACAGGAAGCTGGAACAAGCACAAAGTACTCCCTGTAGAAAAGCAACAAATAAGCATCATATTCCTAGACTGAATGGCAACAGGATAAAGAATGCGTACTGATTTAGACCTCCAGGAGTGGAGTATTTGGTGCAGGACCTTAGGACTCCTTTGTGGAAAAGGAATCTTCCTTGAGGATTCATTACGAATCGGTCAAGATTAAAGAATTTAACTTTGAGACTCACATCTAAATGAGTTTGCAGATCAGCAATGAAGAGCAGATGTGAAAAGGGAAGAAATTTCTGCACAATTGATCAAAAGATCCACTTTCTGACTGGGCTTTACTCTTTAATCTCTTTGCCAATTGGGCTAGGTTACCAAGGCCTTACTGTCTGTTCAAAGTTAGATGTCCCGGTGGTTTTATGTGACTAGAAGACAGGACAACTTGCATTACTATCCTTATCTCCAGGATGTTGATGAAGCAAAGGGCCTAGATCATCCTGGTGCCTATGTGGATTTCCAAACAGCCTTCTTGTTTCTGTTATAACATGCCATTAATCAAATTATAACCAAGAAGGCTCTTTTAACATGTCTGACTATTAAAAGATACATTTATCACTGAACGAGGGGGATTGCAAGAGGAGATCTTACTGACAGAAAGAGTTTCAGCATTTGAAGTCTGGACAGTGTACAGTACCAAATCCTCAAGTCTGAAAAGGAAATTTGCAGCTCTGGGGGACTGGGGTAGTTGAGGACCAAGGCTATCAGTTTATGCCACACTCTTCATCAAGGGAAAAACATTTTCTACTTTAATGTCTTATCAGGGTCTCCAGAAAAAGACTTATTGGAATAGTATATCAGTGAGCATTCTCCCTCCCTCCTATACCTGTTCACCACTATGCTAATTAACTAAAGTATAATGGAAGTTCTGTGTCCTTCTTCTGTTCATTCACAGAAAGGGAACTGGATGAGCAAAGTATCTAGGTAGGGTCCCATCAACATCTGCCCTTTTTGATATGCTACTACTGTCGTCATGGGTTAAAGGTTCTACAGACTGATGAGCTTCTAAAGGGGAAGAAGGCAATAAAATAATACTGCTAGTATATGCAGGTGCTATAATGATAGAAATGACAGAAAGCTTTCCTTAAATTGACAAGCACTACAAAATCCTCATGTTCAATAACCTATGATCACGTGGAAGAGTTTCCAGTCCGAACTGCTAGTCTTTAATTTTTGGAGAAACAGCCTTCCACGTGGATTATAATGGTTGCGAACCTCAAATCGATCATTTTAATAAATGGGTAAAGCTAGCTCCTAGGAGCCACTTATATAGAAAAAGGAACATGCCTGTGCTGAAGTCTTGGAGCTTTGGCAGTTTTTTAAGAAGTTTTTGCTGTCTGAGAAAGAGTCAAATTCTGTAAAGTACCCTTTCCTCAAAGCTAGAAGGCATCACAGATTTAAAATAATTTTTGCCCAAGCTCCATCAAAACAGCCAATCCGTTCTCAATGAAATAATCTGATTAAGTGGTCAACTGATAAAACTGATACCTCAAGTTTTGGGATTTTTTTTAAATGGAGTGACACTAAAGACTTGTGAAAAAGCCGAAATGAAAGAAGTCTGTAGAATATTGGTATGGCTCTATTTCAGATGCAAATTTTTCAAAGATAGTTGTCTTGTTGGAACAGCTTTTATTCTGAAATGATGCAGTGGGAAAGAAAAGCCTTTGTTCCCAAAAGAGCTTTGAGGGCATAGTCTAGTTCCTCCACAAAATGTGTCAGACTACTAAAGGAAAGGACAGTGAGCTTTAGTTCAAAAGAAAAGCCCATCTCCCCCAATCCCTCCTTTTGCTAGAAAAAAATCTAGTGGACTACAAATGAGATGGCTATAACACTGTTTCACAACTTTAGAAATCCAGACCTATGACAGTTAACACAGTGAAAACTAGTGAGTGTTTTACAGAGTATTTTCTAGATTGTTTGGATAAAATTAAGTGCATGTCCAAGCAAGAACTACTTAGAAAACCTAAATGAACTGCTATGATAAGCAGAGCTATAACCAGCTCATAATTCTGATGGGCACCCTCCAATTTTCTTTTTCAGCGCGTTTTGTAAGGTCTTTTTCTGCAATCACATTAGGACAGCAGCAGCCATGAACCAAGGATCAGAAAGTCACGTCCCATTTAAACTACATTAAAACAATGAAATATTAGGCTGCTAAAAAAGGCTCAATAGTACCCATCATCACCAGATAAAGAAACAGATCTTAAGATGTTTAAAGAACACTATGTTTGATAGCATTCAGTCCAGCAAGGAATCATTTACCAAAGTTGTCAATGTGAAATCGACACCATTGTTTTACCTTTATGGTCTCTTCTTCTCTATTACTGATCTATATGGTTTCTGTCTGGTTGTTTGATTGTTCCTGTCTGTTGCTTAACTAATTTTGCAAGATTTATATCAACTGAAGTGGTGGGGTAGGACTGGATAAAGAATTGTTTCATAATGGGCCAGGATTGGTGAACAATACGGTTTTGTAGTACTTCTGTTTAAAATTATTTGGTTAAGATAAATTTGAGTCCTGCTTAGCTATTACTGCATAAACTGGGGTCCAAGAAGAAATTCTTTGGAATCAACTACAGGACAGAGACCAAGATCAGAGCTGCCAGAGCTCAACACACTTTTCCTGGCTGACCACCAGGAAAAGTTCATCTGCCTTATTGGGAGCGGTGAGCACTAGGGATGTAAAATCGAGTTTAATTGGTTAAATGGGTAAACACAGTGCTCCCACCAGTGAATCAAGACAGAGCTGCCCCCAGTGTAGGCAGGTGCCACTCCAGCCCCGCTGCTCCTAGCCACTGCAGCTCCCAGTCCCTGTGCAGTCTCCCATCCTGCACGGGCTGGGAGTAGGGATTTAAAAATGTAACTGTGCATAATTAATCTTCACAGTTACATGCAGGCTCCTGGTACATGCAGGGAGCCAGCTTTCTGTGAACATCGGCTCCCGAGGAGCTGCCTGCCCCACTCCACCCCACCGCATGTAACCGTGTAACCACTGAAATTTTCAGTGGTTACACAGTTACTTAATTAAATGCATTTTAACATACCTAGCTGGGAGACCCGAGTGGGGGGCCTGGTGGGGCTGCTTTGGGGTACCAGTTAACCATTACCCAGTAAGCATCGCCCGTTAATCATTTAACCGACTACCCATTAACATCCCTAGTTAGCACTCCATGCTTAACATGTGCACTCTGTTTGAGTAACTGTAACAAACGGAAGTTAAGGATATTAGCATATAAAGGCTCTTTCACTGCTAAAAGGCCTTGCAAACCCACAGAAGATTATACCCTTAGCCTTGAGAACAGAGTAAGGGTAAATGCCTTTTGCCTAGAGCCCTAGAAAATAAGAAAGGATGGGTGGGGTGCCTAAAATTAACCAGGGTACATCTTGAGACCACAGAAGAGTAAAGGTGGGGTGCCCTAGAGCAGGGGTTTTCAAAGTTGGGTTGTGGGCCTGCCCAAGTAAGTCTCTGGCAGGCCACAAGACATTTTGTTTACCAAGCAACCATAGAGGCATGGAGCCTCGCAGCTCCCATTGGCTGTGGTTCGCTTTCAAGATATACCGACCTTCTGCCACTAATCAGACATACTGAAAAATTTGTATTCTACTAGAGGTTGTATTTATATAACCTCATAGTACAGAAAACAACAGATATCACAAGTCACTGAAAAATAATAAAGCCTAAAGTTTCTTGTTACCTTCTTGGTGGAAGTTTATCTCCATGTGCAAGTCAAATGTACTTAGCAATACAACATTCCTATCTTGAAGTTGTGTACATGCATTGGTTCATCCACAGTTACACATCTTCCATCAGCTAACACAGACGTGACAATGGAAACTTACAGCTGAAATAAATGCAGAGGGGAAGGAAAATAGAAATTAGCTCCTTTATAAGTAAACAACCATAAACATGAACCTCAGAATTGGTCCTTTGAAGAACTTTTATTAGCCATAACCAGTTTGAATCTTGACTCCTCTTACAGATTAGGAGTCAGACCAAATGCTTAGGAATTTAAGTGCTTGTGTGTCTAGGCTCCAGTTTTGTTAAAATTTATTCTCCAAAGCCTGGTGGCTCATTAACAGCATATTGCATTACTAAAAATCCTACTTTGAGGCTAAGACAGCTTTCAGTTGTCTTGCAAACAAATGGGGTCAGAAGAGCAAATGGACCATAAAATGTATGGAAGAGCAACCTACTTACTAGACAAATAAGAAAGGGTTAACTCGAGGGTTAAGACAGACATACTTCATAAATGTACACATTTACATCTGTCAAATATCTTCCCTCTTCCTAATCCACTGCTGTTATCACTAAATAGAAATTTAAGAATTCTAATGACAAGTTCTGCCATTTTAGATATATAAAACACAGTTATTTTAAAAAATTTCAGTTCCACTTTTAGAATTAATGATCAAACCTATCATTTCTGAAAAGCTAAAAATGGCTGGGAATTCAGAGACAAGCAGTAGACTTCAGACCATTTAAAAGTGACAGCTACTTTCTATCTTAGTATTTTGTTTTAAAAGGGTTTGATAAAATATTACAAATGTTTACCAGATTTTCTGATTTCCGGAGAAACTTATTTTTAAATGTAAGCCTTTTTTCTGTGTAACTGTAGTCACAAAGAACAGGAGCATTACTGCCAGTACAAGAGAAAGTGAAACTGACTGGCTTATTTTCATTTTCAAATCTGAATAAAATGCAAAACAGTACTAATTTTCCGGGAATACCTAAAACAAAATGCCTGCATATTTTCCTGATTTTTAACTCCATTTACACTTGCACTGGCTACCTAAACTGCTTTAAACAGTTTCACAGCTGAACAAGAGAAAAATTTAGCAAAACAGTTCAGCTACATATGGCCATCATCATTTTCTGTAAATGCAAATTAATTTTGCCAATTTATGCAATTTCCATTTTATATTTTACTCCCATTTGGATCCCTCAGATTTGATCCACAAGTCAGTTAACAGACAGATCTCTTCAAAAAAGTTAATTAGAACACTTCATTCTTAATCATAATACTAAACTGGAAACATTCCTTTGCAGTGGACAAAGCGAAAAGCAGCTCACCAGATGCTGAAGTCCACCCTTTTCACTGGCAATACTTTTGGAAGCTTTATTTTGCAAGGGGGCAGGCGCAGAGACAGAAATGAAAAATATTGATGGAAATAATTTTTTTTAAAAAATCTAAGGTCCTGATTAGACTTATTTGCTGCATTCAGCATTGCAATTCCCCTCTCCACAAAAATGCTTTGCCCTTTTCATAATTTTGACCTTGGTGATGAGCATCCCATTTTGAGTAACAGCTGATATAAAACACTACTCAAAAACAATGCCAGTTAAAACTTTTAAGGGAAAGGAAAGCTGCTGTGCCCACCATGTGGAAATAGTCAAATTGTATTAAGAATCCTCAAGAATACCAATGCCAATCTCCTCTCCTGCTTGTTTACTCAATGCAGATACCAGCATTCTACATCTGTCTTATAACCAAAAGACATAGGAGACTCTGAAGCAGAGCTGCTCCTTATGTCCTTATTTATAGGTGGAGCTCCAGGGGAACCCCTTCCCCCCCCGCATATTTAATTTTAAGGTTATCTGTGTTTCCAGCTCTATTCTCCTACTCCATCCAGACCCTCGCCTGCTAATTTTAAGGCTCTATGGCTGTGTCTACACCAGATTTCCTGGGGAAAATCTGCTCCTACATTACCACCAGTGCAAACCCACTGGTGAAATGCCTGTGTAGACACGGCACCAACTGGCATTAACCCACTTAAACACACTCCGACCAGGTCTACATGTTAAACATGCCAATAGCAGCACCTGGAGTCCCATTACGCCACCGTGCTAGTGGCTTTAAGTAGGTGCAATCCAATCTCGTGCGGTGGGGGTATTAGTGTGCCTCCCGCTCTCCAGCGGGGATAATGTTTAAGGTTCAAGAGGCGGGAGGGTGAGTCTCTGCAGCAGGCCCATTCCGGTGGGGGTACCACAGGCTCCCCACAACCATTCCGGGCGGGGAGGGGACGTTTTACAGCTTCTCTCCGCCTGGGGATTAATGGCAAAGCGGGACAGGGGGCTGGTAACGTCTCCCCACCCAGTGGCCTGGCCCCTCGCCCTATGGGAGCCCCGACCCCCGCTAGCGGCCCCTGACCCACCCCGAGCAGAGCTTGCGGCGGGGGAGGAAGGGAGGGACGGGCCCCCCTTGGCGCCGCAGCCCGGGCTCCCCCCGCTGGCGGCCCGGCCAGGAGCTGACGGGAGACAATGGACACGATGACTTCACCCGCCAGTAATGTGAGGAGCCGCCGCCGCCGCCGCCGCCGCCTCCGGCGGCCAGGACGCTGTTCCGCTGCTGGCGCCGGGGGAGCGGGGATCCCGTCCGGGGCCTGGGGGCGCGCTACCTGCCCGGCTTCTCACTCACCGACCTCGGCCCGAGGCGCCCCGCGTATAGACGGCTCCGCCCGCGCCTCCCCGCTTCGGGCGGCGCCCTGCCGGGCACGCCACGGAGGCCGCGTCAGGGCCGCTCCCCGCGCAGCAGGGGCCCCTGGAGCCGCGCCAGGCTCACCCCGATACCTTTCACTCCGCAGCCGCCGCGCCCCCGCTGCGCCCGGCCCGGGCCCGTGCTGCGAGCGTCTGTGTGTGAGGCGGGCGGGGCAGGAGGCGGCGCTGCTGGGCCCGGGGCGGGCCGAGTTGGGCTGCGCCGGGCCGGGCTGGTTGGTTTCCGAGCCCCCACCCCCACGCGCGGAGCTCGCATGCGGCGGGGCCCTGTGCCCCGAGGCCGATCGTCCTGCCGCCTGCCTGCGGGCGGGGTAACGTGAGCTGCGGGGGGGGGGGCTGGCTCGTTTCACAGGCTGCTAGCCCCCACCTCGCTCCACGCACACCAAATAGCTTCACTGACTTCCCATAGTGGGGACTTGTTGCCTGCCACCCCTCAGCCACAGCACAGGCCTCTTGCCGTTCAAAAGCCACAAGTCGTCCCTTACCCACCCCCTAATCACACTTTATATTGGATTCAAATGATGAACAGTTAGAAAATAAGCGGTTGGGGGGGGGGGGAGATTATGTTTACCTGCTGGATTTGGAGACCCTATTTTATCGTTTCATGTTGTTTTCCCCCATCACAATGATTAGGTCTAAAAAACACCCCGGTTTGTAAAATACAAACACAACACCAAGAGCTGTTGCTTTAAGGGAAAACACCAAATATCATAAGATCCACGATAAAAATCAAGTGTTGGCTGTGCTCCCTGTCTATAAGCAGGAAGAAGCCTTAAAGCTGTGTGTGCAGTCATCCAGCACCACTCGCAGGCAGCCCCCACTTAGCACTCCTCCACCCAGTTTTGGAACCAGAATCCTGTCTTGTCCTGACTTGCCACCTAGTAGTGGATTGTTGCTGTGTTGAGGAGGCCTGGTGACACAGCATTACTTTGCAACACCATACCACATCAGTTGATCCCACTAAAAAAACTCCAAACAAGAAAGTGCTAACCCATTTAGGAGGTTACAGCTCCCAGCATGTGATGCCCTCCTGGAGCTGCTTTGTAGAACTCCATACACTGCATTTTGGCCAGCCCTGCTGTAACTGAAAACAGAGGAGGAAAGGGAGCAGTTTAATTTATTTGCAAGGGTATTTAGGGCAATGTTAATGTTAATTATCCAAGCATGAAACTGACTTACTGAACTAGCATGCAGGGACTTCACAGTTTTGCCAGCAGCAGCACCAACACAAAGTAATTATTTACTATTCTGTGGACTTCATACCCATTAACATGTAAAAATGCAGTGAGAAGAATGAACTATTGGAGCGTTTCTGTCGGGCAACATTGTTGAGTGCTGATTAGCACCAGCTACCTGCTGCAAAATATAGTATTTTCCTTCATTTCTGTCCCTCATATTGTTGCTTCTAAAATAACCTGTTTCAAAATTATTCTACAAAAGGTGTGTTTCTTCTTGCACAATTCCACAATCGGGCACACTGCCAGCATGTATTTCATAGGGATGTTAAGTATCGATTAATTAACTAATCAAATAGTCGATAGGATTTCTGCCTTTGAAATGTACAAGAGCCCCAACAGGGGCATTTCAAAGAGTGAAACACTAGGTGGAGCCCAGGGCCAGCAGGGAGTCCCCCGCTGATGCCAGGCTCCATGCAGCACTTCCTCTTTGAAATGGGGCTCTTGTACATGTCAAAGAGGAAGCGCCTTTATGGAGTCTGAGGTCAGCGGGGGACTACCCGCTGGCCCCGGGTTCCACACAGCATTCCATCTTTGAGATGTACAAGAGTTCCCCACTGGGGCACCATGTACATTTCAAAGAGGAAGTGCTGCATGGAGCCTGGGGTCAGCTGGGGACCCGCTGGCCTCAGGCTCCAGGTGGCATTTCAATCTTTGAAATGCACAAGAGCCCCTAATGGGGCTTTTTTTACATTTCAAAGAGGAAATGTCGCCCTTGCCCCGACCCGTGGAGCTGGGGGGAACCAGCTTTTAAGCCAACTCCCCCCAGCACTCCCTCCTTTCCCCCCCTCCCCGCCCCCTGTCTACCCGCTGCTTCTTTCTGATAGAGGCAGCGAGGGGGAGGGAGCAACTAGTCAACTAATGTGTCGACTACCCAATAAACTTTTGCTTATTGGACAGTCAATTAGTCACTTACATCCCTAGTATTTCATGTTTCTATCAATTCCTGCAGAATTTAAAATCTATCCCTTCTCTGTACTCATTGTCAAAATCTTGATTCAAATCTCAGTTCTCTTTCACTTGGTTTATCGTAATCTCTCTGGTCTCTCACATTTCAACATTTGGCAACCCAAGTACTCATCTGCCCCTTCTACCACATCACAACATTCAGGTTCCTTAACTAATACTCAGACTTTTTTCAAACAAAGTTCAAATGCTTCTGCCTCACTTTCAAGACTCTGGTTAGCACTTCGTCTGCCTATCTTTCATCTCCTGTCTACCCACTGCATTATGCAGGTTGTCCATTCCCTTTGTTTTATCGCTCCATTTATCTCTTCTTCTCACTCTGACCTTTATGCCTTCTTTCACACTACTCCCTGGCTGCGTCTATACTGGCGCGATCTTGCACCAGAGCTATGCAAATAAGGCTCAGTGTGGAATATCGCCGAGCCTCGTTTGCATAACTAATGAGCCACCATTTTTGCGGAAGAGGCTCTTGCGCAAGACGGAGCTGTCTACATTGCCCCTTCTTGCACAAGAAAAACCCTCTTGCGCAAAGCCGTTATGTTGATTATTTTCAGGCATAACGGCTTTGCGCAAGAGGGTTTTTCTTGCGCAAGAAGGGGCAGTGTAGACAGCTCCGTCTTGCGCAAGAGCCTCTTCCGCAAAAATGGTGGCTCATTAGTTATGCAAACGAGGCTCGGCGATATTCCACGCTGAGCCTCATTTGCATAGCTCTGGTGCAAGATCGCACCAGTATAGACACAGCCTCTATGTCTGGAATCATAATCTCTATCAAGTGTGCTCACTTTCCTGCAAACCTGTCCTCAAAATTCACTTATTTTGCTTTTTTACCACTACTGGCCTCCACTCCTGTGCTATCATATCCCTCTACTTTTCTATGATCTTATTCAGAGATACAAGAATCACTTTCAATACAATACACATGATCTGCTTTGCCACTCATCCTGCCTTTTTCTAGCCTTTCTTTATTCTGTGTATATTCATCCTTTCCTGCATGACTGTCAAATATTGCCAAAGTTTCAGAGGGGTAGCCGTGTGGGTAGCTTTGTTAGTCTGTAACTGGAAAAACTTATTTCTTATTTCTTAAATATTGCAGTTAGGAATATTCTGTTCTACATAGGTTTAGATATTATACTCATCACTGTAGTATCTGAGTGCCTTCCAGTAGTGCATTAAGCAATATAACTACACATCTGTCACATGTTGTTTGTTCTCTCATCTGCTCCCCAGGGAGAGAAGCATGTGTAGTAGACTGTCTTGTTTTTGTAGGGTATTGGTTTTAGCGTTTGTTTGTTTCAGGTTGGTAGAAAGCGGTAGTTTGGGGGTTTATTTGATTTAAATATATATGTTGCTATATGTTTATTTTAGAGAAGACAAGGTCAAAGAAATGCACCTTGCACTTGGAACAGAATGTAGTAAGGTTTATGATAGCCCTTAGTTCCTGGCGGAGTTCATTAGTCTTGAACTGACCCCGGAGAAAACTGTCTCCTGCACAGATGAGCTTTACACTTATCATCGAAAGTTCCAATTTGTATCCGAGGAGCATAGCTGTCAACCAAAGTCTTCATTGCTTAGCTTTGGGAGATATTTTAGATATACTGGACCAGGCCACTGAGCAACTTCAAAATAAGGACCATGACTTGAACTTGCTTCAAAATTCTCTAGGAAGTCAGTATTGAGGGTGGAAGAATGCAGCCAACTGTTCATCATCCCTGAACTAATCTCATTCAAGCACTGGGCCATTTCAGTGGTAATGGTGAGGTCAAATGTATTGGATATAAATTGTGTACATATAAATGATTCAGAGTGTGGTTGGTTGTAGTGTTTTGGTTTGGGGTCTTTTGTTGTTGGTTTTTGTTTTGTTTTTTTGTTTTGTTTTGTTTTTGCTATTGGGACAAGATTGCTCCTATTCATGATCATACACAGGGCTGGCCTTACCATGAGGCGAACTGAGGCGGCTGCCTCAGGTGCCAGACTGTGGGTGGGTGCCACTAGCACCCAGAGTGTAGAAAATTGTGTCTGCTGCTGGTGCATATGTATTCTCTCTGCTCTAGATGCACAGAGATGGCGGAGTGCTATGCTGGAGGAAGGAGGGCACAAGAGACATAACAGGCAAGCAGGAGAAAAGGTGGCATGGGGACGTCATTTGAGCTCCCCGCCTCAGGTGCCAAAATGTTGTGGGCCGGCCCTGATCATATAAATGGTTTTAAGAGTCTTTCTTCCCCTTAGTTCTCTGTGTGAGTGTCAGGGAAAACAGAGCGGAGGGGGTTATGATGGTCAAGACAAGAGATGACAAACTTCTTGACAAGAGTTTTGGCTATCTTAGCAGCAAGGACAAATCTTAGAAATGTTATGGTGGAAGGAAGGAAAAGATTTGAATACAATCTGGGTGTGTTTGCCAAGAAAGAATAGGTGGAAAATGACTAGTTATGAGCTGAATAAAAGGAAGGTGGTGACAAGTTTGTTTGTTTTTTAAACAAAACCAACTTCTGGTTGTGCTTGACAATTCCACTTTTATATGATGAAATCATATTCATCCCACTTACCAGTCCAATGGTAACTCATGAGGATGTTGAACAAATGCTACTAAAGTTAAGACATATTTAAATCAACAGATTTTGATCATTTGCATCCAAGAGTTTTAAAGGAGCTTGCTGAAGCATACACTGGATTGTTATTCTTGATTTTTTTAATAATTCTTGGAACACTGGGGAATTTCTAGAAGACTAGAAGAAAAGTAATTTTGTGCCAATATTTTAAAGAAGTAAACCAGGGTAATTATAGGCCTGGCAGTCTGGCAGCAATTGTAAGCAAAATAACGGAATGATTGAATTAATAAAAAATTAAAGGCGGATAATTTATTTAATGTCAATGGTATTAGAGAGAGCAAGAGAGCCTGAAATCTTAGTTCTGGTGCAAGGCCTGAGTCCTGAATCAAAGCTAGCTAAAGTTATGCTATGAGCAACAGTCAGGCCCTGTCAAAAGCAGATGCTTGCTTGTAAATCAGTGTCTGGTACATAAACTCAGCACCAGTATTACCATCATTGCTAAAAAACACTGAATATGTAAACACAGGCCAGCAAGACAGCACAAAAACATTCTAACATAGCAGATGATAAAATGGTTTGACAGAAGTGACAAATCACGATATTTTATCTGAAATATGAGGACTGAAAGTACAAAGTCAAGTGATGAATAGGAAAATTTTGTCTGAAACATCACTAGAAAAGTACAAGGGGCAGTAACAAATATGTCATGAAACATGTAAGGTGACCCATACATTGTTTATCCCAGCTTGCTTGTCTCAATCTGTAAATGATGGGATACCTCACTTTGACCCTTCATCTGGCCTAGTGGGGCAGTAGAAAGCCTGACTGAGCTGCTTCCATTGTCATGGGCATATTCGTGCTAGTGCTGTGGTCTCAAACTTCATTGCACCATGACCCCTTTATAACAACAAAAATGACTGCTAAAACAGATTTTGTGGTTTTACTGGGCAGTTTGAGTGAGGTCTGCTGTACGGGCTATCCGAGCAAAACCAATGCAGTATGCAGAAAGAACGTATGCATGCAGACAAACATCTTATGACACTAATCAACATGGGTTTATGGAAAATAGATTCTGTCAAACTGTTATGCGATTGCAAGCATTTTGATAGGAAAGCTATAACAATTCAAAATCCAAATGGAACACATTAAGCAGATTTTAAAATGGCTAACTGATATGTCTCAAAATTGTAAACAGGGAATCATCATTCAGTGGGCGTATTTCTAAAGGTAACTCATAGGGAAGATGTCTTGTCCCTGTGCTCTTTAACGTTGTTTTTAAATGGCCTGGAAGAAAACATAAAATAATCTCTGACAAAGTTTTCAGCTGACATAAAAATTGGTAGGGGGTAGTAGTAAATAATGAAGAGAACAGATAATTGACACAAAATGTTCTGGATCACCTAGTAAACTGGGCACAAGCAGACAATATTCATTCTAACATAGCCAATTGTAAAGGTATACATCTAGGAACAAAGAATCCAGGTCATACTCACAGGATGCTCTACCCCATCCTGGGAAGCACTAACTCTGTAAAAGGACTTGGGAGTCATATCAAGTAGGAGTAGAGAGGTTATATTACCTCTGTCGCTGGGACTGGTGCAACCACTTTTGGTGTCCACAATTCACAAAGGATGTCAATAAAGTACAGAGGATTCAGAAAAGAGCTGCAAGACTAATGAAAAGATTGCAAAATATGCCTCATAGCGACAGACTCAAGGATATGGGCAACAGATATCATAGGCCAGAGGAGGCTAAGCCTCCCCAAACTGCCAGGCACAGCTCCTCCCATGCGCCATCCCAAGGCCCCCTCCTTTTCTGCTCTTTCCCCCTGCCCAGCCCAGAGTGCTTTTCTTCTCTGAAGTGAGCTGGGTTTGGGCTAGGGACTCGGGGTAGCTCAGGCTGGTGCTCTGGCTGCCTGGTGAAGGGGCTGTCCAGCACTCCAGCACTGGGGGCTCCTTGCCTGGTGCTGTGGCATCGGGGGGCACTGGGGCTACCCAACCAGTACTGGGGCCATGCTGCCCAGGTTTGGGGGTGGTCGAACTGCATGTCCACTGCTCTGGGACTGGGGGCACTGGAGCAGGAGCCATTGGGGCCATGCTGCACTGGAGCAGGAGCCATTGGGGCCATGCTGCCCGGCACTCTGGGACTGGAGGGACTGGGGACACTAGAGCTGCTCAGTGCTCCAGGGGGTAGAGGCCACCCACCTAGCACTCTGGAACTGGGGGTGCTGGGATTGCACTGCCTGGTGCTCTGGGGGAGCACTCAGGTGGGCCAGCACTCAGGACAGGGCAGGGAGCACTCAGGTGGGCCAGCAAGGGCAGTGCAGCAGCTACAGTTGGGGTTCAGGGCTCTAGCAAGGGAAGGCTGGGGTCTTGGGCAGAACAGGAGGAGTTAGGAGCTAACCTCCCTGAATGGGGGGTTCACACACCACTCATGCTGAAGGAGCTCACTCTGTTTAGTTAATAGAATGAAGGTCATGATCTGATAATAGTTTATAGCAATGTTTCTGAAAGTGTGCTGTGAAATCACTTTGAGAAACACATTAACAAACCAGGGTGACCAGTTAATGTGTTTCTCCAAGTGATTTCATGGCACGCTTTCAGGAACACTGGTTTATAGTATCTACATGGGAAACAAAAACTTTATAATAAGCTCTTAAATCTAGATATCAACAATATAACACAGTCCAGTGGTTGGAAGCTGAAAACTTTAGACTGAAAATAATGGAAATGTAGACTGGAAATAATGTATACATTTTTAACAGTGAGAGTAATTAATCATTGGAACAGTTTACTAATGATTGTGGGGATGTGGTAGATTCTCCATCACTGGCAATTTTTAAATCAAGATTAGATATTTGTTCTGGTTCAAACAAGAATTGATTCAGGAAAGTCCTATGGTTAAAATTATACAGGAAGTCAGACTGGATGATCTCAATGGTCCCTTCACGCTTTATATTGTAATCTGTGGGTTTTGTTGTACTTTTTCTTAAGTAGACTATTAAAGCTACACTGAAGTCAGCATCCTATGCAAATGTATATTATTTGAAAGGTATTTTAAATTAAGAGCAGAAAGTTATCAATGTCCTCTCCCTCCTCTTTTCTCCCCAGCTTACATAAGACGTATTTTTCCCTTCCAGGCCTCTCCTCTCCTTTTCTCATGTTTCTATTATGTTTTCCTTTCTACGCTATGATAGTGGTGCTGCATGTAAATGACTTTTCAGACTACACCAAGTGTTTTATTTTGAGGGTAATATTTTTGACTTTTCAACAGTCACCTATATTTTTATTAGCAACTGATTAAACTATCCAGTTATGCAGGCTGAATATTTCAGTCCTAGATGCCATCTAGAAAGTGTTGTGAAAACATATGTTAAACACTTTTCAGAAATCATGTCTTGTCACTGAATATTACAAGTGTGAGGTATTTCCACTTCAATAAGGAGGTTTGACAGCTGGCACTTTATCTTAATAATTCTCTTTCATCTATCCTCTAACAAACATAATAATTATTAATAAATTATATCTTATGTATAAATCTAAAGAAATGTTACCAACTTTTGTGTATACTTAGTGCAAAAACCATTACTGCAGTAAGCTAATTTATCATTTGAGTATTTTTTTAGTGTGCCCCAACTTCACTGGCATCCCACTAGCCTTGCAGAGCTGGCACCCCAGGGCTCTAGAGAATGTTACTGAGCCTTCCAACTTTTTACTGTTTCTCCAAAATCCTGCTATCATCCACTCTTGCCACATAGACCTGTCAGGAACCATTTTTAGCCAATAAATTAATGCTTGGGTTTTCATTTTGTTCTTTTTTTGTTCATGTCACTAGTAATTGCCAGTTATGATATTTGAGTTTATTAAATGATTGCTACTGGTGCTCCAATCAGATTGTGTTGCCTTCTTTTACCATTCAACCTACATTCTCATACCACCTTCTCACTTCTCTTTCCCTCCCATCAACATCTTTTCTCCTTCGAGCCATACCTCTCCCCTTGTCCTGTTATGTATCTTCTATTTCCCTTACTCTGTCTTCATCTTTATCAAACTCCATAGATTAAAAAAAAGTGTACCCGTTCATCCTGCAAACATTTATGCTCTTGATTTCTTTTCTACATATATAATAGAACTCAGTGGGACTACATGTGTGCATAAAATTACTTATGGGTGCATAAGCATTTGCAGTTTTGGAGCCTAAATAACTCACTTACCTACCAACATCTACAAAGAAGCAAGGAACTGTCATGATTTGTATACAACGTACCAGTACCCCCACATAATCTTATTGCTGTTACTCCTATTTTCCATCTTCCTTCCCTCTCATTCTTTGTTGTATTAATTTGTTCTGCAATTTCTAACAAGTCTTTGATCTTTCAAATACATGGTACAAACACGGTAACAACTGTAATGGGACTACACACATGCATAAAGTTAAGCATGTGTGTCTTTTCTAAGACAGGACTATGCATATTACTTGTCTAAAAAACATCCTGCACATTTCATATGAAGTACACATCATATCATGAACAATCCTAGCAATTTTGGGGGGATTCCACAGCAGCTAAGTGGAAGCACCATTGTGCTCTGCAAAGAAAGGGTGATACAGAGAAGATCAAACATAAACTCCTCGGAATTTATGCTGAGGCTCTATTTAGGGTTGCCAGATGGTTTCAACAAAAATACTGTATACACGTGACATTACAGCACAATCTACATTACATCTTATTTAGAAAATACCGGACATTTATATTTTCTCATTTATATTTTCTCAATTTGTTTCCTGAACAGAAAGCTCAAATACTGGACTGTCCAGTTCAAAACTGGACACCTGGCAACCCTAGCTCTATTACAGGCCAAGAGACACTTCCTATCAACCTCTTGAAGATGCCAAGTCTACCCAAAGGAGTTGTCCAGACCTTGCCTCCCTGCCTTCACTGGTGAATGCAGGAGGAGTGCCAGCGCCAGCCCCGCCAGTCCCCTGGGGGTAGAGCAAAGGTGGGACAGAGTAAGGGGATGGAGCAGGGGAGAGGAAAGGCTGGGCATGAGGTGGAAGGGGGTTGTCCTGGCCCTTCCTTAGGTGAAGGGGGGAATGCGACCAGTTCCCCCTCCCCCCCGTCACCAGTCACCACTGCTCCCATTGGCCGAGAATGGTGAACCACAGCCACTGGAAGCTGCAAGTGGTTGTGCCTGTGGACACTTAGGTAAACAAAGCCTCTGGTGGCCTACCTGTGGCTAACCCTGATAAACTGCATGTGACCTATGGGCCAGAGATTCTCCACCCCTGCATTAGAGAGTATATATGACCTTCTCAATATACAAAAGTAGCACCAGATTCCTCTAGTAGTCAGATAACGAAAAAGCAAGAAGTGGCAATTTAAGGGTTCTGGAACTGCATACTTCAGACTATCCCCGACCCTGAAAAGAAAAAGTCTCTTGAAAATAATCAGTTGTTTTTATTTCGAGATGAGAGTTTTCTTATTGAAATTAAAAGGAAGGAACCTTTTTCTAAGGGCCTCAGCCTGCACTGTTTACTATGGCAAAACTTCCACTGACTTCAACAAGAGTTTTGTCTAAGGAATGAGTTTATGTTTGGGCCTGCAAAATTGAGAATTAAATTCTAGGGGAAAACTTAAATTCTCAACAAACGTATTTATTGCCAAAACTGCTTAACAACTGGGCTATGTCTACACTCGCGGCTTCTTGCGCAAGTAAGGCCGTTCTTGCGCAAGAATCCGCAGAGCGTCCACACTGCCCGCCTGCTCTTGTGCAAGGAAATTTACAGTGCAGCGTGGTAAGAGAGGGCTTCTTGCGCAAGAGTTACGCTCTTTTCTAACAGGTGTAAGCCCTCTTGCGCAGGAGCTCTTGCGCAAGAGGGCAGTGTGGACACTCGGCAGGGATTTCTTGCGCAAGACAGCCCTATGGCTAAAATGGCCATCGGAGCTTTCTTGCACAAGAGAGCGTCCACAGCAGGTAGTACAGAACCTCTTAACCAGCGCTCTTGCGCAAAAGCACAGCTCACACATGGCACTGTGGATGTTTTCTTATGCAAGACTTCTTGCACAAGAACCCTTGCGCAAGATGTTCTTGCGCAAGAAGGCGCCAGTGTAGACATAGCGCTGGTGTCTGACTCCCAGGCTATGTCTATACTACAAGCCTCTTGCGGAAGAGCAAATGCAAATGGAGTGCTCATTTGCATAGGTCATGCTCTCATTTGCATTTCCTCTTCTTTTCCCTTTTGCGCAAAAACGCCCTTTTGCGCAAGAGCCATTCTTCCTCGCAAAAGGGTTTTTTTGCGCAAAAAGGCGCTGTCTATACAGCACTTTTTTGTGCAAAAACCTCTTGCGCAAAAGGGAAAGGAAGAGGAAATGCAAATGAGAGCGCGACCTATGCAAATGAGCGCTCCATTTGCATTTGCTCTTCTGCAAGAGGCATGTAGTATAAACGTAGCCCCAGTGTGAGTGATGACTCTTTATGAATATTTTTCAAGACACAATATATCCCTCTTAACTGACCTAAATTGCTGAGCTAAATATTTTCATCATAGTATTTATGCCAGGCTATGTGGCTTTTGAATTTAGGTTGAAAGTTGTGTTTTGTTCCAGTTATTTCCAACAGTTAATCATAAAGTTAGAGCTGGAAGACTATAGTAAATCATCCAATTAATCTCCCTGCAAATGCCCACGCAAGCAGGGTCTGAATGAACCCTCCCTTGATAGCCAGTGATGCATATGATGAAGCTGATTTACCAAAATGATCCATTTTTGGCTGGTTTTGGTTATAAATCACTCTCATTTTTGAATGCAGGGATAATGAAATTTTGTTATCCTGATTGTATGAGTAAAAGGAAGTAGAACTGAGACTACTACTTTCACAGTCCCCTACTATGTGGGGACTGTGAATGACAGCCCATAGAGTGTGCTGGTTAAGAGGTTCTGTACTACCTGCTGAAATCACTCAGAGCTAAGTTAAGTGGTAGAACCTAAGGACATGACATTGCAGCTGCAACAAACAGTGCTGGCAAAGAAGCAGCTGCAAAAGAGAAGCAGTCGCATTGCTCAATTGTCCCTCCCACCCCCAGGGGAAGGAGGTGAATGCACCTCTGAACCCTGAGTCTTACCAAGGACAGCCAACTGTGAGTGGGGCACAGCGAAGGGAGACGGATGTGTTACAGGGATATTCCTTTGTCCAACTTGCCCACTGCAAGGTAGGAAACTCAAGCAAAGGACATTGCAACGTGCTGTGGGGTGGGGTTGGGTTGTGTATGGTCACATGCTTTTGAATGTGGCTGTGGTGTTTTCCCACATTAATTATTGGTTTCCTTTCCCTTTTAATAAAAGTTCTCTTTTGTTATATACAGACTGAGTACTTGTGAATGGAGAAGTATTGCCTCTTAGGCTACATCTAGACCACAGACTTCTTTTGGAAGAAACTTTTTTCGGAAGAAATCTTCTGAAAAAACTTCTTCCAAAAAACAACATCCACACTGCAAAAGTGCATCGAAAAAGCGATCTGCTTTTTCGAAAGAGAGCATCCAGACTACATGGATGCATGTAAGCTGTGATTGCAATGGACAGAATGGCCACCAGGGCACCTGTGCTTTTTCCTCTTTCCTCTTCTTCTGAAATAACTCTCTCTTCCCCATCCACAGACACCTTTTTGCGAAAGAGCTCTTTCACAAAAGGGCTTCTTACTCATAGAATGAGGATTACCAATGCTGGAAAAAACCCTCTGTTCTTTTGATTTTCTTGCGGAAGAACGCAATTGCAGTCTGGACGTTCCTCAAGTTTTGTCGGAAAAACAGCCATTTTTCCGACAAAACTCTGTAGTGTAGACATACCTTTAGAGGACCCAGGAGTAGTGTTAAGTTTTCCCATATTATTAGTGCGAGCTCCAGTTTTATTTTCTGTTGTTGAGAGAAATACCTAGACATGGAACCTAGCCTTTGTTGCTGCCGACTCCACATAGCAGAAGAGTTACATGTACAGTGTATTTTCTAGTGATTTATTCAGAAATGTTACATTTACTGTTTTCACTACTTCTAACACTGAAATCCTGATACCTTATTTTGTTTTGAAAATCATAAACACTAAAAGTTTGCTTGAAAGGAAATATTTGAAATTAACAAAAAAAAAGGGCAGATAGTAAGATAACAGCATTTTCCAACCACATTCTTATGGGTGATACGGTATATATGCTTGTGTTATGATGTTTTTATTTCCTACTCTTCTTCTATTGAAGTCAGTGGAGATATAACTACTGAGGGTCTTCTCCCAAGTGTTTACAAGCCTTATATATCGGAGTTCATTCTTTATTTGCCTTTCCAGCCCAGGAATAGAAAAAAAATATTCCCTATTACCTGTGTTCATCCATTTATATTTACTTGGACCAATAACAGGTGCCCTTTCAGAACCTCAGCCTAATCAGTTATTTGCACACTTGGTTATTCTTTGTAGGAAGAAAATTACTCTTCTTGTAGCCTTGCAGGAGAAGGGGTTAAAAAAATCACTATTCCGATTGAGTTTCTCTGAAGTTTATTAGTCTCTTGTTTTGCTAAAGTGAGTTTCTTGCAGTAGAGCTATTCCTCCATTAACCTTTTTAATGGAGTGGGTTTTTTTCCATTTGGAAGGGGTCCGATTCCTTTCACTTTTAACAATGTCATTTTTAAAACAGATTAGGCATCCTAGTATTTTAGAGTAAAGGCTACTTGCTACCATTCCCTACTGTCATATAAGGCAAGATACTCATAACGTTAAACTAAACTATGGATGCTTTCTAAGGTAGGAAGAACATTCTAGAAGAAGAAAAGAAAACCAAATAGGAGTTATAGCAAGTGTACTAATACATTTTGTTGTTGTTCATGTTGCGTAATACTGTTTCCATCCTGTTTGCTTTTCTACACTTGCTCAGAGCTTTCTGAAATTTCCCTTTTTAGGGCTGAAAGAGTCTATGCTTAGTCTCTTCCCAAAGGTGACAATGTTTTTGGAAAACTTGAGCAAAAGTAGTTCAAGTATGAGGAGAATGAGAAAGAAAAAATGCATGATAAAAATGTTTTTTGAAACAGCTTTTCCATCAAAATAGCTAGTGGAAAGTTGAAATTTGTGAGGGAAATAGCCCTGGCCAAAGAAAGCACCTTTGAAAGTTCACAAGAAAAACTGCTTTTAATCAAGTTATGAGCCCTTGAAAATAGTATCTTATTCAGTCCTAGGGATGGGAGAATTAGAGTTGCCCTCCTCAGGGGGTGAATTTCTGCTTAGGCAGAGCTGTCTCCAAAATCACAGAGTGGTATACATTGGACAACCATGCTTTCACTGGGATAAATCAGATCATGTAGGGTCAGGTCGAACCCTTTCATGCAAAACCTATGAGAGGGAGAAAGATAAATAAACTCCATAAGATATTGTATATGGATGAGAGGACAAGGTTTTTTGGGCCACACTGGTCTTTTAACCATCCAAAAAAAATGGCACAATCCCAGAGATTTGCCGTAGGGCCATTGGTTTTCAAACTGTGGAGTGTGCCCCCCATAGGGAGTACAATGAGGTTATCCAGGGCATTAGGTCCTGACTCCTTTCATTCATTGTGGCTTCTGCTGCTGCTGCCAGGCTGTAAGAGTAGGGAGGAGGGGAGGATCAGCAGAGAGGAGCATGGCCTCTCCCTCCACAGAAGAGGAATTCCAGCTCCCTCACCTATCCAGAAGCTGATGTAGTGTGCCTCCTGGGGAGGTAGTTTCTCTCTGCTTACACAGTCTCTTGCACAGGCATGCTGGTGGTTATACCAGGGCCAGGGGAAAGTTTGGCCTATCTATGGGATGTGGAGGTGGGGCACAAGGGAGGGGTTCAGACCAGTGTTCTGTGTCCTGCTGAGACCACTTGCCCAATCTGTGTCCTGGGCAGATGTTCACAGGTTGGGGAGCAGAGGGGGTGTCCTACTGCAATCGGCTCCTGGACCTCAGGCATTTGTGGCAATACTGGCTTTTAGAAAGAGAGGGCTCTGCATGAGACCCCAATCTCTGAAAGGGGAGAGCAGCATGAAAAAAAAAAGTTGGGACCCTCTGCCATAGACCATGGCAACTGTGTAGAGGCTCAGCCATGCAATGTTGCTACCCACAGGAAAGGCTGAGGCTATGGAGTAGGACAGGGGTTCTCAAACTTTGTGATACCACGACCCCCTAAAATGCTAAATGAATTTGTGTGACCCCCACCCCCACCCTCACTGCTCCAAAGTTGTTAAGCAAAAAAAAAAAAAAAAGGGGGGGGGGAGTGGGAGCCAAAGTTGTTAAGCAAAAGTTGCACCCCCTTTGTCCAGTTTGGGACCTCACGCTAAACACCAATGCACCCACCCCTCCCCAATGCACTCACCCCTGCCTCAGAGCCAGGCCACCCAGCACCCACCCATCCCAATGCACTCCCCCCTGCCTCAGACCCAGGCCCCCCTAGTGCCCCCCCATCCCACTGCACTCCCCCCTCCCCCTGAGGCAGGCATCCTCAGCGTTGGGAGCCCCGCTCCAATCAAATCTCCCCTCTTCCCCCCCCCCCGCAGAGCCAGGCATGGAGGAGCAATCTTACTTTTAAAGTGGCTGCTTCTGCCACCCGGCCCGGCTGCCTCAGCTCGCAGCTTGTAGGGGAGGCATCACGGGGCCAGCTGCCGGTCTCTGCTGGTCACATGGGCCAGAGCAGAGCACGCTCCACTCCCACCCAGCCTGGCGCCTCCCTAGCATGGCGCCCGGCAACTGCCGCCTCTTGCCCCCCCTTCACTAGACTCTGCGGCGCTCCTCGCTCCCCCGCCCCCACTAGACGCGGCAAGGGAAGATTGACTGGACTGTCCAGAGATGCCGGGGAGACACAAATGCAAGAAAAAAATTGGATCCAGTTGCGACCCCCCTGTAAGTTGCTTGCGACAGCCCTGGGGGTTGCGACCCACAGTTTGAGAAACGCTGGAGTAGGACTTTGTCTTAACGTCCATGAGCATGTCACTTTGGATTTGGGATAATACTGCATAAAGCCGCTGTCCTCAGGTACAACCTCCCACCACCTGGCCACTCCCTTCTATGCTATTCTACTCTACAAAGGTTTTTTTTTAACCATGCTCATCAAAGTAGTATCTGGGTGCCTATCTTAGTATGTGTGGGAGGGGAGTTTGTGGATTCAAGGAGATGATGCGTGAGAAAAAAACGCTACCATGTTGAGGGTTTGTTTTTTTCCCCTTTCTCCTCTATTCAACAGTTTCAGAGTCATAGGAGTGAAACCTCCATGCTTGTCCTGTACCTATAGTGGGAAGGCTGATGTGGCCCCTATATTTTCAACACCGCATCACCCCCATGCTGCATACTATTTTCCCCTGTCACTATAAAAAAAGGTAATTTTAATATATATTTGGCCTGTTCTTTAAGCCACAGTTGTTAAATTCTAGAACTGGCACATGATCTTTGGGGGTTAGCGTCTATTTTCTTTTATACTGGAATTTGCATTCTATCCCAAAATAATCAGTATAGGAGCCAGTGGATTTGGCATCACTAAGTACTGTTTATGCCTCTTTGAACAATTCTGAAGGAGGTGCTTTATGAGCGTGTGTGTGTGTATATGTGTGTGTTGGTTTGGTTTTGCACTGCATCACCCCCATGCTGCATACTGAGAACATTCATGTCTCTTTTTTCTCAAGCCGGACAAGACACATGGACAGTGAATTCCTTTCACTCTATGATAATGACTCACAAAATCTGGAATGACACAAGGAAGGTACTCAGCTTTCAGCTATCTCTTAAGCCAGAGATTTTCAAACTTTTTTTCTCATGACCCAGTTGAAGAAAATTGTTGATTCCCGCAACCCAACATAATTTGACTAAAGTGTGTGCTCTGGGGTGAGGCTGAGGATAAGAGCTTTGGGCTGTAGAAGGGGGGGGTCTGACTTTGGGGGGGACTCAGGGCTGGGGCAGGCAGGGCTTACTTTGAGCGGCTCCTGGTCAGCGGTGCAGTTGGGGTGCTAAGACAGACTTCCTGCCTCTCCTGGCACTGCAGACCATGCTGCACCCCAATAGCAACCAGCAGCAGGTTCCCAGCCAATGGGAATGCTGAGCTGACACTCAGGGCAGGGGCAGTGCATGGAGCCTCTGTGTGCTCTCCTCCCTACCTAGGAGCCAGGCCTTCTGCTTGCTGCTTCTGGGGCACAGCACAGTCTTTGGTGCCAGGACAGTCAGGTAGCTGCCTTAGCACCCCCACTGGTCACCTGATCCCCCTGCAGCAACGAGACGCCGTGCCTGACATTTCACAACCCAGTACTGGGTTGTGACCCGTAGTTTGAAAACCCACTGTCTTAGGCTCTTATATTTTTCCTCAATTCCCATTCTTACTGCTTTTTACTTCACTTCCTAGGAGATGCTTATACTTACCTTCTCCGTAACACCTATTTTGCCCACAAGCCTGAACACGGGCTTAAATCTGGATCTTACCTGGCTCTTTTTTGTTTGTTTGAATACAAGTTTAACCATGGGGCAGCCCTTGTTTATGGCTTAATAAACACAAGGGCTAGCATGGCTCAGCAGGCAAACATCCACTGATGTCACTGTAAGTAAGTGTGAAGAAGGACTTGGTAAAAATGGAGGGCCAAATTCTGCCCTGCTTTACTCTCTTTGCCATATCTTTAGCTGTGATGGGTGCCAGGGATGTACATCAGGGCAGAATCTGGGCCTAGCACTTCTACTGTAGATGTGCTTATAGTCATGTCATAACTATTTCACCTTACTTGTTATGTGTGGATATTTCTTACTTACGGTTAGGATCAATTTCTGAGATCCTTCTTCAACTTTGACTTATTCTTTCCCTTCATTGGGAGTGTTGGCCGAGTAAAAACTAAGCAAGGCCCTCAGGATTTGTCCTAGAGTTATTAGTTGCTATAATAACTAGTACCACATGCCAATGTGTTCCTTTCTGTATGTGCGGACAAAGCTTTTTCTGTAAGGAGATACTGCCAAAACCTTGTCTCTCAAGCCCCAATTTATCCTAATTGTACACATATATGGCACTGTGATGGGAACCACAAGCTTAGATTTTAAAGGTTATTTTATAAACTAGTATAATCAGCCACAGGGATTCATTGCCGTGGGGCATACAGTCAAATACTTTGCTGGAATTTACAAAAGCCTGGATAAGTTTACAGTTGATAGTAGCTACTCGCATAACTACAGTTGTTAGGGTAAGGATAATCAAATTGCATGCTTCACAGCATAAGCTGGTCATGACTGGCCAGAGAAGACTTTTCCCCTTGCACATGCAGCATTACACAATTGGCTCCATTTGTCCATATTTGAGTGGGGAGGGTTGTCTGCCAGGGACAGGGCTCAATGGACTCTGGCAGACAACCCTCTACAGCCCTCCACAGATCTGACTCACAGTGGCAAAAAGCATTGATGCCATTGATTTCAAACCTTGTCATGCAGTATTGGGAATTACTTCTTAAAGACAAGAGTTTTTGTGACATACCACTTTACTCCTCAGTTTGGATTCCACACCTTCCCTGAAACATTTTTATTCCTTGTGTATATGAAAAAAGTATTATTAAGACATAAGTAGGGGGATGCGCCCTCTGCTTGCTATGCTCACCTACCCACCTCTCTCTGGCCAATTTCGCTTCGCTGAGAGAGCCTGATTATTCTGATGATGTCATTCTGTCATCTGGCGGGAACATTCTGTCATCTGGCAGGAAAAACTTTTTATATTGAGAAATAAGGAGATAGGATTAAAATTAACTTACTTTGATGCCATGGGCACTTGACTATGAACTCCCCTTTGGTATTTGTGCTGTTTTTGTTCTCCTGTCCTGGTCTACAAAGCTTTACATTTATTAGGACTAAATCCTCTGATTGCCTGCAACCCCCAGTGCTTCAGGTCATTTTGTAGTTTGTTAGTGTCCTCTTCTGTGCTATTATGCAGCCAATTTGATTTCACCTGTAAATTCTGATCAAGTTTGAGCTTACACCAAAGAAATACCCAGCACAGAAAGAGACATAAGGCACCTGTGAAAAGTGCTGAGATATGCTTGTTAATTTTTAGTTGACCAAGAGGGAAAAAAGAGAAGTATCCAGGATGCCTGTGTGTCCTAGACTGAGCTACTTTAAAAAAGTGTAGCCCCCTGACTTTTTCTGGGAGGATCCTTTTGTGCTGCAATCTAGCCCTAGAGACTACAACTCCCATCAGCCCTTGGGAAAAAGGGGGAATGGTGTCTCTTCCAGGCTATGCAAACAGAGAGTTAGGAGTTTCCATTTTGGGAGAGAGGAGCCAGGCTGCTGTGGAGGAGCCTTATCCAGTCTAGGAGCTGTTGTGTTGCAGCTAGAGCCTGGGACTGAGAGCCTGCAGGGCTTGGATCTAGCAGGCTGCTTCAAGGGCTGCTGATTGTCCCTAGAGGGGAGAGACTGGCTGTGCCTGTGGCTGAGAGGAGCCTACATAAACTTGCAGGAGGTAACTGTGAGTAATTGGGTTCTTTGGGAAAGTGCTGCCTGGGACAGAGCACAGAAGCCAAACTGACTCTGGGTCCAATGAGAGCCAGAGTGATCTGCCCAGTGAACCAGAGCTGCTGGCATTTGGTGGGGCCTGCTCCAGTGGCAGAGAGATTTTGCAGCTGGCTTCCTGCCTGGGCCGACACACACAGAACCTGCACAGTGCTGTCTCCATTCCAGCTGCAGACTTTCAAGCGCGTCCATGCAAGCAAGTGTCTGGGACTCTGAATCCAGAGGACTACATACTCTAGGTGGGATAAATGGTGGCAGTGTAAATGCCAAATAGATGAGTTTCCTTTCTTTCTGTGTACTTTTTTAATTGATTTTGTTCACTTTTAATAAGTTCAGCCCTGTTTCTTTAAGTTGTTAAGTGAAGGTGTGTTAATTCTGATATAATCAGTTAGATATATCTTACTTATAATTGTTGTCTTCCAGTTCGTTCCAGGATATTACTGGAATAATTTTATTCCCGGAGGCTCCCAAGGCACACCGTAAGGCTTTATCTGCACTGCAGGGTTTTTGCACAAGAAGCCTTTTGCAGAAGAAACAAAAGACAGGACTATGCAGCACTTTAAAGACTAACAAGATGGTTTATTAGGTGATGAGCTTTCGTGGGTCTGGCCCATGAAAGCTCATCACCTAATAAACCATCTTGTTAGTCTTTAAAGTGCTGCATAGTCCTGTCTTTTGTTTCAGCTAGACCAGACTAATACAGCTGCATCTCTATCGCTATTTTGCAGAAGAGTTTTGTGCAAAAACCTTGTAGTGTAAACATAGCCTAAGTGTGTACAGGGCCCTCCAGGTGGAGGCACCGCCATTGTATATTCTTTAAGAGCAAGGGACTGCAACAGGGGGTGGATAGGGAATCCCCAACTAAACAACATCATCACTGGGGTACTCAGGATCTCCTTTTATGTTTAAAACATCAGGCGCCCAGGCACACCTGTGAGTGTGACCTGCTCCCGAATAACCCAGGGAGGAAAAGGGGGGTTACAAAAGAAAAGAGAGAAACAAACTGCAGTCTCTGCTAGCTAACCGCCCAGTCTTAAGCAGGCAAATACACACACAGACCCCCTGTTACTTTCCAGGACACAAGAATCAAATCATCACCTTAAAAAAGTAATTTCAGGATACAGGTTGGACCTCCAGGGTCAGGCATCCTCAGGACCTGACTGGTCCCAGATGAGGGATTTTTCCATACTAGGGGAGTTCATTTCTGGCCCTCCTGCAGCTGGCCCCCCTCTGCCCTGCCCCTCCCACAAACTTCCTGGATCCCTCTGCAGCCTAGCTGAGCCACACGCCAGCTCCCAGACCGCATAGCCCAAATGAGCTGCATGCTGGCTCCTGTCCCCGCCTCAACCCAGCTGAGCCACATGCCGAGCTTCCCAGCTCCTGCCTCCCTGCAGCCCAGCTGGGCCGCACATCACCTCCCCCTGACACGTAGTGCCCGGCTCCCGACCCCCCACAATGTGCTGGGAATGTCTGATCCTGGAATATCCATGGTCCGTCTGGACCACTGAACAGAGAGTTCCAGTTTATACAGGTGCAACCTGTACTACCGTGGGCAATATCAATGCATGAAGCCTAAGACTTTTCATCGCTGTGAGTGTAGCAGCTCTGTGGACTAACTGCATGATTTGAGAACTAATTTAAAGAATAGGCCTATTGCATATAACTTAAATTGTGATGCCGAAGTCACGGGTTAAATCATATGCTTTATTGCAAAGCCAGGGAAGATTGTTTTTCCTATGGCATCACATGACTTTTTGTCAACTCCTAATAATCTAAAAAGAGGTTGCATAGAATCTTTCATATATATGTTCACAATATTCACATTTTGCATTAGTTTTCAAATCCTAGCTTCTTTCCTTTCCCCCCACATGCAGCTAAAAATCAAGATGATGAGTTTGATAGACTTGCTGAGTACTTGCTTGTGATCTACAGAGAACTGGCTGATCATTGGTTCCTGGTTTGTCCTCATTTATAGTTGCTAAACTGAAATAAATGCTGCGGGGGGGGATACTTTTCCATACAGGCCCACTGACAGCAATTCTGGGCACCAGGACAGAACACTCAGTGGGCCCCCTGCTCCACTCCCTCAGCTAGAACCACCAGTCCCCACTCACCCAGATAAAACCTGATCACCTACCCTTGACCATAGGACCCCCTGGCTGGTTGCATTCCAGTCCCCACCTGCCCAGAGGACTCCAGGGCTGACTTCAGCCCTGTCCCCCAGTTGCCCGGAGAAGCCCTGGGACAGCAATAGCAACAGCCACACCTCCCCTCCCTTCCCCAAGCAGTATTTGCTATTCAGCTGCCCCAGAACCTGCATAGAGCATATCAAAAGCATCTTTTAAGAGATGCTTTTCCCCAGAGCCGGATGGGTCTGCTCTGGACTCCTGGGGGGTGGGGGGGGGGCTCAGTGCTTCTCTGGACAGATGTTTGTGGCTTTGGTCAAGGGAGAGGAGCAGAGAAGAGTCTCATGGCTCTGGCCAGGTGGGATGGTGCTGGTGGAAGGAGTTGTGTGCTGGGAGCTAGCTGTTCCAGGTGATTTCAAGTGGGCCTAGCAGGTGATTTCCAGGTGATTTCAAAGGGCCGAGCAAAGTTCTCAGCTGCTGCTACCATGGCCCCTGGATCCTTTTAAATAATCCATGCCCCTTGGCAATTGCCCCCTCTGCTTCCCCCCATCCCCTTCCCTGTCAACAGGGCTGTTTCCTTATAAATAAATTATATGCTGGGAAGGGGCATTATGTGAGCATGAGTAGGAGAAGAGATGGTCTGCACAACCCTGAAAGGGTGGAGGCATGTTGGCAAGTCAATCCATTAAAACATGCTTCGCCATAGGAAAAAGTTGGACAACTGAACTGGGCCCTTTCACTCCATGCTAGATTAGCATCCTCTTCCCTAAGGGAGTTATAATATACTGCCAAACATAATCCTGCACAGCATATGAACACTACCTTTAAATTGTAGAATAATAGAAGTTAGAAATGGAAAAAGTCTATTTAGATTCTCTAGTCCATTTGCCAGCTAGTGCAGGACTGTTCGGTGTATTCTAACTTCAAGTGCTTTGTTCAGTGCAGAATTAAATTTCTTAATGTGTGGCAGAAGCTATAGAAAATTCAAAGGATTCTAACAGATCTCTAAGCTATCTAAATAATTTAGGCCAAATAGGAGTTTTCCCTAAGAGCTGCAGGATTTAGCCATAATGAATATTCAGTATGGATGTCTGGCCCATATGAATTAGCAATTTTTGATGACTGAAGAAACATATTATATATATTTTTGCCTTGAGTGTTTAAAAATCCCCTCACTAAGGTATTTTATAATGCAACTATTCCAGATGATTTCAATGTAGCCTCTTTAAAGAACATCTTTAGTTAAAGGAAGCATGGCAAATGAAAAATCTTCAGCTAAAAGAAAAATTCATTCTAACTATAAAGTACCAGGAACACTAATTTTAATACAGGAGTTGGCCAAACTCTTGCAAGTTTTATAGCTTATCTTAGTGCTGAAGCCTGGGAGAGTGCTAATCCACATTGTTCACAACTACAGCTGTTTGAGAGGCTAGTCATCATTGTCCATACTCAAAGCCCCCTGTATTCTACCAACATTTTCCACAAAATTTATTGTCTCGCTGCCACTGAATTAGGGCCCTAATTTGCTGTTAAATCCAATGTTGTTGTTTTGCTCGCTTCTTTTGTGCAATTCTCTCTCGACTAGATCCCCTTTTTATGCGGGGCTTTGCTGTAGCATTTCTTCAAAACTACAAAGGATTTATTATAAATTAATGAAACTGATCCAGCAGATAAGGTAGGTTGTACTACTGCTGGATCAGAAAATAGCTTTTTAATACAAAAGCAAGTCTCACTGTGCAACAAACCAATGACATTGTAAAAATCTGGATGTGTTCACACTCAAGAGTGCACTTAATACTGTCACTTAATCAACGAATACTTGTTGCTGTAGCCCAGCACTTCTATGCTGATTCATTACTATCGAGCTTTCAAATAGGTTCTTGCAAGGTCAGGGGTAGCCTTAAGGTTAAAACAGGCAGCTACTTACAGCATTATATTTCTAAAGAGGCACTTGAATAATATCATGGTTGTTGTGGTCACTCCCAGGCAAATCCCAAGCTGCTCCCACGAGCAGTGGTGTTTCTGCACACATTCCTCTCCTTTTCGAAAAAGGTGCCCCTATTTCTCTTTTAATCATGGGAAACATAAGCCTTTGGATGTTACATGCGATCCGGAATACTTCATAGCAGTTGTTCTGGGAATCTCTTTGAAGCAGCATCATAGCTAATGCAAAGGGTTCCAAGGCATGTCTGGCAACTAAACATTCCCATTGCAGATTCCTGATCAGAAACAGGAGCACCCTACTGGAAAGAGAAATGAAGCCAACAAAGTGCACTGTTGGCAGATGCTCAGATACTACAGTGATAGTTGTGATACAAAAACGTATGCAGAACCCAATCCAAAACTGTGGGGCTGCGTCTAGACTGGCATGATTTTCCGCAAATGCTTTTAACGGAAAAGTTTTCCGTTAAAAACATTTGCGGAAAAGAGCGTCGAGATTGGCACGGACACTTTTCCGCAAAAGCACTTTTTGCGGAAAAGCGTCTGTGCCAATCTAGACGCGCTTTTGCGCAAAAAAGCCCCGATCGCCATTTTTGCGATTGGGGCTTTTTTGCGCAAAACAAATCTGAGCTGTCTACACTGGCCCTTTGGCGCAAAAGCTTTGCGCAAAAAGGACTTTTGCCCGAACAGGAGCAGCACAGTATTTCCGCAAGAACACTGACAATCTTACATGAGATCGTCAGTGTTCTTGCGGAAATTCAAGCGGCCAGTGTAGACAGCTGGCAAGTTTTTCCGGAAAAGTGGCTGATTTTCCGGAAAAACTGGCCAGTCTAGACACAGCCTGGGAGAGAGGAAACAGCAAAAGGAGTAAGATTTTGAGAGGGCGGTCTCTTTCCCCAACTGTACATACAAAATTGTATCAGTAGCAGAACAGTTATTTCAGGCTCTTTGCAGCCACGGGGGATACATCAGTGCATCAGGTTGCTTTCAGTTCACCTTCACAGTTTTTCCACAAACATAAGGGTTCAAGATTTAATTGTGTTAAAAATGAAAGAGAATTGTGCAGCAATTTATGGGTCCACATAACAGCATTATACCAGAGACCCCGAGTGCAATCAGTGTTTCACTACATCTAAATTTGAATTATTACTAAAGGAAAAAAGAGGAGACGAGAGACAAAAAAAACCTCCTTTACTTTAAATCAGGGGCAACTGGTGAAGGGGGACTGGGAGGGCCCACCAGACATATGACCTCACCCCAGTTTGGGGAAGGGCCAGGATAAACCGCACTCCAGGACCTGTCTCTCCCCAACCCCTCCCAAACCTGCTCCACTCCTGCCCTGCCTCCTCCCCACCTTTGCTCCATCCACCTCTTCCCCCTCTCCCAAATGATGAGGGCCAGGGGACTAGCAGGACTGGGGGCTGGCACTGGCAGCAGAGGTCTGCCCCCACCCCCAGCTGGATTGCTCCACTTCCCACCAATGAGTGCAGGGGTGATCCCACCCTCCCCTCATGCCACGCAGCCAAAGAAGCGCAGTGAGCTGGGACTGATGCTCTGCTTGTTCTGACAGTGAGTGTGAGGTGGGGGGGACCCCTGTTGCAGGCACCAGACCTTCCCCATTAGTATCCCTGCCAGCCCCTCCCACCCACAGTGTTTGGGCACATGTGACCCTCCCATGTATTATCTGTGCTTTTAATGACTGCTGTCCAATAGTATCAACCCACAATTTAGCTTTTAAAAGGAGCATATTTTACAAGGCAAAAGCAAACAGGGTTGACTTTTAAACAACTTACCACAATAACGTTGATAATAAGAGCAATTTGCATAATTACATAGTGGAGTGACCAGGATTCCCCAGAAATGTGCAAGAACCTTGCAAATGTTCACAGATGCAAGATTTCTGATATCTTACTATGACATGTATACTAAGTACAAACTCCTCACTATATGTCAGTAAAAACATGGAGTTATATTAAAGCGTCTGTAAAAAGTTTATAATGAATTTGCAGTGTAACCATCCAAGTCATTAAGAAACCCCCCTTTTTTAGCACAATCTGGGTTATTAAACTTCACAGTCAGGCTCTCATTATTGAATCTGTGCCAATATTAATAATGAAGGTGCAAGAGGACATGCAAAACTAAATGTCAATATGTGAGAGTGGGGAGAAGGAATCCATATATGTTATATTACCATTCTGTTTAGTATTGTGTCACAATGGTCATTTCAATGTGGTGAGAAGAACAAGAGAAAAGCTCATCATAGATTTTAGAAAATGGTTTATATTGTATTCCTACTGAGATTAGATTCCAGCAAAAGGGAAAGATTGTTAATTGATCTGTAGGAGGAGACAGACAGTCTCACCAATAATCACAAGCAGTTGGATTTTCTTTTTAAAACTCTGTGATGCAAGGCCAAAGAGAAGCTGAAGCAAGCCGTCCAAACAGCACAAAATCAAATGCTAATACCAAAAACACAAATTCCATTGATCCCAGATATGATTATGAGAGACATTCACTGAACAGTTTTCGGTGGTCTGAACAGATTGTCTTTTCATCAATATGAGCATTTTTTGTTTGTGTTTAGTGTTCTATAAAGGGAGGGAAAGAAATGACAGGGGGACTGTTGGCAAATGTTGAGGTGAAATGGAGGCGCTACTGAGATTCTCCCCACCCTTTCATGAGCTGTATAAATATTCTTTGTTTAAACAAACACTCCCTGTGATAGGTTCCCAGTGGAATGCTCAGAATAACGGCTGCATGTGATCTCACTACTCTTATAAGCCACAACAAACAGACAGCAGAGTTACGGTATTGGAAAAATCCACCTCCTGTTAATTACCACCATGAACTTCCTCTCCAAAAATCTCCCATGTTCTAGCTGCTCTTAAAATAAATATGATGAACTTTATTAACATTAATGTTTTAAGTGAAAAGTAGCAATACCAAGGAAAGTCTGCTATAACCATGCTGGTCAGCCCTCAGAGGAAGTGTGCTCTCATTAATTAAAATCACTTTTCTAATATTCAGTGTTTTAGCTGGATACAGTATTCTTCCTGCCAGTATTGTTCCACTCTGTGTTTTACTTTAGTTTTTAGTCTCTCCATTATTTTTTTCCATTGAATTTTTTTGCTCCATTGTAGCTGCTCTTAGAAGTGGAAACAGAGGGCCTAGTTCTGGAAAGTCTTAAGTGTTCTCATCTACCATTGACTTCAACAGGAGTTAAAAAAGGCTCTATTCTATTCTATTCTATACAGGTTCTTATACCATGCTTGTCAGTGTAGTAGCTGAATGCCTTCCAGCAGTGCATTAAACATCTGCCATCTGTTTATTCTCCCAGTCTCTCTGCAGAGAGAAGTGTGTGCAGTGAAGTGCTTTGCTCTGGATTATTTAAAATATATAAATATATACTCACTGCTATGTGTTTATTTTAGAGACGGCAGATAAAAAAATGCATCTTATACTTGGAGCAGAAAGTGATGATGGTCCCTGGTTCTGGGGGAGTTTATTCTGCAGCCTTTGAATTTTCTTGGGGGCTGATCCATCTCCCACTCAGATGAGTTTTATCCTTACTGTGGAGATTTCCATTGTGCCAGAGGAGCAAAGGGGTTGATCATGGTTATTCTGGACCTAGAGCTTTGGGGTGGGCAATGTTTTTTGATGGGGGGGACTAGTCCAAGAATTTGGTAAGTGGTCAAGGGCCACATTCTTCCACGATATTAATGGAGGAGATGCGGGGTCTGGGATGGAGGTTGGGTGCAGAGGAGAGCTTGGGGTAAAGGACTGGGCTGTAGGAGGGGGATGGGATCTGTGAGGGAGTTTGGGTGAAGGAGGGGGTTGCAACCTGGAGCAGGGTGCTGGAATGCAGGAGGGGGTGCAGGGTCTAGGAGGGAGTATGGGTGCAAGAGAGGATTCTGACCTGGAGGAGAGGTATAGAAGGGGGTGCAGGGTCTGGGAGAGGATTCTGACCTGGGGCAGGGATGGAGAAGAGGCTGCAGGTGTTTGGGTTGGCACCTGGGGCAGGGGATTGTGGTGCAGGATCTGGGAGGGGTTATGGGTGCAGGAGAGGATTCTGACCAGGAGGAAGAGTGCAGGGTCTGGGAGGGGGTTGTGACCTAGGGCAGGGTGCAGGAGAGAGGGCAGAGGGTTGGAGGAAGGGAGGGGCTGGGGTGCCAGAAACAGGATCTAGCTGGGAGGTGCTTACTTGGGTGGTTGCAGGCCAGCAGCACAGCAGGTCCCTCATCCAGGCTCCGTCTTCCACACGCTGCTCAGAGCAGCTTGCTGCAGGGGCCATGTGCTTATCTTTGTATCTCTGAACCCTGCTAGCCCTGGGGAAGGGGAGGAGGTACTCTGCATGATGCTTGACATGCAAATAGGCAGCTCCCATTGGCTGGTTTCCCCCATTGGGGGAAGGGCAGGCAGAAAACCTGTTTCATGCTCCCACTGGGCTATGGGCCAGATCCAGCAGTTCCCAGGCCATATTTTGCCCATGCCTGAGCTAAGGTCATGGAGTGTTTGCAGATAAGGATCAAGGCTGAACTTGATGCGATATGCCATGGGAAGCCAGTGTTCATCATGTGACACTTTTCTCAGGAAGTCCAGAAATGTTAACACTGTGTTACCTCTGCTGCAAGAGAAATCTTTGCTGGAGCTCAAACTGGGCAAGAGCTCCTGGCCACACGTTCTCTCTGCTAACCAGCAAATTGCTCTCGATACTGACAATCTAAACCAGGGCTACTCAAGTTTGGAAGCCCGGCGGCCACAGTGAAACTCTCAGTATATGCCGAGGGCTGCAACTTAAGTGTGGTTGCACGTACATGCAAATATATATGCAAATAGCTTCTTTCACACTGACGGGCATGAATACAAAGATTAAGGCAAGACTACACAACACGCAGACTCCATTTAAGTCAGTTCTGCTGATATTAATAAAATGCAATATTTACCTGATTTCCACCCATATGATAGCATTTTTACTGAGCAATGCCAGTCCAGGAATTTAACTACTAAGACGCATATCAACAGAAGACCATTATATTGGCTGACCATTGTGGAGCATTTTCCCAGTGGAGGCCATGTTCAAAGGATCCCACCCGCAGGCAGCAAACAGGCAACCCCCAACTTGCAACGTGATTGGTTCCTGGGGAAGCATCACAAGTTGGGAGTGTTGTAATTCAAACCCTCATTTATGATAGGCCTTGTCAATGCGGGCTGAGGACATAAGTCAAGGGTTTTCAGCCCCTTCCACACTTAAAAAAATGGCTGTAAGTGCAGGGGGTCGCAACTCACGGGTTTCCTGTATTGAGCCCTGAGTAAACCCAAACCACACCGTGGGCTGCAACAAACAGGCTGCATGTTGAGTAGCCTTGGTCTAAACCTTGCCTTGCAGGGAAAATTCAGTGAACTCCAGTTCCCAAGTTTCCCAAGAGACATCTTCTGTATTATTCAATCCCTCAGAAATTGTCTGCTGTCTCCAAAGAGACAATGTGCACACGCTACCCTATTAGCCCAGCTGAGGACACACTCTACCTTAAAACAACAACAGACTGAACAAAATTAATCTATTTACAGTTATAATCTATGCCTGAGTAGCTTTCTCATATCAAATTATCACTATCTCCAAAACCTGAGGCAGAGACTTCACCATTTACCCAAGAAGGTACTGTTAACTTTGTCCCTTAAGTGATGGATAATGAAGGGATTCTCTCCCCTTCTCTTTTATAGTCCAGGAAACCTTGGAAATGTATGCCCCCAATAAGGTACTTCTCCCCTGCTGGTGTGGATATGCCAAGCTGTCTGCCTCATTCTCTGGTCAGTCTGCTTTTTTGATTTGCTTAATCACTTTGTTTACCTTAGATGGATTTGTACTTTTGTTGTCCTGACTTGTAATCGAGCCACACAGACAGGTAAATCCACACTCCTTCGTCTAGGGCAGACTTGTTTATTAACTGCCTCCAAAACATAATTTAAGACCAAAGTTCAACCACACCTACATAACTCTTTACACAGAATCCATCCATCCATCAAGCAGCGATATTCCTTACCAACCCATCACCAGTTGTTAGGATACCTTACAAGACACTGTGTGGCTAAATATTCTGACAACAGTGTGTTGGATATTCCCTTTGGCTGTTGGCAAAAAAGGGCTCCTAGCTCACAGAACAGAGGCTGGGATCATGGTAGATTGTGATGCTGAGGAGATGCCCTGCAGGAATCTGTATCAAATGGATTTTCCTTCATGCCCATGTGTATCACACTTCTGTGTTTCTGCTGAAAGGTGATAACGGCATGAATAACCAAGGCCAGGCCACGGGCTGCCAGGATGAAACTGAGTCTGCCATACAACTGGAGATGGTAGGAAGCATTACAAGCAGATGCTGCTAGGTGAGAGTTTGGCATCAGGATTTGAGATTTAGGAAATCCAGGAGAATTCCTAAATTACAGGTTGGATTGACCAACTGTGGGTATGGAAGTTTTGCATCATTTTTGGTAATGCCTAGAATGGGTCCAAATCCCACATCTACCTAAGGCTCTAGAAGGGTTTGCGTATGGGAGGGGTGCAGGCTCTGGGTGGGAGGTGGGATTAGGGAGGAGGCTTGGGGTGTTAGCTCTGAGCTGAGGCAAAGAGTTGGTATGCAGGAGGGGTTGTGAGGTGTGGGCTCTGTCTTGCTTAGATTCAGCTGCAAGCGGCTGTTCTTCATCTATAAGCAGAGCTCATCCAAGCACTGGCCCATCATGGTAGTAGTGGTGCGGGTGTGAAGTTGTGTGTCCTCTGCACACTGCTGGCACATGAGTCCATGTCATTTGACCAGTTCACCTGGTGGTTGCATGTAGATATTGAAAAGAACTAGAGAACTATTTGATCCTTGTGGGACACCACAACCAGGGGCTTAGAGTTGGAGATGAGTTTCCCCATCACTACTCATTGGGGTATGCCCTACCAAAAGGGCTCAAACCATTTTTCCACATTTCCCAGGACTCCAACTACTTCTCCTGGACAAGACAGCCGTAGCTCAACAGAGTGAAGTGCTGCAGAGATGTCATGAGGATGAGAATGGATGTCTGCCCTCTACCATCAGTACCACTGAGGTGGTTTGAGCTCTGTGTCCTGGACTGAGCCCAGACTGTGCTGGGTCTAGACATTAGCTTCAGTTAGATGAGCTTGGCTAATTTCTCTGAGGACTTGCTCAGGGGTGTATGCAGCTCCTACTAAAGTCCATGATCTGCAGTAGTGGCAGTGGAGTGGCTGCAACAAACTGCTGGATTGGTGGGAAAGAATCCTCCTGTTTACTCTTGCTATGTGTAAGAGAAGGGAGGCAGCATTTGGTCCCATGGGAGAGAGAAACAGGTAAAAATTCTTTGGAGTAAATGGATTTTTAGCAGAATCCCTTAAAAGTCTTAAAATAGGACCTCTCCATCCTAACAAGGTATAATTGGCTTCAATGGGCAAGTCTTGCTATCAGCTACCTCCACTGGAAGACAACAAATGCAGCCCAGAACTCTCAGGAAAACAGTACTAGAGTCATGTGAGCAAACACTGTGTCAGATATGGGAGTTGCTAGCATGTCAATGGATCTTCAGAAGAAGTAATACATTAAATTTACCTGACCCGGAAAAAGTGGGTGTTTCAATTGGTAGATCAAAACAACAATAGCAGCAGCAACAACAAAAAATGCTCTTAACTTCAGTTTTTAAGGAAGAGGCTCAAGAACCAACTCCAAACCAATCTCTTTCCCCAGTGCCATTAGGATTCTACAGATTATCTAAAAGGCTGTGCAAGTAGAAACAAACATGCAAACTGAGAACTAGACAGTTTCCATAAATTGCAAGATTGATTAACAACTATGTTTGCTTCAGCTTACCTCCAGACTTACTCAATCTAAAAGCTAATAAATGCAAAATAAGATTTAAAAAGGGTTCTCCTACTCTCTATAGCATGGGTCACTGCTTTGCAGTGGGGCCCTCACAGCAGGGGTGCGTCTAGACTACATGGCTCCGTTGACGGAGCCATGTAGATTAGGGTTGTAGGCAAAGGAAAATGAAGCGGTGATTTAAATAATTGCTGCTTCATTTAAATTAAAATGGCTGCCGCGCTGTGCCGATCAGCTGTTTGTCAGCACAGCGCTGTAGTCTGGACGCTCCGCGGTCAATATCAAAGGCATTTGTCAACCTCCCCAGTAAACCTCATCCCACGAGGCATAACAGGGAGGTCGACAAATGTCTTTGATGTCAACCGTGGAGCATCCAGACTACAGCGCTGTGCCGACAAACAGCTGATCGACACAGCGTGGCAGCCATTTTAATTTAAATGAAGCACTGATTATTTAAATCACCGCTTCATTTCCCTTTGCCTACAACCCTAATCTACATGGCTCCGTCGACGGAGCCATGTAGTCTAGACGCACCCTGAGAGAGGAGGTAGTCAAACTTTTGATTGAGGTCATATTCACAATCTCAGAGGTTCTCCCTTTTTTCTCCTTTTTTCTGTACATATAGAAGAACTTATCTCTTCAATTCATCACCCAATCAGTTTCCTTCCATTCCAAAGTAATTCTCCTTTTACATACTCATTCAGAATGGGTCCCCAGTAACAGTCTAGGTCATCAATCATCACTGTAATACAAATAAACTATAAATAAGAGCAGTATTTCTCTCTGTGCTCACGATCAGACTGGGGATTCCATAGTTTTAAACCTACAGATGATAAATGTACAAAACATGTCTGCAAAGCTCTATAGTCTTTATGAAAGTTCAGAAACTATTTTGTGGAGTATAGTCTATCCACTCACTGTGGACCTAATTCTGATTTTGCTGCACACCAGCTTGACATGGGTCTATGCGCTGAATTCAGTCAAGTTATTCCTTATTTACACTGGTGTACATAATTACAGAATCAGGTTCAGAGTGTGCAAAGGACTGCATGAAAGCAAAATAGTCTTCTCTTTGAAGACACTATAAACAAATGGGCTTTTGTCTTGAATTGAGGCTGCAACATAAGTCAACATTTAGGCAGTTTGAATTGTAAATTTGTACAGTAAAATCAGGCATTTGATAAAGCAGAAGAATGTTCCTGTTGGTTTCTTTGTTTCCTTCACAATTCATCTTACTTGTAAATCTTGAGAATGATTTTATTGCAGATCAATTAAAATAGGTGATTGTACAGTGCAATAAACAAAATAAAATTAAATACCAGGTGCAAACCACAATAAAAATTATGAATACTGGCGTTCAAAACTCTATGGACAATTACCAGCAATAGTGACACAAGGAAACGTGGGTATCACAGGAACAGCCCACAGCCCTTCACAGAAAATGCCTATTAAAATATGAATAAAGGACCCAGTGTCATATGTATCTAAATATTCATATATAATAACTAATGACAAGCATTTGTATAGGTCCTTTCATCCAGAGACCTCAAAAATCATATAAAAATCAAATAAATAATAGTTGTAACAACTAGCTTTTATACCAGTGAAAGGCAACCTAGGCTAGTGAGTGGGCCGCATGAGTGTCCCTCCTTCATCTCAGTGGGCTGGAAGATTGTCGTAACCAAGATGGTCTCCCAGGATAGGATACTTTTGCTAACCATGCTTGTATACCTAGAACGTGTGGGGTGTGTCGAATGAACCGTAGCAGTACTTTGATTGGATGCAGAGGGAGCACATGGCTGTCACAATGGTGTGTGCAATCAGCATGCACCTCACTTCATATGCCCTTGCTTTGAGTGTCACTTTTGTAATAATTGTAGAAAAACGATGCGGATGAAAACCAACAGAATCTGGCAGCCCTGTGACTGGGCAACGGTAAACAAAATGCCTTTTGAATCATACATAGAATCCCAGTGGGCCACATGCAGCCCTCAGGTTGCCCACCACTATTTTTACAATGCTTTTCTCCAAGATCAGAAAGCCATTCACCCAAGTGGGTAAATACTATTGTCTTCATTTTATAGATGGGAAAACTTAGGCACACAAATGTTAAGTCAAATGCTTGCCCAAAATATAGCAACTCAGTGACAGAACCAGGAATAGAACATAGAGCTTCTTATTCCCAATCTGTTGTCCCATCCATTGGACCACCCCATTGTGCATATGGATATACATGAATGCAATAGTGTACACAAACTTTTATACATGCACACCTGTATGTACATGATAACTAGAGATAGTCAGAAAATCAGAAGGGTTTTGTTCAGAAAGTTTTGATTATTTTTGTAAAAAAAAAAAAAAAAGAAAAAAAGTTTTCAAGTTTTGGCAACCAAATACCCAGAAAATTTCACCCAAACACTGATGCAGACTGAACATTTTCACCTGAAAAAGAGAAACCAGTTTTTGGCCTGCAAGGTTGGGATTTGGACTTTTGATGAAAAATCAAAAGTGTTCTAAGAAATCAGACATGTCCTGTTAAAAAATTTTTAGTCAGAAACCCAATTTCCCACTACAAGTCCCAATAGGAAATTTTTGACCACCCTTAATTACAACTCTAATTTCTTCACATTTCAGAAAGGTTTCTGCTCAGTTGTGTCACTTCTTTTTCCAGACTTCCCTTACGCACAGGGGCAGCCCGTGCGTATAGGCCGACTTGGCCGTCACCTAGGGCGCCGCGTTAAACAGGGCACCCAATGATGATGTCACGCCATTGAGGGCTGTAGAGGCAGGGGCACCGATCACGCATTCTGCCTGGGGCGCCAGCTGCCAGCAGCCCGCCTCAGGCTACCCCTGCTTACGCAGGTAACACCTTCCATGACCAGACATGCAAAGGTGCCTTCTACTGTTTCAGAACCCTTCTCATGGCCCTCTTGTGCTGCAACAATTACATGAAAGCCTGCTAATGTATGACAGCAAGACTGAAGAGCAGTTGGGAAAAGTCAACTCATAATTCCAAATAGTTATATAAAAGTTGTACATGTCTAATGGTGTCTCTTTCCCCCAGCCTTTGTATATCACTTGTCTTTTAAGACTGTATGCTTTTCAGAGCAGGATCTGTTTTCCACTATGTTTATTCTTCATCTGCCACAATAGAAGCTGATTGGGACTTCTTGAATGTCACTGTACTAAAAATATCAAATCAGACACAAAAAGCTGCATTAGAAGCGCACTGCTGATGTTGCAAAGTCAAGCACTTGGAAGTTAGGCAAAGCCAGAATTAAGGTTGCCTGTGCATTCAGTGCCCTTGTGCATATGTGCTGTCATGCAGTCTTTAATCACATGACCACATCCTATTTTTCCACAGAACCCCTGCCTCAGTCAAGGCACAGAATGGACAGTGTTCACTGACTGAGCAGGCATTTAACACTTTGTTTTATCCTCTTTGTTCAGTGTGTGGCCCTACATCTTATTTACAGCACACTAGTCAAACAGTGCTCACAAGACACAATTATTAATTTCCTCATGGGCTTTTCTAAGGTGCTCATTACTATTACACCCGAGGCCCAGATTCTCAAAGCTATGTAAATGAGAATGAGGCACCTAAATATCTTTAAAGATCTGGGCATGAGAGCTTCACAAACATCAATTAATTTTCACAATGCCCCTGTGAGGCAGGGTTACCCCATTTTACAGATAAGTAGCTGAGGCCCAAGTCCTAACTGCTCCTGAAGGCTCCAAACTGCCATTGGCATCAATGGAAGTTTGAAGGCTAAATTTTTTTTGGCTCTGGGCCAGAGAGATGAAGATCAAAAGTTTTCACTATATTGGGGTGCCCAATATGGAATGTCTATGACCTGATTTTTCTGAGCACTTAGTGTTATGGAGCACTTACTACAGCCGTGGCCAACCCGTGACTCGCGAGCCACATGTGGCTCTTGCCCCCCAAAAGTGCAGCTCATGAAGCTGCTCCTGCACACACACCCCCAAACGCCCTTCTGCCGGTGCCCGGATTCCCTGTGCTTACCGGGTTGGAGCTCCGGGATTTTAAAATGGCTCCCAAGATGGCAGCTGTCTTAAAGTGGCAACTTCCTTTTTTTGTTTTTGCTCGACAATTCTGTTCTGGGTTGGTTTGTTTTTTTCTTTTTTTGCTTGACAATTCTGGTGCGGCTCTTCGCATTTTTTCCGCCGCTGTTTTGGCTCTCTTTGTTAAATGGCTTGGCCACCCCTGACTTATTATGTTCAAGGTACAGATCCCACTGATCTCTGTTCCCACTAGGAGCACTCAGCACTTCTGCAAACCAGACCACAGAGTATCAAGCTAGGCACCTAGAAAAAGAGGAACACACAATTAGTAAACCACCTGTGAGAAATGTGGCTTAGGTGACTTGCCAACATCACATGACTTCAATGGCAGAGGCAAGGATAAAATCCAGTTTCCCAGAACAACGTTCAAATACCTTAACCAAGAGATCCATCCTCTCTTTCTGCAGTACCCTGTTTCTCTTACAATAAATGAAGCAGGCTTCTTGCACCTCGCTTCACTCCAAAAACCTGCTCCACCCCCAGTGCATATCCACTTAATGCACTGAATGAGGCAGGGTCCTGTGGCAAAAAGAACTAGCGCAATATTGTGCCAAAGCTGCGCCAAAGCACCACCCTGCAGATTCCAGGGGAGTAAATCAGATAAAAAACAATTCTGAGAAATGTTTTCCAAGCAAAATGTTTGTATCAAAAATGAAAAGCTCTAATGAGAGATAAATGCAGACTGAAGATGGCTGGTAATGAGAGTGTTTGTCAGTTGTATGTCAAGGGATTTGGAACTCACTGCCTCAGAGCATTAGGCCAGCCAATTATACCAATGTCTGAGAGCAGACTAAGAGAGAAATAGAGCAACACAAAATCCTATATACAAATATCCCTGACCTTAGAACAACTTCAGATTCAGAATAAAAACCCAGGTACTGTATACGGCATGGCCACTTTTAATTGAGCAGTGAAAGTCACTGCCTGAGGACAGAGCTTTTTGTGGTACATATAATGGGCCAGATTGTACACGCAACCCTCCAAGTAATGAGAGTGGGAATGCTGGATGTGCAAAGAGTACAGCACTTGTACACCTGTATATTTTCAACCTATCAATAAATTCAGTAAAATTTTAAACAACTCATCAAGACTCCTGTACTCTTATGACATGATTCACCTACATTCTGCGACAAGGAAGCTGGATTCTGTGGTATTCCAGGGCAGCAGACTGGAAATCCGGTGGCAGCTTTAGATAAATTTACTGAATGGAGGAAGCTTTAATTAATTAAATCTGAAAATAAGTAATGCTCATAGTACAGCATTCCTGGTGCTTGAGAGTATATTTAATTTTACACTTCTCCTAAATATTTAAATTGATTATGCCCTGGAATCTTAGGGAAAACACATGACTACCTCACGGAAATCGTCCAGGGAGGAGAATAAGGTTCTAGCAGCCAGGAAGGGGGGCAGCTGGAGCTTTGGCATTTGGGAAGATATGGGAGGCCTTTTAGGATTGGATATTTGTGCTACAGCTATCAGCTGTGAAAAATAGTAATCAGTGTTGACATTGACATCATCATTAGGGTTAGCCAACATTCCATGGAGATGTATGGAACAGTCCACACCTCCCTCAGAGCTATTGCTTGGAGAAGTCTGTGTGACTTGCAGCTCTTTACATAACCATGTCTGTTTGTACTTGGTTCATGTCTGGAAAGGTTTCTTCACAACCATAAGGTCTAGAAACAGGTAGGCTTTTTGTTTTGTTTTTGAAGCTAGACATTCTGTGGCCGAGGTCTTCATAGTACGTGTTATTTTTTTAAGGAATTTGTGCCCCTGCTACATACTTGCTTTACGTTTTCAAGCCCATGGAATGGCTTTTTCTCCACTCATTCCTTGTTTCTAGTGTTGTCTTCTCAAGACATAGTTAGATCTTTTCCCTTGATCAGATGGCAAAGCTGGTGTTTTGGCATGATTCCAAACATTCCTTGTGTTCCTTCCCTTCCTTAAATTCATAAACACAAGTTATTTTACTAGGATACTGTGTGGGCTGTCAGCTCTGATCGATAGTGCTTCATGCCGCAACAAAATGCATTTGATCTGTCCTACCATCAGCTGAAGAAGACCATTAAAACAGTTTTAATTCTTTTACCGTACACTGTGTGCCACTCTCCTGGGAAGAGCACGAATAACTCATTCTATTTCTACAAATTTCCCTTGTAGGGAATATTTGGTCTTATATCACAGTATGTAAGCAGGTAAAGAGACTCATAGTCAGCTGCCATAGTGATCATTTGCTTTTACATTTCATTGTGCACTTGTCAGAACTGAAAGCAAAAAAGTTTCTTAATGCACCCTGAAGGTTAAGATCTCAAAAACACAAAAGTTATGACATTCAGAGTCATCTATCTTAGAGTTTTGTACTGCCACTCATCCCCATAGTATCTAGGCACATTATGGTTATCACCAAAGGGGCCATTTGTGGGGAATTAGGGGGGGACTGTAGCCCACCTTCCTTAGTTTGAACCATCTGGTTTTCATCCTTGAGGTCTGATTAAAGCTGGATGTCCTGACTCCAGAGACAGTTCTTAAATGCAACAGAGGTTGAGCTGCTTGCAGCTTTGCCTTTGGGACAAGGAGTTTGTTATAAAAAGATGAAGGCAGGGCGATTAAGAATAACAAAAGACTGGGAATTCCAGTAATTGAAGGATCATTAGAGCATCATGAAAGCATTGCTAGGTATGCCACTTCAAAGATAGGAGGGAAAAAGTAGGAATGAGTGTTGTGCTGCTGGGATTTGCATTTGGAATACTGCGTTAAACTTACAAATGTTCTTGAAAAAAGGATGAACAGGGGCTAATCCAAAGCTGACTGCAAAGAGCTACAAAGGGATCTCACAAAACTGGGTGATTGGGCAACACAAAGGCAGATGGAATTCACTGTTGATAAGTGCAAAGCAATGGAAAAATATAATCCTAATTATAGATAAAAAATAGCTGTTACTACTCAAGAAAGAGATCTTGGAATCACTGTGGATAGTTCCCTGAAAACATCTGTTCAATGTGCAGAGGCAGTCTGAAAACTAAAAAGCTAACAGAATATTGGGAATCATTAGGAAAGGAATATATAATAAGACCAAATACTATATTGCCTCTACATAAAGTCATTGTATGCCCAAATCTTGAATATTGTATGCCAACCCATCTAAAAAAAAAGATATATTGTATTTGAAAAAGGTACAGAAAGGGCAACAGAAACGATTGGGGGTAAGGAACAGCTTCCATACCAGGAGAGATTAACAAGACTGGAACTTTTCTGCTTGGAAAAGAAATGATTTAACCTTGGGGGAATATGTTAGATGCCTAGAAAATCATGAATGGTGTGGGAAAATAGAATAAGGAAATGTTATTTATTCCTTCACTAACATAACACAAGAAGCTGAGCCAATTAAATTTATAGGCAGCAGATTTAAAACAAACCAAACAATTTGTGGCACTCTTTGCCAGGAGATAGTGGAAAGGCCCAAACTGTAACAGGGTTACAATAAGAACAAAATAAGTTCAAGGAGGATAGATCCATCAATGACTATTAGCCAGAATGGGCAGGGATGGTGTTCCTAGCTTCTGTTTGCCAAAAGCTAGGAATGGATCATGATGATTGCCTCTTCTATTTATTCCTTCTGAGCACCTGGCATTGGCCACTGTTGGAAGACAGAATATTGGGCTAGAAGGACCTTTGGTCTGACCCAGTATGGCCATTCTGATGTTCTTATATAGAGCTGAACTGTATCTGCCCCCTTGATGTGACCCACTAGACCCCACTCCTCTTCCAGAGCTGAGATAGAGCCCAGGAGTCCTAATGGGGCCTCTCTCTCTCCACGGAGCTTGTAACAAAGAAAGAATATACATTAAAATTTTAAGGCTAACCAGTGTCCCTTAAGTGACTTGCCACAAGATGTGAGAATATGTTAGTGTTAGAGCGGAGTGGATCTAATATTTATTTAATTTTCTTTCTTTTATATAGGAATTAGAGACAGTGCTCCTGTCAGCTAACTGCTAAGTTGACTGCCAAAAAAAGTAGAGTTTTCCAGTGCCTTGGTAGCCCCTGGATAGAGATGAGGATGGAAGGGGTTGATTCTCCCCCTCCCCATTTGGTGCTTAGCTTGTGCTGAGCATGCTCAGTAATACTGCTGAAGTCTCTGTCCTCAGTCCACCCCCCGTGCTTTTATTCTCTACCCGCCCCCCCATCATGGCACAGGTTGCCCCACCACCACCACCACCACCACCACCACCATCTGAAACGGTGCCCTTGGTTATCACAGCAACCATTAGAATCACTTTGAGACTAGGGTTCTGAAATAGATGGCACATGTGTTCTCCACCAGCTTTGTATTCTTGGGAACCAGGGCATAGTCTGATTCATGAAAGACCTCTCCCTCCCCAGCCTCTGCTTGAAACAAAGCTGATCAGAAGAAAGACTTATGAAAGGCAATGAAAAGACAAGAGAACACCTCATACCCCCTCTGGAAACACTTCCCCCCATTTACATAAAACAAAGATGAGACAGGGAAGCATTGCTATTAGCATGTAAAATGAAGAAAAGCAATTCCAAGGCAAGAACCATACTAAACTCTGGGACACAGAAAGCAGGAAAGCACTGCCTGATGGGAAATCTTTGTTCCAGATACTAATGAACCCAGGCCTGCCCACACCCAGATCAGTAATTATCAGACCAATTCTAGTAATAAATCCTCTACTGGTATCCAAAATACTGAAACTAACTAATTACATTATCAGCTCCCTGGAAGGAATAGCTAGGAAGGAACTCCACCTATATGAGCTCTGCCCATGGCCAGGAATAAGCATTTCCTATTGTCTTGCCTAAACAAAACAACTTTGGAATACTCCTTGGAACCATCTATTTACCCACAAACAAATCTAGTGTTTCCCCCTATCCATGCTCAAGTAAAGGGCTCTGATGCCTGGATCTAAATTCTGCATCAGTTCCATTGGGAATTCATCTTCTACTGACTGATCATGCTGGGGGCTCTGCTCTGCCTATCTACCATCATCACCTGGGAACCCTGATCAGTGCAAGCTTCACCAAGCAGTGACCTCTCTCACTCTAGGAATAGCCTCCTGACCCTGCCTTATGTGATCAGTTATGGTTTGCTAGCCCTAACTTTTGTAATAAAATTTAAGTTAGATTTAATATTGTAAATGTTTTGTTTGGCTCCTCTTGTATGATTACTACTTGGCAGGGCTGGCTCTAGGCACCAGCAAATCAAGCACGTGCTTGGGGTGGCATATTTCCAGGGGCGGCATTTCCAGGTAAGCAGCCGCCCCCGGCAATGCCCATCCCTGTCCTATCCTACCCCGCCGATTTTAAAGGGCTGTGGGAGCTCGGCTCTGGCTGCGTGTCCCCAGGAGCTGGCTGCGGAGTGCAACGTGGCCAGGCTCCGCCCTGCCCCGCCAGCGCCAGTCCTGCCACGGCCCAGCCCCCTTTGCCGGCGAGAGACCGCTCCCTGCCGGCCACCCAGCTCACTGCGCCCACCCCGCCCCGCGCCACCCGTTCCCCGCCCCGCACCCTGCTCCCCTGCACGCTGGTCCCCCTCCTCTCCCTGTTCCCTGCAACTCTCTGGCTCTGCGCCGCCCTTGACCCCGCACTCTGCTCCTCCCAATTCCTGTGCCCCTCTGGCTCTGTGCCACCCATTCCCTGCACTGCCCTTGCACCCCGGTCCCTGCGCCCCTCTGACTCTGCGCCCCCTCTGCACCCCGCAGCCCCTTTTTCCTGCGCCCCTTTGGATCTGTGCCCCCCATTCCCCACACTGCCCCGGACCCCGATCTCTCTGCCTCTCCCATTCCCCGCGCCTCCCCTGCACCCTGCTCCCCCCAATCCCTGCATCCCTCTGGCTCTGCACCTCCTGTTCCCTGTGCCACCCCCCACACTGTTCCTCACACCCCTCTGGCTCTGCGCACCCCAGTCCCCCTGCTTCCCCTAGTCCCCGCGCCCCTCTGGCTCTGCGCCTCCCATTCCCCATGGTGAACCCTGCTCCCCCTGTTCCCCATGCCCCTCTGGCTCTGCGCTGTCCCTGCTCCCCCTGTGGGTCAGGAGTGAGGAGTGCTCGTCCATAGGGAGGGGCTGGACAGGGCAGGGAAAAGGCTGTTGTGACCCAGCAGCGAGTGAAAGGGGAGGGGGAGTTTACTTGAAGCACCTTTGCCTTTATGGAAAAAAAAATTAAAATTATATTTGCTACTTATAGGGCTAAAATGCTGGGACAAAAACAAAAACGAAAAAACATTGCAAAGTGCAAACGTGTAAAAGCCATCAAAAAAAGGGGGGGGGGGTGGCCAAACATTTTTTTGCTTGGGGCGGCAAAAAACCAAGAGCCGGCCCTGCTACTTGGACATGAATAACTTTCATGGTTAAACTTAAAAAAACCAACAAATAGTCTTGCAGCACCTTAAAGACTAACAAAACATGTATTTGGTATCATGAGCTTTCGTGGGCACAATAACTCCATTTAGCTGAAGAGATGGGTTGTGCCCGCGAAAGGTCATGATACCAAATACGTGTTTTGTTAGTCTTTAAGGTGCAAGACTATTTGATGTTTAAGTTTTTCCAGTTACAGATTAACTCGGCTACCCCCTGAAGCTTTCATGGTTAAGTTAAGCTGATTGTCTCTTTTACTCCCTTTCTCTCCATATAAGAACACAAGTGGCACAAGCAGCACACTGATAGAATTATTGATACCCGCCCCCTCCCAGAAGGGTAACCCTAATAAATGAGCATACTCTAAAGTCACGGGCAAACCTGGCAATGCAGGGTATATCATGATCAGTGGAGTTGGAGGATGGGCGGCACATGAACCAGAGGCTGGGAGATGCTAGCCCCCGGCCTCTCCTCTTCCACACACTCCCAACCTCTGGAGCCCAGAGCCCCCTACTGCAGCCACTGGCCTCGGCCCCAAGTTTTCCTTGCCCAACACTGGAGAACCAGGACGGTAAACAGCCCCACCCCGTCCTGAGCCACTGCACTGCTGTACACAGTGCAGGTGGGAAGCAGGAGTGGGGTTCTGTGGGAGGTGCATGACTGATTGTTTGGGGAGGCAGCGCTTCCCCCATCTATGCTATCCACTGCCCATGAACTGGCGTCAGAGGGTCAATGTTTCCAGGAGCGACTATTCTTGACAAGCTGCCAGGGGAACCGGAAACATGAGGAATTAGGCTGGAAGAAACGTCGCCCCATGGACACAGCAGTGCTCTGGGGTTAATAAAGTTTCACTTGTTCTGTTTAAATTGCATTTAGCTTCACTCTTTGCTAATGAAACATGATAGCAGCATCCGAGCTGAGTTCTCTGCAGTGCAGCTGCTGGCAGCATGAGTCATGGAACTTGATGTGAAACCCACCAGGGGCCTGGGTTTTGTGAATACTAACCTAGCTCGGCAATGGACCTGGGCGAAGGAGGAGTGGGAGCTGTGCACAGACCTGGCCATGCAGAGGACGACAATAAGTGGAAAGTAAAACTGCTATTCTATCTCAATGGGGGACACAGCAGAGAGATCTGCAGCACTTCAAAGCTCACCATTGCCTCTAGCCTCACAGCGGTCCTGGGAGCCCTGCGACCTATTGCTCACCAAAGCAGAATGATACTCTGTGGACCAAGCAATGCAGGATCTCACTAGCAATCAGTCCAAAGGGGAGAGGTAGACCTGTGTTACTGCCTGATGCACTCTGGCTGCTTTGTGCAATTTTGGGGAGTTGATGGGCTACTGGAATCAGGGCAGGATATTTCTATGGCATTTGGAATCACCTTCTGCAAAAGCAGACACTCCAGGAAGGTGATCTCATATTAGACAAAACTTAAAAAACAACAAATACTTCTGAATCACCTAAGGGTGCATCTACACAGCACTGTAACGCAAAATAAGATATGCAATTTGAGCTATGCAAATTGTGGATCTTATTTCAATGCTATTTTGAAATAGCTTATTTCGTTACACAGTGCCAAATTTCAAAATAAAGCGCTATTCTGAAACATCCCTTACTCCTCATAAAATGAGGTTTACAGTGACGTCGGAATAGTGGGCCCAAAATAACGAGCTTGCTGTGAAGACATGGGATAGCTATTTCGGGATACTCCGGTATCCCAAAATAGTGAGCAGTGTAGACCGACAAAACATGTAGATAGTATCATAAACTTGAGCTTTCGTGGGCACAAGCCACTTCTTCAGACAAATGGAGTAAGGGGCCTAGACATGGGGTGTGCAGCAGCAGCCTTCAGAGATAAGACCGAAGCCTTAGGAAGCACAACACGCCCAGAAGTATATGCAGTGAGACGACAATATAGGAGAGCTGGTGGCCAGGATTCCATGCTCCTAGAGAGATGCATTTACTGGGGGGGAAAGCAGGAGCAGGCAAAAGAAAAGTATGAAGTTCAGGGAGCGAGCTGGAGCTGAGAGCCAGGAATCAGGAGCTGAGGGTCAGAGCCGGAGTATCAGCTGAAGAGGGGCAGGAGCCAGGGGAGGAATCCAGGGTCGGGAAGCAGCGCCAGAAACACAGCTGCAGGTGTGGAACCCTATTGTGCATGCAGACCTAGGACTGCTACGGGATTTAAGAATGTGCCTGCTGGAAGCCACACTCATTAGCTCAATCATCTGAGGGCAATGAATGGGGGCTGGGTTCAGTTGTGGGTCTCTGATACACCCCTGGTTGAAGTAACAGAACCATATGTCATCTCACAAGGCAGGATGTTGAGTGGGACTGGGCAGGTCACCAACAGTGAGCATTTGACATGCTGAAACATGTGACACAGGAAGTCCTTGTCCTGTAATACACCTCAAGCCACCCAACCCATGCAGACAATCAGAACAAAGCCCCATCCTAGTGCTACAGATTGCAGCTCACACTGATGCACCTTCAGCACTATCAGGAACAGATCAAATATTGGCCTGGATGGCTACTGGTGCTGGCTGACACCATGAGCAGGGCATCTATATTCAGCATCAGCAAGGTAGGGGAATGGTGTTGCATATTCGTTCCTAGCCAGTAAGCACACTCCTGAGTCTGTCTAAGACAGCTGCCAATGCTTAGGTGTGTGTTTACTGGTCAATGTGATCTGTGATGGTTGTGCTGGGGTTGGGGCAGTGCACAAAGTCCCCTCCCCGCCCATGGGGTGCATAGTGCAAAGAGGCACATCGCCCCAGCAGCTGGACACTGTGAGTGGCCTGGGGCTGCAGCAGGCAGGGAGCTCCCAGAGGGTCCCGTTGGGCTGCCGGCTGGGAGTACCTACATAAGTGGCTCCTGGCCAGATCCTGCACCTGACACTCCACCCCCTCCCGCAACTCAGCTCCCTGCTCCAGGTCACCACCAAATCCTCTGCACCGTCTCTGCCTCAGGTCACAACTCCCTTTCAGGCTACGGCTACACTACCATTGCTTTTTGGAAAAAGATATACAAATCACGCTCTTTTGCAAGACCCTGTAAACCTCGATTTATGAGGAATAAGGGGTCTTGCGAAAGAGGGGTGTTTTCCGACATGTGGCCCCCATCTACACGGGGCCAAATATCGGAAAAACCTCTTCCACAAAAAGAATCAGAAGAAGATATGCAAATGAGAGCATGATTTGCATATTTTCTAAAAAACCCAGCAGTGTAGCCATAGCCTCAGACCGTGCAACCATCCTACTCTCTTCTCCCAGGGTAGAATCCTCTCTTGCACCCCTACCTCCTCCTGGACTCTGCACCCCTACCTCCTCTTGGACCCCCTGCTACCCCATTCCCCTGCCCCAGGTCACAATCCCTCCTTCACCCAAACTCCCTCTCAGACCCCTCACCTTCTCCTGCACCCCAGTTCCCCATCCCAAACTCCCTCCTGCACCCAACCTCCATCCCAGACCCCACATTCCCTCCATAGAAAAGTGCAATCCTTGACCACTTACCAAAATCTTGTAGTGGCCCACCCACCACAAATTATGTCCCACCCCTGCTCTAGCACATGACAGTTCAGCCAAGGATCTGTTGTTTCAGAAGACAGGTACACCTGGGAAGCTCCAGCTATTAAAGCAGGGGTGGGGAACTTTTTTTGGGTCAGGGGCTGCTGACCCATGGGAAAAAAAACAAGTCAGGGTCTGCACACATGTGAGAAGCCCAAAAAACCCCCCCCAAAAAACCCAAACCCTCACTGATGTGGCTCCTGACTGAGGAGAAAGACACTCCCCACATTCCCCTTGCACACCAGAGCCTAGTGGGGCCCAGGCTAGTAGATTTTATGTGCTCCAGTCCCTCAGTAGGCACAGGCTCCCCAATGGTAGGACGGGAGCCCTGAGCCTGGATTCAGGCATGCCGGGGGCTGCATCTGGTCCCTGGGCCTGAGGTTCCCCACCCCTGTATTATAGTGATAACACAAAGAGTGGATGTGAGGAGTGCAGCAACACCCAGGTCTATCCTAAAGGAACAGGAGGAGACACATGCAAGCCAGTAGAAACAAGATTCAGAAGTAGTCTACAGACATCACCGCAGTGCAGAGAGACAGAGAACCCCCAGGGAGGGAGGCGACTTTGCGGAGAGACAGTTTGTTAGACTTGGTGACAGGAGACAGAGAAAGAGGTCACTCCCTGTCAGGTTGCCTGTTGAGAAGACCAAACTATGTCACCAGGTGAATCTGTGGTAAAAACAGGACTCCAGCTTGGCTATATACTAACCACCAGCTGGGAGACTGGGTAAGAACCATACCTACTAGGCATGTGGGTTGCATAATGTAGTTCACATGGGCACTGATTATTTGGTTTTAATGCTTACTAAGCGGCTGCGCCCCATGCTCATTATATTCGCCAACCCCCTCTGTCCGGCCACTTTCCCGGACAGAGAGCCTGATGGCATCATTCTGTTGCGCAGGCAGGAAAAGCTTTTATATATATAGAGAGAGAGAGAGAGAGTGTTTGTAAAACAGGGAAGACATATCATGGTCAGTGGAGCTGGAGTCAGCGGGCCCATGCTCCCTGGTGGATTGTTATTGAAAATAGGGATGTAAGAGTGTAACTGTTTAAATGGGTAACCAGTGACCATGAGCTCATCAGTTACCCAAACAGTTACTCATGGCTTCTAGTCTGGGTCCCGGGGAGCTGGCTGCCACCCTGTGCTGCTGACACTGTACCAGAGGCAGCAGCGTTGGGTGGTAGGTGGGAGCTGGTATACGCAGGAAGCTGGCTTAAAAGCCTCTGTATGAGAGTTTGCTATGCAGAGTGGGAGCTGGCTCCCTGGGAGTGGGGCTAGCTGCCGGGCACTGGCTGCTGGCCCCACTCCCAGGGAGCCAGCCATGTAACTGTTAAAATTTTAGCAGCTACACGGTTACAATAATAACCATTTTGTAACATCCCGAACTGAAAGGGGGCCAGTGGAACAGGGAACGTGGGAAATTAGGCTGGAAGCAACTCAGCCACATGGACAGGGCATTCCATGGGGTATAATAAAGCTTCACGTGTTCAACCGAACCTGCATTCACTGACTGTCACTTTATTCTTTGCAAATGGAACACAGGAGACCACAGAAGCAGGCCAGAAGAGCTTCTATGCCCTTCCCCATGTGTGTTTGGGGGAGGAAACCTCTGTTTTCTCCTTTATCATGTGCCTTTCTGTTACTGACTCCTTTTTATTGTTAGATGCAGACTCCGCACTGCCAATAAGACACCGAGTCCTGCTCTGACTGAAAATAGCAAAACTCCCACTGGTTTTAATAGGAGCAGGAAATGACCCAGGAATTTGGTGAAATTCCAGTGCTATGTAATATGGATTTATGTAGGATGGCCATATTTCTCTATGTTGCATATGAGACACCTGGTAAAATTACTTATATTCAATGGCAATCAATCAGAACTATGCAGTATAAACATTCAAATTATCAAGTTGACTAAATACCTATTACAAAGAAATACTGTGTAGCTGGAAGCTTCAGGGGGTAGCCAAGTTAGTCTGTACAGAAAAAAACAACAAATGGTCTGGTGGCACTTTATAGACTAACAAAACATGTAGATGGTATCATGAGCTTTCATGGGCACAGCCCACTTCAGAAGTGGGCTGTGCCCACGAAAGCTCATGATACCATCTACATGTTTTGTGTAGCTGAAGTCTTTGTATTTTCCTTAGGGTGCGTCTAGACTACATGGCTCTGTCGACAGAGCCATGTAAACTAGTTTACCCGACATAGTCAATGAAGCCATGTAAACTAGTTTACCCGACATAGTCAATTGTCGGCACAGCGCGGTGGCCATTTTTATTTTAATGAAGCGGGGATTATTTAAATCCCCGCTTCATTAAAATAAAAATGGCCACCGCGCTGTGCCGACAATCAGCTGATCTGGCACAGCACGGGAGTCTAGACGCGGATCGGTTGACAAGGGAAGCCTTTGTCGACCGCTCCCTTATGCCTCGTGAAACAGACTACAGAGCCATGTAGTCTAGACATACCCTTAAGGTTTGCCTAGGGAGAAGTGACACACACAGACACTCCCATTCACCTCTTTCACACAGGGTGGGGGGGACTGACCAACCTTCCCTGCCCAGTGCTCACCACCCTCCATGCTTGGCTGGGCCATTGGGACGGGCCCGCCTCTCCTGCTACCTGGTGATGCATCTTCTCAAGGCAACGTGGTGGGCACACAGGGTCACAGCCCCCCTCCACAGATTTCTGTCAGGGTTGACACCAGAGTATGGCCAGCAGCCGCCTTTCAGCAATGTGTGAGAGGGAAGGAATGGGAACTACTTCCAGCCGCAGGGAGGTAGGTAGTAGGGTTGACCTGGCCTGTGTATTGGAGAAGTCATCTCTTCCCTCCCACCCCTTGTCCTGCTTGCCAGTGGCTAGAAGCAGCTTGTCCCTTCCTGCCTGCACAGTGCTGAAAGGCAGTTAACATCTCCAAGGTGCTGCTGGCCAGCGACATAACTGCACCACCTCTTGATCCCTGGCTAAAGTGGAGTCAGGAAGGGGTTAAGCCCTAAGGATGCATTGAGCTCCAGAACCCAGAGAATCTGTCTGCTTGGGCTTCAGTGAACCAGGCCATAGAGGTGGCTCAGCAGGGGAGGGTGCCTAGGGGACAGGGACAGAGAAGCCCCAACTCACCCAGAGGGCAGGGCGTAGGCTGGGGGTAGTGTGTGAAGAAGTTGCTATGCCTTGCCTAGTGGGGGGCTGCTGTGGAGCCTGCAGGGTTGGGGCGCAAACAAGCTGTAAGTGGCTTCCTCCTTGCCACTGCAGAGCTTAGCTGAGAGGTAGTGAAGTTTCCTTGTGCCAGTGCTGTGTGGGGCTTTGGCACATGCAGGGCTTGGCTCCTCCTGGCCAATGCCCAGACTGTAAGCTCTTGAGCTTTCGCTGGGTGCCAGCCCATCCAGAGGGAGCGGAGGAAGGAAGGAAGGAGCCTGTCAGCCAGGGTGTTGGTGAGCTTATTGATCCAATCAGAGCCTGGTTTTCTGCATAGCGCTGGGAGCAGGACACATATTCCTGGCAGGATATGGAGGAGCAGCAGGGCTGGGGGAGTGGGGTGAAGGGGCACAGCAGGGAGAGGACAGTGAGAGGGGAAGCATGTCAAGGGCTGTTGGGTGGGCAGCACAGGTGACATGTAACCAGCCACCGCCAGCCCACACTCACCAGCCATCAAAGCAGCAGCCAGTGCTGGCTGGAAATAGGACAGGGAGAAAAGAGGGCCTACTGGCCAAGAGGAGGCACCACAGCATGGACTTCATTGATGGACCAGCAGGGGGAGTGGCTGGCCCTGCACAGTGCAGCTTTGCCCAACCACCAGCCTTGCACTCCCAACCCCATCAGCCTCCACTAGACCCCCTATCACTCACCATTAGTGGCTGGGCAGCTGGAGAGCAAGGATCCAGCCAGCAGCAGGACCCACCAGTACTGATGGGAGGGGAGAGACAAAAAAAAATGGGCCAATTGTCCCATATTTTCTAAAAAAAAGTAGGGACACCTGCAGAAAGGCTTAAATCCAGGACTGTCCCTTTAAAACAGGATATCTGGTCACCCTAGATTTATGTAACACATCAGAGATGAAAAATAAATCAAACTAAATGATCAAATTAAAATACACATAATAAAAAATTAGGACCAACATTTAGAAATCAGGAACTGGTTTAGAATTAATTGATTTGTTTTTACTGAAATAGAAATGTGGGCTCTGATAGGTGAGAGGAAATAGCCTTTTAAATGAGTAAAATCTTCCTTTTTCTCCTTCCCTAGTTGCAGTAAACATCACACAAATTCTTCCTCATACACCAAGAAGGGAACCAGAAATCTGTTCAATTGGCGTTAAATAAAATAGTAAAGAAGTGTGACATTTAGGTGTCTGGTCGCTTCAATATGTGTACATTAAATCAATGGTGCAAGCAGTGAATTAATTGCTTTTCCCTTTTATGCACTTTAGCTGGCAACAGCTTTTCTAGATACTTTGCAATATCCAAACAACTACAGTACTGTTTGCTAACATTTTCGAAATGCTCTGGTAGGCATCTGGTCGCCTTATTAGCACCAGCTGTTTTGAGTCACTGGAAACAACAAGTGACTCTGCTTTAGGCCCATACAGGTGTTTTGGAAATAGTCAGAAGCAATCTTGGTGCCTCATAAAAGCTGCTGTGTTTATTTAATTGTCTTTACATAGGAGTTTCTAGTCAGAGCTGTGTGGAAATTTTCACACACGGAGCAGTCTCAGACAAAAATGTGGCATTGTGCGTAATGCAAGGAAAAATGTCTTTTCACCTGATTTGACAGCATGAAATCTGTTGTAAGTGAAAGTGCATCTGAAAGATTAAATGGGGGAGGAGATGCTAAAATCAAAATGTAGACTTGTCTGCATGAGGGATTAGCCCTAATTTCAGCCACTGATGCCCAGCAACCAGCATAGTGGCATTGGCCCAAATCCCTAGCACAGACAAGGAAACAGGTGATTTGTGCTGGTTTCAAGGAGAGATGAGTTCAGCTAATGCAATTTGCAGCTTACATGCCTAGATGGGTGGTAGGTGAAGCTGTAGCCTGTAGCCACACCCATACTCCACCCCTGCTCTGCCACTCCCCCACTGCCTCCCTCTTCTCTTCCATCCCCCTCTCATACTCACCCTTTCTAGCCAAATCCCTGAACCCCAATGTAGCAGGGGGAGGGAGTCGGGGTGTGGGAGGAGGCTCCAATGTGGGGCAAGGGGCTGGTGTGCAGGCTTCAGCCAGGTGGTGCTTACCTGAAACAGCACCCAGTCAGCAGTGCAGGGGGGGCTAAGGCAGGCTCTCTGCCTGCCCTGACTCTGAATTGCTCTGGGAAGTGGCTGCCATGTCCAGTCCCTAGGCAGAGCGGCCAGGCAGCTCTGCATGGTGTGCATTGCCCACCTCACAGGCACTGCCCCTGCAGCTCCTATTGGCTGCCGTTCCTAATCAACGAAAGCTGCAGAGCTGGCCCTGGGAGTGGAGGTCATACATGGAGCTTCCCTGACTTCTCTTTGCCTAAGGGCCCTAAGGACATGCAGGGGCTTCCAACCTGCAGCATGGCAAATTGCCACAAGCAGATCCACCCCTGTCTGAAATAAATAGAAAAGCACTGTTCCATATCACAAACAGGAAATGCAGGTAGGTGTCAAAGCTGCAAATAAATATACAGGAAAATTCCTGTGGAATGCAACAGGAAGGTATGATACTGGCAGGCCAGATGCCAACTCTTGTCAAGATTGTCAGTTCTTAGCTAAAGCCTGCAATCTCATAGCTGGAGACCAGACCAGTGCACCTGCATGTTAGTTTTGCTCAAAACAGGTATTAGTCATAAGAATGCGTTTAATGTTTAGACTATGAAATGCTTGTAAATTGCTGCATTAATCTCACTTGTAATGTTTGTGTTTCATGAAAATATGTAAATTTTGCTTTATAACTTTGAAAATGTTTGCTTTAGATTTGTGAACCCAGTCACAAGAATCATCCAAAAGGACTATCAAAATCAGATGGACCATCAAGGAATATCACAATACAAAGGATTGATTAGTGGTCCTATCCTATTTTCCTGTGAGTTTATTTCCTTCTTTCATCCTGTGGTCTTGGAAGCTGAAAGGAAATAAACTCACAGGAAAATTGCCCACCACTTTCTTTGCTGTTTGAACTCCAAGGCCAAGATCTCTAAGTGTTGCCCCTTCGTCCATGCTGAAAGACACTTTGAATTGACAGATCACTCCAACTGTGTCACTCTTAGGATTTAGATAACTCATTTGGACCTGTATGTGCACTTACTTTAGCCTGTAAAACACTCATGTCTTCGTCCTTCTTAATACACCTCTATACTAGTTTATTACAGGAACAGCTAGAGGCATCTGAGACTCCATGGTAAGACTATTATAGTGATCCAGGAGTTTACATTTGTTACTGACATTGTGAAATCTAATTATAGCATTTTCCCCAGTTTGGAGGTCTGTCCTGATTTTGACACTCTGCCCTGAGGTAGCAGGAATTCATGGTCATGAGCCACTGCAGACAGTGTGAAGCCTCTGGTTTTTCTACAAATTACTCTAGAAACCTATTGAATGTAATAAAGTGATGGCTATTCTACAGGGAATTTTAAGCCATGCTATAGAGTACAGTATGCAGCTAACAAATCTACTTCCACACTCCCTTCTTTCTCTGTGTGATGAGAGCCTTCTCCCTTGGGCTAGGTTGAGAGAGAGAGAGAGGGAGAGACACCCTGGGCTAGGTTTAGAGAGAGAGAGAGAGACACACACCTTGGGCTAGGTTTAGAGAGAGAGACACACACACACCCTGGGCTAGATTTAGAGAGAGAGAGACACACACACACACACACCTTGGTCTAGGTTTAGAGAGAGAGAGAGACCATTTTTTACAACTGGGTTTGCAAGAGGGTCCTCTTTTAACCTATAACATCAGTGTTTTCTTCCTCATTAATCATCTCTGACATGTCAATCTCATCAGAGAAATTTGTGCTCTGTAGCGCTGTTTGGCCTCAGTCTGTGGGAGAAAAGGAGTCCTTGAACCAGGCTGGGCTGTAATGAGAAACATGTAATAAAAGAGACATCTTCCTTTCTGATCTGTCCCCAGATTCATTAAGAAACTAAGGGACTGTCTCTTATTCCAGGTCTATGGCACAGTGGGGCCCCAATCTCAATAGGGTGCTATTGGAATAGAAATAGCTAATACAATTTACTTTAATATTTAGTATGAAAAAACAACATTTTCCCTCTTTTCCTGCTTGATCAGCTTGAATCTAAAAATCTATCAAGAATCAGCTCCTTTGATCTGTAGGCACTAACTCCATAGGAAAAAAATGGTAGGTGCTCAGCACCTACCAGCCACAGCTGTTTGGTGGAGCTGCTGATCAGTTGTTTGGCAGCTGGGGGTGGCACTTACATGGGGGAGGGCAGAGATCTCATAAAAGGGGTTGAAGCAGGAGTGAGGACAGGACTTGAGGAGAGAGGGCAGGAAGAGGCAGAACAAGGGTGGAATGTCAGGGGAGGGAGCAGAGCAGAGATGGAAAGAGGTAGAGTGAGGATGGGGTTTCAGGGAAGGGATAGAGAGTGGCTTAATGTACCCTATAGAGCACTGATCTCTTTCATGATTAAAATGCCATCCTCCCACCCTGAAAAACCCACACATATATGCATAATGTCCCTTGAACATTTTATTACATATAGCAAGCAAATAACAGAGATGATGTGGCCCATAGGAACATTTATACAGAGCACCATACATGTGGTTTCATATAAGGGACAGGAAAATTGAGGATAGTCAAGGAAGACATGTCAGTGAGATACACAGAGCCAGACCATTGCTTTCTACATCTCTTAGACCAGTGGTTCCCAACCTTTTTCATACCAGATCAGGAAACCCATTCACAGGCTTCTGGCAGGCCGGTAACAACATTTGCATATTCACTATGTTCATTTTAAGAGGTCAAGTGTTATTTTACATTGCATCTGTATACACACAATACATGTTGTCATGGATCAGTTTGCAGATATCTATAACACTAAAAAATTCTGTTAAAAGAATCCTTTCCTTCCTTATCTTAAGCCATTTACACCTATATAAACTTCATTTGAAATATAATGCAAATGTCATGAGCTAGGCCTTTTGTTCCAGTATTCAAAAGCAGCCTAAAAGCTTTTAACCTGCCTGAAATTTTGGCACTACCCTATACAGCCTGCCCCAGCCCAGGAGAGGGTCCTATGTCTGCAGTCCAACCAGGCCAGCTGTGCTAAGACAGACAGTCTGCAGTCCAGGTGGGAGCAAGTTAAGACACCCCAAATAAATGCTCCTCTGTCCCCATCTCACTGCATAGATGCCAAGCACCCACCATCCCCATGCAATCTGCTCCCCCCTAACACAGCCAAGGAGAGAGTCCTAGGGCTTCTGTGCTGACACAGACAGGGTTTGACACTTGCTGCCTGCAGCCCAGAGGGAAACAAGTTAAGACACCCCAAACTCCCCTCTGTCCCCACTTCACTGCACAGACACCAGCACTGCCCCCCCCCATTTTCCCCACCTACCCCATGCAGTCTGCTGCCTCTCTCCCAGACCAGGAAGCTAGAGGAGCATACTGGGTTTCCTCATAGCAGTATGCAAACCTAGCTGCTGTAATCAAACCTCTCCTCTCCCATACTTACTGCATGCTCCAAACTCCCCTCCCCTCTGGCCCCCTCTGTCCAAGACACATAGGCTATGTCTACACTGGCAGCTTCTTGTGCAAGAACAACTGTTCTTGCGCAAAAACTTGCCTGCTGTCTACACTGCATGAGCGTTCTTGTGCAAGTAAATTTACAGTATAATGTTGTAAAACAGGGCTTCTTCCAGAAGAGTTATTCCTCTCCCCACAAGGAATAAGCCCTCTTGCGCAAGAGCTCTTCCACAGGAGGGCAGTGTAGACAGGCAACATTAATTTCTTGCGCAAGAAGCCCCTATGGTTAAAATGGCCATCAGGGCTTTCTTGCGCAAGAGAGCATCCACACTGCCATGGATGTGCTTGCGCAAAAGCACATCTCTTGCGCAAAAGCACATGGCAGTGTGGACATGCTCTGGTGGAAGATTTTTTGCACAAGAGCTTTTCCGCAAAAGAGTTCTTGCACAAGAAGCTGCCAGTGTAGACGTAGCCATAAAGTACTTCCTCCTTATGTCCCCTTCCTTACCAGCATGCTCAGCTTGTTGTCTGGAGCAAGGAACTTCTGCTGCTGCGTGAGTGCCCCTCCCCAGCCAAGAAGCTTTCAACTAGCAGCTGTACAGCTTACTTGGGACTTACATTCCTGCAGAGCACCAGCCCGCAGACTGGCAGTTGGGAACCGCTGCTCTGACTGTAAACTCTTTGGGGACAAGGAACATGACTTGTTCTGTGTCTTGTAAAAAGCAATGAACATATATCTGCAATGCTCTTCAAATGGTTAGCTTGACTGGACCATGTCCTAATGCAATTACTCAGGCAAAACCCCCGCTGGATTCCATATAGTGTCCAATTCAGAATAAGGACTGGAAAAGGCCTTCAGGATGTAATGCATTAATAGTCATCTTGTAAAATGTAATGGGTCAGAGATTGATTAAAGCATCCACACTCCCTGGTCGGTAAGGTACTCATAGGTGTAGTTTGACTGCTATATTTGGGACAGGCCAAGCACATTCATTCACGTGCACTCTGAAGCCAGTGCCTTTAGCTCCTTCCCCCCACCTTCAGTGGTACCAGGCTGGGAAGGGTAATGGGAGCGCCCCACCTGCTTCTGGGGGCCACTCCAGCACTGACTGCTGCAGCAATGTTGCTGTTCTGATGCTGCTGCGGTTGCCTCTCTGCAGGGGCTGCTGCTGTCCAGGGAATGCCACATTCTGGGTGTGACATTTTCTGATTATAATAGGACCATACAAAATTACTAATATCACTCTTATAGCTGCAACAAATCTTGTGTCAAGCAGGACACATGGGCAGAAAGGGTTAAACCATCCTAGGCCAAATGACCCAGAGTCAACCTGTAGAGGTATGTGAGAAAAGTATGCAAATGGTAATGCTAGCTAGACTAGAGCTTTGAAATGTAATACTACCAGTAGTTATATGTATTTACTTATATCTTATGGATGCTAACCATGTAAACAGACATTTCCTGTCTATTCGTATAGCTGTTGGTTCAGAGATCAAAAAGAGAATATTAACATTTAGGTGAATCTTGGGTGAGCTACCGTCACTGTCAAGATATCTCTTTAAAGTGTGTGATAAACTGCTTAATGGATACATTACCTTATGTTAATTACCTTATGTTTAATTACCATGAGGTAGTATCAAAAGACTATTGTTTTTCCCCAGGCTAAGAGGCTGCTGCAAATGTATGAAGACCCTTGAGTCCTGACCCTTTTTGTCTCCTATCTGCTTGGATGCTCCTGGGGAAAGCTGCAAGCCATAAGAATGAGATCCCAGGATATGCTGGTGCCCCTTTAATGAACATTGACTTAGGTTCTCAGATCTGATGGAGGTTTCATATTAGGGGAAACCTAGGTCATAAGGACTGAGGTCTCAGTTACTAGCAGGTGTCACCCTGGATATGGATTTTGGACCATAATCATGGACTAAATTCTAAAAGAACCTTTTGCATCTACAAGATCACCATCTCTGTTATGAAACTGAATCTCAAGAATTGAACTTAGGTCTGTATGTACACTGATCTCTCAACCAATGCTCTCTCTTTTTTCATTATTAAAACATTTTAGTTTAGGTGCAGGCCCATATGTAGGAATTTCTGGGTGTGTGTGTCCTTTTTTTGTAAATGTGGACTGGAAGGGTGTGAACGTACCCTCCATGGTCCTGCGAGTAGGTGTGCCCCAGATGACTGGGGGAAAGTGGGGGCTGATGCCCCCACACCAGGAGCAAGGCCCAGCTCTGTCCCCATCTTTGCTTCTGGGGGAAGGGAGAGGGGAATCAGCCCCAGACTTCCCCCCGCCAGCCAGAGCACACTTACTTGGAGGACCCCATGAGGGATGCGTTTGTACTCTTCGCACCCCCGCCCCATATACAGGCCTAGGGAGATCCCCAAACCCCAATCATACTAACACTAGTACGACCCAAAGAGGTAAATTGTGGAGCTGGGTTCTGCCCAAGTAGCACTGCAGCCAGCTCTGACTCCCTGCAAGGCAAGAGGGGGCTGAAGCACACGTTGTGTTTGTGTCATTGTTGGCTTCCCAGGTAGGTTGGCAGAGACCCAGAGCACTCATTACACAAGTGGGACTCACTCGTTAGAATGCCACACTATCAACAGGCAAAGCCCGCTCCTGGAAGCACGTGAGGTTTAACTGGCTCCCACGTCTCACCTCTTTGGTGTGGGGAACCTGAGATCTCTGGCTGCCCCTCAGTCTTGGCCTGCTGCCCTGGGGAGAAAGCAGCCCCCACAGGCCAGAAATGAGTTTCTGCCAGGCTGGGGGCTGTTATAAGCTTGGCTTTTAGTTCAGGCCAGTTTCTAAGAGCTAGCTCAGGCCTTGGGATGCATCGTAGGACCACTGTCCTCATTTTAGAGTTGGGACAGCTGAGCCACTGGGGCTGTGGGACTTGCCCAAGGCCACCAAGGAAGTCAGTGGCGGAGCTGGAAAGAGACTTTGGGAATCCAGATGTTTCTGTTCTGACTATCAGACCCCATTTCCCTGCCACAGCTAGGACTAGAACCCAGGAATCCTGCTCCCATCCCCCCCTTGCTCTAGCTAAACTCCACTCCCCTGGCGGCGCTAGGAATAGGCCCTGGCCATCCTAGCACCTCCTCCTTCTGGCTCTAACCAAAGATACCCCTATGGGTGGGTAGTGAAGGACGTGGTCCCCTCCTGTTTCAGCATTACCCAGGGATAGCTGCAGCCCCAGAAGGCCCAGGTAAAAACGGTCCATTAATGTCCCTGCTGGAGGCAGCCCCTCTACCCCAAGGGAGAGAGGGAGGCTTCAGGTGCAAAAATTCTGTTGTCCAGCTTCTGAGAATTTGACATGAAAACATGGTGCTGGAACCAACAGCAGGCAGCCGGGCTGTGCTGTGGAGGGCAGGGTCGGCTAATGGCGCCTGTGTTGGTGGAGCAAAGCCATAGCTTTTGATTGCATTTCCCTTGTGGGGAGTGACTGGGACCCTGGCCCTTATCCTCTGTCAGGCAGTGTGTGTCTAGTGGTCAGAGTAGTGGAGTAGGAGTTGGGGCTCCTGGGCCTACTCGTAACTCCGGCACTGTCTTGTTGCCATGGTCTTTCGCAGATCTCTGTGGACCCAGTTGGCAGACTGCAGCACTCCCATTGGGAGCATCTGAAAAATCAGGCTGTTAGCCTCTGTGTGGCTCAATTTCCCCCTCTTTATAGCGGGGGTTGTGATGGCTCTCCCCCTTGTACAGTGCTTTGTAATCCTTAGGTGGGCACAGTTGCTCTTTCCCCTGGAAAGGGACGGGTCCCTGAAATCCCCACAGGTAACAGGGTGCCCTTTTGAAAAGGCTGTGCCCCATGTGCATGAAATTCCCCCACAAGGCACAGACAGGGAATGTCCACATGTGCCACCCTGCTGTTTTGGGCACACTAGCATGAACAGGGGCTGCCAGTGTTTGTCCACCCACATGCAGCAGCTGGAGCCCAGTGGCAGGGAGCCCTACCCAAAGCTCCATCCACCCTGCTGTGAGCTCCCTATGGGCCAGGCCTGGGCACTTGTGAGCCCCCAATGTGGACAGGCCTAGCAGAGCAGGCAGTGGATAAATGGCATTGTATTGTGACTTTGCTTTTGTAGGCTGGGGTCTGTGCTGATCCTGCTGTATGGGCAAATCCAAGGCTGTGAACCCCACCCCATCCCCTGCAACCTGGGTCTGGTCCGCTTTCTTTAAATATGCAAAGTAGCTCATCACTGAGAACAATGTGTAACTGCAGATTTGAACCAAGGCCCTCTGGATATTAGTGTAGGAGCCCCTATAGCTTGAGTTATAAAGCCAGTGCCACTACATGGGACAGTGACCCACACCATGTCAAGGCTGATCCCCACACCAAGTGCAGAAGGTGGGGGCCTGCAAGTGACCTTAAAAAATACCTTAACTCCCCAGAGTCACAAATTCACTGACTTTGGGGGATAGCTGCCACCATCAAGTAATTTATCCCTAAAAACAAGAGGGGAACACTTAAATGCTCCCCCGGGGTACTCCAAGTTGGGGTGCCAGATGCTTTCATAAAAAATCCCCCCCCAAAATGAGGAAGAATGGCTCTTGCGCAAAAGGGGATTTTTGCGCAAAAAGGAGCCCTCTACACAAAAACCTCTTGCGCAAAAGGGAAAGGAAGAGGAAATGCAAATGAAAGCGCTGCCTATGCAAATGAACGCTCCATTTGCATTTGCTCTTCTGGAAGAGGCTTGCCGTAAAGATGGAGCCTAGGTGTGAGAGTTACATATGCAGTGCTGTTAATCCCCTGACAAGATGTGTCAATAGGTGAATGACAGGGAGGAAGAAGAACAGAGCTGCCTGAGCCCGGGGGGTTTGGTGTGTAAGCCCTCTCTTCCCAGCCTGATTCTATGGAGTCAGCAACAGGGGGAGTGCAGAATGGGAGGGCAAATGGTGCATGTGAGCAGGGACAGGGTGTGTGACAGCTCCTGTCTGTGTGCTCCCAGGGTCCTGGCTGTGAATCCATTCCCCATCATTTGGGGTACGTGCACGGCAATAAAAAATCCATGGCTGGTGGGGGGAAAGCTTGGGCTGATTTCTCCTTCCCTCCCCCTTCTCCCAGGAGTGAGGCTGGGGGCAGGGCTGGGCCTCGCTCCTGGGAAAGTGGGGAGAATTAGTCCCAGCTTTCGCCCAGCTGGCCAGAGCACAGGAAAGGGAGGCTGGAGCAATGCAGAGACCCGCTTTCCTCCAGGAGCCTAAGGGACAGCACCAAGCCTATCTTAGCCCCACTATAGTGCCACTGCTGGCTGGAGCCCTCCAAGCCCTTTTAAATTGCCGGATCCCTGGACAATTGCCCTCTCTGCCTCCCCCCACCATTGGCAAGCCTGCCCCCAAGCTATACCTATGAAGCTACTCCCTCTGGTTTGAGATAGTGTCGGGCCAGTCCATTTGGCATCTGTAGCTCCTATGTGGTTACAATGAGCTGCACAAGGACAGCTGAAGTAATTATAGACTTGGCAGGAGATGGCCAGCATCAGTGCTGCAGTCTCATGTCTCCATAAACCATCCTGGGCAATGGGACTGATGGAATGTGCACGGGAACACATTTGCCACAGGGATGAGACATTTTCTAAAGCAGCAGCATATGGCAAAGCTCCCGCTCTTTTGATCTAGAAAGCAGTGTCCCCCTGTCATGTGCTCTTTCTTTTGAAGTTATTTGGCACTGGTGCATGTGTTGGCATCTTGCCTCTAGCAAGGCTTTGAGGAGCTCTCTCTTGGCCACTTTCTCTCTCTCCTCACTTTTTGGTTCCCTTTTCTTTCTATGACCTTTAATTCATAAAAGTTTCACTTGCCTCTGAGTCTTTGCTATCTCATGTGTCTGTGGTGTGCTGGAAAGATCCCCTCTGTGTTTACAACAAGGCCTTAGCAACACAGAGTCCATTCCAGTCTGTACACAGAACAGTGCATGCAGGGATTGTAATGGAAAAATGGATCAAATCTAGATCAAGTCGGTACTGAAAGTTGTCACCCTCTCTCAGCTGTCTGGGGAGCACGCCAGATATCTTTGCTGGTCTCAGTCCAAGTCCCAGTAGACAGGCATTGCAGCACAAAAAAACCACCACGACTGCTCAACATTTGGCTGTCACAGCAGAGACGTTCATGGGAATTGACCCACACTCACCTTCACAATCAATAGATCATCTCTCTGGACATCAGGATCCAAGCAGTGTGGGCTGGCTTGCTATTCTTGGCTAGGCAGAAGACTCTAGCCTCCCTCGCTCTCAGTCTGGTCCCATTCACTAAGAACCAGTACACACTGGGAGTGGGACAGAATCCATGAGGTGTCTTAGCTACTGGTGGAAGCAGCTTAGCCTGGCTAGGGAGCCAGTCAGCCTGCTGGCCCTTTATCTTTCTTTATCCCAAGCTTTCATGTGTTAATTAAAGGCTACCACTAATAAGTTCCATGAGCAACACTCAGGAAAGAAAAGACAGGACTATGCAGCACTTTAAAGACTAACAAGATGGTTTATTAGGTGATGAGCTTTCAGACCCACTTCCTCAGATCAATTTGTGGAAGAAAATTGGCACGACCCTATATACCAAAGTGATACAATCAAAAAAAAGTGAACACATATAAAATTGACAAATCAAATTTTAGAACAGAGTGGGGGTGAGGGGGAAGGTTAGTGTCTGTGAGGTAATGATATTAGGGGTGATCATTGGGGCAGCTATCTTTGTAATGGGTGAGATAATTAGCATCTTTGATGAGACTCATACATAAAGTGTCAAATTTAAGCATGAATGACAGTTCTGAGGCTTCTCTTTGAAGTCTGGAGTTAAAATGTCTTTGAAGCAATATGCATGTTTTAAGGTCATTGAGAGAATGGTCAGTCTGGTTAAAATGGCAAGCAACAGTTTTCTCTCTGTGAGAGAGCCTGATGTCTGTTTTATGTGCATTGATTCTTTTTTTTTTTTTTTTGATTGTATCACTTTGGTATATATGGTCGTGCCAATTTTCTTCCACAAATTGATCTGAGGAAGTAGGTCTGGCCCACAAAAGCTCATCACCTAATAAACCATCTTGTTAGTCTTTAAAGTGCTGCATAGTCCTGTCTTTTGTTTCAGCTAGACCAGACTAACATGGCTGCATCTCTCTCACTCAGGAAAGAGGCTGTTTTATGTGCTACTAATCCTGGTGGCCTTTTCACCTCTTTGTTTCCATCCTTCCACCTGTTTCTTTACTGTCTGTTTCCTTGCTGTGCTACTCAGCGACAAACAGTGCAGGCTCTCTGTAGAGCCATGTTACTTGTGTGCTGAATATCCCTTCCTCTCCTTCATCAAAAAAGACAGGCCCGGCTTTTGCACCTTGTTTCCTTGGGATGCCAGTTTTTCAGAGCTCTGCAGTCTGTGCCCACCCCTGGAGCAGGGCTGCAACTGGTACCAAGCACTAGTAAAGGGCTGTGCAAGTTACTTAGGACATGGCTACACTAGAGAGTTTACAGCAGCACAGCTGCAGTCATGCAGTTGCGCTGCTCTAAGACTATGGGAGAGAGCTCTCTGATCCAGCCCTCTCTTCTCCCACCAACACTGTGCTGTCAGGCCAGCACTTATGTTGGTGTAACAACTTATGAATAACTCAACTCCCCACCCCCCAAGTGACATACGTTATACTGACATTAACTGTAGTGTAGCCATTGCCTTAGTTCCCTTTCAGATAGCACATAACCAAAAATTGCTATTTCTGCCCCACGCCACAGCTAGTGACAAGAATGTAAATAACATGAGTCCATGCAGGACAAAGCTATAGTATATGCATGTAGAGGAGCCGTTATATGGTATTGTCTCTGGAGCATTGCAAAAACAGCCACTTTGCACCACGTAGGAGTTTTGTAACCCAGCACCACATTCATCTCAATCTGCTCACAAGACAACACTCTAATTCGGCACAATTTTCCTGTTCTGTCTCTGCCTTACCAAATTCTGTAGCTTAAACCTCTGAAACGATCCCAGACTTCTTCAGGTAGGCTCACTGTGAGAGCCACAGACCACTGGTGAGAACGGCTCAGGAGATTTCTCACCAGAAGCAGCCAAAAGAGCAAACTACAAGTTTTTTAGGGGTCAGGGCAGGATTTTCCCATTCCCTTTGCTTTCCCAATGGCCCCGGGGCACTCAAAGCATTACACCCCACAAATTCCTCACATGAGGCCTCTAAGCATCCTTGTGCTTTTTACTGCAAGTTGAAGAGAGAGTTCATCAGCTTCAAGTTTTTTTAGCGCTGTTGAACTCAAGCAGCCATTTGTCTACAAAGGAAGGTGCGAGCAAAAGGACAGGTATGCATTCATTTGTGATTTTTCTAATTATGCTAATATATATGCAAATTAGATGCAACACTCAAGCATGTAGCAAACAGCAAGACCCTTTGGGTTGCAAAGTTTGTGCAATTCTGCATTCAACTGTGCCAGGCCTCTTTTCCTTCCCTTTCTTTCTTGTGCCACTATCACAACTCCTTCTCTGAGAATGAATCAAATGGCTTTCAATGCTCATTGTCTCTCCTCTGATAAAGGCACTTCAGTACCTACACCTCGCCTCCCATCTGTCAGCACTAAGTTGACCCCTTTCTCGTGCACTTGACACCCATATCACAAAAGCTCTTCTTGTTGGTTATGAGCTTGAATAAAATTATGAGTGCAAGTGCTCTAGTCACAGCCCACAGGGCCCAGACAACAAGGCCCAGCATTATTACTGAAAGACATGAAGCTCACATTAAAAATGACTTGATTTTCAAATCAGCTAACTGGCGATGAGTCAGTCTGAATGCAAGCATGTATAACAGAAGCTTAGGAGTGAGAGCACTGGCTTGAAATGTTCCTTTTTCATAAACTAAGGCGATCAAAGAGTGAAAGTGTCCCAGACCGGACAACTGATCAAAGAAAGTGAATGTGTCAAGTTCCTAAAACTGTTCTTTAGGAACAGGAAAAGTCTATCAACCCTGAGAGGCCTGTCCATGCTCTGGATCATTCCTCAATTTTCTCAGACTTTGGAAGGTGTATCATGAATGAACCAGAGGTCCTCTAGAGCAGGGCTGGGCAAGATGCGGCCTGGGGGTCAAATCCGGCCTGCCTAACACTTTGATCTGGCCCACAGACTGCATCTGGCTACCTGTGCTACTGAATTTCCAGGTGGTGGCTCAGGCAGCAGGATCCTATTTAAATGGTTCACGGCTCCCAGTCACAGTGCTACCCTGGCAGGAGCCAGAGCTGTGGACCTTTTAAATAGTCTCAGCAACCCCAGGAGGCTGCCAGTCAACATGGTAGCAGTGGGGCCAGGAGCCCACGAGCCCTTTGCTGTGTTTTTAATTCAAAGCCTCCATCCCCACACAATACTGGGGGGCGGCTAGCCCAGCCCCTTTAATCCCAGGCCTTGCTCTTTCCAGGAGTGGAACCAGCCTGTGACCATGTGCCAAAATTCATTAAGTGCCCCCCTGCAAAAATTATTGCCCACCCCTGCTCTAGACCATGTCTCAGTCAGTGCAAGGGCTTGTGGCAAACAGTGAATGAGGCAGCACAGAGCGCACCAGACACTGAACAAAGTAGATACATTTTGAACTGCCTCATTCACATCCCATTCACTGGACACTGAAGGAAGCCAGAGCCATAGGGCTCGTCTAGACTATGGGGAAGATTCGAAAGAGGATATGCAAATTCAGCGGGAATTTGCATATTTTCTTCTGATCTCACTTTCAAAAGCGGAGCTTTTCTGAGGAAAAATGGCTTTTCGGAAAAGGGGGGGGTGCCTAAAAAAACGCATCTCGATTACTTTCACTTTCGAAAGCTCTGCTTTCGAAAGTGAGATCGGAAGAAGATATGCAAATTCCCATTGAATTTGCATATCCACTTTCAAATCTTCCCCGTAGTCAAGACATAGCCTTACAGTAGTAAGACATAATTGAAGGTTGTTGTTGGTCCAGCTGTGAGGGCAGGGGACTGGACCTGATGGTCTTTCGAGGTCCCTTCCAGTTTTAGTATTCTATGATTCTACAATTCTATGGTACAACTACAGTGCAAATAGTGACTGGAGACACATGGTACAGCTACAGTGCAAGTTGGAGTTGGAGTTTTCAGCTCAAGGAGGCATCCGCATGCTAGTTCTAACCCAAGGACATTGCACATTGAGTGTAGCCACAAGCAAGGCTACCACTCAGACGTTCTATGAGTAACACTCAAGAAAGAGGCATTTTATGTGCTACTAATCCTGGTGGCCTTTTCATCTCTTTTTCCCCATCCTTCTACCTGGATGGATACATATCAGGGTGGCTAGTCCCTCACGCCTATTTCTGCACACTAGCTCGATCAAAGCTTGTGAGGCAGGTATGTTTCCTTGAGTTGGAATTCATATCTCCAGCTCAAAGTGCTGACATGTCCAGAGTGCAGGCAATATAACCCAGATCTGGTTGGGGGTGAGAAGGAAGCAGTTCACCAGTGACTCATCCAGCCAATTAAGGAGCATTGAGTTTCCCAGTCCTTTGCAGCTGGGCTGTGCATTCCCCAAAGTGTGTGTGTGTGGGGGGAGACAAGGAGTGGATCCTCAAGGATTCTCAGTGGGTGCAGAAGATGCACCCCGCAAGGCAGTACACATTTTATATAATCTTTGCCAGAGTGAGAGCACGCAACTCACAGCACTCAGCAGAACCAAGATGCTTATCACACCCTTTTCTCAATGGGCTGCTTGAAAGAAGAAATTAATCTTAAAAAACCCCAAACAACCAGAGAAATTATAACCTAGAAAGGGCAGGGTGCACACTCTAGGAGGAGCATACAATAATGCTAGACAGTGTCCTGGAATTCACATGGGAAAATAACATTTAAAGCCATGCTAGTTGGTGTTGTAATCTGAGTAGTGTAGGGTTGATGGGCTTGTCTCCACTACAGCGTGGATCAACCTTGCTGTAATCGATTAATCGGTGGTCAGTTTAGCAATTCCAGTAAAGATCCACTAAACTGATCGCCAGTCACTCTTCTGTCGACTCTGGTACTCCAGCAGAACAAGATGAGTAAGGGGAGCCAACAGGAGAGATTTTTCTTTTGACCTCCCACCCACAGTGTGGACCTTGTAGTAAATCAATCTAAACCACACTGATTTGAGTTACATTACTCATGTAACTCAAATTGTACAGCTTTGATTGACTTTTCCTTGTAGAGTAGACCTGTCTTCAGAGTTTGTGTAGCCACAGAGATGGCCATGTTTCACTGGTGGGTGACATTATCCCTGCATTCCTGACCTACACCACAGCAGGGTTGTGATATTTGATTATGGAATGTTTGGAAAGAGCTTTGAGATTTTGGGACAAAAACATCCATAGAGAAAGACACACTCGGAATAAACAAATATTGAAATCTATTGATTTAGCTATTAGTAGGCCCGTTTCAAGTGAAACAATCATTTCAGCTGTTAACAGATGGGATGAAATCTATAATTCAGCTAGCTCATTTATAATGATATGAACCCAATAACTTTACCGATGTTTCTATGTAAAGAGCAAGCATCACAATATTATGTATTTTCATACATAAAATTCAGATGCAAATTCATCTTTATCCTGCAGATCCCAGACTTACTATTATACAATTATTGCCATAACAAATGTGACATCATTCAAATTAAGTTATGGAAATTGTTAAATATAGCACTATCTTATCCTCCTCTGATATTTTCATCTATGATAGGTCTTTCTTTTTGGATTTTCATTTTGCACTGTATTCCACCTTGGGCCTAATCACTTGAACTGTTAAGTATTAGGATGACTTGGCAGAGCTCAGGAAAAAATGTAGTACCAAGATTAGGGTGGCAGGTTTTAAATCTGGTTATTTGAAACTGATAGTTAATTTCATGCCCTTTTACAATCTATTAATAATAGGTTGTAAATAACAATTTAAATTTCTGCTGTCAAGTATAAAATGCCCATGAGGTGACAAATGTTTTCATCATACTTGGAAAATATGATTCTTAATTGTAACACTATCACGGCTGCCAATTATTTCAATGTTATCATGACTCGCAATAGCTGATGTATTTTTTCAAGGCCCAGCTCCTGGAGTCTAGTGATTATGAGAATCTGGTTGTGGAGAAAAGCTTTCAAACTTGGCCACTGTGTACCCTGAAAGTTTAAAAATCACAAGTCACTGCAAAACAGCTGAAGATTCATTATATTTTTTAAAATCACACAATTTTTAAGCCAGTCTCGTGATTTGGAGGCCTGATTCATGATCTTGGAATGCTTCATGATCTGGGACTATTGTACTGCAGATCAGAAAGGCATTTAGCTATTTAGCTTTAATACATACATACATGCTATTTGATCTGTTGCTGAAATCCCTTCCTGCCAAGTGGACCCTTAGCACTTGCATTCACCATATTTGCATGTGAAAACCTCATATTTGCACGTATATACTGGGCCACTGCAAAAAAGTGTGTATGTACTCAGATATCCTTTTTGCAAATGCCATTGCACAAAAGTTGCAGGTTCAGTTTAGGTGCCTATCTCTGAAAATGTGGATCATAACTTCCTAGGTGAGACATTTCATACCCTAAGATCAGAGAAATCATGAATACGCTTAAGTAATGCTATCTAGTAATGTTAACAAAAAATCGGAAGAAGAATTAAAAGGGGGGGGAGTGTTTTTCCCCCCACAGCTGTCTCAGAAACTAACATTTGACACCAGACTCTGGAGGACTAAGAGATGAGGTATGTTTCCTGGAAATATTTTGCCATTATTGAAGATAAGTGGAAATTTCCAGATAAACCAGTGGTAAGATGTGGGCAGTTGCTGGATTTTATTTTAGTGCATGTGTTTTCATGGAGAGCGCGCACCACAGGCAACATTCCATCAGAACCCCAATACCCGGACACCACCTCACCCCCGCACTTACTCATCTTCCATGGTGGTAACAGTCCATTAGGTGCTCAGACAGCCAGATGCTGCCTCTTTCGCACATCAAATTTCAGAAGCCCTGGGATGAGGTGTGAATAGGAATGTGCCTTTACGTCACCCCAGCGGGCCCATCCAGCTTTGTCTCATTAACTCTCTGCAGTAGAAGGTAGAGTTGTTGCTAGGATACAGTATCTGTGTGACTGTGCTTTTCTGCCTCAAAACAAGACTCAGCTCCAGCTCAAATCAACATCACTAGTGCTTTACCATGCAAAGGAGATGCCACCACTGAAAAATCAACTAAGATTTATACCTTCCAGGTCAAATTCATCCCATAGAAATCAATGGAATCTTGCCCAGGTTGAATTTAGCATTTATGGTAAAACTGTTTGTATAAATGTAAAAAAAGTATTAAAAACTAGCAAAACAACAAAAGTGGCATATTTTAGAACTTATATGGCATTTTGCACTTGAAGGTGTCCAAGGAATTTACAAAGGAGGTCAGCATCACTTTCCCCATCTTACATAGGGGAAACTGAGGCACGGGAGGCTAAGAGACTTGCCCAAAGTCACACACCAGAGGATGGCATTGATTCCAGGTCTCCCAAGACCTTTATTAAGTGGCCTCCCTGCTAGATAATCCTGTCTCGTAGTAAATGGTAGAATACAGCACAATGGACAGGAAGGATGGCTTTGTGCAGGAAGAGCTGGCATGAAAGTCAGAGACTGTGGTGTCTATTCCTGGCCGGGCCAGAGATTCCCTTTGTGACACTGAACTCAGTCCTGCAGAGCCCGAAATGTCATCAGCTTTGTTTTAATTCAGCAGCAATTGAAGGTCAGATACTTTGTGGGAGGTGCTCAGCAGCCTGCAGCTTTGAGCCCACAACATCTGGGTCTCTATGCTCCCATTTATAAGATGAGGCTAATAAACTTATCTCTTTTATAGAGCTATTATGAGACTTAATTCATCTATGTTTATAATGAGTATTGAGGCCTTGTAGGGAGAGTGCTGTAAAAGTGGGACGTCCTATTACTAATGTGCTAACCACCATCCAGCAGACCGATAAAGGAAAGGCTCTGGGGTCTCTGAGGAAGAGTCAATGCAGCGATCAGGAAAAAAGAGAGCACCTGTCGAGCCCGAGCACATCCCACCCCTGCTAGGGCTGAGGCAGCAGCTCCTAGGCACAGAGATCCGGGAACGGCTCTGCCGGGTTTTGCCTTGGACCCGCCCAGCCCCCCAGCAGCAGCGGCCGCTGTAACAAAGAACAAGAGGCCTGAAAGAGGAGAAGGCGGCACGGCCGGACTGGGCTCCGTGAGGCAGTCGCAGTCCCATGGAGGGAGGGAAGGAGGTGTGAAGGAGGCGTGTGGTGATGGGACAACGTGTGGCATGGTGGCTGGAAACCGTGCGCCACCAGAAGCCGGCCCAGCTGCCCGCCGGCAAAGCTCCAATGGAGCTTCCTACATGCTCTGCTGGGCAGGGGCGAGGAGGCTGCTGCGCCATGCAAGGAGCAATGGCACGGAGCGATTACTTGGTCACTTCTTCCCTGCAAGCCAGTGTCCCCATCAAGTAGTGAAATGTTCAGTGGGGCTTTCTGGGACTTTTCTCTACTGTAGGGGGCACTGGGACAGAGTATTTAAATTTGGGACTGTCCTGGAAAATTGGGGGCATATAGTCAGCGTATTCAGGGCTGGACCAAGCCATTCCGGCGCCCTGGGCAGACAGTTTAATTGCGCCCCGGGTTGGGGGAGAGTGCATGTGCATCCCCACCCCCATGCTGGTGCGTGGGGGAGGGCGCATGCGCAGCCCCGCTCCCACCCAGTGTGTGGGGGTGGGCACGTGGAGCTGGTGGTGGCAGGACATGTGCCCGGCCTGGCCCAGCCCGGCTACCGCCACTGGCGCACAGCCCGGGGCCACCCGGGGCGGGCCGAGCCTGGCCATGCAGGGCCCCGCGGCGGTGGGGGGGAAGGGTGCTACTGGCCGGTGCTCTGGGGGTTAACGCGGCCCCTGCCCCGGGCGGCTGCTGAAGGGTGGCCGCTGGGAGCTGCTGCAGCCCGCGATCTGGGAGCTGGGCGCACGGCGCCTTATGGCAGCTATAAGGGGCGCTGTGCGCCCCTTACAGCTGCCATCAGGCGCCCCCCATAAGTTGGCACCCCAGGCAGCTGCCTGGCTAGCCCATGCCTTAATCCGGCCCTGAGCGTATTTATACCCCAAGCCACATGGTGGGTTGCAGGCTGGAGTACCCATGGGAAAAAATTAGCAGGTGTTCAGCATCCACCAGCAGCTAAAATCCACCCCTCCCTCATCTTCTTCCCCCAGTGCCCTGCTGATCTATTTCCCTCCCAGCACCTCCTGCCATTGTAAAAGAGCTGTTTTGTGGTGCTCAGAGATTCTGGGAAGGAGGGTTTGGAGCACGGATGCAGTGTTCTCGGAAGAGGAGGCAGAAAGAAGCAGAGTGGGGGCAGTGGCTTGGGGGAATGAGTGTACTGGGAATGGGTGGGGCAGAGCAGAGATGGGAAGAAGTGGGGTGGGTGTTTGGGGAAGGAAGGTGTGGCATGGGAGCAGGGCCTGGGGTGGAGTGGGAGAAGTCGACCCTCCCCTGGCTAAAGCAGAAGTCAGCACCTATGCCTTGAGCCACCTCGTCATTCAGACCATGTGCAGGAATTTCTGTGGAGGGCAGGGTATGCTTCTTTTAGTAAATGTGGACCCATGCCTCACTCTTTGCGGGGGAGGGGGAAATCAGCCCCAGCCTTCTCACAGCTAGCTGGAGCATGGGGGAGGAAGGTTTGGGCAACATACTGCTTTTGCCTTCCCCTGACTATCTGGAGCGCGTTTATTTGGGGAATCATAAGGGGGTGCCTTTGAACCCTTTGCGCCCTCTGCCACACATGGGCCTGTTTTTCCATCTGGGGTGGGACCAAGGGGACTTTTCTTGACCCTTCCTTACACCTTGCATCTACATTAGAGCCAGGGCCAGTTTGGTGCAGTATCAACAGAATTATTAGAACTTGGGTCCAATCTAGTTCTCAGTTAAATTTATTTTTATCCAGAGCAACTTCACGGAAAGCGGTGAAGTTACTGCTGATTTATACAAGTGGTAATACAGCAAAGTCTGACCTCTTGATGAGAAAATCTGACTCCCAGAAGAGCTATGTATTTTAAAACAAAGTGTATCCACCCTCTTCTCTGGCCTCTTCCTTTTAAATTAACTCAGTTACACAAATTCCTGCTTGCAGTTGCCCTTTGTTTTCTGGAGTGAGTTTGCTGTGAGTCACACGTTCTCGTTTTGAACTCCCTCAGCACAGTCAGTGAATCCAGAATTATGAAAATCAGAAACAAATGCAATTACTATGACCTGATTGCCACAGATGCCCGGTATTAATTCACCCTGATCTGCAGAATCTCTGTGATGGCATTCAAAAGCAGATTCTCCATGGGAATATTGTTAGCTCTCTCCAATGGTACCAGAACATATGGGTGGGGTTACTTCTTCCATGGCTTGCTATGGATTCACATTCTGTTCACATGTACTTTCACACACAAATGATGAAGAAATCATGATACAGATGTAAGCAGGGTCTAAATGAGCTCTTCCCTCACAGCTAATGGGTGACGGGAAAGGCTTCAAGACCAGACTGCCTTGACATAAACTCACCCACTCTGTCTAGTTACCCAGCAGACAGAGATGTGTTGCCAAAGGATCAACGTTGGCTGGTGTTGGGTTACAAATCACACTGAATGTCGGGACAGTTAAATGTTGTTTCCAATGCTGTTTTCATTACTGTGTAAATAAAGGGCAGTCAGCTCAGTGGAGAAGCAAGTGACCAGCAAGGGTGGCCAGTGGAGAAGCAAGCAGCTGGTGGGGCAGCCAGAAGAGCAGAGCAGTAGCTGGTAGATAGAGCAGTGGTATCAGAGCAGGTGCTCAGATGACAAAGCAAGCAGGGTAACTTCTCCCCCACCCCTGGGGTGGTAGATTAACTCACTGACCAAGGACAACCCCTGTGAGTGGGGTGTGGTGGAGGAGCAGAGAGGGGAATGATAAATGAACTTTTGCTTGTAGAACTCAAGAACCTGAGGCAGAAGACTCTCCCTAAGGTACTCTGGGGTAGGTGTTCTGCTCTCAATTTTATGTCAATGAATCCTGGTTGTGGCATTTCCCCTAATTAGTGTTGGGTGACTAAGCAAGCAAGAGTCTGGGAGTCCAGGGGTGTGCACACTCTGGGGTGGGATCAATATTGGCAGTGTAAATGCTAGATATATATGTTCCAATTATTGTTGTGAACTTTGTTAATGCTATTCATTGTTAATCTGTTAAACCCTATTTATTTAAGTTAACTAAAGATTGTTTATTTTAATGTAATCTATTAGATGTTGTAGAGGACTCGGGGGGCGATCACCCCCTCCCGGAAGGGGAGGGGGGCTCAGCGAACCCCTTCGTCCCTGTAGGGGCCTCGGGGTGTGATCACCACCCCCCGGGAGGGGAAGGGGGGTCGGCAAACCCCTTCGTCCGCCCTTTCCCTCTTTCTCCCGTGGGCTGCCACCCACCGGAATCAAGTCCTCCGGGGGAATGGGGAGGGGGACCCGGTCCCACCCTCTCCCCAGGTCCCAGCCCGGGGCCCTAAGCGCTGAGGCTCACACGCGCCCCAACGCGGTAGACGGGGGCAGTTCCCTCCGAGACCCGTCTACCCAGGGGCGCCAAAAGGGCCCTGCCCCGGGCTGCTTCCTCCCCTCCGGGAGGGCCCCTTCGGGCCGCTCTCCTGCTTCCCGGAACCTACCCTGGTTCAGCCATCCGGGTCGGGGGCTGCTTGGGTGACCGCTCGCGGGTCCGATCCTTCTGGGAGGCCCAGTCCTTGTCCGGTCGCTCTCCCCAGGTCCGGCCAGGTCGGGTCCAGTCCACTTCGGAGCCGGGGCTGGCCGTCCGTCCGCCACGCCGGCCCCCCCGCAGCTCCCGGGGTCGAGGCCGGACCGTCCGCCGGCCTCGGTCCTGCCCTGGGTCTGTCCTGGCCTCAGGGCTCTTCTCCCCCCGTCCAAGGAGGCTGCCCCCCCTCCTCTCGGATGGCGGGCCTTTCTAAAATGGCCCGCCACGCCGGACGCCGCTCGGGGCCCTCCCCCTTCCGGCGGCGTGCTGGTGTTCTCCGCAGCTGTCCGGCTGCCGGCCTCCCGCTGCGCCCCGCCGCGCGCTACTCTGGGGGCGGGGTCAGTGGCAGCCGGGCAGCGTAGGCGCGGCAGTTAGATCCGGCCCCGCCGCCCGGTCTCCGCCGCGCTGCGTCTGGGGTTAGGGACCCCCCGGGCGTCTTCACCCTCCCCCACCCCCTGGGAGTCCGGGTGGTTCCCCGTGCGGGCCGGTGGCGGCCCGTCACAGATGTATATGATTTGTAGTTGTTGTTCTGGAATTAGATCCAGATTATAGCTGGAATGAGTATATTCCTGGAGGCTCTCAAGGCCCACCAGTTAGTGTGTACAAGGCCAGCCAGGTGGAGGCACCGCCATTGTACATTCATTACGAGCAAGGGACTGCAGCAAGGGGGTGGATAGGGCTTTCCCCAACTAAACACCATCACCACTGGGGTGCTCAGGATCTCCTTTCAGGTTAAAACCATCAGGCGCTCAGGCACACCTGTGAGTATGATCTGCTCCCGAGTAACCCAGGGAGGAAAAAGGGGGTTACACGTGCAAGCGGGGAAGTATTGCCTCTCAGAGATACCCAGGAGTGGTGTGTAATTTTCCTCAGTTACTGGGTGGGGGCTCAAGCCGGTTCTGTGTTGTACTGTTGAAAAGGAACCCCTGGATATTGAACCAGACCCTGGTTAGAGAGTATCCAAACTGGGAATCCATACCCTGAAAAATGTATCTCCTAGCCCACTCAAGCGATGGGATATGCCTGCATATACCATGTAAAATGGTCAAAAACTACTAAAATGTTCCCAACCCTCTTTAACTTAGAAAGACAAGAAATCATTGCATGCCAGCTCCAAAGATCTACTGTTGGTAATATTCTTTAGATATACTACTCTAGTGGGCAGAGATTTTCTTTGAACACACAGAGCATATGTCTCACATTTCTTGTGAACGTTCTGAGTCGGCAGGGGCCAATAAAACCTACTGAGAATAAGTTCCAGGGTTCTCTCCATTCCTCATCATCCAAAGTCATTGTGCAAGGCTATCATGGCCAGGGATCTCTACTCTTCTGTATTTGTTGATTTTGTGAAGTAGGGGTAGGGAACCTTTTTTCTATCAGGGACTATTGACACAGAAAAAAAAATCAGTCAGGGGCCACACAGAAGTAAAAAACAAAGCGAGGAAAACGAAGTGGATTCCAGATTTTGGGTGGGCAAGCAATGACAAGGGAGCCATCTCCCCCAACAGAGAGTACAGTTTCAGGGACCTCCCTATCCTTTCCATCTGTAGTTGCCTCTTCTTTCTAGGGACTGACTCCTCTCTGCCCGACCGGTGAGCCTGATGGATAGCAGGGTCAAGGCAGGGGGGTTTGCTCCATTCTACCCCCATGGTGATCCTGCCAGCGTACATCTGGTGATTTTAAGAAAGGGATTAGATCCAACCCATGGGCTGTAGGTTCCTCAACCCTATTGTACTTTGGTGCAGCATTCCCCATATTAGTTTTAGTTTTTTCCATTCCCTCAATCGCAGTTTACTCTCATGGGTAGATGGAATAATTGCAGCAGAGTTTTGCTCCTCCTTTCTGTAAGTAGCATGTCATAAATGTCAGTATCTTGCAGTTGAGGTTCTTGCCAGTTGACAGCGCTGAGCATTGGTGATGGAGATTGGTCCAACACAATATAGTTCACTGAAGCAGATGGCGCACTTTTACAGGGCAGTGAGAAAGTCCAATGGAGAGCAACAAAAATGATTGGGGAGTTGGGGCACATGACTTATGAGGAGAGGTTGAGGGAACTGGATTTATTTAGTCTGAAGAGAAGAGTGGGGGGGGCGGGATTTGATAGCAGCCTTCAAATACTTGAAGGAGGGCTCCAAAAAGGATGGAGCTAGGTGACAGATGACTGAACGAGGAGCAATGGTCTCAAGGTGCATTGGGGGAGGTCTAGGATGGATATTGGGAAAAACTATTTCACTAAGAGGATGGTGAAGCACTGGAATGGGTGGCCTAGCAAGGTGGTGGAATCTCCATTCTTAGAGCTTTTGAAGGCCAGGCTTTACAAAATCCTGGCTGGAATGATTTATTTGGGGTTGGTCCTGCTTTGGGCAGGGGGTTGGACCAGATGACCTTCTGAGGTCTCTTCCAACCCTAATCTTGTATGATTCTTGTGAGCTTCTAACTCTTGACAAGTCCCACTGCAACTAGCTCTCATACCATCCATAGGACTCACAGCAATCGCTGATGCCTGGGGATGCTGGGACAATGCATCCGCATTCATATTGCTTCTCCCAGATTGGTGTAGGATGCTGAATTTGTAGTTATCCACGGGCCAGCCACCCATCTGTGCCCTGTAGCATCCAGCTTAGCGCTTGTTAAGACATACATCAGCAGATTTTTGCCTGCAGGGGTGAAAGTAGCTACAGTTTCTTACAAGTACTATTGTGTTGCACCATCCTTAAAAACTCTGAGAAGTGGAAAATGAGGCAGCAGCAAGGTCCAGTCCAAATTCTTCTAAGTCTCTTTTACAGTTTGCTTTTGTTAAAATGTATTTAGCAAATATATTTTAGACTTGATTCTGACTGACAGGAAGGAATTGGTTGCGAATCTGAAGGTGGAAGGCAATTTGGGTGAAAGATCATGAAATGGCAGCTATTATGAGTCTAAGGCAAGGAAAGAGCAATGGTAGCACAATAAGGACAATGGACTTCAAAAAAAGCCAGCTAACAAACTCAGAGAACTGGTAGGTATGGTCCTAGGAGAACAACATCTAAAAGGAAATAAATGTTCAGAAGAGCTGCTGGTTTCTCAAGCAGACAATATTAATGGCACAAACGCAAACTATCCCAATGCAGAAGAGAGGAAGAGATCAGTATGGCTCCATCAGGAGTTCTTTTATTATCTGAAAATCAGACAAGAATCCTTTTGTGAGGAGGTTGCCTTGCATTGGTCCATAAGGGGTTAAAACAGACCTGCAAGAAGGCTGGGGCTGGGACACAACCAGAAGAGGCTTACAGACAGCCAACCAGGGCCTGTCTATGCCCTATAAGAAGGGCTCCTGGAGATGAGGAGCACATACTCTTGCTCCAGCTGTGGAGCAGTAAGGACCTGGCTGCCTGGGAAGCTAGAGAGGGTACCTGAGACAGAGAAGTGCTGGGGAAGAGTAGGCAGAGCTGGGGAGCTCTGACCAGGCAAACCTCCAGGCTGAGGCCTTGCTCTCAAGCCCTGAGAGGTATTAGGGCTTCAGGAAGGCAGCTAGGATGGAAGAAGGGAGCAGGTCCACACCCTCTTGCCAATGATGAGTGGCCATTTCAGACTGCAGTTTGCTCCTGAGGCAGGCACTAGATGATGACTAGCAGTGGGTCACTGAGACAAGGTGGGTATAGGGGGTTAGAGTTCCCTGGGAGGGGAGGACCTCAGAGTGTGGGGACACCGCTGCAGGGCAGTACCATGAGGTAAGGGGCACTGTGGGCTGGGAGGGACATTGGGCCTGACAAGTGGTGGAGACACTAACAGGAGGCAGGCAACAGACTGAAAAAGGCAAGCAGAGGGTGTGCCACAGCAGGAGAAGAGCTAATTCCCAGACTGGCCAGCAGGAGGCACCATGGTGGTAAGTCATGACTTGTTAAAAGTATAAAAAGTAGAAACATAGACAAACTACTTAGGAGATGTACAAAAGAACAGCACAAGCATGTAGGGACAAAATCAACTGGGGTAAGGCATAAAATGAGACATACCTAAGCAGGGACATCAAAGGCAATAAGAAGAGGTTCTTTAACTACAATGATGAAAGAAAGTGTGGGTCCTCTAGTTAGTGGTGAAGGAAAGATAACAGCAGATGACATCAAGAAAGCTGAGGTGATTATTGACGATTTTGCTTTTGCCCTCACTAAAAAGATTAGTGTTGATGAGATACATGACACAGGGAAAGAACAAGTTATAGACTATGTAGATAAATTCAGGGCCTGATAAAATCTATCCTAGAATACTTTAGGAGCTAAATGAAGCAATCACAGAGCCATTAGCCTTTCAGAAGTTCTGGAGGATGTGTGAGATCTTGGAGGACCAGGGAAGGGCAACCATAGTACCTGTCTTTAAAAGGGGGAACAAAGAGAACTAGGGAATTACACACCAGTCAGCCTAATTTTGATACCTGGAAAGAAACAAATTATTTAAGAATCCATTTGTAAGCACAATAGGGTTATTAGGAATAGCCAACATGGATTTGTCAAGAACAAATCATGCCAAATGAAACTAATTTCCTTCTCTGAAATAGCCTAGTGGATGGGGAAAGCATGGTATTCTCATAAGAAAACTGGTGAAATGCATCTAGATTAAATTACTATAAGGTGGCTGAATAACTGATACAAAGACCTTATTTTAAGAATAGTTATCAATGGTTTACTTCAAACAGGACAGGCATGTTGAATGGGTCCTGTAGGGTTCAAGTCCTGGGTCTGGTACTATTTAGTATTTTTTAGTAAAGACTTAGATAATGGAGTGGAGAATATGTGTATAAATTCTGTGGTTGACACCAAGCTGGGAGGGGTTGCAAGCAAGTCAGAGGATAGGGTTAGAATTAAAAAATATTTTGAGACGTGGGAGAATTGGTTTGAATTCAACAAGATGAAATTTATTAAAGACAAGTGCAAATTATTTCACTTAGCAAGGAAAATATCAAAGACAAAACTGCAAAATGTAGGTTAGATACTAGGTGAAACTTTTGAATTATAAGGATAGTTTAGCCTGAGAGTAGGATTCCAAGAGAATCCTTATGGAATCCTTATCATGGAATCCGTGTCATTGGAGACCTTTTAAAAACAGGCTGGTCAAACATACATCAGGGATGGTCTAGGAGGTTTACATGGTCCTTCTCCAGCACAAGGGGACTAGACTTGGTGACTTCTTGAGGTCCCTTCCCACTATATTTTTCTGTGAGTCTATGAAAAAAAAGTTAGTTTTTTTTTAAATGTAAACCTTCAATATTCTACCTCTTAATGTAGAAAGTTTCCAGAGTTGTCCAGAAAGTCCTACAGTGAAATCTGGGAAAATAGGTCATAAAAGCAACCTGAAATGAATCTGTGTTCTTTATATATCATGAAGCACAAAAGAAGTGCACAAATGCCATTTCTTTTTTTCTCATCAGCGGAACTCTTAACACCACAGCACTACCAAGGCAATTTAAGTTGGCAGAGCTTTATACCTCAAGTGAAATTTGGCCATGAAACTGGAACTAACTAATTGGAACTAACATCTTCCTCTTTTGGGAAGTGCCTGGGTATCTTTGCTGACCATATGTGACCCGGACCTTATCTTATATCTCATCTGAAAGCCTCCAGCAGAATAGTAACATTCAAAGCTATACTAGACTTTGTCCCAGTAATGTTGCAGAGGGAAAATAACACTCCCTGCAAAATGCAGGTGTCCTCTGGAGGTCACTCACCCTGGCACTGATCCTCTTTGCCCTGTGAGCTGTGACAGGATCACAGCAGCAATCAGACGCCTGAGGCAGCAAATTCCTCACATTGACTGTACAGGATGTAAAAAAGATATTTGGTTGCTCTTCAGTGACTTTTCATTTCTATCAATCTGCCAGCTGTGGCACCAGGATACGAGTTGAGCCACCCCAAATATATTGGTTGGTGGTACTTTCCGATGCTCAGTGTGCTCACTTTGGATTTGCAAATACTCGCTCCTGCTCAGAAGGGGCACAATAGCTCCTAGGTCTGATATCTGTGATATATGACCCCTTATGCTGCACCACCAACAGATTTTGGCCCTAAAGCCAGCATAGCTGACCTTAGATGGTTCACTACAGTATACAGAGAGCTGCACTAGCATATCCTATACCATCCATGTTGTTGCCAGCCTAAGGGGTGTGGCTAAGGAAAGGCAGCATGGCAGGGGCCTCCTCATGCCCCTTAATTTCTGACTACTGCATTGGTCCTTGTAGGCTGCTCTAAGCTACGCTAGGAGCCTAGCGTGGCACATAGCTATCAGGGGGATGTAAAGGTTACCTCTTCAACCCCTATCCTGAGCTCTGCTGTATATTTCTCCACTATTGCTAAGGATCTGGGTCAGTGTTTGTTTTCAGTTGAATTACAACTAGGTCTGAAATTTAGGTCAGAAGCTCAAGAATTACTATTTAGTATGTACAGTAATCTACTACATATTTGAGAGATCCTGTCTGTCTGTCTGTTCAAGAACTCCTCCTAAACGGTAAGAGCTAGGACCGCCACATTCCGTATACAGCTTCCTCTTACCATAACTTAAAGCGAGGTGTGGGTTTGGTTGTGCCAGGAAAATGGGACGTGCCTGGAATGGGATTGCTTCTCAGAAAACCATATGGAAAAGAGACAGAATCACCAGGCAGGTGAAATGTGCTGTCTGGGGATACACCTCTACCTCTATTCAGGACTGCCTCAGCCCTGAGCCTACCCCCCACCCCCAGGTTGTAATGTTTCCCCCAAATTAATGTCAAGTGACTTCCCTCTTTTCTTAAAAATGTATTTGCTACACTGAGACTCTGTGTTTCTGAAAGAGATTATATAAAATTGTCCCAGGGTAACGGGTGGGAGATTGGGCCAGTTTTGTACTATATTGTTGAAAAGGAACTCTTAAGTATTGAACCTAGTTTTTTGTTGCCAACTCGGACTGGGAGAAGGGTTACAAACAGGTAGAAAAATGCATATGGAGAACACTTAAAAGAAACATAAAAAGTAAAAATGATGCCATTACATTTAGATCTCTCTAGTATTTTAAAAGCTAAAACTGAATATTTCAAAAAATATACTTCCTCCAGAGCATACTTAGAAAGCAGACAGGATCTGTGCAGCAAGCATGCTAGCTAATAGCATTAATAGACTCTCTTAACAGCTATGCAAAGGCTGGTCAGCTTTTTGAAATCACGGCTATGTACTGACAAGACAGGATGATCTGTGCATTTCTTCTCTTTACATATGTAATATCTCACAGTTCCACATACAACAGGTGGCAAAATAACAGCCCCTCTCAGCTGTGTGCATTCAAAGTCCTGCCATGGCTGAGTTAATGCAGTCTATTGATCATCACTTTGTCAGTACTCAGAATATCATTAATTGCACATCTCCCTGCTGGGCTGCAGAATGTGGTTGGTATCACGTGGTGACTCAGCTTTTTGTTTTAAAATATAAATGTGAGTACATGTCCCCAGTAGCATACCTCAGCACAGTATGGTGCCCACTATGGCTTTCCTTGAAATCAGTTGGGCTAGGATTTGGCCCCCAATTACTAGGTCCCCAAACCCTGCTCACCCCACAGTAAGAGACCCACATGAGGACTTAATCATATTGATCATTGTTTCATAGAGCTCAGAGTCATGCTCACCTTATTGTTCTCTGCAAGCTAAACAGCCCTAGATTTTAGATTCTTTCATTCCATGTAAAACCATCCCACCACACAACATGGCTAACCAGGGGTGGAATGTGTGACTCACAGGATGGGTGCAACGTAAAGAACAGCTGTTTTGTGAATAAGTTTTTATTCCCTAAATCTCATAATGGTTATAGATTAGTGAGAAATGCTGAACTTGTTTACAGCCTTTTAGAAATGTGTAAGAGTTTTGTTATTAATGTAGAATTTTTCATTGACTTCAGCTTAGCCAGATTGTTATTTGTGAACATTTTAGTCTGACAATTAAGTATTGCTGAGATTCATTTAGTATAGCTCTTGGAGAGCAAGCACATAGGTCAACAATATTATGATCACATTTTGTTCTACTTAACATGTTAATACTCACTACAGTTACCGAGTAACATTAGAATAATTTTCAAATGATCTTTAAAATATAGTCAAGGTTCATCTTGCTATGACATTGAAGTAAGTAGGAGAACAAAGAACACAAACATATCCATTAGTCAAAATCAAACCCTACGTACATCAACAGAGAGGGCCACCTGGCATAAACAAATCACCTACCATCAGTGTTTGTCATGACCCAGAATGGGAAAAAAGGACAGAATAATTAACATTAAGATAATGTGTGAGGGATGGTTGAGTGGATCATGTGGTACTAGGGATGCAGAGCCTTTTTCTTCTACCTCAAAAGCGAATACATTGTTGCTTCTGCTTGCACAGCTGGCTTATTAGTGCTGTCAAGAACAAGTGAAGCAGCGTGAAACTGACCGATACTGGCCAGTTTCATTCTGCTGCTCCTTCTGAGTCATAGGGGAAAACATTCTGTGAAGTTGTTCAAGCACAGGAATAATTTTCTAATTGCTGCTGGGGGGTACTCTAGTAATAGAATGGTAAGATCAATTACCCTATTTATTTTAATGTTAGGAAAATTACGGACAAAAGACCCTCTGTTACACTCATGAAAACCCATTGACTTAGGTTAGGTGGGATGTGATGAATGGGAAGACTACTACCCTTTTCTGGACATTCCAGCCATTCAGTTAACTAAATTTGCTGTAAGAGTAAAAACCATAGACAGTGGGTCCTAGAGAATCTCCAGGAATGCTAAGGAAACAGGAAATGAGTTGGTAGGAAGCCAGAACAGCCAATGAAAACTAGAGTGTGGGTTCTTGAATTAGAAGCAGTGACCTTCCTGTTCCAGTCTTTGTGTGACCAGAGGAGACCTAAGAGACATGACATGAGTTAGGGAGCCAGGCCAAGAATATCCAGTGACATCCATTTCAAGGGAAGGACTAAACTTTGGAACAACAGATATGTGAGTAGAACAGGGAATGTTTAGTCAAACATGATCTGGTTATTTTCTTAATTTTTGGGTTTGTTGGACTTCTCTGTCCTGTGTGCCCTTACACTGTAACTCTCCAAACTTGAATCCCAGGGAAGCAATTCTCTGTATTCTAACCTTTCTTTTTTCATGTGCTTTGCAACATCTAGCGACCAAGTAATGTTTCAACAAGTATGTTTTCTTTGTTTTGTTAATAAAAATCACCTTTTAAGACTATGATCTGATTCCTGTGTCCTAGAAGGCAGGAGGTTCTGTGTGCCTAAGACTGCAAAGCCACCTATTTAGAAAAATTAGTTTTTCAAGCTCTCTCCAGAGGAAGGGTTAAAGAGCTTGAGGGCACCCACAGGAACAAAAATCCCTAATGTGTCTGCCTGAGTTCTTAAGGTTTTTTGTTTGTTTGTTTTGTTGTTTGGGTGGTGGCAGAAATAACAATCCAAGGCCAGGGAATCTGTGACTTTGGGGAGTTTTTAAACAGAAGTGGCAGGGTATTTTAAAGTCCCTTGTAGGCCCCCATCTTCTGCACTCACAGTGCTAGAATGGGGAACAGCCTTGAGAGAAGGTATAACTAAAGTACTCATAGCTCTATGGGTTAATGGCAAAACAAGGAGGATATGGCAAAATCTAAATGTCTTCTGTATGCTTCTCGCTAATTCATGGGAGTCAATCAGGGAAGGCAACTATCCTTGAAGAACACTGAAGTCATGAAAAAGAGTAATTACAGCAGATCATCTCCAACCATATAGGATGTTCTTGCTTAATTTACAGTCAGGAAGAGGATGGTGATAGTTGGTATTAAATATATTCCCGTACTTTGGATACAAATAAAGGTAGCATTGCATATCCCCCAGTGGCACAACTTGCTGGAGAGCAATGGGAAGGACTTACTCAAGAAGTGCCAATGCAGGTGCAGCCTCTGTCTCAGTCCATGTCTATATTGCCCTTGACTTAGTATACCTTACCCTCTTTCAAACTCTTTCAAAGGATCAAACACTCCCCCACATACAATCCCAACTGCCACACTAACTGAAACTGAAATCAGAATCAAAATTCAAACAGTTGAGCAAACTCACTCACACCAGAAGCTCATACTCTTACCTGGTAGCCTGTTCAGTGGTGGGATTTCTTGCTCTCCCTCTCAAACTCCTGTCTGCAGCCCACTGTCCACTCCTTTACATGGTCTTTTATAAGAACAAGGTCCAGCTGCATCTGCACCCAGCATTTCTGCTCATGGTTGTCTCCCAGTTCCTTACTGGTCAAGACACTTACTTGCCAGTCCTTTGTCCAAAGACTCATGCAATGGAAAAGGAATGCAGGTTGCATACTCTGGCCACTAGGTGGACCCTGGCTTTCTACATAGATTGAACAAAGTCATTCCATAAGTCAACATAGTTCATTGCTGTCATGGATAGGAGAAAAGGTGACCCAGTGTCTAGCCAAAGAATATCATTGTGGATCATGGCCTGCATCTGCTACTGTTCTGACCTAGCAAAGGTGCCCCCACCAGCATTAGTGACAGCTCACTGAACTAGGGCACAGCATCCTCGACAGCCTTCCTCGCTCAGGTGCCGATCCAAGAAATTTGTCGAGCCGGTACCTGATCATCTGTACAAACATTCATTTCACATTATAAGCTGACCCAGCAAGCTTGAGATGACACTGGTTGCAGCAGAGCAGTGCTCCAATCTGCAAGTCTATGAACTCCGGGCCCACCTCTGAATATTCTGCTTGTGAGTCACCCAGAATGGAATTGACAGGAGCAAGCACTCGAAGAAGAAAAAACAGTTCCCTACCTTTTTGTCACTGTCATTCTTCAAGCTGTGTTGCTCATTTCTATTCCATTACCCACCCTCCTGTCCCTCTGTCAGAGCTGTTGGCAAGAAGAACCTGTGAGGACATACGGCTGGCAGTGCCTAACATACTGTTGCATAAGTGCAGCACTCCAGAGGGCACCGCAGATGGCCCTGTGGATGCTGCCAAGACAAATCTCCAACAACCATACACGTGGGCGCATACACCTATAATGGAATGGACGTGAGCCACACATCTCGAAGAACCACAGTTATGAAAGGTAGCTAACCGTTTTTTTACCAGGAGAGGAAAGAATGGGCCCTTTGTTTTTTATTATTAATGTTCTTCATTGACTGGTTGGACTCTGACCTTTCTCCACCACTCATTGTGTGCATACCCGTATTCCTCACTCTCAGCTCTGTTCTTGACATTTTCCACTTTTTCCCAGCAACAACATGAACTTTTCAGTCAAAGTAAATACAAGTAATAAATTAATACTTGCACTGCAGTGACTTCAACCCAAGTTAAATGAGAATTTGGATAGCTCTCTACTTGCATGAACTGTTTCCATTTACTTCTGTTTCTCACATGTGTGTGATGTGGTCCTTACCTGTGTGTTTATTTTCTCCAGTTTGTAATATGAGCCCAGTTAAACCAGCCATTCCTTTGTGTGGGAAGGACAGCTGCATTCCATTCCCTAGTTTCAGGCCCATCAGAGATGTGAGCAAGAATAACCTGTGACATATTCCAACTGGAATGTCTTTTTTTAAAAGGAGTTTTTGGCAACATTCCCAACACAACAAGTGCAGGATCAGGATCCAATTTCACTTCTAGTGCTGGAAATATCCACTCTAAAATGTTTCAATGGCTTTTATGGAGCAATGGCAGCAAGAGTTAAGGTTTAACTAATTTTCTGTTATAGTTTGATTTTTTTCCTCTCTTGTGAACACACATACACACCCCTATTTGCCAAAGATAAATGAACCAGCCTGAAATTTCTAATCTGTTTTTCTTTACAAGAGGAGAATTTTTTAAGTCTTGAGGGTAGCTGGAGAATGTGCTTATCAGATATGAAAGTTCATGAAAATTCTATGCTTATATTTTAGATTTTTTTTTCCTACCACTTTTCTGCCAGTTTCATCACTCCATTATCTCCAGGTTTGTATTGTCCTGCCTGCCTGGGGAATGCAGTTAGTGCAACAATAGTATTTTGTGCAAGTATGGTGGGAAAATGTTAGATTTGCTAGATTTGATCCAATCTAATGAGAAGTCCAGGCAGTTTGTAAAAGTCTGAAATAGTACTGGAGGCACTTCAGACAGGCAGCCACAGACTGCCTATATCAGAGCTTTAGCAGAACTGGCCAGGTATTTTGGAATCTGACATGTCTGTACATGAAAGCATCACAAAACTGCTGTGGGGATCCTGCTACTGTTGTGGAGATTGCTACTTGGAATCCCTGTGGTAGTTATAAACCCAGGATGGGCTCCTGAAGAGATTATTAACCTGCTAGGATCCAGTAGGAGGTTTGCACTACACTAATAGTTCGCCCATGTAAAGAGGAATATATTCCAATCCCTTCTTTCAGAAAGCCTAATACAGAAAAGAGTTAGAGGACCATTCATAAAATGGATTTTAAAGAGCCCAAGGAGATTTCCAGATCAAAAAAATCTGAGAAATTGGAATTACATTTGTAAATATGTCTCAACAACTTAGGAGGAAAACTTAAAAGAGTATCATTAAGAAATCAGAAAGCCAGGAAATTCACAGTTAAAGATACACTTAAACACTCTTGACCCAAAAACCAAACATTTGGGAATACAGAAACACACAATAGCTTTAAGCCTGCCCCTTGCCTCACCATGTTCTAAGAACAGTTTGTCTCCCACTAACCCCAGTGTAATACAGGAGGAAGTCCAATGAAGTCAATAGGGTTATACAGGCATACAACTCATGCAAATGAGAGAAGAATCTGCCCCCACCCCCAGCCCTCAGAGCTGTGCAGAGCATGGGGTGCCACACTATGGACATGATTTAAAGAGTCTGGGGGCCACAGCCACAGTAGCAGTGGTCAGGAGAGCTGGATGCCTTTGTATCACCTGGCCCTGGGGCATTTGCTCCCTTCCTACCTCCTCCCCCAATGGCGAGCTTGATGACAGTGACCAGTGGCTGACAGCAATTCTGGGCCTCGGGGCAGCATAGACAATGGGCTCCCTATATGCAATTCCACTGATATTTGGGTGGTGTTACTCCTGCACTGCTGGCATGCTCCTACTTAGTTTTTTCATCCATATGAGCAATATGTATTGTTTTGTGCACTGAGGCATGTGCAGATGCGCACCACCTAGAACAAACAGAAAAACCTAAATATAGTATATATTTGAATAAGTTCCCATTGGGATCATTGCTCCAGCCAGGCCAAGTCGGGCAGTTCAGAACTCACTGCTCAAAGAATTAAATGTAGGTGTAAGAGACATAAATATTACAAAACGCATAGACCAAAACACTAAACTAGCCCGCTGTGAAAGAACACAATTACAGAGAATATCTGTGCTTTGCAGGAAGTGCCAAGTAGTAACACCAACAAGAATATCAGTATGTGCTGGGAGTTGGTCTGACACAGGATGCTGTGTGCGAGTGTGTGCGCGCGTGCGTGTGAGAGAGAGAGACAGACAGACAGGGGATTCTGTGTGTGTGAGAGAGACATAAAGACAGTGTGTGTGCTGGCTGTTGGGGAAACTTGAGAGATGCTTGAACTGTATCTGTAAAACACTCACTGAAAGTTCTCCTTCATTCCTGAGCCGTCTCCTCTCCCCAGCTCTGCGGAGATGGGGTACGTGGCAGGGCAGGGAAGGGGGGGGAGAGAGAAATTATATGCACTGGCTGCTGGGGAAATCTCAGAAGTAGTGCACTGTCTCTTTAAGAGCCAGGGCATTCACACACTCACCATCCCAAGTAGAAGCAAATAGCAGGGACCAGAGTTCTCCTAAAGCAGAGCCCCTGAATCCCCTCCCCCCTGCTCTGCACAGCGGGGGCACAGGAGCAGAGAGACACCCTGACTGTAGTCACATTCCTTGCCCCCTGCTCTGCACAGCTAGCAGGAGGATCTCAGGAGCACTGAACTGCAGCAGGACTGAGCAATCTTGTGGTGAGGGGCACCTGCTGCCTCTCAGCTGAGAGGCACGTGAATCTCTCCTGTGTGGCAGGGCCGCTTTGGGCCCTTTGAAATCACCTAGGCCCTGGACAATTATCCCCTTTGCCCCACTGCACCTCCAGCAGGCCTAGCTGAAATCTCAAACATAACAGAGCTCCAGAGGAGTAGCTGTCTTAGTCTGTGACTGAAAAAACTTAAAAAAGAGCAAATGGTCCTTTTGCTAGTCTCTAAGGCACTGCAGGACTATTCGCTGTTTTATAATAGAGCATAGCAATTTGGAGATTCATCCTGACACTTTGGCCATGGACAGTAAGAAGTCCTTGTCCTGTAGCTGCAGAAATCTTACCTGGGTCATTCAGTGGTTTAAGTTGGGATACACAGCTGAATCATGAGAGCATATGGGCTTTTCTATATTCACAGCCAGCCCAGTAGGACTTATTCCCAGTGGGCTAAACACTATTTATTAAGATTGAGCTCTTAATGAGCAATCACTCTTTATTATATACCTTGCCATGACCAGTCACAAATCATTCCTTTCTAAATATAAAGATTTATTAAAAGTGAAAGAAGCGGCAGCAAAATAGTCAGGAAGGAAAAATGATTATGAAACAAATAAGTGACTGAGTCCAAGAGTTTTATCGGGTAGATAAAAGGGTACGGCTAGACTGTGGGGGGTTTTTGGGATACCTCTGATATCCCGAAAAAAACTCCGCCACGTCCAGGGAACACATTTGCTCTTCCGCTTTTTTTTTGGCGGAAGAGCAAACGCACTCTTTCGGAAGCCCCTGTAGTCCTCGTTTTACAAGGAAGAAGGGGGCTTCTAAAAGAGGGTTTTTTTCCAACATTTGGCCCGGTCTAGATGGGCCAAATGTTGGAAAAGCCTCTTCTGACAAAAGAATCAGAAAAAGGTACGCAAAATGTATAGTGCATTTTGCATACCTTTTTCCGACAAAAACTTGTAGTCTAGCCGTACCCTGACTATTTGGGGCATTTTAGCACTGACAAAGCATCAAAAGCAAGAAGATAAGAACCGCTATACTGGATCAGACCAAAGGTCCATCTTGCCCAGTATCCTGTCTGCCAACAGTGGCCAATACCAGAAGGCAAGCAGAACTGGAACAGTTTTCTTTGAGATTATTAACTCTACCATTTGCATATAAACATTAGATAAGCTCTACTCTATTGCAAGACGATTAGTTTACTCTGTTCTGCCAGAATCCTTCTGGCTAAACACATGCATGTGAAGAGCAAATTCAGATGGCATACAATGGTAGCCTGCTTGCCATCGTAACTATACAGTCATGACTCTGGTCCTGTAATAAGGAGCTTGTCATGATTACAAAACTTCATTTTAAATAAGACCTCTTTAAAGGTCCCTGTTGTTGCCCTCGAGCTCAGAGACTTAACAAGCAGGCTTGGCTGACAATATTAATCAAGATTAGAAGAAAATCTGTTTTATGTTGATAGCACACACACCGAAGTTAGCTTACATACTCATGCCAGAAGACTGCAAAGTAACATGACTTTTTATATTAGAATTCAGAACAATAATGCACAAAAACACACAACAGGCTGCTCCCTAAAACACAGTTCCTCAAGTCAAATCCAAAGGGAAAGCTTGGAATTACAATTCATATGCAAATTCAATTCAATTAATTATGGACTTAATCAAGATTTGGAGTGGTGGAATCTTTATCAATGAAGGCGCTAACTACTTTCTGAATGGTATTCTTCCTGCCTTATCCATTCACTGACTTTGATCTTTATCTACTCAGGTTTAGCACCCTTTCTCCTGATACTTTATGCATAGAGGTAAGGGGGTGGGCGACAGAACATCTTTCTCCCCATCCCCCCTTCCTTTCTCCTATTTATTTCGGGTTTCCTTATCCCCTAATCGTAACTCCGGTCATCTGAAGAAGTGGGCTGTGCCCATGAAAGCTCATGATACCATCTACATGTTTTGTTAGTCTATAAAGTGCTACCAGACCATTTGCTTGCTGTTTTTTTCCCCTAAAACACAGAGGCACAACTCAGCTCACTTTACTCTGACTCTCTCGCTCTCTCTCTCTGTGCAAACTAACTGCTGCTAGGCCCAGATTCCTTAGAAAACACCTCACCTGAAGCAGGACGAGGAAACACCCTGAAATTTAAAGTCACAGATTATAATTTTAGCACAGTTTCTAGTACACCACAATCTACTTCTCCATAGTCTGGATTGAATGATGAGATTCCAGGAACATCTATATTTTTGTTTGTGTGAACTTAGTTCTGGTAAAAGGTGCTGGTCTATGTGAAATCCACGAAAGTAGTGGAACTCCAAAGGCACCTCCCTCACAACATGGGGAAAGGACCACAAAAACAGGGGGATCCACTACCTGATAGAGGACAAGTATTGAGAAAATAGTTAGCGGAATGGGGTTAGAGGGTCAAAACACAGGCTCCAGAAGGGAGCATCCAGGAAAGACCCCAGGACAGTGGCCTATGGCTCCAAGCAAGCATTAAGGCAGGCAAAGTTAAATTGATTCCTCTGCTTCTAGTTTGGATACTGAACAGTTCATGTTCTTGATTAATATCAGCGCAACCTAATGCACTAGACACCTGAAGTGGTGGTACAGTATCAATAGTGCAAATAACCATGCTGTTTACGTTGCAGTTTTGCCCCATGTCCTCTCTTGTGCTGCACTACACTGTGGAGGTTGCACAGGGCAGCTTTCCCACAGTTTCCAGCACAACTACAAGGTGGGATGCAGTGGCTTGTGGGAGATTTCAAAAAGCTTTCTGGGAACCCAGCAGAAATGTGGGAGATCAAATTCCCCTGGGCTCCTTGGAAACGTTTCTAAGTCCTTGTGACCAGGACTTTACACAAATATTGTGCTCCCACGAACCTGGGCCAGCTACGTACCAGTCCAATTGTCCTGTCAATGCCCCTTTCACTCCAGCCATGCCCCCTACACTGTTATGGAAAGGACGGGTGTCACAGGAGCTCTGTGCCACTCTAGGACTCTACTTTGGTGAAGAGATCCTCTTATAGTTGGCCATACCAGCTTTAAGCTGCTTTACAAAACAGTGCAATAATTGCTTTAACCACTATGACTAAGGATACAAATTTGTAACAGACGTCATGGGTTCCGTGGCTTTAACAGACCTCCCTGACTTCCTTGGCTTCAGCTGCAGGGATCACTCCCTGGAAATGAGGGCACTGTAGGGGGTCAGTGATGTAGGAGAGCTGGAGCAGGCATGATTTAAACACCACCAGCTTCTTACTGCAGCAGCTGCTTGCTCCAGCCTCAGGCTGTAAGCAAATGAGGAGGTAGAGGGCACAGGGCTGGCTGTGCTGCTGGTGCTCAGAACCCAACTTGTATGGGAGAAGGCACATAGCTGAACAGGTGGCTATTGACAGGGGAGACCCAGGTCCCTTTGTTCTCTTTTAAGACAAGCAATCAGGTATTTGATTGATTGTGCTGCTTCTCTCCAATTATTGTCTCTGTGCAGTTCCACCTTCTCTTTAATGTGCCAGTTCTTCTCAAAAACTTGCTGAATAATGATTATGAGCAACCGTTGGCCTGTCCTCCACCAAAGATACTCCACCCACTGTTGGGAGCCCTGCTATTCTGTGGAGCCAGAGATGCAACCCAATGGGAATGGAAGGAAACAGCCACCAAAGCCAGAGAAATCTGACAACGAGACACTTCTAATGAACAGCTGTCATAGGGAGATAGAAGGAATAGAGGTTGGAGCCCCTCCAACATGGGGAGGGGGGTGCTGGCACTGGAGATCACTAAAGAGGAAGTTAAGTCTATTTCTGGGTGCCAGTTGCCATTCGTTCTCCCTGATTTCTGGGCCTCCTGTCTGAAACATCCTTGTTCTCCTGAGGCAGGAGGACATCACAGTGTTGCACCAGCTTCACTCCATCTGACCCTGTCACCAGGTGCCCGAGGCTCTGTAGGGGACACATCTTTTATGGTGCCTCTGATGGGAAGTGGAACCCCACACTGGGCCAAGAGGGGCTAGAAAGGAGGCCTGGGCTGCTGGGTTCCTGCCCTACCACCCCTGCAGAACCTGCTCCAGTTGGAGGAAGAGTTTCAAAGGGAACCTGTCATGGGGTGTACGTGCCCACACACAAACTCAGAAACTAAAAGGTTAATCCAGGTACTGCCAGCCACTGCTGATTGGCAGGTTAACAGCAGCTGGGAGGATTAAAGGGCAGGGCAGTAGACAGAATCTAGAGCAGGTAGGAGAAAGGAGCCATCCAGGGACAGCCCCCCAGCAAGGGGGCAAAGAGGCCAATAGACCAAACCTCCTGACAAGCCTGAGCACAGAGTGGATTTCCATCCTGTGTATGTGGAGTGGATTGACAGCCCCACTGAGCTGGGATAGCTGAAGCCACATTCTCTCCCATTCGGCCACATAGGATCCTAGATTTCTTCCACTAGGCATGGGAGGAGCCTGACTCAGGAACAACCAGCACAATGTGGTATAATACATGTTCTGTTCGGGGGGAAGCCTAGAGCCCCTGAAGATTTGTTATGGGAGAATGTGCTGTAATCTCAGAGCCAGGAGCAGGCTGAGAACAATGGGCCCAAATGTGAGAATTTCAACCCAGTGAGAGGATGTGGTGTTGTTGCCAACCTTGAAGTCAAAATTGCTGGCCAAGTGGCAAGGATCATTCAAGGTTATAAACAAGGCAAGGGCAGTAGATGATGAAAGCCACCATCCAGTGCAGAGAAATGAACCAGAGGCTATACCACATGCACCTACTGAAGACTTGAAAAGACCAAGAGGGACTCCTCATCATACCTTTTTCACCAGAACTTGAACTCAGGTTGCCAGAGCCCTTAATCCCTGATGCTGGAAAGAAATGAAACAGCAAATACAATGAATTGCAGACCTCCCTTTGGTGTCCATAACATTACCAGAACATTCCAATGGAAACTACCATCGAGTGCAGACCATTATGGGGAAGAAGGTCGCTGGGACTCTGACTAAGGCCCTATCAATTTCACAGCTATGAAAAATGTGTCATGGACTATGAATTCTGCCCTGCACTGTGAAATCTGATCTCCCCATGGGGCTAGGAGGCTGGGTCACCCAGCTGCTATTCTGGCCAGGCTGGGGGGAGACAAGAGTTGTCCTTCCCCTGCACGGCCACTCTTGGTGAGGAGATCAGAGCCAACTTGAGAGGCAGTGAAGAAATGAGGATGAAACCTACTCTAGCTCTGCCCTGAAAGCAGAAGATGAAGGTGGCATTCTTGTGATCCCCGCCCCACAACAACTTTGCAAATACCTTCCCCCCCACATACACACACAATCCTATTTTGGGTCAGAACCCACACAGTTAGAACATCATGAAATTTCAGACATAAACATCTGAAATTGACAAATTTGGAAAACCTCTGGCTATGAAATTGACAAGAATGCACAGTGAATTTGGTAGGGCCCTGTCTATGACCTATTCAGTGGAAGTTCTGGGAAACAGGCCGCACATTGGGGATTTCTCAATGATCCTAATGTCCAACACAGCCAAAAGTTTCTGGCAGACTTTTTCAAACTGGGGCTCCCAAACCAAAAGGGGGTCAACAAGGCTAGTGTAGGGCAGGTTTGAGTAGGGTCACAAGCAGTGTTCCCTCTAAGCTGCGCGGCAGCTCAGCTTCACAGCTGATTAATCAGCCCCACCCAGTCAGAGGCTCAGGGCTCTCTGCATGGAGCTGACTGACTGGGTGGGGCTGATTAATCACCTGTGAAGCTGTACTGCAGCACAGCTTAGAGGGGACACTGATCACTAGTCATTCAGGTTTTCCCAGCCATGATCTCCTTTTTGGTCCTCAAATCTTCCTCCGGGCAGGTTTTGGAAATATTAAAAAAAAATTCTGTGATTTTTCCTGGTCTTCCACGCTGTGTGGCTGGAGAACAGTGGCCACTGTCTGGGCACCCAGTTCAGATGGCAGCACTAATGCCAGCAGCAGCACAGAAGGAAGGGTGGCATGAATTGGTATTGCCACTCTTTCTTCTGCACTCCTGCTGGTTCTGGGACTGCCTGTGGATATGGTCAACAGGAGAGCAGGGGATGCTGCCAAGTCACCCAGCTCAGAAGTCAGTGCCACCACTTCCAGCAGTGCAGCACAGAAGGCAGCTGGAATTATATGGTATTGCCTCCCTTCCTTCTTCACTGCACTGTTATGCTGCTGCTGTTGGGGGGGTGCAGAGAGCTGGTGCCACTAGTCAGGTGCCTACCTTAGTAGGCAGTGCCACTACCAGCAGCAGAACAAAAGGAAAGTGGCATTGTATTGTATTGCCACTCTTCCTTCTGTACCATTGCTCATGGCAGCTCTACCTTTCAAACTGGTGGAGAAGAAGGGTAGCATGGTGTGGTATTGCCTCACTTTCTTGTGTGCTACTGATGGCAGTAGCACTGCCTTCTAAGGGGGTAACCAGGAAGTGCTGGCAATTGGTGAGGTGCCCAGCCTAGATGGCAACCGATCCACCAGCAATAGCACAGAAAGAAGGCCGCATGGTCTGCTTCTGCCATCCTTGCTTTTGTGCCACTGCTGGGTGCAGCACTTGCTTTCCCAGCTGCACAGCTAGAGCGTGACAGCTGCTGGCAGGACACCCAACTCAGTAGTCAATGCAGTTGCCAGCAGCAGTGCAGAATCATTAAATCATAGAATACTAGGACAGGAAGGGACCTTAAGAGGTCATCGAGTCCAGTCCCCTGCCCTCATGGCAGGACCCAGTACTGTCTAGATCATCCCTGACAGACATTTATCTAACCTACTCTTAAATATCTCCAGAGATGGAGATTCCACAATCTCCCTAGGCAACTTTTTCCAGTGTTTAACCACCCTGACAGATAGGAACTTTTTCCTAATGTCTGACCTAAACCTCCCTTGCTGCAGTTTAAGCCGATTACTTCTTGTTCTACCCTCAGAGGCCAGGAAGAACATTTTCCCTCTTCCTTGTGACACGCTTTTAGATACCTGAAAGCCGCTATCATGTCCCCTCTCAATCTTCTCTTTTCCAAACTATACAAGCCTAATTCTTTCAGTTTTCCTTCATAGGTCATGTTTTCTAGACCTTTAATCATTCTTGTTGCTCTTCTCTGGACCTTCTCCAATTTATCCACATCTTTCATGGAATGGTGGTATGGCATTGTATTGTCACTCTTCCTTTTGTGCCACTACTGGTGGCATCTCTATCTTCCAAGCTGGGGGCTGGAAAGAGCAGGAGCCCAGCTTTACCTCAGGGCCACCAGCAGCAGCAGCACAGGAGGAAGTGTAGCAAACTATGGTATTGCCCTCTTCCTGCTGTGTCAGTGGAGTTCTCAACAGCTGCGTGATTTTGCTACGGAACATTAAACAGCTGCTGAGTTCCATGGCAGAGGTGGATCAATTTTAGTTGTAGGTGAACTGATCCATTTTTATCCCTTAGCCTTCTCCACAGAGATGTGAGTCCAGTAGGCAAAGATTATATATCACATTTTTTCAGCAAATGGAGATAATTACTGACATAGACAGCATAGGCTGTTGTTAGTAGAGGAGATGCCAATACATCTGTTTGAGAACTATTTTGAGCCAGCAATGGCCAGAGTAACTGCACTTTCAGCATCACTCAGTATACTGAAAAGCAGCTTTGGATACCTGGAGAAGGAAGGGTGTTACATACAGATAAAAGCTAGTCTAAAATAGAAGACAGTACAGACTGGCTGGCGCAGTTTTCTATTGCACAACTCAGACAGAAGACATACTATATTGCAGTAAGGACAGGATAACAGAGAGAACGAACCATGAATGAAACATGTTAGCAGATGCTGTTGCAAGGAGGCTAATTTAATCATCTACACAGGACAGAATACTTTTAAAAATTCATCAGAACTTTACATTTTGATTCCTGTCCTGCAATGCACCAACTCTTACTCTAGTTCAGCTTTACTACATGCTTCGGCTGAGGCATGTTGTTAAGGTATGTCATGGAGAAGTTTTCCCTTTCAATTAATAGCATTATCACGAGAAAATGTATTTTAAAGCTATAAAATATGAGGTGGCATGAATTAAGAACATAAGAACGGCCATATTGGGTCAGACCAAAGGTCCATCTAGCCCAATACCCTGTCTTCTGACAGTGCCCAATGCCAGATGTCCCAGAATACTCTTAAAATTTCAAAAAAAATTGTTATTTAACACATATAATTGCTCATATAGGGTGTTAAAAATGAAAAATAACAGTATTAATAAGCAGCCTGATTGAGAACAAATTCCAAAGGTGCATTACAAATCAGTTTCTGGGACAGAAATCACTTTGCTTGTCAATAAAACATAGCCGCCTTTGGAATGGCAAGTGACAGCTGTCCAAGTGTGTAGAGCAGCACTTCATGACAGTTTGAGACAGGAAGTGAAGAATACCAACGCCATCCTAAACACAATATGCTTTTTTCCCATTGTATATTTTCTTTAAAAAGCTCCATGACCTATTAGATCCTGATCTAAAACCCACTAAATCAGTAGGACGACTCCCCTGGACTCCAATGGGCTAAGGACCTCTTCCAGTATATCATTCAGATGTCAGTCAGCAGATCTTTAGCAAAAGTGCCTCTGTTTCCTGTAAAAAACAGCAAGCAAATGGTCTGGTAGCACTTTATAGACTAACAAAACATGTAGATGGTATCATGAGCTTTTGTGGGCACAGCCCACTTCTTCAGATGACCGGAGTTATGATTAAGGGATAAGGAAACTCGAAATAAATAGGAGAAGGGAAGGGGGGGAGGGGAGAAAGATGTTCTGTTGCCCACCCCCCTACCTCTATGCATAAAGTATCAGGAGAAAGGGTGCTAAACCTGAGTAGATAAAGATCAAAGTCAGTGGATGGATAAGGCAGGAAGGATACCATTCAGAAAGTAGTTAGCACCTTCATTGATAAAGGTTCCACCACTCCAAATCTTGATTAAGTCCATTATTAATTGAATTGAATTTGCATATGAATTGTAACTCCAAGCTTTCCCTGTGGATTTGACTTGAGGAACTGGCCTGTGACAAGACCGCCACCTTCAGATCTGTGAGATTGTGGTTAGGTAAACAGAAATGTTCTGCCACTGGCTTCTGAGTATTTTCTTTACGTATATCCAATTTGTGTCCATTGATTCTTTCACATAGAGAACGTCCAGTTTGACCAATCTATATAGTAGAGGGACACTGTTGGCGTTTGATGGCGTAGATCAAATTACTAGATGAGCAGTCAAATGACCCTTTGATTTTGTGGCTAGTGTTGTTTGCTCCAGTGATGAATTCGTCAGTGTAGATATGTGGGCAGAGTTGGCATCTTTTCTGGTTGCAGGGCCGGGTTCCTGGAGGCTTATGATGTGGTTGTGTGGCATGGTTATCAGAAAGAATACGTTTCAGGTTAGGGGGTTATCTGAAAGCAAGAATAGGTTTTTCTCTCAAGGCCTCTGAGAGTGGCCTTTTCTGTGTTGTACTTCACTTCACACAGATAAAATTATCTGTATTGTTACTGATTCTTGCCATCATCAAGTCCAAGTTGTAGGCTACTGTAGTGACTAATGCTGGCAGTAATGTCAATTTTCTACTGAATTTACCAAGAGCATTAGCAATATTTCAGAGATCTTGAGGAGCAGTTTATCTCCTTTACCACCAGCATGTGGGGTGCCTAGCACAGTGGAAGGCTGATCTCAATCAGGGACTATTTCAATACACATGTTAAGGAACAACAACTATAATGCAGCAGAAGTTGGTGTATGAAATACTGTAGGGATAAAAGGACAGGTTGTAGCAGGAAAACAGCTGACAGGAGGATATAAAAAGTGTAAGATAACCTTAAGGCCAAATTCTGCTCCTAGTTACACACGTGTAAGAAATCTGGAGTATCTCCACTGAATTTCTAGTGGTGGTACCCCAGATTTACCTGGATTTAGCTCTGAGTAAAATGGACTGCTTAGATGTTCCTGTCATACCCTCTCCTTCCACCCTCTCTGAATGTAAATTACCTCAGTTTACACTGATTTACCATTGTGTAATTTAGATGTTGTGGCAGGGTCAGGCCAGAGGGCTGCTGCAGAGGGGGAGAAAAGCAGCCCAAAAAAGGTATAAGACCAGCTAAATAGAAGCAGAGGGCTGCAGGACAATTAGAAGCAACTGGGAGGGAGCTGACTCCACTGCTGGCTTGTTGAAGGCCTTTAAAAGCCTCCACAGTTGAAAGTTGTGGGGGAGAGTGAGAGGACAGGTAAAGAAGAGACAGAGAGCAAAAAGTTTGAGAGTGAGTTATGCCAGCATTGGAGCAGAAACAGCAGGGGAGGGAGTCCCAGAAGGAGTGGCTGGGGTTCCTCCCACAGAGACCCGCTGCGAACCCCAACCCCGGGGGTTCAGAGTGAGAGGCTGGCCCCAGCGGTGGCTTGGGTAAGAGGGGCCCTTGCCACAATGTCTTTTTACATCATCTCTGTATTTGGCCTAGTACTTCTCTTGTAATTATCACAGTTATGCAAAATAAACATGTTTACATAAATGTTCATGATAACTCTCACAAACTCCAGTCTGTATTTCATACACCATGGCATGCTTTTCAACTTAAACCATCTTTCTTATGTGAATATCAGTATCAATACAAAAGCTCCACACACATTAACCACACCACCGTCTCCACAGTAACTACTATACTTCAAAAAGGAAAAACCAGAGGGAGATTTAAAAAGGTCAGACCTCAGAGAAGTGGAACAAACAAACTGTGAGCTGGTGTGAGAGGTGCTATAAAGTGGGGGAAAACTTTGGGGCCAGATCCAAATGTCCTCTGAAGCCGATGGGGATTTTTCTGTTGACTCTAATGGACACTGAATCAGGCTTCTTCTGATCATGGCAACCATATGGTGGCAACATTGAATTGCATCTCTATACTCATTCGGCTAGAGAAACTTCAAGTGAAAAATGTTCAGTTGTTTCATTATGGATCCAGTTAAGTTTTTGGGACCATGCAGCAGATCTACTGGTCTTTGGAGTTACTCACTGAAACTAGCATTGTCCAGGAAAAACTAGCAGAGACCAGCTGAAGGATTCTAAAAGAGTTTAGTGGAATTTCCACTAGAATATTCATAGTCATGAATGTCAAATATAAATATTTTGACCTCCCCTTTTCTTGTGATACAGTATCCATTGTGTTGCATTAACCAGTGACTGCTGGCTTTATGGAATTTTGGGTAAACAGTAAAACACACACAAAGCTCTATTGCCTTCAAATAAAGAAGTCGCTACCTCCTCTCAGTGGTAAAGCATTTGTCTTGTATCTGGAAGACCCATGTAATAATAGTTCTCAACTATTCTCTGGACATTTGTTAATGGCATAAGATACAGTGGATTACTTTAAGGAGTTTGAGATAGACCTACCTTTCATTTTTACCATAGGCAGGAAGGCATCGGATATAATGTATTTTCCCTTTTAGCATCCATGAAGTTATCAAGGCAGGGTAATATTTCTGTCCCACAAAAAGGCCTTCAGCTTTACTGTTTGTAGTATAAATTGCTATTAAACATAGAAAAAAAATGAAGCCACTGAAAACATTTACTGGGATGACATTAAAATGGGGTTAAGAAGCCGTTAAAATATCAGAATTCTAATTTTGTTTTAAAAATGATTTTGACTTCCTTATTCCTATAATCAGGTTTCCTTACCCAAATCCTATGGCTAGTCAGTCATGCATTCAGTTTTATGTAAAGCATTCCTCACACATAAGCAGAGCTGATTATTGGCTAGAAGGAAGTAAATGTGTAACTGGAGATTTTATTCAGGTCCCTTGGCTTCCATCCAGCTGAGATACTAATTTCCAGTTACAGGGTTTTTTACTATTAATTTCACAATTAAAATTTCATGATACTTTTAAAACAGAATAAATAAAAACATCAATATGTATACAGGCTTTAATCACAGGCTGCTGCAATCAACTCCTGGACAAGCATTTTAATATCCCCACCTTTTGTCTCAGTGCTGAACATCTAAATGTTGTGTATTAAGGAAAATGAGCTTGCATCTCTTACTCATGCACATAAGCAATACTGCTGAATTCAATCAGGAGCAGACACTCCAGTAAAGACTATATGCAGAGTAAGCTGCAAGAGCAGGTTCTGGATCTACAATTTCCGTCTACCATAGAAGCTTTTCTAAAAATTGCTTGGGAAATAATGAAAGCTCACTCGACCGTTAAATCTCCCTTTCAAAAAATACCATTTAGTGCAATTCTCAGTGACATCAAAATAAACAAGGCAGACCTAACAGAAAGGAGCTATTAGGATGTTTCCTTCTTGGAAATCAGCATTGTTCAACCACAGCTCATAAAAGCTGTCATCTAGAGCAGCTAAAACAGGCCCACCAGCTGATCTTAAAAGGCTGGTTATAAAACACAGTTCTGAGAACTAAGAAGTGTGTCTCCAGGTTGTGCTTTGAAGGCAGGTGATGGGGAACCAAACTGATTGAAAAGCTGCCAGGCTGATGATTTGTAGCTGATAAAAAGTTTGTCAATTTACAAATTGTTGCAAGACTAGGAATTGTTTCTAGTGATTAAGAACAGCAAACCTGGCCTTTAAAGACTGATAAAGATGGACCACAAAAACTTGTAAGATTTTCAAAATGCTCTTTGACCATTACAGGGTTTGAATTGTATTGCACAGCATTAAAAACAAAACAAAAAACACCTAAAACCCCCCAAGAATTTGCCAGATGCTGTAGTTGAGATGCCTGGCCATTCATATATTCTTCATATATTGCAATTCTATATTTATAATGAAGTGGCTGCCAAGACAAAAAACTCACTCATAAGCTATTGACTCTGTTAATGCTCACAAATGCTTAATAAGTCAACAGGGAACTCATCCTGGTGACTGCTGTAAAAATACTGCCTTATTCTGTGAAGCAGTACCCTGCACATTTCACAGCTGGCAAAAGCGCAAGGGATTTTAGCGTACAGATTTGCTACATATTTACTAGCTATTGGTCTATACAACAGTGTGGGAGCATTGTGGGTTCTAATCTCAGTCACATCAGTTAATTTGGGGTAACTGAGGTTAGAACCTGGCATACTGGTGATCACTTATTTTTCATTTTCTCTCAATCTCCTTGCACTGGCACCATATCCACCTTCATGGAAAGTGTGTGTGCAGCTGCATGGGTCACATTCTGACAGGCCCATCAGCTAGGAATGTCAGGGAATTATTCCTTTAAACAGTTCATTTAGCTGAAAATGCAAAAATATTTTCTGAAGTAATTTTTTTTAAATCTTACTATATATTTTAGAAATGTGTCAGTCTGTCTGTCTATGAGGCAAGAACTCCTCCTAAATAGTAAGAGATAGGACACCAACTTTGGTATGTTCCTTTCTCTTATCATAACATAAGGTCTCCTGGACAAGGAGCTTGCCTCTATTTTTGGCCCCAATCCTGTATCAGGACCCATTAACATGGACCTTGCACCTATGCCAAGTCCCACTGAAGACAAGGCAACTCCGCATAGGTGCATAGGAGTCTAATAGGGGATCAGGGCTTGTCTGCAAACGTCCATACACTTGTGGTGCTGTGACATAGGGGAGCAGCCCCTTCTACTCACCTCCACCATTAAGCCCTCTGTTTGAAGGATCATACTCACTTCCTCTGCTCCATGAGACACAGGGTTACAGGAGCCTCCCCGCAGGGTCGGCTGCTCTAGCAAATGCACGTGCCCTAACGGTCACCCCAATAGCAATGGCTGGGGAGATGAAGGGCCTCACTTGATCAGAAGCAGCCGTGTCAGGCTGTCCTCCCTTGAAGTCTGGGCTCAGCAGAAGCCAGGGCTACCTTCCGCCCTGCCCAAAGATCATCAGCAGTAGGGCACCTGGCTGCAGGTACTTACTTGAGCCCCTGTATCTGAAGGAGCCTTTTGTGGAGCAGAGCCTTGTGTTGCCAGCAATCTGCTCCACATGCTCTCTTCTCCAGCTAATGTCCAGAGCTGGGCATCCTTGGCACAGCCCTGCTGTGTCCTGGGGTTAATCCATCCCTGCTGATGGATCTGAAGAACAACATAGATGCTTGCCTTTAAGGCAGCCTCTCATCTGCCCTCCCAGCTGGAAATAAACACTGAGAAGGGACAAAGTTCAAGAACTGTACAAGGAGGGAAACAAAAAGCAAGTGGAGAATGAAGAGTTGAACGGCCCCATTTAAACTTGGCTTAAGCAGCTGAAAGAGAGCTTTTGATCCAGTATATTGTTAAAAAATGGAAGTGGAAATTAAACATCAGGGTACTTATTTATAGAACCTGACTTCTTAACTCATTCTGTATGTAGCAGTTCAGACCAGAAGATTTTCTACCCTGATTTTCCATCTCAGTAGTCTCATGTTCGGTTTCAGTCAATTCTGTTTAAATGCTGTTACAAGGAAAGTACGCAATAGACTCCTATAAATACTAGCCAAGAACAAATCTGATTGTTTAGGTTTGCTGTTACAAAACTGAGCACATTTTGGTTGTTGCAGCTGTACTAGCTCTAGTAAACTGACACTTAAAGGCCTCCATCTGGAAGAATGAAAATGGAAAGATTTCTCAAGAAATTTATTCTTTTCTGCCAGCAACAGGTCTGAGCCTGTCCAGCTTGCTTCTTTGGAATGTCTGTAGTTTTTATGGATGTTGGCTAATCTCTCTTCAGCTCTTTGTTCACCACTTTTTGATCCTGCTCTTGCAAGCATTCTTCTTTTATGTGCCAGAGAGACACACTGGAACTCAGATTCTATTATTGCTTTTATCACTGGAAACCACAGGAAATTAATGTATATAGAGCACTTTTCAGGCAGAAAACATGCTCTATTTTGTGCATCCATGATAGTCAAGCAGCGGTCAGTGATTCACAGACCCCTTGTTGAGGGGTCCCTCAGGGATAATGCAGATTCTGCCTCCTTTCTTACCAGTATTTTCTACATGGTCAACACTCATCATTACAAGGAAGAACCTGGCTGCCTGTAGAAGTTGCCACAGGAACGTTGTATGACTGCACCTGAGAGGAGAAGTGGCTCATAGTAGTGAGAAGAGAGAGGTAGGGCTTCCATCAGCAAACCCCACCTTTGGGGGAGGGGTGTCAAAGCAAAGCCATTTGAGGGACCTTTTAAAATTATGTAAAAGAGATCAGTGCTTCAGCTTTCTGTTTTTCTGTATCAATATTATCTTTTCACTGCTAGAGGACCCACCCTATGTATACAGTATGCTGCTGCTTATACAAGACATGGAACCCCTGCTGTGATTCACAGCATTGCTGTAAAGCAGGGCTACTCAACTTTGGACGCCCCGGGGGCCACAATGATACTCACAGCACATGCCAAGGGTCACCACTTAAGTGCGGTTGCATATACATGCAAATGTATGCAAATAGCTTCTTTCACACTGATGGGCATGAATACAAAGATTAAGGCAAGACTACACAACACGCAGGCCCCATTTAAGTCAGTTTTGCTGATATTAATAAAATGCAATATTTACCCGATTTCCACCCATATGACAGCACTTTTAATCAGCAATGACAGTCCAGGAATATAACTACTAAAATGCAGATCAACAGAAGACCGTTATTGTGACTTTTTTGTTTTGGCTCCTACCTGTGGGCCATGTGTTTAGCCCTGCATAAATCCAAACTGCATTGTGGGCCACAAACAAATGGGCTGTGTGTCGCATTGAGTAGCTCTGCTGTAAAGAGTTCCAGAGAAGCATTTCAGCAGATGGTACAGATGTATGTTCAAAAACTAAAATAAGGCCAGACGGGTTTTACTGGTTCATTGCTCAGGGCATTTAAAACTACACTGGACAATACACTAGTAAACACCAAATCTGGCCTCTGCTGTCTGCACCTCTCCAATATTATAATCTTCATAATATTATCCCTTATGAGGATGCATCTCTAAATTGTAATCTACAAATATCTTTCTATAGGTGGGGCTTCAGAGGTCCAGCTCTCTGGCCGAGTCTCACACAACCAATACGCATGAACAAACTCCTTCTGGACTAAAAGGCCCAATGGGGCCTGTCCCTGTGCCCTTGTTAAAGCCTTTAACCCTGTTTCTGGGATCAGTCCTCAGGCTTTGGGGCTAGCTTTAAGTCCATGCTTGCCCTGGTATACAGCAGTGGTTCAGGGCTTCCTCCCTGGAATTTCTTTGCCTTATCAGTTCTTATTATTCCAGCTCTCCAACCAGGCCACTCCTTGAAGTTCAGCTTGTCCCTTTCTTGGGCCTTTGACCACTCTGCCAGTGTCTGGTGGGGAACTTGGGCCCACACATTACTCCAAAACCAAACCCAACAAATAGCAGCCACATGCTTCTTCTTTTAACAGTTGCTGCTGCTATTCTAAGTTGCTTCCCATGTAACCGTCTCTTAGTCACTCTTACCTCATGGCTGAAGTTCTTCCTCAATGACAATGCCAGCAAACCCTGTCTTCTGGTTCTCCCTTGAGCACCAGCTACAGGAACCTTCAATGCTTATTCCAGGCTTTCAACTCCTTTTATCTGAGCCTCCTGGGCATTGATTGGCTGCTTCCTTGCAGCCTTTCTAGGTGGGCCTGGAGGACCCACTTTCATTGCTCCTTTTCTGAAGAGTGGTGTTGTAGGCCCATGAGGCCTCTAGTAGGGGGCCTCAAAGGGCCTGATAAACCCCATCACATACCTCTCCCAACAGAAAGAATTAGGCTGGGGGTACTATGGAAGGTAATGTCCCCTCCTATCCCATCTTGCCCTGATTTCACAGGGTCTACTTTTCCAGACCTTTTTGCCTGGAAAGTTTTTCTAACTTTGCCTGGCTTGTCTCTGGGATCTTCACTCTGTTTGCAATCTCTGCCCTGGTTAGTCTACCGGGAGAGTTTATAATCTTTGCCCCCATTAGTCAGGGTTCTTTCCAAGATCTCTGTCTGAAGAGATTTTCCAGTTTCTGCCCTGCTTTGCTCAGGATCTTCTCCTTCAGGCCTCTCAGCCTGGTCAGCACTTCTGCAGACTCCAGTGGCTCTGACTGCTCATCAGCCCTTAGGAATGGGGCTGATAAAACAGGCCCTGCTACCTCTTTCCCCATCCTGGGGCCCTGTTGCCCTACCCAGACCTCTTCTTGGGGGTCTCTCTGTTGGAGCAGTCTTGTCTGAGTCCCTACACTAACTTCTTCAATGGGTAATTCAGTTTGGGGGCCCACAGTATCCTGCTGTACCCATGACTCTGTCTGGGTCCCCAATCAGTATTCCCTCTCTGAGCTTGGGCCAGTTCTTTCCACAGGGCCCAGCATTGTTTCCTCTGCCCCAGACTTCTACCCAAACCGTGGCTGACTCTTGTTCTACTCTGACAAGCTGGCTGAGGTTCCCGTGTGAGGTGCTTACTTCGTACAACTCCTGTTGACACTTCCTAAGATAGTCCCTTGAGCCTTGGGAAAAACCATGTTCTTCTTCAGCCCCTTTTTGCTGTCTTTATTCTGGTTCTGAGCCTTTTTACTTCCTTTCCCAGTTGGTCCCGTATCCTCAACCCCGATCCTGGGCTGATGATCTAGTCCCTCCTGCATCAGGGCTGAGAAACCCACCTAGTCTCTCCCCAAAAGCATAGGTACTGGAACTAGGGGTTCTGCTACAGCTCCTGGCATACTGTCCATTATTTAGAGGGTTTACATTTTGATTTAATAGCTCTCAGCACCCTCATGTGTATAGGAAATATGTACAGGGAGGTGTCAGTCCAAGCTATTTAAGCTCAGCTGGTTTTCCTGGGCCATGGTGCACCCACAACCTAAATCTACAACACCATTAATTATGGTTCCTCCCACACTATCTGCTACTACCCAGGGTGGGGCCATCCTGATTTTTGGAGTAGATCTGTGGATTATTTTTTACAGTGTACCTCATTTTCCTATTTCTAGTACAGTGTATTTGTAAATTTCAGATCTTCCTGAGAAATTCCTCTTGCAGACACATTGGCCACTTCACTCTCATTTTCACAGGAATTATAGCTTGTTGCCCCTAAATCATGGTGCATCAGAGATTCTCAATCTTCTTTGGACACTAAAGGATTGTAATACAGCCATCTCACCATACTTATTTGGGGGACTGCTGTCTTTATAGGGAAGGCAGAAGTGTCTTTTTGCCTCATGTTTCTTTCTGAGGAACCAAAACCCAACTTTGCTAGTACTATGTCTTCCTAAAATTTCTTAGTTGCTTAATTCTTAGTTACTATGGTGATGGGCACTCTGTTAATATCTAAGATAGCCATTTAAAAAATGTGTGCCTACTGCAAATTTACAAAATTATTTTGATAAGAACATCAGCAGTGGTTCAGTACCTCTGATATCACAGGATATCACTGTCAAGACTATGGGAAATCCCAGTTTCTCTCAGATGTCTGCTACATTTTGACTTAAAAAGCCTGGGAGTGCCCCATTTCCTAGCTACAGATAATGTTGATCTTACAATTAATTGCATGTCTTCCCTTTCATCATACATTTCTAAGTATCTTTTCACACAAGCATCTCTGGGCACTGTACAAAGACAGACACAAAAAACAAATTCAGTTCAAGCACCAGAAAGGTTAAAGACAAGATTTCTTGGACTTAACTATAAGCAGAGATACTGAATTAGCTGTAATGTCATTAGGCAGGGAGTTTCATAACATTTGGGCTCAACCAGCAAATGCTCTTTGCACCATCCGTCTCAAATCCGCTAGCTTACTTATAGTGCATCATCCAGGAAACGTACTATACTGGACTATTGTATACTGCCCAGAAACTGTACAGACTCCAAGAAAGTGAGACAATTGATTCTTTCCCATAAAAATGTCCAAAACCCTGGAACAACAGGTTTGAATACAGCAGGTTAAACTTAGCTCTCCATCCTTGCAAGAGTGAAGGTTGAATTCCAAGCAGTTTGCTGTGTGGGAGAATCTGGGGTCTGCTGTTCTGAATGGACCCCAGAAATTGAAGTCCAGCCTGGGATGTGGATACAGAAAAGATACAAATAGCCTCTTTAGTGAAGGGGATTGCTGTTATGTATTTATGTATGCAAAACTTCTCCTCCCTGCTCTCTTTGTACAGTGCTGTCCTGATTTCCTCTACTCCACAGATGGCTAAATTTCAGTGGTCATTGAGGCACAAGGAGTGCTTCGTATTCTTTTAGGAAGAAATAGGCTAAATCTATAACCTTAGACATTAGAGAAACAAACAACTGACCAAAATAATTCCAATAAGGCCAAAAAACATGCAAGCCAAAAAATAACCATTCTTCAAAACAATGTATATTAAAGCTAGGTTTGACTAAAGCCCTGCATCATCACAAACCGTCATGTCTTAACCCATGGGAATGGAGAAATAGACTCTTTTTTTTAATACTCAGTGTTTCAATGTGGTCAGTGCAAAATGGAAAGTAATTAGTGCCAATCACTAAAATGAAATAACATCTTTAGTTCTATTCTAAATTAGTAATAAAATCAACATGTTTACTCATACACCTTTATTTCTGGCATTCATCCACATTTAAAATACATTTGCAAATGATACTAAGTGCGCATAATGGAAAACATCATTATTTAATATAGCATATGACACAGCATTCTTAACAGAAATGAACTTACCTATATGAGTGAAAGCAGTGTATATATAATAGCTTATGTTCCTCTATTCAAAAACAAATTAACAACAAATTAAACTTTAGAAGAGAAACTCATTTTGGAGGTTTCCTTCTTTGCTGCATTTGTACCATTTGAGATAATAGCTGCTAAATGAAAAATAAAACTCAATTCTTCAGAAGCAATTTAGAACAGATACTTCAGTGAAGCCTACTATAAACAGAAGATGCCTCCTCAGTCAATGCCCACAAAATAAAGACAACAGAAACGTATTAACACAATAATAAGATGTATTTATATCCACTATCATTTACTGTAATTTCTAACTTTGAAAGCGTTCAGTTTGTTTTGCAATAATTTAGGATCATTTTAGTTAAAAATCATTTTGCTATTATATTAAAGTTTGCTGAATTTACTTAGATTGGAATTGTCCACGCCACCTAAGGGAGCTAGGTACCTAACTGCAACTAAACTGAATGGGAGCTGAGCACCTTTGACAATCCCAACATAACTGCATGCATATTTACCCTCTCTCCATAAAAGAGTATGAAATCAACATATATAATAACTTTAGATTAACTACAACAAAGACCTTGCATTGGGCCAGATTTAAATTTCCATAAGTCCCAAATATTAAGACACTCACTGTAGCACTGAATTATCTTAACTCAAGTGCCCCATCGGTTTTTAGTGTCATTTGAAAATAGCTGAAACTGACAGCAATATTACCAAAATTACATTCTAATTAAATCCTCCCACAAAACTACAAATACTGTTTAATGTAGTTTCTAAGAAAGCACAGTTATTCTGCATGAGACAGTGTTCCACAACAACACAGAACAAAATGTTTAAATTGCTGAAACATAGGAAAAGAACATTCACTTTTTTATATGGAAAAGAAGCTGATTTGGTTCTGTACAATGACACATTTTTCATGCTCAAGAAATTTTTATTTATTTATGAAGGATCCTTTTATAACCATCACATTTGATCAATATAGACTACTATCTATAAGTTTTTATTAGAAATCAAGATATGTCAGAGATAGCCTAGGAATGCTTTAGAATTTAGTGTTGCTGGCAGAAATAATGCAGCTCTCTTCCAAAAGGGTTAGCAGTACATATAAAAGGCAAACAGTATATACAGCTGCATTAAGAAAAGAATTATAAAAGCTCAAAATACAAATTAGAACTCAGGAAAAGACTGTTGTGCCTCTTTTCATTTGCTTTAATGCACCAATTCAGGCTGATTTTCCACAAAAGGAAGCACCCCACTAACATAGTATGCGATTCCGAGAGAGAGAAGGGCAATGACGATGATCAGGAGTAGCACCCTCCAGAATCCAAGGTCCTCCACAAACTCTTGCCATGTTGTGCGGAAGCTGGAAAGCACCCCTTCACCTTGCTGCAGATTTGGATTGAGGAGGGAATGGCTTTCCATTGCACTGTGAGGGATTAAAGTTATAATTATATCAAGTCAAAGAATGCATCCTTAAAATATAACAGTAATGCTGCTAATACAACTAAAAATACTCCAAATAAAAAATTAAACATTTTTCAAGTTTTCAGTACTTACTCATAGCATATAAGAAAAGGACCCTTCCCTAAATACACCAAATCAACATACAGTAATTGACAAGCAACCCTTCAAGGCAGATGATCTTATAATCTATCTTTTCAAAGTATCTTTGCTTTGGGTACAAAGTAGTATTTTAAAAAATCAGCAAAGTTATTTCCTTTTCTGATGTATGAAGGAACTACAAAATCAGCAGAACTGGCTAAAGTCTTGCTCACACACTTATGCGTGTCTAACATTACTCCTTTAAGTAGCCCCACGACTTCCCGCATGAGCAATGTATGAGCATAAGTGTCTGTGGAACCAAGCTCTTACTGGATACAGTGAAAATAGCTACTTGGGTACAGTGAAAATAGCTACGTAAACCATGATGTTAAGGCATAAAATAAACAGAGTAAAACCAGATTTCCCGTTTCACCAATACCTCTTCAATTACAGTCATATCCTGGACCAATAATAGGAACAAAATATTTAAGATAAAAGCAAGTCTGCAATTTCTGTTAAAATGCTCTTGCTTCTGATATGATTAAGATGACAGAAACACATGCCTAGAAGGAAGAATAATTTGTAAACCTTTTTTCTAAAAATATACTTCTGGTTAACAGTGTTATTCATATGACATTTTTCCTCATTGTGGAGTACAAGCACTGAATAATAATTAGACAAAGCTCCAGTAATATACTGAAATATTACAGTGCCGTGTGCAGAAATTTGCAGGCATTTCCAGTAAAGTAGCTTGTCTTTTTTGTTTTTTAAATATTTACTTGGCTGTAAAGCTATGATGGTTTGCCCATAACTACAGGAGTTAGTCATCTTCCCTGCTTATTATGATTTCCTAACAAAACAACAGGGTTATTTAAAAAATATCTCTTGGCACAATATAGGTCTACTTATTAATTCAGCACCAACTAGATAATACATAATCCCTCCAGGGGTTAAATAAACGTACAATGCAATCTTTTTTTTTTTTTTAAAGGTGTTCATTTAAAAAAAACCCTACCACATCAAATCATTAAAAAAAAAAACCCTACCACAACAAAACCAAAGGTCCTCACTCATCTTAAAGAAGACTCCTGTGGCATTTTTCTATTGCAACCAAATTAAAAGCTACATTAAAAATTCCTGAATAAAACTCTTCTGGAAAAACTGAGAGAAATTCTTCTAACAAAAGCATTCAATGTTGCTTCCTTTTATTGTTACAGGTCACTAAAGCTATGCATACAAGCAAATTTTCTATTTTAAAATAGAGAGGGAGGGTTCTACCCAGGTATAGCACAACATGGCATCACACAGGGCACAAAAGAAAAAAGAAGAAATGTGATTTGGGAATGTAGATATGTTCTATGCTTGTGACTCAGAAGCAACTGAAGGTAATGAGGAGGCAGTGGCATTAAACTCAGCCACGAAGGGAATTAACACTTTTGCACTGATCTCTAGAAACTTCTCCAGTCAGTTCAAGAGTGAACTTCAGTGTTTCCAGAGGGAATAGCAATTATCTTCCTTTGGCTTCATGCATAGGTGGGAATGAAGGAGGAGAGACAGAGATGGAGATTGTATTCTGAGAGTCTCTAGAATCAGGAAATATTGCCAAGAGCTAGGAGTGAAACTAGAAGTCTGAAAAGCCAACCCTGAATAGTGCTCTTACAAGGACACAAACTATTTTATTACAAAGTACAAAAGTGTTTTCATTTGTTTCTAGTGCTGTCTATTTTTATTATACAAAGTTATCTTACAAAAGGTGATATTTCAGATATTTTAAACTAGCTCACAGACAAAATGGGAGTAAACTGTAAATCTATAATTCCAAAATGCAAGTTACATGTTTCCCTGCTAAATCAAACAAGAGAATATTAATGAAGGTCAGACAAAGGAAAGGAAGTTACAGGTTTTAAAGGGACATTATCAGTTCAAAAATCATAGCTAAAGCCAAGCCCCATTAAAGTCAATGGTAAAACTCCCACGTGTAAAACTCCTTTAGGAAACAGGAATTGCCACACTGGATCAGATACACGGCCTGTCTCCAACTGTGGCCAGCACTAGACGCTTTGGAGGAAGATGCAAGAAATCCCAGAGCAGGCAGATGTGAGATAATATTTCCTCCACATTAGATCTCTCGCCAATTGTTAGAGATTGGTTTAGCCCCCAAAGCATGAGGTAACATTTCTTCCAAAATTGTTAGCAGTAACTATTCTAACTCTGGATAGTCATCTTATCCATATAATTGCCCAATTCCTTTTAAGATTGTAAAATTTTAATTATATTAAATGTAAAGAAAGTAGGCTTGTTTTTTAATGGGGTGATTTACGTTTGGGCTCAGGCTGGAGCCCGATATCTGAGACCCTGTGAGAGGAAAAGAGTCCTAGAGCTTGGGTTCCAACCCGAATGTCTAGACCACAGTCAAACAGCTCTCTAGCACAAGCACCATGAACCTCAATGAGCTGCCATGGGCCAGTTGTGTGTAATTTCAATGTAGACATATCCTTAGTTTCTAGAGTATAATGCTGCAGGATATTGAAGGGCCAGCTTATAATCAGTTTCTAGTGAATTTCATTTTCAGATTGTCTTGCACCAACAAAATGGCACTATATTTGGGTGGCAAGGTATTTTTTATATTTTTTTTATTCCGTTTTGAGGAACAAACACGTCAACACATGTATCTAGTAGAAAACAATATGGATCCACCAATAAAGATATACTTTTAATACACGTTTTTATTTTTTATAGAAAACATCTGTCTTTTAATACCTTTCACTTTCCGCAGTTTGCATGGTTTCCATCTTAGAGTGAGCTCCTCTGTTAAACCCTTTCACCTCCTGCTCCTCCAAAGACTCCAGCAAGCGAATCACATCTTTATTTACTCCTCTTCGTTTTGCCAGAACAAGTGGTGTTGCACCTTGGTGATTGCTAAAATAGCCCCCTCCCCAAAAAAAGAAGGAAATGGGGAAGACAACACATAAAATGAGAATTCTAAGATAGGATGAATCTGCATAAGCATAAGATCAATAAATATCTAGGACTAGTCTCTAGGTACACAGACTAGTAAACTACTCTTAGTTATAAAAAATCAAAGAAAAAATATACCTGTATGAAAAAATTCAGTACAATTTATTTTTAAAATACACAGCTGTATAATATTTTACTCTTGGTACAAAGTCAAAAAACCTACTGCAATGGAATCTTATCTTGATTGCAGCCTTTGGATGCTACCGTGACAAAAATAAACTAACAACATATTTATATCAGTGTATAAGACTTCATACAATTATACTTGAAATCTAAGTTGCTTCATGGCTCATTATTGTATATGAGTCACAGAATATTAAGCATTAAATGAAATACAAGATGGATAAATCCTCCTACTGCGAGCTTTGAAAAAAAAACAAACCAAGCAGGAATGCATTTGTTGCCTTCAGATTAGAAGCTGCCAGCAAACATGTGCTTGGGATAAAGAAAGAAGGGGGAAAAAACCATAATGACCCCAGGCTGGCCAATTAATACTGCCAGGACCAAAGACCTAACCCACCAATAATTGCTGGCTGCCATTTTTTCCTCTGCTAGGATGCATGTGCAGAATGTTCTAAGAACAATGTGACCCTGATTAACCTAACTGTACTCAAAATAATAGTTTTTAGGTTTTTTGAGTGCCTGTGTCTGGACACTAGCATCTGACAGCTGCTGAGAGGTAGGAAGAAAGAATATACAATATTTAAAAACAATGAAAGGGGGAGCACAAAGTCACCACTGTCACCCAAAGAGTACAGAAGAACTGTTACACATTTACGGTTTTCTTTTTAGACAGCTGTCAATTAAAGCATTAGAACTGTGGCACAGAATTTAAAAAAAACCCACAAAACCCTGTTATGCTAAATTATTCTGTGATACCATCCACCCCCTTCTGGCTGTCTGGCCAAACCAGGGTAGCGGAGCCTTAGCTACTCAGGGGCTAGGCCAGGTCAGCCCAACATCCCCTCCTTCTATCTGTTTTTCATATAATTTTTAAAAAATGAACTTTACTGAAAATCATGTGTGTCAGGCAACATATTTGTACAAAATACTTTTGAAAGACTAATCTACTATATACTTGAGAGAGTTGGTCTATGAGCGTGTCTGCCTGTCTGTTCAAGAACTCCTCATAAATGGTAAGAGCTAGGACCACCAAATTTGGCATGCAGCTTCCTCTTCTCCTAACTTAAAGCAAGGTCAGGATTTGGTTGTGCCAGGACAATGGGATGTGCCTGAAATGTGACTTTCTCTCATCAAATGGAAATGGAGGGCTCTGCTAGCAGCAGGGACAGTTATATTTTTTAATGAGCACAGGGGGGCAATAAGGGGCCAGAGATGGGGACCGGGACAGCTATAACCCCATTCGGGCAGCAGGGAGCAGGAGCGGAGAAAGGGCAGCTATCTACTATATATTTCAGAGAGTTTGTCTGTTTGTGTCTGTCTGTCTGTCCCCCAGTTAAAGGACAAATATCTCTCACCCGTCTATGCCTGCTGCAGAGGCCACGGACAGGCCCCTCTAACCTGGCTCTAAGCTGCTATGGTGAGAGAGAGCTGGGGTTGTCCTCTCTCCCCGGGGCAGCCTGCATCCTGAACCCCTCAGTCCCACCCCAGAGCAATGACTTAGAAGAAGAAAAACAAAAACTGAGTTAAGGACCTGAGCAACATCGGGTAAATCTTCTAGTATTTTTTTTTTTTATTTTAACAGGCAGTTTCCATTGACTGCTGAAGACACTTATATAACTGAGTTTCTCTTTCTTTTAGAGGATTTTTGGTGATTCTGTAAAGTGGCAAAAAAAGAAAAAACAAACTTACCAAATATCAATCTTGAGTCCATTAGAGACTAGGAACTGGATGGTATCCACGTGCCCACATAGGTGAAGGGCTGTGTTACCTTGGTAATCAGTAGCCAGCAGATCGGCACCAAATTTGTGCAACAGCTGACATATGTCTACATTTCCTCTGGCTGCTGCAAGATGGAGACCAGTTCGGCCACGACTGTCCCGAATATTAGGGTCAAAGCCACTCTCCAGCAGCCGCTTAGAATAGTTAAAATCTCCATCAATGCAAGCCTGTAAGAGGGGTACATTTGTCTGGGAAGAATCATTTACAAAAACATAGGACATTGCTCCACTTCTGTCTGGAATACGTGGCAAACCTGCAGTTAAAAATGACATGAAATGATGGTGAAGCAAAGTAAATAAATACAACACAAATACTTTGCAAATGCTTTCACCAATAAAAATGCAAAGTAGTTTATGAATATAAACTCTGAAATCATCATGTATTGCTTATTTTAATATGCTGCAGTCTTTTATGATACATAGAGAATGCTCCTTTTATTCTTGTTCACATCTGCTGGAACAGAAATGCATAGCCTTGTTATTTCAGAGGATTGCAAAAGCACTGCCATGACTTGCAAGACACTAGGTAAACCCCTCAGAGAAAGAGATCATATTATTATATTTTTATATTAAAAAGGAAATGCTGATGAGTCCAGCCTGTGAGCTAATTCTGTTTGCGGGGAGGCGCAATCACCTTTTATAATTCAGATTACAGGACTGAACACACACACTGGGCTCTCAAAGTAACAGATATAGTAACATCAATCGGGGATTTTTGCTTACTATAAATAAAATCACTAATGGGATTTCCTCTCATTTATCTGTTCCTTATTTACATCTGAACTTCAATACACAATAGTGACAGCCACTAAAAATTCATTGTTACTGTGAGCATTAACTCCTTCACTCTCTGCAGGAAATCACATTCTTCTGCCACATCTGAAGAACATTTTTATACAGTATCAATGGGGGGGCATGGGTTTCACAACAAATTATAAAGAAGAGGTCTCTGCCTAGAAGAGCGTTTAGACAAAGAACAAAATGATAAAACAGACAAAGTGAAGATAACAAAGGTAAATTAAAGGACGCTCTAGAAGTGCCGTGGGTGCAATTTTCATATTAGCACCCCCCATCCAGCAAAGCAAGAGGTTTTAAAGATAAACATGTGCTTTGCTGTTAGGAGCCTAAAAGCGTAAGGTAGAAATGGTTGCTCCATAGATTTTTTTGCTAATTATTATTTGATGAAATATGATTCAACTAGCAGGTGAGGCCTATTGTTGACCGGGCAAAGTCATTTTGCGTAGATTACACTTATAGGAAAGTTCAAGAAATTAAATACGTGTAATAGATATTTTTAGTAATGTGCTTGCAAAAGATAAGCAAAAGAACAGTTTTAAATTTGTAGCATTTCAACTTCAAACATTATTCATTTTACTGAATAATTACCATACACAGTAAATTTGAGAAACTTGTAAAGCTTCAATTACTCTTTCTGTAACTAATTGTAATTATTTTGTGATTTGTAACAGTAACATTTTCTTTGCAGTAAAATGATAGTTGAATAAGTGACTTCATTTTAATTTTGTTAGCAAATATTTTTATGAATTCTAATAATAATAGTCATCGTTATTTTTTTCAGATGAAAAACAAAAATAATTATTTAAACCTTTCAGTCAGCATATTCCAGTGTAAAAAGTAGTGCGTTCAAGTGACAGGATTGTTTATGCAAAATTTGGTATCTGTAGGTAATCACGAAGTATGATTTTATTTTGCACAAACAAATCCACAAACTCTTCAAAATATACTAGCAGGCTGAGCCCCAAGCTAGCTACGCCTGCCTACCCCCTCTCTTTGGTCGCTTTTGCTTTAGTGGCCAGAGAGCATGAGAGTGTGATGATGTCATTCTGTTGCCCAGCAGGAAAAACTTTTTTATATATAGACAGAGATAATAGATTGATTGACTAGAGATAATCAGTATTGTGGAAGGAGTGAGTTTTGAGCACAGATCTGAATGAGGGGAGAGTGAATATGTGGCTCGCAAAACCATATTCCATACATGATGGGGAATAGGCATGAAGGCAAAAATGAGAGAAGAGGAAAAGAATGGTTACATAGGAGGATTCATTCTTGCAAGAATGCATGAGAGAGGAAGATAAAAAGTTATGAGGGCTGGAAGGATGGTAGGAACAGAACTGTTCAGGACCTTACAGAAGAGGACCAAATAGTTGAACTTGAAGTGGAAAGCAAATAGTAGCCAGTGAAGAGCTTTGAACACAGGAGTAATGTAGTCAAGGTAGTGGGCAGGCAAAATGATTTTACCAGACCAATTCTGAATAGACTGGAGTAAGTAGAGAATCACAAAGTCAGAGAGGAGGCATTTAAATAAATAACCTGAAAGAGGATTGAGATTGGGATTGGAATTTTTCTAGTGAGCATGAAGAAGAAATGAAGGATCTTGGACACTTAGTACTCCATGATCATGACAAATCTCTAGCAGATTATAACAGGATTCTGATTAGTTATCTAAACCTTTTTTGATAGCATACTTAAGTACTTAAATTCTCTTTCCTATATAAGGCATCCTCCCATCCAAGCACACTCATTTGGCTGCAAGAATGGAAATATGGCCATCAGCCAAAGAATTAGATTTAAGACTTCTGCTTTTGGGGAGTTTACACCATTCATGCTTTATAGCTCTTTCCTAATGCTCCAGATTAATCATTTTACAATACCTATACTACATAAACCTTGATTTTAAATGCTCTTTTGATTATGAGACAATAATATTTTAGTCTAATCAAATTAACAGGTATTATTTACCCCTCACAAGTTGGCATTTCTCATCTGGACTAATTCTGCTACCAAAATATAGTTTAATTTGTCTAGGTCAAGAGACAAAACTGACTTATCTCAGGTTTGGAAGAGGGAGAGATGGGAATAAGCTCCTAGCTCTTAACAGCTACAAAAATAATGACTTAATTATTCAGCCTGTATGCAGAATACATTCTTAGTCCGTAGGTATCATTTTTGTAGGGGATAATTTACTGCCTACTTGAAAGCACTCTCTTCCACAATCACCTCTAACAACAGAAAGCCATAAGATAGTTCAAACAATATTTTTCTCCTTGAAGGTATTAACTGCTTCCATTTTATCCAAATATGGACAGAGCAATTGAAAGAACACAGAACCTATCTGGTACTTCCAACTGAAATACTACAAGAACTGTGGTGAGTTGCAAGACAAGGACTCTACAGCAATCTAAATTTTCTTGCCTGTTTCCCTTTCAGAATTAAAGTGTCACAACCATATCTTCTTCAACGCTAATCGTCCCTGAATGCTGACATGTCCAACCTCCAAAAGATGCAATTTGCAGATTAGAGAGCTGTACACTAGAGATACCTTAAATAACTTTCAAATCTTCAAGTAGCACAAACATACCAACAGTATAAAAAAACTCATTTGTTCTAAAAAAAAAAAAAGATTTTGCTTTCAGAGGTTGGAGGACAGTGGTGGGATCATTAAACTTAGATGGTTGTAAAAGTCACTTACATGTATTTATTAGAAGCCTGATATCTGTAATTTTGCTTGTAACACTACTACAAGTCAAGCTTTTTTTCTTTTAATTTTTTGTGCCCATTTAGGCAAGATACTGCAGAAGCAGCAGGGAGGAATTATCGTTAGCAAGTCAAATCACAGTACTAGCACAATTTGTGAAATCTTATGCTGCTTGTAAGTTTGGAATTTAACAACTCTGTGTGTAATTTTATTTTGCAGCAAGTGGATGTTTTCCTCTTAGCTGTTCTGATTTCTACGTATTGAGAAATACAAAGTAAAGCAGCTCCCAGTCAGTGCCACGGAGACACAAAGAAATGGCTAGATCGTAAATGAGACAGGACCACTCATGGGGACAGATTCTCCCTTTTTCTCATACTCATCACAAAAATATTAGTTATGATTAGGGAGCCACAGAAAAATGCATAATTTATGTTTTTAGAGAATCTTTAGTTTTTACATTGTTGTGGAAAAATCATATATTAACTAACTACTGTATACTGAAAGTGTCAGTGTCACTTGTTCAATGTGCAGAATCTTCCCCTCTTGTTGATTTTTGAATGTGCTTTAAATTTACATACAGTAGAACCCCATTTACCCAAGCCTCCATCATTCAGCTCTATATGTTAATCAAACGACCAACAGCCTGGGATTGAAAGTAGCAGGGCTTAGCGAGTCCCAGGTAGCTGGTGACTTGGTTAACACAAGTATCAAAGGGGTAGCCGTGTTAGTCTGGATCTGCAAAAGCGACAAGGAGTCCTATAGCACCTTACAGACTAAGAGATGTATTGGAGCATAAGCTTTCGTGGGCAAAGACCCACTTCGTCAGATGCATCTGTTGAAGTGGGTCTTTGCCCACGAAAGCTTATGCTTCAAAACATCTGTTAGTCTATAAGGTGCTACAGGACTCCTTGTCGCTTTTGGTTAACACAGAGAGCTAGATATTGGAGGCTCAGAAAAATGGGGTTCTACTGTTTATCAGTAAAAGACTGTGTTCAACTCATACCTACCCACATTGTGGTTACGTAAAGTAAAGTTTAGTGTTGCAATCTAATCTCAGATTTTTATCAGAGATTTTTTAATCACAGGAAAACTAGGATCCCTGGTTAGGATGGGCTAAAACCCACAAGTCACCCAGTCGGAACCACCTGTAATGTAACAGTTCTGAGAGTTTGTGGGGGGAACACCCACGCCATCTCTCAGAAAATGAACAAAAGTAACTGATACTACCTTTGCCCTTTTAAAATAGATCAATATTCTGCAGCCATATGGTACCAGTCAATGAGACTTTCCAACATTAATGACTACTTCTGACTCCCAGAATCAAAGTACCAGTGATTACCACTGGCAATATTCTGACTAGCAGCAACGGGATATTTATGGTATGTCCACAAGTCAGTGTACTCTGATGGAAAAAATGGGGAGGTTAATGCAAGAGGTACATAGTTTACACATAAGCTATTCATTCATCAATTTCTTAATTGCATATAATCTTCCTCTCTTTTGTCATGCACTTCTGCAATATTTAATTGACACTGGCTTATGTAGCCTCTCTTTTTTTAAAGTAACTAAGCATCCATCATAAGTAGTTTGCTATAGCAGTGTGCCCACATCCTCTGAAAGTGAGGTTTCCTGTTCAACTGGGATCACATATAAAAATACAGTGAGACAAAAACAAGCCCTATTTATATGTGCATGCAAGATAAAAATAAAATTAAAATTATGTAATTTTATCCAAGAGACAAAAGCACATGAACACTCTCTCAGTACTTATATGACCTCTCCTTCATCATTGCTGTATACGAGTACCTCTTAAATATTTATTTAAAAATAGAAACAAATGGCTCTATCCCCCTTCCTTCCTCGCAAATAGGAGAAATTTGGTGAGTTTGCAGGATGTGTTTGCATGTGAATTCTATGGTATATAGAAATTAAGGGAAAGTTAAGTTGAACAAATAAGTTTTGTATTTAGTTCTGAAAATGGTAAGATCTATTATCATTTTTGTTTAGGGAGAGAATTCCATAGTTTACATTCAGCTCCTCTGAAAGTAAGGTCTCCTGCTCTCTCACACCCTCTCCTTTTCTGGATTAGTTTCACTATTCCAGTGAAATAGAATTGTTGTGGGAAGCAACTTATCAGATAGCCAGAACCAATCCCACAGAGGGCTCTGAATACCTTTCACAATATACAGATCACTTCACTAACCTACAGCACTTGGCATTTTCCCTTCCTTCCGTCTTTACCTATTTTCCCAAGAGTTCCTCTTTCCATGTTGCGGGCATGCCGTACCAAGGGGCAACAGAGATGATCATTTTTAGTGGCCTGCTATCATTTTGTGTTTTTTCAGATGGAATGTATGAGTTGTTGGCAGTGCAAAAGCAGCACTACCTATGTTATTTGCTGCGCACTGGAGAGACTCAAGTGTTAAATCCTTTCCACTAACTGGGACCGAAAATCCAGTTTAGAACTGGAATATTCTAATGATCAAGATACCAAAATTAGACATAATCATTCCCATTTTCCAATATTAAACATGAGGGTGTGGGATTTATAATTATACTATCCTAATGTTAATAACAACCGTACACTAGAGATATGAATGTGTAGCCATTTACATGATTAACCGATGAGCCTTGGCTCATCGGTTAATCCTAACGGTTACACACACTCCCCTACTGTTGCCTCTGTGGGGGGCGGAGACATGCGGGAGCCAGTGCTTCTCCCTGAGCACTGGCTCCCATGGAGCCCACTTGTCCCCTCCTCCCCCCACACACTGCTGCCTCTGATACAGCAGGGAGGTGGGGGAGGGAGAGGTGCTGTAGCCAGTGCTTGCGGAGAGCCAGTTTAAAAGCAACTCCCCCAGAACACTAACTCCCGCAGATCTGCCTCCTCCCCCCCGCGTTGTCTCTCACAGAGGCAGCAACTTGGGGGGCATGCAGGAACCGGTGCTCACACCTGCTCTTCTGTGTGTAAACGTGTAACCACTGAAATGTACAGCAGTTACACACTTACAAAATTAAACGCATTTTAACATCTATACCATGCACTGAGAAAAACTTTTCATCAATTGAGTGGAAAGTACTTTACAAAGGAGGTAAATATAGTTATCCTCATTTTACATGTGGCTAAACAGAAAAACAGCAAGTGAAAGTGTCTTTGTATAGACACTCAGTAAGTCATTGGCAGCAGAGCCAAGAACAGAACCCAGATTTCTTATTTTTATCCAGTGCTCTCTCCACTACGCCACACTGCCTCCCAGTACTGTATAATGAATGTACTGTAAAAAAAAAAAATCAGATCTTGCTCTGTTGCAGAAAAGAATGTTACTTTGTATCAGAGCTTTACTCATGAGGGAATTAACAAATATTTTCCCTACCAACCACATGCATGAAAATCAGTTGCACCAAAGTCTTTTTATAGACAGAATTTGTTTCAGAATATTTCGCTGTTTAACAGATGTCTTTAAAAAACATTTCTGAACCTTTCCCATTTTTATCCTTTAGATAGGGAGTGTTCGGTGAGGAGCATAATTTACAGTGATGTTGATTGAACATGCCTGTTCAAATTATTTACAGTCTTAATTCACTGCTTTTGTCTCTCAGAAATTGGATACAATAACTGAGGAAAATGAATATAAACATATATTTCTATATTTAACCTCCATATAAAGGCTGAAACATTATTTGCTCACTTAAGCCATAAATTCTAATACTTCAGTTTTTATGGGATGTTACTGAATTACACTCTTCATAAGTATAAATATCTTCCTACTTAGAAACCTTTATGCAAATTCTCTTTTCACTGGTATACTGCAGGAATGCTAAACAAGTACTTCCAGCAGTTAGTTCAAGGTCATTGCAAAATTTTTTTAATAGCTACTGGTAATTATTTTTAGCTCTTGATGATGCATTTCAGCTTGAACTTGCTGCAGCTTCTTATGCAATAGGAGACAAGTGCCAGTGAGCAACTGTCCATCAGAAATCAATTCTTTAATAAGTAAATTATTCTCCAATGCCTACATGCTGTTTGTATGTGGATGAATGGCGCCACCATGTGACCTGTTGAGTTCACGTGCAGCTGAAGCAAACAGCATGTAACTCCCTTACTATTTCTTATTGCTTGTGTTTGTTGTTTTCTCGAAAGCAAATATATTAGTAAAAGTTTAAACTACTAGGTGGATTAAAGGGCATCCTGAAATCCAAAATCACTCATGGAACAGCTAGAGAGTAACTTTCTGCAGAACAGTTACAAGACTCTTTCATCTGTTTACTTCTAAAACCAGAGTACATTGTCCAGTCATACTGAGGCTTTGCACTAAAACATCTCTAATCAAATATGCTAAAAGCGGTTATCCTGCCTGGTCTTTGATCCTATTCTATTGATATTAGAGGCTTGGATTTGGGCCATGGGTTCTCAAGAAATATTAGTTTCCTTCAAACCAGGGATGTAAACAATTGTGTAAAAATGTAACCGTGTAACTACTAAAAACCCTAGCAGTTACATATGCTGCAGGCTCTGCAGTATAACTTTTAGACTGCAGAGCCCGCAGCGCAGGATGACAGCTGGGCCCCGCATGTAACTGTAATGGAAACCCATAAGCTGATGCTTATCCATTAACCATTTGAACTGTTACGCTTTTACAACCTTACTTCAAACCACTCACGATTACTTTTCTCTGTTTACAGAAGAACAGTTTACATATGTCAACAGCTTTAATACCTTGAGATTACTAAAGCGGAGGGACATACAGTATTATTGCCTTTCAGCGACAGACCTGAGTGTCATGGGTATATCTGGCATAATGTTGCGTATTGTGAATTACAAACCAGTCAGACACACAAACTTAGTATTATTATATTGCCCTTTTCTTCCCTTTTTTGTCTATCACTTGCCATGCTCTAACTAGGAGGATTACAATTTGGCATGCACCTCCATCTGAACATTTCTGCTTACATTTTTCTACCTAAAATCTCTTACCGATATATTTAGTCTCTCTGAGCCACTTCATAAGCTTCAGTGGTCTCACTGGCAATTACAACACTCAGCCCCATTTAATGGCTAAAACAAAATAAACAAAATCAGGTCAGTTTGGAGAAACTCGTAGGTTAGTGAAGCCATCTTAAAAGTGTGCATTATACATCCATTGTTTTTTATACTCTCTAGTAACAACTTTAAAAATATAAGAAATACACTGCTGTGCTTGTTCACAATAGGTCTTTATTACTAATATGCTGATTTACCAATACTGAAGACCATGAAATTGACACCATCTGATTTATGGTTCTTACTATACAATAGGACCGACACACGAATGATAGTTTTGGCAATGTATATCATAGCTAAACATGTGATGGATTGAAATAGGACATCTGTTAAGAAGTGGGTACGTTTCTATCAGTAAAATGTTTTTTTAAATTATTACACAATATCACATTATACAAGGGCAAGCCACATCATGTGGCATGAAATGATATAACGGCAAAACATTTTTAGGCTACATTCTATTGAGTACATACTGATGCTAAGCACTGATACTTTCCTGTGCCAAAATTTAAAAAACAGAAGCTAAACACAGAAATTTAGACACTAGGCTATTGCTTTATTTCTCCCCATGTCAATAATGATTGCTGAGGAAATTTAAATGTCTTCTTTGTTCGGTAATACTTTTGGTGGTTTTGTATTTTTCTAGAAAAAAAATCAGTGAATAAAAAAATTAAAAGTTAAAAATAATTCCTGTTCTCCAGGCTAAAGGAATTCATCCATAACCTGTTCAACAGGATTATAAAAGACAGCTATTTGCGCAAGTTTCACATCTTAATTGCTTCCAAAAGAATCACCCATCTAGGAAGTTGCTATGGAACACAAAACAAAAAGTTTCCAGTCATCAGGTTACAGCAAGAAGCAGTCTGTAGACACAGACTCAACTAAATTGTTCACTGTATACTTTAATTTCTGCTAACTAAATTGCATCCTCAAAACCTTTGCAAACCAAAGATCCCAAAATTTGTGAAAACTGTTTCAATTACTTTTGTTTTCATTAGAGATTGCCTGTTGCCCTCAGTTCTCCTACCACCACAACAGTATTAATCCTGGCTCTTCTGGTTAACATAGTGCTTATATGTATATATAGGGAAAATGACCAACACAGACATAGCAGAATCATTATTCTGCTATATATACGCAACTACAGCTCCCCCATATGGACATTATTCTAGAATAATGAGCCAATTAGCCCGTCATAAGATGGGATTTTCAGGTCTCTCCTCCACGTCGGTCTTCTCTCCTGAGCTTCCGGTCTCTCGCTCCATCTCTCTCTCTCTCCTCCTCCTACTGCCTCCCCCCCCCCCCTCAACTCTTCTCCGCCTTCTGCCTCTCTCCGTCTCTCTCTTTCTCTTCTCCCCCTCCTGCCTCTCACTCTCTCTCCGCTCTCCTCTGTCTCCATCGGGGATGCATGCTCGTCCAGGCCCCGCCCCCTGGGCATGTACGTCACCGCCCCTTCCCCCTTCGCCTCCCGCCGTGGCGCTCGGCTGACTTCTGCGCCGCTCAGCTGGGCCGCTGCACGGGAGCAAGCAGCACAAACGGCCTCTCTCTCTCTCTTCTCCTCCTACTGCCTCGCCCTTTCTCTCTCTTAGCTCTCGTCCACCTCCTGCCTCTCTCTCTTTCTCTTCTCCCCCTCCCGCCTCTCACTCTGTGTTTCTCTTCTCCTCCTCCTGCTGTGTCTCTCTCACTCTCTCTCTCACTGTCCTCTGCCTCCTCCGTTCTCCTCCACGTCCTCTGTCTGCTCCGCTTTCCTCCTTTTGAATCCGGCACCCTTTCCTGACGTCAGAGACGCACGCTTGTCCAGGCCCCGCCCCTGGCTGTTCCCTCTGGGCGGTGCTGTTGCCTCCCGCCGTGGCGCTCGGCTGAAAATTTACCATTTATTCCAACCCTTTGTTTCCTGTCTTTTAACCAGTTCTCAATCCAAGAAAGGACCTTCCCTCTTATCCCATGGCCATGTAATTTACACAAGAGCCTTTGGTGAGGGACCTTGTCAAAGGCTTTCTGAAAATCTAAGTATACTATATCTACTGGATCCCCCTTGTCCGCATGTTTGTTAACCCCTTCAAAGAATTCTAATAGATTAGTAAGACAGGATTTCCCTTTACAGAAACCATGTTGACTTTTGTCCAACAAATTATGTTCTTCTACATGCTTCACAATTTTATTCTTTACTATTGTTTCGACTAATTTGCCCGGTACTGAAGCTAGACTTACCCGTCTGTAATTGCCCGGATCGCCTCTAGAACCCTTTTTAAATATTGGTGTCACGTTGGCTACCTTCCAGTCATTAGGTACGGAAGCCGATTTAAGGGATAGGTTACAAACCACAGATAATAGTTCAGCAATTTCCCATTTGAGTTCTTTTAGAATCTTTGGATGAATGCCATCCGGTCCCGGAGATTTGTTAACATTAAGTTTTTCTATTTGTTCCAAAACCTCCTCTAATGACACTTCAATCCGGGACAGTTCCTCAGATTCATCACCCACAAGGGACGGTGCAGATTTGGGAATCTCCCCAACATCCTCAGCCGTGAAGACTGAAGCAAAGAAATCATTTAGTTTCTCCGCAATGGCTTTATCGTCCTTGATTGTGCCTTTTATAGTTCGATCGTCTAGGGGACCCACGGGTTTTTTAGCAGGCTTCCTGCTTCTAATGTACTTAAAAAACATTTTGTTATTTCTTTTTGAGTTTTTGGCTAGCTGTTCCTCAATCTTTTTTTTGCTTTTCTTATTACATTTTTACACTTGATTTGACAGTCTTTGTGTTCCTTTCTATTTATCTCACTAGGATTGGACTTCCACTTCTTAAAAGATGCCTTTTTGTCCCTCACTGCTTCTTTTACATGGTGGTTAAGCCACGGTGACACTTTTTTAGGTCTCTTGCTGTGTTTTTTAATTTGGGGTATACATTTAAGTTGGGCCTCTATTATGGTGTCTTTAAAAAGTTTCCATGCAGCTTGCAGGGATTTGGCTCTCGTCACTGTGCCTTTTAATTTCTGTTTAACTAGCCTCCTCATTTTTGTGTAATTCCCCTTTTTGAAATTAAATGCCAGGGTGCTGGACTGCTGAGCTGGGCCGCCACGTGGGAGCAAGCGGCCGTTTGGGCTCCGCGCTCCCCATGCAGCACCCCTGTGCTGCATGGGGAGCGCGGACCCCAAACGGCCTCTTACACCGCTTGCTCCCACGCGGCAGCCCTGCTGAGTGGTGCAGAAGTCAGCCGAGCGCCACGGCAGGAGGCAACAGTGCCGCCCAGAGGGAACAGCCAGCATTTCAGCGTTACAGAGTCACAGACATTGGGCTACTATATATATGATTACTTGCTACAGTTAGGCTAGATTTTTTCCTGAATTTCTAACAAAGTATTTCATCTTTTATAATCACCTACTGAGTATGAATGTTAAAATGTGATTAATTATGTAAATGTGTACCCACTCCCTGGGAGCCAAGGTGCATAGGAAGCCTACTTTTAAGCCTGCTCCTCATGCATACCAGAAGCCTGCGTGTAACCATGAAGGTTAACCAATGAGCCCAGGCTCATGGTTAACCATTACACCTTTACACTTTCACATCCCTACTGCTGATTAGGGAAGTACCTGAAAAATCTGAAGCTCAACCCTCTATGCTGGAAGTTTGAAGAAATGTCTCCTCCCTTAAATAAACTTTGGGGCTACCAAAAGGTGTCTCTGCTACTCAACCCTTCCCCTACTCGGTCAGTTAGTGTTGCGTTTTTTTTCCCCTCTCTTCCTCCCTCTCTCTCTTTCACATGACAGTATAGCTTTTCCAAGCAGAAGAAATATGAATTTGACATGATGCTTGAGAGTTACACTGCTATTTACAGGATTCTGAATAGTAACAACGAAAATGACCAGTCTTAATTCTACTTCTAGGCAAATTTGTGAAAATTCAGGAAAATACTGCAACAATGAGTTTACATTCAGTTCACAACTGGAAGAGGTACAAAACTATTTTTTTAATAAAAAATGAAACAAATTCTAGAAAAATTGGTACCTTTGCACCCCACACTCATCAGCAAAAGTTGTCCCGGTTGCCAGTGGACTGTGAATGCCTGGATTTTCAAATGTTTGTAGTCAGTGATGTGTTTTTAAAACACAAATGACACGACTGCATCCTGAGTCGCATCTATTAAAAAGCTAAATAAAAATGTAGACAATTATTTTAAAGGCAGAGCCTTTCTGGAATGGCCTCATCTTTCTTTATTAAACTGAAATCATACTTTCTTCCCTGGGTGTAAGAATATTCAATAAAATAATAGGCATATTAGGAGTAAAATAAAATTATACTTACCGATAAGTGAGCTGCAACTTATTTAATCAAAATTAACTCAATCCTTAATGAAACAAATGGCTACATAATAGGGCAGGGGTGGCCAACCTGTGGCTCCAGAGCCACATGCGGCTCTTCAGAAATTAACATGCGGCTCTTTACATAGGAATCAAATCCAGGGCTGGAGCTACAGGTGCCAACTTTCCACTGGGCCACAGGGTGCTCACTGTTCAACTCCCAGCTCTGCCCTAAGCCCTTTCCCCCTAGGATCCTGCCACTTCCTACCCTCTCCACTGAGCCTGTCACACCCATGCTTCCCCCCTCGAGTATCTCCCACCGAGAAAGAGCTGATCTCAGTGGGCAGGAGGAAAAAGAGAAGGAGGCACCGACCGGTGGGACTGCCAGTCGGTGGGATGTGCTGAGAGTGGTGGTGGGGAGATCATCAGGGCTGGTGACATAGAACTGTTGCTCTTTGGCAATGTGCATTAGTAAATTCTGGCTCCTTCTCAGGTTTAGGCTGGCCACCCCTTAAATAGGGGCATTTATCATATTATTTTAAAGTTAGCATTTTTCCCCCTAAAAAGAAAGTTCTCCTGTGCATTCATTTGGCTAGCAGTTCTCATAATTAGTTTTAAATTTAACATTTTGGAGTTTTTTTTCTGTTAAGTTACTCAACATATTCAGTAAATTACATAAAATCAAAGGTTCAGAAAGCACAGCAAGTCCGGGCAAAACAAAAACACCATTCAACCTGCAATATCTGCTGATGTGCAGTGTTTGCTGCTATCAAAGCACTTCTGTCACAATACCAAAAAGGTTAGGCAAATAATGAGACAGTTAATAAATGGGGGTGTGACATAGTGGGGGTGCTGTCTGCTCTGTAACCCAGGGTCCCCCTGCACTGATGTGTGATTCCCACTGACTCACCCACATGTGTATTGGCCCAGATACCTAGTTCCAGATAACAAGTCTCTTCCCAGAGGGAGAGACAAAAGAAGTGAGGCGGAGACAGCCACTTGGCTGGGGCGGCAGGGTCTGGGAGCAAGGCAGTTTCTGGCTGGGAAACATGAAGGGAACAGACTAAGCTGAGTGCTGAGGGGGCAATGGATCCCCTAGCCTAAGGGGTCTCAGGCATCCTGGCCCTGACTCCTGTAACCACATCACCTTTATGCTGTGCTGTATCCTGGAGAAGCAATAAACGCTCTCTATTCTACTGGCTGGCAGAGTCTGTTCTGGCTGCTATGGGGGTGCAGGATTGGGGGGAACCCTGACGTGCCGTCACAGGGGGTAACTGATATTTTACCTGATCTTAAATAAATAACTTTACAAGTTACCAATTGTTTATTATATATATTAGAGGTGTAAAATCTAGGGATGGAAGCAACTAGACGACTACCTGATAAGCTTAGGCAGAGGCAGCAAGGAGTGGGGGAGGAAGAGCAGGTGCTGGGGGCAGCTGGGTTAAAATCTGCTTGCTCCTGGTCCCAGACCACTGCAGCTCTGCTTTTTAAATATAGTAAGAGCCACCAGGCTCTTACTACTTTTAAAAAACAGACCTGCAGCGAATCATCTTATTGACTAATTGAGTAGTTGATGGAATTTCCATCGATTACTCAATTAGCTTCCTAACCGCTATTTAACTTCCCTAGTAAAATTCCACTTAATCAGTTAACCAGTTAAACGTTATGTTTAACCAATTAATTGCTTAAACGGAAGTGGGGGGAGGGCTGCTCCAGCCTTTCTGGGTTGGAGCAGCCCCCTCGCCCGCCACAGCCCGGCAGGAGTGGTCCCCACCCATGGCATACTGCTCCAGCCAGCCCAGACCCATCACAGGCAGGGGCTGTTCTGGCTGGCTCCACCATTGACAAGGGCTGCTCCAGTAAGGCTGAAGCACAACTCACCCCCCACTGCTGGGCTAGAACAGCCCCATGCCTGCATCAGGCAAAGGGTCCTTTAACCTTTGCTGGTTAACTGTAACTGGTAAACTGGTTAACTATTCACATCCCATATATAATATATATGAGAGAGAGAGAGAGAGAGTGTGTGTGTGTGGGGGGGGGGGGGGGTCCTTCTCCCACATTTCACATGCAATTTGCCTTCTTAGGCCCAGTATGTTTAATTGTACATCTGAGTAGTCCTACTGACAAAGGCATAAAGTTAAGCACCACATAAATGTATGCAGGATTGGTGCATTGGATTATAAAATTTTCAGGAACTGATATAAATGACAGTTGCTTTAGAAAAATGAAACTTTAAACTAATTAGAACACCCTAAAATTGCTAGCATCCAAAAGAATGAATAACAACCAGGTCTCCTAAAAATGCCTTGAGAGGCAATTCATACCAACATGAGAAAGAGTGGTTAGAAAACGTACACAAAATAAAGAATCACAGCACTTACAGCTACTGTGACCGCAAAGTCACATTGCAATATCATTAAGAATGCTGGTTGCTGCAATTTTTCAGATGATTATACTTTTTAGAGCTTTTCCATAGTATCACTTTTCCTAACCATTGTGTTAGTCTCTTTTCTGTCTTTCAGGCTAATGAACAGTGCTCACAGTATCACTTTTATATAAACTTTCATTTGATCCTTTCTGGTACCACTGAAGAAAAATATTAGACTCTCTCACAACTTGTTTTGATCTATTACTAGTCCCTCACAATCCACACAAGATTTTAGAAAACATTGGAAAACAAGCTGCCAAAATATTAGAGTGAATAAAAATAGCATTAAATGATAGGAAAACAACCCAATACAAAAACCAGCCCTGTTGTTTATTTTGATATTGTGACGATGGACTGTGCCCTGAGGCCCCCGCCTGGAGGATTTGTGGCCCTGCCACAGCCAGTCCCAGAAAAGGGCAAGCAGAAAGGTCCTTCAACCTGCCTAGAGCAGATGTGTGGAACACAGCCAGTCAGGGCCTAGCAGCCTAGCATAAGAAAAGGAGCATCGGCAGAGGGGCTTGCTTTCCTTACTAGAGCTGGCGGGGAGTAGATGGTGCTCTGGGCTGGCTGCTGGGAATCAGCTCTGAGATAAGGGTGAAGAATGTGCTGGAGCTATAGAGAAGTAGCCAAGGGAATTACAGCAGCAATTTAAAAGGGAGATGCAGAACTGCTATCTAGAGGGTCCCTGGGCTGGGACCTGGAGTAGGCCTGGGTCCCCTTCAATCCCCACTAGCCACTGGAGAAGCAGCCTGGAAAGTGAGGCATCCTAGAGAGGGAACTGAAGCACAATGGGCCAGCTGGAGAGCTAAGTCACTGAAAAGCCACCAGAGAGAGTGTGCAGGCACATGTACTTTGTCAGGGCACTCATGAGAGATACATATACCCCGTTACAGGTATTAAAATATTTTAAAGGTGGAAGGTAAGCTCTTAAGGGAAGAAAGGGGGGGGAAACTACAGTGAATTCCTACTGTGTAAGAGTTAGGGCTTGTCTACATGAGGAAATTATTCTAAAATAAAATAAGAGCATGCATTTAAAGTACAATAGGTATTCTGGAATAACTCCGTATGAACATTCTTATTCTGGAAGACATGCCCATACCGAGACGTCCTGTCCATAGGATCATTCTGGGGACCACTCCACGCCCTGCGCTTTGGGAGCCCATGTGGCAGCTGACTCAACTGTCCTATGGACGGGGCCCTGGGCATCCACCCACATACCCCACAGCAGCAGGAGCCGAAGTGACCAGCAGCCCGCTCTGCTCCACTCCACTCCACTCCACTGTCCTGTCCTACCTCACTGCGCTTGGCTTCACCACAGCAACAGAAAGCAGAGTGCCCCAATCTCTGCTTCCCATTGCTGCAGTGAAGTGGAGTGCACTGAGCTGGGAGAGAGGGGCAGGGTGGGGCAGAGTGGAGCAGGTTGCTGGGCAGCTCTGATTCCCGCCGCCATGGTGAGTGCAGGAGGGAGAGGACTCCTGCTGCCACCCTGTGTCAGGTCCCTATGTAATCCCCCAGGTCACACTGCTGAGGGGAGGGGGTTCGGGCATGGGGGCAAAGCAGGGGCAGGGCTTGAGGGAAGGGGTAGAGCAGGGACAGGGTGGAGAAAAGTTGGTGCAATGCCTGTGGCGGAGGGAACTGTCCTGGGCCCACATCTGGGGCACAGGGAGGGGGCTTGCCCTAGGGATGACCCTGGAAGCAGCATAGTTCTATTCTGGCAGTTCTATACCGCTGAAGGAAAAAGCCTTACAGCAGGAGTATTCATTGGTGGGTGGGGCTGCCCTTTATGTTGCTCTGGCAATGTGAAAGGATTGCTGAATACAGCAGAATTTAGCTCACCAAATTTAGAAGTGAAAGTCTCATTCAGTCATCTGGTCATTCGTCTGCCACTGCAGGACCATTCCCTACTTATGTATGAGATTATCAGATTAAAAACATTTACAATAACTAGCTTGTATAGCTAATACAATTTAGACTAGTACAAAAATTAAAAATCTAACATTAATATTGTCAGTTTTCTCCCCCCGACACACCATTCTCTTGAAGTCACAAAACTAGCATCCAGTCAATTTCACCTTTTGATGCTTACACATTAGCATGATTCCATATTTGTGTTGCAAACACTGCATTACTTTCATAGCATATTAAAAATACAGACCATATGGCCTGTTAATAAAACTTACTGGTTTGTAATTTAAAAACAAAACAAATCTGAACATGGAACTAAAACTATTTTAGGTTTGGTCTACATCACAGACTCGTGTCAGTATAAATACATCACTGGAGGATGTGCAAAATCCACACTTAGAGCCCTGCAAATTTGCAGATATCCGCTTTATATCAGCAGATACCTGTAGATTCAGATATCTGTGTACCATGTTGACGGATCACGGATAGATGTGGATTCCATTTTTATATCTAGAGCCCTGCAAATCTGTGGACAGCCACTTTATATCTGCATCCGTGAATGCGGATATCAACAGACCACGTTTGTGGACCGTGTATCTAGCTATACTGACCTGCAGATGGAGATGGCATATATTGATGGGAGGTCTTGTCCTGTTGACATAGCTTCCGCCTCTGGGAGAAGTTGAATGCCTATGCTAACATTACCACAAATTTGCAGATATCCACATTATATCCCCACATATCCACATTCACAGATATGGATGCGGACATCCACTAATCATTTTTGCAGATGCAGACATCAATTTTGTATCCACACAGGTCTCTACTTATGCTGACGAGGGATGTCAGAGTGTAGTCATTTAAACAATTAACCCAGGGCTTATCAGTTAATTCTAATGACTACACACACATACACACCCTTGCTGCCTCTGTGTCAGAGGCAGCAGGGGAAAGGGGGAAGACAGGCATTGGTGCCCGTGGGGAGATGGCTCCCTATGCACTCTGGTTCCCACGGAGCTGCCTGCCCTCTCCCACAGAGGCAGTAGCATGGGAGAGCAGGTGGGAATTCCCCATGAGCACCAGATCCCATGGTGCTACCTGCCCCACCACTGCCGCCTCTGATAGAGAGGCAGCAGCATGGAGGGTGAGAAGGCAGGCGGGAGCTAGTACACATGGGAGCTGTTTGCTCCCTATTGCTGCCTCCCACAGAGGGGAGCAGGAGCTGATATGCATGAGGAGCCAGCTTTTCAGCCAGCTCTCCATGCGTGACCCCCCACAGAGCTGTCTGCTTCTGCTTTGCTACCTGCCACAGAGGCAGCAGGGGGGGGGGGGGGAGAGAGAGAGAGAGAGAGTGTGTGTGTGTATATATATATATAGAGAGAGAGAGAGAGAGGTTGGCAGACTGGTGCTCAGGGAAGTACCTTTTAAAATGAGACCTGTCATTTCTCTTCAAAAACTATTTCAGTCTAACAGATCATCTCATGGTTAGTAAGTTGTTCCTTATGAACATTTTCTTAATTCTACCCTAATGTCATTAGTTATATTTTTGGTGGAACAAAAAGGAAACTCATCTCTCTCCTTACTATTTACACACTTAATTTTCTTGTACATGTTTACATCTCTCACACTCATTTGGGTATCTAAACTGAGCTGTGCATATTTATAGATTTGCTCATTTTTCTTTGTAAGTCAAAGTTTAACTGTCAGTTACAGAATTTTTTTCTTCACTCACTTTCCTTCTACAGATTGAACCTCTCTAGTCCTTCATACTCTGGTCTGGCAACATCCGTGGTCCAGCATGATTTTAGTTAGCCAGATGTTCACTTATCATGAGTGTGGCCAAGTTTCCCACAGTCCCCAAAAGTTTGTTTACAGCCACGAGTCCTGGCTCTTAGTGTTCTGTGCTGTTACTTACCTCTAAATGTATTCTAAGAGCCCAGTAAGCAGTAGAAGGGTTGGTAATGCTGCTAGACAATATTGACCTCCTGTGGGTCAACAAATTCTCTGTTTCAGCACTGGTCAGGTCCTGAGGATGCTGGACAAAAGAGGTTCAACCTGTATTACTTCTAGTTTTTTGCCCCTTCATTTTAAAGGTCTCTCTACTCCTGCCAGTTTCATAGTGACACTTCAAATATTTGTAGACAGTTACATCACCCAAGCTATGCAAAGTTTGTATTTTAGTCTTCTCACATCCTCATGACAGTTTTGTGGACAGGCTCAAATTTGTCAGGGATGTTCCTGACGCGAAGGTACTAAAATTCAGTCAGTTATGCCCCTGTGTAGGCATTAACTCTGCTACCACATCACAGTGGGAACCTACCTAGTCGCCTAGGCAGCATCACAGCTATTTTTCAACACACGCATAACGCCTTGGGCTCTTCCCCCATACCTGTAGTGAGGACTACACTGTGTATAGGTTGTCGCCTGTCTTGGCCCAGGGTGGGTCCGGGGACCACACAAGCCATCGCTTAGTCAGGCTTGAGCCCCAAGGCGATTACCCGCGAAAGGGCAGCCACGTTTCTGGCCGGCATCGCCCGTAACTGCTCCAGCCTGGATGGGAATGGCCGGCCCTGGCCGCCTCAGAACAGCGCTCCGCGGGCCCGTGCTACGCCGCGGGCGAGGCCCGGCTCCTCGGACAGGCCCTGGCGTCTCCCCGGGCTGGGCAGGGAGTGGCAGCTCCGCAGCAGCGAGCCGCGCCGGGGTCTCCGCCCAGAGGGTGGGTGGCGACCGGCTGCCCCCGGATAAGTGCGGGCTCCTAGGCCGCCCCCGCCCCGGCAGCCGCCCCGCGTCCCCAAGCGGCCGGGCGCTCAGAAAGGAGCGGGCGGCCCCGCGCCGGGTCCCCTCCCGCAGCCCTTGCCTGGCTCCAGCCGCCGTCCCGGTACCTGCCTCAGCGCCGCGCGGCCTGTTTCTTGGGGCGCTCGCAGCGGGGCCGGGCCCGAGGCCGCGCCACCTGCTGGCCGGAGGCCGCCTGCTCAGCTCCCTGGGCCGCAGTGCGAGCGGGCTCGGCCCGGCGCTGGCCCTGGGGAGAGGCTGCTGTGCCCAATGCTGCCGCCCCCTGCCTTGAAGGGGTTTCCACGAGGGACAGGCTCACGGGATGGGTCAGGGGCTCTCAGCGCTCTGCCGCACACTTTGTTCCTGCCCCATCCCACCAACGCCAGTCAGCAGGGGTAGGGTTGGTAGGGGCCGGGTTCTGGGCCAGAACAACCCTGGGAAAAAGGATCCTGGTGCCGCTGGCCAGCATCACTGACTGGGCTGTTAAAGGTCTGCTGTGCGCTGCGGCAGGGCTAGGGCAGGCTCCATGCCGCCGCCACAAGCCACTGGCACTTCCCTCTGCCTCAGAGGCAGAGACAGCCACAAGGCCTTTGCACACTGCCCCTGACCAGACCTAAGGGTGGCTCCACAGCTCCCATTAGCTGGGAACAGCGGCCAATAGGAGCTGCGGGGGCAGTGGCTAGGCAGCCTGCAAAACTGCCTAGCTGCCCCTCAGGACAAGAGCTGGAAGAAAATGTTGGCTGCTTCCAGGAGCCACGGAGGTAAGCACTGCCTGGACCCTGCACCCCAAATCCCCTCGTCGGCTCCAGCCCCCGCCCTGAGCCCCCTCCCACACCTCACTCACTTGCCCCAAGCCCCTGCCCCAGCCCAGAGCCCCTCCAAACCGATATCCCAGAGACTGCATGCTCTCCTGCACCTCAAGCCCTTACCTCAGCCCTGAGCCCCTCCACACCTAACCTCTCTCTCAGAACTAGGGATGTGAACAACTAGTCAACCATCTGATAAGCAAATGCTTATCACTCCCTCCCCTTTGCTGCCTCTATCAGAAAAAGGCAGCAAGGGGGGATGAAAGAACAGGGTACTTGAAAGTGGCAGTTCCACATGGAGCCTGGGGTCAGGCTCCTCCCAGCATTTCAAAGCGACAGCTGAGTCCCCAGCTCACCCCAGGCTCTACACAGCGCTGCCACTTTGAAACACTGGGAGGAGCCCGATACCAGGCTCCCTTGGCAGCATTTCAAAGCGGCAGCGCTGCATGGAGCCCAGGGTCAGTGGGGAGTCCCCAGATGACCCGGGCTCCACATGGCGCTTTTGCCTTTGAAGTTTAGCAACAGCCCTAGGGCTGTTTCTACAGTTCAAGGGTGGAGACGCCCTATCAACTAGTAAGCAAAATGCATTGACTATTCAATAAGTTGGTTATCTGTAATTTAACATCCCTACTCAGAACCTGCACCCCTCAGTCCCAGCCCACACCCTGCACTGCTCATTTCTCTCCCTATCCCAGAGTCTGCATCTTCAGAAGGAGCCCACAACCCCCTCCACAATGCCACAGTCTGCCCCAGCCTGGAGCCCATCCACAGCCTGAACCTCTCCTTTCTGACCGCACCCCAGAACCCACACCCCCAGCCCAGCGACTTGATCCCCTCCCATACTCTCTCTCTTTGCCTCAGCCCAGAGTCCCTGCCATACTCTGAACTCCTCATTTCTGGCCCACAGCTCCAGCCCAGAGCCTGTATTTCCCTGAACTCCCTATACCCCTGCCCCAGTCTGCAGCGTCCTCTCACTCTCCAAACCCTCATTTCTGCCCCTAGCCTGGAACTCACACACATCCTGCTCCCCACTCCTCCCGCTAGGGGCACAGGCAGCTTCTGTGGGCCCCTGGGCAAAGTGTGTGTAGGGAGGGGCTCTGCGCTCCCAGAAGGGGTGGGAATTCAGGCAGGTGGGGAGGAACCAGAGCAGCCAGTCCTCCATGCCACCCGGAGAGCAGTGCACCCCTCCCAGTCCTCAAAGCCACGTGGAGCCCATGGTGCAGCACTCTAATGCAATTTAAAGGTCCAGGGCTCCAGATGCCACCACTGCTGAAGTAGCAGTGGTGGCAGCTGGGAGCCCCAAGGCCCAGCGATTCAGAGGCCTGAGGCAACTGCCCCCTTTGCCCTCCTTCCCATGCCCACTGGCAGGCCTAACCACCGCCCAGCCTAGTGAAAATTATCATGTGAACAAGGGTGGGGAATAGTGAATGATGGAAGGGAGGGGGGAGAAGAGTGATTGTTGGGAGAGGCCTCAGAGAAAGGGTGGGGTAGAAACAGGGCTGCAGGAAGGGGCAGGCAAAGGCAGGGCAATGGTATTCAGTTTTCTGCATTCGGAAAGCTGGCAACCTTAGGTGGAGAGTGGGAACCACTTAGGGCTGGGATCGGGTGGGGAGCGCTAACACATGCATCTTCATTTGCCTTACTCCAATTCACAGCTAGCTCAGGTAGTGTTCTCTGGGCTGCTACAATCACACTTCCTGTCTGCCCTGTCCATGTACAACTACAGGGCTATGTCTACACTGGCGCTTCTTGCCATTATTCCTAAAAGTAATTGGCGTAACAGCATTGCGCAAGAGGGGTTTTCTTGAGCAAGAAGGGGCAGTGTAGACAGCTCCTTCTGGTGCAAAAATGGCAGCTCATTAAGCATGCAAATGAGGCTCAGCAATATTCCACGCTTAGCCTCATTTGCATATTTCTGGCACAAGAAGCTGCCAGTGTAGACATAGCCCAGAGGTCCAGGTACCAAGAGGAGTCCTGCCTTAAAATACAGGTTGGACCTCCCTAGTCTGGCACAATCAGGCCCAGAGTGGTTTCAAACCAGGGAGTATGCCTAACCAGATACAGTGGCAGCAGGCGGTGGGGAAATACAAGTAGCTGACAGATTAATGGATAAACCTAGGCTTATCAGTTAATCATCTAGTTGACTACTTGTTGACATCCCTAATTAACACACGGTGAAACGTGTTTCACCAATATGCTAAAGTGACATTGGGACTGTTTAGAGCTGCTGCCAAAGCTACAAACTAGTTTTATAAAAATGTCCATAGTGGATCAGACCAAAGTTCTGTCTAGCCCACTGTCTTCCAACAGTAGCCAGTGCCAGGTGTTTCAGAGGGAATAAACAGAACAGGCAGTCATTAAATGATCCCAGCATTATGCCTGCTTTAATAGTGCCTTATAATTCTTTGTTTTGGGGCCTTAATATACCATAAGATAGTGAGAAATTTGTTGTGTTCTGGTAATTCTCACTTTCCACTCATTTTTAACAAGGCTTTGTATACTTTTATTTTTAAAATAATGATTTTAAGAATGTAATTTTCAGTCATTTAAAAGTTAGTCAGTCTCAGGCTACTTGAAAAAAAATTGTGCTGGCAAAGGTGCTACATAGACTGCCCCAGAGCTGCAAGTCTTCACTATGTACAGAACAAAGAGGCGGCACAAGGTTCCCACACTCTAAGGAACACACAGTCTATTCCTGGTAAGTTTCATGCATAAGAATAATTGACAGTGACCTTACTGTTTCTGTTTGTCCCATCATAGCTTCTCCTCCTTCCCAGAGAATTGATTGTATCTTACATGTACTTAGTCTGATCTTCATTTTGTTTTGTACTATTTTCTCACATTACATTTTTATTCTCTTCACAAAACTCTTGGACCATATTCTTTACAATGGAGTAACAATTTGTTCATACCATTTCTGTCACAGACCTAGTGGGGTCTTTTGCATTCTTTTTATAGTCAGCTTTTCCTTGATAAACGTATGCACCTACAGGTTAGGCTGGTCTCCAAATGCTTTGGGTGGGTAGTAAGAGCAAGCTGTGACTTTTGAAATGCTTTCCTCTACAAAGTATAGTGGTTAAAGCATATCCAGTCCTAACACATTTCTAAATGTTTACTGTCAGACTACCATGGCTGGTCTTATTTGACAGATACCAGATAGGCATCAGACATAAGTGAAATACTTGGATCATTTTGAGAAATGAATAAAAATACACATTTTAGGCCAAATGGAAGGTTGGTGCCCGTAGAAAGCAGTGCTGGGTGTGTCTATGAATGGGGCAATAAAGACTCTTATCCCAGCTAATGGTTATCCTATTTAAGGCTGCCCCAGAAGGAACCTGAGCATGAAGATAAGAGACTTTTACCAAACAACAGCAGAGTTACTTTGCTGATTCTTGATGGTTGTTAAAGCCTATTCCAACTATTTTTCATACTCGTTGTTAATATTTTTGGCATTCAAGTGATTTCCCATTGTATACAACTAAAATATGTTTACATTTTTAAAAGTAGCAGCTGTTACTATTAAGAGAATAATGGACTTCAGGCATTTTAAATTATGTTAGCGCAGTAATGATTTTTTCCCTCAGAATGACAATATAATGGGTATTTATTAATGAAGAGAAGTGCTACTGCAGCTAAGCAAAAGGTGGCTCTTTTAGTTGTTAGCATTGTTCTGTTTATTATAGGTCCCTGTCTTTAGTTTAGTACTAGAGACTCCTGAAAACTTTAAATTGTTGAAAAAAACATTTCAAGCAGTTAATAGATATTTAGTAATCATTATGCCTCGTTTATATCATGAATAAATCTTTCCCTATTGAAACTTGTCAGCCAGTTTATTATCATGTGAACCGTAATTTTCAACTGTCCAATTATTTACGTGTTGAGGTATGTCTATCACAAGGTATCTGCACACCATACTACAAAGTGTGCACAAGTAAAATATATGGTCAGAAAAAAAAAATCACCCAGCCTTGCACACTTTGATTCAGCCCATGGCAAGACCTGGAGCTTCCTTGTGCAGCAAGGGGAGCCGGTGCTCATGCTCCAGCCCCACAGCAAGTCTCCAGGCCTTATGCTGGTGGCATTGGCTGAGGGGACTGGAGTGCAAGTTATTTATTTATTGCTTCTTTGCTTTTCACTTGTGCATGGACCCTGGCTGATTTTTTCAGTGGGTTAGTGGCCCCGAATAGGAAGTCCATTAACAGTTGCATTCAGCAACTGTTGCATTCTCCAGATCAGCATCAAGTGAAGCTCAGTTAGAAGCATGGAGGCTCTGTAGTAGGCTGGCTGCCCTTGATAAGGAAGTGCATAAATGATCATAAGGAATGTTTCCAAGGGAAATGAATGGACCTCCCACATAATCCCAAGTTGGCAACACTGTAGCTGCACTCAACCATTGTCACAATATTTAAACCAACACCCTTTAGAGCTAATTAAAACCTTGCATTTTAATGCAAAATAAAATTTTTCAATTCTTTAACATTTCAATAGTCTGTTTTCTATTTTAAAAATGTATACTTTAAGTTATAAAAAATACACCTATATACGAAACACAAGATGTTTTTATTTTGCTAATTCTAGCTCCAGGAAGTGGTTAACTGAATCTTTAAAAACTACAAGATCAAGAATGTCATAATTATCAAGGAATTAGAAACATTTATAAGGTATTGTTAAATTGAAGACAATTTTATTATAATTGAGACTTTGCAACATATTTTATAGGCAGTTCTAAAGAATCTCACAAATCTTCCTCTCTTATCTTTTCAAACACATTATCCTCTTCATTTGATCTAACCAAAATCCTTTTTCTTGGTATAAAACCAGAGTGAGCTATCTGCAGAGAAACAAATACACAATTAAATACAGTAAGAGCACACAAAGCACAATAATCAAGAAAGCCAATAGACATTCAGAGATAAATATGAACATTAGCGCAACTAAAAAAAAGTTTAACAAGCATCCTGTTTTACTGATGCAGTGGGTAGCTCTTTAGGTCAGCATTTAGGAGACAGACAATTGCTTACTAGAGCAGGAAACTGCTCCAATAATTAAGACATTTACAGCAATGTTTATTTCAAATGCTCTAAATATGAGACACATTGGGACATTTGGGGCTGCTTTTTATTGGTGTTATGCCTAAATAACAATGTCTCAATCCAGCAAACACTTACATAGATGTGCTTAACCTTAGTATGTGACCAGTCCGATTGAAGTCACTGGGAATTTTCACATGCTTAAAAGTCTCAGAGGGGTAGTAGCCATGTTAGTCTGTAACTTTAAAAACAAGTAGTCCTGTGGCACCTTAGAGACTAACACAAATATATACATAGTATGAGCTTTTGTGGGCAAAACCCATTTCTTCAGATGAGATGATCTTAACATTGAGCTACTGTTTGCAGGCCTGAGGCCCACGTAAAATGATTATCTATGTCCAAACATTATAAATGAATACATCACAGCAATGCCCCTTTGCCATGTACATTGGCCAAACTGGAGTGTCTCTATACAACAGACTAAATGGACACAAGTCAAACATCAACAACAGTAACATTCAAAAACCAGTAGGAAAGCACTTCAGTCTCCCTGGATACTTAGTAACAGACCTGAAAGTTGCAATTAAGCAAAAAACAAACAAACAACCTTCAAAAACTTCAGTGTGAAACTGCAGAGCTAGAACTTATATGCAAACTTGACATGATCAAACTGGGTCTGAATAGAGATTGAGAATGCCTCGCTCATTGCAAAATAATAAATAAATAAATAATAATGCTCTCTCTCTTTTGGTATTCATGCCCTCTCATCAACTGTTAGGAAAGGGCCATATCCACCCTGACTGAACTGATCTCGTTAGCACTGGCCCTCCGTATAGTAATGTAACACTCGCATCTTTACATGACATGAGTATATATACACCTTCAATACTGAAGTTTCCATTTCATGCATCTGATGAAGTGGGTCTTTGCCCGTGAAAGCTTATGCCCAAATAAATGTGTTAGTCTTTAAAGTGACACAGGACTCTTTGTTGTTTTTGCTTGCATGACTAGGCAAGAAATACATGGCATAATTCTTTAGAGATAGATACTTGGAGAGTAGTTCATTAAACATCCTCCTGGGCTCAATGCTTACATTCAGCCAGAGATGTCCAGAACAGAGCTCTGGAAAACACTTTCAAACCCCTGGGGCAGAAACCTGGGGCTCTGGGAAATACACTGAGAATATAAGCCTGGCCTTGGTAGAAGGAAGATCAGCAAGATCTTTACTTTCACAACTACCAGCTTGATCAAACACAGGCAGTCCAAGAAAATGTCTCTCTATCCTTCCAAAGTGTTAAAGACTAAATGTTATGTATAGTTTTTCAAGCATCTTACCAAGTGATAGAAAAGCTTCAAGAAGGGGGATGGAGTAGGGAAGGTTCAAGAACCATAAAGTTGAGACATATAGGAAATTTAAAGATGTTCAACTCAATAAAGACTCAATCAAGTGAAATCTTCACATTTTTGATAATGTAAAAGTTCATTCCAGAGATGTACTGTCCAAAATCAACTTCTTTCACCCTGAGATTGTTAAAATTAATTTGCAGATTGAATTTTCTATACAGCAAGGGTGGGGAACCGTTTCTGGGCTGGGGGCCACTGGCCCACAAAAAAATCATTTGAGGGCCACATACAAGTGAGAAGCAAAAAATCCCCTCACTGACATGGCCGCCAACTGAGAAGGAAAAAGTCACTCCTTACATTCCCAAGAGCCTAGGGAAGCCCAGGGTAGTAGATTTTGTGTGCTTCAGCCCCGTGGTAGGGTGGTGGAGAACTTGGAGCCAGCATAGGCTCCCAAATGCTGGGGGGGGGGGGGGGAGGGTGGAGTCCTGAGGACTGGATTCAAGCAAGCTGGGGGCCACATCCAGCCCCTGGGACTGAGGTTCCTCACCCCTGCTATACAGTCTGGTTTCTTAAAACTAGATATAATGAAAATTGAAGACCTACCCACTGGTGGTTTTATAGCTTAGGAAGAAGGATTTTGAAGTCGAGATTAGCATTTCATGTAAAGATACAATAAAAGTGCTAATAGTGTAGAAAAATAGTACTTGCACATAGAATCAGTGAACGCATTACTTTTTTAGAATTTGCTATGGATGTCATTCACTGCGGTACAGAATAGGGATGTGAAGGACTAGTTGACTATCCAATAAGCAAATACTTATCAGACAGTCAATAGGATAGTCGACTAGTCACTTACCCCCCTTTGCTGCCTCTAATCAGATAGAGGCAGCAAGAGGGGAGGAAAAAGGGGGTACTTCAAAGCGGTGTTTCAAAGGGGCAGCACTGTACCAAGATGACCCCGGGCTCGTGCGCTGCCCCTTTGAAACACTGCCGCTGAGTTCCAACTGAGCTGGGAGCTTCCCTTCTTATACCTCCAGCCCTAACTTCCTGTGAGTGGGGCTGGGTGATTCTGGCACCACGCACCAAGAGGTTTTGAGGGGAGTTTTCTCCTCTGGGTCAGCGGGAGGCCATACTGACTCACTACAGGGCCTCTATACTGTAGTGAATGTCACTGTAAAATGTCAACAAGGCTAATAAAGCGGGATGTTTGAGAACTAAGTTAGAATCAGAAGAGCTGTCCCTAAAATTGACCATTCTGCACAAGTGAAGAAAAAGAAAGAGGTTTTGCTTTATTTTAATGATGCACCAGAAGCTATTGGCTCATATCCTATGGTCCTTTCTCAATCATAAGAAACATTAGGTGAACTATAGTCAGTGAACAATCGATTCAGCAAGTTTAATTCTCTTTTTCCACTTATAAAGTATCTGCAAATGTAGAAATTACATTACTAGAGCAAACTAGTGGTCTATCTAGTTCAGTAGCCAGCCTCCAGTAGTGCCCAGTACCAGACACCTCAGAGGAAAGGGACAAGAACTCGATAACAGAAAAATATTGGATAATTTCCTGATGAAGGAAAACTTCTTCCTAATTTCAGCATATTTAGTGGTTGTTTTATGCCCTGATGCCTGAGGATTTTTAGCCCTTATATATTTTTCTGTGAATTCTGATAAGCTATTGGTTTTATTTACTTATGCCACATGATAACTTTGCATTGTGTAAAAAGTTCTGTATTAGATTTAGATTTGTTTACCTTTCAATTTATACATTTGGATCGTATTCATCTATTGGTTTAAGTAACATATTTTAGCCAGTAGGTGCTCATGACGTATTAAGTAGCAACTTGTGATTGGTTATATTCTCTGTGTGATTGTTAACATATCATTTCTATTCACTGATGGAATAACTTCCAATCAAGTAAAGAGATTTCAATTAAGTAAAGAGATTAAGAAAATTTCACAAATAACGTGAGTGAAAATACTGGTATGAGCTCTGGCGGCATGGCGGGGCCACCAGGAATTCCAGTGGGACTGCTGCAGCTTGCAGGGCCAAGAAGCTAGGGGAAAGGAGCCCTCGTGGCTGGAGAGAGGAGCCTAATGGAGAGACTGATGCTCCCTCTCCCAGACTTCCCCTGGTCTGGAAAACTCTCTTGTCCAGGACCTATCAGGTCCAACCTGTATGACCTTTGCTTTCTGCAAACAAAATTTCCAGTAATGCAAATATCTACAACATGCAAAGGAAACAGGAGTTGGGTGTCATTAAATCCATCAAAGCAAGTTAGCATTTTTATATAAACCAAATTCAATTCCCCTCCCCAAATATTTGTCCAACTCTGACCCTTATTCAATTAAATTTCCACTGAACTCAATGGGAGTCTGCTCAGGTAAGGAAGCCCAATGTCTATCTGAACAGCATTAACAGGCAAAGCTGTTGCAATTTTGCTTTAGTTACACCATTTCTCACTTTGACACACTATACCCATGTTTATATCCTACATTCTATTGTAATAATGTTTGTACAAGATATGCCTTGTGAATGATCATTTAAAAACTCAATTTGCTGCTCAATAATATTATGGCAAAATGGACACAGCAGCATTATATGTGATATTATAAACATAAGCTGAGATCATAACTAGAAGTATGTTTTCTAAGTAAGTCTGGGCAGTGGCCAAATCAGTTCCTCAGAGACAAAAGACAAATTGGTGTTCACCAAGGTGTAAACAAGGCTGATGGATCATTACCTACTCAGTGGTCATTCTCTGCCTGGAAGGGAGGCAGGGTCAGAAGTCTACATCTTAGCAAAATAAATAAATAAATAAATAAAATAAAATCACAGCATTCCCTTCCACACAGCTGCCTGTTGCCTTGCTCTCAGCTGTAAGCACTTCTCTGAGCAGGGGACAGGACTATAAAAAGTAGAGGCAGACACCCCTTCTCTCTTCCTCAGTGTCTCTGGCTGCACCTCAGGTGACAAAGGAAAACAGCCACTGGGACTTGAATGGGAAAGGAACGGTTCTGACTTGAGAGTTTAGCCAGTAATCCTTTGGGGCACATGGTGATGAACTTTGCTTAACTAATATCATTTGTTAAGTTAGGCAGCAATAAGCAATTTTTCATTGGTTTTTCTTATAACCATTTCTGATTGTTAAGCCTTACATATACTTTCAATGTCTTTGTAGTTAATAAGCTTGTTTGTTTTACCTAATAACAGCAGTGGTCTCCAAACTTTTTAAGCACAAGATCACTTTTTGAATTTAAGTGCAATCCAGGATCTACCTCAAACTCAAATACCCTTGCCCCGCCTCCTTCCCACCCCTTCTCCAAGGCCCTGCCCTGCTCACTCTGTCCTCTCTCCCTCCCCCATCCTCCCTCCCTTTCACCAGGCTAGGGCAGGGGGTTGGGGCACAGGCTCTGGTTTTGGGGATTTGGAGTGTGAGGGGGCTCTGAGCTGAGCTTGGGGCAGGAGTTGGGGTGCAGGCTCTGTAAGGGAGTTTGGATCCAGGGGACTCAGGGCTAGGACAGGGACTTGGGGTGCAGGAGCGGGGGGGTTCATGACTGGGACAGGGGATTGGAGCTGGCTCCAGCTGGACACTGCTTATCTCAGGTGGCTCCTGGGTGGTGGGGCAGTGAGGCTAAGGCAGGCTCACCCCGGCCCTGGCCCTGCACCACACTCCAAAGCAGCCAACAAACTCCCTCCATCCCAAGCCCTGTTGTGCCCCCGCCCTTCATTCTGTGGAGATAGAATACAGGATGAGAGAGGGTGCACCCTGACATCAGCACCCCCTCCTCTTCCCTCCCTGCTCTGCAAAGCAAGCAGGGGGCCCCCAGGGAGGGGCAGCTCCAAGGTAAAGGACAGGAGATGCATAGCAGTGTGGGGAGGGGCAACTGAAGTGCTGTGCTTGATAGCCTTTTGACCAAACCAGTCAAAATCACCTGTCAAAGGCTCCAAGATCGGGATCTACTGGTTGGTGACCACTGTAATACAGCCTCTTCCCAACTTACGAACTGGTTACGGATCAAGCAATTGGTCGTAACTCGGTTCGTTCGTAAGTCGGACCCCATAGAGTTACACGCGACCGTGCTGTTCGTAAGTGCGGATCGCATTTGTAACTCGGGGTCCGCCATTTACGACAGCTTTGGTCGTAACTGCGAACAGTCGTAAGTCGACCGTTCGCAACTCGGGGACCGGCTGTAGAGTGTGTTTAAGTTGAAGAGTTTGGATAACAATTTAAAATAATAAACTGGTGTATTAGACCCTTAATGAGATAATGGACTTATTATACTTGTTCTGTTCCAGTGGGGGGCTGGGCAGTGCAAGACACACAGTTTCAGGGGACCAAGGAATGGCTGGCTGCAGCACACACAGACAGAGCTGGGAGTGACTTACATGTTGGAGGCTGTTTGTGAGCAGTCCAGGTTGGAGGCTATAACAGCAAAGCACTATAAAGAGAACCCCAAGGCAGGGATGACACAGCTACTCAGAGCTTGTATTCACATACAGCACTACAGCTGCACCACCCCTCTCAGAGGTGGGAGCTATGTTGATGGGAGAAGGTCACATGTCACTAACACGGTCTACACAGGTGGTTAGGTCAGAGTAACTACATCACTGACAGGTGTGGATTTTTCACACCCAGAGCAACACAGTTATACTGACATAAGTGTGTAGTATAGACTGGGCCTCAGTCCAGATTGTGCCCTGGCGTGTCACACTCACTCGCTGACCTGGCTTTGTTGGATGCTAGATTTCTTACTCTTCAAGGATTCAGGCATCTCAATCTGCTAAACAAAGTAATGAAATTTAAAATGCAGTAAACTCAAAGAAAGCAATTATACAGACAAACTGGACTGACCCAGTTTCCATTGAATCCAATGGGAGAAGCAGAAGCAGAGAGTTAGTTAATTTATTTATATTTTCTTAATCCAGTTCAAAGTCACCATAGCTACCAAGTAGGAACAGTAGCATCAGCTGAAAATTAGTTATTGTTACATCTAAAATGTTAACATATTGTGACATTCTATACCTTGGGGGAGCTCCTGTATCCCCCATATTCCTCATCTGTATTTGTGATGGTATAAAAAATAAGCGGTCTGCAATTATGATTGGCTGAAAGTCACTGTCCTAGCTAAATACGTTTATCTTAGTGACTAGGAATTTATGAGATTAATGTTGTATGGCTGTCACTAAAACTTGCTGTCAATAAGAGAATCAGCCAGATAATAGTTCACCAGAGACAACAGTAAGGAAGGCAACTAATTCTACGCTGATTAGGCCTTGATTGGAGTACTGTGTCGAGTTCTGGGCACCATATTTCAAGAAAGATGTGGAGAAGTTAGAGAAGGTCCAGAGAAGAGCAACAAGAATGATTAAACATCTAGAGAACATGACCTTTGAAGGAAGACTGAAAGAATTGGGCTTGTTTAGTTTGGAAAGGAGAAGACTGAAAGGGGACACAATAGCGGTTTTCAGGTATCTAAAATGGCGTTACAAGGAGGAGGGAGAAAAATTGTTCTCCTTGGCCTCTGAGGATAGGACAAGAAGCAATGGGTTTAAACTGCAGCAAGGGAGGTTTAGACTGGACATTAGGAAAAACTTCCTAACTGTCAGAGTGGTTAAACATTGGAATAAGTTGCTTAGGGAGGTTGTAGAATCTCTATCTCTGGAGATATTTAACAGCAGGTTAGATAGCCATCTATCAGGGATGGTCTAGACGGTACTGGGTCTGGCTGTGAGGGCAGGGGACTGGACTCGATGACTTCTTGAGGTCCCTTCCAGTTCTAGTGTTCTATGATTCTATGATAATTCCCCGGGCAGGTGTCAAACAACCATCAATAGCCACTGTCCAGCAAGAGAGCTATAAATCAATGACTCATCTGCATAAGACCACACCAAGGGAATTCTCAACCTTGCTGGGGGACTCAGCAATGCCCGCCAGACATGCTTGGACTTGTGTTCATAGGCCCAAGGGTATAAAGCAGAACAGAGGGGCCCTTAGCCTTTCTCCTATCCCCACCTACGCTACAAGCCAGTGGTTCCCAACCAATTTTATACTGCGGACCGGCAAACCCATTCACAATCTTTTGGAGGACTACTAACATCTTATTTGCATATCTATTAGGCAAATAATGAATATGCAAATACAATGTTAACTGTCCGCCTAGCCCCAACCCAGCCCCTTGCTCCTCAGTGCAACACCCTTTGACCCTCACCCCTACACCCCATGTCCTTTGACCCTTTAACTTCTGATCCCTACAGCCCATGCCAATGCTCTCTTGCCCCATGATCCCACCATGCCCACACCCAATATCCCTTTGACCTCACCCAAACCCTGCATTCCCCAGAGCAAGGCTGCCCCCTCCAGGGAGCAGGCGTGGCTGTTACTCCTGCACGGGCAGGGGGAGCGGCTGTTGGCAGTGCACATGCTTCCTCCTCCTTTGCTTCCCCTCCCTCCCCAAGTGCGTCGCATGTCTCCAGGAGTTGAGGCAAGGGGGGGGGGGAGTGCAGAGCCCCAGCCAGGCTGTCATCTTACCTGGGGGGGAGGGATGTGCTTCCTGCTGCAGCTTCAGCCCCAGTGCCACCACCGAGCAAAATCAGCCACACGGCTGCCGGACTAAGCTGCTGCGAACAGCCAGCTTCAGCTCTGGCAGCTGCCGCAGCCCCAGCGATTGGGACACGCTGCTATAAAGCAACAAGGACTCTGAGAAGAAGACCAAAGACTCCAACAGAGGAGACTGGGCCAGGATTAATCAGTTTCAAAATTCAAACTGGTCTCCATCTCCATTTACTCAATGTCAATTTTAAAATTGTTTAAAATGGAACACAAGTCATGTGTTGCCTTCCTATTCACTTTAATGAGCAAGATGATATCAAAATCCTAGTACTAAACCTACGGTCCACATGTATTGTCTTTTTTTCACTTCTTAAAAAGAACTGAACATAGCAGCTGTTCTACACTACTATCAAATGTCAGGACATCGGCAAAGGTATTGACATTTAGCACTCAGTCAGTACGGCTAAGAACATCACAGAAACTCCTATTATGAAGATAAATATAAAATTAAAGGTTAATTTGGTTAAGGAGATATAAATATATATTTATAAAGAAAGCCAGAATCAGCAAGTAAATAAGTCCATGAGAATAAGTAGTATTAACTGTAGTGTGAGAAGAATGTATGTTTCCAAAAGTAGCTAATAAAATAAAGAGCTGCAGTAAGAAGACAAAAGAAAAATGGTCTTTAAAGAAACAAGCCCAAAGCTTCCCACTGTTCTGTTGGTAAGCAAAGAGTAGGTGACAAGATAAGAAAGGAAAGGTGTTAGGAAGAAAGAAGGCTACATATTTTATCTGGATTAAAAAAGGAAAGAAGGGTAAGCTGTCTCAAATTGGGTTTTAGTAGAAGTCAGTAATTGGTGATGATATCACTTGGTTGTTTAAAGGTACAAAAAGTAAACTCTTAAAGAGTCTATTGCTAATACTTGCCTGACCACTTGGAGCCAACCAATATGGGTCTAAGTATACCTGGGTTTACCCCGTTTGAAAAAGTCTTGACTACATTCTTATAAATGTTTTGCTACTGTTTGGATACAGTAAATTGCTTATTAGTTAGGTTTTTATGCATCTTTAGAGCAACTGCATAAAGCACCAAATAGCTTTTGAATTTCATAAAAGAATTTATGGTTAAAATAGTGTTTAGTGATTTCCCATAATAATAATGTCAATTAATAATTCTAATACCGATAAAAGATGCTCCAGTTTAAATTTAAAAAAATACATTCATGGACAACAGGGAATTTTCTGACTCTTCACTTTTTCAAATTTACTAAATTTCTCTCTTAAAGTCTCTCTCAGTATGAATTTTTCAAAATTTCAGACTGATCACAGCAAACATGGTGAACAAAATGTTTTAGTAGAAAACAAAAATTCAGACAGGACATGAATAAAGCAAGTCAAAGACACAGATAAGAGTTATAAAGTAAGTGTGCGACAAAAGGTCAGCTTTAAAATCCAGATCTCACAGTATTTCTTGTGACATTTCCACCACCTTGTCAATTCATCCTGCATTAACAATGCTGGAAACTGCAAGTGCCTTTGGCAGGAGGGATAGCTCAGTGGTTTGAGCACTGGCCTGCTAAACCCCGGGTTATGAGTTTAATCCTTGAGGGGAGCCATTTAGGGAATCTGGGGTTAATCTGTCAGGGATGGTACTTGGTCCTGCCACGAGGGCAGGGTATTGGACTCAATAACCTCTCAAGGTCCCTTCCAGCTCTATGGGTATGTCTACACAGAAAAGTTATTTCGAAATAACAGCCCTTATTTTGAAATAACTTTCCTAGCGTCTACACAGCCAAACTGCTATTTCGAAATAGCGGAGCGCTTATTTCGAAATAAGTGCTATGTAGACACTTATTTCAAAATAGGGGGGGCTCCAGCCTTCCCACGGTGCCCTGGTGGCCACTCCAGTCTCAACCAAGAACACTCCTCTCCCTCCCACCCTCCCAGGAGCCCTTAAAAGGGTACACTCTGGCCACGGTGCCTGTGCCAGCTCCAAACCTGCCAGCCCAGAGCCAGCAGTCATTGCCCCGACCCAGTGGCCCCAAAACATGAGCCAGCAAGCCACTGGCAGCCAGCCCTCCACTGCTCTCCAGGAGCAGTCTGCCAGCTCCCAGGAGCCTGACAGGGGCCGGAGAAGGCAGGCGCCTTCCTGGTCCAGGGTGGAGATCATGGACCTTATTCAGGTTTGGGAGGGATGTCCCCAACGTCCATGATCTCCGCACTAGACAGAGGAACGCGGCTGTCTATGGTAGGATAGCTGCCAGCCTGGCCACCAAAGGCCATATGCGAATCCAGGAGCAGGTCTGCGTGACAATGAAGTTGGTCCAGCAAGACCCGCAACCTTGAGCCCTGAGCTTCCCCTCCCCCTTCTTCCCCTTGCTTCTCCCTTCCAGCTCCCTCCTCCCAGGTTTCCCCCTCCCCTCTCCCACCCTCTCTTCTCTCCTTTCCCCAGTCTCACCAGAGTTTCATTCCCTCCCCCCCAGTTTTGTTAAATAAAGAGAGTTTGTGTTCATGAAAATACGTGTATTTTATTTGACATCAGGAAGGGGGGTTAGGGAGGGGTATGTAGAAAGACATGAGGGAGGAATGACCCCCCAGTGGGTCAGACCAGGGAGGCTCTTAGTGCTCCTCAGGGTGGAAACTCTCCCGCAGGGTCTCCTGAATACTGACAGCCCCCCGATGGACCTCCCAGATGGCAGCCTGCAGAAAGTGCAGCCAGGCTTGCAGCAACGTGTCCAAGAGAAACACTAGAGTGCCCAGAGGCAGCTCTGGCTCCATGTTGCCGAGTGCTGTGGTGTCCCGAGTGAGGGCATCCAGAGAACGCAGAGACAAAATGCTTTGCTGTCCCTCATCGAGGTAGACAAGCAAGCAGGGAAACCTGAGAACTGGCTGTCCAGGGGGGGTCCCTTTAAGCACAGATCTCAGATAGCCTCAGGCAGCAGCCCCACACAGTAAGTCCTCAGCTGGTGCCCTGCTGGAACTGGTTCCGGCCAGCCTTAAATGCGATTCAGAGTCCACTCAGCGTGGACGTGCTATTTCGAAATAGCAAAATGCTATTTCGAATTGCATTTTGTGTGTAGACACGTTCTTTCGAAATAAGCTATTTCAAAATAACACTGTAGTGTAGACATACCCTATGAGATATAATATATGGAGATATACCTATTACACCACTGATGCGGCTGAACTGATGGTAGCAGCAATGGGAATTTCATTCCCATAAAATTCCCTAGCACAGACGAGAGAGAGAGAGATGCAGATAGATAGCTTTGCTCACCATTTCTTTGTCTTCTTTCATTGTCTTCATCAGCTGTTCTGATATTATCTTTTTAAAGCAGCTGCTTAGTAGAAATGCCTAAAATAGATCAAGAGAATATATTTTAATTTCTTTTGTTAAAGATTGACTCAACTCTATTTCCCTCCCCCCTTCCCCATTTTCTCGGTAACTACTGAACTATATTACTTGCCTTATTTGGTTAATGTTACCATGTACTTAAAACGTGTGCTTACTGAATTAGTTGCAAGTAGTTGTTAAAACCCAATATCACTGTGACTAAACCATGACACCACCTCTTAGAAAATTTAGGGTACGAGTTTTTATTGTGGGTTCTGTACAGCAACTAATTCTTTTATAATTGCCCATGTTTTGTGGCTGTAAGGCAGCTGAACATTCAAAACCAGCTTAGACAAGCCAATTTGGTATTGTCAATGCCAATGCAAGTACCTACCATATTTCTAACACACCTTAGTTTCAGAAGTGCTGAAAATGCAAAATTTCAATGGTAGTAAATGGGAATGGCAGGGGTTCAGAACCTCTTAAATTCAGATCCAGCTGTGTCTACATGCAAAAGTTGTTGCAACAATGCAAATGTTGACAGTATACTGCTATTGCTTGGAGCCAATCTCTCCACCGTTGTATACTGCATGGTTATAGTGCTAGTGTGAATTGAAAGCATTGGGCATGGCAGCATCACTAGTTCTACAGAGGCCTGATGCAAAGACCCTCAAAGCCTATGGGAGTCTTTCCATTGACTTCAGTGGACTTTAGATCAAGCCTTGGGGTCCTCCCAGCACCTTTTCAGGCTATAATTTCTTCATCTTATTTCTGAAGAAAGGAATGCAGTATTCCTACTCATTAGCACCTAAGGGCAGCTTTAGTAAACAGGTTAATGAGGAAAATTAACAATAAGGGAATGCTGATTTGGTCACTGTTCTAGGAAGAGAGCAGCCAAAGTGAAAAGCCTCATACCTTGTGAATATGAGGGTGACTGATGTTCTTGTAAAACTCTGAGTGGCAGCAAATTAATGAGCTTTTACATAAGTGGGTGAACTATATAGAGTCATACTGAAATAAAAAAATAATGCATGAAAAATTAAGCATTTTGATTTCCCTTGGAAAATGATCTGCTACTAATTTTGGCTGGCTTGGGGAGGGGTGACTTTATCTAATTGAAATATTAGTCATCTGATTAAAATGTGGCACATGGCCAGAAAAGGTTAGCCAGCTCATAGTCTGACTGAACCAGCATCAGTCTTTAAAGACGTGTTGGGAAGAGCTACAAATGGTAGTTGGATTACCACCTTAGGTTAGAATTGAACTTTGAAATGTGAACTTGCATTGTGAGAGCTGTAGAATGGTAGGTGTTTGCTCAGGTCTTGTAATGTGAACAAACAATCCTTGTCTGTTACTATACTATAGCTTTGATTCAAGATCAGAAGGAAATATTAACATTTATGATGAAACTGGATTGAAGTGGATTATTGTTTATATATCCCTTTGAAGGTTGTGGTAAACAGCATGTGAACTGTTTAAAAAGGACAAATTACCTTGTACTAATTGGCATGATGTTTGGGAGACAGAAGGTTATGTCAAAACCCTATTGTGCTCTCACAGGCCAAGAGGTGGTAACAAAAAATATAAAGCCCCTTTGAACAGGATCCTTTTTGTCTCATATGCTTGGATGCTCCTGGGGAAAGCTGCAAGCCATAAGAAATGAGATCCCAGGAGATCCTGGTGACCCTTGCCTTAGATTCTCAGATCTGCTGGAGGTTTCATATCAGGGAAACCTGAGCCACAAGGACTGAGGTCCCAGGCATTGGCTGGAATCACCCTAGATATGGATTTTGAATTATGGCCATGGACTAAATTCTAAAAACTTTTGCAACTACAAAATCACCATCTCTGTTATGTAACTGAATCTCAAGAATTGAACTCATGTCTGTATGTACACAGATTTTTTAACCAATGCTCGCTCTTTTTTCTTTATTAATACATTTTAGTTCAGTTGATAAGACTTGGCTATAAGTGTGTGTTTGGAGAAAGGTCTGAAATATGCATTGACCTGGAAGGCAATGTGTCTGATCCTTTGGGATTGTTAGAACTTTGATTAACTGGGGTGTCTGGGTGTTGGCCTGGGGCTGGGTATTTTAAGGGCACTGTGTGGTTTGGACTGCAGAGTGACTAATACGAGAATACAGAAGCTGGTTTGTGCTGGCTTGGTGACTATAAATATTGGAATAATCATCAGCTCTGGGCATTGGCCATCCCATTTTTTGCTGTGCACCCTAATTGAGTGACCTCAGCTGACTTCCCTGGATCCTGCATATAACAGGGAGTGTAAGGTGGGTGAGAGAAGGGGAAGAAAGAGAAACAGCTTATTTGAAGAACACCCCACATGCCCCATGTTTGCTTGTTTTAAAAAAGCCAAGTACTAGGGATGGACCTGTACCAACATTCAACCCCTCCACTAAAATCTGGGTTCTTTTATATCTAGCTCTGAGTGCTATAGTGCATAACTGTAAAATGGCTACTTCTCTTTCTGAACATCTTTTCCTTTGAACAGTAACCAGAAACCTGATGGGTGTGGTGGTGGAACACTATTGAAGTACTGTGGAAACAGGGATTATTATTATTTACAGTATGCTATACAGATTTATATCCACCATGTACTTGTTTTTTTGTTTAACACGTACTTGCATGTAAATATTCATGTGCGTCATCTACCAGGCGGAGATAGGGTCTCGTCATTAAGGATTTCTACCACATTAAAATTTGTGAATTTCAGGGGTTAGTAAATAGCAGGCTTGCAGCCCAGTGCAGGGCAATCTCTCTTGCCAAAATCGACCCTCTCTCTGAGGACAAGTATTTGAGGTCCCGTGTAAGTCTGGCCTTAGACTGAACTGGCACCGGCACAGCTGTCCAGTTACAGGAAGAGTAAGTTCCAGTTCCATTGGCTAGCAGCCCACATTTCTCCACAGGCCTTCTCCTTTACTGCCTGGAAGCTAACCTGTTTTGTGTAAAAGATGATCCATCTCCATGAGTCTGAATCATTGTACTCGAACCGGAGTTCTAGGGTCTGCTCACATCCCTGGTCTTTTGGATGTGTAATGGCGCCCTGAAAAGCAAGAGGGAGAAAAGAAACTGCCATGAAGGGGTACTAACTCAGAATCAGGGCTGGACTCTCCATTCAGACAGGTTCAGTTTATGTGGCTTATTGGACAAAAGTGAAATTGAAGCAGATGGAGATTTGTACTGGAAGAGTCCCCCTGTGAAGGGTGAAATCTCCACTAAGCAGGGGCAGTAGATTTATATAATATTTGGCAGTGCCAAGAATGGGTCCATGCCCCCTCCTCCTCCCCCCCCCCCAAAATGCCTTGTAAGCCCATGTGGAATTGAGAGCTGCAGGCTGGGGCCTGGGATGAGAGGCTCAGGGTGCAGGAGAGGGCTCAGGGCTGGGGCACAGCATTGGGATGCAGGAGGGGGTGAGGGCTCTGGCTGGGGGGGGGGGGTAGGCTCCGCAGTGGGGCTGGGGATGAAGTTTTTGGGGTGCAGACAGGCTGCCTTGTGGCTGGGGCCAGAGGAGAATTCCCCCCAGCCCTCTCTCCATCAGTAGCAACAAGCTCCAGGGAAGAGGCCTCCCTCTCCCTGCCCGCCTGGCTCACCGATGTGTGTGTGTGTGTGTGTGTGTGTGTGTGTGTGGGCGGGGGGGGAGATAAAAGTGTGCAGTTGCCCAGGGGCCCAGGTGATTTAAAAGGGCACAGGAGTCCTGGCCGCTGTAGCTTTGCTGAAAAACGTCTCTTGATTCAAAGACACTTCTGATATGTCCCACGCAGGTTCAGGGGTAGATGAGGCAGTGGAGAAGCAAATAAGATATGGGGCATATCAAAAGTGTCTTTGAATCAAGAGATGCTGAAGCTGTTCCCCAGAGCAGGTTGGGTAAGCATGGCTCAGCTATGGCTACCTGGGGGCACCTCCTGGCAAGCAGTGAGGAGGGAGGTTCAGGGCTTTTCCACGCAGAGGGCTTGTGATCCTGGCTGAGGGAAGGGGGCAGGTAGCAGCAGCCAGCCAATGCGTAGGGCACAGGGACAGGCCAGAAGCAGCATACGGGGCTGGAGGACAGGACTGACCCCGAACATTGGTGGAGCTAGGCCCCCATGCTCTGAATGTTGGTGGAGCATGGGCACCACAGGCCCATAGAACTTACAGCCTATAAAGAAAAGGTTGACTTAGACCCAAAAAAGACCCCATTTTGAATTATACTGAAATATTTTGGGACATGCAATGTCAACAAGGTACTTACTAGAAAAGTAACCTGCCAGCATCTCACCCTGCTGATCTTGAAACTGGCCTGTTTGGTCTGGTTACTAGGCAACTTTATGCAGCAGCTAATCTCATTATTTCCTATATGAACAGCAGCAGAACACCCTAGTTCTGGGTAGTCACAGGTGCAGGGATCAAGCTGTATATAGCCATAGTGCTGCACTTCTTGAACCAGCTCTAGAAACTGCATCAGAAACACAGAATTGGACAGTGATATAAAATAGTGTCCCACATGATCTTCTGTACCATGTAGGGTTAGCTTGCCAGACTCAAGGCTATGCCCTGCACTGACCTTCTCCAAGGCCCCACACCCTGCTCACCCAATCCCCACTCCTTTGGCGCTTGCTCTCCCCCCCCCCCCTCACCTTCACTCACTTTCACTGGGCTGGGGCATGGGACTGACAGGTTTGGAGGGTGGGAGGGAGCTCCAGGCTGATGCTGGTGCAGAGGGTTCAGGTACAGGATGGGATGTGGGGTGCAGGTTCTGGGAGGCAGTTTGGGTGCCCTGGGGGTGCAGGGTTAGGGGTTGGAATGCAGGAGAGGGTGAGGTGTGCTGGCACTGTCCCCACAGCTCCCATTGGCTGTGGTTCCCAGCCAATCAATGGGAGCTGTAAAGTTGGCACCTGGAGTGGGGGCAGCACGCAAAGACCCCCTGTGCCTAGGAGCCAGACGTGCTGGCTGCTCCCAGAAGCTGTATGAAGCCAGGGCAGGTAGGGAGCCTACCTTTGTCCCACTATGCTGGAGACTGGATTTCACTCTATTAAAATTTCCCAAATGGCTTTTAATAGCCACCAGGTGTAAAATTCACCAGATTGTTTCAGTTAAACCCCTCTGCCCCTCTCCCAAAATCTGAAACAATGGAAATGTTTTATTCTGACTTTTTAAAAATTAAACTGGTTTGTTTTGCTTCAGAACTTCAAGTTTAGAAATTTCCTTCACTTTTATTAAACATTAAAAGTGTTTAATCATAGAATCATAGAACACTGGAACTGGAAGGGACCTCAAGAGGTCATTGAATCCAGTCCCCTGCCCTCGTGGCAGGAGCCAGTACATTCTAGACCATCCCAGATAGATGTCTAACCAACCTGCTCTTAAATATCTCCAGAAATGGAGATTCCACAGCCTCCCTAGGCAACTTATTCCAGTGTTTAATAATGCTCATAAGTGAAACATTTTATTTTGAAGACAATTATATGTGTAACCCAGAATTTTCTCTTCATTTTTTGGCACGGCAGTGAACAAAAAAAAAAAATCCGTTATTCATCTCTAATCATCGGGTATCTTCTCTCTCACTTTCCTTATCTGTAAAATGGGTCAAAGTCAGAGCGAGAGCGTGCGCGAGAGAGTGTATATGGAACCTTATGATACTATTTTTACAGTCACTTTTCAGAGGAATCCCCCATTTAACATATGAGGCTGCAGCCTGAAGGGCCTCCATCCGGAAATATACTACTCTCTCAGTAGGTTTATATCACTTTAAAAGAGCACATTACCTTCATTTTGTTTGCTGCTTTTTGTAGCAATTTCAGTTTCTGCATCTGTCCATCTGTGGGTTTGACCCAATTCTTCTCAATTTCCTGCAGAGCCTTATTTAGAAAAGTTAGACAATTTTAACTAAAAAAAAATAGTATATCCATCTGCCGTTTAAGGGGAGACAGGGGTGAAGATGAACAATGGAACACAAAATGTTTAGTCTACTCAACCCTCAGTCCCTGCACCCAAGAGGTTTCCAATGCTTAGTGTTGCTCAACATACCTGCAAGCCCCAACCTCTGACTATGAAAAGCAGCATCCTATTGTTATTGTCAGAACATTATTCCAGTGCACAGAGAAAACGTAACAATATATGGAATGATGGGGTCACAACTACCCATTGTAAAAATCAAATGAGCAAGCAGAAGCGCTAATTAACCATGGGAAGGAAAGATCTCACAGCACGATATAGTGGTAAGGCCATTGGATTCCTCTCTACACTACAGCTTCCATCAATGCTATCGCAGGTGGTGTGCTCTGAGGGTGAATTACAATCATGAAATTTGCCAACACAGACTATGCACAGGTTTAAAGCCTTTTGAATCAAGTTCTCCGTAGTGAAAGGAGGAGTGTTACAGTTATTATTATGGATATTTTCATACCTTTAGATCAGGGGTGGGCAATAATTTTTGATGGGGGGGGCCACTCCAAGAATTTGGAAAGTGGTCAAGGGCCGCACTCTTCCATATTAATGGAGGAGGTGCGGAGTCTGGGATGGAGGTTGTGTGCAGAAGTGAACTTGCAGTAGGGGACTGGGGTGCAGGAGAGGGTGTGGGGTCTGGGAGGTAGTTTATGTGAAGGAGGCAGTTGTGACCTAGGTTAGGGGATCAGGGGGCAGAGGGTTGGGTTGTGATCTTGGGCATGAGGGGGTTGTGACTTGGGGCAGGGGACTGTGGTGCAGGAGGGGGTGCAGAGGTTTGGGTTGTGACCTGAGACAGAGGATTGGGGTGCAGGATCTGAGAGGGGATATTGATGCAGGAGGGGGGCAGAGGGTTTGAGTTGTGACATGGGGCAGGGGATTGAGGTGCAGGATCTGGGAGGGAATATGAGGGCAGAGAGTTTGGGTTGTGACCTGGGACAGGGGATTGAGGTATAGGATCTGGAAGGGGGTATGGGTGCAAGAGGGGGAAACAGGGGGTTTGGGTTATGTGGATTAAGGGGGCAAACTGTTGGGATGCCAGAGGCATCCCCTGGCTGGAAGACTTACCTGCTTGACTCCCAGCCAGCAGCCTTCTCAAGCAGACTCCCTGCCTGCCCTGTCCTCACACAGGCTGCGGGGGCCATGTGGTTTTTGAACAGCTACAAGCCTGAGGGGAGGGAGGAAGGTGCTTTGCAAGCTGCCTGTTGATAACAGGCAGCTCCCATGGGCCAGAAGCCTCCCATGGGCCGTGCTAGGTGCAGGGGCAGCACATGAAGCCTCTCCTCTCTTCCTCGGGCTCACAACTGTTCCAACAGAGCCCTGCAACAGCCGCTTTTCTCAGCAGCATTGGGGGCAGGGAAAGCAGGGAGTCTGCCTGAGACTCCCCGCTGCATCCCTGGGCCGGATCTGGTGGCTTGGTGGCCAGATCCAGTCACAGAGGGCATTTTGTCCAGCCCTGCTTTAGATTAATCAGAAAGAGCCTAGTGGAGTTTTATGAAATCTTCCAAAATAAGTAGCCTCTGGGCAGAGACTTCTGGGAGACATTTTAATCCCTACAGAGCTGGCCTTAGATATGGGCAACCTCGGGGACCACCTAGGGTGCCACAGTCACTGGGGTGCCCTGGTCAAGGGGCTCATAATCCTACTTGTTGCCTTGTGCTCTCAGTTCCTGGTACTGCGGCACCTGCCCCATGCTTCCCATCTTCCCCTGCTCTGTCTGGTGTCCAGCACTGCCCCTGCGGGGTAGGCTGCCTGCTTGGGGCAGAAGCAGCACTTCCACTTATCAGTGGCTTCCAGAGCTGGCCACCAGAGCAAGGCTGGTGTGGGGTGTGCCCCCCTCCAGCTCTGGGAGTGCTGACCTGGTGGGGAGGGGCAAGGGGCACAAAAAGGTTTCGTGTGCAAGATACCACAAGGGACTCTCTATAGTAGGGCTGGGCAAAAAGATGATCTGTGGGCTGGATCTGGCCTGCAAGAGCCTCAGCTGGGTCCCGGCCTGCCCCACTCCCGCACTTGGCACTCTAGAAAGCCGGGTGCAGGGCCACGTGTGTGTTTGTGAATGCTGAGAGCCTGGAGAGAGGGGGTGAGAGGCTTCTCATGCTGCCCCTGCCCCCAGTAGCTCCCATTGGCCAATTTTGGCTAATAGCAGCTCCCTGTTTGCAGGACAGGCAGCATGTGAAGTGCCCCTCCTCCCTTATCTTTTGGGCTTACAACATTCAATTCAGAGCAGTAAACATGGCTCCTGCAGCTCCCCTGAGCACATAACAGGAGCTGAAAGGCAGGGACCTTGGCTAAGGAACCTGCTGGGCTACTGACTGGGAGCCAGGTAAGGTCTCCCAGCCCGAGCCTGCCCATGGCACCCCAGCCTCTCCCTCCCCCAACCCTCTGCCTCCCTCAGACACTCCTACCCCATATACCCCAAACCTTTTGCACCCCTGCTCCAGCCCCCATACATCTTTCCAGGCACTGCACCCCCCCATACGCCTCCTCAGGTCACAACCCCCTCTCAGACCTTGCACCTCAATCTGCTGCCCCTGGCAACCCAAATACCTGCACCCTCTCCTGCACTCCTGCCCCAGGTCACAACCCCTTCCCAGACCCTGCACTCCCTCCTCCAGGCTAGAATCCTCTCCTGTACCCATATCCCTCCCTGACTCTGCACCCCCATTTCCTGTCCCAGGTCACAATCCAAACCCCTGCACCATACCCCAGGTCACACTTCCCTCCCAGACCCTGCACCCCCTCCTTACCCCTCTCCATTGCCCCAGGTCACAATCCCCTCCTTCACCCAAATTTCCTCCCAGATCCCACACCCCAATCCCTGATGCACCCAACCTCCATCCAACACCCCTGCACCTCCTCCATTAATATAATGAAAGAGTGCAGCCTTCGGCCACTTACCAAATTCTTGGAGTGGCTTCCCCATCAAAAATTATTGCCCACCCCGGCTCTATAGCAGTGGTTTTCAAGCTTTTTCTTCTTATGACCCAGTTGAAGAAAATTGTTAATGCCTGCAACCCAACATAATTTGACTAGAGAGTGGGCTCTGGGGTGGGGCTGAGGATAAGAGCTTTGGGGTATGAGAGGGAGCTCCAGCTTTGGGGGCCCAGGCAGAAGGCATTTTCCTTGCGCGGCTCCTGGTCAGCGGTGCAACAGGGGTGCTCAGGCAGACTTCCTGCCTCTCCTGGCTCCGCAGACCATGCTGCAGCACAGAAGCAGCCAGCAGCAGATTTCCAACCAATAGAAGTGCAGAGCTAGTGCTCAGGGCAGGGGCAGTGCACAAAGACCTGTGCGCTCACCCCCCACATCCCCGCCCCAGAAGCCAGGCTTGCTGTTGGCCGCTTCTGGGGTGCAGCACAGTCTGCAGTGCCAGGACAGGTAGGAAGCTGCCTTAGCACTCCCACTGATCACTCTGCAGCAATGAGACCCAGGGCCTGACATTCCACGACTCAGTAGTGGGTCATGACCCATAGTTTGAAAGCCACTGCTCTATAGGCAGCTTTATTCCCTCCCCAGTCCCACCTATGGGCTTTGCCACAATTAGCCTAAGTATCATGGCTGGCTTCGGGACTTCTATGTGCCCTTCATGGGTCACTGCACCTGGAAAGCACCATTATGGGCTAGGAGCCCAGTGCCAGCATGGGACTGGCTGGCAGCTGGGGGCTGGGGGACACATGAAGTAACAAAAGGGGGGTTTGCCGTTTTCTACTCTGTTGCCACTGGGGTTCCCGAGCTTCACCCTGGAGGCCAGAGAGAGACTGCATGGAGCATGTCCTCATGTGTCCAGCTCCGTCCCCCGGCCCAGTTGTGCTATTTTCAGGTGTGACTCCCTGCTGCAGCATGCTTCTCCCTGGGGGGTGCTGGGCAGGGGAGATGGAGTTACTGGTTGGTGGGTGGAGTCCCCTCTGCTGCACCTGGTGAGCTGCACAGAATGGGGGAGGGTGGGGAACATGGCAAGCTAGGCCAGGGCATGCTTTCCCCCAGCTGAGGAGGCCAGCCCTGGCTCTTTCTCTCCCCAGGAAGCTGGCATGAAGAGGCTTTGCTGAGGGACCCACCTCATTGTTCTACCTTCCCTTGCAGTGACTGTGTTTGAGGGATTGCTGAGGACCGCCCTCACACTCAACACACTCTGTCGGCTGGCCAAGCTATTCAAGAGTGTGAGCATAGGCATGCACACGGGGTGTGCCGGGTGTGCCCAGGCACACCCTAATGTCTGGGGCCAGCCAGCAGCTGCTTGAGGAAGAGGGGGATTTGTGACAGAGCGCCACAGCCCCTCACTTTAAATTCCCCGCAGCCATCTACTGGGCACTGTGGGGCAGAGAGAGCGCATGCGTGGCATCCTCAAATGCCGCGCAACAGGTGAGGGGAAACGCCGGGAACTTTAAAACCCAGCGGCCCAGCTCCAAAAGTAACTGGGGCCTGACTACAGACAGCGGCCCGAGCCATTTTTGCGGCCCGGGCCCCACCCTACAGCACCGCACGGCGCCCTGGGGCACCCCCGCCTGTCCCGGCAGCACTGTGTGGTGCCCCGGGGGCGCCCCCGCTTGTCCTGGCAGCATTGTGCAGCGCCCCCGCCCGGCCCTGCAGCACCACATGGCGCCCTGGGGGTGCCCCTCCACCCTGCAGCTTGGGCTGGCTCTTACTCCAGCCCTGAAAGCTGTAAGGCAGAAGCTGAAGGTAAGGGGGGGGGGGAAATAAGAGGAAGGGGTGGGAGAGGAAGGGGCTTTTGCGGTGGGGGAGGGTGAAGGAGGAAGAAAGGGGAAGGAGTGGAAGGGGCTTGTACGGAGGGGGAGGCGAGAGGGGGAAGGCACCAAAGGGACAGGGTAGAGGAGACACAAATGCTAGGGGGCGAAGTGGAGACAATGAGGAAAAGGGCAGGAGGGGAGGTGTCAGTGGGAGGGGGACAGGGTGATGCTGGAAGAGGAGAGGGTAAGGGCATTGGGGATTGGAGGGGGAGGTGCTGGGAGAAGGCTTGACAGAAGGGGTAGGCATGAGGAAGGTGGGGTTGGAGCAAGTCATGTGTGAGGGCACAGGGGCATGAGGGGAATGGGGGCAGAGGGTGGTGAGGGGGTGGGCATCAGGGAAAAAGGGCTAAGGGGGCAGGGGCAGTGAGGGAAGGGGGAGGCACCAGGAGGGTACAGGGGTAAGGGAAGGTGCAGGTGCCAGGGGATTCTGGGGGTGAAGCAGAAGGGCAGACACCTGCAGGGGAGGGACCAGTACGAGGAGAGAGACGAGGGAGATGTTAGACGAGGGGTAGCTCACATGATCAGAGTGGGGCTACTGGAGGAGTGGGCACAGGGGGGAGAGAAGGGCTGGTGGAGGGGGGGCAGGTCTCAGGAAGGCTGAGGGCAGTGAGAAGGGCAGAAGTCAGGACAGCAGAGGAGGGTGAGGCGTTGGGGGGCAGCAGGCACCAGGGGAACTGAGGGAGCAAGGGGAGGAGACATGGCAGCAGAGGGAAAAGGTAGAGGTTTATAAGATATTTATTAATAACTTGGGTGCCACAATGGCACATCCAAACAAGCCACATGAACTCAGTACTGGTGCACAACACAAAATTCATTCTGCTCATGGGAGGAAACTCTTAGAGGGAACACTTCCCCCAGCCTCTCCACCCCCGAGTTAATGTCACACACATTGGGTTAATGCAATTGCAGGATAGTTGCATGGGGGGGGGGTTGGGGGGGGCCAAACTAATCCCTATTGGTAGGAGGATGGTGGGAAAAGTCCTTTGGGGAGGGGGGGGGTTACATAACACTTTTTACTTTTGGTCACGTGCCCATCTTGCCCGGAGAGGGTTACCTCCAGAGGCGTGGCTAATGGGGGCCAGGGGCGTAGTTAACAGGGTCAGGGGTGTGGCTAATGGGGGGGTCAAAGTACATTTTAAAAAAATTATTTGGGTATACACCCTAATGAAATGTGCTGCACACGCCTATGTGTGTGAGATACAAGAGGCCACTCCTAGGAGGAGGAGAGATGCTGACCCCTCCTTCTCTTCTTCCTCTCTGTGTCCTTCGGGGCAAAGGAAGACACAACCTAGCTTCTGCTTGCTCCAGTTCCTCTGAAGCTATGGGGTTGGGAGGAGCCATAGGCCTTCAGTCAGTAGCAACCCCAAACCACAGAATACAGGGGTGTGAGTAAAGGGAGGGAGTTCGGACAGTAAATGGAAGACTTCCCCTTAACATGGGGTAGCAAACAGCTTCAGCTGCTTCTGCTCGAGGGTTTCCTGGGGAACCTATTAGTGGAAGGCAGCAATAGTGAGTTCCCAGCAGGAGGAATGGGAAAGCAACAGGGGGCACCGTGGTCAAGAGGCAAGGCACAGAATAGGGTGCAAGGCCATGGAAGGGAGTTGGAAGCAATGGAGGGAGAAGCACAGGACCTGTGGGTAATGGGAGAGGGAGTAAGGGGAAGCAGTGGAGGGGCAGAATCGCCACAATGCAAGTTTGCTCAGGCAAGTTTCCCTAAAGCCAGCCCCGAATCGCCAAAAGGCAATTTTTTTGGAGAAAATGATAAGTAGTGAAAGTGTTTAGTATGCAAATGCAATCTCAGCCCTACCACCACCAGCAGAATAGCAGACATATATTGTCATGCGAAGCAGACAGACCAGGGTCTAGATACAGCCCCTTTATGCATGGAATAATTACTTACACTAAACAGAAAAGGGAAATTAGATAGTATTATTTGTACACGAAAAATTGTCACAGAACAAGCTCATCCATAGTTATGACTTTTTCATGAAACAAAAATACAGCAAGACAGAAGTTCTTGCCCATACTTAATCTTCAGATAACCTGCACCATGTAAAACATAGTTCTTACATTATTAAAATGGGAGACTAATTTTGGGAATTCACTTTTAGAAGTATCAGGAATTTTTTTCTTTTGTTACCTGCATATAGAGTAAGTTCACTGAAGCGCTACAGTCCATTAGCATTTTATCATGAGAGGGATCCATATACCTGACAAATGCAAAAATATTCCACTGTACTTTTCTAGGCACAACAATTAACATTTCCAATTCCATGCAGTTGGGAGTACAACCAAAAAGTAACAAACAGAAAGATACTGCTACTCACAAAGAAGTAGAAGACAGCAATATGTAACACCGTTGAAATTACACATCTGTGAATTATGTAAAAAATATTACTCTTATGCAGCATTGTAGCAAATAGTCTGTGGCATGGAATAAATTCAATTGCTCACCTGCTTTTATCGCAGTACCTTGGGAAAACAATGATTAATGTAGAATCCAAGTGTTAAATAAACCATCAGATGTTTCTCTTGCATATGATTAAAACTTAGGGCCTATCTACATGGGGAAATTGAGTGGCGGAACTATACCAGTGCTGTTATATGCTATAACTTCCTGTGAGGAAACACTTATTCCAGTCTGGGTGCCTTTTTGTGGTTTAGCTTTCACTAATTCCAAGCACACACAAGCCAGAGGTTCTCAAATTGCATTGCAATCTCCTTCTGATAACAAATTATTACATGACCCCATGATTGAAGCCTGAGACTACCGTAGGGGTCAATTGCGGAAGAACTCTGTACGTGTGAAGTATAGGGGTGGGGAGGCCTGCATTCCCCCTTCCCTACTACTGACGAGGCAGAAGCAAGCCTCTAGGAACATATGCCATTGTAGCAAGAACGAACTGTAGATAAGGGCGGGAACATAATCTTGTTTACCTAAATGTACTGATCATATAAACAAAGTCAAAGGACAAGCAGTATAGCTGAGCCATACTGTAACAAGGGATGAGTAACCCCTGGAAATTTCCAAACTGCCACAAACAAGGTAGAGACACAGTATTTAAAGCTGCACCAGAGAACAGCAATTTGGACCTCACAGATGGGCTTTGGGTACCGGCGCCTCGGAAGCTGAGACAGTCTCCCACTTCATCCGCAGCCGAAACGGGGTTCCCCGGCTAGCAGAAGGGATGTAAGAAATGCCACTTTTCCTATCATGTTGTTCTTTTAGTTAAGGGGCACAGCTGATAGCTGTCAGAAAATAAACTGCTTGTGTTTGACAGATAGATACCTGTGTAGCATGTCTTTGTACTTTGAGAACCCAGTGTTGGACTTGAGACTTACTCTTGCCGGCAATACCACCCAATCCCTGACACTCTGGGTGGAGGGGCCATAGCCCGAGCCCCACTGCTCCAACCAGGGAGGACCAAATCCAAAGTCCAAGGACTTCAGCCTGAGGTAGGGGGCACGAAGCCCCAACGTCAATAGCTGAAGCCCTTGGGCCATGGTGAAGTGGGGTGGGGGAGCTAGGCTTCAGCCCTAGACCCCAGCAAGTCTAAGCCAGTCCTGGCTGGGTCACAACCCACAGTTTTAGAACCAATATAGAAGCTAAACCACAAAAAAAGGCACCCAGACTGGAACTAGAGTATCCACACAGGATGATATAGCACTATGACTGCACTGGTATAGTTCCGCCACTCAATTTCCCCAAGTAGACAAGCCCTTATAAACTGGAGAATTTACAGAAGAGCTTACACATGCCAAGATTCAGTCCAAGGAAATTTAAAATTGACAAGTTACAAGTACCCAAAAATGCTTTTATTGCTCAGTGACCAACACTCCCTAATAGCCTGAATTATAGCATTGTCATTTTTTGTGAGTAAATATTATTTCTCCCTCCTCCCTACACACACATATTGAAACATGCAGCTCAGAATGATCAGCATTCTTGTTTTTCTTTTGGGAGATACTATACAGCATATAATTTAAGCAATTTAACAAAAGAAAATAAATATAAAAGGTTTTCTTTACTGTTGGCTTTGGCAAAATAAACAACCACAGAACATACTTGTATCTATAGATTTTGAAAGTGTTCAACCGATTGATTGCAGTAATGGACATTCAATCACCACCACAATGACTAGATTTAAAACTGTTACAGGACCATATAAACTGGTCACTTCCAACATTACACTGAGAGGTCCAAAGACCAGCAGTTAGGAACCATTACATCCCTTAAAAAAAAAAAAAAAAAAAAGCAGCTGTGTGTGTAGGCTCTCAGATCAAACACACAGAATTTAAGTTGCGAGGATTCTCTTCTCTAACACATTTATAATTTGAATACATTCTCCAAATTTATTTTCAGCTTCCAGCTCACCATTTTCTGATTCCAATCTTACAGTTTGATTCTTTCATACTTTGAAGACTCACGTAGGGAAGTTCAAATTCTGCCACTTTTTTCACCACTGGGGACAGGTCAGGAGGGGGGGGGGAAAGAGAGAGACAAGTAAACCTGATTGTTTGAAACCCTACTGAAGTAGAACAGCTATTTTAGTATGTAAATAAGTGCTTTGTGACAATATATCTTATGTAGAAGAAAAAAGGACATTACAAAAACAAGTTATAAAAAAAATGTTTGGTGACAGATATGTTGTTAGATGCTTTCCGTTTCCCATCCCCCCAACTCATCTTTAAGAAACAGTACGGAATTTTGTGCCTTATTCTGCTTCATGCTAATGCTAGGAGTGGAGACAAGGGGTACTAAACTGACACATCCAGGAAAGAAGATCTAATTTAGTATAGATCTCAAACAATGCTGAACAGTTATGGACAGCTGTAAATATGGGAGACTAAACATGTTTTGTGATTTGGATGTACGCTAACAGTTGTTGCACTTTGTTTCATTCAAGCAATGAATAATTTAAGGCAAACACACTGTCACTAAGGTGCAATAAGGAATACAAGTCACACTAGAGATGAATGCTTTCATTAATAAATTTTTCATATATAAAATTAAGGGCCTGATCCTGTATGTGATTACTACTGTGCTTAGGCCCCAATTTAGCAACATACTTAAACGTGCATAACTTTAAGCATGTGAGTATTTAGGTGGTTCCTTAAAGTGGTTTAATTCTGGAGGTTGCGCTACAGGTTGGCACTATGTGGAAAATCTATTCCAATATGCTGTGCATTTTTATACTACCACACAATTCAGAGGCAAATTCATTTGTGAAAGAAATACATTTAGGTAAAATGTATTTTATCAAGATATTATATAATTAAGTGTAAGTCTCCAGGATAGCATCTGACTGTCTATCACACTGAAACCTAGAACTTCTGCTGAGGCAATGTGAAGCAATGGAAATAGCTACAAGCCTGGCTGAGCAATTAGTTCTCAGCCACTTGGACTTTATGAATTACACTTGAGAGACAGCAAGTCAGGTGACCATACTATTGAGAACACCCTTAATCACATGTCTCTGCTTTTCCATACAAACATTGCTTATTCTAGGAATACAAAGTCTTTGTTTTAGGAGCTGCTTGCAGACAGAGAGCTCCTTGGTGCTCCACTACAACCAGCCTCTTCTTGAATCAGGACATACTCTGCATACTCTAGCTCTTGCAGAGCTCACTCAATGTCATCGCATCCTATTCTTAAAAGGGAAAGCTCCTATTCTCTATTATATAACTTCTATTGTCATTAATAAGTAGACATTTTATATTTAGCAATTTGGAACATGACTTTCTAAAAACATCATCTATTCCAGGAACCTCACGTTGTGCCTAGAGTCCTATACCACTGAAATATCAGAGGTAATTCAACCAATTACACCCTTAATCTACAACTAGGTAGGTAACCTAGTGACAGATGATGTGGGAAAAGCTGAAGTACTTTGCCTCTGTATTCGGGGACAAGGTCAGCTCCCAGACAAATGCATGAGGCAATGCAGTATGGGATGGAGGTGGACAGCCCTTGGTGGGGAAAGAACAAGTTAGGAACTATTTAGAAAAGCTAAACATACACAAATCCATGGGCCCGGATTTAATGCATCTGAGGGTACTGAGGGAGTTGGCAAATGTCATTGCGGAGCCTTTAGCCATTATCTTTGAAAACTCGTGGAGATCGGGAGAGATCCCGAATGACTGGAAAAAGGCAAATGTAGTGCCCATCTTTAAAAAAGGGAAGAAGGACAATCCAGGGAACTACAGACCAGTTAACCTTACCTCAGTCCCCAGAAAAATCATGGAGGGGATCCTCAAGGAATCCATTCTGAAGCACTTGGAAGAGGGGAAAGTGATCAGGAATAGTCAACATGGATTCACAAAGGGCAAGTCGTGCCTGACCAATCTGATTAGCTTCTATGAGGAGGCCCAACGGATAGTGATCAATGGCTCAATGTCAGGTTGGCGATCGGTTTCTAGCAGAGTGCCCCAAAGATCTGTTCTAGGACCGGTTTTGTTCAATATCTTTATTAATGGCCTGGATGAGGGGATAGATTGCATCCTCAGCAAGTTTGCAGATGACACTAAGCTAGGGGGAGAGGTAGATATACTGGAGGGCAGGGATAGGGTCCAGAGTGATCTAGACAGATTAGAGGATTGGGCCACAAGAAATCTGATGCGGTTCAACAAGAACAAGAGTAGAGTCCTGCACTTGGGACGGAAGAATCCCAAGCATTGCTACAGGCTGGGGACCGACTGGCTAAACAGCAGTTCTGCAGAAAAGGACCTGGGGATTACAGTGGATGAGAAGCTGGATATAAGTCAACAGTGTGCCCTTGTAGCCAAGAAGGCTAATGACATATTAGAGTGCATTAGGAGGATCATTGCCAATAGATCCAGAGAAGTGATTATTCCCCTTTATTCGGCTCTGGTGAGGCCACATCTGGAGTGTCCAGTTCTGGGCCCCCCACTATAGAAAGGATGTGGACGCATTGGAGAGGGTCCAGCGGAGGGCAACCAAAATGATTAAGGGACTGGAGCACATGACCTATGAGGGGCAACTGAGATTTGGGTTTGTTTAGTCTGCAGAAGAGAATAGGGAGGGGGGATTTGATAGCAGCCTTCAACTTCCTGAAGGGAGGTTCCAAAGAGGACAGAGAAAGGCTGTTCACAGTAGTGATGGATGATAGAACAAGGTGCAATGGTCTCAAGTTACAGTGGGGGGGTCTAGGTTGGATATTAGGAAAAACTATTTCTCTAGGAGGGTGGTAAAGCACTGGAATGGACTACCTAGGGAGGTGGTGGAATCTCCATCCCTAGAGGTTTTTAAGTCTTGGCTTGTCAAAGCCCTGGCTGGGTTGATTTAGTTGGGATTGGTCCTGCCTTGGGCAGGGGGCTGGACTTCATGACCTCCTGAGGTCACTTCCAGCTCTATGACTGTATGATTCTAACTAATTTGCATCAACAATTTAATTAGCTGTATGAGGGAGAATGCACAGATTGATTACTTAGCCCAACTGCTACAGCCATGCAATAGCAGAGACTTTCAGCTACTAGTCATGTGTGACTTTCATCTACTAGTCATCACATTCATCCTCCCATATCCATAAAAGCAAGACCTAGTCAAGACAGAGAAATGATAAATAAAATAACCATATGCAGTGTAAGCGCCAACTCTGAGTGCTCCGGGGCTGTAGCACTCACAGAAAAAAAAAAAAAAAAGTGAGTGCTGGGCACCCACCAGCATGCTCTGCTAATTGGCTCTGCCCCCTCCCACTTCAGCACCTCTTGCCTGCCAACAATCAACTGATCGCCAGCAGGCAGGAGACACAGGGGAGAGGGGGAGGAGTATGGGGCAGGAAGAGGCAGAGCAAGGGTGGGGTGTACTCATGGAAGGGAGTGGAACAGGGCAGGAAAAAGCGGGATGGGGTGGAGCGGGAGCAAGAAGATGTGGAGCAGGCAACTCTAGGGAAACCAGAAAGTCGTGTCTGTGATATGTAGGGAGGTTTAGCAGCAAGTGATAATTGCACTTCAAACCCATCAAGGGACTGAATACCTGTCATGACCCCAATGCCCAAAATTATTTCAGCATTAATCTAATATACATTTAAAAAAAAATCTAGATCACTGTAAAAAGGTATTTCTATAGCACTTTGCTCTTTATGGACCTGAAAATACTGTCAGAAGAGTATCACTACCACCTTTTTGCAGACTGGAAAACTGAGGCAGAGAAGGATTAAGTGACTTGCCCAAAGCCACACAGAAGCAGTAACTGAGCCAAATTCAAGGGTGAAATCCTGTCTCCACTGAAATCAATGAGAGTTTCACAATTTACTTCAGCCGAGGCAGGCTGTCACCCCAGATCAGAGTCGCAGCCCTGGGTTCTGTCCATTAGACTACAACTGCTCAAATGGAGGGAGCATAGATTTAGCAACAGTCCATACTGGACAGAAACGCACAGGACTCTAAGAGATTATACATTTGTGAGCACAGACACCTTATATTTAGAACACATCCAGCTCCATTACTGTTATGATCTTTCTACACTTAACTAAAAAGTGAAAGAGTGGAATATGAGCATGGGTGGCAGTACAGTAGGCCAGGGGAGGTCTAGCACTGTCTCCAGACTGCTAGTTGTGAGGTTTTGGGGGGAAGTTAATGATTTATTATGCCCCATGCAGGTCCGGGGTGGCAGAGGCGGCGGTATGTGCTAGGCTTCCTCGGACACCCAAGAACCTGCATGTGACATAGCAAAAGTGTCTTCCAGAAGAGAGACTGTAGTCAGAGACATGCATTTTTGGTTGCTGGGAGTCTGGGGAGTGGAGGCGTGGCTGCAGCTGGCTCAGGACTACTCTGACCGGTGTGGGGGCCCTCCGAGCTTCGGTCTACTTGGGGCACTTCTGGACAGGTGGGGGAGGATGGTTCAGGGCTTCAGCTGACTCAGGGCTCCTCCAGGCAGGTGGGGGCTGGAGTTCAGGGCTTTTGCTGACTTGAGGCTCCTCTGAGTAAGTGGGGAGGTCAGAGATCTGGTCGTAAGAGGAAGGAGGCAAGGGGATCTCTGGACTTCAGCTACAGGGCTCCCTCCCCCCATGGGCAGAAGGGGCGGAGCCAGCTCCACCAGTCACCCACAAATATGAGGGCACAAATGAAAGCAAGTTATGAGGGGATGGAGGTGAAAGTCTTTCGAGTGTTCAAATATGAGCTTGAGATTATATAAACAATCTTTACTGCAAAGCAGAACCATTCGTAGAGGAGCCTGAAATAAAACCAACCTAGCTCAATGTTTACCAAACAACCTGTACAGTAGTTACTGAGTTACCATGTGCCTTGTAAATTAAATGCAATGCAAACTGCTTATAGCTGAAGTCCAATCGCTATACATAACCCAAACCCACATGTGATCCTTTGTCCCCCAC